>CM072893.1:7356651-8692068 GCA_037013685.1 Acridotheres tristis | reverse complement strand
CAATTCCTTCGTGAATATAGCACTGCAGATGAATCGCTTATAAATTAAACAAAAACAAAACTAAAAGCAGACAAATAAAATCAACCTTTCCTCCAAACCTCACTGGTATTTTTGTTGTTGTCAGGAAAGAGGTTGAGTAAATATAAACAGTATTTCTTCACGCAAAACTGCCATCATCTGGTGGCGTAGATAAAGTAGAAGTTAATTTTCAAAGGCATCATACTTCTCTCAGATGTTTAAAACTTCCTTAGATAAGATTTCAGAGAGCATATTACTCATAATGATAATATGAAACTATATCAATTTGAACAAAGCGTGGTTTTTTTCTACATAAACGTACTTCTGAAGTGCTTCAGTAACCCTCTACCCCCCTCATTATTAAATTAAGGATAGAACAATTATGTGTGCTTCAGATATAAATATACTCTTATATGTGCAGATATATTAAGCAAAGGATATGTCCTTGTGGGTTGGTTTTTCAATAAACTGGAACGACAGTATCAAACCTTGCTCAGCAGAGAAAGTGTGAAGCTGGAAATTGGAGATTTTCAGCGTACACAAATTTCAGTGTATTCCAATGTGCCCTTAAAGCTGTTGCATGTATTAAGTGTCTCACGTTAGCTTTTCATATTTTCAGCTTGATCTTGCAATTTGTGAAGGGCACTCAACATTTTGCTGACTGCTTGTGATGTCTTTAGTATCTGCTATGTGTATTGGGTGGCCTTTAAAATATTATACTGTTTATTGCTTGGCCCTCGAGCTGGGTTTTGAATAGTCTTAGAAAAGCCATATTCCTAGGGGTTTTTTTCTGTCTTTTTTTTTACTGTGTGTGAAAGCAGCACTGCTCCTTCAAGGACTGAGACTAAAATCTTAGGGTGAAGTTACCATCTTTCTTGTAGTACTTGTTGGGCTTTTAATAATTTTATCAGCATTCATTTTTTATGAGTCTACTTTGCTCCATTTCCCACAATTCCTTTGTGCATGTTTGCTTAACCTCTTTTTTCTATGTCTTCAAGTAAATTATTTTTCTCTGGCAATATGAGAGGAATAATAGGTACTTACAGATTGAAAGGAGTATCTTAGCAGTGAAAAGAGGAGACAAAAGAATAGGATGCTCAGGTTGATGTGTCTGAACACTGCAAGGAGGGATTTTAAAGATAATATGTTGGCAATTTACTTTGATGATGCAAATTAAATTAATGACTTTTTCCAGTTTGGGCAATGCATCAGAGAGCTGAGCTACCCCAAACCGAATGCAGAGTGCCCTAAGTTTGAGGCTTTTGACTCGCAGTGAGGATTTGCAGTGAAATCTGACATGGGGATTTTTTTGCATGCTCAGATGGGAACTGATTTGGTAAGCTTTTCACCGAATACATTTCAGCTCCTGGTTTTAACTCATGTGGTGCTGCTGCAATGACATGTCCTCATTCAGAGCGCTCACACAGTCAGTCTCTTCAATAATGTGGGGAGAGCATTATTAGTTAGGTCATAATTTAGGTGTTCTGTGATGGAATGCAAGAAGGTAGTTAGAAAATCTTCAATGTTCTCGCCATCATCTCTGCTTTCTCTGACAATCTGCTCCCACTTAACCCTACAGCAGTCTGGCTTCTTACTCTGCGTGCTGGAGTTTGGGAGTGTGGACAGTCAGAACTGGGGCAGCTGCTGAGAGCTGGGAGGTGGCAGAAGTTGGCTGGGTACAGCCTGCCTTGGGGCAGTCGCCCATCTTCCCAGTGCTCAGTATCTAAATTCCAATTCTAGTAGGTGGCACAGTTTTTGAAAACATCAAGCTGCTTTCTCAGCAATCCTCACCTTTGGGATGGGACTGAGAAAAGGTCTCTGGTACAGAACAGTGCTGTGAGAACCCAGGTAGGGCTTCTGCACGGGGCTTTGAATCTGCTGCTGAGGCAGGTTCTAAATGTGTTTCATGTCATTTCAAATGTATTATTTATTGAGCTAGTGGTTTTTTTGTATGCTGCTCTTGTCATTATGGCAAATTCTTTAGAAAATTATTGTGTTTCAGTTTGGTGCTACTTGTTTCGCCATCATTTCTCCTGTTCTAACATAATGACTTTGAGAGGAAATGCATTTTTATTGAGGTTTTGCTTTATTGGACATACTTTCCTAGACTCCAGGTAATATTTTCCTTATATTCTTTGCTAAGCCTTTCAACAATTTAAGTGATGCATTTAAAGAACTTCTATCACACTGTGGCCATGATATTTAACAAAGGAAAGTCCTTTTCGTGAATAAGGAGATTTGAACATTAAAATGTTGTTTCATTGCTTAGTGCTCAATTTTCAACATGCCAATATCAGGTCGGGAAACTTCAAATACAAGTAGCAGTGGTAACACATGGAATAACAACATCCATGGCTGTGTTGGGAGTTCTGTGAGTTGAAATGAACTCAAATGGTGCAGCTGTGCCTCTAAAATATAACAATATTGTTGTGTGCCGACTACATTATTCCAATGTTTTGATCTTTGTCTTGTGTTTGAGTAACAGGCTGCTGCATGTCTAACTAAATGTGCAGTTCTCCAAATCTCAGTTGCACATTCAGAGTTTATATTTCTACCAATGTATCTTTTTTCTGGCTTTGTTTTGTTGCTTTACTTTGTTAGACAAAATATCACACAGGGAGACTCAGTGTAAAAAGATGGTAGAAAAATTAGCACTCATACAGTAGTTGTAGTGTAACGTTACAAGACATAGATACTCAAATATAAATTTAACTTCACATTAACTGTGAAACATGAAATGTTCTGAGGCAACTTTTGGTGCTAGTAATAGGTACTTTATTGCTATTTTGTGTGCTTGAAGTGTCTGCCACTGGGTTATGTCTTTTTATATTAAATATAAATTTTCTGTCATGAAAATTGTAATCGTGTGTGCAATGGATTCTCAGGCAAAATAGCTGTGTAATTACAAACTTGGACTGGAAAAATCCACTGTCATAAAAATACCTGCTAAATTTGAAAATACAAAGGCTTAAATCTGTTTTGTGAGAACTGGTGTTTGTTCAGAGTTGTTTGTCCTCTCTATAGAGGAATATTCTTGAGCTTTAGAAAGTGATTAATTGTAAATAGGAAATATTTGGAAAACTTTGAAACCTTCCAGGTACTATCTTTGAAAGGTGAAGAGTGTCACAGAGAGCTGCATTTTAGATTTGTTTTTTGGTTTTTTTTTAGCTAAAACAATACAGCTAGTGGTATTTATTTGAGGTGTTGGGAAGAGAATAATATTGGAGAGTATGGATATATATGAAAACGAGAATTAGGCACTTAAAATTCCTGGTATAGTTTCACATTTGTTTTGAAGCTTGAAAACAGTGAGAATTTATTTCTTACTCTTTTTGCCATATATTACATAATTTTATAAGTTTTGCCCTTCCTGTTCTGTAACCTCTGTTCACTTCCTTCCTTATCTGAACCTTCTATAAATTCATGCATTTTAAGGCCGGAGAGGATTATCTGATTTGATCTATCTTGAATATCACTTAGGTAGAAGACTGATTGAGTTCTAGCAGATTGCTTGGAGAGTTACCTTAAACAAAGGGTCTCAAATGAGGGAGAAGCTGCCATTTGCCTCAGGGAGTTGGTTCTCATGGTTTCACTAGCCTGATTTTCGCTTCCTTTTCCTGCTTTTTTTTGTCTTGCCTTTTTAGACTTTGCACTTGGTTCTCTCCTGAAAAGAAAAAAGGCAACCAAAGCAAAACAATGATGTCTTCTTTCTCACCTATTTAATTTCTCCTTACTGCCTTTTTCTGTTAACCCCTCTACACAACTCTCATGTTTACTTGAATCTTTTATCTTCCTTGTTCCAATAAGGAAGAGGAATTGATAGATATTGCTGCTTTTTGGACCCTTCCTTTCTGCTCTGCTCTTGTTCTTTGATGATTGTGTTTGCATGTTGGTCAAGGCAGGGCAGCTGCATTCTTTTAAAAGATTAAAGATTTAAAAGAAGGCATTGTTAAAAATGGTGTTCACCTGTTTTCAAGCTACTTACAGGCTACTTACTGTGTGGCAGGATCTTGTAGCTTTAATGAAATGAAAGGGACATTGGCAGGAACATTGTCATAAAACTCATCACAATGTGAGATGATTCAAAGAAAGAGTTTGGAAATCTTTTACAGGAGCCACTAATTGTGGTTCTTTTACTGCATGTAAAAGCAAATGAATCGTGCAAAGGCCACAAAACAAAAGAGCATTTTTGTTTCTTAAGCTTATTGCCAGCATTATTGCTGAAAATCCACAGAGTTGTTTTCATCCTGGTCTTTGGAATTTGTACACTGTCATGAATCATTCTGCTCAGGTGGTTGTCTTGTGTTCTTTTCATGGCCCTTTTGCAATGACATAAGTTCTTCTATGAAACTAAGGAAATGTCCTTTCCTGGGTTGTGCAAACTATACTGAGAAGTGAGCTTGTGCACAAAGATTTATTAGCAGAGTCTCTTAACTGATGTCATAACTTCGTTGTAGTGAAGAAAATTACTTTTGAGGAAAAATAAGAACAAAAGCAATGTCAGGAAGGGGTCTGGGGTGGCTGAAATACTATTTGTACATATTTAGCAAACTTCCAATAAAGGTGCACTAGAGAAGACCCAAAGTTAAAATGTATAAAATACACAGTTTGTATATGTAAACAGTGAGTCAGTGTAGCCACTATCATGCCAAAATTAAGAGACTTATGGCACGGGAAAAAATTGGTGAGATATTTCTCCTGTTCTTTTTTGCATGTTCTTTAACATTTTTATTTTTCTTTCTGTTACTGGTTTGTTTTGTTTTGGAACTTTTTTATTGTCCTGATTTCACTTTTCTCTTTTCCTGCATCAGGTCAGATACAGCAGCTGCAGCAGAAGTGACAGTTGTGTACACAGTGCTGTACTGTAGCACTTGCTCCAGCTGGTCTGCAGCTGGCTTCTTATAGGAATTGCTTCTTTCTCTCAGTATTGCTTCTTCCCCTGCTGTACACCCTTGCTGATCTTCCCAAGCACTGTGTGTGGAAGGCTGATGTGGTGCTTGTGTGTGTGTGATGTTTTGAGAAAATGCTGCTGCATTGCTGCTTGAGAACAAAACTGCAATCCAGGATACCAGAAACTAAACACATTCTTTTTTACAAGGTGTCTTGGTCTAAACACACTTGTAAAATGCACACTGCAATGCCACAGTAGACTCTCATCCCAGCTGATTGCTGCAGCAGATCTGCTGTGTTGGAGTTTTCCTGTGACAGCATTTCACTTTGTAGCAGTAAATGCTCCTAGTATTTGGCAAATGGTATTTTATGTTCTAGGACCGCCTTCAAATTATTTGATTTCAACTTTGAAAGTCTGCCTTGCTAAGAGCAGTACAGGTAGAGAAATGATGCTGTTTCTGTCTGCATGCTGGAAAATGTGAGTGGAGTTGAGAATGTGTGGGATAATTTGTGAGCACCTCTGTGAAATATGATCATCATGTAGATGCCTGATAACTGTCAGTGTTGATCTCCTGGGCTGCTGATGTACTGATCTAGCTGAGATCAAGGTAAGTGTTGTACTTGTGAGTTATGTTGCTGTGCACTGAACTGCACAGAATGAAGGAACTGTGCTTTTGAAAGGATAAATGGCTATTACTTTTTTTCCCAAGTATCTTATCACTTATATCTGCACACAGTAAAGCATGAGTCAAGAATAGTTTGGTTGGATATTAAGCATTCCCCTGCGATGTCCATATACTGCTTTTTCAGAAAGTGCCTTAACTTTTAAAAAGAGTGAGTATGGATTAGATTACTGTTTTTCACCTGTAGCTTTGAATACAGACTTATGCAGGTATGAGGACCTCCTTGATGCTTGCTTAATTATTTGAGTGATTTAATGCAGATTTCATAACTCAGGGCAGTAGAAAAGCTAAACAAACATTTGTTTAGAAGCAAGTGCAATAGAAGTTACAACAGAAGCACTGAGTTTATTCTGATGGTAGGGGGAAGGGGAGAGTTTTATCTTCCTCGTGTTTGAGAATCATCTGACTTGTCAGGTGACATTTTGAGTGAACACTCTAAAAACCCCCTGATACTTTTAGTTAAGAATTGTTTTGTAAAATACTAGAATAGCTACTATAAGATATTTCTTTAAAGCCTAATTTAATAAGCAGCATTAATAGAAAGTGTAGATTTGTTTTGAAAGCATTTTGCTACAGAGCCTGATAGAGGTAACTGAATGTTTCTCAAGGACAGCAGAGAGGAAACACTAAGTCCTGTATTTCAATCTCATTTAAAGCACGATTGCATATAATCAAAGTATCAAAGAAAGAAATGAAAACTGGCTTTGACAGTGTGTTGGTTCAGCACAAAACTTTTTTGAAGTACCACTGGAAGCGTCACTACTCGAAGATTACTGGAAGGAGACTGAAGCCTGAGGTTTCCTGTTCAAGTGCACAAACGGGGGTGTCCTGCCCAGCCTGTTGTGCTAATTGTGTTGGTCCCCTCATGCAATCTGCTAGTGACCAGAGCCACAGGGAAGAAGCCAGCTGCACCTTCCCGAGAATAGCATCCCTATTTCTGGCCTGGCCAACTGAAGCCCAGGGCACAGATTTAACTGGTGACTGGCCCTGAGCCCAGAGCTTACACAATCGCCAATCTCCTCCCAAAGTGTTCTCTGATCTTCATATATTCTTAGTTTGAAGAAAGACACAGTCTCATTCTCCCGTCTGTTCATATTTTTCGCTTTTTCTTGGCCATGTCAAGATCAGGCAGGTAGGGCGTTTGGGTCTCTGAGGTCCATCCAAACTGAAAGTCAGTAGGCATGATCATATGGTGTGTTTTATCCCAAGAAAGATGACATTACTTACACGTGCACTGGACCAACAAAATACTTCAGATTTTCTTCTGGCAATAGTAAATGTATTACAAATGAATTAGGCAAAGAAAGAAGCTTGGACAGCAAGCAAAAATAAAAATAGTAACTGAAGGTGTAATTCTGAGAAAGTAAAGGACGTAATTCTCTAATGCTGCTGAACGAAACAGCTCAAGAACTGTAACATGGAGGAAGTATGGAATTCTTTAGGGAAACAATAGACACACACATTAGCCTGGATGAATAATTGCTTTAGAAGTTTGGGGTGGAGGGGCAGAGGGGAGAGGGAAATAGTAATCCAGTGAAAGGCAGACTTTGTAAGTCTACATCAAAAAGAGTTAGAATTTGGAGGAGGGTGGAGTGTATTTTTAAAAATGGTTTTACATACATTCTTATGGATGCAAAAAAAAAAGAAATTTCTGATCACATTTCTGAAGGTAATGTGTACTAACTTGAGATCTTTCCTTGGTAAGCCCACTAATTGCTTAGGTACAAGAAATGCAGTGGTTTTTACATTTCTGTGTCTTGGCAAAGTTTTCTGTGCGATGTCATGTGGAAAATTGTTGGTTTTGAAGGGGGCTGATACAGGAATGGCATCAGTGCCTCAAGAGGAAGTGATGTGAAAGTGATGTGCATAGGTCAGAGAGCTGAGGCTACTTTCTGGAACCAGTCTTATTTTCTTTACAGACGTTATCATGAGGGGAAGCATGGTGTGTTTCTATAATGCAGAATTTTGTGAGTTAGTGGGTATCTGAACAGCCCTCACTGTGTGCAGTACTCATTCCTGCCTCAAAAACCAGGCTGAAGCACCTGCCCAGCCTCTGAAACAGGCAGCTGGCCTCCTTCTAGGGGCTCCTGAGCTTTCTGCTGCTCTGAGTCACTTGTAATCTTTATGGTGACCTTTGCCATTGCTATCTACAGAAGAGCAGAATGGGAACCAGGATGGAAAATGTGGAACTGACAGATTTCTGACAAAAGTGCCTGGGAAGATCCTGATGAACTTTTTCCATCACCTGTTTTGTCAGATGTCTAGAAATAGGCCTTCCATTTTTCCTGTGTTAGGATATACTATTATAGAGTAAGGAAGTAAGTACTCCAATATATTTTGAAAACAGGACTATTAATCTCTAATCTTCCTTAAAGGGATGTGTAACAGCTGGTATACTGATGACAATGGAAAGATAAAAATAAACCAGCTTCATGACAAAAAAAATAATGCTGACTGATTTTCTTTTGTGGGGTTGTATGTAACAACTTTTTCTTTTCCACGTGGGAGAGTTGTTGCAGGTGCTGCTTGCACAAAACCTGAGAGCTATTATTGGAGTAAAAGAGTACTTTCATGTGGTAGAGTTCATAAAGAATGTAGATTGATGACATCTTTCTCTCAGGAAATTTATAATCAAAAGTGTAATCCCAACCCACGGGATTTTTCCTTCTCTGTACTGCTGATAAGCTCCTGTCTTGAAGATGTTATCATGGGAGATTTAGATGACTGCTCTGTGCTTTATAAGTACAGGAATGGGCAGCAAGGCATTATTGCAATAAATTTTAATGCATTTTAAAAGCGACCATTTGGGATGGAGTGTTGAGGATTCAGTAAAATTCAGGCTGTTATCATCAGAGGAATTGTTTTGGTTTTTTCAAAGTCTCCTGTCTTGTCAGCAGTGTATTGTCAATCTCTGTGAATTCATCAAGGGTATTGTGCTATTTGGTCCCTTCTCTTCCCACTCCAGCTCCAGGAGTTATAACAGAATGTGGTTGCTGTAGCTCTCATTTGGTTGTTTATCTAACATGAATATCTCCTGTGAGATATGATTTTTAGGGAAGTGAAAAACTTCAATGCTAGGAAATCTATCTGTGAGATAAGCTAAAAGTAGAAATAATTTTGCATGTCTCCCACAACTATCTGTGTTTTTCTATTAAGCTCTATGGGTTTTGGAGTCCTTATTCTTGGATGGTTGAGACTAGAAGTACAGACTGCACAAAGTCACAAAGCTAAAAAGGATAATATTGATATTAAGAAACACAATAAGAAAAAATACCTCGGGGATCTCCCGTGCCACTGAGTAACCAGAGGGTGGTGTGACATCATAGGCGTTTGCTGCATCCATGGTTGAACAGGGCCATGCCAGAGAACCAGGGAGTTTTCAGACAGCTGTGCAGTCTTTCTGTAGGTCTCTACATTTTTATTAGGTGTGTGCTTGGAGGGAATGTTCCTCAAAGTGAATATTGACTGCAGTATTTCTGCTTGTCAGCACCCAGTGTACTCCTTTGGTTCTGTAAAACCCACTGGGCATCTCTGCAGCCACTTCCTTTTGAGAAGCTCTGAAACATGGGTGGTGGTGTAGCCACATCAGAAATGCATTCACGGGTGTGGGGGAAAGAACTCACATAGGCTTCACTTAAGCCATCATTTAGCCTGTTGCTATTAGCTCTTACTTTCCTGATGAATGTGGAAACCTCCCTGTGTTTCCTTGGTGCTCATCCTTTGTTTCTGGCTCACAGTAGCTCAGCCCGTAGACAGCAACCTGCAGGTAAAGCCAGTGGTGCACCTTGTTCTAGGCAGGTGTTCATACCTTGGTTAGGGCAGTGCACATTACAGCCCAGGCTCCTTTCAGCAGCGTCCAGATGAGCTGGAGCTGAGATACTGGCTGGGGGAGAGGGGCAGCAAAGCACTGAGACCTCTGTATGCTTTTGCAGATTCCTTCAAGAAAGTCAGCTGCATGGGAAGCTGCTGCTTGCTAAGGCTGACGGGTATTTTGTCTGTAATACTCAGTGAAATTACACGTGATTAACCCATCCCTCCCTGCCCTGTTCCTGTGGAGAGTTTCAGCAGTGGTTACTCAACATTACATCAAAGCGATTTTATCAGTTCCATGGATTCTCATCTGTTAATGTTAATTTTATGGTTCTGTTCACAATCTGAACAATTGAAGCCATTGATTGGCACTGAAACTGAGTCATCTATGAGATGACTCTGATATGTGGAATAGACTTAGAAATACCTGAAATTATTCAGGAGCAGTCAGCTCTGAGGGGTGAATATGAGCTGGTTGTGTGTAGACAATTTTGAAGTGGTAAACTTAGGATAAATTGTTGTCAAAACAGTCTGGACTGTGACTACCTCACTGGTGATTTTGAAGCAGATATTATAAACTTGAAACAAGTGATGTATTTATTCTTCTTGAGGTTTATTTTTTTTCTTCTAGTTTTTACAGTAGAGAAAGAAATTTTAGCAACTGTGAATTAGTGAATGACAGTTATACAGGCAGAGGCAGTCCAGATGTTAATTTGTCTGGAAACAATTGTAATATGGTTTAAGTCTATGATGTATAAAACATTTTAAAAAGCTACAGATAGCCTTTTAATGTCAGCTCTGTAGAGAGGAAGATTGTCTACTTTAAACCGTCCTTTTATGTTGAAGATATGGAAAGGTCATGGCAGTAATGGTGTGGTATAGTTTAAATATTTCCTATGTCAATTTACTTATAGACTCACCCTTTTTGAATGTTCTCTTTGCTTGGTTATGCCTGTTTTCCTGTATGGGAGACTAATGCTACAGGAGTTGCTCTATTTCTTTTTGTGGAATGCTTGCAATGTAGGTTACAGTGTAACTAGAGTTGTTCTTTCAGCTGTAGTGGACTCAGGTAGTAAAATGTGAGTGAAGCTGAGCATCCCATCAATGTAAACAAATCTGAGTGGTTTGTGGGGATGAGCTTGTAATGGCCACCTGTGTTTTCAGTTCACATGTCACAGCCCATGCTAATGTCCCCAAAAGCACACCTAAGCCACCGTGACACAGGAGGAACTGCATGCCATGTGCAAGCCCAGATTAGGTGAGTTTTGATGAAAATGCAGGATTTAACTCTACTCTGGTGCGACCTCAAGCAGGCATTTCCAGTGATAAGAGGCTTGTGAATGCCCAGAGGCAGATGAGAGCCTGCTGCACCTACTGTGATCATTTGATTTCTTGCTTGCCTGGGCTCTGGGAGTCTGTAGGCATTTCATCAGTAATAGCAAAACTGCTGAATTCATTAAGAATGAGAAGAGAGTTCTGCTCATGTGTCAATGAAATTAAATGTAGAAAAGGGTGTTTAAAAAGTGATAATAGATTTAAACAGACTCATAATTTGGTAGGAGGTACAGAGCATGGCACTATCGCACAGCAAGATCACTGACTTTTGTTGTATGTTCAGATCATTCCGTGCTTAGTGCAATTGGGTTTCTTTCATGCTTCATTTGCTTTAAAGAGCTGTATATTTGTGGAAGTAAACATTAATTGTTGTCCTGAAATTTCATGGAGCAGACATTCCTGATCACAGTGCACTAGACTGCTTTTCCCAGAAGTGTTCTTCCTTATTTCTTGATTGTTGTGCTTCTAACTTGCTTCACAGCACTCAGAGGTTTCTGTTAGAAACCAGCTTAAAGCAAAAGATAGGTAGGTGTATTTTTCTTACAAGCTCACTTATTTTTTCCATGCCTGTCTAAAACCCTTAGCTAGCCTGTTTCAGCACATTATGTATTCTTCATTTTTCCTCTCTGCTTAATTAAGTATCTCTTGATTGAAAAAGCAGCTGCTCCAACTGAACACCCTGTACAACCTCTCTGCCTTCTCCAGGAAGGACTGACATCATTCATAAAGCTCCAGTTAAGCTCATAACCGAGCCAATGGAGCAGATAAATACGGTTCCAGCCTTAACTTCAATGGTTTTTGAATTATTTTAAAGCCTGAGTAGGAATCTCTTGACTGGATGGAGTCAACATGGGCAGAATAGATGCTGTTTCAGGAATACATGCTGAAAACTCCCGATATTTTCACCAGTTTGCCAGGCACAAAATGTTCCCTTCTAGCACGTGCCCAGAATGTCCCTATCTTCACAGAACTGGGCACTTGGGTCCATGTCAGCTTAGGCTTGTTTTGGGGTCCCAAACTAGTGCTTTCTGAGAGGCACAGCCTCGCTGCTGCCTTGCTGGCAGTGCCAGCCAGTGCTGTGACTTTGGGCGCTGGATTGTTCCCCATTTCCCAAAGGAACAGGGCACACCTGTGGCTGCAGGCCTGGGGCTGGTGTCACATCCTGGCAAAGAGGAAACTGTGCGGGCTTTGTACTCATAATCACTCGTCTAGAGTGATTCAGACTAGAGCTATGCCTCCTGATGGGTTAAAATGACTGTTTGTGTTTTCTCTCTTTGGATCGATGTGTCCTGCCTACTTTTCACTGCAGTGGAGCACCCTTGGCAGAGGGGACGGGGAGGGGGCGGACCCAAAGCAATAAAAATGAAGCTTGACAGGGGTGCAAGCAGGCTGAGAAGTTGCTTTCCCGCCTGCTGAGATGTCAGGATACTTCAGTGACTGTACAGTGAATAGACAAACTTATTATTTCCGTAAAGCCCTTTGCAGAAAGCAGATCAAAAATAGGGCTTGTGCTCAAGAATCTAATTATTTAAAGACCTAATCTGATAGCTGTTGAGGGAAATAAGACACTCCCAGGTAAATACATGGCAGGAGAGAGATCTCGTGGCTTCATCCATGTTCTGCACTAATGAGGTGGGTTACAGGAATGGAATTGCACAGGTATTAAATTTAGCTGCATACAGAAAATGATAAGTTTTTCGACTGGTGGTAATGTAGGCTTCAGTTTGTTTTAGTGCTTGTCTCAGGAAAAATTAAATGCTGGTGCCTTCCATTGCTGCTGCATCATGGTGGGAATGGTGTGCTGCTTGCAGTTACCTGTGCACTGAACAGAGGGTACTGTCTACCACGTTCATAATTTATTATTTCCATGGAAACTTGCAAACAGTGTTACTCCCAGAATATCTCCCCAGTATAAACTTTGTGTTTCATATACCAACTGAATCAGACTAAAGAAAAGGAACTTGTCTGTCAAAGAAATACAGTTGGGTTTTTATTAGACTGCGATGTATCATGTTGAAATCAGTCAAAGGTTTTTTCCAGTCTGTGCATGGATTACTGGGTTCAATTATTTTATCTGACAGGGACATTTATACTGTAAAGGCCAGCAAAAAAAGAGAAATCAATGCATTTTAAAGGATAAAAATGAGTGGTAAAAGAACCCCACCAAACTGAAATTCATGCTTTAAGAAGCAGATACTGCTATTAGTACAGTTTCTGAAAGGTATCTACCAGTTTTTAAGGACAGAGGTTTTTTTATTAGAATGGAAGTAATTTCTCTAGTGAAGTGTATGGAGAGAAAATTCAGTTATATTGACTTTGGAGATGAACAGGTGGAACAGAGTTGTGAATTTTAAACTAGAAAAATCACCAGAAGATATGCTGCCATTATTAGTAATGCCTTAGTCTGCATGATTTGATTTGTGATAATACATTTTTATATACTCAGAATATATACATTTTCAGTTTCAAATTGGCTTTTTTCTTTATGTTCTCATTTCTTTTCATGCTGAAATGCAGTGGTAGTAATCAACTTGTTGCTGTAAAAATGCAAGATGACTGGATGGAAAGTTACCTTTCAGGTGGACAGCTGTCTGCCCAGCCGTTATCATGAAAACTCTGAGTTAGGTTGTGTAGGATTTGGAAGAGACAGGTTAATGTGAATTACTCTTACTTTGCCTTTTTCAGTGTAGGTAGGGCAGTGTGTCTTTACATCCACTAGCATGTTGAGTTAAAATCTTCTGGGCTATTTACATAGTAGCTAATACCTCCCAAATCCTGGTTTAGAGAAACCAGTATGGGGCATTAGAGGGAACTAATCTTTTGTCCCAGAAATAAGCTTATCTGAACAAACGAGAGAGTCTTCATGCTGTTCCAGCTTCAATTCCCCTGCCAGTGTCCCTTGCAGGTCTGCTGTGACATTGACACCACTGTCAATCAAACATCTTTCATCTATCCCAAACTGGCTTAAAAGTCATCACAAATTTGCATGAAAGTCTCCCCAAGAGAATTAGGAGCCTGGCATGCCAGAATTTTTGAGGTCAGAATTAGAGTATATTGACAATATTAATATTATAGAATCCTTTATGCTGTAAAAGACCCTTTAGATCAGGCAGCCCAGCCGTGAGGGGGCCTCTCTTCCATGTGCTGCCCTTTAGACCTGTGTGACACTGCCACACAGGGTGGCTCTGCCTTCATCCTGGCAGCAATTTATCCCCTATTATCCACAGATTCTCTGAGCTGACACATGGCTTGTCTTGTGGAATAAGTATAGAGAATTATGTAGCTCTTATTCTGAAAACAATTTCAGAAGACAAAGTTTAGCTGATTAGATTATAAAAGTGACCCATCTGAAAATAGTAAAACATGAATAATGCCAAATTCTTGGTGTATTTGAATTACTTCCAAGTGTCTGCTCAGACTATCAAAAATCTTGGTGGGGGAAGTACTTCTTTTTTGTGTATATGGTTATTTTGCTCTCTGACCAGCAGGATTAAACCTCCAGACTCAGGGCTAGACATTTCTGCTCTCATGTTGTGCATATGTGCAGATGAAGAGGTTGCAGTTACCTTTCTGTCAGAAATGAGTGCTACAGAGGTTCCAGAAAAAAAGTAAACAGAACAACAGTTGTTCTTCTTAAGTTAGATTTCATTCATTAAACAAGTAGTCATCAAAGTCTACAAATGAAAAATGACTCTGCTGGAGGGAAAACCCTTAATTTTTGGCTCCAAGAGGCTTTTTAAATGAAATAAAATGATTAGCAAGGGACTGAAGATAGTGATGGATTAGGTCCCGAATGTTCAGACTCTGGAGATTCAGAAGGTGTGCATAGCTTCAAGACAATCTGGCATTTTGTTTTCTTTCTGTTAGCTGGCTTATCAGCCAGTCTAGAATGCACTCCTTTCATCTTCACTGAACAAGACTTTCTTTAGAAAGAAATAGTTCTTTAAGCCTGCATTATATAGGGAAAAAATGAGAGGAGAGATGCATCTGTAGAGGTAGAAACCATGTGGTTATTACTGTACTTGGACTTATTTTCCATCTTTTCTTTTTCACCTTCCAGTACTTTTTCTGCTGTTAAAGAGCAATGAGTCATAGAACGGCAACTTTGCTGCACATCCCTCTGTCATGGGGGAATTTTTTCTGCTTCAGAATCTGATGAAACCCTGATGAAACCCTGGAAGTTTGAACATTTGACAAATTTGGTTTCTCCCAGAGAGGCAGCAAGTGGGGATTGAATTTGTAACTTACAAATTTTACATAAAGTTGGTTTGTTTTGAGACCAAAATAAGTAAATTCATACATTCCCAATAATTTATTTTCTAAGTATAGAAAAAACTACATTATTCTGAAAGTAATTGGAGAGAACTAATTATCCCTTACTTTACATTATTAATAACAGAATGTTTTTTCCATCACCATCTTAATTTGGATTTCCATGGACCCTTAAATTAGAGAGTGCTTTGAGTACATGATTAATACCACTGTTTAATCAAGCTGTGACACATAGAGTGGAGTTTTGTCATTTATGTGAACCTCTGTGAACTGAGGTTCTGTTGAACTGGTTTTATATAACCTATGAAAATATGGAGATAGTAACTCTGTACTTAAAAATAGCTGATTTTAGCTGTCTGGGGTGTCTACAGTGGCCACTTACACCATTTTCCATTAGGTCGCCTCAAAACAGGCAGGGTTCACTTGCAGACCCCGTGTTTTATCTCAAGTGTTGTGAGACACCTATTTACAGATGTTTGAATTGCTACTAAAGGGTCTGGCAATCAAAAGCTTCAGTTAAAGATGGGGAACAAATGAGGATAGTTAATTAGACTTTATTTTTCTCTTGGCTTTTTTTTTTTTTTTTTGGTTGCTTTGATTTTTCTTTTGTGTGGAAATTAATTTTAGAGACTACAGAAAATGCTGAATGAGATCCACAGGTAAAATTTCCAAGAATAACAGTATTTGGTTCTTAGATGAGATACGACTGCATCGTTTCTTTGAGGTGCGCTGGATTTTCCCGTAATATTTAAATGGATGTCCAAGTGTCTTCAGAAAATGTTTTGAGTTTTGGACTCTGAGCATCTCCAGGCTTTGTCTTATCATTACTCCTGATAAAGTTGGTAGTAATGTTTCAAAGGTACAAGCCAAGAGCTTTTCTGTGCCTCTTCTGGTGATGGCTGTGCAAGTGGTGTAGCCATGGAAAGTGGTATTAACCCTTTAGATGCAGCAGAACAGGCACAGCTACATGGCCATCCCTCAGGATAGCAAGGAGACAAGTTTTCTTCAGAAAAACACTTGCTTAAATAGAACGACTTGCAACTCCAAGGGCAGAACAAAGATGATTGGTTCAGAGAGAAGACACCCCTTTCCCAGGGCCTGGTCACGCACCACAGCAGGTATTCCATCTTTGTTATTAATTCCTCTCTATTTTGACCAAGTTATCATCCTGGGAGAGATTCTCCCTGGCCTTCAGCTGGACCAGCTTATCACAGAGCTGAGAAGCTCTGGCCTGGAATATTTTCCAGGCTAGCTCTCTTAAGTGAGTGTCCACAAGTGGAAATGTGGCAATCATAAATAAACAATCTTGATATTGTATGCAATAGAGCTACTGTGTTCACCTTGGTCAGCATAATGTGGTGCTGACCTGTTTCCTCAGAACTTTTTGTGGCTCTCTACACCCTTGGTAGGTAGGAAAGGTCATGGAGTTCATGTAGGTCCGGCCATGCAGAGCAGTTGAACGCTGTAAAGTAAAAGCAAATTCTTCCAGTTCTCGAAGTAACTTCCACTGGAAATTTAATTGCATGGATTATAGAGAGAAACAGCAGAATAGAAGGGGATTCTTTCAAACAACAAGGGACAAGTGTCAAATATTTCCAGCTGTAGAATGTTAAATAGCAAGAGGTTTATTATAGCCATTTAAGCTAGAAAATGGTAAACATGTCAGACCGAACATTAACTTTTTTGTTTCCTTCTTTTGTCTTTCGCTCTCATTCTTCAGGAGAATGCTACATCCTTGCACTGATGTGTGTTCTGTTCAGAACACACTGTACACAAGGATGCTGGCTGGCTCACTACCTTGTTCAGTCTCAGGGAAAGAAATACAAAGGAAGCACCCTTCCAAATTTAACTCGCTCATCATGCCAAAAAGGAAAGATTTGTTTGGAAATAACAGTTCAAACTAGGAAGGAATACAAAAGAGGACATTGGCATTTGAAACTTCTCCAACTTATTAATACTGCTACAAAGTCATGTTATAGATCACTTGCACACCACAACCCATTTAAATCCAAGTGTTGTCCAGCTACTAGAAATAAAGGAATTAATCCTGATCATTAGCTGTTGTGCATTCATTGGTGTAATTTTGATGGATGCTGAATAGATATCTTGTAAAAATCTGGAGGGGAGTAAAAGCCAGGGTAAATGCTTAGCCTCAGGCAAGGACACTTTATTGGAAGATTTTTATAATATAGTCCCATAAAATTTTATTTTTCTTTTGAATTCTTATTGGAAACAACATTGTAAGGTATTAAACAAAGAAAGAAGTCATAACCTACCCAAACACTGTTTTCTAATAACCACAATAGAAGGAGAATCTGTTGAGGTAAGAAAGTACGCTGCTAGAGACACACTGAAAAAAACCCCAAAACCCTCAACTCAACAATGTTTTTTGATCATCTCTTAAATTAAAAGGAGGGTGAGATGTACTCTATTATTATTTTTTTTTTTTTTTTAGAAATATATGATTGGTAATATTCTGTATGTTTTTTTAATAGTGAGGGCAGACTATGTTAGAGCTTTACATTGTTATCATTATGTTAGTGATAATGTGGACATGAATATAAATAATTGCATTAAAAAGTGGCTTATGCTTGCCTGCTTGGCAAGATAAAGGACTGTTTTGCTCTTTGCAAGGTGTTCATTTTCTGAAGAGATACTGAAAGCAAAGGCCTTTGGAGATGCCTGTTTCCTGCAGGTGTCCGAGGAAGGCTGGTGCTGCACTGCCCCCAGTGAGGCGAGTGTGAGTGCACTGTACATTTTCCACAGTCCAACTCAGTCTTCACTCTAAGCTCTTGTTCTTAATGCTTGACTTGGGGAAGAGCCATAAGTCAAACCACATCCACTGTTTTCCTCAGTTCTAGGGTGTCTTCAGATAATTTGGCAGTTTCTAGAGAAAGGAGTGTTGGTGATAGAATAGGTGAGATCTGTGTCTGTTCCTTGTCTTTGAAGCTGAATGGATAGGAGGAGAAGATACAAATTTTTCTTATAGGCCACCCATGGATGCTTCCAAAGTCAGGTATCATATGAAGACATGCTTCCTGCCAGGCCCTGGTCAATAGTAAAAGACACTTAAAAAAATCTTATTGCACCTGTTAAACCAGATGTTCAATATTGACACCTCTAAAGAACAAACAGAGTAGTGGGTATTTCTCTGGTTTTTGACTCTGACCACAATTTCCATGGCTCCATCACAGTTATATCACTAGGAACTTTTGTGACTGAAAAACTGGAATTCTGAGTTACAGGGTGGGAGTGTGGAAAGTGAAAGTTCTACCTCAATGAGCCACCGCCACCTGTTCCCTTTGGAACACTGCGAGTATTTGCTGTAGTAACTGAACACGTAAAGTGGGCTGTGGAACAAGGTTCGTTTGTTAAAATTGCATTTAGTTTTATGTACATACCTTTATGCTCACTAAAGAGATCTTTGCACTGTCAGTCCTGTCACTGTCTCAGTGCTTGCTGTTTCCTCAGCAGTAGGAAGGCTGGTGCAGGCAGCTGTCTAGCTCTGACATCTGTCTTGTTTGCCTGTAAGGCACCGTGCACACCTGGGGTATGAGCTGAGTAATAAATAATGGTAATAACTGTGATTAGAAGCAGTTGTCACAAAATCACAAACCCACTGAATATAGCACAGACTTCCATTTAGGCACTTGCATATACATGTGCAGAAATGTGTGTGAGCAAACACAAGCAATCTGGATGATGAATAATTGGTAGGGTGTGGAGAGGAACGCATTGGCTTGAATAAAGCAAACCAAAATTTATGACCAGTATTGTTTGTTTAAGCTCTCTAAACACATTTCACAAAATTTGACATGTGTTTTTCAAATGTGCTAAATATTTATACACTGCTTTCCTAAATACTAAAATATGGAATCAGACAGACTGTGTAGAGATCTACACAGATGTGAAATGTATGTATCTACCAAAGAGGGTGTTGTTTCATTTTGTGAGGTAGTTTCAGACATAGAAAGTGATTTTATTTGGTTTTGTTTGCTTCTCTGCTTGCTTTGCTGTGGGTTTAGCTCTCAGAGGTGAACTGAAATTCCTACCACTGGTTTGACTTTGAAGCCATTAAACTAAAAACTCAGTGACATGTAGGGATCTGCTCCATCAGGCAGCGCTGTGTAAGTAATGCAATAAAGTCTTACTATATTTTGCTGGTGTCTGAGAAGTTAAGACCCTTTCAATTTACTTTTAGCTGTGTTTGGTTTTAATATTAAAAACACTTGAGAATCTGTAAATACATACAGTTGCCTTTGAGTTTTTCCTGCTGCTGATTTCTAAGTGGTTTATTTTTTTTTCTCTTTTCCTGATTTTTTTGGGGTCACTTACATTCAACTTATTGATAAATAGTGGTTTACTGCCCTGTGAAAACCTTGGGTTAAGCATTTATCTATCTTTGATTCATCCAAATAGTGTACAGGAATATTCTGATAATTAGGCTAGTTTGTAACAGCTCTTAAAGATTTCTATAGGACTTTTTACTACTGAGGTGGATTGCTGGCTCTGCTATTTCTGACTACTTTAAGCAACTGGTGTGAATTAGAAAATTCCATATTCTTCAAATGTCCATGTATCTGATCTTAGTACTTCTGTTATTTTAGAAATAAGATATAAACTCTTTGATGTATGAATGCTTTTAAATTTTTGTTTGCAGCACTGAATATTCTATTATCAACTGGATAGCTTCTTGTCCTTACAAGGCAGTGGTAAACACTAATATTTGAAGTATGTGAACACAGGTTTAATCATCCATGTGAGTTTTGCTTTTAATAAAAAACCTCATAGTAGAAATTAACCTGGAACTAAATATATATTGAACCCTTAACTGAGCTGAATAAATGAACTTTGTACAAAATGATCCTTGTGGATCAAAGCTGAGGCGTGGAGAACAGCACAGTTGCAGCTTGTGCTAGAGCATTTTATGCTGTATTTATTCAGGGAGTGAGTGGAAATCTTTAATCTGTGAATGCTGTCGTTTTGGCTTTTCCTAGCTGAGATTTGAGGAGCACTGATCGAAGTCATGACTTTTAAAACAGCCACTTGAAACTCAGTAGTTGCCTCTAATCTTGTGCAGCAGCCTGGCACAATGCAAGAGTTGCACTTTGACACGGTGGGTTAATGTGAAATTCAGGATCAAGATCAGGACTAAGTGGGTTGAAGCATTAAAATAGGTTGAAATGTGGGAAAAGAAATTCCTCTCATCCTTTTCCAAAGTTTTGTGCTGCTGTAATGAGTGGCTGCTGTTATAAATTCCCCACCTGAAGTTGTAATGTCACTTAGTGGTATCATTGGTTGTAGCTAAAATAATGACTGTGTCAAAATACAGGAGTGTAACTACAGGGGAGGGAATCAGCAGCAGCAGCAGATTGCAGCTTGCCTCTTAAATCAGATACAATTGTTTTGCAAATGCCCCTTGCAATATTAATAATTTAAGAGCTAAACTGTGGTTAAATGCTTGAGGAATGCTTGAACCCTTAAATACTCTTTTATGTGAAATTGTTTACCTTGAACTGTCAGTAGTCTCTAATATATGTGTTTGTATACCAACCTGCCAAACAGAAGAGGCATTGTGGTAAACTCAGTGAGGCTTTGGTCTTTTGAACTGGAGGAGGATGCTGTGGAATGAAATTGATGGATTTTGTCTTTGGAGGGGAGAGTTTTGGCTGCTTTATGCTGCAGCCTTCAGAGTGCACAGGGTAGACAGTCAAATGTCATTTCCTTATAGACATCTGGTCAATCATGGCCTGCCCAGCCTCTGAGCTGGAGAGCTGCTCCTGCTAACAGAGCCTCCCTTTTTGTGCAGTGCAAAAAGGACTTTTCCATTTAGGTTTTAATCCAGGTGCACACTGAAATACACTTTATGTGCTCGGGAAGGTGGGTGCCTTATAGGAAACGTAATTTGAATCCAGCTGTGAAGATGCTTTACAAAAGACAACATAGACACAGTCTTGTCAAAACAGAAGAACTTCTTCTCTGACTGCCTCAAGTGTATTATTATTCTTCTTATGGGGGCTGCCTGCTAACTCCGAAGGAGAATTAGCACACGTGCATGAAAACAGATCAGGGCAGAGCTTACAAAATTATGTCTATCATTTGTAGCTGTCAAATGGTGTGTACTTGTCGTCTTCTGTTTGAAGTCAGCACTGTTCTTGCATCTGGCCAAAATCTGAATGCTGTCAGAGAATCAAAGAATATGGTCTATCATAACATGTCTAACACTATCAGTTTCTCTCCTGGAGAAGCAGGTTTGTCTTACACAGAGATAACAGTACCAATTTTAGTTCTGTATTTTGGCTTGAGAGTCTCAGTGGGCTGTGGGACAGAGGTGGTTTTGGACCTGAATGAGAGTGAAGATACAGATAGAGCAGGACCAGGAGGCAAGGTTGGGATGCCAGGAATCTCTGGAAGGACACAGAGCATGATAAGAATGGGATTCAGTAAAGAGAGATGGGAGTATGCTAGTAGGGGCTGGAGAAAGCTCCAGAAACTGAAATCCACAGGATGAAATGGTTGTCTCCATTGTTCAGTCTTTATCCTCAGATTTCTATGCTGGTTCACCATTGAAAAGGAAGAACTTAGCCCTTATTTTTGTAGCCAACTCCCCTGCCCCAAGAGAGGAAGATATGAGCACATATGAGATAACTGCAAAATTGCAAGTATGTTTATTGGTGCTTTGGTGCATCTATTCTCTGACTCCCTCTGAGAGGCCATCCTCATGGGTCTCCATCGATGTTTTTATCTGTCCCAGTTTGTTCAGAAGTTGACCCCTAAGTCTCTGACCTAAACTGTTCTGTGTGGAAGGCTTGCTGCAAGACACTTCCTCTCCCTGGCACCTTCCCAGCTTGGGAAGAGCCACCACAAGGTGTATTCCTTCTAGGACTGAGGGAATTAGAAAATGCAGTTGGGGGGTTGTTTTTCCTCTTGCCCAGCATATCTTGCTAGTTTTTCTTCTGTGAGTTCTTTGGGCTACAAGACCCATTAGATGCTATTGAAGCTAGTGCTTAACCATAGAAATAATTAGTTTGGATGCTGGAGACCATAGTAAAGTGCATTTAAGCAAGCTAGGAAACTGGTAAAGTTGTTTTGTATCTGGAGACAAGCTCCTCAAATGAAGTTTATTTCCAACAGCAAATATTATCCAAATATCTTCTGTAATTTCTTTTCTAAAATTCACAGCTCCTCTCTTGCCTGTACTGAGTCCTCTGCTGCAAAGCTGCATTCTGCACTTGTGTGTGCATTTTCTGCCATTGCATTTGGAAGAGAATGATCTGTAAGCCAGTGTTAGGCAGACTTCCGAAGCAGAGGTCAGACTGACCTTTCCCTGTGTCTGAGCTATACTTGCTCTGATGTACTGTTAGAGCAGTAATTGAATGGATCTCACAGTGCATAATAGGAAGTGAATAATGCTTTTTAAATTTTTTTAAAACTCACCACCGGCCTGAAAAGAAATAAATCTGGCAGAAGTTGCACATATTGCCTTTTTCCCTTTCTCATGAGTTCCTGCCTTCCATGATTACTATGACAGGGCATAAAAATGAAAGATTAAGGAATCCTTCTGAGCTCCTGTTGTGCATGCTGCACATGGGGAGCATACCAGTCCCACACAGGGAAGTGGAATGCATCAAGAGGGGAGGGGGCGTGAGCAGTTATGTGCACAGGTGTGCTGGGACAGGTGACTGCACAGCCCTGCTTCCCTGCTCTAGGAATGATATTGTCCTGCCCGAGGCACTGCATAGGTCAGTACGGGAGAGAAAACCAGGTATTTTTCTGTTAAGTCTGACCTCATTTTGGGGAAAGAGATGGGGAGAAAAAGGAGATTAAATCAATCTCTGTGTATCTGCCATATGCTGAGGGAGCATTAGTCTGCACCTGTGAGGTGGCAGAGGTTGAAGGATCTAAAGCCTGAGCTGGTGGAGTGATGGGGGGAAGGCATGGAGGCTGTAAAACAATTTGTTTAGGAAGCCCATGCAAAATATTGCACTGAGGGGTTAATATAATTTTATCTGTGTTGTTTACTGAATCATTTGGCGTGGTCCCATTTATCTTCAGGATAATGTACTATAGAGAGTGTTTTTCTAGCACTACTGGAAAGTGGTTGCATGCTCAGAGGCTGTTTCTCAGCCAGCAGTAAGAGCTGATGTGGTCAGACAAATGATATTAGCCTCACATTTTCAAAACTCTGCCTTCATTTTCAAATGTACAAGTCTGTGGAATCTATAGAGCTAGGTGTTTGCGAGCTAGTGTTGAAATCTTCAGGATTATATGTTTAAGCCAGCAAAAAGAATTTGCTTCATAAATGCTGGACCAGCATGCTTGAAATAAGTAAACAGGAAGGAATCATCGAATAGATGATTGGGATATGTTGGGTACCATGGTGACGAAGACAGCATAAATGTTTCAGTTCAAATCATTAGTTGCAGAATTCCTGGAGTGTGCAAGGCTTTTCCAAATAAATAAGATTTTTAAGGAGAAATAGTTTAAAAAACGACTGTTATGGGGCCTTATTAAAAAGGCTTCAGTTAGTGGTGAGCTCTCCATATTAACTCATAGATTTATTCTGAAATGATTAAATGTATAAATGGAACACAGAGCGGGGTGTCTCAGCACAACCTTCCTGGGCCAGGGTTGCTGATAGATTCGTATCTGATCCTGAAGGAAGTGAGTTGGTTCCTTGGAGATGTGGAGGTAGTGAAGGGCTGTGGCTGCTACAGAGTAACCCAAGAACAGACCAGCTCACTATTAGTTCTAGCTCGCTGCTGCTGCTTTGTCAGTGCAGGGCTATTTTCAGGAAAAATCCACTGGAAATTGCACACTGAGCCAAAGTCAGTAAGATAATAAGCAGATAATAGGTCTTTCAAGTGGTCCAGTTAACCCTTTATTTTTCCTGTTCCATCTAAAATAGAAAAAATAATGAAAGAATCATGATATCTGATTGAGGGAAGATTAGAGGCCTTGACAGGTTTTCTTCTTAGCAGAGAGATCTTTTGGATTCTGTACAGTGTAGTTTTCAAAATGAGGACTTTATTGCTCATATTGCTATGTTATTTTTCCAAGTGGGTACGTGTAACTTTTGAAAAGCTAGGATCTCACAGAATCCCTTCATTTAGTGCATTTAATGCAATTTGATTAGTCAAATAGACTTTGTACCTTTCTACAAATTTCTCTGAGTTGTAGATTTGGATGCTCTTCTAGGTGCATCTTTACTGTGTTTTCACCTTGCTGAGGACAGGTCTAAACACTGTGGTGCAAAACTATTGTGAGCTTCACGCTGCAAGAATG
Organism: Acridotheres tristis; assembly: GCA_037013685.1. Taxonomy (NCBI): domain Eukaryota; kingdom Metazoa; phylum Chordata; class Aves; order Passeriformes; family Sturnidae; genus Acridotheres; species Acridotheres tristis. The sequence goes on along the minus strand of CM072893.1, from coordinate 8,667,775 downwards.
CCAAAAGCTGAAGGATGTGCCCTGGACCATATCCCAGACAGTTCAGGTGCCTTTCTGTTCAGTGCTACAGGTGGGCCATGAAGTGGTACCCACTGATAGCAGCTGAAATCTCACTCATTCTGCATTGGGGGTGGCACTGAGTTCCCAGACATTAAATAACTGTTACCAGACTTCCTTTTGAACTTTTTAAAGTAACACAAAAATGTGGTGAGAGAATGCCCGTGTGTGAATAGATGTGTATAAATTAAATACATGGGAGTGTATTAATTTTTTTGTTTCATCTGCATCTGTAATTAATGATGGTAATTCTCAGAGATTTCTGGCTTTTCTGTAAGCAAGACTCATGTAGAGAAAGTGTTGTAGTCTGAGAGGATAAAATTCTAGTTTTAGAAATTTCTAATTTTAGAAGTTCCTCAAAGTGCAGCAAAAGGTACAGGTGGGTAGATATCAGGAACTTGCACACTGGCAGATGAAACTGATGGTTTTGGTGTAGCACATTCAAGATAGCACTGCAAAAGAGTGGGAAATGGAGAGGGAGCAGCATGAGGAAGGCCACTGCTCCAAGCTTGAACTAACAGACTATCACTTGTGCTGCTGAAAGTTTTCTCACAGGGGTGATGCAGTCTAACAGGAAAATAAGTGGACTGGAAAAAGTGCAGTGGCTGTTAGAAAAGCTCAAAAGAGTAACATATTCAACATCAAAAATAGGAGACTAAATCAGTGTTGACAGTGGACAGTAAAAATATTACAAAGAAAAAAGCAGCTACTTTTTGGCTGACCCAATGTACAGACATTACAGTCTCCAGGAAAGAGGATGGAAAAACTGCTTCTGTAGCTTAGCCAGAGAGAAGGGGATGCAAGAAATGCCACATGGGAAGGATACTGGAAGACGGGTTAGCATTTGAGCAGGTCAGAAATGTTAAGGCTTGTCTGCAGAAAAATGTCTCATTAGAACATGCCAATTTGCTTAAATTTATGAGTATATATCACTTTGGATTGCAAATTCTCTTGCACTCTTATTCTAGTCAAAATGACGAGCAGAATTTTACAAGACATCCCTTCCAAAGATGATGAGAGTTTCATGCTCAGGTTGTTGTTTGGTTGGATTCTCTAAACTTACATTAATATTAATGCTTATTGTGTGCAGTAATTGGAAACAGAGCTGAAATGGCATTTAGCCCTCTTACTATGTTTGAACTGTGTACTTTGTCTGTTCTCAAATGTCTCATTTTGAATTAGAAAAGGAAGAGCTCAGATGACCTTTATGCAGACAGAGGGTTTGCAGTTTCTTCCTACCTTAAAATATAGTGGTACTCCTCACTGATATTTATTCTTGGAATTTGAAGAAAGCAAATGTACAGAACAACTAGGTGGGCACCATACTTTCACTGATCTATACTTCATGAGGGAAAGCAGCAAAGGTGAAATTTTAGAACTCTGTTAAGGACTTTGATACCTTACTCTGGTGAGCTACTGCCAAATAAATACGCAATGGAATCTATTTTTTTTATTCTAGATTACAAGATTTGAAGTGAAATAATCATATTTCACTCCTAACTGAATTTTAGTGCTACTTCTGAAGGGAAGGATTAATTTTAAATGCTTTCTTGGATATTCATTTCCTTTAAACTGGAAATTGCTTTAATTGAAGTGAAAACTCTTGACATTGAATTTAAATGTTTGTCTCCTGTTTCCCACCATAACTTTGTTTAATAGACATCTACAGTTTACTGGAGAAAAGCCATTCTAATTCCTCACAGGAAATGATAGAAGTTCCTCTATTGAAAGTTCAGCCTCTGTGGTGAATGCAGGTTAGACTACTTTGAAACGGTGCTTCATGATTTGCCTCTCACAATTTATTGCATGGAATTGGAAGACGTCAAATAGATTACCTGAATTATATGAGCACATCCTGAAGAAGATTTATTCCAATTATTGAATTTAGATTTACTTTTTGAAAAGGCAAGTATAGAATCATCTGTCTTGGTGAAGTCTTTGCATCAGGTATTTGTCTAAAGCACCTTGTCTATGGTGGTTCTTCAGCGCAGCAACTGAGACTGTCAAAATGCTTTCAAGTAGCAAGATACATGGCTGTAGACATAAAAATGCTGGTTAAAAAGTCTCTGGAATAGCTTGGCTGATTAATGTAATGTTACTTGTGGATTTTTTTGGACATACATATTGAGATTTTCTTTTGCTAGAGGCTTACATTAGACTTAAACTGCATTATAGGCCTAACTGGGTCTGATTTTTTAAAAATTGAATTCTTGTTTGTAAGTATGAGTAGCCTGAAACGGACCTTTCTCAAGCTGAAAAATGGACAAATAACTTAGTTCCTGTATAAAATCCATTCCCAAGACTTTCACTTTTTGAGGCTCCTGCAAAACAGCCATCAATTATATTCTGGTAATTGGTCATTTTTTCTACTTGAATGACTCTTTCACAGCTAGAACTTCTTCCAAGGTCATTTGCTTCCTCTGATAGAGTGGTATATAACATCTATTGGAATAAGCTTTTAATTCCCAGTGTCTGAGCGATCACGCTCTCCCATACACCTTAGTCCATGCAGCTTTGCTTCAGCTGCATCTCTGTGCTGCTTTTCTGTCATTTTCAGTTTGCTTTAATTGGTTGTTGTGTAAGGTTTTATTAGTCCTATGTGTTCTCTCTCAACTTTTTGTTTGCCGTTTACTAACACACCCTTCATTGTGAATAATCTGAAATGCAAGTACTGGACATGGCAACACCGTTTGCTCTCAAAAGATTGATTGTAACCATTGAATTGTAGCTTTGATTTATTGTGGGTCTGGGCAGTGACTGTGGGTGATGGATCATGATGGTCATGGTATTTCAGAACTAAAGTTCAAATTATATTTTAAAAGAATTTTCTCCTCCTTTGAAGCATCACATTTGTAATCTTCCCATAGAGTTTATGGCAGCAGATGATTATAGTGATTGATTCTTCCAGGATCCTATTAGCCCAACTTTATTTTGCCAATATAGCTTTTTAATTAGTGGGTTTTTTTGATATTTTCAGCAAGAATTGATTTTTGAATACAATCACTGGTAATATTTCTAATAAGTCGCTCTAAAGACTAAGTTCCTTCATTCTGGCAGTAAACAATGTAAGGAAATAGATTTTGTCACTGGGTGCAAATGGTTTTAATCTATCAGTCTATGGATGTTAAAGATTTTTATATTCCTTAATTTTGTCTTAATAACTGAAACCTAGCTACTATTTAATTTTAAAATGTAGTTGACCGTGCTGTTTTGAGTGTCTCTTAGTACTGTGAGGTTGAAAATCCATTCCTTTGGTTAAATTCTGGGGATGTTCTAAGGCAGAGCAAGGAGTGGAACGGCAACAAATGTTGCCAAAAGTGAAATGTGGTGGATGACGTTTGCTGAAGTCTGGCTGGGATGGAGTCAGCTTTCTGCAGTCCACGCACTGCTTTATAGTAGCTTATGGCAACACTTGCTGATGTTCCAGGGCAGATCTGAAACGGGGAGGTTGAGGTAAGAGAAAAATACTTCTCTCAATTAATTTTTAAATGTCTCTTGGGTACAGTGCACCACATTGCCCTGGTCCAGGACTAGCTGCTCAAATATTTTTGTAAAATGTATTGTAGGAGAAGCCATATTCAGCTTTTAACAGGGCAATGCAAAGATACAGTTGGTGGATAAGGCAGAGAAGACAAAAGCATTGATTTGTGAATGCCTTGCCTCTAATGTGATTGGCATTAAATGGAATCATTAATGTTGGAAAAGACCTCTAAGATCGTCAAGTTCGACCATTAACCAAACACTACCAGGTCCACAGATGCTTGGATGTTAATGAAGATAAAATGCAAGGGATTTCTGAGCCTTTGGATGTTTCTTAATTATCTATTTAAATGAAGTGAATGTTACTGCTGTTAATGTAGAATCTGGATAATTTACTCACCTTAAAGCATTTTGTCCCTGCAATAACCATGTAAAATAATGCTTTAAATGATTTAGGTGGGAAGTGGAGTAAAAGATATCCAGAATTAAATTTTAGGGTTTTGTTTTAGAATAGTATTAAAAGCATCCAGCAGGTTAACAGTTTTATTGGGGAATAGACTGGAAAGTTCTGAAATTGTCACCAGTGTCACCTCTTTACAACATCAGACCTCTAAGTAGGTCAATGAATATGATCCTGTGAGGCTTGCCAGAAGCCAGAGATGAATAGCTTACGTGTAGGAGGCCTCTAAGATCTCCTCTGGTTTACTTCTAATGCAATTCTAAAGACAAATTTACTCTATTTTTTTCTTTCCTCACTTTTCCTTTTTGTTTGGATATGTAATTCCTCCAAGAATGAATCTTCTCTCATGAAGTGCTGACAAGACCTATGCCTGGGTGGATGACATGCAAGTTAGGCTCCCATGAAGAAGTAAATTCACGATAACTTGATAATGAAAAAAACCACCCAAAACGTGAAGAGCATTGGCAAGTTATTTGTACAAATGTGTGTGGATATTATAATTTTTTTTTAAGATAAAACTAAATGCTAGAACGTTGAAAATATTTACTTTTCTCCCAGTAGTAGTTGGGAATTACATATCTGAAATCATAGTTACAGCTATTACTTTGCATCATTTAGGCATTTTTAAGAGTAAAAATGACGTCTGGAAATGTTCCCTCTTATTTTCTGGCTCATGCCCTTCAAGATTTTTTTTTTTTAAATTAATAATCACATGTAATAAATATACAGAATTTAACTTTGTAATGTTACAGTTATTAAAACTGATTAAGACTTATCACTGTCAGTGATATAAATCACATTTTAATCACAAGTTCAATTTTTGCATTTCCAGGCATGTTATTACTGGTGGTCAGAATACTCAACTCTCCCTAACTGTATGTGATGAAAAGACTGAGTATTCTTATCACTTAAATCATGGATCTGTTCACTTGACAGCATTTTCAAAGTTTTTCCCTACATCTTTTCTATTTCTTTCACCATTGCCCAATCACTTGCTTAAGATTAATGTCAGAACGTGACTATTTATATGCATGATAATACAATTCCTTAGCTGAATAATAAAACAGTGTGTGTTCATCAGATTTAATAAGCATTATCATGATCAAAGTCTGCTAGTACCAAAAGGTTCCTTGCCGTTGCTTTCCTAATATTATTGCCTTTGCAAAATAGTTGGATGATGCTTTCTGGGATGGCCACCTGCAGGGAAGGGCATGTCAGCCTGACGAGCACAGGCTGATGAACACAGTTAGCTACAGATTATTCAGGATCAAGACAGCAGGGAGCCGTGAAAAAAAATCATCTGCTCCTCTATGGAGAGCTGGCATTTTCTCTCTGTGAGCTGGTCATCCCACCTCCATTCAAACGGACTGGCTTTGCCTGCTTCTTTCTCCATCTGGAAACGTCAGACCAAGCTGTCTTTTCTGATCTTAGCCTCTGTCAGGCAAATGGAGAGGAAGCCGAGGGGGACACTGAGCTAAGAACTCGCACACACTGAGCTTCAGAGTCCATGTGAAGGGCAGGGTACCCTGCCACCCAAAGTGGTGTGGGGGTTGGAGGTGTGCTACGGAGTCTTACCTTCCTAATGCTGCAGCAGTATATTAAAAAAAAAGTATGCTAAACCTGGAAAAGCACCTCTTCTGAATGTTTTTGTTCTTGCAGGGAATAATCCTGGTCTGGTTATTGTGAGTTATTAACCCCTTGCATGAGTTTGGTGCTGCCGAAGTGGAACACTGAGGAGCTGCTTGTTTGTGTTCCAAGTTACAGCCAGGTCCCATCCTACAAGGCAGTGGTTCTCCAGTCCGGAGACTGCCAAGGCTGGGCAGAATAAACTCCTCTGCTTCCCTGCTCTCACGGCCCTCTCTCCTTCTCCTGCACCCTGCCATCCCCTGCTGCAGCAGTTCTGGGTGGGAAAAGCAAAGCTCATGTGCAGTTGTCAGGAAGTGCAGAGACCTTCAGGGACACAGGATGGGGATTCTGGCTCCACTGAATGAATGTTGTAGAGTCACCTGTAGCAAGGGCACTTCAGGGGTAAGATGAGACCTGCAGGAGCGAGACTGGGAGTTAGGAAGAGCTTTAGGGGCTCCCCAGCCCCCTGCCTGGCCAAGTCCCTCGCAGGTCAGTGGCCATCCTGGCTGACTTGGGACAGCTCTGCCTGCTCTTCCACTGAGCCCCTAAGGGGACCGTGCTCTGCTTCAGAGACACTTCAAAGGGTGGAGCAGAGCCTTTTCTGGGGAGGAAGGGGAGAAAGTAGTAGGCCATTAACGATTTCATGGGAGGGAATGACTGAAATGTGGATGAGGAACAAGAGTGAGGGTGCTCTGGGGTAGACGTGAGTAGATGGGGGCAGTTGCATCCAGAGAACTGTACCAAAAAAATGACATTTAAATTCGATAATTGCATCTGTGAAGAAAAATGAGCTCCAACTTTAAGTTGCCATTAGTTATGTGTGCCTATTGAAAACAAAATGATAAAATTACTGCTTTCCATGTAGCATAATCCATAAAAATGATACATTTTTATGTATAATACATTTATTAAGCTTGCAGGATACAATAACTTTTATTTTAACATCACTTTCAGCTACTTTCAGTAGAGCTGAAAAGAAACCAGACAACTTTAAGAGGAGCTTGACCCTTATGTTTGTAACAGTAATCAGATTATATGAAATCTATAATTAGAGCACTAATATGAGACATTCAAATTAGTTGAAGTGCAGGCTGTAACAAAAATAGACATCATGCATCTGCTGAGTCTGAGTGTGTATGCAGACTTTTGGAAAGTCTTTAACAAGGAGAAAGTAGTAGTGTCTGTCTGAAAACAGAATGATATTCAACCTTGAGTTTTAAGTCTGTTCTTTTGACTCTCCCGTGGTATTATTTATGTAGAAAATGCAACAAACAGCTGCTTGTATCTTTAAAGGCTATATTTGAAGCTTACTTTAATCTTTCCACTCACAATGTCACACCAAAATTGTAAATACAATTAGAAATTGAAAAAAAAATTCAAACCCTTGTCTTAAATAAAGTACCTTATAAAATATGAACTTTCATTTTGCTTTTATTAATTTTTATATGTGTATATATATATATATATAAAATCCTGCTCAGTTGGCTGAAGGGAAATATAAATCAAAGTGACTATTTATTGCAATGGGAATAAGGGATAGTTGGATAAAAAAAGAATTAGGAATTAAGATATAAAGCATCAAAGGCAGTGTCAGATAAACATTACCAAAAATAATTTGTAGGAGTGAATTATAAAATCAGAAAAAATAAAAAGCTTTTGAGAAGTTCAGTTTGATTATTCTCAACTCCTTTTTGGTTTGTGGGTGGTTTTAGATTTTGTTTGTTCATTTGTTTGTTTTCTTTCTTCAGAACCAGGTCAAAAATGTAATTGAAGTAGCAGACTTGAGGATACACTTCACTTTATGTCGGTTCTTTCCTTTCTGTTCTTTAGTAGTTGCTGGAAGAATTTGCCTCAATATTCCCATGGCACTCTTCAATGTCCAGTTCTTTCATTTTCACAGTCAACCTTGGTATCTTTCTTCACATGTCTTTAGCCCATGGGACTATGCACTTCACTAAATCCACTGCAAATTTCATATGATTCATTCTCTTCTTTTCTAAACTCACTGTCTCTTCAAATTGTCATCTGCATACTGCAAAGTTCAAGAAGTCTCTTTTTTTTTTTCCCTGGTATGTTTATCCTCAATTAACTAGTCTGTATTCATTCTAATATTCCTCTTTCAGCTTTTGCACTGAACTGTACCATGCCTGCTCAAGGGAAATGCTTTTATTGCTTGCTATTTATTACAATAGCAGTGGAATCCTATTACTCCCTCCTGCCTCTTGTGCTAACAGAGATTTTAGCAGATTTTCATGGTTTTGGTCAAACATATCTTTGTGGGGCTGGGAAAGAGTCCTTGGCTATATATACACACATATATGTATACACACACACATTATGTATATATATATATGTATTTATATATTTGTTGTATGTATATACACCTGCACATTTGTATATACATTCTATATATATCAGTAAATCTCTCAACATTATGGAATCAATAAATCAGTCATTGATCACTTCATCTAGGGATGGGTGGAGTCTCTGTAAGAGGAGAGCAGGGGTCTATTTCACTCAATCATTGAAGTATAAATCAGAAAAATTATGATTTAAATTCAGAAAGCGCAAGAAAATGTCTGTTTGGTTGTTTTTGTTTTTTTGTTTTTTTTTTTACTTGTTAGATTTAGTGAGAGGGGGTAAAAGAAAGCATAAATCAGGATTCTATGATAATACAACCAGAAACTGATAACCTGATATTTTTAATATTAGACTCTTTCTACATTAAAAAAAAAAAAAGAGAGAAAAAAATGGCCCTGCTGTCTAAAGAATGCAATCAGTGACCTTATAAATCTGAAGAGCTCAACTTCCAGCTCTCTCTTTTTCCAGTGTTAAAGCACATTTTGCTGATCATTCATTCCACTCTTTTGAGCAAAAGACCTCTGTTCAAACAAACACTGAGCACTTGCTTCCAGGGGGAAAAAAAGTTTTTTTTTTCAGGAGCAGTAGCTAGTGCAATGAAGCTCGGAGGTGGCTGGGGTGTGTGGTTTCCAGTACTGTCACCGGATACGCACTGCGGTGTTTCTGGGGACATGTCAGAAGAAATGAAGTGTGAAACTGTATCTGCAGCCTCTTGCTAGAAGGTTTTGAATTCAGGGTGTTTCCAGCAGTTTACATGGCTGTCTCATTCCCTGAAGTTTACAGCTATATTGTCTCTGCTACTGTAGAAGTCAGTGTAGTGCTGTGACAGGAAATGCATCTAAATAAATCACAGAATATTCAGAGTTGGAAGGGACCCACAAGCATCTCTAGTGAATGGCCCATACAGGGATGTTTAGGGTGAGAAGGAAGACGGTGAAGATGAAGCCTGTCCATGTACTCTGTGACTAAGAGCATCCTCTTGATAGTGAGAAAAATGTTTATATGAGTGAATTAAGAGATCTGAAGAAATACCTGAACTGAAATGAACCTCATTTTTGCTCAAAGGAGGAACTTAGGAGGATAAATTGACAAGGAAATCTAAGCAAAAAACCCCAACCATTCAGTGTTATTTTGACTTCCAAAGATTTTTAGCTGGCATTCTTAAGTTGCCTTTCAGAGATCTGGGCCACATTCTCCTGACAAGAAGTCTCTAACCCTGCTTCCCCCTGCTCCAAGTTATTAATTATATTGACCAAATATATATCAGATGCCAAAGTGCTTGAATATATTATGTAAGAACCAAGTACTATGATTGTCACAATCAATAAACAGAAACCCTAAAACAACTGCAAGAGGCTTTACCTATACTTGATGCATAAATGAGCTAATAGAATGAGAACTTTTAGTTCTCATCTGCTCCTTTTATGATTAATTAAAGTATGTAGAAATTATCTTAAAGCTATAAAGAGGCAGAGTTTGATGTGTTGTGCCCCAGAATAAAAACCTGAAATTGATTCTGCCGGGAGTGAAGAGCAAAATGTAAAAATAAAAATGCTGTATGGTTCATGTAGAGTTCAAATAGACTTTCTATGTCTTTATAAAACATCACCTAGTTGAATTGTTCCTGTGAACTCAGCAGATTTAGATTTTTTTTCCCTCAGAAAATGGAATATGTGAAAGTAATGTGAATTTATTAGCTATAGTTTTAATATTTTTTGTTTTCCTTTCACTACATTGTAGCAATTGTAATATTTTCTCTAGGAAGGGTTTCTGTTTTCCCCTTTCCAGTTTCTCCACAAGAATAGAAAAAAAAGAGAAGTCAGTAATTACATTAGTCTTGTCTGTACCTGATTGATGGATTTTGAGACTTCTGGCAGTAACATATTATCCTATCCTTTCTGGCACGACATCTTGTCCTCTTCCAAGCCATTGCTTTATTTAAAGTAACTGAAATTAGCACAGTGTCTGCTCCTGGGAGCTATGTTCAGATACGTGAATTTGCCAGCACCCAGCAAAGGTAGCAGCACCTGCATGGTGCTGCTCAGCCAGAAATGTCCTTCACATCCTTTTCTAATGATGACATTTCCTCTGGTGACTTCTGGAGTTGCCTAGCTCCATTCCAGTAAATTAGAAGACATTAGCTAAAGAATTAAGTTAATTAGAGGGAAAAAGTAAGACCTCTTGAAATATTAACCTAAGGGTGTATTGGACTTCCTAAATGGCCTTCAGATTGATGGCTGTGATAAGTGGATAAAAGCTTGTCAGATTTTGGGGGAGTTGCTTCCTCTCTGAGTCTTACAATCAAACTGAGGCAGATAGCTCTCTCAATTCATTTACTCATAAATACACAAAAAGGAGATGCTCTAGGAAGCCCCAATTTCATAAACATGCAAATACACCTCCCCTGCTGCCACTGAAGCAGACTGAGAACCCCAAATAAGTCTTGCTCTTGGATATGAAGAGTTGACTCCTCAGGCATCTGTTTGCCATTATCCTTTTCTACAGCTGAGTATTTAATGAGGAGACACTGTTGTCCTAAGCCTGTAAATATTTCTCTTTACTGTTGCTCTGTAGAAATAAAGAAAAAAAAAAGCATAAGTCTACAGTGCCCTCACAAAGTCCAGATATTCCATCATGAACATAAGCTGTTGAGCTATCAGGATTGTAGCTTGGAGAGAAGAGTTGCATGGGACTAGTGATTAAAAAGCTGAGAAGCTTTTTTTGCTTGTGCTTTTCATTGCTGTTTTGGGAAAGAATGGCTTCACATCTGGAAAGATGTGTGTCCTGTGCATTTTAAGTGTTTTTCCTGATTATCATCATCCAAGGAATAAATTGCAGTGTGTAGTAACTGTGCACTACATTCATATGTTGAGAGATCTTGTACGTGGGAGGAGACTTGGCACTGAGTTTCCTCATACAGAGCAAAATACAGACTTGAATGTTTGTGGGACTAAGGCTTGCAACATCTCATTTTTCAGTTTGTAAAAATGTGCTTATTTTGTTTACAGTATGATGAGTGGAGAATCTTCTGACAGTAGCCCTGCTGCAGTGTTTCACCTCAGAGTGACCAGTGTCCTTTCAGTAATTGTTACTCATTGTGTTCCTAAAGCATGGACCTAAGAGAGGGATGCCTGAGGAGGTTTTAGCTGATGAAGAAAACCGAGATGAGGTTTTGTTCTCTGGCTTGTTGGCTATGTGTTCTTTCACCGCCCTCCCAGGTTTAGAGTTCTGTTGTTGGAGAATGGAGTACTTGTATTTGCTGTTGTGCTATGGTAGTTGTCATAATGCAAATGAATCATCAGCAATTGATTTTTTCTCTTTGTTATTAGCAGATTCCTACAAGAGGAAGTAATTGCTATTATATGTGACATAAACTTAGTTTTTATTTTCAAGTCCCTCTTTCTGATGCCAAGAGATTTGTTATCTCAGTAGGGATCCTTCTCATCTTGCTTTTGTCAGAAAACACTGGAGAAGAGTCTACAGTTGATTTTTTTATCCCTTTGCATTTTTCTGTAGAGTTTTATGGTAATTATATTGCAAAAATAGGCTTTAAAAAAATGTAAGAAATTAAAGAAGGATGCATATTTTTTTCCTCATTTTCCAAATTCAATGTCTGTATAAAAATGCTCTTTGTGATTGCTCTTTGTGAGTCAAACAGCTATCCAAAGAAATCAAATTGCCAATACTACCATACTCATTTACAGCCTGATGGACATCATGTAAATAAAATAAAGATTGTCCAAAGGATCCTTCTTTCCTGTTCTGAGCTAAAAATATACCCACCGTTGTCCTTGCCTTGCCAGCTTGTGAGCAAATATTGGCCAAGTTCAGGATGGGCTTGGCAGAGGTGAGCTCTGTGCAGCTCGGGCTCCTGGTGAGCTGTGTCCATCTGGTGCCTGTGCTGTGGTGACACAGAGCCTTAGTCATAACTGCAGCCAGGTGCCCACCCAGCCAGGGAGGGCTCCTGGGGACCGGGCTCAGTGCCCCTGAACCACCTCGTACTGAGTGCTCTGGAAAGTGAGCATTGGAGAGAAACCGTGGCACCTGCCCAAGTGGCAGCACAGGAGATCGGAGATAGTACAAAATTAACATCATTAAGGACTTGGTTATGAAAAATCTGAGACTGGTAGAGAAATAGTAACCTTACACAGAATGTTTCCTCAGTGAAGACTCCATCCCTGGAGGGGTGGAGGGTGCCAACCTGACAGCTTTAGAGCTGTCAGTTCTGATGGCCTCTCTGCTATTTGTGTACCCAGACACATAAATTTTACTTGGACCTACAGAAATGAGAGAAAGTTTTTCCAATGGCAGAATTACAGAATAAGCTTGAAAGGGACCCACAAGGATCATCAAGTCCAACTCCTGGCCCTGCACAGCACCATCCCCAAGAGTCCCATCATGTGCCTGAGAGGATTGTCCACATGCTCCTTGAACTGAGCCAGCCTTGGAGCTGTGACCACTGCCCTGGGGAGCTGTTCCAGTGCCCAGCCACCCTCTGAGGGAAGAACCTTTTCCTGATATCCAGCTAAACCACCCCTGACACTTCAGGCCATTCCCTTGGCCCCTGTCCCTGTCACCAGAGCAGGGATCAGTGCCTGCCCCTCCTCTTCCCTCGCGAGGAAGTTGTGACTGCACTGAGGTCTCTCCTCAGTCTTCTCCTCTCCAGCCTGAGCACACCAAGGGATCTCAGTCACTCCTCATTTGGCTTCCCCTCAAGGCCCTTCACCATCCTCATGGCCTCCTGTGAACACTCTCTGATAGCTTTATATCTTATATTTTGGTGCCCAAAACTGCACATAATATTCAAAGTGAGTCTGTACCAATAAATAGTTGAATTCTAATTTGCCAACATGTAGTTAGGTAGACAAGAGCAGCTAGCTCTTGACATGTATTTATACTTTTTTATACTGTCCAGGTGTTTATAAAGTACACTGAGATCCTTAGCTGAAAGGTGTTGTATGAACACAAGCATTAATTACTGTGACACATGTGAAAGAATAAGGTCTTCCTGCCAGTAGCCTTTCCTCAAGGGGTGATTTAATTTCTTTATTGCAGTTATTTCATTGCTGTCTCTCTTGATACCAGAATGTGCAGTATTTAAAGCTGACTTAAAACAAGAGAGAGAGAGACTCACTCTGCAATCCATTAAATCCAAAGGGATGAGCTTCTGATTTCTCTGCTGGACACTTAGCTATACACACAGAATTAATTTCTCAGATGACTTCTGATTTTCTCTGAATGAGAAGAGAGAACCATTGCCTTTCTATGTCAGGTATATGCCCTTTGCACATTTGGCTTGCTCTGGGATGCTCTTACTTGCGTTTGCTTATCCCTAGTTTGGGGTTACTGGTCTTGTTTCTCAATGGTGTTTTTTAAATGTCAAAATACAACAGCCAAACTTACCACACGGTAACAGCTACTTCTGTGTGAAAGCTGATGGGCTTACAGTCCCAATGTCTTAAACGTGTCCTGTTAATTCAGATGTTAATGTAAAATAATATGGCTTCAGAAAGCTGCATCTCAGCTCTTCAAGAGAAAAAAAAAGATATGTTTTCTTAAGGTACTGGTGGGTCGATGTTGAGATTTCTGGTACTCAGTCACAGCAAATATTAAACTCAGCAATCTAATGCAACGATTAAAATAATTTATGTGAAAAAATATTTCATTTCAGCTGAGCATATTTTCATCAGCAAAAGCATATTTTCTGCCAATGCAGCTATTTTTGGTGTTACAAGAAGATACAGTATTTGCACTGTGTAGTGTTTTGAAAGGTATTTTAATGTATAAATAGCAGGAGTGAGGTGAGAAGCTATTACAGCTCATTTCAGTGGTTTACCATTGGGCAAACAGTTGGCAATTATTGCACTTGGACAAAATCAAATGGGTGATTTGATTAGAAATGCTCGTTCTTCAGTGAATTCCCTTTTTTTACATCAATTGCAGCATATGTCCACATTTTTTCCAACAGTAATGAATTTCCTGGGGTGCTTTCCCTTGTGCCTTTGAATGCTAAGTGTTAAAATCCAGCAGGAGAGACCTGTAGTTGACCTTTCATGCTAAATGCGAATGGGCTGTTGTAGCCTTTAAAAGGCTTTTGTGCTTCTGGGCCTCCTGAGAAGCTCCAGTTACCTTCAGATTGGATCAGCTGTTTCAGGTGTGAAACATCAGTTGTGCAGAGTAACTTAAATATTTTTAACCTTTTATGATGAGTCTGGAAGCATCTGTTTACACATACAAGCATCTGGCTTTATGATGCATTCTGTCCCTTTTCCATCTGTTTGGGAGTGAAAATAACCTGTGATTTGACTCTATTCAAAGTAGTTTTTATCTTTGAAAGTCTGAAAATAATATTGACGTGGACAGTATAAAAAATTTCTGCTGCCATTATAGAAACTTCAACCTTTGATATTACAAGGAGTTCAGAGTAGAAGTTTGCATTTGTTTAATCCTGATGCTTGGATCGAAACACACATGGTAGGACTTTCTGTTTCTATGGAGAGGTGGTCAAATGTCAGTCTGTGATCTCGATTTAAATGGTGAATCAATATTCTATGTGTTTTTCAAAGTTTAAGTTTCTGATAGTCTGCTTTATTTTTGTTCTGACGTCTCATTTCTTGCTTTTCTCTCATGTCTTTGAGAAGGGACTATGCAGCTCTGTTTGGTCAGGCAGTGCAGCTGCTGGCAGGTTGCTTTGTGTTTGATCCCTGTTAGTAGGACTGTCCAGGAGAGAAAGGTAAAATTGGGAAATGGGGGATCCAGTGGGATTCTGAAAATTCCCAAGATTTTATGCTGGTTGTCAACTGACTTGGATGCTTGAAGTTTACATTTGCTTAAAGGAAGCTGAGCTGTTCCGTGGAGGAGAAAGCTGTGGAGGGTTCCATGGACCGTTAGTGCATAGAAGTACAGAGAAACCACACGTGTCTGAGGAATTCCTTGCACTGCAAACGGAATTGTTGGGAGAATATTCAAGGGAAGTATCCACAGTTCCTCCCGATTTTCACTCTGTGTATCAGAGATAGGTCATGGAGCTCAGCAGGACTTCCTGTCTGGTCTCATTTGATTCAGCTGTTCTTAGCTAAGCTGAATAATAAGAAGTATCCAATTTAATTAATGGATTTATTGTACTTGATATTGTATCTACTTGCTATAATAATTACTACTTCGTTACTGACTTCATTTCTTTATTAAAAAAAACGCAAAGAAATTGGGATATAATTGCAGAGGTGTTACTGTGAACTCTGGCATATCTAAAAGCATGCAAGAAGCCAAGGATTCGTTTTAGTAGAAAGTTCTTGAACTAAAACTTAATTAGGAGTGAGGTAACTAAATTCGACACAGTTTGAAATCGCAAGTTCTAGCGTTTGTAGAAGAAAGTTATCTTAGCACTGATTGTGAGAATATGGCAGGCAAAGACACCTGAGGAAATGATGTAGGTGAGGTGAGAAAGACAAGCTTGGAGAGACATTGTAAGAGCAGAGAAAAAAAAGTAGAAAATATATTATGTTAATATCATTTTGCATTTGTACTTGGCTCCAATAAGTATTTATGTTCTAATATTAATGCAGTCATATCTATTGTAACAGACTATGTTGTTGTACTTTCTGGTCTCATCACTCTATCTGAGGAGTTAAGATCATTCTGTGAATATTTTAGATTGGAAGTTTCAGTGCTTGCTAAAAGTCTGATTCTTCTACATGGTTTGGACAAAATAATTCCCTTTTGGAAAAAATTTTAGTAGTCTTCTTTCTAGTGTTTGGAGAAATAAAATTTTGTTATTTATTGACTGAAGAAGATAGTCCACTTCCAGTTTTCTAAAATTCTAGAATATGTTCAAATCCTTCAAGTAAGTTATTATCTGCAGCAAGGACACAAAGATGGTATTCAAAATAATTTATTCAGAAAGCTGACAATACAGCAGGAGACTAATCATCAGGATATGTGTCTCTGTTTCTAACACCAGGCATATTATCCCTTATTTCTAATGCAAACAATTTGCAGTTATGAGAATTAGGGACAGCAGCCAACGTAAAATGAAAATAATGAAACCCATGAAACTGAAGTGGTTTAGGAAACATGTTTGAGTGCTTATGTGTTATCTTTCAAATCAATGAAGACTAGAAATGTGTGTTTTATTCTGTGCCAAGAAATGAAATAATTGTCCAATTTGAAAAGAATCAAAATGACAATAAAGCATATCTTTGAATGAGAAAGAATAAACAGTATTTTTTTCTTCTCTTGGAGCTTATGTATAAAGAACAATGCCTTGAATATCCTTCCTCAATTCTTGGAAAAGGTAAACTTATTTTTATAAGTGTATTAATGCTAAAATAATGAAACTATCCAAGGCTCCTTGATACTCTTCTCACTGCTTTAAATATTGTCAAAATAACACTCAAATAAAACTAACACTGGGGAAAAAAACTGTGAAGTGTAGAGTCTGCAATCTGCAAATGAGAAAACTCCAAACATCACCATCTCCTGCCTGATCTCATTGTTTTTCACACTCACTTATTCTTCCCCTTTACAAATGTAACAGTGAAAGGATTTGCGTAGGTTATTTGAAAACAGAACTCGGTGATGACACTTAGTCCTCCCAGAATCTGCTTGCATAAGAATGACAGGGTGTGAAATTATATCCTGATGCTTCTTTAGCCCTGCTTTCAGCACCAGCTTGGTACTTCAGTTTGCTTCCAGCTGTTTTCCACCCAAAGTAAAATTTTTCCTGGCCATGTGCTGCCTCTGTTTCTGTCAAGTGGGGTTAGGAACTGGTGTTGAAAAGATGATATAGTGCTCTTTACCTCCTGGAAATTCTTTTCTGCAGTGAGCCATCCTAAAAGGCCAGCTGTGCCCAGCCACACAGCTGTTTCACACAGAAATAACAGCTTCAAGCTCTTTTGTCAAATCCAAGAATCAGATCCTGTAAATTCATGAAAGATGAATGCTACAGTAAACTCTAGGAACTTATTTTTGTATATTAAAAAAATTAAATAATGTAATAAAAAGGAAGTACTTTGTAGGTGACAATAAGCTTTACAGATAGCTAATGCCACATTTAGTACTGTTCTTTCATGTTTGTGTTCCAGTCAGCCAGCACAGTATCCAACCTAACCTCCAGCAGGAAATTATATATTCCGTTATTCCTTAGAGTACAATAAAGCCCTTTATTTATGGCAAGCATTAGTTTTGTAGTCCCAGTGACAGAATTCATATCTTAGCAGTGTATCAAGGCTTTCCTTCTCTCTTTGTAATGGCTATCCCTAAAATTCTCCTGTTCTTCTGTCGTCAGACCTTCACATGTGGTTTCTCTGTCAGGTTTAGGAAGAAGGCTCTCAGACAGATTCTGTTCTCTCTGTGGTCAGATGTAACAGAAGAGGCACAAAGTTCATAAGAAATTTGCCTTCTTTTTTTCTTCTCACTTTTTTCTAGTTCCAGTTCCAGCCTGCTGATTCCATGATTAGAGTTGACACTAGAGTGTTGTAAACACACCCAATTACTGGATGGTGTTATGGATCCCTTTTATGAGAGGTGCATTTTCTCTAGCACAGTTTTCCTTCTGAAGTGTTTCATCCTCTTCAAGAAAGCCATGTTCTCCAAGAGGAAATGTTCAATATTGCCTCTGAAAGTCTTCATGGTGAGCATGCACAAATCAGAGGGGCAATTAGAAAATTAAAATATGATTATGTGATTTCAAAGACTAAGTGTAGGCTACAACCTGAGAAAAGCAAGTAAGACTGAAGGCAGAGGTGGCTGGCGATTGTGTACCTACAACAAACTGGTCTGTCCTTTCTTCTAGACAGAAGTGAGAATTTGGATTGCTATACTTTGCCTACAAAGTGTGAAATGAATGGCACGAGGAATTACTTCATTAGTAATGGTCCAGGATAACTCTCTAATGTTAGAATCCAAACTTATCAATGAAAAAATCCCTGTTAGGAACTACAAGACACAGGAAACAATTGTATTTTAACAGACAAAACTGTTTACAGAACCCTTTATTTTAATCAATTTTTATGTGAACTGTATCAGACTCCTTTTAGTGTTGAAGAAAATGAAGAATTAGCTGTCCTTGATCATGAGGAGTGGAAGGAAATTTGTAACTGTACCTGTGAATATTTCTGTTTCAGCTACTGTGGAGCAAAGCTCAGTTTTTCTTTAATGATGCATGGACTTGTGATCTTCTAAATGGAAGGAAAAAAAATGAGGGCACTCACTTCCTTGTGTGATGTCAGATAAAATAAGACTGAGCCTAATTTATTATGTCTTATAAACAGATGCTCCTGCATATGGACATGTGTTTGTGTATTTGTGTACTGATACATTTTAAGAAATGATTGTCCTCTTGGTAATTGTTGTGAATAACTATTTGTGTAAAAAAGATTCCATTATGGAGTTACCTAAAGTTGTTAGTCGCCTCTTCAAACAATTCTCTTCAGTTCCCATTTCCACCTTTGAGTTCCCACCAAGCCTCCTTCTTTTTCCTGGTGTCAAGTAGGAGCAGGCATGTTAGCATTCAGGAAGATATCATCACACAGTTCTTTCTAATTGCCAACACTGAATAAATTCACATTCACTTATATCTGTGAAATACTCACAGATTGTGCTTGCACAGTTGAGCTTGGACAATCTCATCCATCTCAGATTTTGCTTTCTCACCAAGCTGGAAAAACTCAGAATCCTTTCTATTTCTCAAACTGAAAAAGAATGTTTTCTTTGGGGGAAAAGTTTGTAAGGGAATATAAAATGCCCTTCCAAGTCCAGATACTATTACCAAGTGCATCACGTATTTTGCACTTGTCTAACCGGTTGTTCATCAGGTCAGTTGAAAAGTGAGGCACAAAACCCCCAGAGCAATATCAGCACACTTAATCTTTTGTAAACGGCTTTCCTTTGGAGGCTTGCACAAAAAGAGAAGTCATTACTGAACCATGAGAAAGGGAATTTTCTTACTGCTTGTCAAGCACTGTAGTAATTTTGAAGGACTAAACATCATTGAAAGAAAAATCTTTGTGTTTTGTATCGCACATATCCATGAAGTTTGCATGGGTGTAGTAATAAATGCTGTCTAATGAATTTAAATCCACAAAATCCAAACTTGCTTTGGCAACTATAGCAAAATGCTTTAACCTGTAAATGATAGTTGTTTGTAACTGTCATTATTTCAACACACCTGCAATATTTAGGTGTTATACACATGCTGAAGTCCTCTGTTGCTTTTCAGAAATGCCTGCATAACAATAAACCCCTTCCTTCTCCCCTGACTGGGGATTTTGAATTGTGAGCACGTCTATGGTTTATGACAGTGGCACAAAGTTGCTGTAGACTTGCCTAAATTGAGCAGCAAAAGATCAGCACAGCCCTGGTGAGTGCACCTTTCCTGGTGGTGTGGCTGGCTGGCTGGATGGTCACATCCACTAAACCAAAATTAAGAAGTCAGTAGGGGGTCTGCTGTGGTTGGCACAACCCAAGCTTAGTTTCTGCTATAGTTGATGTCTCTCTGCAATTCAGCTGATTTTTGAAGCTGAATTAATCACATTAACAAGAATTCCCATGTTTGGATAGAGGTGTGAAGCTATTCGAGACCATTTCTTTTTCTTTTGGATCTGATATTTGCTAGTTGACTCTAATATGTTGCACTTGAATGTGGCCTAAATTGGTGTATACTCACAAGATGTTACTTATATTTGGTTTCATATGTCATTTTTAAGGGAGATAAAAGTGACTTCTCACGTGTATTCTGTGGCCATGAAACACCACATTTAGGGACTGGTCTCCATCCTCTGACTGGAGCAGTGTCACAAGGTGCTTACTTCAGGATTAAAAAAACCCCAAAACTATCCACCAGCTGTTACAATGTAGAGATTGTTAGTTACAGGAGGAGATCAGTAAGTGTGCTCTAACTTTCACCATCCGACTTCACCCATGAGCTGAAATTTAATGGCAAAAGTATGAGAAATGAATGTGAGATGCTTCAATACTTTCTTATTCATGACAAGTTAGACATTTTTGCCATAAAATTAAAGGGTTCTAAGGACATGGTGCAGCTGTGATCGAGTCACTGCTAATTTTGAGAGCAACCTGGGTCTATATAGGCTTTGACATTTTTCTTGTTCTAAATTTCACTACAAAATAGAACCTCATACATTTATTGTAGACAAATGCTGAGAGTCATGAAGATTACAGTTTGAACAAGTAGATTTCAGCATGAACATATGAAATGTATTCCTTCATGTAATGCCCAAAAATATGGTTAAGGAAATATATTTTTTCAAATAATTTGGAAGTTGAGGCACAGAACTCAAAGAAATATGTTTTGAAGGGGCTTGTTCACATGATTTCTCCTCTTTGAACCACTTTTATTTATTTATTTATTTTTAAAACACTTAAATACATTATAATTATACAGAGGGTTTGTATATTCTTTTATGAGTTTATGGATAAATGGTGAGCATCTGGTTAGGCAGGTTATTTCCAGGACAGGGAAAAAAGGGTAAGTCAAAACAAAGGCTGTGTATGTTCTGGATATTGTATTTTTTTCTTGGGAAAAGCAGCTGTGTGAAGTTACAGAAAATGAGAAGTTTAGGCGTGAGTGATTTATCCCCTGCTTATTTATCTGCTCCTGGATTTCTGGTTTGAACTGTGATGCTGTTGGGTCGGGGCTTTGTTGTTTGTGCATTGTTAAACCCCATAGCCTTGAGCCTCTGGGGAGGTTTGCAGAGCCACCCAAATTCATGAACTGGCTCTTCCTAAGAGGCCTTCTCAGACCTCGGGGAAAGGTAATTGGTGGAGTTTCCCTGTTGGCACTCACTATGAAAGGGAGCTATGGAAAATGGCTGTGTGGAATGCTCCCCTTCAGAGAGCACTGCAGGAAAAAAAGTAAAATAAGAATTTTCTACCTAATTAGTGCTGCTTGCCTAACTGGAGGAGGTTGATGCAGTGGCTTTTTTTCTTTCTTTTTTTCTTTCTTTCTTTCTTTTGTTTTTTCTTTAATTTTCAATTTTTTTTTTTTTTTTTTTATTTTCCCCTCCTCCTGTGTTACAGATATACGTGGACTGCAGGGATTTCTCGATCAGGCCTCCAGACTGGGACTTGATGTATCATTACAAAAAGTGGACAGGAACATCAGCAGAGTGTTTTCCAACCTTTTTACCACCATGAAAACAGAAGAGCTGAACCGCTATCGGGACACGCTGCGAAGGGCGATCTTACTCCTGAGCCCACGGGGAGCCCAGACTTTCATTAATGAGGTCAGTGCACAGCGTTTTTTATCATCAACATTTCAGAAACATGTGTTATGACCCGTGTTTTGCCCTTTTGACAGTGCTGGTTGTTTAATGTCAAATAAGATTGTCAGTCTGTAGTGCCAGGGAATTGAAAGATCACATGCTCCATGGAATTCTTGCTTTGTGGATAATGCAAATGGGGCAACATAGGCCAGATATTATATAATATATAGCTCTCTGGGGGGTAATTATTTTTGTCTGGTTGTCTTCTGTATCAATACTTTTGTCCTGGATTTCAACCACTGTTAAGAAGTGACCAGAAAATCTGTAATAATCTATTAGAAATGAAACATAATGTGCCTGAGAGAGCTGCTCTTGCTGTGGAAATCTCCAAATTTGTATTAAAGGGGCATATTATTGATGTTTGAAAGTTGAATCAAAGAGATTTTTATGAAATATGAAGTTGGAATTACATGTTTGTCTTCTTTTCTTAGTGGTTTCTTGAAATCAGTGATGCTAATTAGGACAGGGAGGTAGCTGTTGGGCAAACTTTTAATTAATTTGCTGTGGGCTAAGTTTTGGCATTAATTAGTTTTATCCAGCTTTCTTAATATTAAATAATGAATTATTTTACAGTGCTCTATATGTCAGAGTTGAGAATGAGAGTTTGAGCCTCAGTTTAAGTTTGTGTATTCATTAGATAAGATTTTGGCAATAAAGTAGGGGTTTGAATTTTTTTTAACTAACCCAGGGATATGACTGAACCCAGAAATTAAAATGTGGATGGGACCTGTTTCCAATTATCAGTTTTGTTGCATCAAAGCTGTTAAATTAAAAAAAAATCAACTCAAATTAGCTCATTAGAGTTTTTTTTTACCATAACAGCCTTGATAAATTATCCACATTTGTGTTCATCCGTGATTTTTTAAATAAGAGGGTAAATTTTATCCTAAATAAATGAGGCAAATAGGCAGTTTGGAAAAGAGTAAGCACATGGATAAATTCTCCTCAGATTTGTGCACACACAAAGGTTTTTCCAGTAGAAGGATGCTGTTATGTGCCCTCAAAGTGTGTGAAGCTCTCCACAGCTCAGTCAGTTGTTTTCTTAGGAGACCTCCAGCAGAAATGCACTTTGCTTGGCTTTCCAGGGAGTCCTGACAAAGTATCTAAACCAGGTTAAAAGGAAGTGTTTTATTCAGACTCCAGCTGGGTGGGAGTTGTGTCCCCCTTGGAGGCACAGGGCTCTGGGATTGTTTGGTGGTCAGCTGAGTTCTCTGTCAGAACCCTGAGGTGTCTCCAGGGTAGGGGCCAGTATTAAACTGTATTAAACTCTTTTACTATTCACTTCACCTTAAAGCACTGTGTATTATAGGCATTAAGACTAATGACCCTGATATATTTCCAGCTCCCTGCAGGAGTTTAACAGTGGGCAGAAACGAAAAGTAATTTATTTGGCAGTCTTCCTATATTGAATCTTGATTGATTCAGAAAAGCTTTATAAGACAAAATTTAAATCTTAGAAAGGAATTCTCAAAAGGCTTGAGATACGAGGTGCAGAGTATAGGGGAGAATCTTTCCCAGACAGAGGCTGAACTTATATTGTGTGGAGAGTTACAATGACTGCAGTTCTTCAATATCTCAGTCAATAAGTGCAACTAATCATCTACAGCACATTTTCAGGGAGTCTAGAACAGTAACCTGCAGCTTAAATGGAATACACATTTTTATGTATTTTACTGAAATGCACTGTTCACAATATGTGGCAGTAAATGCCTTTGATGCCTTTACTCAATTCCACGGTTGGTATTTTCTACTATAGGTACCATATAGCTCTACACTGACTGCTGTTGTTACCAATCTCACTCTGCACCTTGGAAATTGAGTGGTTTTTTTTTGTTTTTTTTTTTCCAGTTTTTTGGGAAAAAAGCCCTCTGAAAAAATCTGAGTAGCAGTGCCAGAAGAAAATGTAAAGATTTTATTTTTAGATTTTGCACATATTTATTTTCTTTTTTCTTTAACTCTAGTTAGAAAAAAAAAATTGAAGAACAGAGCTCTGTTAAAGCTCTGTTTCTGGAAATGGAAAATTTCAAGTGAAAAAGAGGTTTCTTACTAAGATTTTCAGTTTTGCTGAGTTGATATTTCGTAGTAGGGGAGAAATGTCTGGCAAACTTCAACCAGATTTTTGTTAAAATGTGTTGGCTAATAGCATATCTTCATGAAAACTGTGTGCTGAACAACAACCCTCTGGTGAAATGCAGAACAAAAATAAGAACAGTGTTTGGATTATGAAACCTGAAACGAACAGATTTAACAGATTTTTCCTAGCCCAAATCATAGATATCAGCCATTGGAAGCTGGTACAAGATCTATTTTGCTTAGCTTGATAATGCAAGTAATAGATTTTTCTTACTAAAAATACAGATCTGGATTTAAGTCTCATCATCTCTTGGGTGGGCCAGAGAGTTCTCATCTGATTTGGGATGTACAGAGTTAGGGGACTCTGCCATCTCATGTGTGAAAAACATTTGAATCATGGAAGAATTCAATTTCTCTAATTTTTATTTAGGCATGGTTTTCATTTAACTGTATTAACATTTATCAGTGCCTGGTTCTGTCATGTGTCAAAGTTACTGCAGTAGAAATTATTGACCTTTTTTAAGTTTTCAAGATTTAGTATTTTGCTATGAAACTGCTTTGACTGTAAGAACAGAGAGAACAAGAAAAAAAAATTGATGGTATTGCTATAAACCTGGAATCAGCCTTTGTTCAGAACAGGGATGGTAAATGAATTTATAAAATATTAAATATCTTAGATTATGCATTAAAAGGGTATTTAGGCACTGAAGCAAACCTTATCTAAAGAGTGTCCCTCCTTAAACAGTTGAGAAAAATGTTCATTTCTCCATCTGCAAAAATCCCAGATATATCTGTCTCAATTGTAACAGGTGTATGTGTGCCGGGAAAACAGTTTTATATCTTGAAAAGAACCTGCAAGGCAGTAGGAAAAACTGGTAGTTCAGAACTTGGAAGATTTAGCACTTTTACGTTTTCTATTAGTTTCTTTGGTCCAGACACAGGAATCTGAGACTCAAAAGGCTCCCTCCTTGAGACAGTGAGGATTCACCTGCCTCTTTCTCTTAGCAATGGATACGTTTTTTTCAATTGCAAGTAGAGGTATTATTTGTATGGATTGCTTTAATCATTAAGGGCTGTACAGTGAAATGAATAAATGGAAAAAAAGTTTAAAAGGTTCAAAGTGGTGACAAAAATGATGAAATGATGGGAGAGCATGACCTCTGAGCAGAGGCCTCAGGAACACGCTGCAGACAGCGGGAGTAGAGCTGCCAGGTACTCGAGAGGAAACATGAGCAGAGGGGGAGGAATTACTTGAGATGATCATGGGTTGTCTAACAGGAAGTAATGACCCAAAACTAAACAGGGAATGCTTTCTAACAGGGAGGTCAGTGGGACAATGAGAGTGCTGGGCAGGAGAGTTCAGGGAGACATCGTTCTGCAAGGCATTCAGGAGTTCACTGGTAAAACACTCTGGTAAATCAGGCTAGCAGTTTGTCCTGAACTGGTGTGCAGGATGTTCCAGGTGACCCAGGAGCCCTTCTTAAAACCTGCCAGGAAGCATTTGTTGTGTGAATAAGTTTAGACTTTGTACTTTTTATATACAACCTATCTGAGGAGGAAGAAAAGATCTTATAGTTCAGCGCTTCTCCAGTTTCCTGTGGCAGATGTGCAGTTCCTGACCTCTGTGGAGGGCTTGGTTTCTTAATTCTTCACAGAACACATATTTTAATAGGATTTGTCTTTATAAATATATAGGCGATATCAATTGCTTCACAGACTTTACTCTTCCTTCTTTGCAGTATTTATATACAACCTTTGCTGTGGAACACCAGTGAAATGGAGGCTGTAACCCAGTTGCATGTAGTTATTGACTTGAAAAAAGAAGGCATTATCAGCTTTACAGAACCTTTAACTCAGCATTACTTGTATTTTTGGCAGTTTCAGTGAAGTGAAAAATGTTTTTGTTGAGGTGGATCTCTGAAAGTGCTGTAGTTCCTTGTGAGCCTGCCTTGCCTGTAAGCTGGTGAGCTGACTGCAGGAAGGTTAAATGCATATCCCTGCAGCACAGCAGCCTAAAGCAGAACTCTTTGCATGCCTATGATAGTAAGCAAATTTTAAAAAAGAAGACTATAATAAAAGAGAGCAGATTATTTCCTTTAAAAATTAGTACAAAACTGCTGTATCAATGCGGCTGGGTTATGTGAATCACAGCAATTCCAATTTGAAGCTAAAATTTTCCAGTATAACACTGTGTTAGACAGCTGTAATTTATCTCTGCCCTGTTTTTATAATCATCTCCGTGTCCTCATTGGAAAGTAAAACTTTCCAGTTTCTCTTTCACCCTAGTTCCTGCTAAGTGTTCTGATGGAGTCTTTAAAATAAATATAGATATCCTGCTTTTGGTTTGGGCTTTTGGGATCATTTCACAGTGATTTGTAGCCTTCCTTCAGTTCTGGTCACTGAAGATGTTGAGCTCCTTCCTCCCAGAGCACTCTCAGTTGGCACTTGTTAGGGAACAGTGCTCCAGCCTTCTCTTTTCCCTTCTGCAGTTGGTGACATGCTATTACTTGACTGGAGCTGAATGATTTATTTATGGCATCTTGAACAATTTGCACCCACAAGCAATTGTATGAAATGGTTTTCCAGGGACATTCACTTCTCAGAATTTAATAGGAAAAAAATTCAATATTAATTTTCTGGCACTTAGCACTTCATCTTTCTCTCTCTTTTTTTTCTTTTTTCTTTTTTTTTTTTTTTAATTTTTGTTGCAAGCATTCAGCATATTAGTCCATATCTCTGTTTTATATGCAGTATATAAACATCTTGAAATATTGTTGAAGAATTTTGGGAAAAAAATATTATGCCTCTTCTGTTTTAGAAGGCAATTTCTATGTTTAAAGAGCTGCTAGTGATTTGTGAGTGCTGGTAACAGAACTGTAGGAATAATACATTCTTCTTTCAATAGTTCAAGTTAAATTATGCCCGCCTTATTTCTTCTAAATCCTCCTCTGGTATTCTGTTTCTTCTTTAGAGCTAAAATCTTGTCTGCTATTGTTGACATTTTCAATATGCTAAGACTCTTTGTGTTTAAAGAGAATAATAATTATAATTAAAGCCCAAACAAACCTCATTGAATTGCTAAAACCTAAGTGAAAACAAAGCCCTCCCATTCTGGGATAAATTGGCTTTGAAGCAAGTTTCTTTTCACTGGGCCAAAAAACCTCCCAAAACACAAGCCCTCCTACATTTTGCTCCACTATGACTAATCCAAGGGATGGGGTTATTCTCACAGGGATCCAAATCAAATGTGTTTAGAACACTCAATTACATGGATTTGTAGACACTGTGAAGGGGGGGGGAATAATGAAAAAAATCACTTTAGAATTGCTTATTTAGCTTCATTTAAATGACATTTCTTTTACTACTGCAGGTAGAAGTGACAATAATTTTAATTTTTTTTTTTTTGTACTCTACTAGAATATTGAAATAATGAGAGACAGGAGGCTTGTACCCAGTTTTGTGTATCTAACAATAACTGATAGCAGTTTTGTGAGGCTTTATGGGTCAACTGAGAAAAAAATACAGAAATTGGATACACTATCTAGAGGTACACAAAGCCATTTTGAGTCTAAATAACTGCTTTACTGGCAGTTTTACCAAGCCTCTCAGTGTCAGCAATGATGTCTGGTCTGAAGGAACCTGATTTCTCAGCTCATATTCTGAATCTGGTGACTGGGTGCATACACATAGAGGATTATGTATTTTTAAATGTCATTAAATCTGTATGTACAGGAACCAGGCATTCCTCCTGCTCCAAATGCTTCATCCTCGGTGCACTTTTGGGTCCTTGTTTCATTGCAGGTATTCAACTGCTAGAACATGAGTCATTTCAAAAGTTGCTCTCCATACAAAAGGATGTCAAGTCCAAAGGAAACTGTGCCAAACATCTAGCTGAAAAAATTGTTAAAATATCTTGAATTAACATTCATTTATATTCTGAGCTTCAATATTTTTTTTAACCTACCATTTTTTCAACAATTTTTGTTATTTTTCATTTGCTGATCTAGATCTCTGAAGAGATTTAACCTCAGGATAGGGAAGATTCTAACTGTCAGGAGAAGTTGTATTTATGTTTGGGGTTCTTTTGAAGGAACAGGATCTGTTCATGGTTTGGAAACAGACGTGTTGTACTGAGACAGACAATCCACTTGGTTTAGTACTGCTTTTAAAGCACTCAGTGCTGGCTTTTGCAAGAGCTGAGGACAGGATGAATCTAGTGGGCACTAAAAAAACAAGGCTATCAAAAATTAACCCCCTCTCCACCTACCCTTCATGGATCTGTTTTCCAAATTATTTCACTTCTAGTTGTTTGGGTGAGCCCTTGAATACTGTGTAATTTAAAGATAAAATTCCTATGCATTTGTATTTTTAGTATAGTGCAAAGTGGAATTTAATATTCTGACATATCTGTGGTCATTACAATACATAAATATATGCAAAATGTTTCTGTGAAATACTGCAAAGCTGTAGATGACTTTATCATTCTCAGCAAGGATAATTTTCTACAATTTAGGTATAATTTACCAGAAAGGAGATAGTGCTAGTTAATTATGGTTGATTAATTTTAAAATAGGCTCCTGCAGTCGCATTTCATCACTAGACCAGTGTTTGCCTATTGTAAGGCACTGGCAGAAGCAGCACAGGTACATGAGAAAATATGTTTGCCTTACAAAAATCAGAAGAAGTAATGGCCATAAAAAGGCTATTTACCATCTTTCAGTTTTACTTTTTCATATAAATTCAGTGAATTGTTTAGCTGACTGATCTGGGGAAGCTTGGCTTTGAGGATTAGGAAATACATACTGTAATTATTCAATATTAAATTTTGGAACTTACAATACCAGTGTGTACACACTGTAGGTACGGGTTGGATTTTTCCATGTTTCTAAGCACAGAGAATGACTTGGGAGTACAGGAGTCTGCACAATCGTCTTTCCACAAAATGCACTTCTAGACCTGGTGTGCTGGATTGAGCAAATCACTGATTCATTTTTGTTGCCCCAGAGGTTACAGAAGAAGGCCATTATCCTTGGAAGGGATGAGTAATAATTGCTGATAATTTGCACCTGCTTGGCATCTTTTCACAGGAGGTTTTTAGCAGCTTTAGCCAGTGAAATAAAATTGTATTTACCCAAGACTTATTTTTAGTTTCAAACTAATTAAAAAATCTATCTAAGCCTTTACTAATTGCTGGCAGCAAACAGCTTAGTGCTCTGTATGAGAGAAGAGCTCAGGTGAGATTTATGTGAGTTTAAGATGAATCCCAAGGAAGGCATCCTAGGGCTGGTGCTGTGTTCCTCTTGCAGTTCTGTGCCAGGCAGGCAGCACCCAGTGTAGGTGTGAGGGTGAGCCTTGTTGGGGCTCAGCCCCCTGTGTAGGAGACAAATGAATGTTACATCTGTTCCTTCTCAGTTCAAAAGGTAGAGCTCCTAAAAAATCCCAAATAGAGGGTCGAGGGAGTGCTCTGCAAATGCAAAGGGAGAAATGTTTGGGAGCCTTGTTCATCAAGGACAAGCGGTTAGATCTGATAAAATTAAGCTTATAACTTGAGACAGTGTGGCAACTGTGCAAAGAGATTGCCTTTTCCTGAGGCAGAGAGTGTTCTGTGTCAGAGGAATAGTGTGGAGGGTCGTCAGCTCAAAGTGCCAGGTGTCACTTCATTTACCTTGGTACCTTGGAGGGTGGCAAATACCACAAAGCTAGCAAGGGTTGAAGAGCTGTTTTGGAAAGGGGGTGTAGTCCTCTGCTAATAATTATTTTTCCTGATGCTATTAGAACTGGTGTGCTTATGCTTGTTGTACTTGAGTGGCTTGTTATGAATTGGGATGTTTTACTGGGTGCTGTATGAATTCGTGTCCCTAAAGAATTTGCAGTATGCAAGAAATGACAGAGACATCTGTGGAGTGAAAGGGACTGCTGATGAATGTTGTTATGTGGCACAAATAATGTTCTCGTTCCACAATCTTTAGAAATAAGCCTCTTGAAAAGAAAAGAAATTAACTAAACTAGACTAAGGATTTTAAAATATTTGTGGAAATGTTTTTATAAATAGGGGTAGATGAAGGATTTTGATACTAAGGCCTGAATCTTCAGAATGAGTTAGAGATAAGCTGAAAGATTGGAATAAAAAGTGTGCGGTATTGGAAGTGAAGATCGTTAGCATATCTTTGATGTGACAGGTAACAAGGGAGCTATGGAAGCAATATGAAGAGTTGGGTGAAATGATCAAAGAATGGGGTTAGAGATCCTCTTTGCAGCAGAAGTTTCACTGAGATATGAGAGGGGCTTGTGATTCTTAAGGTCAGAAAGATGAACTTGGAAGTAATCAATACGTAATATCATCAGAGCTGGGAAAGGAATTTCTGCATTATAGATGGGTTAAAAAAACTGTTTATTAGAAAGACTATGTCTAAAGAATCTCTGAGATTTTGGGCTTATCCTGGATGAGAGGTATGAGTCAAAGATGACACTTCTGTTGTAGTCCAAATTGACAGGTCTGATATTCTGGCTGTCCGTTTTGACTGAAAAAAAGGATTTTCTTTGCCTTTTGAAGGGAGAGTGTTGAGAAATCTTCTTATCCACATGAAGCTTGTAGGGATATACTGAAAGCAGTCAGTTTAGACTGACCAGAATATGAAAAATGTCTCACAGAGAAGTAGATCGAGACTCATCAGCATATGAATGACATATGGATTTTTTTGCTAATTTGCTTGCTGGATGGAGTTAATGTAAAAAAAGAAGATTACAGAATGAATGGGTGTGGGACCCTCCTTGGGAACATGGAGAATTTCACAGAAAGTATTCCCTGGAGAGATTGTGCGGGAGTGTGGTAAGAGGAAAACGAGGAGAAAGGTGCTGGGAAGAGGAGGTTTATCAAGAAGAAATATGATCATCTCTATTAAAAACATCTGGAAAGTCCAACAGGAGACAGTAACAATTTTAGACTGTGGCTAAAAAATTGAATGTCAGTAGGAACACTTTCAGTCAAGTGAACCATGTGTTAAAGGGTCTGCAAGTGAAAGGAAGAGGAAGAATGGGGTGATATGTATAGGGACTTGAAGAGATCTAAAACACTTTCTGGGAAGAGAAACAGGCTGAGAAAAAACTACTTTAAAGGTATGTGGTGAGATCGTCTAATAATGGCAGCTGTGTGGAAGATGTCTTCAAAGGTTCCAAAGGCTGGAAGGCATTGGACATGTGGAATGAAGGGACAGGCTGGCAGTGGGAGCACTTTGTGTGGGCTGGGGTTTACATCACCTTTTTGGGTGGGCGCTGTGTGAGCTCCAGGGTGACAAATTAGGAGTGAGCTCAGTTTGTCTTTGCAGTTCTTATCAGATGTGCAGCTGCTTTGTGTGCTGTCCTCCAGTCAAAGCTGTATATTGGTAGACAGTAGGAATTACATGTTTTTGTTGCTGGTTGTTCTGCTATGTGCAAGATTTCTTAAGAGAGAAAAGAGAGTTTTTCAGGTCTTGGAGCATTTCCTTTGCAGTACGAGGGCTAAGGGATTAAAAGTGGCTCTGACAGTATCCTCTGTGGGGAAGGACTTTGTGTCCTAAGGATAATTTCTGATAGTCTTTTTTTTTAGTAATACCTTTTTACTGAATAGGTCTTCATGCTGAAATTTGCAGAGAAGGAAGTATAATCAGGTTTCTGTATAGAAATTTGCTGGTTTTGCTTTTTTATTTTTGGTTTTTTTGTGTGTGTGTGTGTTTTTTTAATTTGTTCACTGCTTGTTCAGGGTTTTGTCAAGATATGTTTTCATAGCTTTTATTCAAGGATCAATTTCCAAGGTTGATCCCTTTCTGTTGAGGCAGGTACCTAATGATTATCGTTACAGAACATTAAATATGGAGGTAGAGGGTCATTAGTCCCTTTTTTACCAGCTGGGGCATGGGGTTACAGAGAAAGTAGGCAATTTACTGAGTTCTCCTGAAACAGGGATTGAAGTTCTAAATGTCAAACCAAGAACTTGCCCAAAAGGTCATCCTTTCATTTGATACTGCCAGGTATGTCTTTGCCACCATTGACCCCTGGTTGTTTCATTTGAGAGAAC
Organism: Acridotheres tristis; assembly: GCA_037013685.1. Lineage (NCBI taxonomy): Eukaryota > Metazoa > Chordata > Aves > Passeriformes > Sturnidae > Acridotheres > Acridotheres tristis. The sequence continues at coordinate 8,636,382 of CM072893.1, read as the reverse complement.
TGATTGTCCTGTCACTCCAGTGATCCTTTTTTCAGACACACAGCCTTTAACCCCTACATGCTGTGTCAAATATTAAAACTCTCTTTGAATAGTGTGTGTTGGCTTTAGATTCAGGTAAACAGTTCAGCTTGCACATACAGTTGTACAGAGTATTTAAAGGGCTGCTCAGGTAACTTAAAAATTCTGTATTTTATTTATTCAATTGAGTCCTTTCATTGTTATGGAGTTATAGTTCGCTATAGACCCTGCACTGTGAAAGAGATCAATTTGTTTGGCACTCACCCATCCATTTAAGTTGAAGCAATCAGATTTAAAAGCTTTGCACTTTATTAATGTGTGTGCAAATAGCAACTGGGTTCCAAGGACACTCTTTAGGAAAGCACCTTGAGTGATTGGTCTTGATATATAATTCATATTTTGCTTCCAGCTTTCCAAAGGAAAAAATCACATTAAAATTATTTTTAGATAATACTGTAAAAAAAAAATCTTAAGCCTTGGCATATGACAATGACTTTGTGTGTTTAATGGATGTATATTGACTTGAAAATGTTAGAAGTTCCCTAACAAGTTTTTCCCTAATTTTATTAAAGAGTATAGAGATTATTTTGAGATGTACATCAACACATTAAAAAGTCCTCCAAACAAAATTCATTGCACCACAGTGTTGATTTTCTAAACTGTACTAGCATTCAAGGTATTTTAAAAATCAGTGTCAGTTCTGAATGCATCTTGATTGAGAGTAAGAACCACCTAGGAAATAGAGCATTTCAGCCTGGATTCAGTTACCAATTCTTAATAGAAGTGTGCAGTTCAACACAGATTCATCCCTCTTGGCTCCCATAAACAGGAGGTACCCTGGCCCTGGAAATGGCCCTGGGTAAGTAAGGTGATTACAGCATCCAGAGCAAATAAGCAGTGGAACTTTCCAATTTGAAAAAATATGTGGCATGCAGAAGTGCTAAAAATATTACCAAGGAGACAAAATAGCAATAAAAGGAAGGCCCTAAACCCCCATAAAATTAATTTATAATTAATTACTTAATAGAACCAATTAATAGCTATTCTATTTAGTGCCAAGCATGTTTGAGTAAAATACATGTGCGTATGTAATATATATAAATATAAAAAAATGTATGTACTGTATGTATTGTGTATATATATATATACACACATGCACAACTTGAAGATTATACCATGCCCAGGTCAGTCACTTAAGAAAGAATTTGTATGTCTAGAAATACAGAAGAACAGAGAGTAAATGTTTGTGTTCTGTGCAGCTGAAAAGGAGAATAAAGATATTGGAGCAGAAATGAACCAAAGAATGCAATCTCTTCAAGGTTTTTCTGTTTCAGCTCATTAAGAACATTCAAATTTCTGATGTGCTCTACTGATATTTGCAAATAGGGTTGGCACCTTTCAGCATAAACTGGGTGAAGAACTGTGTCTTTAAAACCTTTTGGAATTGAGCATTATTCATGCAGGGGATTTGCAACACCAACCAAATGGAACAGGAACAGCATAGAAAAACTACCTCACTGAGGCTCATCAGCCCTGAGTTTCCTGTGAATGATGAAGACACAAAAAGTAAAATAAAAAAAAGGTCAAACCCTTATTATGAGTGGGCAGGAAAAATATGTATCCTGGCAAAGTACAGGGGTCTCTTAGAGAATGTGAGGAATGCTTCAGTGTGAGTGATAATATCAGCCAGGCTTTGGTCACAAAACTCTCCACAGTTTAATGGTGACTTGAGCAGAAACTGCTATTTGTGATTTCCAAATGAAATTTATGGAATGTTGCAGTCCCAGGTGATAAGGAAAGCAATCCTGAATGAAATTACTCAGTGGCAGTGTCAAAGCATCAACAAATTTGTGAATAACCTGAGGCTGAATAGTCAATTCTGGCATTTCAAGGCTGGCCCTCCTGGCATCTGCAGAGGAAAGGTCTGGTTGGCTCCATGGAATTTAGAAGTTACTGAGCAGGTACAAGAGAGTGTTGAGCTCTGTAGTCTTTTAGGTAGAAAATCTATGGATGTGTTTAAATCAACCTGGCTGTGCTGATGCTTGTGTTGCTGATAGCAGCTGCCTCATATGTCAGGGGTATAGCAGTCACATTGACATTGCCACAACGTGGTGTGCACAATCCTTATCTCTGGTCTGGTTTTTGCTATTTTCAAAAATGAAATTCAGCTTTGCTAGCCAGAGAATTTATGTCTTTCTCTTGTTCCTTTTATTTCACTCCCCTTTCTAGAGTTTCCCTTTGTGATAGATTAACTCACTACTTGTGGTAAATAAAAGAGTTTCAGAGATCCTTGCAGTAAATAATAGTGCTGTTAATGTTAAAATTATCTACATAGGCATTTAATGAGATATATTTTCATTGTTTTAATTTGTAATCTAAAGTTAGAATTAAGAGTATATATAAATCTTTACAGAGAGGCAGTGATCCAGTTATGCTGTATCCAGGAGCTTTGCTTATGTATAAAGCTCAAGTAAATTCTTGTCACTTTGACCAAAAATTTATTAAAAATAAACCTCTCCAAAACCACAAAAACCCACAAGACCTCACTAAACCACTGAAGCTTTCATGCTGGCTGCTGTAATTAAAAGTGAACACAGTGAACTGTCTTCTACCACAGCATTGGAGCGGGGAACACCCTCAGTGGCTGTGAGCAAACAGTTAAATCAAGAGACCAGTGGCCCTAGAGTATAATGGAACCTCTCAGTTTCCCACTCTGGTATGGATTTGCAAATTAATATGCCTGTGTGTTTATTGGAATCACCATTACTTCTGCAAAATATTCCAGCCAAGATGCAGCCACTTTCCAAGGGCTCTGGATTTCATTGTTTATCAATGTCAGTTGCTTGTGGAAGGATCAGGAGCAACGGTGACTTGGAATAAGAAAAAAGGAACCCACCAAACAAAGAACAAAAAATTGTGAGCTAGAAAAGTACTTTGATACTCGAGTTCTTAAAAAGACTAAATGAAATTTAAAGAACAAGAATATAGCAGTGTTTCAATTGCTTTAGTAAGGACAAAGTAGTATGGGAAATCAGAGCATATGTGCCACTGCTTTTGCTAATGCTCATTATTTACTCATTAATATAAGCAGTCCAAAACCAGTTGCTAATCTAGAACAAGACTCGGGTTATGGAGAATCTATTTGCAGTAGATACATAATTATATGAATACTTCAGGGATAACTTCTTCCTGTCACACGAAAAGTGTGAGGATAAAATCCAGTGATGTTCATAAGAAATCAGAGAGTAAAGTAATGAGAACAAGGCAAGCTAAGTGGATGGAGTAGTTTAGATGACTGGATAAGTCAGATGTTTGTGTCAGTGTCTTGAGTTTGAATTATCCATATAATGAGTGTTTGAGGAAACTGAAAACTCTTTTTGTTAATCAACAAATTCTTCATTTATCTAGAATAACCAGTTTCCATACAGTATGTTAATATTAGGAAAAAAATTAGTGATTCTGATGCACTGCCCTATAGGCTGCTTGGAGGGTCTATGGAGATCTAATGCTCCATTCCCGGGAAGCCACCAACCTTCCCAGAGAGAGGGTCCTGCAAGGGACAGCATTCTAAGGGGGTCTCTGGCATGTCTGCTAGCCACCAGATACACCTCAGCAAGCCGTGGCTGTGGCCACAAGTGATCAGCTCTGATCAGTGATTTCAGCTCAGCTTGCGAGGCTATTCCAGCCTGACTCAGGGACAGAGAGAGACAGGAGCATCATATGGAGATACCACAGAAATTCCTTTATTATCCAGCAGCTCTGTGAAGGGGGCCAGGGATAACAGCTCCCTCAAGAACTGGTGGAAAAAATGGAGTTTTTATGGGGGAAAGCAAGGGTGGTACCAAGGGGGAAAAACCAATGGGTTACAAAGGATTAACATGGGTACTAGGGCATGGTGGGATCACTGAAGCCTTTGGGGGATAGCTCACCATGAAAAGAAAAGATGTGCCAGCCTAAGGAGCATCCTTCCAGGAGGGCTGAGATAAGGCAATCACAGCCCATTCAAGGGACATCCCTCCAGGGCAAGGCTGCAGGCGGAGCCGTGGCAGGCCCATGGGCCTCCACACTGCCCTTCTCCTGAACCTGCCTGCTCCTTGTTGTGCACGTTGCCCCTCAGTCTTGTGCTGTTCTCCCTTGGTCCTGCAAAAGAATGAAGGCAAGGGAATGGAGTTTCTCTTTTAAAAAGCTGGGTAAACTAGCATCATCATCATGTGAGACAATAGTAAGAGAGAATGGAATGGAATGGAATGGAATGGAATGGAATGGAATGGAATGGAATGGAATGGTGGAGTGCCACATGTGTCTTGCCCTCATTCAGGTAAGGATTTTCCACTCATCGGCTCAATCGCCTGAAGAATGTCAAAATGTTATTGAAGAAAATCCCATGCAAGCTCTCTCCAGCTCTTTGTTGCTCTTGACAAGAGTACATGAAGTTCTCTAATGCACAAGGAAACTGTATCAAAATGGCTGGGTTTGTGCATTTCGTGCTGCTGTTTATTGGCAGTACAGCTTCTGGAAAGGTTAAAGTAGAGCCTATTCATCCAGAATTCTGGCAGCAAAGGTAGCCAGTCTTGGTGCCAGTCCCCTCATTTGAGTTTGACCTTGCTTTCCTCTTGGTGCTTGCTATAAAACTCTGTTCTGACACTCAAAATGTTCTTGGTTTGAGAGGATTCCAAACCTTGTGATAAAAGAGATACTTCCCTGTTGCCCTGTGTCCCCCTCAGTCTCTTTAGCTCCACCAGGGCATGTCACCAGGCTCCTGGTGTCAAGGACCACAGTTAGGCTGAACAAGGTGTAGAATGGCAACGAATTTCTCAGTGGATCTTGGAAAGTGCAAATTGCCACCTTTGCACTCGGTCTGTACTGGGCTTTTGAAGTGCTCTCCATTGCTGTGAGGGCAGCCCTTTTATTTGATGCTAAAATGAGCTCTGTAGGCACAGGTGAGGACCATCTGTCTTTTCCTGCTCAAATTAGGAGTGTCTAGTCAAAGGAGACTCTTAGACATTTATGTGAACAGACTTCTGCTTGTATATTTATTGCAGTTTTCTAAAAAACAAGGGCAGATTTTGTCTGAGAGCAAGAAAGGAGTTGTTTTTTGTGTTGTTCCCTTTAAAGTCTTCTAAATCATTTGGGAGAAAATATTTGGAAAAAATTGACTGTGCATCAAAGACAAAATCAGACCTCATGGGACAGCAGCAAAAGAGGAAGTATAGAATAAAGATGAGATTTCAGATTCTGATGCTGAGGGCTCTTGATGGTGCTTAAAAATAAGTTCATAACAGGCTAAAGAGCATTAAAAGGGGCTGCAGAGCCACAGAATTTTGATAGAATTAGGGGAAATGCCATCTGCAGATTCATAATGTTAATATTACCATTATATCTCATTTCTTGAGTAGGTCAGCAGGATTAAGTGGAAGCTGTCTAAACAAGGATGAATTTCACCCTTAAGCCCTCAGGGATCAATAGAAATCTGAAACTGCAGAGACTGAAAATTGAGGGCTACTTGTTTTGTGTAGATGACATTAAGAGTAATAGAGAGACATGAATATTTTGGAGACATCCATTGATGTCTAAGAACAAGTGTATCACAGAGGGAAAGGGTTCAGAAAACATCTTGAATCTTCTGCTTCTCATAATTTGAATGTTTCTGGAACTGTTGGTCTTCTATTTTATCTATATTCCTACTATACAACTCTACAGCATTGGGAAGGCAAACTTATGATGGAAAGCAAATGATAAATTCGGAGAGAGTATGCAGAGACTTGTAGTTGTTTTTTGGAAGTGTTTTTGGTTTGCCTTGCAAAAATCCTGTTTGTATTTAATTTAAATATTTATAAGCAAATAGTGAATTTTAAATGTAATCCAATGAGAAGGGTTTGAGTTAGCTGGAAGTTCTGCCAGTAAATAGTAAATTCCCTTCAACATTAGCAAATGAAGTATGATATAAGCTATTAAAAATACTACCAATAGAAATCTGGTTCATTAGCTATGTTGCTAAGGTTACAAATGAGTTTCTTCAAATTGGCAAGCAAGTTTTATAAACATGTTTATGTAGAACTGAACTGGTTTTGTGTATTTGCTATCTCTAGATATAATAAAATAATGCATTTGACTTTGATTGTAGTTAAATAGTATGAGCATGAATTTATATGCATAAACTATAAGAAAGACTGTAAGATAATATTTTAATTTAGGGGTTTGATAGAGAAATTAATAAATGCAGCCAGTAAAGTGTTCTGTCTTATAAAATGTATGTGTTTTGGTAAGGGCAATATTCTATTTTCCTCTGAAATTTGGGTTCTACTTTGTCTTGTTTGGTCTACAGTTATTCCCTCTCTGAAGTGGTCCCAGTGTTCATCCTTGTTTCCCAGACTCTGCAGTTCTCAATACTTAGTTTGGAATAATACATTAACAAAGTATAATAGAGACTTTCATACTTTCTTTGTCTGACTAGATCTCAAAATTGGATGGATGATCCTTATTTATAGGATCAGAACCAGTTTTAGCCATGAAAATTGTCCTTTTGAGAAAATTAGATGATTGAAAAATGTTAGGAACTCTACTTAATGCCATGCCTCTCTCAGTGAAAATTGATAATAAGAATTTGATATTAATTTATGAATGATTTAAGTAATTTAATTCATTTAAGATCCTACGACTTAGGATCAGATTGCACTTTCTGCCTTTAGATATCAAAGAAACTAAGCAGCCAACATAACCTTGTCATACCTGTATGGAGCTACTTAAAGAATGTGTGCAGAGACCTCCAAAGTCATTGGACAGATTTTATTTTACTCTCCTACTTCACTGTTTTACCACAGAGGTTTTTTTCCTAATGAGAAAGTTGATATCTAGGTTTATACTAAACTGAACTAATATCTGATTTAACCTCATGACTTGTTATTTCAACTTGTTCCATGACCCATTAGTTGTCCTGTCTGCCCACACTAGCTTGGCCAGGTCGTGGGAGAAGCACATCAATAGGAAATACTTGGATGCAGGGTCATTTACAGATGCAGCTGTCTCACACACATGCAGTTTGGAATATTCTTTCAGGTCTTTCTATCATTTCATCTGTAGTAGGGCTATCATTATTTCATTTTCTTTCAACAATAAGGTGCAATTCAGATGCTTTATCTCTTTGTCAGTGAATGTTACAGGCTTTGCACTGGCTTTTTTTGTTGATCCTAGGAAATCAAGGAGCTAGACTGTTGACTTAAGCCAGCTTAGCAATGGGCTTGCTTTGTGATGCTGAACCATGTGGTTATTGTGTAAGAGAATTTAGGTGAAATGGAGCCCTCTATTAATAAAGCAGAACACTGTAATTCCATTGCTGCAGCTTACTTTGTTGTGAGGACTTGGTTTTTAGTACATTTTATAGCAAAAGCTTAGGTCATATATCAATTGGAAAATTGGTTAAATCTGACTCCCTGACACTTAAAATCAACTCAGTTTGTCAATCAGAGATAAATGCCATTGGAATAAAACCCCAAAGTAATCTTAGAGGAGGAAAAATTTAGATGAGATGGTGACTCTAGGGCCTTACATAGCAGAGCTACATCACAAGGACCTTCTTTCTGTTGTGTGCAGAAGAAAAGTAATGGTTTGTGGGGGTGTCAGTGATTGAACTCCTAGCACTTGGTCTGGAGCACATCCTTAAGTAACTGCTAATTTCTGTGATCAGGTTTTTTCCTGTGCTGCTACCAGTGCATCCAGGGCTGTAGGTTCTAAAAATGCATATTCAGAAATATGAATTCCCCAGGGGAATTCCCCGTGCCACTTTATTCTTCTGTGTTGACTGCAGGCTCAGGGAAGCACCGTAACATCTCTTACCCTTGTGTCACATACTGAAAGATTGGGTTTTTTTGTCACAACTGGTAGAAGTAAAAATTCACTGCAACTGTAGCACAGGGCTGGATTCCCTTTTTCCCTGAGACCCTGGACATTTAAAGAGTTTCTGCTTCTATCAGGTCATAGGAAATTCTGCTCCTCCAGTCTTAGGTCTGTATGTTGACATCTACATTAGCTCAAATCTGAGACAGACTCTGTACCTTTTGCTAGGCCAGACTGCATTCATTTTCTGGAGCTAAGTTTTCATTCCTAAAAATTGAGTTTAAATTAGAGGCCTTGAAAATCTTCTTAACTCTTTGCTTCTCATGACTGCTCCTAGGCTTCCTTGCTGGTGCTCTCAGTTCCCTCAGAAAAGGAATTCCCAGCAGTGGTGTAGTGGGGACAGTGTTCCATCCCCAACAATGGGCAAATAAGGTAATTGCTTTTTATCAGTGTGCAGTTTTTAGGCAAACACTTGCCAGACTGCAGCAAATAAGTTGGTATCGACCAGAAGTAATTACCTCCTGAGAGATGATCAGTGTGCCAGGCTCCTCATATGTCTGAAATTACCCCTGCATTCCCTGGATAAAGCAATTGCTGAGACCCAAGACATGAATTATTGTGATCTCAGTTCTCCCTTCCTGATGGCCTCAGATATCCTGGGATGGGTGGACTGATGCTTGGTGCTCTGACGTCCTTGTACTGTAGCCATGGCCTGGCCACACCAGATCCCAGAGATGTACCAGTTGGAAAATGAAATGGAATGAAACTTTGCTGGTGCCCAGCACCACATGGGCCAAAGGAAATCAGGAGAACTCTGGAGGTAAACCCACATGCTGAAGTTACTGATACTCTTTGAGAGACGACCTGCAACATATTAGATTTGTGATCACTTCCAAGATATTTATTAGAATTATTTTTTAAATTCTGCATATATTTTGTCTGAGTGAGTTATCTTTCTTTTCTAGCTCACAAAATTCTTGATCTTGATGATTTGTGTAAAAAAAAATTAGTTTACCTAATGTCATGTAAAAAAATATGTTCTATTATTATGCTATGAGGCAAAAAAAACAGTTGAAAGACTGCTGTCTCTAGATTCTTTGCTGCTCAGATTATTTCTGTTGCATCTCCTTTTATTGATCATCTTGCTGAATATGATTTCCATCCTTTAAGCTCTTCTTTCTACTAGTTTTCCTTGGCTTTTGAGAATTTCTCTCACTTGGAGTTCAAATTCTTTTACTTAACTTAGAAGTACTGTGGCTTTGTCTGTGTTGTTCTGCAAATTGACCTCATTAGTGAGCTCTAGAAAAGACATTTCTTTTTTAAATATACCAAGAAATTGAATAAAGGGAGGATAAAGTATGTCTGCAACTTATCTAACTATCTATCATAAGATGATGAAGCAAAATGGGCAACAACACAAAAGAATATTACTGGATGGAAATGACCAGAAAGAAAGTGGTGTAGTGCAGAAATGACCTCAGATAACTTTCTTAAACTCTCATCTGATTTGAACTGGGAACAGCATGCATTAACCAGCCAAAGAGAAATTCAACCTTTCATTAAATACTGTGGCTCTGTTTTAAATAACTGTAAAGACTGATGGACTCATTCAGATGTACTATTTGTCTTTGGGGCTTCTATCAATGAATCAATGTCCTTTATTTGACTGGCTGACACGTATTTAATTTGGTGTAATATATGATACATGGAAAATGCCTTTCATTTTGAAACATTAATGAATGATAGTTGCCATTATTCAAGTTCTGCCTGTTACAATTTAGTTTTTTTCTATACTCATCGAGTTTACTAATAATGATTGAAGATTTTCTTAGTTACATTGTCTTTGACAACAGTGATGATTAAAGATGTGGGCTACTTTTGGTATGGAACAGTTCGCTTCTGTCCATCATTGATCTTCCTTTCCATATTATCTGCCAGTTAGACCTGAAGAGAAGTATGGAAGAGCAAGGTTATTCAGCACATTTGAATGAGTAATTGATGAGTAGACATCAGTTAACCCAATAAAATGTATATTTTAAAATCTGTAATCAAGGGAAGGATATTTCATGCTTATGGGAATATTGGCATTACATTGGAAATTAAATACTTGCAATTAAGATGAATAATGTATTACATTGTAATAGATAATACAATGGTAGTACATGGGTTTCAGATATTTAAAAATGATGCTTTGTTTGCAGTTTAGGACTTTTTTGTGAATTCTCTATCTGGTTAAATAGAGATCCCTCCTTTTTGTATATTTTTGAGGGGAGTGAGAAGAAATACTTCTGTTTCTTAAATATAAAGACTTGAAAAATAAATGAGTACATAAGAAAAAAAGACCCAAATTTGAGCAGGGCATACATAACCAATCTGGAATTTTATTTCAGCACTGTGTGCCCTTGGTAAGTGTTCCTGAGCTGAGATGTTTGGCACTTGACTTGGCTGAGCTGCCTTATTTTCAGCTCCCAGCACTGTGGCTCACTTGCTGGCTGACCCAGTCATAGCCTGGCAGGCCATCACTGTGCCATGTGCCTTGGTCTCCACTTTGTAAGAATTCACCTAATGATACTGACCAGCTCCCTAAAATGTACTGAAGATCAAACATGTTCCTATAGACAGCCATAAGCAATGGCTGCTCTTTGCACCTCTATTTAAAAGGAGACCATACAATTCATCTTCACACCAGAAGTTTTCTGGTCAGTCAGTGACACAGAAACAGAGCGCTCTGTCCAGGCTGTGGCAGAAGGTCTAACTTCAGGAAATTACTTTATCTTGCTTCTGTTTCTTCTGTTCCCATCTGCCAAATAGGGATCATCACCTTCTTTTTAAAGTGGTTTTGAACCTATAAGTAAAAAAAATAGTGTGCAAGAGATACAATTTACTTGTGCTCCGTTTTCAGTGTTGTGCCCTAAATGGCCTAAAGTTGTCAATATTTGGGGAGGCTTCAAATAAGGGTTTCAGTTATACCAGAGTAATGTACAAATATTAAATCTTAGTATGTAAATGAGCTTCTATACCACATTTCTCTATTTCTTTTGCCTCTTTGTAATGGTAAGTTTCAAAATTCACCATCAGTTATACTTTTAAGCAATCATTAATACTTCAGTTCAATAGTTTCAGAGTCAGAAAAGTGTAGCTGTCTGGTTAATGATTTATATCCAGTTTCATGTCTTAAAACCCTATCTTATTTTTGTAAATATGCTTTCTAGCAAAATTAAAAAATAAATCAGAATAATTTAAGGGTTGTTTATCTGAAGTAATAATGTGCTTAATACATTTGGATATCATTCATCATTTTCTTAGCAATATTTGATATCTCTTTTTGATATATGCCTAAACTGTGATGTATGTATGGAAGAATACTTAAAAATGTGTTATGTTCTTAGATGTAGTGTTTTCATATTAAATAGACATTATGCATGTATTAAACATTCTGTAGGATACATGTACGTAAATAAAGTGTATATTACCATATATTTTTTACTGAATTAAGTAAAAAATGCATTTAGGACAATAGGCAAGCCTGGCCACCCTCTATTTCTCAATATCTCAGCATCCATCTGTTTGATTAGGAACATTAAAGAGAAAAGGCAACAATACTCTCACTCCTTCTCTCTCTCTCTCTATCTATCTATCTATCTATCTATCTATCTATCTATCTATCTCTTTTTTTGAGCCTTTTATTAATTAATTTGAGCCCATTGGAAATGTTTGCCTCCACAGACTCCCCTAGCAACAAATTCTAGTTTGTGACCCAAGATGTAAAGCCCCTAAGGATATGTTAAACATTCATGGGTGTGTGATCTTAGCTGTCTCATCCTGATGGGCTGGATGACACTTAGCAGAAGGACCTCAGTCAGTATTTTTGGACACAAACAAAATAAAAATATTAAAGATGGTGCCAGCCTGCAGGGTCAAAGTCGACTTGGTTTTAGAAATAAGTGGATTCAGAAAGTGAAGAATAAAACCCCAGCACAAGTTAATGATGTGGACATAGAATGGATTTCAGCAGTTTTCTGCCAAATACTGAATAATGTTCAGCTGTGAAAATGTAAATGAGTTTGTCTGTAATTTGGAATAAATTTCCCCATGTGTTCCATGAAGACTACGTATGGTCCTGTTCATTTGTGCTCAGCTTCCACTTTTGAAAGTTTCTGACTAACTCTAGATGAGGAGTGGTAAAGAGGCTGATGGGTAAAAAAAAGGATTGGTCTTTGGGATTCTGGTATCTGTGGGAAGATTTTGAGATGCCAATTTTTTTTTTTTTTTTTTTTGGTGAATGGAGCTGCAGGTTGTTATCCCCATCTAAGACAATTAACAAAACTCTTTTGGAAAATAATGTCCCAACTTGATCATTGGTTACATGGCCAACCTCAAAACAACACTTTCATTGATTTATAGGATGCAAGTATGCTTCCCAGAATTAGCCTTAGCTCTCATCCAGTTTTGTATGGTTTTTTAAAAGACACTTCTTAGGATGGAGGGATTTGCAGTGTGCAGTTCTTTCGTAATGTTGCAAAGGTAAATATCCTTATTGTAGAGCTCCACCTCCTGCCACGAGTAAACTGTAGGGCATTCCTGCTTTAATACTTGATTTGTCTTTCCTAACCTTTTCATGGTGGTCCTTTTGTGTAGTTTAGCTCCTTGTGGTTCTAATTTTTTCAAGTACTGATGCTTTTGAGGCCTGTCATTCTTGTAAAACGGTATGATGCATGTGAGTTAATTAGGCTAGCAAAACCCTTGTGAAGAAAAAGAAGAGAACAAAGGGAGTATACCTGGAGATTCCTTCAATTGCTATTAGCAGGCTTTGAGGAAAACAGATGTTCATTTGAAGATTTTGGAAGAAAACCACAAATGTTTTAAATTCAGCTTCAAATTGGAAGTAATACTTGACAAAATTAATGTGAAGTGATAAAGAACAAATTTATCTTTTGAAATTAGGGCAATAATTTGATTATATTAAAATGCACGTCCCTACACTAGTGAGGCATTTAGATAATTTGTTCTAATTGCCATTTCTTCTTATACCCAATGCCTAGAATCAAGAAATGTGGGTCCTTTTTGGTTTCTGTTTTTTTTCCAAATCTATTTGCTTATAATATCATGCTCTCTCCATCCAAATTTGGAAACAAGAACAATGAAGCCAACAGTGGGTGATAACTTTCTCACTTTTTGCAGATAAACACATTGCAGGATTGGGATCCAGCTGCTCCCAGCTGTTTCAGCTATAGCTATTGTCTGCCAGTGTTTAGCTCATTGGGCTGTAAAGTGTTTTTACATGACTAAAGTAGGACTGGCTGCAAGGCAAAGAAAAATTTGCATATATCTATCCTCTGTCTAAATAATGGACAAAATATTTATTCTCTTGGGCTACGTCTAAGAGCTGTGCTGTACTAAAGATGAGATGGAGAGGTACGATTATATCCTGTAGTAGATAAATGTAGGTAAGTGCTTTCCTCTGTTCCCCTGGTTATTCTGTGAGAAATTCTTCTGAACATATATCACACGGATGGTATCCAGTGTCTAGAGCCCTTCCAAATGTACAAGCTTATTGCTTATTTTGGCTTTTTGTAGAATAAATGCGGTTGTAAAGGGACTGATCATTCACTGAAGTACTGTGATGGGTTAATTTATTGTAGGGACACAACAATGGGGTTCTCTGTCAATAAGGGGCATTGTTTAGGAGTTCATCCACAGCAGCAATGAAACTAAAAGACACATTATTTTTCAGGCCGTAAACCTCCTTATTGGTTTTTCTGTATTTCAGTTTGCAGGCTCTGCACTGAACAGTGTGAAAAAGAACCACTTGGGCTTTTCTTGCATCCCAAGTCTCATGAAAAACTGTGAACTGCTCTGCACAGATATAGGGGAGAATGCACTACACAAAATGCAGTTGTTGTGTTTTGAGTCTCATCAAGGCATTTCAAATCTGGGTTTGTAGCACTGACACAGCACAGCTGGGGTTCAGTTCAGCTGCTTGTAAATGGGCTGTCTGGGGTGCAGCTGGTGGCCAAGTTGCCAGCACTGGTTTTAACTGGGCCTGCAAAATACTCAGCCAAGTTTGTTTTTCGGGGTGTGGAGGGGATAAATAATACAGAATGCCATGTATATGGATAAAAATGCATATAGATAATACATATATATCTGTATGCAGATATTTTAGGTGGTCATGACCAATGTTTCGTTCTTGCTTATGTCTTCTTTTGGAAGAGTATTTGATGTCAACAGCCTCACAATGACCATGTTTTAGTTTTCTAAGCTTTTTTTCCCTTGTGTTGTGATGTGTTTCTGATCCAGAATGTAAGTTTTACTTTGTCTGGAAGGAGGTGAAGATACATGCTGTTCAAAAACCACAGAAACTCATGGGCAGACACAGGCATGTTTCTCAAACTGTCACAATTGGCTTTATTCCCTCGATTCCAGCAAAATTAGTGGAGAGCACACGGAGTTGCCCAGAATTGTTCGCTAGACCAGTGGCAGTCACAGAATCGACTCTCAACTGTTTCATCTCAGCCCAAAGCAGTAACTCCTAGATTGCCTTGCCTTCTCAAAGAAACCTTTGCTAATTATATTAGAGCTCTTGGCAGACTTCAAGGACTTGACAAAAAGGATTTGTTGATTCTTTCCTAGAAGTGGTTTCCATGGCTTTCAGTGAGTATGTTTCTTTTCCTGACAGATCATGAAAGCTGCTACTGAGATAGTATTCTGCAGGCACCAATGTGTATTCTTTTAAGTCCTGTTTTTGATGCTGACAACTGAATAATCATCTCTGTTATAACCATCCTCTGAAAAACTATCTGGTTCCCACGGCACTCTTGTCAATGCAATTCTACATTTTCCTGTTGCAAGGGAAACAAAACATGCATGCAGGAGTTACAGACAGGGAAACCTAAAAAATGTTAAATACCTCAGTCATTTCAGGTCATTTAAGATGGAAGTTTGTGTGTTAGAGGAGCATCGAAGTAGTTTAATGCCATCCTTTCCTGCAGGCTCTGCACAGGCAGAGGGGCTTCTGTGATACTTGACTGTGACAGGGCACTGTCTTACCATGCAATGCATGTGTGGGTGTCCTCACTATGGAAACTCACTCAGTTGTTTATGTTCGCATTTGGCTTTATTGAAAGGCTTAAGCTGTCATGGAGTTTGTAGAAAGACTGAACTGGGTAAATGGGGAGACTAATGAATATAGTTCAGTTTTTGCAATGTAAAATTTCTCCAGGGATTCAGCTGAATGCCCTTTACTCCAACAAAATATGATGAGTCAGTCCTCGTTTTTTACATCAATTATTTGTTTGATGCACACTGAGCTTTTGAGAGATTGCCTTTGATGTTCAGCAGTAGCTGTGTCTGGTGTGACCCTTGATGCTTCTTCATGGGTGGATAAAAATTTGGTTGTTAAAAGATGGACAAAATCCCATTTAAGGTCATTATGCTTCTAATGAATTTTATGTTATACTTCTGTATGTGGTCATTAATCTAATAAAAACAACCACACAAGAAAGCTGAACATATTTGCATTTCTTTCTTCCTTTGGTGAACTCTTGACTCCTCCACCATAGTTTAATCTCTTCTTTATAAAAAGCAGCAGCTTTATGGGGCTTCATCAACTGACATTAATAAACTGTCTTGAAAGGTTTGGGGACATGACGGATTTTAAGAATTGATTTTTATATCATTGAAGTGGATTTGCATTTTGTATTGACCTCAGTATACCAGTATTCCTGGCTGAAGACAGCCATGTTCACGACATCGCGTAAAGCCCTGCAAGAGGAAATGGAAACTAGTTTCCATCCATCTGCCTTGCTATTAGATTAATATTTTTAAATGAAGCCATAAATTAAACATTTACCACTATTAAAGTTTCTGGGCAATAAATCTGTGTCCAAGCATGTTAAGCAATGCTGAGACTGGTGCTGTGTGTTGTACAAAGACAGCATTACAAATGGTTGCAATTTCAGCCATGTAATGAGGTAGCCACAAGCAGCAAAAGCCCTCCCTCCTCTCCCCCCAAATACTCATTCCATTTCAATATGTCCTTGTAAAAATTATTTTCCTATAATAAAGAGCAAACTTCCAACTTTCAAAGCTCAGGATGAGTGTAATTGAAAAGGATACCTAGTTTTAGTAAATGTACCTGTAATTGCCTCCCTCCTTTCAGACAATACTGGGGGAAATAAAATTAGCTGTGAATAACACATCCAGAGGACCTGAATGGAAAACAAAAAGGTAATAAGAAGTTTCATGGCATTTAATTTATACCATGGATTTGTAAGCAGAAAAGCAGAAACCAGTGGACAACAGGGTATGAATCCCCTGTTATATTTAGAGATTGACAGCCCTATCTTGCAGCACTCATGAGTTGCATTTTGGAAAGCTGAAAATAGAGAATAAACATGATAGCTTCAGATCTGGACATCTTGAGGAGCTCAGACAGTAGCTGATTGAGTCTGTCAGGAACAAGACATTGGATGAAGAGCTGTCGAGTTTACTTAAAACCTCCCTGCAGTTTCTTTGAGCTGGGGTTCAGTTGAGTTTATTGCTATTTGCAAGCTTGTGTGTGTAGTGCCCATCATTGCAAAGGTTGGTTTACAGCTGGGTTTTGGTCGAGATACTTCTTTTCAGTGACCAATTTGCTATCCTCAGTTTTTAAATTACATATTTCTTTAAAGTGCATCTTTCATCTTTACAGATGATTTTCTTCCTGTTATGTACAGTTGAGGTTATGGTTATGCAGTAAAATTGTTTTGATGCTACAGCTATATCAGTAGCTATGGCTCCACTGCTCAGGTTGTACTTTAATGAGGAATTAGTCTGTAGACAACCCTTACACACTGAATTTGGATATTTATTTGGATGGAACTTCAGCAGGGAGAGCTCAGATACTGTCAGGTAGCTGTATTCAACTGGGACTGAAAGGACACCTGTTGCACTGGCATGTCTGGTAGATTATATGAGCTTTCCTAGGTGGCATTTCCTACAAATATTAAGGCTTCAGACATAGATACATTGGCTAAATTTTGGTCAGAAACCCTTCAGCCTTAGCACTAACAGTTTTACAGCGCCAATTCAAAATTTGTTTTTATTATGCTTCTCTCTTCAGCAATTGTTCAGTTCTGTAAAGATCTCTTGGAATACAAAAGCTCCAGAGAATATGAATTCCTCTGTCAGAATGATTTATTAATCTGATCTTTGTGAATGATCCTGTCCCAAAGAGGGGCTGTCTTGGTGTCCTGTGGTGCTGCAGCAGCCAGCAGTACCTGGGCTGGGCCTTGTGTGCACCAGATGGGGGCAAGGGCTGTGGCCTGATATAGCTGAGGTGCCCAAAAGGGCTGATGTGTTCATAGAGATTCACATCCAAGGTAAAGCTCTTTGCTCCTGAGTCCTTAAAATTTTGGGATTTTTTGGTCAATTTCAGAGTTGACACTTGAAAAATAATCAGCTCGGGGTAGTGCTTATGTTGCTGAGCCAGCTCAGAGGGTGGATATCCGGTGGGTATCCAGGGGGTGGTAGAACAAGCTTGTAAGGAAATAGGTAAGATCCTCAAAGAAACACTAATTTCCTTGATTTTCTAGAATTGTTTTTATCTTCCCTTGTGAGATACAGTTAGCATACAAGTTTTTGATAAAGTCACAGAATGCATGTGGTCTAAACAGATGAAAGTTTTATCTTGGGAAACAGCAGTAGAAATACAGGAGTGTTGGCAGGAAGCAATTTTAAACACAGTCTGAACAATGAGCTGAAACAAACACCCCACTACCCCCACAAAACAAAAAGTAAATGAAAGGTGAAGGCATCTTAAACTGAGACAAAATGTACAAGAAGGAGAAGCCACCTGTCAAATACTGTTCCAAGAGACAAAGAAGGGGCTCATTGCAACTGTGAAGAGAACTTGACAGTTGCAACTGTCATGGGAAATTTGGCTAAACTGCCTGCTTAGTCCATGTAGTTCTAAGGTGAACAGGAGATATGAATCTCAGCAAAGGATTTGAAAATCTGAAGTATTCTAAGACATCCTTGCTTCTTTTCCTTAACTGACTCAGTTAGTTTAGATACCTTTTATTGGGTGCAGAGAATATCTGCACTGAGGATATACCTGAATTTGATACCCTCCAGCACGCACACAGCTAATTCTGGGACATAATTATCTCTGTGTATAATAAATATCTCCATAGACATTTTAACATTTTCCATCCTCAGTTTGGGAAACAGGAGTGGGACAAGATCTCTACCAGAAGGCTGAAATTAGTGAGGAGAAAAAAAGACAAAAAGCGAGATGCATTGAAAATGCAATAAATGCTTCCAGAGCAATGCCCCGGCATGCAGGGAGGTGCTCAGGTAGAGGTAAGTGCAGGGCTTAGTACCGTAAGAGTGTGTTTGGCTTTATGCACCACTAATTAGTGGTTTGTCTCAGTCTCGTCTGTTTCTGTTCGGAGCCAGGATTATTAGAAAGGCGATTGAGACGGATTCTCGTGTTCGGGCTTGGTTGTTTATTATATCTTATCAAAATCTACAGAAAGCATAGCAGCACTTCTAGCTCCTTGCTAGAAGTAGGAAAAATGGCTCTTATCTGAGCCTGTTTGAAGGCCTTTTAAAGCTAAACAGACCAATAAAAGTTTTACCCCTATATTATTTATACTTTTAGCCCAATAATAGATTCCCATGACCCTTAGAGTGACTTTCAACTGACCAATCTAAAGGTAAGTACCTAAGTTCTGTGAAGAAGAAGGAAGAGAAGAAGATGAGCAAGAAGAAAGACACCACCCAAAATTCTCCATCTTGTCCCATAGCTACCACTATACATAAAACCCTCAAATTTCAAACTCATCACCCAGTGAAAACACACACATCTAATCCACTACACATTTATGCTTTCTAACTTATTATTCATATTTAGAAGTCTTCTCCAAGGTTTCAGGTTCAGAGCAGTGTTTTTCAGGGGGTCTGTGCCTGGAAGCACAGAGAGCTCAAAAACTCCAGTTTCCTGAGATCCAACAAGTACCTGTTGTCTTTTGTTAAACGTGAGTCTCTCTGAAGAATGTTTTCCTACTGCTCTTTCTGAAGAGCTCATGCCATGTTTATAATAATCATAGAGGGGTGAAAAGGTTACACATACTCTGTTATGCAACTGATTTTGCATTCACTGGACTGGATTTGAGTGCTTGAAAAAGTGTGTGTTGTATTTATACTTGAAGCTTACCTAGGATATAACCTTTGTGGAAAACAAAACATCCCTAAAATGACATTTGTTTCCTCACATTAATTGGAGAGAAAGTTGTGTATAACACAATGCCAGATGCTCACTACCATCACAAATCACTCCAGAAATAAAAAATGCAGGCATAATTATCTAAGGAAATAATGAAGCTAGAAGTTTGGGGGAAGTAATTTGTCAGGTAAATGAATCTCAACATGAACTGTATGAGCGTGGGCTGATACCTTATTTGTTGCAAAGCTGTTACCAGTTGAGGAGGACAATTGCTTCATTGCTGTTTTTCTTTGCTTCTCTTCCTGTCTTTCCCTTATGCTCTTCCTTACCCAAAACATCCATCTCAAAGCAGACAGCCAAACTGAATATCCAAGGTGGCAGTTGTGAAAACTCTGGATGGTATTGAAATAAACACTGATGGAAAAGGAAACTCAGACCCTTCTAGTATTAAATAGATTCTGCGTATAGCTGTTGAAGAGGATAACGCAGTTAAAGCACACTACTTCTATTTTCTTATTCTTGCTGAAATATTACTCATTAGTAGATTTTTTAAAGTGCCAAACCTCACCTAAAACCCTATTTACAGCTTTATTTCAAGTTCAATACACAGTTGACCATCTGACAGGGGAACTCTTGATCTGTACCTTGAAAGTCAGGTACAGAATCACTTCAAATGGAATCAAAGAATCTTTTAAAAATTTCCATAAAAAGAAAAAAAAAGGCAGTTCACATAAATAATTGTGTTTTCTCCCCACAAAAAAAGCTTTCATCTAGCATAATTCCACACTTCTATTTGTTCTTTTAAACAGTATCCCCTCCCCACCCACACACACACATGTTTTTAAGATGCTAAACAATCAGAAGGAAGCAAGTCTGTGTAATGAAAGCACGTGGGATTTGTCAGTCTAGAAATTTGAACTTGTTGACCTATTTTAGCCAGATTTGAGGTAGAAGCAGAAACATCAGTTGCTACTTTCCATTGTGTCTTCTGGGTGGGAGCAGGGGCACAGCAGTGTTTCTAGACTAGGCCCTTCACTTTGAAAGTTAAAAACAGAGCACATGTATTACTTAAATACATAGTACTTGCCTTTTAGAATAAATGAACAAATCAATCCAGGGCTGAGGCTACAGTAACCTAATGCACTTCTTCTAAGTAGAGATGAATACAATTAATCAAAATCTTTATCTTGGATTAATCCAATTACATTGGCTTAAAAATGTAAATTGTTCATTTGTGTCAGCCTCCTGGTTTCCAGGAATTCAGACTCTGGGAATAGCAACAACATGTCAGTTAAGCTGCTCAGGAACAGACATATTTGAGTTTTAAGTGACTTCCTGACATTTGCCTCTTATGTAAGTTATTATGTAAATAGAAAAAGGTTATTTTAATGTACTCATGAAGTACACTGTGCCTGTCCCTGTGTGTGAGCCACATTCCTCAGTCCAGCTTCCTTGAATGGTTGTTTTAGCACTTGTGGAAGGGTGCTGCTCCTCCTAAGATCTTGCTGGGCTTTTCACACTGGTATGCTGTAGCTTCTTTGTGTGTGGTTGTATGCTGTGGTATCCCAATCAATTCCTTTCAACCAAAGCAAAGGTTGCCCATTGGGTTCCTAGTTGTGGATGCTGCTGCTGTTCTGCTTGTAAACAGAGGCTGCATTTTCCTGATTTGCCTAATAATAGAACAAATGTGTGTGTGTGGACATACTTTTGCAAAAAGAAAATATGAATATCAAATAAAAATGAATATTTAGATCTGTGGGTCCGAATATTTTTGAATTAAAAAGGGTAAATACACCCTTTCTCTCTTTCACCAAACCTCAGAAGTCAATGGAGTGAGTCTTAGGAAGCAGATGTGGACACAAGTGCGACAGAAATGGTGTTTA
This sequence comes from Acridotheres tristis, assembly GCA_037013685.1. Lineage (NCBI taxonomy): Eukaryota > Metazoa > Chordata > Aves > Passeriformes > Sturnidae > Acridotheres > Acridotheres tristis. Next base: position 8,615,439 of record CM072893.1, on the reverse strand, counting down.
TAGAGAGGAGTGCAGCACTAATTCTTTTGGAGATTGCAAAGAATAGAAAATATTTTTGCAGAATAGAAAAATGTAATTTTGAGAAATAAGAGTATAATGGAAGGTATTTTGAATTATATGGTACCCATTTCTGGAAGCAAAGTTTCCAGTTTTCCATAGGCTTATTCGTTAAGATCAAGTAGCAGTATTAAACAACAACGAGAGCAAAATGATGTTTTTATTGTATTTATAGGGTGTTATTACCTGTTAAATATAATACTGATGGTAAGTTATTTTCAGTTACTGTTGTCATGAGACATAATGCTAGGTGTAACTTCTTTTGATGGTGTGCAGACATCATTGAAGTAAAAAATGAGTCGGGAGAATCATAATTGGGAAAAAAGAACAAAAGGTTTTGGAATGATTTTGGTAATTAACTCCAATAGAATGCAGATGGGAAGGAGGACAGGATCCACTTTAAAAAAAAAGGGATGAAGCTGTTGCAAAAGAAGAAAAGTTGGGATGAACTCACCTGGGATCCAAATATTTTGAAACTTAAAAGGATTTCTTTTCTTTTGAGGTTCACTCAAAACAGTCTCTGGTGCATTTTAAAACCACGTTGCTAATTGTTTCTCCCACAATGCCTGACAGTCAGTCAGACTTTAAAATACTCTTTCCAATTACTGCCACAAACTCCTTTGTATTCTAGCAGTACAATGAAGCAGTACAATGAACCTGCTGTGATGTAGCAAATAAGGTTTCCTGCATTTTCTCCTGTCCTGTGTCCTCAATCAGTCACTGAAGTGATGTTTCAGAGAACCTGCCTTCAGGTCAGTGGAGACACAGTCCTGCAGGGCCTCTGGGACGATACAAGTGAAGCCAATATTTGGGATCACTCGGGAATAAGGGAGGAAAGGATTGACACATCTTTATGTACTCTCCTTCTGCTCTCCCCTCCTGTGGAGGCATGAGTATTTCAGGCACAGTGTAGGTCTGACTGTAATCCATCACAGATGCTGTCATTGCACTGGCCCACTTTGAAGTGAAGCTTTCCTGTTAAAATATTTTGTGAAATGTCTGGCATGACATTCCTGGGGGAGCTCCCCACAATATGGTGGGTTAATGCTGCAGGGAGCAATGAGAGAGCAAGGGCCCACCAGGGCAAGCACAGTCAAAAGGCATAAACCAATCCCTGTTTCACATCTTTCCTAATTTGGTGTTTTGACAATGTGTTTTGAGGAAAGAAATTAATGATGGTATAATAAAATAATTCAGCCTAATTTCTTCGTGTATTCCCAGGAGGGGATCATGAAGCTCTTGGTCAACAGTGAAATCTAATCATTGCTCTGTTCAAAAATTAAGAAATCTATTATGCTCTTCATCCTCTGATGTGTTCAGAGAAGCTTAGGAATAAGTGTTCATGAAGAATATTGATTAGATTTTGATTCAGCTTTCTCTTTACTCTTCAGTTGATTAAGGTGGGCAAGAGCAGCTGTCAGTTCAAACTTCCTATCTGATTTTAACATCAGTTTGTTGCAAAGGTATCTGACACTTAGCTCTGGATATTTAAAAAATAATCAGTGTATATTCATTAAAATACGGGATTAAATGGGTTACAGGGCACTTTGGAGTGGAGGCTTTGGATGTTAGAGGCACTTGTGAGTCGGTGTAAAAAAGCAGTTGGAGTCTCTTGTGCTTATCAAGAAAGGTGTGAGGGAAAAAATGATCATTCTGAGCCTAAAATTGCGTGTGAGCACAAGAAATATGAAATGCCCAAGATAATGTAGTATGCTCTAAATAGTTACAAAAATATCAGAAGCTGGTTCCTTGAACGTATAGACCCTCCTCCCTCACATTATATTAGCAAGCACTATTTTTATCTGATAAAAATACAATCCAATCAAATAATGTGCAAGATGTCAGGCAAGGGGTATCTGTTGTTGCCTAGTATGTGCTAACATCTGTTTATCCCATATGGGAAGTTTTACAGCAGTCTATATACAAACGATTTTGGTAACTGAACATATTTTGTTTCTCCTGACTCATTATTTATTTTAAGAACTCCTGCTTGGTATAGCAGCTCTTTCTTTCTCAAGAGCTTCTTCCCTTATTTTAATTAATACTTTTCTGTATTTTGCTTCCATTTGTGAGCTATTCTCATTCCTACAAAAGTTTAACTGTGATGTGCTGCAGAATGGCAGCTTTAGGTGAGGAGCAGGCAATGGGGTAAGAGTAGAGCATGGGCTGGTGTGAATGGCTGATAGCATGGGGCTAGTGCATAGGTGGAGATTGGAGCAGACCGTGCAGGGAATGTAAAAGAAATGAGCTTTGTTTGCTGTGTCACTTATCTCAGCACCTTGGCCCAGATGCCAATGAGAACGGTGTAAAACGTGTTCAGCGTTGCTGGGCCTTGCGCAGGAGAAATTTTCACCCCTATCAAGGCCTTCTGTTTCAAGCAGTGCAGTGGCAGGAGGATCTCACCACAGAGCAGATCTCATTCCAAGCCTGGCCGTGTTTTGTGTTAGGCGTTTGTCTGTGTTAAGAGTAAACAGAGAAAAGCCTGGCAAGGCTGCCAGGAAATTGGAGAGGAGTCCCCAGCAGGCCCCTGACCCGTGAGGCTGCGCTCAGGGCAGGGCCACAGCCACGTTTGCTGTGTCTCAGCCATCTCAGTGTTCTCTGCCTGCCATGGTCCCACAGCCACGTTTGCTGTGTCTCAGCCATCTCAGTGTTCTCTGCCCGCCATGGTCCCACAGCCATGTTTGCTGTGTCTCAGCCATCTCAGTGTTCTCTGCCTGCCATGGTCCCACAGCCACGTTTGCTGTGTCTCAGCCATCTCAGTGTTCTCTGCCCGCCATGGTCCCACAGCCACGTTTGCTGTGTCTCAGCCATCTCAGTGTTCTCTGCCTGCCGTGGTCCCACAGCCATGGCAGCAGCCCCCCCCGGGCTCCCCACAGCCTGGGACAGCTGTACCAGGCTGCTGCAGGCTCCTGGGGACACTGCCCCATGTCCCAAAAGGGACCCTGCTCTGCCACCCCTGCTGTGCTGCCCAGAAGGGCTGCTCATAAGTAGTGTTTCCTCCTTTGCTTCATTTTGGCACATTTCTTTTCATGTGTGGACACATGAAACCCTCTGTAATTTTCCATGTGCTCACCCAGCTGAAGGTTTATATTTATCATGTATGGATGCTTTTACAAGATCTTTTTATCTATACATTTTCATTCAGGAGCAAGCTCTGTAACAAGGAATTCTATTACTCTGTTGAATCACTGATTCATTTATTTAAAGAAAAACCACAAAATATATTTTTTCTTTGAAAAGCCAACTTTTATCCCCTGTTGCCTCTCCATTATAATATAGAGTTTCAACTTACATACAGATAATTCCCTTGTAAGCTCTGATCATTTTGCATAAGTATTAGAAAACTGAAGCTGACCTTGAAGTGGTGACTGCTGTATTTATAAATGGAAAAAGGGGTTGCTTTTATAAAGGATTTGAAAAGATTTTTTTGTGGTGTTAGTCTTAAAAAAGAACACAACAAAATTACCCTACCAGTACGCCATAAAAATGCAAATAATGTTCTTTCAAGCCTTGTTAAAGGAATGAATTAATTTGCGATATTAAAAAACATAACTGGAACAAAATATATAAAACATACCAGGTAAAAGGTAGGTGCTCTATAATGGAGAGCCAATTGATGCTTTATTACCTGTTTAGTTTATTGTTTATATTTTAATTATGTTGCTTCCTAACAGACTATTCCTTTTGTAAGAACAATTTAATATATAAACAATCATATCTCAAACCTTTAGCTGAGTAATTATATACATTTTAACTTTAGCTCTGGGGAAGTTTTAGGCCTGGTCTTTAGCAAAGACTTTCTTTGCTAATTGCTGACTAGAAATGTTATTATGTCAACTCCAAAACAATAGAAGACTAAAGAAAAAAAGAAATACCGGCTCTTCAGAAAAAGAACTTTTTAATTGAGGTGAGCCTTTATCAATTCTGCATAATATAAATGGTAATAACTTTTGTGCGTGTGGGAGGATACTGCAGAGGATGAATAGGAGAGTTGTAGTTTTGTGTAACTTGAGCTGAGGAATGAACTTCAGGAGAACATTTGTAGCAGAGGTGAAAACTAGAGATTGTTAGTATTTAGCATAATTTTTAATATTCTACTTTTTGCAAATAATCGGAAGCCTCTAAAGACTTCTCTACACAGAGTAAGACCAAACTTTGAAATTTCTGCCCAGTGTTTCCTTTGTTATGCTCACAGTATACATGGTTTACCCTTTGGACTTTATTGAAGTTTTACAAGTCTTGTTTATCAAATGTTTGTGGCCTGATTTGTTTAAGACCCTTCTCTTTATTGGAGTGATAGACTTTGGTAGGATTTTAATAAAATTTAGATCAGCCTCAATAATTTTAGTAGATTACTTTTTAAATTTTAAGATTTATGCCCAAACTTGTCAGCAAAGCTTCAATTCTACTAAGGATTGTGCCATCTAGCTTATATTTCCCCCCCATATGAAAAGCATAATTTAGAAAAGCTGAGGGTTAAAATGCACTTGCCTTAGTGTTATGAGTATGGAGGTAAGGGCTAACTTCTCTGCATCTCTGCATTCTTTTCTTTTATAATTTCACCTGTGAGCTTGCTCCCCTAGTCTGCAAGCTTGCTGCAGGACCTAATTTGTCTGTCTATAACTGCTGCCCTTGAAGGCTGCACTGATCACTTCTCTAACACTAGAAGATGTTAGCACCTCTGACAAAGTATTTATTTTGCTTTGGGAAAACATCAGAACATCAGCCTAGGGAAAACAGGTATCCCACCTTATAGCAGAGTTTGAACATACTGACATTTGTTAAGGCTTTTTTACGGCAGCAAATAATGGTTTTCACTACTTCTGCTTTAGTTCATGCCATAAGTGGAAGCCAGAAGAAGTGAAACAAATGTACGGTGCAGGTCTGTCTCTGGGGGAGATGCCTGGTGCAGGTCTGGCCTGGGGGATGGAGGCTGCACTTGGTGGGGCAGCACAGTGAAGGGCACAGTTTCTGCCTGGTCTGTAGTGCATAGGAGTGACTAAAGAGTGGAAGGGAGTGCACAGAAGAGAAATGATCACAGAATATTCTGTGTTGGAAGGAACCCACAATGATCATTGAGTGCGACCCCTGACCCCACACAGGACCACCCCAAGGCTCACTCCATGTACCTGAGAGCATTGTCAAACACTTTTTGCGCTCTGTCAAGCTTGATGCTGTGACCACTGCTCTGAGGAGCCTGTTCCAGTGCCCAGCCACTCTGTGGGTAAAGAGCCTTTTCCTAATGTCCAGCCTCAACCTCCCTGGCACAATTTCAGGCCATTCCCGTGGCTCCTGTCCCTGTCACCACAGAGCAGAGATCAGTGCCTGCCCCTCCTCTTCCCCTCATGAGGAAGTTGTGACTGCACTGAGGTCTCTCCTCAGTCTTTTCCTTTCCAGGCCGAACAAGCCAGATGACATCAGCCACTCTTCATGTGTTCTTCCCTCTAGATCCTTTATCATTTTCTTTGCCCTCCTTTGGACACCCTGTAAAAGTTTTGTATCTCTTTTATATTTTGGTACTACAAACTGCCCCCAGCTCTCGAGGTGAGGCTGCCCCAGAGCAGATCAGAGCAGGACAGTCTCCTCCATTTCCTGACTGGCAATGCTGGGCCTGATGCACCCCAGGACAGGGTTTGCCCTCCTGGCTGCCAGAGCACACTGAGACATGATTCTCATCAACAAGGTTTGGGAGGGAAGGGGTGGCACAAGAAAGATATGCACACATGTAAAAAATCCTTGAAGGGAGAGTTCAGCATCATTAGATGGTTAAGGAGGGAGAGCCTCAAGCTTACGTAGGATCCTGTACAATTGAGAGGAAGGGGCACAGTAGGTCCTGCTGAGGGATGTTTAAAGCAATTTGAGAGAGGGTTGGCTGATAGCAGTGGGAAGTGAAGCATCAGTGCAGAATCAGTGATTAAAGGGAGAATGAGAAATAGAGATCACATAACAGTCTGAACATTCTCTCTACAGGCTGTTGGAGGGGCATCCCTGTCAGGGAAAGGGCAAGCAGATGTTGCAGGGGACAGTGGTGTTGGATCTCTGATGTGTGACAGATCTGGTCTGTGATGCAGCATGTGGCTTCTTATTTCTTTGTTGTGTTTCCCCTGTTATCTTGTTTTATGCCTCCCTCCACATTTTCCAATAATGCCTCTGTCCTGCAGGTTTCATCTTGAGCGCTTGGCAGCTTGTGGCTCACTTGTCCCTGTCCCTAGAAGATCCCTTGCCCTTGTGCCTTTTTGTAAATTGTGCACATCCATCACAGGGCAGCACAGCAGAGACTGCCCAGAAGGTTGGTGTTAAACAGTGTCTCTGAAAAAACCATAGGTGGGTGAGGTAGCTGCACTTTTTTCCTCTTTCTGTTTGGCCTCAGACACTTGTTATCTAATTACTGAGCACCCCGTGCACCGAACTACACAACTGGCCTTTTCAGTGAGCTTGTAATTCAGTCACTGAATCATACTGACCCTCCTTTTTATCCTCTTTCTGATGTATTTATAAGCTTGCTACTTGTGCCTGAGACAGCAAAAATTGTTCTATAATTTGGACTTCAAAGATGGTGAGAAAATTCAATTCAGAATTATTTTCTTGTATTCTCTGCAAAAGTAAAGCTCATCTACAACTCTACTTTGTTCTGATGCATCACAATAGTATTGCACAAGAACTGAGGGCCAAACCTGTTTAATAGTCTGATTTAAAATAGAGCTGAACTTTAAAATTTGCTATTTATGCAAAGATATGAGAAAATGTGAAATGCAGGGAAGTGGTCCAGCAGAGCAGCACCTGTCAGCATTTAACCTGCAGGTGTACGTGCCAGCTCTCCATGTCACGTGCCATGCGCTGTGACATCCGTGAGCTCAGAACTGTAGGTGTTAAACCCAGGAGCACCAGATAAAATGCTGGGTTTCAGAACATTGCTTTCAGTCTAAACACATGACATCTTGCCATTGTGGGTGCTACATAGAAGCACCTGTGTATTAAACCTTGGGAGTGTTCATTACTGATTGCCCTTTTCTGGCTCTCTGCTGGCCACTGATCAGCTTCATAGGCAATTAGAAACTTCTGTGCATTTGGAAGTCTTTTCCACCCTCTTAGAAACAAAAATATATGTATGTATGTATGTATTATAAAGCCCCCCAGTATTGTCAGCCTCACACTTACAGGTTTTTAGTTGCTGAGAAACAAAGACTTGGAAATTTTTTGGTCAATTGTAGAACATACTATAAGTATTCCATCTATTTCAGAAGATCTCACAGAATCTCCTTAGGTTGAGGGAGGAATCCTCTAAAACTAGAAGACTGCTTCTATTAACAGATATTTTGTAAATGCAAAATAGTATCTTTGGAAAAATTATAACAAATGTGTAGAAAATAGCTGCAAGTTGAAAATACTCCCCTGATTCATTAATTTATGATTATTGTTTTCCTTCTAACAGTGGTTTTCCCCATCATTTGTATTTCCTTCTCCAGTTCCACTATTAGCCTGTGATTAAATTGATTGTACTTTTCTTTCTTGAGTTCTGACAAAAAAAAATTATCTCAACAAAGTACTCAGCAGTGCAAACCTGAGCACTTCATTATTTTGTCTGTTGGAGCTGATCAGAAGGTATTGTTTGCTTTTATTCTTGAAGAAAAATGAAGAACTTCAAAGGTTTAAAAGTGCATGTACTCAAACATGAAACGCATAACAATATTGTAGTAATGGCATCTGCTGTGGGTTGGACCCTTCAGGAGAAAAATGAGAGAAAGTCACTTGCAATCTCACATGATGCACTCTATCCTTTTCACAGCATCCATCCTTTTTGCTGTAGGCATCTGCTGCTCTCATGTGCACTTTTCCCTTGTGAGGGACAGGCCTAGAGTCTGTTCTGGCCTGGGACATACACAGTGCTGCGTGTTTCTGGTTCAGGTGTCAGGAGCTGCCTGTGCTTAGTGCTCCTAAGGAAAACCTTACTTTTCCTTGGCTGTCTTGAGCATTCTTACATGGCATCTTTCTCTGTATAAAGACGGTGCTCAGCAGCGATCCTTCTCCCTTCCTGATTTTAATGGAATCTCATTTGTCTCATGGAGACCTAGGAGCTTTCTGTGATACTCTTTCAGACCTTTTGGGATAAATGTGTACCTCAGTCCACACTGCTGTTTGTTGTGGAGTGGAGAGTGTCTGTCAAGGGATGCAAGGAAAGGGTTTGTTGGTGTCAGCTGTAAACTGTGAGGCTTGTAAGGGTGCTTTTTGTAGCTTAAAATGATGTGCTAGTTTTACCTGAGGAAGGACAGACTCATAGGTATTTGCTAAGGAAAGGCAAGAACCCCTTTCCTGAGATGGAGAGTGCAACCCCCTCCCTTCCAATTATTATAGTTTGAAATCAGGGGCTTTCAGGCAGAAGATATGGGGATAGGAATAACAGTTCTTTACTAATACATCGAACAAGGCAAACAGCAGAAACAACAGCAGCTATAAAAATTGTCAGCAGAACAGTATAGCTCAGTTCCAGTCCCTTTTGGCCGCAGGTTCCCTCTCCCTGCGCTCAGTTCCCGGTGCTGGGGGCAGGGCAGGTCCCGCGCAGCTGAAGGGGCTGGGGGATGGCGGCGGTGGCCCAGGGGTGAGAGGGATGGAGGAGCGACTCCCCCTCACGGTGTCGGTCGTGGTGCTCGGCAGAGTGCCCGGAGATAGTAGGATGAAGTGGGAAAGCAGCAGAGCGATGGCTGACAGCAGGGAACGTGGCTCCCAGCGCTGGGATTGCGGGAGGACACTAGACAGGAGCCCCGGCCGTCTTCCTCCAACTCCACGAACGAGTGAGATGCCAGCCCCCCTGTCCCACCTTTCATTTTCCGGTATCACCCTGTCCCCCACCTCCCTGTGAGAGTAACTGTTACTACTAAGGTGTAGCCACAAATACTTAGCATAGCAATGGGAAAAATTCCACAGAAAGAAAAGGGAACAATTCAACCCCCAACGCAGGGGGAGCTGCAGACTGCACAGGGACACAGGTGGGGTTGGGGAGTTGCTGCAGTAGCCACTGCCTGTGCTGGGCTTTGCAGGCTGGAAAAAGGTGCTTGCAAGGAAACTGACCTGCATCTATATAAAGCAACATATAGGTCTTCATGACCCTCTCTGGCTTTTGCATTTTTCATTTCCTTCATTCTTGTACCTCCTTTGACAGCTGTTTATGGCAGAATTGAAGAGTTTTCTGTCTCAGGTTCTGCCATTTTCCTGTGCAATAGATTGACGCCAATAAAAACATCTGGAGGCAGGTGTTTGGTAGTCAGGTGTAGTAGCAATACCCAAAAAGCAGAGGGAACAGGGGGTCCTCGCTCACTTGAGGACACGACAGAGGCTGTGCTAGAGCATACCAGAGGCTTACAAGGATGAGCTGCTCATCAGTTGCTGGCAGCAAATGGAAGGAGTTACTTAATAGCAGGTGAGGTGTTGGGCTCTGGACACATCCACACAATTTGGGGTTGTGTGAAGATGTTTGTTAGCATCGAGAGTCCGTAGGAATCATTCCTGGTGGTGTCACCAGTTCCCTCCCTGGGTCAGATGGGGTGTTGCAAAAGGAATGAAGTATTTTAGCATTATAATGAAAACTGAGTGATGCTACGTGTGACCCACTCTCTCTACAGTAATTTTGCTGACAGAGATGTATCAAAGCTTTTCTTTATAAAATATTCTGTAAAATATAATGGAAATAAGTAGAATGCCTTGAGGCATAAAAATAGTTTTTTATTTTTAAGGTTTATGCTATGAATCACTCCCTTGATTTGCATCCCAATAATCTGATTTATACCCATTTGTTGTTTACTTCTGTTTATGTATAATCTGTTGTCTGATCCCGGTTATCTTCTTTTAGGGCTAAGAGAGGATAATAAAGTTGGGATGCAAAACAACAAAAATACTTGATTCTTCAAAGTCACCATTTTTCATGCACTGCAATGAAGATAATAGATTAAAATAATGCAATAAATTATGGCAGCCAGAATGTTTGTGTTTCTTCACTTTTCATTTAACCATAGAAATCGTAATATTCTTAGTTTATTTAATAGTCTGCAGTAAAATAGAGATTTCCCCCATGAAGCAGTACTGGACTCTTTAGAAAGGTCAATTAATAGTATTCACACTTAAGACTTTTAAAATCAGTTATTCCTCACACTTCTGGGTGGTGTGTGGCTAGGTATATTGAGCTTATATAATTATTATTAAATGCCATCAATTGGAGCTGAATAAGTGAAAAAAAAAGGCTTGATTTTCTAGTAATTGTTTTAGCTTATAAAAGATAAAATTTTAAAACATACTTTGTGTAAAGAGATATAAAACATTATATATTTAACAAAACATATCCTTCAGTATCAACCAGGGTTTCCAAAATGGATTTTAAGCAATTTTTTTCCAGTTTGTTTCATGCAGTCAAACCTGGTACAAGGTGCTGAGGACCATTTGCTTGGCAAATTACAATGTCCTGACTTTGACTTTTGAAAGAACAGTCAAATTAATCTTCTTGCATAATATTACTGGCAGGGTGTTGGTTTTATAATGTTTCTATGTTTTCAGGGGTTTTAAGATAAAACAGTTGAAAAAGGTTTGTGACAGGATGTAGAGAGGAGCTAAACCATGTAAACAGTAATTAATAGGATTACAGGACATAAGAGGAACCCACAGACCTGTTCAGGGTCCTGACTGGGCCTTTCAAAGCCCTTTTTCTTTATAGTCACTTTGGTTCTTGCAGCAGAAGGCTCTTCCTTGCTTGTAAAATCAGAGCAGTAGGTACAGCCTCTGAGAGGCTTCACACAGATGAGCTGATGCACCTCCCTCTGCTCCCTGTGGCTGAGTCCCTTTTGGAGGGAGAAGGATCCTTCCTCAATGATAGGTTCAGCAGAAAGCCTGAGTGATTAACTGCCCATCATCTTGAATTATCAAGAGTACTGAGAGGGAAGTAAAAAGGGAAGGAGGAGAGGGAAAAGTGAGAGGAGACATTTTGTATTAGTGTTATCATTTGAACTATAAAATTACTGAAGGTATTGAGGGTTCTTTCATTTACAGATTCTTTACAAATACTAAATTCACCTTAAGTGGTGTGAGTATTCCCTGACTGAGCCTTTATATGCTGAGTTTCTGCCCAGGGCAGATTTTTATGATTGTTGTAAGTCCATAATAAAAAAGCTTCTGCAAGAAATGTCAGATATTTAACTAGAACATAATGAATAAAGCTGAGGAGGAAAGTGTGTTGAATAGAAAACCAATGGTATGAAGCTTAGGTTGCGTGGAGTAATTTTCCCAATATTCCTCCAGTAATAAAAGAATTAAAAATCAGTGCCTCATTTAAAAAAAAGGTGGGGGGCGGGGGCCATGTGGTCCACTGGACAGCTGTGTTTGTGCTACTGATATTCTGCTCAGGACTCACATTGTTCATAAGCTTTAGCAACAGCCCAGTTCTGCTTAGAATTCAGTTCACATTCCTCTGCCACATTCTGCAGCCATCACATCACCTACAGAGACAGGAACCTCGAGTAGTACCAGGATGGAGCAGCCCAGTGATTGAGGTAACATCTGATTGCTGATATAATTAAAAGAAAAATATCCTCACAGCCCCCCCAAACATCTCCCAAAGAAGTATTGGCAGGTCTCTGTCCCCTGCTACAGGAAATTGTCATTGCACATCAAGAAGAGATAAAAGTGTGGGGAGTTGGTGTGTTCTTGCACTCTTTGGAACAAAGGGTACTTAAGCATGCTCCTTATGTTCCAGAAGTGCAATGATTTTCTATATAGGGATGGCATAAAATGTTTTATTCAGATTCGCTCACATAGTTGACCATTGCTAACTCTTTCATTATTAGCACAGGATGACTACTGTTGTAATTATTAATGCTGTGTCTGGTTTGCTAAGTTCCACTTTATTGATTTTATTTTGATTGGAGTAGACTGATTGCCACCTTGGAAAACAAAGTTGTCCTTGAATGACACTATTTAAGTATTACATTCCCCTAAACATTCATTAAGCCTCACGATTTAATTAAACCTAAGTATTACCAGTAAGTGTTGGAGGTGCTAAAACTGGGGTAGCAGTAACTGGACATACCTAAGGACCCTCTCACTAAAAAATATCTAAATTGATGTGGAAGAAAGCAAAAGAGCACCCAGGGAGGGTTTTTTTTTTTTTTTGTGTGTGTGTATGTGTGTGTGTGTGTTTTATTTTGTTTGGGGGAGGAGAGTTATCAGCTGTAATAAAATATGGCTTTTTTACCTGTCTTTTTTCATGGTGGTACATGAAACACTTTTTACCACTTAAAGGAAAAATCTATTTTATATATGTATACATGGCTTTTGATTTTATGTCCTTTTAATGACTCTATGAAAGCTAATGAGCTTTTGGGCAAAGGAGAAAATCCAGGCTGATAGGCTCTTGTTCTAGATCCATAAGGTCTAGGCTCTGTTTCCCTTACTTTCTCTATTACATGATGTTGGAAATACAATCTTTTCTTGTATTTCCTCTCCAGCCCTTTTTGCTGCAGCCTTAGGGCTTTTGTTTAATGGGAAACTAGCTAAGTTTGCTTAAGGTTATTTTTCATTGTTTTCTTTCTTGCTGCTTTTCAGGCCACTGCATTTGTTTTGCATATCTGTGTTAACTTCTCTAATAGTTTTGGTATGTCCCACATACCTCTGTCAGTCCTGTCAGTCACTGCAGTGCCACTTCTCACTCATCAGTGAAGATCCACTTCCCTTGGCTCTGCCACACTGCTGTCAACAAGCATTCCACTCATGTGCAGAAAGAACTAAAAATACCTTTTTTTTTTTTTTTTTTTTTTTGTAGAGCTTTATAATCTGTAGATCTAGAGTCATTTAACAATTCCCATCTCTGTCTCTCAGTGTCATAACAGCAGTGCAGAGAACACAGGCTGACTTCCCAGGGCCACACAGCCAAAATAACAGCAGACTAAAATGCTGGTAGCAATCACATGGCTTGGCCTGCTTATGAAAATGTCTGTGTACAGGCAGGTACCTTAATGTTTGACACAGCTTGTGTTCCCTAGGATGAACAAGACTGTTTAATAAGAATGCATTTCCTTCTATCTTTGCATGTATATCATAATAGTAAAGTATTTTACTAATATTTTCTGCATGACACATCTGTGCCTACTTAAGAATTTATCCATTCTGCAGCAAAATAGCTGCTGTTGAATCAGCAGTTTCCTAATACGATATAATAATAAAGAATATGAGAGATTTTGGCAAAAGAATTTGCTTAGTGTATGCTGTTTTATGATTAGAGCTGGCACTTGGGCTTTCAGGTGAAGTGCTTGAAGAATTTAGATAATAAACTGCTGTATTTTGTGCACTTTTGCATCCTAAAATGTGACACGTACTTGTTAGAAACAAATAGAGAAGTTAAACGTCTACAAATTTGCTTTGGTCCAGTGAACACTGGAAAAATAGGGAGATTCTGTCTGTTGCCTTTTGTTACTTATCATTGCTCGCTCAGGTGAGCAGACTCAAACATTGCACTTCTGGCATTTAATTTACCAGCGGTGCTATCTGTAGAAACTGTAACAATATCCATAATGAGACAACCATAATCAGTATTTGATAAAGTTTATTAATGCCTTATCAGGACTTTGGAAGGCTCAGCACACATGTGCTCTTCCTGTGCTTTATCTCACTTAATGAAATTTGAAAACAGCATAAGCTAAGGTGTTCTCTGTGGCTCATTAGCTCCTCAGAGCTTTGTCAGGGAGACATTGGTCAGATATATCAACAACATGCAATGTTAAAAAAACCACGAGATTTAGTTTTAAGTGTATGACTGCAGTAAGGGATGGATGCAGAATCAGTGTCATGGCTGCAGAGGGAATCCATATTTATTGCCCTGGGTAATAGCAATTACTGTGGGTAAGCTAAGGGACTGTATTTTTCCCCATGAATTCAAGCTGTGAAAAACAAAAAGCCATGTATTACTTTGTAGTAATAGTTGAGACTACATGGTATCTAAACCACTGTTTAAATCTGGTTCTTAAAAGACCTTAGCAGACATAGCCTAGTGTAACTAAAAGCAGTTATGGTGGTAACAGGTAAAATCTCATAGAATTTATGACAATTTCAATTTCTGGAAGAATTCTGGTTCCTATAGAAAAAATCAAATTAATTAAGGCTGTGAGACAGTATTGTCTTATGTTACCTTCTTAGGCTCTACTGGATGAGTGTGTTTCTAATGGAAACACCCACTTCCCAGAAAGTGAGCATGGCCTTTATATAGCACAGGCTGTGAAATTTCTGGGGAGATTGGATAGAGCAGATTTGGGTTTCGATCACATCATCAGTTCTAATGTTTTGTTTTCAGATTAAATCCCAGTGCAGACCAGGCCCACGCTTTCATACTGGCACACCTACATTGCTGGGAAATTTATTTCTCTAGTATATTTGAGTCATTTTGAACACATAATAGAGTCTTTCCACCTTGACCTGGGAGCAAGCTGTGGCGTGTTCCTTCCTACTGTGGAGTGGAAGGCACTATAGATGGTCCCAAAGGACACTGCAATTGCGTCCTCCAGGTGGAATTATTCTCGTGTTACTGAGCTTATGTTTCCATCTGCATTAGCTTGGATCTCCCTGATGTGCCATCCACTGTGCAGCACAGCCTCACCCCAAATTCCCTGTTTGTAAGCAGGACTCTCAGTTCACTCAGTATTGAAACACATCACAGAAACTTCCCCGTGATTTTCATCTACTACAAGAAAATCAATTCAGTCAATTTGCCCTAATAAAAGGGTTCCTTATTTTAATTGTTTCCTCTAATGCCTGTCCTCCCTGAGCAGCCACTTGCCAGAGCTGTGGGCATTTTTAACATTACAGAGTGACCCCTGCTCCCCCCAGCCACTGCTGACTGCTTTGCAATGTAAGTTCATCCTTCTTGGGAAACTGGTTTGGGCAATACTGCCCAGAGACCAGGATCAGCCCAATGCTGGTTTTGTCAGGAAAGGTTAATTTCTCAGGGCAGTGAGATTCCACTGTGGGTACTATGCTTGTCTGGTGCCCAGTGCTGCCCATCAAACAGATGCCCAAGCCCCAAGCGACCAACTTGTGACTTCTTTAAAAAAAAGCACTGTCTCCTTCATGGCATCATTCAATATCATCTGTAGATATGGCCCCACCTGCATATCTTTTCCTCCACAAATGTGTTTTCAGATATTCAGTGTATTCAGTCTCTTATGGGTTGCTTCTCCCTTTCCTTCTCCACCAACACTGGTGTCTTCAGCTATTTTCTCACATAATCCCAGTCCTATCTTTGGCTGCAATTGTGCAGTTTTTCTTCCCTTCCTAAATCAGTTATCCCAGTGGTGCCACCACCATTGCTGGTGGGCTTAGTCTTGGCCAGAAGTGGGTTTGTGCATTAAAGCTGAAGCTAAGAACAGATATCCACCTGATCTGAATGCTCCACTGACAGCATATCTGCAGCCAGTCGAGAGGAGTTTCAAGATGTTATTTTATTAAACCAATAGGAAGAGGTTAAGTCAGTAATTTTGAATTATTAATATTAACAACAGCAGCTGATAGTCAAATCAAAATTGCTCTTTGCCTTCCAGTCCACTACATTTTTATTTCAAAGTACTGTACTTTTCTAAAAGCATGCTTTGAGAGTGAAACTTAACATTAAATTTGATCAAGTGCATTGACTTAAAGTATTATAATGAAGTGGAATACAAAAAGCATCTATTCCTTTTCAGGTGGATAGTTTAACTTATATGAGAAACTGTGGGCAAGGGAACCTAACAACTTTTAACTAACCATTATAGTTGGAACATTTCATTACATCAGTGTCTTCTCATGGAAAAGACTTTTAGTGAGAACTGACCAGCTTAACACTTGTATAACCCAACACAATGGAATGTTAAAATTTTCCTATGTGAATTAATACTTTCTATACTAAATAAAACTTAAGTTGTCAGTTGAAAACATTGTTGAAGAAAAATCTACATTACTTCTCCAGAAATAGAGGAATCTGAACTAAGGAAACAAAATTGTATTGTTTGGATTGAATTTCATTAATCAGAAGTCAAGTCTTACATAAACACCTTGAATAGTCCCTCCTGGTTAGGTAACATTTGGAGAAAGTTTCTACGATATTGGACAGGCTTGACTGAACAAGAGTAAATCAAATCAACTTAATAATTGGAATTTTCTTGGAATGGATTGGCTTCCAGTTGTCAACCTCAGTGTGTATTTCTTTGGGATAGCTAAAGTACTGCCTCTCTGAGCTCTTGATGAGCTCTCACCAGATTGGACATGCAACTTCAGCAGTGTCAGAGGGTAGATACAACTTCTGATCTGCACTTGTGTAGTATAATGAAACTGATATCAGCTGGACTGTGCAGTTAAGGATGTGCTCCCTCTCACTGATTGCTTTCAACCTGGCTTGCTCATTGTTCTATAATCTTTTGAGAATTGCTGGGTTTGGGTATTTGGGGGATTCTCTTTTTTTTTTTTTTTTCTCGCATTACTGTATGAATGCTTATGTCTTACGGAAAAAAAAAAAGAAGGAAAAGATCATTTAGCTTGCTAATAATACAAATTCAGGTGCGCATCATGTGCATTTAACACCACTCAGAGAATGTAAAAAGCCTGGTGTCCTGTGGAGATAGTTCTGAAAAAGGGACAGGGAGAAAAGATTCAGTGATATTGTCAGCTTTGAGTGCTTTCCTCTGCCTTCTCCCACACTGAGCTCAAGTGCTTTCCTAGACGTGCTTTGCTGTTCCTTCACCCACCCCTGTGCTGTCTTGAAAGGCACAGAGGCAGTGGTTGAATGCAGTGCTGCTGCTCACAAATAACAATTGACCCAACCTTCCTTCTTATGGGTCCGATTGGTGCAAATACGTAATATTTAACATACTACTTATGTAACTTCTTGGTGCACGAAGCTAAGCTATAACAAGCGGATGGTTAACAAGACTGTCTGTATAGATCGTCAGTGGTTGTTAAATTAGTGAATATTTTATATGTGAAATGATTCTATACTAATTTAGAAGACATCTCTTTTCCTTACTAGACTGGGCTCGTAGAATTATTTGTATTCACTTACATAAACTGCAGACTGTTGAATTTGAAATGCAATTTACTTTTTTTGCTCTGACACTTTGCACAGATTTGTGTTTGGTAAATAGAAGGAAAGGTAATAGGGAAAACCTTTGACGAGTGAGAGATAGGGGGCTGTAGAATAAAGAGTTAAGACTGTTAGGCTGAAAAGTAAATTATGGTGGTCCTGCCAGGAACGGTGGGAAAAACTGTAATGACTGTCAAAGGGAGAATTAAGAGGCCTCCATAGTCTTTCCTATCTAATTTTCATAATGTTTTTAAGTTTTGGGTGTTTGAAGATTCAGAGGGATGGTTTGAGGTGGTTGAAAGACTTTACATGACAACCATCTTTAATTAATGTGGGTTAGTCAATTTACTAATTGTAATTTACTCTGTAACAGTGGAAACGTTGGAAAATTAGTGGGACTAAGAATGGTGTTTAGAAAGGTAATGAAAACGTTCACTAAGAGTCTTAATTAAGCACCAGAATGTGTGCACTGCCCTTTAGGAGCAAGTCTTTTCAACTTCATTCTTCAAAAGAGGTAATTCTGTCTTTCTCAGAAGTGCTGCAATACTGTAACAAAGGGCCAAAATCATTAATTACAATAATGCAGCATAAGTGATTCCAGGCTTGTGTTTTTATGATCCGTGCTCAGCTCCCTGAATATGAACCTTCCACTTTACTTGTTCCTGTATGTTTGTACATTAACTTATCTGCACGTTAATTTGGATTTTGTAACTTCCACGTGCCCAGATCTGTGTGTACCAGGGATGGCACTGAGCCGTTCTCCAGAGCTCTCTCCATATCAAAGTGTTTATCTGCACCCAGGAAATTATTTAGCTCTTAAAGCCATTTTGCATGTTTCTGCTCCAGTAGAAAATGTTCTGTGTATTCCACAAAGCGAAGCTGATACTGAGAATAAGTAGCTGTAGTCAATCACTTGTTCTGAAGTTGAAAGATTTGGCTTTGAAATCTCAGTTAATGTTATGTTATCTGAAGAGTGGCTGGTCAAACACCCGGGGCATTACTCATAGCTCCAATATTCAGTCCAAATTTTGGAACGTTTGTGGCTAATTTGTTTTCAGACAAATATTTGTACTGTTTTTCCAGAAACAGAAAATGAAGTTCTAAACTCCCAAAGAGAAGCTTGTAGACTTTTTTGCAATAACTTGTTTATGATTATCCATATCTAAAAATATGTTAAAAATGTTCATTAAGCAGCCTGTTGAATCTAAGCACATGAGCAAATGCAATTTGAGTGTTGTACAGATTCCCTCCCTGCAATATGTTTATGAAAGTCTGAAATGAAGTTTTTTACTGTTATGGCTTCCTCTAATGTCATCTTTTTTCGTTCACATCTGCTGCTCAACTTTCAATATTGATAAAATGGCAACACTCTTTTTGCTGTAATCAAATTATTTAGCAAGTCCTGCTAAAATGCATGAAAAATAATTAAAATAAAAAGCTAGACCAATTTTTAAATAAAAATGAATAAATGAATAATCAAATAGCTAATGGCATGGTTTTGTGTGAACACTAGTTATCTGTGCAAAAGTGTGGAACAGAATTGCAAAATTGCAGTCTTGTATTTTGTATGCATTTATAAATAAGTGTGAATAAGAATATTCTGTGCAACTCCTCAAAGAAATGGAGTTACATTATTTCTTTGTATAATTTTTATCCTCATGGATAGCCATTGAATCTAAGCCGATAGCAATCTCTGGTTCAGGAAGCATTCTCTCCCTTTTACAAAGCAAACTGAAGCAGAAGTTAAATCATTTTTCCTGATGTTTTATATGAATTTGCTTGTACTGGTGGAATTAAGTAAATTCATTACTGTCGTTAGATGTAAAAAATGGGTTTCTCTGTTCAAGGCTAAATAGAGCAGCATTTTTCTCTTTATATACTTGAACTTTATCGTGCTGGTGAATTGCTCTTTAATAATGCAATCGTTTTTATTCTCCCTCCCAGCCAGCTTTGTTCCATTACCTCATTTTGTTGCATATATTAAGGTGTTTTCTGCCTGCATCTTAATGTAATGTTTAAATGTAAGCATGTGCAGATCTATGTTCAGGTCAGAGAACTATTCCCATAGCACAAAAGCAAACAAGGGAGAAATTTAACAGTATGGCAGAAAACGCTTTATGGCAGAGATACATTAGGTTGTGAAAGAGTCATCTTAGGGAACAATTCACCTGGGACTTTTATAACTGGAATTGACAAAACACTAGAAAATGGTCTATAGAGTAAAACTTGTGCAGTGCAGAGCACTAGCTGAAATGGGAAAATAGAGCTTTTCAATCTTGAAATTCAATGATTTTGGGGTAGTGAGATGAATCACATCTGTGGTATATATACTTCTGATTTCACATGTTATCAACACCATCTGAAAACTGACCCATTTAGACACTTCATATCTGACATGCTTTTCCTGTTCTCCCTCAATAGCTGGCTTGAAAGAAAGAGTTTGGATCATGGTAGCCTACTCCATTTGTGACATGTGGTGGTGCATTAAGGAAAGTACCCTTGAAGCAGTCCTGGTGTTGATAGACTGCCGGGGTTTATTGGGGGGTTTTATGTTTGTTTGGTTTTTACATTTTACAGTACCATTAAACTGCCTGTTGCAGTTCTTTTTCTTGAACCCTACTTTTATGTCCAAGTATGAAAAACGGTTCATTTTTGATAGCTGGAATGACTCAATCTTAATGAACTACAGTTTTTTGTATCATTTCCCTTAACAATTCCAAGTTACACCATCAGCTTGTTGATATTCCCTAGCAATATTTGGCCAGCAGAATTTTCTATATTTGTTTTATCTGCAGGAAAAAATAAGGAGCCCAGTCATTGACTAAAAAGGATTTTTTTTTCTTCATGAGTTTTTAAAATTGCTCAAATTGTTTCTGTGATTTTTTTTTTGGTTGGGTTTTTTCGGAGAAAGAGGAAATTTGGATTGCTCAGAAGCTCCCAGTTGCAACTCTCCAGAGCCACTGCAGCTGTGATGAAAAGTCATCGCTATCGGCAGGAATTTGACAGCCTTGTTGCTAAATTTGCACAAAAATTTTAGGAAGCAGTTGTAGAAGTTGTGAAGGTTCCTAAATCTAAGGGTTGTGATATAAATCCTGTTAAGGCATTTGAGGCAAACTGGATGTGTAATATAAACATAATTTGGTTTAAAAGCCTTTAAAACGAGTGTCCTGAAAGGTGCTCTGGTAAGTTGTGCTTTAGTCTTTAATGAAAACCTAATTTTGAACATTTTTGTGCTGGTGCTATTTTAGTACAAAAGCCATGAAATTTTGCCTTAAGTTAAAAATTACTAAAAACGGACTCATTTGCCTATTTGCTCTACTTATATTTTCTTTTGATCCCTATAGACTTTTCTTGTGCAGAACTTGCTGCACTTGGTTTTATCTGATTGAGATATAGAGTCAAGTTCTGATACTACAAATCCAGAAATTAAAGCCCAAGATAATTGCATTCTGCTGATATTTGGATAACTTAGTAAACTTGCAACCTGAAAGTGCTTCTCGAATAAAAGTCAGTGGGATTTCAACTGATAGAGGTGCTGGTTGAATCAAAACTAAACGGATGGTGGATAAATTTCCAATATGTTACTCTGAGACATACAACTGCATCTTGGAAAAGCAGGCGTTTTCAGAATCAGACTTTTTAATTTACTGGATTAGAAATTAAATCAGGGCTGATTTAATCAGTCTGGATTTGCATTCCTACATGGCAATGTAAATCTCCCGTGATGCTGGGAAATTTTCTGCTTAAGATCATGGAAATTGCATGTGAATGCAGCCTGGTTGTGCAGTGAAGCAGGATTGAATCTAATATTTGGTAACGCTTTTCAAAACCTGGAGAGGTTTTGAAGAAAGTTCACTTTGGCATGTTAGCCTGTCTTTGTTAAAACTTCACAAGAGGTTGTAACCAGGAATAGTCTGTTAGACTAAGGTGGTTTTCCCTCCCCAAGCATGCTTTGGACAATTTTCATTTTTTATTAGCTAACAGAATTTAAATGAACACTTGAAGTTCACTGTAAAAGATCAGTAATTTTTATGAACAAAAATTTCCAAGAAGACCCTGAGGTTCAGTCAAAAGTTTCTAGAGAACCTCAATGCTGACAATTTTCACTGCTGGAAAGACAGAACAGTGTTTTGGTAACTGAATTGTTATTTGGTCTTTGCTGAAACTACAGTGTTTCTGCTTCATATGAATGGCTGGGAGCTCTTGCTACCACTGTACCAACTTTTGTGTGCTCAAATCTCACTGTAATATTCTGCAGTAATTTTCATTCTTTATGTTCTTCACAAGTTTTCTCTGAGGTGATTCTGGGCTCACAGCAGCGAAGTCCTGAATTGCATTGTGCAGCACTTGTATTGTTTATTTTTTGGGTGCTTGTCACAGGAGAACATTCTCCCAAACCAATATGTTGTATATACTTTTTTCTCAAATGTCACTGCATAATACTGTGAATTACCTCATCAATTAGTGACTAATTATAACATGTAATTTGGTACACGCATTCAGGTAGAAAAGTGTATGTCTAAAAATATTTTTCCTTTCCTGAATGCTGTGCTGAACTAATTGTGCCTTGTGAGCTTCGTGTTTAATGGGAAATGATTTGTGAAAGGGCTGCTCTCCTGTTGTCAGATTAGTGGTTTCCATGGAGGGGGGCGTGCATACATGCAAGTAGTGACAATTTGTAATTTCATATTGATCTTTTCACTATCAGGGACTCTAAATCTTACAGTTATAATGCAAAATTAATGGCTTTGAACATTAGGCTGTCAGATACAAATATTTCAAATATTGCCCTTGCCTCAATCACTCCTAGAAAATTTGTCCAGAAGATTTTGAAATTGCAAGATTTTTCTTCTGTTAAAACGCTTATACTGTTCCACAGAAGTCAAAATTACCAAAGTAATAAGAGATAAGTTTCAGATTTCTTTGTCGTTTATTGTCACTATTTTTCTTAAAGCACATTGATGAACAATGTTGTTGGTATGAAACTTGTGGAAGCTGAAATCTTTCAGATTTATTTATTCAGTTACATAATGCCCTGTCAGATACTAATAACTTTTGAGAATGAGAGTCCTGTTGATAAAAATTTGAATATTTGTAGATTTGAACAGCAGAACTAATACTGCACTGGCCATGCTCTGCATCTGTCCCCAGCTTCTGAAAGCAGCAGTTTAACATGTGCCATCTGTAATCACCAGCTGCTTAAAAAGAAGACAGTGACTGTTTGCTATCAGCTATTAAGATGGATCAAGACATTTAAAAGATCCTGTGAGCCAAGCTGGGTGACATTTCCTCGAGTAATACTCTGTTTATTGGGAATGTGCTGTAGGTATCAGCTGCATCCTGTTCTGTGTCCTGCCTCTCCTACAGCATAAATTCTGTAACATATAAAATTTTCTTTGTTTTCAATGACCTGAGACTCTGCTGAAATAATTAATGCTTATTTTTGGGGTTCTTTTTCTCTTTCTGGTGACCTTCTCATACTTTTCTTGCGGGTCTGTTTATTTCCTGATGGAGAGAATCCTACTCAGGGCATTTCTACCACCCTTGCTTATTTAACCTCTTTGATTGTTGAGTAGCAATTCTGTTTTTGAACAGATCTGCTGCTGGCAGTGTTAAATTGATGTAGTTCCTATACGGTCAGGAAGCAGGCCAAAACCATTTTTCTATAATAACAAATAAGGCTAATAATGTGAATAATAGTGTGGTGCTTAACTGGAACCTTCTTTAGAGGCTTTAATTTCCATCTTCTGTAATAAAAGAAGGTCTCCTGAGCTTTTTGGTGACAGAGGTTTGTGGATCAATTTGGTGACATTCAGTTTTACGAGACATCAGACCTCAGTCGCTAAAGGTATGTTCAGGTCTCCAAGTCACCTTCATGATTTCAGCACTAAGTTTTTAATTTCTGCAGAGTAAATAAAAGTGAAGAATAGGCAGCTTCCCACTGAGGTATACAATAGCTTTCTCCAGTAAACGGTTGTAATTTCCTGCATTTTAAGGAAAGTACATTTTGTGATGGAGATTTTAAAAATTAGCAGACTGTTAAATGGTCGGTGCAGTTGCAGCAGTGGTGGGAAAATGCCATTTCAGCTTAAAAGAGGCAGGATACCTTTTAAATTCCACTACCATGTATAAAACTGTATCTTCACAAAATGTAATTTGTGTGCAAGCATTTTGGAAAGTGTTGCATGCTTGGGCTGCATCTAAATATATGTAGATCTTGTGGTCAATGGTTTGGGTTTTTTTCTTTTCATAATTTTAATTGCTGCAGGAATTCATAATGGCTTAGAGAAGAAATAAGCTGAAAGCTGAAGAAGTACATGACAGGGAGGCTAAAGTAGAAGGAATTTATTGGGAAAGACTTTAAAGAGTTCAATATTTACATCGTTTCTATTATAAATCTACAAAAATGTCCCACAGCAGGAAAATTTGACTAGCACCTGAAGATTTATATCACAGAAATAGTAGGGCTTAAAAATAACTGCACAAAAATTGTTTATGTTGAAGGCAATGTCTACTGGTATTTGGCTGATGCATGATAACACAGTGTATCTATGGGAAGAGCCTTTTCCTATAGATTAATTCCAATTATAGAGAACCCAGTTGTGTACCTAAATGGATGCCTTGATTGAATTTTAAAGTGCAGCACAGTAATGCCTGCAGCATGGCAGCTAGTAATAGATGCAGTATATATATGTAAATAAAGTTGGATTTATACACCAAGAGATAAACAAAGAGTTATGCTGTAAGGAAATAAAGAAAATTATAAAAATAATTTTGGAAGTAACTCCAGAGTAATATATGAAGTTTTTTAAATGACTGGAAGCCTGGAAAAACAGTTTTGATAGTAAATTTCCTGGACTTTTCATTGGGAACCTGAGCAGCATAATGCAGCGCTGTGATTGCCTGTCTCTTCATTTTGTAACCCTTCATTTGGTTTAGGATTTCTTTGGGGGAGTGAGGATTATTAACAACAGAAAAGTCCTGGAGAAAATCAACATTGTTGTAAATATCTAGTGGAGGGTGGCTTGCAGTGACTGCTGAGGGAACACGCATCAGATTAGAAAGTATGTATTAAAAATCTGGTGTGTTCTACCTGGCTGTTTTTAACACACTGCAGAATATGTGGCTAATTCCCCTATCTGCTCACACTTTTCTCTTTGAGCAATGGCTGACACAGTCCTGTCACATGCATCACATTTTTAATAGGTTGCCTCTTTTTCACTCTGTGCCTCCTCTTATTATTCCATTATGGAGATTATAAATATATGAAATGGATCTCAACATCGAATTACCCAGTCCTATTAACTTGCTGACTGCTTGCTGACTGAGAGAGGCATGTAAGGTCTCTTACCTTCATGTTATAATTTTGAATCTGATCTCATATTGCTAAGCGTGGGGATTTTTTCGTTTGGATTGTTTTAGGTTGGTTAGCTGATTGTTTTGGGTCTGTTTTTTTCTTAGTTTTTTTGTTTGTTTTGTTTTGGTTTTTTTATTTCATATGAGACTAGTTCTGACTTGGAACCCTTTCTGGTGAAAAATGCTGACAAGCACAGAAATAAACTAGTTAGACTTATATTTGCCTTTTCCTTTTGAAGAAAATATTTCTGTTTTTTTAGACTCATTTGGAGACCTAGTCCCTAGCTGAGGGACACTCTCTTGTTTGTTGTTTTTTTTCCCCATGGAAGTGTTTTGTCAAATCATTTATGCAAAAGGCATTTGGAAAAGTAACAACCATAATTATAAAGAAAAGTTATGTGAATTCTGTTCGTTATGGGTTGTGGAAAATAGAAATTGTTTGCTTGTGTTATGAGTAATAAGTTCAAATGCCATTGGTTAGCTGTTTGTATTTAGACAAAACCAGCTCTGATAGCTTCATTCATTATCATATGTGGAATAAAAATAATATCTGTGCTTTTTCAATTCCATCTCAATATTTATAAATCTCAAAGTAGTTTTTTCTTCCAAGCTGACTTTTGAAATAAATGGTAGCACGAGAACTGTTTCTCCTTAGGTAGACTTGGCTCTTTTCGTTTTACTAATTAGCTGCTATTGATTAGTGCAGCATACTGAAAATATATAATGTGTCCAAATCTGAGCAAGCCTCATTTATCTAGACAAATGTTCCTATTTCTTTAGTTTTCATCCAGATTCAGTTTTACTTGAGAAACATTATCATCTAGCTTTATTTGTGATATGCTGTATCTGCAGACGTTTCAAAGCATATGATACAAACTCATTAACGGCAACAGAATGGACTTTTCTGCTGGCTTTAACGAGATTTAGTTCAGGTACAGAATATACTGAAACTACAGAAAGATATCTCATTATACCAAGATACTGAACTGGGTTGTGACCTGATTGTGTTTTGAGACTGTGGCAGTGCTGCTGTGCCTGGAATGGAGCAGCTCTGCAGCAGGGGGGCTGATTCCAGGGCAGGGAGCCTTTCCTTGTCCTGGGGCTGTGGGCAGGCAGAGCAGCCCCTTTATGGCTATTAATATATGGGCCACTTAGAGCTACTCTTACAACTGGAGTTTTAAAATTAGATTTTATCTTTAAATGACCAGTAATACAATAATAATAGTAACAAAACCTCTGCAGTGATTTTTTTGCCCTCTATTTTTCTCCATTATTCACCAGTAGAGAGTTAAAAGCTTTGCTCACTAAAAAGAGCACTTGTCAACTTCTTCGTATGGGATGAATTTTTTACAGTCAAAAAGAATTTACAGTAGCAGTGTTCTGAGTTGATTATTGACTGCTGCTCTTCACTGGGGAAGGCAGAATCCATAGAAAAGAATCTGTATAATATTTGTGATGTTATTAAATACTTTTTAAATGAGAATAATCTTTAAAAGAGAACAGAGCATGAGAATTATTGTGTGTGTCAGCAATTCTTAAAGTTATTTGAAGGAAAAAATTATACAGCCACCAGCTGAAGTAAGCAGGGACCCCTATTAGTTTAATATATATCAGCATCTCAGAAATATTTAGTCATTCTAGAAGGTCTGATTTGAAGTTAGCCATATTCTGGTGGGTAATGCCTCTTGAAACAAAGTAAGATATTTTGTGCTTTTATTTCCTTTTAATTCAAATTTAATTAGACAATGACATTTTAAAGCAATGAAGATTGAAGTAAGCATGCAGTGCAATTAGTATGGTTGTGTTTCAGTGAAATCACCGTTCTGATTTCAGATCTGTGTTAGGCTGCACATGACAAAACTGCAAGTTCAGAACCAGTTACGTTGAAGTCAAAGAAAATTTGGGATCCTGTCAGTAATGGAATCTCTGAGACACAAAAATTGAATGGGGAGAATCTTTCCTTTCATGGCCTCATGATGTTGTGATTGCAGTACTTGTGTTCAGGGCACAGTGACCTGAACAAACAAAACCCAAATGAAAACAATCATTTGAGGTGTGTCACCATCCCCTCACACATCTGTAACACTGCTTGTAGATGTAATTCCCACCTACACACCAATTCCATTGGAAGGATCCTCTTCATCTAGCTGCTCTCCAGGAAAACAGTGGACAGTGAGTGGCAGTGGACTGATGAGTTGGACCCTCTTTCTCCAGACACGGTGGAGCTGAAGCCTGAGGATAAGTTGACTGCAGCACTTCAAGATTGCTTGAGCAGTCTCATGGGGTTTTTCAGATGAAAAGATCACAACCACCCATATCTTTGTCTTTTCCTAAAGATTTAAGGCCAAGAAACAATCTATAAGATGACAAAGTCTGATGATACTCTGGAGATTCTTAGGATAACAGTGACTCTTAAAATACATTTTTCCTACAACTGCATATTTCCTAGCAGTCAACCTGCTGATTGGAGAGACATACCTATCATCACAAACTTGTTTCAGAAGCTTAAAGAGAAATATCTTTTGGCAAAGTTATAAATCAAAAACAATTATATAGTCCTTGTTTTCCAGGGATGCAAAACCAGAGAGTTAATCTTTCAGTATGTGTGGCAGGTAGATTAAAAATATTAATATCTTGAATTCAAGTACTCATCAGAAAGAAATACCTTTTTAGTTGCTCAGTTAGTTCTTGTTGTAAATGATTCAGAGCAAGTGATCTATTCCAGCAAATGCCTTAGCTATGTTTCCCCACTGTGCAGTATGTGTTATTGTTAATTGAAGATTACCTCAACATCTTGATTGATTCTCCTTACTCTTTAAACCTATTTCAACAAGTCTTTGGTAACATTTTGAATTTTCTGGAAAAAGCTAAATTCAACATAACTCCATTATGCAGCAGGGGGAAAAATCCATCTAATTATTGCATGGTAGAAAAAAGGAAAATATCATCTGTGACTATAGGAAGACACAGATCTAGGGTCCATTTGTCTTATAGGAGGTAGAAACACCTGAGGCCACTTAGTTTCTGTAGAGAAAAGAAATTCACGTGCTTAATTTGTTGCATAAAATTCCCTTAGCTGCTCTGTATTGGACAACTTGTATTAGGGATTATCAAACCTGATTTATCCCTTTTCTTTTAGAAATCCAATAGTTTGATGGCAATGTTAACTTTTCATTGTGCATGTTGTTTTCTGGTATATCTTTATTCTTAGTTCTGGGAGAATGAACGCATAAATAAAAATCCACTGTTCCTCTGCTGCTCTGCTGCCATTTTAATCCTTATTTATCTTACTCTAAGATGCCAGAGAGGAAACTTAATGTTGAATATTGGTTCAATAAATGTCAGGGAGGGTAGGCAGTTTATATCCTCTTTTGCAATAAACATTTAGTTCCGCTGACAAAGACAGCATTAGAATATCAGGACGGGAAACTGGTCTAGTCGCCTCTGCTGCTTTCAGCAGCTGAAATTGTGGAGTGGTACTGGTGACCCAGCACACAAACCTGAGTCTCCAGAAGTGCTAGATATACTGTGATTCTGGAGCTTCCCGGATAGCAGTAAATATTTCTTGTTTAAGAAGTTGAACTACGTGAGACCTGGACTAGGAAAATGTCTGTGGTTTTCCTCTCATCTGTAACTATTTTGTAGGTATAAACTTTTCACGGACATGGTCTCTTTGCACAGACTATTTTTTGTATGCTTTATTTGCATTAAAATAAAAGACAATTGCATCTTTTACCACTCTAAATTAAGGAATGGCATGAGACTTATTATGCTAAACTTGCCTGTATTAAAATGCAAGGTGGGTGTTAGATAGGAAAAGGCAGAAATACACAATTAGAATATAACATCATGCAAATTATCTAAGCATTGTTACCATGTCAGGTGAGTTAAAATGACAGGTTAAAGAACTTACTATGCAATTATTTGTTTTATGCATAGTTAATATGTGTCCTGTGTATTTTACAGTGAGTAACATAAGGCAAAATGGAAATGAAGGAAATTTTTCTAACATTAAATGTTTATAAGTTAGAAGTAGTGAAGTTAAATCTCTTGAGTACGAGATAAATACCATACATATTGTATTAGTCCTTTCCTTCTGTATCCATCAGGAGTCTTTGGAGTAACCAAGCCTTATTTCTAAGGGGGCTTTGCTAAGGTGATGAAGTGATACCAGAACATCATTGATAGTTGTAAAAATTATAGGTTTACAACATTTTTTATATTCAATAAATTTAAAAATGCTTGATGTATATTGTATCATCTTTTATATTCATTGTCTGTACAGTTTCCTATACATATGTATCATATATGTTGGTCTATGTTCTTTGTCAATACCTGAGATCCTTACTAGCGAGCTTTTCAAATACAAGTAATTAAAAATTCTTCTCATTATTGAAACGTAAGATTTCTCATCTTCATATATCCCCATGACTGATATACTTAAGAGACTTTCAGAACTTTTCTTACCACATTTCCACTTCTGCTTTAAGCTTATGTTTAAAAACAGGAGAAAACTCAAATGAAGGCTACAGTTAAGGTTAAGGATAGAATTAGAAATACACACTTCGAGAGAGAGACTTAAAGGCAGACTGTCATTGCTAAGTGTGGTGAGTCTTTCATGCTAGAGTTCTTCTGAGCACCTGAATGCCTCCTGCAGAGAAAAGGTGCAAGAGAAAAGGAGAGGGATGATGTGATCAGGCATTGGCAGTCAAGTATGGTCATGGCACTGGCTGGAGATTCCTTTTTGAGCTCTGTTGAGCAGGGTCTGGGAGATTTATGCAGCCAGACTGGTTCCAGGACCTGGATTTAGCTGGGGCAGGAGTGGTGCATTAAAACTGTCCTGAGCAGATGCAAAATTTCAAAGTGAGGAGAAGTGTGAAGGCTGCAGGGTGTGGCTGATGAATGGGCTGCCCCATGGCCAGAGTCAGACTTCACTGGGGTCTCCCTTCTCTCTCTGGGGTGCTCTGTATTCAGGGGGTGCTCTTGGATCCTTCCCTGAGCTTCCAGCCACCAGCAGTCACATTTTGGAAATAACCATCCTGTTAAACAACTATCATGTAAGGCTGTCAAGAACACAGAGGTGAAGCATGTCATTCTTTCCCCCTTCCTCTCTCCCAGTTAAAGATCTGGTTACATCTTTCTGATAGTTTAATCACTGAAAATTGTGGCCATGAATCTTGACGAGATGCAGATGAGGGCTGCCATCTGTTGATGGAGCTCGCTCTCAGCGCTGAGCGGGGAGCAGGGAGCTGGTGCTGGCTGTGCTTGCTCTGTTTCCCCTGCACATGGGAGTTGTTGCAGCAAATCTGATTCAGAGGCTCGGAATGGGTGCTCCTCTCTTCACCCTCATAGCGAGTTTATTTCAAGCAGCAGAAGGACAGGTTTCCTTACAGTCACAACAGCCAGGGAATGGGACCCATCCAGCAGTCTACTGTGCTGAGTAGAAAACTGTCTGGATGGTGGAGGTATCCCTGTTGGGAATGTGTCTCCTCCAGACTTGCAGGCAGATCTTTTGATCTCTACTCATTCTTTGGAGCTGAGTTACAAATGTGCTTTGTGTGGAGAAGTGGTTTGGATTTTTTTTAAACTACAGGCTGATAACATCATTTGGCTCTGTCTGGTTCTTGAATTGTGAATAATCATTTCCTATAACCTTTTCCAGGCTGTTTAAAATTTTAGAGCAGTTATCCTACATCCCCTTACTCACATATTTTCCAGCTGAAAAGCTACATTGTATTTAGCCTCTTCTCATGTGGAGGAGTCAATTGACTGACACGACTGACTTCTTTCAGCTTTCTTCACTGAGAAGTTATCATACTGGAACTATTTTTGGTCATTAGAAATTTGGAAAGTAGCAGGTTATATTTGCAATTACTTAAAATATTTTACTCTACTAACAAAAAGGCTTCATAAATGGTGTACAATCCTAAATTTCTGCTTTCCTCCATCTCTCTCTGACAAGAAATCCCCAAATCCAAAGACAGCCCCATGTACAGTAATTCAAAAGGAAGTCTTGTGTACAGTAATTCACTGAGGAAATCTATTCTGTCAGGTCTGCTCCTTCCTTCTGACAGATTCATCTAACACTGACATTTAGCAGAAGTTCTTGCTGCAGGTTGAAGCAGAATAGTTCCAATTGAAGCAAAATGGCAACAATTTTATAGTACATTCTTTATGGATGAAGCAAAGTAAACGTTTTCTATAATCTACCAGAAAACGACCACTAAAACATCAATTATCTATTACGGGATGATAAGAGAATTGATGTTTTAGTGGTTCTATTCTGATCCAATCCCAGACTCAGAACAGGCTTGACTTAGAAGCCAGCTCTGCACTTGAAAGATGGATCAGCTTTCTCATGGACTGGCCCACTGGTGTATATACTGTCTTTTGGGTTGTATTTGTCTTTTCTTTTTTTCTGATTTTGATGTTTAAAAAATAAAATTGTGTTTCTGTGCTTGAATAATGGTTTTACAGTCTGTGGGTTTTGAATTGCATTTAAAAACATCAGTGCCCAATGAGCTACTTAAGATTTAATTAACTATTTTCAAACTTTAATGCATACTTCTTATTTTAATACTTGGAGAAATCAGCACCATTAGTTTAAATCTTGAGAGCAGCAGCACAGTTGTCATATATCTGAGCTTGTAGATATATATCTACATATATATATATATATATATATCTGGATATATCTCAGGATCTATAATCAGGTTCTCTGCATTTTCTTCTGGTAATAAAGAAAGGGAAACCCAGCTCTAGTTGTTTTCCTTTGAGCTAAAGAGCCAAAAGGTTTTACACTCCTTTTCTGTTACAATGGGATAGCTCAATGTCTTTTGCCACACTCTGTTAGAGCTGATCACCCCTGCAGAAGCTGATTCCTTGTTTCTCCAGCAGAACTGGCTTTGAAGCTTCCAGAGGGACAAGCCTGCTGTGTCTGCTACCATGTATTTTGGATTTGGTGTGTCCTTTTGTGACCCAGCCCCCCTTACAATTTGTTTTTTCTTGAAGGCAGTAAGATACCAAGTCAAGTGCTTTCCTGTCTGGGCTGAGAACAGAGAAGAAGGATTTAACTTTATTATCACCTTTTGGTTTTTTAGAAGCTGGATTTTCACAACATCCCATTTGGGAGAAGTCCCTAGACGCACATTTCCTACAGGAGACACAAGGTCCAAAGTGCAGATTCTACTGATAAATGATTCATTCTCTGAGGCCCAAATTGTCCTTTGCTACTGCTCCTCGGTTAAAATAAATACAGTTCTGCTACAGTGTTGAATATGACCAACTGTATTACAGTCTAAATTGCTAATTGGAAAAACACTAAATTGAACATGATTTCTGGTTAATAATTTTTATGGTCTGGTCTCACATAGCTCCTAAGTGTCTTGTAAAACAGGATTTCTATGCAGAATAGCTACTATTGGTGTTCATTTGCAAGCTGAAATTCTACTAATACTAAATGCACATGGTTAATAACGCTTTATAAGAATGCTAGAACCTCAGAATCAAAAAAGACCAGCTGTATTGGAAACACTTGGACTAAATGATACTAAGGAGCCTATATAACCTACTTTTTCTCCTATTTTGTTAAATGGGCTTTGCTGTCAGTTAAACGGTGAAAATGTGGACAAGGGATTTTCTTGAATTAATTAACTTAAAAAATTGTGTTTTTAAGAGAATGAAAGTTAGTTTATAGAACAGAAGTCCCCTGCAAAACAACAGATGCAAATGACAAAGCATCAGAGATTTTAGTGTGGGTTTTTTTTTGTTTCCCATATGTACTGGGGTAGTGAATTTCTCTAATATGTATCTGGATTGATGAGACAGACATTACATCTATTTTGCCCTGAAGTTTGATACTGGAGAGATTATTTCCCCCCTCACCATACAATAAATAAACAGTAAATTTATGGCAGTGGACTTAAGGTGATGTAAAAGTTGAACTTGATAAACATATTGAAGTTTGGCTATTTATCTAGATCTCTTTGGTTTGTTTTCCTTGGAGGAATATCAATATTTTCCTTTGACTAAAATATCGTGTTCAAGTCCATCATTCTGGTATAGTTCCTCTTTTAGTCTTGTACCTAAACTTAACTGTTTACCTAAAAACCAGTTATATTGCTTTACCTAAGGTACTTTTGTCTGCGTGTATCACATCTGATTTTCATAAATTGACTTTTTCACTCCTAATTCGTGCAATGAATGGTGATGTGCTGGCACTTTTCTGATACTGCAGAGACAGTTGGTTGTTCAGTATTTAAGTCTGTGTAGCACAAAATTGGCAAAATCCAGAGATTTTGATTATGCAACATTTATACAAAGTATTTAGCCAAGCACGCTGCCAGTTGCTTGAAGGTATTATTTTTAATGATACAGAGGTAGGATATGACCTGCCGTCACTGCAGTGCTGAAGAATAAGTAGGTTTCTTTTCATTCAATGTAATGCAGTGGTTTTTCTGTAAATGCAGGATGTACTTTTTGACTAATAAAACTGGAGACAATCATAATAACTAATAATGTGTCAAGATGTGGCTGACAGTGTATGCTATGGATAGCTCAAATTTTTTGAAAAAAAAAAAAACCCGCCATGAATGGAAATGTTTTGTGCTCTTCTTTTCCTTTTTTTTTTTTTTTTTTTAATTTTAAATTGAACAGTTTGTTTTAAAACAAAACAATATGCCTGAATTCTTTGCCATCCAGCCCAGCATTAGAGAAAACCACACAGAACATAAACATGCCTAATATGATTCATTTTCTTTGCCAGATACAAGAATAAAATACAAGTTAAACTAACAGTAGTTCATAGAATTACATTTATTTCTTCACTGTGTGACTTTTAAATGTCACCATTCTTTTAAATTCAGTGGAAATCAAAGAATCAAATTTACTTTTTCATTATTATTTTTGCATTAGGCTGTGAGAATTTACGGCTTGTTTATTCTCTTGTTTCCCTCAATTCTTCAGTCTCAGAATTACATTAGAGCTATTGAGATTGTGTAATGTTCCAGGCAGACACATTTTCTTTGCATGCCACAAACAGTGCATTTTCTGTATTTCTCCTTGTCCTTGCTTTAATTACCAGGAAAGTTTCCATGAAATGGGATTTTATTTCATAAGAATTTAACCCACTTGTGCTACTAAATCCCATTATAGTAAGAGCACAAATGTCAAGGGGATAAGTAGAAGGAGGAGATGAAATCTTATGGAGAAAGCATTCCATTTAAAATAAGCCTAAATATACAACCAAGAGATTTGAAAATTATCTGCATAGGTGAAATATTGTACTCTTACATCTAAAAAAGTTTTCACTTCCCTTCAGGAGTATTCACAACATGGAGTTTTTGTTCTCTTTTATTAAAACACTTTATGAGAAAACAGAATGTTCAGAAAATAGTTCTTGCAATATTAGAAAGAACCCATTAATTCTTATCTTTATTTGTTCAGTATGTAATTTCCACAGAAAATTATTTTTATTAAAATTGATATGAGCTCTGAGTATATTTATCCCTCCCATTGCTTCTAAGGTTGCAAGTCATCGCTGTATTTTGACTCTGTAGGATAAAAATGGGAAAAAGGACATTCTCTGGCTAATGAACATGTGAACTTTTTATGTCCCTTTGTGCTTTACGTCTTTGTCTTTTAGCATTGTCTGTAAGAAACTTTAAATTCTGTCTGTCATGTGATTTCTATACTGGGCTACCAATGTGAGGATATTCTTACTCCAGTTTAGTGCTGGCAGTTTTGGCTGGTGGGCAGATTTGGCTCTTTGATGTTTTGGTTGACTTGAAACCACAGTTCTGCATAATGGCTGTAAAGTCAGTAAATAAGAACTGTTTATGCAAAGTCTCAGAAAGCCTTTACATGTTTTTTTAGAAAACTCATTTTTGTCAGGAGTTGAGAGAAAAATTATATAAAACTTACATAACATGAGCACCTGCTTAGATTTTGGGCATAATGCAGAGTTATAAAAGACTTACATAGTAGTGATGGGGATATGCTGCTTTTGTTCACTTAAACAAAACCTTGCAGCTTGGTAGAAATCAACAATATTTAATCAACAATATTTTACTGAGCCAGAGTGCTGTTTTCTAGGTTTTTTAGTTTGGGTTGTTGTGTTTTTGTTGTGGGTTTCTTTTTTTTTTTTTTTTTTTTTTCCAAAATTATATTTGTTACTGTATTCTATTTTTCCCTTTGTCTTTTTTTCCCTTTGTGAATCTCACTTGTAAGAATACAAAAGTGTTTGGAAGTTTTTTCCAGAAAACTCTAAAGCAGGCGATATAAACAAATGCTAAGGTCAGAGATTTTACTCTTTAAAGTGTTGTCTGTGTTATAATTAAGGATGGCAATTACAAGGAGGTCAGTGTTCCAACTAAGATCACTTGTTGCCATGGCTCTGCCATCGCCCTGATCCGCTGCCATCCCCTCTGCTGCTTGTGGGAGACTGTCAGCTGCCTGTGACACCTAACTTTCCATTGCTCTGGGTGACTTAAAAGCTGTCCTGGGCTGGTATTTTGTAAGGATAAAAGTTGCTTAAACAGCACAGAGAAACTGTTATTTTTCCTTTTAAAACAGGAGGTTTTGCACAGTGGAGGAAGAGGCTAGAAACAAGCAGCACAGAATGGAGAACTGCTAAAGAATTCTGTGTTCTCTGCTCAAATCACCTCCCATTAGGATAATTCTGTGCACACACTCCTCACACCCCACCTCCCCTCAGAGATCCAAATTACTCTAAATGTCCTGAATTCACTGCCTGACAGAGATTCCTGCCTCTTCAGTGGGGAAGTAGGGGACAGAGACAGCAAATGACTCGGGCGAAATGAATCATGTAGAGCACAGCTGCAGTTTATGGATTCAGGCTGCCTTTTCAATCCCAGACCAGCATTTGCTCCCAGCACAAAGAAGCTTGTGGTCACTATAAACAGCATTTTTACAGACTGCCATATGCTGTGGAGGTCTTCCTGCACTGAAGTGCTCAGCATCTTTAGCACTGAGGATGTTTATAAAATCGTTAATATGCAGAGACTCTTGTGCTACTTATGTTCCCTCTGCAAAGTGGTAGACTGAAATATTGCTGTTTCTATTTTTAGAGTACTTTCGGTGAGCTTGCACTAAAAAGGTCACCTACATATTCCTGTGGTGCCTTGTGCCAGGGACTAGGGTCTCTAGGCACTACCATGAAAACAAATAGTATTTCCTAATTATAACAGAAACCAAGGATTGTTGGAGGTGGAGTATGAGTCACAACTCTCCGAAGCACAGTAGGTGTTATTTAACATTTCCTTTGCAAAAGTACTTAAAAACATTTATAAGATTGTGCTCTTCACTGGAATAGACATTTTGCAGAATTTGAGTGAATGACTGTCCTATTTCACTTCAATATACTCAATGGAAAAAAACAACAGTCTACACCCTCTGCACAATAAAGGTCCATTATATTTCCATTTATCAAGGACATATTTGCATCCTATTTGTAGCCATTTTCTCTCCTGAATGTGTTCTAACCATATTAGGGTTTTTTTCTCTGGTAGCTGTGAGGATGTGGTGCAGCTGACAAGTTTGTCCATGTCTCAGATGCTGTGCTAGCAGGGGCATCAGCCAGGCAGCATTTTAATAACCTCCTTTTATCTATAACTGCAATATTAGCAAATAGTGTTGAAGAATGATTTCAGCTATAGCAGGAACTAGCTTCTTCAATTTACTCCTAAAACTGCTAGATCCCTGCCTTGCCTTTTTTTTCTCTCTGTGTTTTTTAACTTGCTACACTTACATTCATTGTGTTTGTAACATGCTGGTGCTCAATCTCAACTAGTTTTACTACTCTGAAATTACTGAGTTTTTTAATCATAAAAGAATCTCAAATTAGTGTGGGTTGGGGTAGGCAAAGACTTAATAGGTGGTGGTGTTGATTCTCTGGACATCCAATTCACGCCAATTTTTTGTATGATGCTGCTCCTGACAGTGTGGATTTCTTGATTTCAAATATTGTTCCTGAGAGTCAAGTGAAAACATCTTCTCAGACATGCATTTTATTGTTGCCTCACTCCCCTTTCAGTTCGGGAAGGTGTGTATAATGAGAAACATCCCAGACTACAAGTACATATATAGGTGATGTGCAGAGTAAATAATCCTCTTTCAAAAAAAGCTGTTTTTAATTTTTTTTTCCTGTTTTCAGAAATCAGAATTGTCTTACTGTGAACTGTACCTGTTTCAGGGTGAGCTTAGGAGATGATCTGTCTTTTTATTTGGAGTTGTGCAGTAGTATTTCACAGTGACGAGCAGCAAATGAAAGCTCATCTGACAGAACAGGAAATGCCTCTTCATCAGAAGCTTTATCACTACTGATAATGCAGTGCTTTAATCTCTCCAGACTTAATAAGAATATATATCCTTTATTTTTGTTATTTGTTCTGTTTTTATGGGAGTTGGTAGTTATGACTTTTGTGATCAGTGCAATCACGCCCTCACTGTGTAGTTAAGTTGAATTATATCCAATGAGAACAGCAGTGCAATGAATGACCCCCATCCATCTAATAGTGCCTGCCTTTGTTCCCAAAGCCTTATCTAATTTAGGCTGTGACTGGACAAACATTTGGATGGCTGGAGTTAAAAGTCTTCTGAAGAAGTGGTACGATGCAAATTCTGGTACTTAAGATTTTTCTTACTGGAGGTTTGGGCTTCTGGCTACTGAGAACTCCTAAGTGCTTGGCACAGGACTTGGGGTAAACCAGACAACCTGAGTGTCTGTCTGTCCTTATCACAAGCAAGGTCTTAGAGATCTGAATGAATCCTCTGCTTGGGACAAAAATTTCTTGGTATGTGTGTCCTGGGACAGGGGGCTCCCTGGCTTGCAGTTGCATATTTGTGTTGCATGATTGCTGTATTGATCACACACTGCATTGAAAATAATGCACTTGGCACTTACACTGAGGTTTTCAACAAAATATTTCAAAGCATTAAAAAACTTTCAAGAGCAGCCTACTAGGGATTAACAGCATTGTGTGCAGCACTAGAGATGTAGGGCAATATTCTGATGTTAACTTTTTCATCAAGCTGTGTCATTAAATTAAAGCTTAAAATAGTTTTCAGTCTTTTTTTTTTTTAAGAATTTCATGCTGGAAAAGCAATCAAGCTAGTTGTTTTAACATTTGCTAAATCAAGCCTCGTATTTAAAATTAGTTGTTATATTTTTAGAAAAATAATATTTTTACAAACTTCAGAAAGGAGGGAGGAGAAAGTTGAAATTAAATTTTCATATGAGATAATAAACTAATTTAATCAAGACTCTAGGATATGCACAGCACCAAGAAAGTGAATTAATGCTATATGGGGTAGGAGTACAATGTACTCCCAACAAAAGCTTTGCTCCCAGCATCTCTAACTTCTCTTTATTATTTTAATCTTTCAGTAGCCCTCTCATAACTAAAATTATTATTCATTTGTACATATCATTCATGGATTTGGAAAAGAGCTGATTTCCTTGTGGTTTCATAGTAGTGTCTGGAATATGTATTTTGTAAAGAGAAAAGTTTTATTTATTGTTTCATAGTAAAAAAATTTGGCATTTTCTGATCCTGTAGTTAAGCAGAAAGAAACTACAAATTCAAGCCTATGTAGTTTGCACAGTAGTAGATGCACAGTAAAAGTCCTCTTAAGTATTACTCAATGAATAATGTTGAATCCCTTCACTTATTTCATATTTGCTGCAGTAAAGTAGTAAAGCATTAAGATCCATCATTCCACTATGTGAAAGATAATTTTAGATAACTATAACTTTTTGAACATTTGGTGGGAAATATGGGTAGTAAAATCTTGCTGGCAGTTATATATCAGTACGAATCTTTGCTTGCAAGAATTTGCTAAATATCTTGACTACTAATAAAGACCCTTCAGTAGTAAAAGCAGTAAATTTGAACTTCCAGCATAGGTAGGAAAGCTTAGCTTGAAGCTAAAGAGCACCTGTCCTATCTCTGCTGGTGCCCTATGTGACCTCTATAGGACAAGTAATGCTTTCTAAATACACCTGATTTTTATAACTGTGGGAGCATCCTAAGACTCAATAAAGTGGAAAGAATATTTACCTTTCTCTTTTGTTGTATCCTCATGCTTTTTATTCTGCTTGCTTTCTCTTTTCCCAGCTCTTGTTTTGGTTATCATATCTTTGAGGAAAGAAATCTGAAATAGTGAATACTAGTGATCATTGGATTTTTGTAATGTGGATGCATTTGGTCCACAGACACAAAATGCATCTCTGCCTGTTCTGGAATTAGCAAAGCCTCTGCTGGAAAGGAAAACTTCCAATGTTGGTAATGTTCGAGTTTGCCCTGTTGTTGGAATGAAGCCACTAATCCATCACAGGAAGGAAAAGATGATATCAAAGTAAATAATTTTTGTAACATACATTAAAAAGTCATAGCTTCAACTTTAGTCATGAGGCTGTGTAAATTTTTCTGAGCTTTACATTTCAGGTGCAATAAAAGTGCTAAGTATTAATTCTAAATCTGTATATGCTAATAGATACAACAAAATCTTTCTTCCTGTCACTAACAGACAAGGGATTTTGTTTATTTCCAGGCAAAATGTGAAATTTTCTCTTTAGAAGATTTAGATTTTGAAAGGTTTGGTTTTGTTTCCTACATGCTTGAGGCAGAATTTGTGCTAGCCCTTGGGAAGGAAATGTTTCAGAGCAGTTTAAAGTCTCATTTGAAGAAACAAAAATTAAGAGGTCTGGTCATTTTTTGTAGTGTGAGGCTTCTTGAAGTTCTCAGTTTACAAAGTGGTATTGCATCCTGAAATTTTATCCCTGGAAATTATTAAAGTATAGCACTAACAAAATATAAAGCAAAACTGCCCAGAGCAAGCACTTGCCTATCAACAGTTACTCGAGGCTTCTTAATTGAAACCCAGCAGGTGAGAACACCTTATGAGGAGTTTAAAACTCTGCATTATGTTATATTTTCATTAAGGAGTTATACAGGAGTAATGATCTACAGAGTAATACAGAGGAAATTCTGGTAAGCTTTTCCCCAGAAGAAACATTGACTTTTACTACAGAGTCAACAGCAGTGACACCTAATCTTTCCTCTCTCCAGAATCATTTATGATATGTTATTGTGGTTTTCAGTCATAAATATGGGTCAAAAAACTGTAATCTTTTTAACTTGCAATTTTTTTTTGTCCTTGAAATCCTTACAGCCTAATGAGGTATCAGCACTGAAAACTAAAATCTGGCAAGAGATGCTAAATAAACAAATACACAAGTGACAATGAGAAAATGAAAAAGAGGACATTTAAAAGAGCTAAATTTTTGCTAAACTCTTTTGAAGCCTTTAGTATTTTTTCCATAAAGAAAAGAAAATTAATAATAATTTGTGCCAAAGTGAATGACTGGAATACCATTGCAAAAAGAACAAGGCCACAGGGGTGAAATACTGACCCATTTCAAGTTTTCTATGGAGGTTTTACTGACACTCTTTAAAATGCTGTGGCCTGGCCCAGTCTTATCATCTGGTTATTACATCTTCAGTTGCTAAACTTCTATCTTTCAGCCTTTTGAATTAATATTGATATGATTTTGCAATTTATATCAAGTCCAAAAGTTTCTTATAGAGGACTTCTGTTGATTTGTCATTACATCCATTCATCAATGGATAAAACTCAGTACAAGGCATTTTTTAAAAGCTTTTCTCTCAGTATCTAATAATGGATACTGGCAGCCAGGAGGGCAAACCATGTCCTGAGGGGCATCAGGAGGAGAGAGGATTGTCCTGCTCTGCTCTGCTCTGGGGCAGCCTCACCTCGAGAGCTGGGGACAGTTTTGGGGCAACACAAAATAAGGATGTAAAGCCATCAGAGAGTGTTCACAGGAGGCCATGAGGATGGTGAAGGGCCTTGAGGAGAAGCCAAATGAGGAGTGACTGAGATCCCTTGGTGTGCTCAGGCTGGAGAGGGGGAGACTGAGGAGAGACCTCAGTGCAGTCACAACTTCCTCGTGAGGGAAGAGGAGGGGCAGGCACTGATCCCTG
The DNA here is from genome assembly GCA_037013685.1 of Acridotheres tristis. NCBI lineage: Eukaryota > Metazoa > Chordata > Aves > Passeriformes > Sturnidae > Acridotheres > Acridotheres tristis. The sequence goes on along the minus strand of CM072893.1, from coordinate 8,574,924 downwards.
CTCTGGTGACAGGGACAGGGGCCAAGGGAATGGCCTGAAGTGTCAGGGGTGGTTTAGCTGGATATCAGGAAAAGGTTCTTCCCCCAGAGGGTGGCTGGGCACTGGAACAGCTCCCCAGGGCAGTGGTCACAGCTCCAAGGCTGGCTCAGTTCAAGAAGCTTTTGGCCAATGCTCTTGGGCACTTGGGGTGGTCCTTGGGGTGGTCCTGTGCAGGGCCAGGGCTTGGGCTTAGATGATTCCTGTGGGTCTCTTCCAGCTCAGGACATTCGGTGATTCTCTGATAATTATTCTGATGTCTCCCCTCTTGTCTAATGCAGGGTATTACACTATGGCTAAACTCAGCACAAACAGAGATGGGAAAGGAATAGAAAGGATTTATTTCACATTCCAAAGCCCTATTGCAAGCTGCTTGGTGGACTTTTATTGTTATTTTAATTTATGCACTTTTTGTAGCTAAGTCTAAGTAAGAACTGTACTGAAGCACCACCTCCAACCATTTTACAGTCAATCCCTCTGCATAAAATACAGGCATTATTGGTCATTTCAGAATAAAAGAGTATTTCAGAGAAAAGAAAATGCTTTGATGTTTTTTAAATGCAGTTTTGACTTCTCTCTCATTTCAAAAGAACATTTTGTCAAAAGGAGAAAGGCAGGGACGTTTTAGGACACAAACAAATCTTTTGGTTTGAATGACTTTTGTCAGTTGACCTAAAATTGAATTTCTCATTATTTTAAAAAAGTTTTTCCAGAAAAACTTCTTTAAAGAAAATATTATTTCAATTAAGTTGAAACTGTTTTATGCATTTTAAAATTGTCTGCCAGGAAACCAAACAAAAACCCCACCATTATTAACTGAGCTCTAAGTAAAGATATTTAATCATAGAAATTATAGCAGTGTGTAACTTTCCTTGTAGATAAGGTATATTTGTTCATATATAATCAGTGTGAAAACCAGATTTTGCATCAATCACAAAAAGTGTGATTTCATGAAAGAACAGAGCATTTTCAAATGTCACATAAGTAAAATATTTGATGTCCCTAATCATATATAACCTAACCCCCTCTCTGTCTTCCTCAGCAATAAGATTTCTGGAAAGTGTTCTTTAATTACTATGAAGGAAGAATCCTACTGTTAAATTATACTAGGGATAAATGGGGGTGCTTTTCTTTCTTTTGCTATTACTCTTGAAATAAAAGAGTTTTGAACACAAAGAAACAAAACCCGAGTTTTCATATGAGTGATTCGTTACTCATTAAAATTTCTACTCTAAGTCTCCTGGAGTGGAAACATCAATATATTTAATTGGTGTATTAGCCAATTATTTTGTGGACCTATTAAATGAGAAAACTATTGTATTAAATACATAGTTTTCACATGGTCCAAGTTGCTCTGAAAATTTTAGCATAGATATTATGAAATCCTCAAATATTTGCTTTCTGGCTGGCAGGAAGAGATCCTGCACAAGCTGTTAATGATATTAGAGAAATTGCATTGTCATGGAGCATCTCAAATCCAGTTTTGCAAGATGATATTTTCTTCAGAGGCTTACATGGCATTGTATTACCTGGTAGACTTTAAATGTTAATAACACCATTATCTATGTATATGATTCACTTTTATTTGTTCTGTAATAGGATTTTAAAAAACCAGCACTCTAATCCAAGTAGAGCTTTGTGGAGGCATCTCTTTGGAAATCTTTCTGCCTTTACAGAGATGGTCAAGGAAAGGAGAGAAACTGCAGAAAGGCTTACACAGTGTAAAGGAGGGACATAGTTTCACAGATTTCTTCATAAATCTTCTTGTGTTGCTCTTTTTAGCGGAATTTTAATGTTGAAGCCTTTTTTAAGGATTCTTAATTTTAGCCTTTTAACTCTAAAACTTTTGTTTCTTAGTTTGGATTTGTATATATTTTGCATGATTTACAACAGTAGGATTATTTATTTTCCAGGAGCCTCTTGCATTTTTAATACCTGTTTAATGTTACATTCTTAAGTTAGCAAATACAGAGCCTTTGGATTATACAATATAGCACTTTTAAATTTAAATCAATATTTAATATGGAATTTATGGTTTTAAATGTTTATGATTCAGGTATTCATATCATATGCATTTTTTGCATTTTCTGCTGTACTAACACATAAAAACGTAACCCAGGAATTTCAGTTAAAAAGCAGATTCTTGTTCAGGAAAGTACCAAAGTGTGCATTTAACTGAAAATAAAGAGAGGGATATCTTCAGAAACAGGACCGAGGGATAACCTACTCAGAATTAATCATGATTAATTTCTGGATCAAGGGCATGGCTGGCAGTTCTGGTGTGGTAGAGGCAGGAATACATTTCTTCTGTATCCTTTGTAGTGCAGGCAGTCACAAGAAATGAGATTCCCATTATATGACTCATATCACAGTTGTTCCTTAATAGTGTGATTCACACCCATGAAAACATTGTGTAATGAAAAGCTGTCCACTTTGTGAAATCACAAACTGGACAACTTTCTTCCTTCGGTTTATTTTTTTCCTTTTTTTATTGTATATTAACTTCAACATGCAACTCAGTCTTTGAAGACTGCTCACAGATTTCTCTACTGTGCATTGCATAAATATGCAAATATCTGTTCTAAATGATCTTCACATTTTTGCTAATTTTGAGAGACCTTTTGGCCCCTGCATTACAAGTTTCCCTAGAAGTCTGGTGGTTGGTTTCTTCTTGCCTTCTGTTTGCACTGCTCCCTTGGTCTTCACTGGGTCTGTACCTTAGGGACTGCAATGCAGAGCCAGAGGTCCTGTCATTAAAAGTGGAAAAAGAGAAGAGCCATAATGGAAAAGAGTTTGGGAAAGCTGTACTTATTGCTTCTACTGCTCATGCTGTGCTGACTTGACAGTCTTCATTGGAGCTATAAAACACAAGGGATGGACAAACAAAGGAAATGTAAGGTAGTCTGGTCTTCTGTAAACTTATCAGCGAGGTTTCTTTTGTAATCAAGAGAGAGACACCTTCAAAGGATGATTCATTAGGCCTGTCTTTAATAGGATAAGTCACTCTGGACCTATTGACTTTGTGAGCTGCTTTAATTTTACATACTTGGACTTAGCTAAGTCTCTTAGAAGTGCACAAGAAGCAAAGACTAACATTTCTAATGCTGAGAAAATTGTTCCTGAAAGTAAAATGTTGCTCATTACCCCATTTACTTTTCTTACCTAAATGAAAAGTCATTAGGTGGTGCTGGGTGCTGTACAGATCTCTGTAAGGAACTGGAGCTTAGACACCTAGTGACATGGGATATTCAGGCTTGCAGTAATGATCATTTCATGAAAATTGCTTACAAAAAGCAAAGTATTGGAGTCATAGTATCTTAAAAACTAAATAGGACTGCATGAAACATATAAAAAACCTAATTGCGCATCAAGGAAATATCCCTGGGTTTAAAAGAGGTTTAATATTATGAGTCATTAGTGATATTTTCCTGAGCAGTCTTTTGAAAACTTTCCCTTTTCTGTTCAAGTGAAAGGACATTATTTTCCTGTGAACTAAAGAACCAGGAAGTTAAGACCAAAAGGCATTTACACTGTCATTCAAACTGAATGGCATTTGTTGCTTTAAACCGATGTTTATGGGTCAGAAATTGGCACTTTAATGTAACTACTCTTAGGGCCTTTTGGATGGACTGATGAAACCATAAAGAAAAGGAAATAACATAAAAAGACAAAACAAAACTAAACAAATAGAAATGAAACAACAGAAAACATAAACCACTCCATTAGTAGACATAACTATCATTCTTCATACATCCAACACTGACTATCTCTGGCCTTGGAAAAACACCCCATCCTCCTGTCTTTGCCCGTGTCCTTGGCTCCACTGTTACTACTTTGAATTTCTACAACGCACTGTGGAAATGTGGAACCATTCCAGGATGCCCACAGAAGTCTGTATATCAATTTACCAGGAAACTAGTGGCATTACCTCATAAAGGGATTTTGGAAGCTGTGCTACCCAATAGCAGAAATGTCTGTCCTGTCTCAAAGACTTCAAACTTGTTTCCTAAAATCCTGTACCAACAGCAGTAGAGGTTGGAACTCCCAAGTATGATGGTATCAGTAGGAGAAGGCATTCAGCAATGCCATGGCAAGGGAATCAGAAAGTTACTCAGTTTTGGACATTGTCTTTTACAGCCTCAGCAACAATGGAACAGAGTGGAATAACTGGGATAGTGTTTGAGTAATTTTAAATATACCATATGCCTTTTGGAATCAGTGAGCTTGCTCCAGCTCTGTTTGTGTATCCCAAGTGCCAGAGCACTGACATACAGTGCTAGGGGGTCACAGGAAATACTGTACCAAGATGATTATTGAATGAACTTCATTTTTGTGTAAGACAATCTACCAAGGAACCATCATACCCAAACTCTACTTAGTTTCTCCTTATATGATTTAAGTATATGTTAAAATGTAGATACTTATTCACAGCAAATGACTTGATAAAATTTTAGCCAGCAAAGATTTTAATATTACTAGACATGTGCTCAGTGATCAGTATTGACCAAGACTGATTTTGATCAATCAGATGTGAAGGGGTCAGTGCTGTTTTTCTGTTCACAAGTGGAGTGAAGTCATGTTTTGTTAAAATATTGAAGTAATGAAGATTATTTTTTTAGTTGATAAATACAGAGATTTGGAGAAAGGCAAAAACTCACACTTAGAGGAATATTTTTATATAAAAATCAATAATACATATATATAATTTCTATATTCACTTATGAGTAATCAAGCTCTAAATTTTCCATGGTCTTGCAATTGCTATAATATATCAGTTTCAGAGTAGGAAGGCATACAGGTGGTAAATCTTAACTGTCTCATAATGTATCAACATTCATAGACCTATTCAAAAGATGTAGACCAACAAGATGGAGTGGTTACTTTATCCAAGAAAATGTCATGCAGTTTTTTCCACTTCCAGATGATTCATCCAAATAAAAAAAAAATTTGCAGGCTGTTTTTTTTTGCTTTTTGCATCTTTTCTGAAATTAAGCTGTTAGTGATCCTAATGAGTTCTGCCATTATATCCTGTATCAACAGATCCTGCCTGTCCTGTCACTTTTAGATATTAGGCATTACCTTTGTGTATTTACTTAATTATGGGATAGTCAGCTTTTCTTTAGAGCACATTGGAAGTGCTGGAGGGACTGCAAGCTTTGGATCAGCTCTGGAGTCATTCAAGTGTGAATTGGCTGTGAGTCTCTGCTGCCAAGTCTGCAGGGGAACACAAAAGGTCTGTTTTCATTTCCTGCCATGAGTAAATTCTCAGGGAATTTGTGTATTCCTTTTGGCAAAGAAAGACTTGTTTAGATTGTGTTTAAATGTGTAAAAGTCCACTTCCAGACGATTTTTCAGGTGTTCTTGATTTTTCTCTGAAGCCTTTCTTTTCAGTAATCCTTCTGAGCAACATTTTCATGAGAATAGTATTCTAGCTCTGGATTTGAGTACACATATATTGAATGAGTTGGTTTTTGAAAGATCCATTATTGCACATTCTTCCGATGATCTCTTTGCACATATATAGCTTTAGATTAATGCTCTTGAGGCAGCTGCTATTGGAACACCCAGAGCAGAAAACACTCAAACCCCACTGAAAAAGAGACTGCAAATTCATGTCTGAATACGAACTTTGTAGTTGAAGGAGTTCATAAGAATTGTTGATTCCAAAATCTGCTCCATAATTTAGCCCTTTTAACAATGAAGTATTTGGACTTTATGATCTTAAAGGCCTTTTCCCGCCTTAACTATTCTAAATCAGCTGAGTAAATGCTGAGGAGAGGGAGGAGGGAGGGAGAAGTAAAGAAACAATAATTCCATTCCTTAATAGTTTTTTTCTCTTGTTGTTACTAATTGTTGCATATGTTATGGATTGAGTTAGTTGTTAAAAGCAAGATATTTTTAAAAAATGTCCAGCCTGTGTGTGTTCAAGGAAGTAGACTTCAGGGGCAGACCTTACCTATACTTGCTGCTTAGAGGTTCACACCCTGACACTGGTTTTCCTTGTGCAGGATCTGAGTTAACATCTCTCTCTGCAGCTAAGTCACAGTCTCAGGGTATTACTAAGATCCAGCCTCACTGGTATTCAGGCAGTGTCTGAATTTTGCAGGAAGGTTTAAACCATTAACTCCCCAAATTACAGATGGATTTCTAAATACATTTCACTTTATCCATTTGAAATCATGTGCAGCTGCCTGCAAAGGAGCTGTGGACACAGACAGTCGAGTTTCAAGTATTTTCGTGATTTGGGATTCTCTTTTCTTCAGTCCAGTCTTGTTTTTTGCATGCTGATCAGAAAAGACCTTGGCTTTTCCAAGACTTTCCAGTCTTCTGTGTCTCATGATTCTTCTGATCAACCTTCAAATAGTGAGATACAGTTATATGGGGAATTTATAAGGCAAATCATAACAGTAGTTAGATATTTTTAACTTTTATGTGTACAAATTTCCAGACTGCATCAGTTGGTAGAGCTGAATATTTATTTTTTAATGTTGAGTTTGATTTAACATTTCTATATTTATATTTGAAATGAGAAATTTCTAGCATGCATCCGTGTCTTGTGTACTTTCTGAGGTTTTGCACTTACAGGTTCTGACCCCTTAGAAAAAATAAATTTTACTCACACAGCACCTTATGATCTAAGTAAGCATTTCTGTGCTCTTTTGCTCTGGCCAACAAATTATTTGGTATTGAATCACCTGTTCAGGGTTCCAAATGAAATCTGTGAAGGTCAAGGGTTTTAAAGTAGTCTGTATTAATCTCAGTACAGTTACTTATTTTTATACAGTTATATTTTGCTAAAATAGACAAAAATTTACAGTAAAACTACTCCAAGATACTGCCTCTGCAGTATTTTTTTTTTTTTTTCTGTAGAAGAGATAGATGCTTTCTGATACACTGAAAGTAGAAGGTAAATTGAAGACTACTGGTTTGGATTTTCCCTCATGAATGCACTGTGCTTTGGAATGGGGCTTAAATTTGCAATTATTATTTTTAGGCACATTTATAAATGTACCTAAAATTTACTTTTTCTCTAAAGTGTAATAATTCAACTGAATTTCCTTCCTGTCACCTCTAGTCTTCATGTGTCAGAAACATGGATTGTTTGTTGAACAAACTACGTGTTTTTTCTAAGTACAAGTGGCAAGAAGTACCTTTGTAAATGCTGCTTTAAGTATTTCCTGAAGCTGCTGTGAATCCATAAGACCTTTATGCCGGACAGGCAAATGGTGAGAGATGTCTGGGTTAAAGCATTTCTAACTACCTCTGAGTTTGCCTCAATACTTTATAACTTCACAACATATAATGCTAAAGGGTAGAAAAAGATAATCTAGCCTTTGTGACTATTGCAGAGTGTCTAAATTATTCCACACTTTTAATAGAATTAGAACAGTGGTAGGACAAGGGGAGTTAACCAGTCACTAATCCTTCCAATGTTTGTTCTCCTAAATCCATATAAAATCCCTCTTAAAAGAGTAAATATTATATATATGTAGCTGTGGAAAGGTCCCTGAGATCAGGCACTCGGTGAACTTCCAAATGTAGCCATGGAAAGGGGTTTTAACCCTTTAAGTGTGGCAGAAATAAGATGCACAGCTACATGGTCGTCTTTGATGACAGGAAGGAAGAGACCAGTTTATTCAGAAACACACTTGTTTTTATAGCGTGACTCGCAACTCTAAGGGCAGAACAAAGATGATTGGTTCAGAGAGAAGACACCCCATTCCCAGGGCCTGGTCACACACCACAACAGGTGTTCTATCTTTGTTATTAATTCCTTTTTATTTTGACCAAATTATCACCCTGGGAGAAATTCTCCCTAGTCTTGAGCTGGACCAGCTTAACGGCTGGGAAGAGAGCTGAGAAGTTCCGGCCTGGAATATTTTTCAGGCTGTAATTTTCTTACTTTCTCAATATGTGTCCCACATATATAGTTGAAGAATTTCTGACAGTAAATTATTTTTCTGAATCTTGCCAGTAACTCTGTTAAAGGAAAAAAAAACCCTCTATATAGGCTTAAATATCTATTATTTAAATGCTTAGATACCTAAATTCTTAGATACTCTTAAATATCTAATTATTGTTTGACCAGTCATTGATAACTTCTTTTGTTACCCGACATGTACATCAGGATTGATCAATTGTATACAATTCTCTACACCCCTTAATTGTTTTATATTTGCATGTTTTAGAACTGTTAATACTTTGGGTTTTTCTGGGCTTTTTGAGATTTGTTAAACACTGAAATTACAGGTTTAAGCTACCCGTCAGTTAACTCCTTTAATATTCTCTTTTGTATTTTTTAATTTATTTATAATACGGAAATATTTTCATTGCATAATTTTCTGAGCGTCCATCGACTAGCAGTTGAAGATTCTTCATTTTTATCTATTAAGATTCCTAAGGAAAGATTACTTTGAACACATTGCCGAACTAATGCATCCCATTCCGCTTTAGTGAGGTAATGTGTGTATACTGTGTTTGGGTTACAGAAGATTTAGATGCACTGCCAGAAAAGAAATTAAATAGCAGTTTTGAAAAGCAGTTTTTGAAAGGATGAATTTGTAATATCAAGGAGATGGAGGAGCTTTTCAGTTTATTTGAACAAGTAAATGAATAGAGAGGAGAAAGAAAAATCTTTGAATTATCATTAGATATGAATCATTTTCTATTTGGTAAAGCCTTTTCTTCCTGTATCTCTCTGTGGCTGTCTGTCAATCACAGTCAGTTTGCTGAAGGACCTGAAAGAGGCTGGAGTTTGCATTGTTTGCCAAGGAGTACGACTGCTCTTCCCCTTATCGATGTAGGTTGGATACTTCCCTGAACAGAAGCCTGCTTGTAAGGATAAATACAGAAGAAAGCTTGGACCTATTACATGTGCTGATAACACCTTGGGTAGCAGCCCACACTTTGCATAACGACCTCCAGGTCTGGTAGGAAGTAAACCTTGTTCCCGTGAAATATCTATAAATTAACAGTCTCTTGGGGAAAAAAGGTCCATCCAGGGTTAGCAATTGGTGCAGAGTTTTGCTAACAGTGGTAAACAGCTTGTTTTCCAACCTTGGTAATTGCAAAGCCGAGACTTGTGCAGTGATAAACTGATTTCAGATGGAGATAATCTGAAACTTTGGGCAAAATAGGAAAGCTGCCACTTGAAGCAGAAGTGTCACCACAGCATCTTGTTGCCACTTTTTGTTTTTTGAAGGGAAAATATTTATCCTGTTCTCCCAAGCTCAGGGATGAGGGAAAAGCAAAATAGAAAGGGGAGGAGCTGAAGCTTGTGACAACATACCAGGAATCAGATGGTCTCAGTCAGGCTGGGGAAGAGGGTGATGGGAAATGTCAGAGGATGTTCTCAGTGTGTTGTTCGAGCATCCCCACCATATGTGTGCAATGAGAGCATGTGAATACATCAGCACTCGAGTGGTGCCTTTTGTCCCACAGCCCCCAGCCACCCCGAAGGATCATGGTGTTAACTGCTGCATGAAAAACCATTCTTTCCCCCAGGGGACCTAAGAAGGCTTGACAAATTAGTATAAGAATACAGAGGGATAACAAAACAAATATTAGAGCTAGTTAGCAAATGATCCGAAAGTGATACTTTCCTTCATGAAAGGACATAAAAGGAAGTGAGAGATTTGAGTTGCTGTTTCATGCTTTTGTAGAATTTTGTAGATAAACAATATCTTTGGACAAAAATGAGAGCTTTGTTTTGCCATTTAAGATATTATTTCAGTGCTAATGCACACCCATACATACATTTGTAAAGGACGAGTAAGCAAAATAAATGTCAATCTCCCTGTTACTGATTTACTGTTGGGAGATTGTCATTGGTATTATGATAGAAGAGTTAAAATAGATTTGAAGGATGATAAGATCTTGCTTTTACCTTTATAAAATATATGTGTGTCATACATTTATATGTAAATGAGAAAATTCTGCTGTGTGACAAAAGGGGAAAATTGTGTTGGTGCTTTCTGATTTGAAGAGGCGTTTGATTTATCATATTTACTGCAGTATATTGTTCCAGCTAATACCATACCTATTTAAAAAGGTATAAAGTCCTTTCAAATTTCTTTACAATGCTTGTGGTCAGCCTTGCATGAAATAGCCATTTGTTCTTCTCATATTAAAGCTTGTGCTTCCATGTAGTTCTGAGAATTTCCTATTACTGTAAATTAATTTCACTTCATTAAGTGGCTGGGTCACAGGCAAGGGAATAATAGCAGCCAGAGACACAGGAGATTAGAGGTTTGAATAATCATAAATTGGAACCCACCACTTTCTGTCTTATATTGGAAAGAAGCTTCTGGCTGTCAGAGACATTTGATTAATCAAAAAAGCCTATGAATGTGAACTTTAAAGTTAGACAAGATAAAATTATTATCTACACAAAACAACATTTTACAGTGTGGAACAATGGATTCTAGTCCCTGTGGGAGACAACTGTAAAGATTCAGTTCTCTGTGTTGCTGTTATTTCAGGTCATTTGTGATTATTCAAAGTCATCAACTCAGCAGTCTTACATTATGCATAGAGGGCTCAGTTGTGAAGAGATGACTCCAGAGCATGGAGAGTTTATTATTTAGATATTAATTTGTCCTCTCGTGTAAATGATTATTTCTTCTGCCAAGATGATTATAATAGGATCTAATAAAAAAAGCTAACTCTTGTTTTTTTCATATTCTTTTTTCCAAGTCTGGTCCCATGTTTGTTGAAAACAACTGAAGAGAGACCCACTAATTTCAATAGATTTCTGATGAAAGCACTCATATCTCAAGAAAGCTGAGGGGAGTAATTTTTCTAGTATTTAACTCCCGTTATACTCAATAAAAGGAACAAAGATGCATTGAAAAGCATCCTCAGTGAAGATGTGTCAGAAAGGGCTGTAAAACTGCCCTTTGAGGAGCAAACTGGAAGCTACATGGTCACAGAGGCTGAATTTAGGGTACAGCAGCTGCAGGGAGGTACAAACAAGTCATCAGGCCCCCAGAGCTTTTGGAATTATGGTGGATATTCCTCCAGCATTTCCTCTGAAACCTTACACAGGAGGTGGAAGGGAATTCCTGCTGCTCTCTTCTCAGCCATCCCCACTTGTCTCTGTTTAAACAAGGGTGAAAATTTCAATTAATTGCTCTTTCTGCATCAAACACAGCTCCTGATATCGAGTCTGTCTCCTCAGCCTGGAGTTGTATGTGGCACAAGGCTTTCAGTGTTGCAGTCCTGTCTGGGAGAGAGAGGGAAAATGATGGGTCTTCTGGAAGCACTTTGGTGGTAGCAACACATTGTCAGCTCTGTCAGAGGGCAGAGGCTGAGGAAAAGCTGGCAGGTCTTGCCTTGCACTGAAAATACCACATGGTAGTTATACACTGTGCCTTTGACACACTTGGAAGGAGTGGTGGTGCTGTGTTCTGATTTCCTCCTTGTACCCATATTTCTCATAGGATTGCTTGAAAAGAAAAGCTTGTTGTAAAGATTGATCACTAATTTATCAATGTTTCTATCTTATCCAGATCGTATATGATGTATATCATGTATCTAAGGGTGGCATAATTACTTGGATAATTCTGCAAACATTTACATATGTAAATTCAAAAGGGGAATTTGTATCAGCCCAATTAGTCATACATTTTAAATCTTATTGATTTTAAAAGCACAGCACTGAAAATTTATAGCCATTTTTGACATGCTGTCACTTTACTTAAAACGTCAAAGGAACTTTGATTTTTGCATCAGACAAATGCTTCTAACATTTTTTTTCCCAAGGCTCCTCATTTTCTGTGGTAGTAATTCATGCAGTGATAAAAACAAGACATTTCAGTTTATTTCAGTTATTACTACAATTATTCATCTGCGACAGGTTTTGAGCTTTCTTTGGCAAATAGGATAGAATAGGAAAGCTCAAGATTTCATGTAGTGGTTTCCCAAGCTGCACAGGCATGGAGTTGAGAAGCATCAGTATACTGAGCAATTAATAATCAGTTAATAAGTGAAAGTTCAAATTTTGTTAATCAATAATGCTTAGTAGTCAGAGAGAAGGATTCAGGCCCATGTGAAGGCTGTGAAAGCTGTATGTTCTAGTTGTTTTTAAATTACAGAAATATAACAGTTAAAAATCCATCTCGAGATTGTTTCTTGGTTGCTCTTAGTCTACCACAGATTCTAGCAGTGGAATTTTAAATGAGAATTGTGTAACAAACAGTGCCATAGAATAGTTTTGGTTGCTGTTACTGTTTTGGGTTTTCTGGACAAGTAGGGTTTTTCTGGCACTTGGCTTGGCTGAAAGGTGGACCCTGTTGTAGAGGGTATTTGGCAGAGTATGAACCCATATTAGTATAGCTTTTCTTCAGCTAAGTCTAAGTATCTGTAATTATGCTAAATGAGAATTGCAAACTGCAATGGCTATTTATTACTGTTTACTGAGCCCAAGGAAAGAAATGTCCTCCCCATTTTTTAACAAGGTAGGTAGATGGAATAGAAAATAATTTTGTTTGGTTTTTGGAAGCTGAATAACACATATTCTGCTTGTTCATTTCTCACAGTGCAGTTTCAGGTGGTGTAAGGTCACATCTCTTAACAAAAGTGTGAGGAGTGGGGAATCTTGTCTTGTCTCCATCCCAAGAACAGAGACAGAAGTCTCTGGTCGAGAAGGCTTGAGTACAACGAGAACAGGTGTTGAAGTAACCAAAACTGAGTAAATGAAAGTTTATATTACAATTTCATCTTTTTAAGTACATCTTACTGAGCCTAATACACCTTATTTAGGCAAGACCCAGAAAACAAGAGGCACGTGTCTCAAAATTCCAAGTGGCCTTTAATTTTAAAAAGAGTAGGAGAACCAATGGTCTAGAGTTTTCACACAGCTGCAGTAGACTCTTCAATCTGTGGACACATGGGGCCAGAGCTGCTGTAGAGGAGGAGGAAGAGTTTTATGTTTGCAGAGGTTTATCTACAGCTAGGGGCAAACAGCTCCATCTATCTCTGGATTTGGAATGGAGTAAATAGCTGGTGAGAGGTTCAGCATGAAGACAGGCTGTGTACTTTTAATTAATTTGGGAAATAAATCTTCCTGTGGAATGGAAGTACAGAGTAGCTAAGGGACAGCAAAATAATGGTATAGGAGTGTGCTGCAGTCTTCTCACTTGACTGATAGTTTTTCTGTTTCAGCTGTGCAGCACAGACAGGTGAGTAATGTCTTGTGCTTGTTGAGAGGGACAGGAAGCAATCAGCTGACAGAGAGACAGCCAAGACACAGATTTTAGAGAGAATTGCTGAATAGACGTAATGAAAAGAAACAGGGAACAATGGGAGGTGAGGGAGGTGATGTTTGAGCATGGTCCGAGGCTGCTGTGAAAGGCAATTTGCACAGAGCTCAGCCATGTGCTATCTCATCTGACACAGCCAACTGAAGTGCTGAAATGTGCTCTCAAAGGCAAGGCACCAGGAAATCTAGTGGGGAAAATGGCTCCTTGCCACTTGTCCCAGAAGTGTTGCTCTGGATAGGAGAGGCATCTCTCTCCCAGAAGGCAACAAATGATGACATAAAAATGTACTTATTCAAACCCTTTCAAAAAGACTGCCCTCCTCTGTTTTCCTTTTCCTAAAGCCACAGAAGAGAATGAATGCATGACACATAAGTAGAACAGAAACAAACTCTGTGCCCTAATAATTTACATTGGATTTCCAGGTAAGTGCATACTTTGACCAATAAATCCTACTTAGATATAGCCAAACTTAAAATCAGTGGCCAAGACACATGAAAACATTTTTTACTTGTTAGCATACCTATTAATACAATCCTGTTCTGTATGATCCCTGAAAAGTTGCAACAGTTGTTTTTCTACCTGTGTCAGTCCTAGATTTGCAATATTTTATGCATGAGTATATGTGTATGTATCTATAAAAATGCACACGTGTCTTATCAAGTTACATCAAACTTGAGAAAATTTGCTCATATTTTCCCAGGAATTGTATGATAAATCCCAGAGTAAATTTTTGAGTCTCCATTCAGTGTGGTGAGAAGACTTTGTTTAAAATACCCTTTTATGCTTTGGATGTCACTGCTGACCTGATTTTCTTCCTTCCATTTTCCTTTTTTCTTTTATGTGCCTGTCCCCAGACAGATGTGTGGGTATATAGATATATTTTTTGGGAGCATAGCCACACAAATATGTACATACACAAATGTGTGTATTTACCCAGGGAAGGGGAAGATATGGGTTTTGGATTGACAGTTCTGGCTATGAGCTTCAGATTCATGAAGGAAAAGTCCTTCTGCTACCTTCTAGTGTTCAATTAAAAATCAAGCCCCCGACTTATGAACAGCTGCAGGAGTGATGCAGAAGGGTAGAATTTGCAAGTGCAAACTTGCAGTGATATTCTTATAAGCTAAGCTTTCATTTTCAGTTTGAATGCTGTAATGGAGAAAGTGGTAAAAGGCACAGATAAATGTGTGTAGCCAGGAGACCATATCTCTAAAGCTCTTTTCAAGCAGAGATAGCGAATGAGCCAACAGTAAGGTTGTGTTTCTGGTCAGGGCCTCTGGGACACTGGCACTGTATCTCCAGGAGTGTGCTGTCTTCTCTTCTTGTGGGGCAGAAAGCAGCAGGTTCAGCACATCCTTTGCTCTTACAAACTCTTCTGCTGAAGGCAAGAAGGATTCCAGGTTTTTAAAGCAAGGATACTGTTGAAGGTCTTGAACAAGGATGAGTGACTTGAGCTCCTTTTTGTCTCACATGCGGGTGATGTTTATTATGCATTTTTTTCTCTCTGCCCTAATTTCCAATTTGCAAGAAAAGGTTTCATCATACTGTATTTATGAGGTTTTTTCCTACTCTTTTCTATTGAAACCTCTTTCTTTATCATCTTGGTTTTCTCCAGTGGGAACAGTATCAACCTGATTGAACATGGTGGTGGGTGGGTTTTCTCCCTCCCCTGAACTCTCTGCCATACCTACTTTTATCCAAGAGAGCAAAGTCCCAGATTTCTTTACTTAGCTTTGGTGTGTGTTGATGTTTTTTAAAATTTTTTTGTTGTTTTTTTTTTTTTTTTTTTTGTTTTGTTTTGTTGGTTTTTTTTAAATTAATAGATAGTCTTTTACAAGGACCTATTAGCTGATTTACTTTACTGAAATATCTGGGCAAACTGGGTCTTAATAGTCTTCTAAATCTGTAAGTTGTCTAGGATTTGAAGTGATATTTGGGAGACAAAAGACTCCTGAGGATGAAACCTTGCCCCCTTAGACTTGAATGGAACTAATATTTATCCCATATTATTTTATAAATTCTTGAATCGCATTTATTTTGTGCAAGGTCTTTAGAACTGAAGTAATCAGTCTTCTTTTCTCAGCCCAAATTCAGAATATAGCAATTCAGGTACATTAAAAAATGGACTTTGAAAAATGAGTTCCTTTTCTTTGGCAGTCAAGCTTTAGTAAATAATAAACATTATGGTAGACAATCCTTATCACAATGGTAAAGGATTACTCCTTTTGTACTTAATGCTTTAAAAAATTAGTACACCTTAATCTTCTAAAAACAATTTGGGTTTGGAAAAACAACTTATACTGAAGCTGACAAGATGCTTGCCAAGTTCCAGGAGATGCAATTTACGACATCTGAGATATTAAACCTTGAATGCCTGAGTTCCTAATAGAAACAGGGCCTCAGTATTAACTCTTTGCTGTAGTAAATAACACATAAAGTGCATGTTTTTGTATCTTTCTCATAAAACCCAGGAGGCTGCTGCTGGGTTTCTGTACTGTCTCAGCGGCATGAGATAAGAAGTGAACTCCTGGTTTGCGTGCTTCTGTCTCCTGAGAAGAGAGGCCATAAATATATAAATATGTGTTCCATAATCACTTTCATAAACTGGTCATGCTCCTGGAATGGAACTGTGTATTTTGGCATGCCACTACCATTGTGAGGTGAATATAGAATCTCCACATAAGACTTAGAAGAAACCTTGTTATTCTTGACCAGAATATATCTATGATAATACTTGTATCCATATATCTTTCTGCTAGTGTGGCCATGTGAGTTTAGCAGGTGGGATGTTTTCTTTTTATCCTCTTGGAGTCCTTAATGTAGTACTTGAAATACAGGAAACAGTCTGTGTTATGATTCTGCTACTCAACTGTCCAAACTTAAACTTTACTCTCAACTTACCAGTGACTTCAGGAGTCTCTCTTTGTTGGTATGCATACTCTCTTACTCTATTGATGACATATCATCTGTTATACATATATATCTGTCTACACCTGTCTATCCAGCTATATCTATATATATCTTAAGGTCTAGTTGTTCATGGGTGTACAGATTGCTAGACCACAAATAATGAACCTGTAATAACACCCCTGGTGTTTCTCAAACTGATGAGGTTTCAAATAATAGACTTTTCTTTGTTATCTGAGTGCATGACCTTATTTTTCATAGTAGTGAATTTAAGTGTAATTATATTATCTGGCTTCAGAAATCATCGCTTTTTAAATGCTCTCTAAATACCTGTGTATTTATCATACTTCCTAGTTTTCTATTGTAGTTAATTCCTTTGATAGGAATTGTCAGATTCATTGCTGATAATATTAAATAAGCAACTAAAGCTCTCAGGCTCCAGAGGACTACCTGCTGAGTAAATTGGATAGGTGAAAACTTCAAAATCTAAGGATGGCAGAGGAAATTTGGAATTTCTTACAGCCTCTGTTGTGAAGCTAGCAAACTTGACTGTACTTAGCTTCATTTAACTAATGATTGCATTTTGTTACAAGATTTATTGCTATTATTACTATTGCTACTATTATTATTATTGTTGTTATTATTTTGCTCTGACTTCAAGAATTTAAGTTTTATTAAATGCACACCATCCCTGCAGAACATTTTAATAGGTAAGGATTATTCTTCTATGTTCAGCTTTGACTGTAGGGCTGCTGTCCCAAGACATCTTTCTTTACTTCCCTCACATAGATTCAATGATATCCCTGTTTATTTTTTGTTATCTGTTATCTTACTATGTAAGTATCATTCTCTTTCTGAATAAAATGTCACCACACTTGTATTCTTCTTATTGTTGTTTTTACATCTTGCACTGCTCTCTCTGGAAATGGCTGTTAGTATATCCTCATTAAAAAATTTTTATAGTCTTACAAATTAAAAGTAGTTTTAGAGACTGCAAGCCCCGTATGCTTTTCAATATTTAATCTTCTTCTATTACTTTCAGACTTAGTCTCTCTAGCCCAACACTGAAGTATTATCTAAAATAATCAGCTAAGAAATGTTCACTTAATGAAAATACTTCTCAGTGGTTTCATTTGCTGACCGTTTCTTTCTATCACAAGTCTTATCTGTCTGTTCCTCTTCATTAGCTGCATCCTGCTTCAATTTGCACTGTACATCTATCTCACCTATATATAACTCTTGCTTTATCCAGAAGTAACTTTACAGTGACACCTGACCTTAGTGAAGAAAAGCTATTTTTTCTCTTTCTTTATTATTTCTTTTCTGTCTCAAGACTGTATTTCTTGTCCTAGCCAGCTGACCTCTTCCCTCTGTGCTCTCTGATGGCAGGCCAGTCAATTTGTCCCTCATGCAATTCAACAGTTCCTGGGATTGTGTGGATCTCCAATCTTCTCAACTTTATTTTTCCTTCATGTGGTTTGTGGTTACTTCCTACCTCCCCTGTCCTCTTTTCCCTCTTCTTCATTTATGATTTTTAATCTTCTGTGTGTTGTCCTCACCACCCATAGGTCTCAGTTCTTGGATTTTATCTTCCTCTGTGCTTGCTGAGTTCTTCTGGTCTCTTTATTTGCTTCTCTGTTTGCTCCCTGCAGCACCTCTATTTCTCTTTGCAGAGAAGAGCATCAGTCACAGCCGAAGGTACCTGTGATATGTGGTCAAATGTGTGGCCTTGTTCAAAAGTGTGGTGTGCCTCAGTAGATTCTGCAAACAGAGAATTTTTTTCACAGCACAAATCTTACGAATAGAGCTATCATCAACTAATAGACTTGGTTCTTGTTTCCATCTCCTACAGATTTTCCCTCGAGGAGGATGGATTTCATGCCAAATTCCTTGTTCAGCACTGTTTGTTGTATCGTTACACAACAGGTTGCTGTCATTTCATCTTCAGAAAAAGAAATTAACACTTGATGGATGCTTCCATACATTAGCCTGAAATTTTAATGGGATAAACACTGAAACACTTTTGTGTTTTCGAGTCATAGCTCGAAACATAAACATAATTATTAAATTAAAACTCTGTGCATTTCATAATATTTTGGGACTGCTTTTCTTCTCTCTAAGCAGATCATTAGAGGTTTAAAACATAGATTGATAGTCTTCTACATAAATTATCCTGCCTAACTGATGTACCATATAGTGGACTTTATTTTTTTGTCAGTGAGGTGTAGACCACTTTAATTAAACATCATAGAAATTTTCCTTGTGCATCCTTTCATACCTGCATAGATGGAATGATAGAAATCAGTGCTAAGGGTAGTATATCACAAGTCAAACCAGCTCATGTTTTAAAATAAGAAACTTATTAGTTTGCCTTTTCTTCCTCCTCTGGATTTGTAGAGAGACTCAGACATATGGAAGTTCTAACAAAAATCTGTGTTTTGTCTAAATTCTGCCTCAGAAACAATGGGGGGAAAATTGCAATACTTAAAATGCTCAAAATTACTTTGTTCTAAGAGCAGAATCAAGGCATAGTCTGTAATGTATGGTGGTGTCCCTTGAGTCAGAAGATAAGCTGTTGCTCCAGACAGTGTGGAAGAGTTCGATCTCAAAACTCCATTTGTTTATAACTTTGCAAACACAGTGTGAGCTTGTGTTAGTTAGATGAAGCAGAATTTTTTTCCAAGGATGAAATATGGTTTTTTAAAAAAATTAGTAACTTTGCCATACGCTTCTGTAAAACTGTGTGCAAGCCTTTAGGAAAAGTAATTATGTTTTCCAGTCAAATCTGCTCATGCCCCATTACTGTAATGTATATTTTTAATACTATTCTTGCTGCCAAAGATAAAGCTGATGCAGACTGGCAGTAATGAGATCACCGTGGGGCTTCCAGTGTATCTCTGCAAGCTTTGAGAAAGTATAGGTGCAAAACATCACAGGATTGGACCCAAGTGGTGAATATTTGAACATCTGCTTGAAAGAAAAATCTGCGAACAAAAAGTGAATTTATTTGTGTCTGCTTTCTGTTGGCATGAGCTGTACATGCACACTGTGCTGGGTGACTGCTGCCTTTGTGTGCCCTTCATGAGCTCATAAGGCTTTCCATAAAGTCTTCAACACTGTGGGCATCCCGAGGGAGAGGGAGCCCTTCCACACCACCATTGCTGCTCCTCAAGGGTCACCATCCTCCTCCAGCATCCTGAGAGTTCTCTCTTGGCAAATGCACAGCAGGCCTGTATCCTCAGGCAGTGTAAAGAACAGCAAATATTCATTTCTCTTGGCAGGGCTGGTCAGCAAAAGTCTTGTGGTTTGAGATGGTTAAGGTGATCTTTAAGGTGTTCTTTAATGCTCACACAGCCTGTGGCACTGTTTGTGCATGTAAAGTACCCTGTGACTGACAAGAAGGTCCTCATACCTCTAAGGACTTTGCTTTATTTATGTATTTATTTTGCAATTTAAAGCAGAAGAGTGCTGTAGGCAGAAAAGGACTGTTTTGAAAGGAATTATGTTTATGGCTGACTATTGCCATCTTTCCTTTAAAACCAGACATGATTTTTAAAAAATTCAAGAGAAGAGATAGAATAAATGTGAATGGATGAAAATATGGGTATTGGACAAGGCAACCTTTGATATTGGTATACCTTTCCAAGTTCACAGAGTTTAAAACCCCATAACCTACATTAAATAACAGCTTTGCAGTGTGATTGGCAACTTTGTGCTAGAGGCAGTAAATCAGTATTAAACTGTAAGTTCCTGAAAATCAATGTGGTCTCTTCATGCTAAGGCTGGTTCTTTCATTTCAAAGTTTGTGGTACATGACTCTCAGAGCTTCAGCTATCGTGCTATCAGCATGAAGTATGAGCCTTTTGAAGGGGGAAATTAGGAATATGTAAGTTGTATTTTCACTGTTTGGTGTTGGGTGCATGTCAGAGAGGTAAGAAGTTTCCATCTTTAATGGAATAGCTACCATCTGCTGTTTATACCTTCAAAAAGATCAGACTCTGGAAACCTCCATGCAAACTCTGCATAGTTCAACTTGCAGTGCAAGGTGGAGCTGGAGTTAAGCTGTTGCTCTGAGCAGAGCTGAGAAAGCACAGTGAATGGGACTGGTGGTATGCACTTAAAGTGTTGTACCCTGTGGAATGGTGCTCATTATGAGGATGGAGAGCAATCCTCCATTCTGGAAATAGGTTTCTTTGTCCAGAGTCTGTGCCTCTAAAAGCATCTTCAACCTTCAGACCAATGTCCAGTCAATCCCCTGTAGACATTCCAAACAGAAGACTTAAACTGCTATATTGTTTCAATGGGAATTTCTTCTCTTATTGGAAGGTAGGTGGAGAATAAAATCAAACAAACAAGCAGCAACAAAAAAGCCAACCTCCACGTGCTGGGAAGTTCTGGGAATTTTGGTTTGGAATTTCTTTGAAACGTGACTCAGGCATACAGTTCTCAGCAAAACATTACAAAATTCTTTGTAAATGTCTCTAAAAAGCAGAGGCTTTTTAATCGAATATAGATAAACAAGCCTGTTATTTTCAAAAAGAAAAAGGCGATGTCAAAGTGAGCAAAATTTAGTTATTCTTTTAAAAAGATCCATTGGGTCTTCAAATTCAACTTGGCATGTGGTTGTGGTAAAATTTTAAGTGCCATATTTCTGGGAGGTTTTGTTCTTTAGTTAACATTAGATTCATGTCTTAATGGAAATGTTGCTTTCTGACAGCTGTGCAATTATCCCGTGTCACTACTGTGCCATGCAGTTAAATGGTCAGCAGTTACCATGTTTATAAACACTGTGTGACATTTGAGCTTTGAAGAGTACATTCTTACTGAATGCTTTTGGAAGAGTTCCATGTACGGTATTTTCAGGCATTGTTCAGTGGAATGTGCACTAAATGGAATGACAGCAGAGATTGACTGTAATAAGCATTACGTATGAAATGGGAATCAGATTAAACAGAAATCCCAGTGCATTACATCAAAATGATTAAGGCTAAAACGATAGGCAGTGCTACATATATCAGAGTAGTTACCCAAGAACAATACAGCTGTGTAGCTAGAGGAAGTTTCACTAGTCTTCCACAATCTTCCTATAGTTTTCTTCATCTCCAGTATTTCTCTTGATAAACATTTACCTTTTATGTAGGTTTCCTTTGGTGTATTTTTTTTCTGATCAACTAAGTAACAGGCAACTAGTGCAGTACAAACCTTAAACTGTATCTTGTGGTTTCAGCTGTTACCAAATTATATTGATAAATGCAAAATTTCAGGTACACCTTCTAATTAGCATTCATCAATTCCAGGGGTGTGTGCTAAAAGTGGGTGAAGGTTTGGGTCATATTTACTCCTCTTTGTGTGAAATCTCTTACTAGCAACCAAAAATGGGATTCAGTTGTGGATGGTATTTGGGAATTTGCTCAGGGATGTATTTTATTTTTTCCGCCTTTTTTCCCCCCTTTTTTTCTTTCTTCTTCCTTCTTCCCACCCTTCTTTATTTTTTTCCCCACCCCATTAGGCTGAGTTTTTTATCTTGTGAAGGAACTGAGACAGAGGTCAAGACGGGACTATCGCATATTGTTTGGACAGAAGATAAATGAAATATTACAGAGTTTATGGGGAGCAAGAACCCTGGAGAACTGACTCAGACTAATGAGAGTACAGAGATCTCCATGACCGACTTGGCCTCTCTTTTGTGGGAGATTCAGGCTGAACCTGCCAGGTTTATAGGCTTGTATTAATGGAGGAGCCTGGAATGGTTAAAATGCCATTGGATCTCGTGATAGCCTTTTGGTTATTATTTGTGGTTCATCAGGACCGCAGAGGGAGGAACAGCTTTTCTCAGCAGTGCAGTTCTGCAGAAAGTATCAGGGTTTATGTTTTAATGTAACAGTGCATAACTTGAAAAAATGTCCCTGCTGAGAGAGGGCCGTCAGTAATGTGTTTATAGAGTGTAGCCCAAGAATGAAGTCATACACATAGAGAAAATACCAAAAAATGTGGATGCTAAAGGCATGCTATGCTTGTGGTTCATTAATGGCTTGTAGGAAGCTCCTATGTACCTGGATTTAGAACTGACAGCTTCTGGTGTAAGTGCAGTAAAATGAACTCCATCATTGACATGAGGTGTGGTGATCAGGGAAACAGCTGAGCCTGCTAGGTGCTTTGGTGAAAACATGTACATGTAACAAGTTCTTGGAATAAGTTCATAAAGAAGGAAGAATATGGAATTTCTGGCAACACTTTTTTAGTAAAAGTTCGAATTGTTGGAAAATGAGGTTCAGTTAGGGACAGTTTCAGTGAATTTTCTATCTGCAAAAATACGTCATAGAAACTCTTTCAATTCCCATTTTACCGTTTAGAGAAGAAAAACTTTCATATTTCACTTTGAAATTACATTTAGGCATTTTAGTTAGCCTCTATTAAATAATAAAAATAAACCTACAGGCTTGATATAGTTTACTGCAACTGAGTGTTTATCTTCAAGATTCTTAGTCTAAATTATCTTAGTTTTATCTAGAGTTGGGATGTTGTACTAGAAATTTTTGCTTTAACTTCTTTTCTAATGGTACCATTAGCAATTAAACTTTAGAAATAGTATCAGTTTGGAGTGTTCTTTAGTATGTTATAAGAATTATAATATTTATATAAATAATTGATTTACTATGGCTAGTAGTGCTTACTTTATTTTTAATCTAGTAATGCTCCTCTGGAGATACTGAGCCAAGAGGTATTTGTTTAAAATACAAAGGAAAGAAGGTTCTAGGGAAGTACAAAAATCTCTGTTACTGGTACAGAAAAACTGTTTTTCTGTGAAGTGCTATTACCTATGCAATTCACACCTGGACAAGAACTGCACTATTATAATTGAAGAGATTTCTAAATATAAGTTTAGTATCTAGGGGATATAAAGTGAACCCATCTCTTCTACCAAAATTGACTTTTTCATATCTGCTATCTTAACTTATTTGTATCCAAGACATACACAAAGCTTCTCAGATAAACAGGTGCACTTTGATATTGTCCAATTAATTACTGTCAGTTGTACTGCAGTGGAAACTTGGTCTGTAGCTCTTTTTTGGGATCAAAACCAGTTTCCTGATTCTTAGGATGTCTTCCTGGACATTTAAATCAAGAACAAAGCTATTTTTAAAAATCCAAATGTATCTCCTGCAATGAAATCTGACAGCTGGACCTATGTTTGACATAGGTTACAAAATGATATACAGAAAATAGTGACTTTTTTCTCCCTTACTGCAGTTTTACTATAGTATATTTCAAAAATCTTAAAAATTTTCTTATTCTTTCTAAAAGAAATATTTCTAAAAAGTTTTTCCTTAATCTTGGTGGATGGGAGAAAGAAAACACAGTAGGCAGATAATTTCTCCAAAGATGTGAAGGGAAAAGAAAAAAAAAAAAGCTCCTTTGGAAGCAAACTTACTTGGGACAAGAGCTGGAAACAATTTTCTTTTGAAACCTATTCAGGGGCAAATGTAAATTAAGCAGGTAATGAACTACTGAGACTGATCCCCTATGAAAGATTTGTAAAGAGCTGAGATTTAGACAAGACTACTTCCCCAAGCCCTCCTTTGCTTCACACCTTCTTTATGAAACATAAGTAAAAATAAGTTTAAAAAGTGAAGAATGGGTTTATCAGTCATTGTCATGTTGTTCTCTAGGAAGAGCTCAGCTCTTCTGCAGGCTGGGTCCTCAGGTGCTCCATGGCCAGCAGTTCTGTGCTGGGTTTTGCTCTCAGTGCTGAGGGAACATTTAGTGCCGGAGCTCTGCGTGGGATCCTGAGACTCAGGCCCTGAACTGACAACCCTTGGCATGACAAGGGGCCCAGGGACTTGTGGCCTGGCCAGCTGAGGGTATCTGAGGGATGTAACAGAAACTAATGACCCCCAGATATCCCCTTCTTTACACTGTGAGGGGATAAAACTCAGGGGTTCCTTTCTTTGTCGTCTCTCCTCAGATGCACAAGCTCAAGCTGTTGTTATTTTGTTATTGTACTAAGATTAAATTATTTTAAGGTTGGAGATGCCTGAGTCACTGCCATGGGAAACCTGGGATTGAGCCAGGAGAGAAATCTGGTGTGTGTGAGTGCAGGGGTGCAGGTGTGAAGGGTCCTCTGTCCCTCAGCTCAGGTGCTGCGAGGGTGACAGCCACGGGAGTCCTGGATGCTCGGACAGGGAATTTCCTAACACAGGCACCCTGGGCTGGCCATGGTCTGTCTGTCTGCATGTAGGGGGCTACAGTGGGGGGTCTTGCAATGGGAATACGGCTGTGGAGGAGGAGCTTTGTGACAGACTGAGGCCCAGAGCTCTGGTCTAGGGACAGTCGGTGACACGGAGCACTCACTGCAATGCAGGTGCATCTGCTCCCTGATGACAGCTGTCATTAGTCATCGGTTCGTGCCCTGCTTTCAGCTGGGATAGAGTTAATTTTTCTTCCTAGTAGCTGTTCAGTGCTGTGTTTTGTATTCACTGGGAGAATAACCCTGATAACACCCTGATGGTGTAGTTGTTGCTAAGGGGTGCTCACTCCAAATCAAGGGCTTTTCAGTTTCCTCCTGTGAGGAGGTGCACAAGGAGCCAGGAGGCAGCATGGCCAGGACACAGACCCAAAGTAGCCAAAGACACATTCACAGCACAGAGCATCATGCCCAGTATATAAACTGTGGAGAGTTGGCTGGGAGCACTGGTGGCTGCTTGGGAAAGGACTGGGCATTTGTCAGCAAGTAGGGAGTAGTGTATTGTGCATCGTTGTCATTCTGGGGTTTATTTTTCTCTCTCTTTTTGTTCTGTCCTTTTTCATTGCAGTTATTTTTCAAAGATTTTTTGTGTTGTTCTTGTTATTAAACTGTTCTTATCTCAACCCACAGGTTTTACCTTCTTTTTTCCTGATTCTACTCCCTGTTCCACTGGGAGAGGGGAGGGAGGTGAGCAAGTTGCTGCATGGTACTTAGTTGCTGACTGGGGTTAAACCACTGCAGTGAGCAAGAGATTTGGTTTTGAGTTCTTCCAGTGTCTCTTAGGACATCCTTTTCAAACTATTTTCTGTGAACTCCCCAGTTGCCCTCTGCTTTGTTTTTTCATTGTGGAAAGCTATGATGCTCTTTATCCTCATCATTAAGTTAAAGGATGTACAAGTAATAACTTTTGCTCCTTTGGTATCCCTCCTAGCAAAACACCGCTCCCTGGTGGCTCTTCTATATCATGGATTTCAGGGTGGCAGCCTTTGTTTCCAAAATTCGAGACAAGAGGAACATCTGTGTTTGCCATCTGCAAGCCATTTCCATTTAGGGTCCCAGGGCTGGTTACAGGGCTTCCAGACATTCCTAGTGCCTGTTCCCCTGGGTGCACAGGGAGGAGACAACAAGTTTCTAACTATAATACTGCTGCATGTAATTCTGAACTCTTCAGCACATCCTGCTGTCACTGGAACACAGCCTGCCCAGGTCTGTTTGAACACCCACAGAAGCTCCTCTCAGTTGTGTCTGGCCACTCATGCCTGCATCCCTTCGTATGCAGTCTGCTTTTTGCTGTTCACAGCAAGGTGCAGCAGCCAGGTGTTGTGGAAAAGACCTTCCCTATTACTGGTCAGCCATTATGTGCTTGGAGAGGTTTTCAGTTTCAGATTTTTTGAGAAGGTCAAGAAAGGATTGTTTCTGTTTCTTTTTTTTTTTCCCCTGCAGAATTATTTCTGAACACAGCAGTATTTACTACTTACTTTCCTAACTCCTTTTAATCTTGGCAACTGCCATTAGATAAAATAATGAACCGAGTTACTTATTCATGAAGGCAATGTAAATATTTGTTTTCCACTATATTCCAATAAAATAATGTTGTCATGGATTATTGGCAGTAAATTATTTTAAGTCATACATTTAAGAGTAAACAAAACTGTATATGTGAAGCTATCCTTGATTATTTTCCATGAAGCTTCTTACTCTTTTCTTTTATCAGTGTTGCTATGAAATATGAAATCTTAATGCTCGTATTTTGATTTTCAGTTTCTTTCTTTTTAATTTCTATTGCAAATGCTTTCTACTGAGAAATTAAACAGTTTTCTGCATTCACTGTTTCCCTTCCCATCTTCCAGTTCTGACCCAATTCTGATACTATCATTTATATGTTGCCACTTGTAGTGGTCCACTGAGTGAATTACTATTCTCTTGTTTGGGTCCTGCATTGTACATTTGACTCATGAAAAGTAGTTGGGGAGGAAGAAGGGCACAATCTCAAATAAACCTTTTTTTCCCCCAAATTTATAGAATTTATTTGCTACTCTGAGATAAAACAAGTGAAAGATGGATGCTCTTTAATTTCCAGTGTGGTTTTTTTCTCCAAAACAGTTTTTGTTTTGATAGAAATATTTTGAATATTACTCCCAAGTGTCACCTAGACCCCATCTACATAGAAAGTAGAAAAAGAACTAGGACATTTTACACCTATATTAATAATTTTTCCATACAAAGTTATTGCATATTTTAACCTGTGAATCCTTCCCCAATAGATGGCAATTCTTTTACTCAGGCACAGTGATCTCACAATTTCATAGCCTGCTTTCTCTGTAGAGGGTACATTTATCAAGTAGGAGGAATAGGTCTTTCAAGGATGTTTCATAGACAATTTTTTTTTTTTTTTTAATGGATGGACACAATCTCAAGCAATTGGCAAGATCCTGAACAGCTTGAATAATTAAAAATTGGTGGCCATAATCTCTCAAGTGTTGATATCTTTTTCCTCTTTGAAGTAAAAAGCCTCACTAAGTTACAAACATTAAATTCTTTCTTACTTTTGAGAATTCTCAATAAACTTCCTTATGATAACACAGGTTTCCAGGACCTTGCTTTTCACACTGCTTAACTTTCATGAGCAGGCAATAGACTCATGATACCAGAAACTTGAAACCTGAGAGATGTTTTTCAATAGAGTTATTGAAAAGGTTTTTTTGGATTGCAAGTCTGTATATATGGTACAAAATCTGAAGCACAAAATGCAAAAAGTTTCAGCTTCCTCCCAGCACGTTTTCATTTTGAGTAATGGTTCATGCTATGTGTTGCAGTTCTGAACAGAAGATGTTTAGAGCCATTTAGACTTGACTACCTACAGTGATGTTTCTAAATACATATCAAGCTATTAGAATGCAGAGCCACTGGCTCTGTAGGAGGAGTGCTGAATGGTCTGGCACTCTGATGACTAAAGATAAACTCTTAGCAGCCTAAATTTAGGCACCTCATTTAAAAAACTTTGGCCCAGATATGTGAACCCAGAAGAATGAGATACGATAATTTATTTCAAATTCCTTGGCTCTTGCGTCTCCCCACACTGAGCATTTATTCATACAAATTGCTCACTGTTGCAGATGAATCACTAAATGTAGCCAGTGCAATAACTCTGCACCTGAGCATTATTTAATTCTGCTTTGCTAATGCTAGCAGCACTTTACTCTTTCTCTATATGTTACAGCACCTGGGTATTTTGGCTTTGTCTGGATATATTTGGGAGGTGAATAGGGAGAAAATGCACATATTTTTCCCCTCCTGTTCATCACTGCTATCTTTCCTAAGCGCTGCTGCTCCTCAGGTTGTCAGCTTAATGTTCCTCCCAGCTTAAAAGAACTGCAAAGGGGGCAGTTACCAAGGGGACAGTTTTTTACTACATGTTTAGGAGAGGATTATGTTGCTAGAAGTGTTATCTCTAGTGGTTCTTATCTGCTTTGACACCAGGTTTTGTTGCTTTCTTATAATGCTCTCCATGATGAAGACAATTACTGTGTTCTGTCTGTGTTGATTTTCCTCTTTTGATGAGTTTGCAGTTTCTCTTGGGATTTTGTCTCTTTAAAGGAGTATTTCAGCTTGTGGATGTGAGAAATGGATGGAGGTATGCGTGTTGCCCACAATTTTCTCTTGTGATTGTGTGGGGTACACAAATGAGCAAAATTTTAAAACACAGGTATTTAGGCAAGTAATTTATACCTTTTTTAAGGACACAGCGTAAGCTAGGATTAATGTTAAAGGTGCAGTGTTGGCTACTTAGTGAAGTTTAACTTCATATTTTTTGAAGGCATCAGATATCCCTTAGCCTGTATTAAGGATGGATCTGTTGTCATTCCACTGCAGCCTTAGAAGTTGTGGGCGTTTATTCTAAGCCAGTCATCTGTAGTCAGTGTCATAAGAGAAGGTGATTCATCCCATCTGACACTAAATATCTGAGAGGCTTATTATGCAAATGTGTTCTGAAGAGGAAGGTGGTTGATGATGTTCCTGCTCAGCCCAGTGCTACAGTCTACAGAGCCTCTCAGTACCACTGCAGTCATTTTTGAAATACTGTGGAAATTACCCAGGTTAAAAAACAGTAACTGGAAGTATTTTGTTCATTTGCATTTGTTTGCGTTTTTGTTTTTTTTTAACTAGGTTCATTTCAATGATTCATAGGTCCATTTATAACAGAGAGATAAGAATATCTGTTCAATAAATGGGGTCATACTGGCACAGAGAAAAGAAGTGGTTGATGGCAGGAACATTCAAAACCATGTAATGAACTGCCTCCTGAAATACATGTGTGCACTGTTTTATTAGGAGAGATGAACACAATGTAGTAATTGTTTAACCGTGTACTAAGCAGGACATTAACAATACCAGTAGTGTACATCTCTCCATGCTTGCTATCACTTTATTAGACTATTAAATGTCTTGAAGTGAGCTAATCTATGTCAAACAAAGGGGATACTTAGGAACTTCTATATATATTGTGAGAGCCTTCAACTGAGATTCTCTCTCAAAACTAGTAGTGCAGTCTTTCTCCAGTTTTAGCTTCCCAGTGGGTTATACATGTATAGATAAATATGCAAACTGCTTAGACAGGATGTTTCTTTATAATATGTAGCGATTATCCAAGTTCATGCCAGGAATACAAAAGAAGTGACCATGCAGATCATTACTTTTGTCTTGAGCCTTACGTAAATATGAAGAGAGAATGAACTCTCATATAAATGTATGAACTTCCCTTGAGCATCTCACTGTCATGTTTTTAATTAACTAGGCTAGTTAACAGATAAACTATCAGAGGTGTAATGGGCCAGAGACAATATATTTTGGGAGGCATATTGAAAAGAAATCCAGCTGAGTAGGATGCATTAGATATATAATAAAGAAGTTAGATCTCCTGAACTGCATGTTCCATGCAGTTATTTATCACAGGATCCTTTATGCTGAAGTACCACCCTGCCCCAGAGTGCTTTTGTGGTACATGAACACAGTGAGGGTACTTTGATTTAAGAGCTGAAGTCAGAGAAAGGTTAGTTACTGTTCCATGAAGCAACAGAGGAAGAGATGAACTATACTGAAATAATGTCAGTAGCAATGAAAACAGTCCAAATGAGCTTAATAGCATATTTTTATATAAGTTCTTTCTGGAATATATTTTCCATGTTTTATTTATTTTTATTGTTATGTTTCTTTTTATTTTTGTAGGCTGTGGAAACCAACCTTGCATCAAAGGATAGTCACTGGGTCTATGTAAATGAGGTAAGAAAGTCAAAAGAGAAAACACAGCTTGCTACATTCACTCATCACCATCTTTTGTTTTATGTGTTTTGACACACCAAACAGAGCATACATGTAACATTTTTGCTTTTTAAATAGCACAAGGTTCAAATTCTGTGGTGTCATTGCTTGTCTGTCTTAGTTGAATTGGAATAGGTTGCACACCAGAGGTCAAGATAAAACTTCCAATGTACCTCAGAGCAGCTGGGAGACTTATTTTTACCTTCCTGCTGGCACTATTTCATTAGCTATTTAGGAAGAGGAGAATATCTCAAAATAAATCTCAAAAGAAATCTCAAATACAGGCATCTCTGGCAGAAGTTCATCCTCCATTGCTGTGAAAACCTGCACACAGATGCCAGGAGAGGAAAGAGTGTTTACGAGCTTAGTCCATTCAAATACGTATTTACATGATACACAGTCTTTCTCTAGTGCAGAACTGTGTTGATGTATTGGCCAAGACCCAGAATAGCTTAAATTCAAAGTGTAATGTTTCCCCTCTGCAGCAAATGGGATCCTGTCCTGCTACAATGATTATTTATTTTACCTTAGTGCCATGATGCCCTAATGGGAATCTGTTCGGATTCGTATTTAAAAAACAATGAAATGTTGTACCATATATAGTAATGTACAAATCACTGATAAATGGCAGTATTTTATAAATTCCTTGTTTTAATAATGATTTATTTAAAGATAGCAAAATATCTAATTTGAAAAGAACAGTGTTCACTGTCCTACTTTTATATTATTAATGCATAGCCTCTAATTTAATAGCCAATTCCTTTGTTAATTTCTCACTCCTTTCTTTGCACCTCACTAATAATTTTGGATAGGCAACTTTTAATAGTAACTCTAAATTGTATTGTGTGGCATTAGACAGGCTCTGTAATTAAATGGGGGTTAGGGAAAGCGAGTGAAATCCCTGCTTGTAAAGGCCTTATAAATTCTTTCTAGTCCTTGTTACATTTAAGTACCTCCTGGCTTGTCAGTTGCTGTAATGACCCACTACAAAACATCAGCAAGATGCCCAGAGAGTCAGTGTTTATATTCACATAAAGATAATACTGTGCATATTTCCCTAAACATTTATAGAGAGGGAGTGTTTGTGAATTTTTTACTACTGCTGTTACTGTTCACATGTTAAAATTCACTTCACGGAGCCTGAATCTGTAACATTGTGATAAAAGCCTTCAGCACTCTGCACTAAGGTGTGCACACTCGTACACACACAAATCACACAGAGTGTCAGTTCTGCTTCTCCTTTGGAAGCTTTTGTTTTTCTCCTGTGTGGCTAAAGACTGGGTAGGGAAGCTATGAGAGCAGCATGTGAATTTAGAGTACAAATTTCTAATGAAAAATATCAGTGCACATAATTTATAAATATCTCAAAATGCAATTAAGTCCAAACAGACAATTAGAGAAGCTTTTCAAACTTTGGAGAAGTCTTTTCAGGCAAAAGGAAGCAGAAATGTTTTGGCTGTTCTTTCTTTCAGAGAAGTGTTGGAGTTTGTGTGTGTACTTAAACTACTGTGAGAAGAAGGTGCATTGAGCATCTCCATGGATGCATATATAGAAAGATGGAGGTTCCTTAGGCCTTGCTTCTTGTTTTTGCATCCCCCCCATGCTAACAAGAGGACAGACTGATTAAGCTTTCCATGTACATGTTTCCGGTTAGTGGTAGTGGGAACTGCGTGAGTATTTGATAGAAAAGATGATGCTGATTCTTCTGTGATTTTCAGAATGGAATTAACTTTTAATTCCCTACAGTCAAATCAGTTCTTTTTGATGTGTTTCCGTGAGAGTAGAAGTCCATTACGCAAATGGACCAAAACCTTAGCTAGTCCTTTTTTTGTCCAGGGCAGATTGAGGACCCTACACTTTGCTGTTCACCCTGGGACCTAATGATCCCATTGCAAGGAAAGAGAGATGTAGGGCTGGCAGATTGAAGAGGCAGTAGCAGGAAGAGAACACAGAGACAATTTTTTCCATGGAGGTTCCTGATATGAAGTGCACTGGATTGTAAACAGGCTTTTCAGGCCTTTTGCACTTCAGGGAGCCATTGAAGGGCTTTGGACAGCTTGGGCTACTGAGATCTGCTGACCCAGAGCACCTTACAGTGTGCTCTGTCTCCCACCTCTCATCAAACTAACGAGGACCTGACACTTGGACTTACCTTGCTATAGTAAGAATGACTGTATAGCATAGTATTATTTCAATAAGAGATTTTATTATCTTCTTACTTTAATTAAATCTACTTTCTCTGCACTGACAATCCAATAAAAATTTGTGTTCAGTTTTGTTTTTTTTTTCCCTTGGGCACTTTCCCATGTAGTTGAATAGGAGTTAAGTTTTAGAGGTAGAATGAATTTTATCACTTAAATTTTCTTAGGTAAGCAAGATCACCAAGCTTTGGATGAGCTAACTGTAAATCTATATGACTGGTAATTACACAGCAAATGAACAAACAGCTGTACTGACAGAATCCTGTTTGCTAGTTTTCAATAACCCAGGTCTGTGCAAAAGTATCTGTTCAGTTGGATGCCATTGCTGGTGAGAAAGGACTTGGTCATCTTTAGAAGAAGGCTGGTTAATTGGGAGTTAAATTTATTGTGTGGAGTTGGTAGGTTGAAACATTACCCGGCAGGTTTTCTCGGGTAGGAGAGATAGATCTTTTCAGGGAGTATCATGCCCTCATATGTCCTCTTTGCAGCCAAAGTCATGAAATACCTACTGCTTAAAAATATATATATTTGTGTGTCCACTTTTCTGGTTTCAAACAGGTTGTGTTTCAATATTGCAATAGCTGTCAAAAGTAGTGGAGGTTAAAAGGGGAAAAAAAGAGAAGTATTTCTAACTAACCATCCCCTTTTTGATTTATATTTCATCATCTGCACTTTTTGTTTTTATTCATCTAGAAATGGTAAATCATTCCTTACTTTCATTTTGGTAGTGATTCTACCTAAATTCTGGGTTAAACATGCCAGATAGCTTTTTAAAAGCAAGAACATTTGTGATTCCTGTATAAATCTGTGTAAAAGCAAACTCTTCCAAACAATGCCTACTACATGCTTATCTGTGTCTCCAAAATAGTCCAAAACGCTATTATCATTGACTGTGTGGGCAGTTGTGAATGATTTGCAGTTTTGGAAGATCTGTTAGAACATATCTGGTGTTCTGCTTGAACCTTTGCTGTTTATACCTTTGATGGTTGAAGTGACCTGCCAGCTTTGATAGACCTGTGCTGCTGCTCCTTTTGGCAAGACTGGAACAGTTACAGACGGCCCCTGTTTTTTGGATGTTTATTTCCTGGGTTTTTCTTCCCTAGTTTTCTTTATTATTTTCATGTTTCTCTTACTTTTCTTTCTCTTTCATACCTGGCATTAAGTGTCTCTGTTGGCTCCTCATGACATTTTTCATTCTCTCCTTTTCTTATTCTGCCTTTTCTGAGAAAATGCTGTGCCTTGCCCAGGGCATGCGTCTGTGGGAGAGGTACAAGAGCAACACTTGAAACTGAATTTGGATGTGGTTGTAACCAGGAGCAGTGCTCCAGGAGCCTGTGTCTCCTTCTTTATTAGCAGCAGCAGTAGGGCTGGGACTATAAAAAGAATTAGAAACCGTATTTCCCTTTTTGTGGGACATTTCATGGTTTTAAAATTGTCACCATCCCAAGGTAAAGAAAAAATAAATATTCTAGAAAACTGGAATATGGAACAAAAATATAATCAAATTAAACACAGTATTTTATTCCTTCATATCAAAATATTTAATTCTAATTCCAGATTTCTAAACATTCACTATTTTTACATGTAAATCAGTACAAAAAGCAATGAACTACTCTTCCTGGAAGTGGAATGGTACAGAATTCAACAGATAATTCTAATTAATTGTTGCACTATTATGACATAATTTCTTTAATTTCTTTTTTAACTTCTTTTTTATTCAGTAGTTTAATTGAAAGCTGTAAGACATGGTCAGACAAAGCACAGGACTACTCATTGGTATAGGAGAACACTTTTTGTGAAGGGTAGGTAGGGATGAAAAAAATGCAATGTAGTGTAACATGTCAAGGCCATCTGTAGCCATGTAAAGCTGAGGAGAGGTGAGGCGCTAACCTTTGCCTGGAAATATGCAGAAGGCACTGAGGAAGACTATTTTTGAAAGTGCTTTTTTTTTTTTTTTTTTTTGACAGAAATGTCCCAAAGACAAGAAATTAAAATAAAGGAAGATTTTAATTTCCCTGGCAGCCTGGCAGTGGAAAAAGTGGGGTTGGGATACAGACAGGGCTTCACAAATTTCCTTTGATTGGCATTTCTGTACATGTTTAAAATGTTAAGGCAGCCATCAGTTCAGATTTCATTATGGCCAAGGAAGAATGGGCTGTGGAAGCCGGAAGATAGTTGGTGTGAGACTGATTGTGCCATGGTAACATGCACTCTTTGGAGAAGAGGGAGAAGTGGGAAAAGGACCACGGGGCTAATGGACATCTAAAGATTGTCCAACTTCACACCTCTGGGAAACTCGTAATGCTTTTGGAAAGATAACACAGTAGGTAAAGAGTGGCTAAAGAACTGTGGGATTCTCTGAAGATGAAGGCATAACAATGTATCCTTATGGTGACAGTGGGTTATCTTCACAGAACTTGAAATCAGAGATGAATTCTAAAGCAAAAGTTGTTTAAGAAAAGGGCTAGGGAAGAGTGTAAAAATGTAAAAAAGTAAGGGATTATAAAATAAGGCTGTGTTGCAAAATGACTCATACCAGGGATCATGGAAAGTAATAAGAGAAACTTTATATATAGCAGAAGATAAAGAAAAGTGAGAGGTGATTACTTGAAAAATGGGGCTTTAATATTTTTACTCAGTTCCCCGATTCTGACTTCATAAAAACTATTAATTATGATAAAATTGTTAAAAACACATTGTTGTAGTTCCAGTTGTTTTAGATGAATTTGAAGC
The DNA here is from genome assembly GCA_037013685.1 of Acridotheres tristis. NCBI lineage: Eukaryota > Metazoa > Chordata > Aves > Passeriformes > Sturnidae > Acridotheres > Acridotheres tristis. The sequence goes on along the minus strand of CM072893.1, from coordinate 8,540,221 downwards.
ACTCCATTGGGTGGGATTTTATATAGAGAAGTGTTTTTGCTTGTGGCTATAAAATGAGGTATAGGTGGTGAGCATCTGCAGGAGGAGCTTAGAATCCTTGTGGATAAAAACCAGAATAAGAATCAGTGCTGTTGTGAACCTGCTGAGTTAGCAAATGTAGTCCTCAGATACGATACCAGAAACATCCTTTGTAAGATAAAGGAGGCAATTATTTCACTCTGTTTGACATCAGCTTGGCTTTGTTGGAACAGTATTGCAAGTTTTAGGCAAAACACTTTAAAGCAGAACAAGACATGCAAAACAATGTTGAAAATGTAGAGGAAAGCACTTAGTGTGATGAAAGCTTGGTAAAATATGACTCGTGTAAAGACTGAAAAACTTGGGAACAAATAAAACAAGAATATGATCAGGTCTTCAGTCTGAAAATATAAGGGAAATACAATTTAATCTTCTGCATTGGAAATAAGATCTAGTATTGGAAAATGGTTTATGATCTAAGTATGAGAGTGTATAGGAACAACTTCCTTGGTTACCTTCTTCCATCCCATCATCTGTCTCTTTTCATACCTGGTTCTGTCTCTTGTTTTGTATTCTTCATTTTTCAGCATCCTACTCACATTATATGTCAGCTAAATAATTTCAGTGTCAGTATGGAAAGACAAATACAACTGTGTTTCATATTTTCTGATCTGCATCTCCTGCTCCAGGTCTGTCCACATATCTTTTTTCAGTATGGTTGTGACAGTGACTGTTTATGCATATGCTTCTTACCAAACCATTTATTCAGTGCTTTCGGTGGTAGACATGAATGTATGGGATCTGTGACTCATGGTTGATTGCCAGCCATCACGGAACTCCATCCTTCTCTGTCTAGTGAATAAGCTGGAATGACTGCGTTTGATTAGATTTTGTCAGCCAAATCCACCCCTGGGGCCGCCTCAGCGATTTGACTTAGCCAGGGATGAACTGAGCATCGTGTTTCCTGATATCAGCCATTTGTAATGGAGGATTATGTTGTAATTGTGTTTGGGTTGGATAAAAGAATGCCTAGTAATGAATTACTTGCACTTTTAGTGTTTTAAAAATATATTTAATTGTAAGGTGAAAAAATAAATTTGAAAGCTAAAGATCAGAGCTCCCTCTTGACTACGGTTTTCATTTATTGTTTTTTACATTACATTAATTCTCATTGATTTGGATCAATCCACATTGGAGCAGATACTAAGGAGCATTTGTCATTAACACAAAATAACTTCTTTTTTAGTTTTAAAATCACCACATTCTGTGCCATATGGACTAAGAAATGCTGAAATTCAATATTCACTTCTAAATTCTCAAACTGCAACCACAGCGGTAATGGAAAAAACTAGTAGAAATTTCATTATGTTAGTATTTTACTGTCTAGAAAATCAACTAGTCACTGGAAAGGAATGCACCATGGGGTAAAGAGGTCCTTGTAGGTTAAGTGCCAACCCCTGTGGGTATTTCTCATGGCACAATGGTTTAAGAAGTGAGGAGGTGTTCACAGGAACTGCTCCGTGGGTGACTGAATTTCTGTATTCCTGTGTTTCAACCGAGTTTAATGCTATGCAGAGTAACTTGAATCTAAGGTTGAAAAGGGCTCATTTCTTTATCTCGTAGAAAAAGTTGTGCTGTTATTTGTCCCATTTAAAAGCAAGCAAAGAAAAATCCAACAGCTTACAATGCAACATTGTGGGGTGGATAGCAGAAAGGTAAGTTGTATTTGTAATGGCCCCTGCAAAAAGAAGATGTTTTAATAGAATGTGGAAAACCAGTTGATCCTCATGTACTAAGCTGAGCTTAATAACTGGGGCTTTTAAAAAATCATCAATAGCTTTTACAGTGCTAAGCAAAAAGACACTTAAAATGAAAAAAAAAAAGTCAGGGACCAGTCTTATTGGTAGAAATGTGTTTTCAATAAGAAATCTTATAAGAAACAAATAGATGTAGAAATAGAGTATTAGACAAATTCCAAGTCCATAGGAAAGCAAAGTATTCAGTAATAAAAAACCCCCTGAAACTCTTGTAAGTTTTAATTTAAAAATAAAGCTAAACTCTGATTAATACCCAGAAAAAGTTGCTTTTGAATATTTTCTCTTTTCAATCCTCAGTAAAGATCCTGATTCGAAAAAATTGGAGACGGTAAGCACAGGGAAAGTACTAAAGCAAATGCAGTTCAAATGTATTTGGTTGAATTCTTCCCAACAATGATGATATTTGTCAGAAAAGGCCTCTTAGCTGAGAAAGAGAAGGGAAAAATAAAGTGGGAAGAAAAGTTCTTGGAATTTTTTTTTAAGGAAAAGTAATAAAAAATTTTGGAAATATAACAAGAGTAGACAATTCATCAGAGAAGCCTTAGACAGGAAGTTAGAGTGCTAAGGGACTTGGGGAACTCTGGCCCATGTGGAGATGACATTGTCCTCATCACTTGAATACCAGTCAAAAATTTTAGACAGCAGTTGACCTTATTCTTCCTTTTTGGACAGATGACACTTTCCAAATGATGCTGGTGGTGCTGCCAGCAGATTAATTTATAGATCTTCAGTGGACAGATAAAACTTTCCCAAGCTCAGCCCAGGTGATCAGTCAGAGCATAGTGCAGAAAAATGGCTATTGATGCTTTTCCTTTTCCCTCTTAGAACATTCACTCAGAGCATCTTTCTGCTAATCCTTCTCTGGACTCAAGCTCAGTTCTTTTTTCTGCTGTTTTTATAGGTCTCTCTTCCCCACTGTTGTCTATAGGAGGCAGTTTTCTATATGAGGGACAAGAAAGTGTCTCATGAACCCCCTGGTGTGATGTATATCTTACTTTCCATTTTCATCCTGCACTTCCATTGCTTCTGCCAATATTTGTTTTCTTTCCTTTCACCACATCAGACGTGCTCAGTATGTCTGTAGGTACTGGTCCTCTTGATTTGAGAATCAAATGGCTTCTCAGCTGTCATCTGGGCACTTCTTCATTATTTTCCTTTATAAAACATTTTTTGAAAGTTGAGAAAAATGAGCAGAAAATAGCATAATAATTATCAGATAAATTCTCTATCTCAGCAAGATATTTTTTTGCCAAGGGCAGCATGTAGGAAGGTGTAAGATAATGAATGATGAGCAGAGTTTTTCTTAGCACATGGCTGTGGAGCAATATTGGGACAGCTCACTTCGGGAGGAAAAAAACTTATGAATGCAGTGGTTATTCTTCACTTTTTTGGAGAATATTTTTCCAGAAATGCCTATGTTATATGCATTTTGGGTGATCAACAGTTAGTCCCTGTGCAGATTGTTGTGGACCAATTTTTGCTTGGGTAGAGCCAGGACTGGGGTTCTACTCACTTTTTCTCTTCAAATGGAAGTACCTAAGATTATTTTCTTTGCTTCATTTTAAAGCACCAATCTGTGCTATAATATTTGTGTTTACTTTGATAAGCAGAAGTTAGTAAACCTTTCATACTTCCCTATATCTTACTTTTTCTTGAAAAAATCCATACCTTTTAATGATCATTTATGAATGCAAGTGGGGCAAGCATTCTAAGATACTCTCAAATTATACAAAAACACAGCGTAAGAAAGTTTAAAAATTGAATAGAAATACAAGGAACACAGTGTGGAAATTTCGTAAGGTTTAGGAAATGACACATTTCAATGCCAAATGTAGCAATTTGCAATTACAATTTATTCTAATTGTATTCCAGGTACTCTATATTTATTACTTGCCTAAGGAAATCTCACTTCTCTCCTTTTGGCTGCCATCTTTAACACCACAGCATTTATATTTATTTATTTATTCCCACAAAAATCTCTGGGTTTTCTTTTTCTGATAACTGCTTGAAAGTTATACATAAACTTGAAGCTTGATAGATACCTGTATCCTCCCCAAAGACATTTGTAGAGTTTAGGACTGGCCTGATTCAAATGCTGTGGGATTACACAAAAAGAGTCTCAGTCAGCTAGGAGCAAGGTCATAGATAAGCTGTGATGAGTTGTTTTGTCAGTGGATATTTCTTCCACAGTAATATAAATAGTGGGCTTTTTGTTTGTTTTGTCCAGCTTTTACTAACTATCATTTTGTGTGCTTCCTCCTGCCTCCCCTGAGAATTTTTGTATGGAATAATATTTTGTTAAATCAGAGGATCTTTTACTGTATAGGCACTCACTATGATCTGAGAAAGACATCCGGACACCCAGTGCAGAGTCATTATATCTAGAAGTGGAGCTAATTAAATTTAATTATGACTACATCCCTGTAGAGACTTTTAGGAGCATTGTGTAAAAAGAAGTGAGGTGTAGTACTGAATGTGTGGGAGGACAATGAGGATGGGAGCTGGACAGGTGGTCTTGCACGCTTAGAACATTTCCTGTGGTAAGAAAAGTGGATGGCGTCCTTTCTTTAAAGGATTAATCTTCTTATTTACATATACGTGTGTGTGTATCTGTTCATGTGGGATGCAGAGAAGCCAGCAATATGTAAATGAATTTGTCTACAGGGTAAGCTGTGGTGAACCTTCTAGGATGAATAGCTAACTGAATGATGTTTTCTGGATTTTCAACAAGTTCCAACAAGTTCATTTATAGATGTAAATAGTGCATTGAGGGGAGTTAGAATAACTCACCAAACAGCATTGATACTACTGAAGAAATCCAAATAAATCTCTCGCTTGTCTCCATGAGCATCCTTATTCTCACTGAGTTCTGTTTAATCCTCCAGTTTTCTCAGGGATATATATTATCTGGAAATATGTTTTGGTTCTGTAAATTATTAATGCTATTAAAATTTATAATTTTCTGTCATTACCTCTAGGAAAATAGAGATTGTAATGTGAAACATAATTGTCTCATTTTGCGATTTGTGTTATGATAGTTGAGCACAACAAAAGCGGATTGAAGTATCCCCCTGAGCAGTATGACGTGGGATTGCAAACTAACTGGAGCTCTGTGTGTGCAGATAAATAAACAGATAAACTAATTCCACAAATGACCAATATTTGTGTTTCTGAGACATCTTTGAAAGGCTGTGTATCGCTTAGAGGGGACACAAAATGTGTGTGGTGAGAGCTGAACTGAAGGTTTGGATAAATTGTGATTATGGTTTTTTTTTTGGCTTTCAGCCATTTGGTCTGTGTGCCTACCAAGGGATGCAGCCGAGGAGGTTATGAGTTAAAGCTACGCCATAAAATTGTCTCTCCCTCAGACTTCAGCTTAGATATAGTGTGTGGTTTTAAATTCCCTCAGATCCACAGAGGGGAAATCAGGAGGGGTCTGTAGAGCTTGGGGGTCTGCTACATTGTCTCCTTGCAAGGCTAGAAAATGCTTTCGAAATAGCATTTTCTATTAAACCTCAAAATCTTTGTCTTCTATAAGAATATATTTGTTTTCTGATTTACTGTTTTCATGCCACACTAGTTGGTCTGTCGTTAATGCAATGAATTTCACCTTCTTCAAAGTTAAAAATTCATGTTCCTAAAAAAAAGATAAATTGGCAAAGAAGAACTAAATTGAGCAAAGGTACAGTACTAGTCAACCATAACAAGTAATTATTATAACCCCATGGTCATTTCACTCACAGCTTGACAGAGAAAATGGCAAGAAAACAAAATAATTTTTTTTTTCTTGAATGTTAAATGTCCACGGCCAGGACAATTCTGCTGCTGATGCATCACAAGGTGTGGGCCACGTTGACCAAGCACCTGCAGCACCATCAGTATTTGCAGCCCCCTGAAGCTGCAAATGTCTGAGAGCCCTGTGCAGGCTGGGCACTGGGCTGGGCCAGCTGTGCAGCCAGGGCAGTCCAGCTGTGCTGGGGATGGGCTGATGAGACTTGCAGATGCTGCTGCTGGCCCTGGTGAGGAGCTGGGATGTACAAGAGGTGCCTGGGGGGTGAGTGCAGGCAGCAGTGCCTCCTGCCAGGATGAAAACATCACAAGCTGCACCTTTATTATGATTTCAGGATCAGCTAAGCCTGTGATTTTCAAACTGGGGTAAAAAAAAAGAGGTTTGGTTTTGTGTCTTTCTTTAAACATAAAATGTGTAAAACATGGAGTTGAGCTGGCTTCAGTCTTGAGAGCAGTAGATGCAGGCTTTATCCCAGGATGGATTAGGAGGTTGGGGTATGTGAAGGTCTGCAGAGAAGCTTTAGAAGTTGTGAAGCTTGGAAAGAAAAAGCAACCTGTCCTTGCAGTCTCTTATATCTTCTCCCAAATTATTCTGTGTGCACAGCCTGATGTTCCTAAATGTGTCAGACCCCTCCATAAAGTTTCTCCTATTTTTTATTTCATAATACAGGTAACCTCAAAAGACTTCCTTGAGTCATTATCAGGATTAGTCTGCAGAAATGATCTACTGTACTTATGGGAAAAGTGCTTTCTTGTAATGTTGTTCACAGGTGAAAGAGCCATATTTCCTGAAGACTGTTATGTTTTTCAGTTGTTATTTTGTCCTGAGGATATAGTGAGGTTCTAGTCTGTCAAACAAAAGGTCTTCCTATATAACTTTCATTTCAAAGCTGCTTCTTTTTTGTTTTTAAGAAATCTATTGAGACCATTTTGGTGCTTTCCTTTGAGGAACTACATCTGCAAAATTGTAGTATTGCCAAGGTAGATGATACCGTGTTAGACTGTTTTCTTTTGTTTCAAATGATATATTAAAAAATAGCATTGTTGTCATTAAACACAAAATAACATTTGGCCTGGACTAAGCATGTGCATCTCTATAATTTTTCTTCTATTGTCTTTTAAAAAACATTTAATCAATAATGAAAGAGATACATAAAATGTCTGGACAATTCTATGTTTCTAAATGGCTGTGTCTCCATTCACAGGAAATTACTGACAATGAGATACTAGAGTTGGTGCATAGTGCTCTGGGGAGGATGACAGTTATCCGGCAAATTTTCCCTCTGTCAAGGGACAACAACCAGAGGTGCATGAGGAACAACCACCGGATATCATCCCTGCTGTGTGATCCACAGGAAGGCTATCTTCAGATGCTGCAGGTCAGTAGCTGTGCACAGCAGAAAAAAGTCCATCTTAGAAATTTGCCATGGGATAGTTTTCTGTGGCTGCATTTAAAACGTCCATCTTAGAAATTTGCCATGGGATAGATTTCTGTGGCTGCATTAACTCGGAGGAGGAAGGAAAGGAGTACAGATAAATCTGAGGATGTAACCTTTGGTCAACTTTTCTTGACTTTACTTCATTTCCCAGTGCTGAGTGCTTTAGGTGTGATGTTACATCCATGAAGTATCAGCAAGCAGTTGCACTAACTCAGAGCTGATTTTGCATTTCATTCTCTTAAGAATCTTTTTATATTTGAAAATTGTTGTATCATCATAGTCCTGTGGTATTACTGCTTGCTTATTGTACATCTTATTGTTGTGAAAGAGTTAATCTGGGAGGATAATAAAACTCTGACAAATATTGTGTTGCAGAGCATTTAATATTTAGGTAATGGACTGAATCAAGCTGATGTATTCAGTTTGTCCCTTTTCAATAGTTCAGAAGTCTCCAGCAGCTGATAATTGTCTGTGTGTAAAATATGCACTACTAGTTCAAGTTTCAGGTTTTGGTAACACATTTGACTCTGGTGTTAGCAACATCTTGACATTTCTTGGCAATTTGTCCCAGATATCAGAATTTTTCATGCAGTAATTTAAATACTATTTAATAGGTGCTATTTACCAATGACAGTGCAATAATTCAAAAACAAAGGCCTTGGACTTTCAATGAGACTTGTGTATTTTGGTTTATTTTAGACACAGGTAAAAATCGCTTTTGTATCACTGTTAAAGGTGTTGGATATAGCTATAAACTGTAGCGGGACTTCGAATACAAACTTCTTTAAAACCATTTAATTGCAAACTTAGTCTTAAACTGAGATGGGTTGAGTGAGGACACAGTGGTTGAGGCTGTGGGCTGTCCAGTGTGGGTGTGCGTGGTGGAGTGATCAAGAAGGGGCTTTGTGGTTACTGCGCTGCAAAGAGAGAGAAAAGACAGCAACACACACGGACCTCTTTTGGGGAAAAAGGGCCAACTTTATTGTACAGACATCCCGTATTTAAAGTGTGTTAAGTGCAGTTAGGGCAGGACAGTAGTTCATTGGACGATTGGGACAAACATCCTTGGGACAGCATGTCCGGATGTCCCATGGGAAAGACACCAGGTGTTAATCTTTATTATGAATTCCCTTCTGTTTTTCACCAAGTTATCACTCTGGGAGACTGCCTTCCTTAACTGAAGCTGTAGTCAGCTTGTCAGCCTGGGAATGGACCTGAGAGACAGGAGAAATCCAGGCCTGAGAGGAATTGCCAAGCTGTAATTTCCTAGCTTTCTAAATGTGTGTATCCACAGGGCTTGGGGAGGGGCTGTCACCAGCCTGGGCTGCTGCATCCTGCTCAGGAGGGTGGTGTGGGGTCAGAACTCCTGCAAGGTGGACCTCCTATCCAGGCTTGAAAGAGTTTCAGACCAGGGGAGGCAGGGAGATTGTCAGGAAGGGAAGTGGACTAAGATTTCCCAAGGGATAGGAGTGTTAATTTTACTTACTTGCACCCTACTAAAAAGTAGGAGCAGAGACTGATATTCTTTAAGGGACAGATATGAGCAGTTCCTCCTTGAAGAGCAGCTCTGCAAGCTCAGGTTCTGTCCTAGCCATGGCAGAGTTTGGGAAATGCCAAACACACCCCCTGTAGTTCTAAGCATGGCTGTATTCTTTCTGCACAGGGGAAAGTATGTCTGCCTTGGCTCAGAAAGAAAAGACATTTTTGATCTTTATTAGTAACTCTGAGGTATGCTGTAATGAGAACAAAGGCCGCTCATTTCAGAGGATCAAAGCAATTTCCAGTATGATGAAAAATTATCTATGCTGCACCAACAAATCACTCATTGGGGAATAATCTTCCATTACAGCATTTTGAGTATTGCTGCCTATGCTGGTTTATGCATAATCTAATTCAGAGGCTCTGAAGGGCTCTGACAGGCCTGTGAGCAAGTTCTAATTTGCAAATTTGCAAACTGGTAACCGGTTTGCTAGCACCAGCAGCCTCATGTCCTATTACTAAATTTCATTGATAAGGACCTTTAGATAACGACACTCTTCCTGTTGATTCCTAGATATGGATTTTGGGAAATAAAACACTCTCAGTTTCTATCTTCCAGAAATATTATACCACCTTAGAAACTGTTTTTGAGAGTGGTGTGGTAATGCTATGTTTTGCCCATTAGTTCCTTCTCTATGAACTTAAAAACAAGAGAGATAAAGAAGTGCAGAGATAAAATGTTTTTAGCAGCTGATTCCATAACTTTCATGTACAATTGCATTGGCATGAAAAAGAGCACATGTGAGAGTTCTCCAAATTAGCTGCCCCAGTATATTTTTAAGTGTCTATAGATTGAACACAGGATGCTTTTATCATGTGCAGTTATACCTGAAATGCTCCCTACCTGCATTTATTTTTCATAGGTTTTGCCAAAATATCTTATATAACACCTTATGGACATACTGCTCATATTAATTTGAGTGTGACTGACATGTTATTAATGGTCCTGTAATTCAGGTACTTGCAATTTTCTGTTTCATTTTTCTGGCTTAAAAAAAGAGTGGTGACCTTTTGCTGTACAGAAGTACATCACTGAATTACCCCCGTTGCCAAAGGCTGCAGGAGCTCCAAGCTCCATGTCAGGCTCCGTGAATCCACCAGAGGCAGTGACCGCCTGCCAGCACCGAGTCTTTGTGTTGCTTTGAAGTACTTTGATTAACACCACAGTTTGGAAATCCCTGCCTCATTCTCCCTTGAGCAGTCTCATATTAATAATTGTTTGTTGTCAAGGTAAGTTACCAGCTATTGTTGGTTAATTATTTATTTAATGACTTTGAAGAAGAATAAGCTAATCTCTGTCAACCTCTAGCTGTAGTATTTTTCTAGGGGAGAATTTAGCCCTTTTAACAAGCTAGTGAAGAAAGAAACATTTACGTCATGGATTATTAACTTTGTTCTGGCTAAATTAATGAAAATCTTTTTGGAACGATTTTGTTCTCTGTGTCTTTAGTATCATATCCTGGAAGGTTGTTTTTCAGTGGGTGATCATCCCGGTTTGGCATTCTGACAAGCCATTTAAAGATCAGGCTGTTCTGCAAGCTCATCCAAAACCTCATCTGTTCTGAATGCTTTGTGGAAATCCAATCTTATTCCATCAACCCACTTGTCAAAATTTTGCTCATGCCCTTATTTCTTGCACGTATAATGTACTCAGCTGGGTTTCTGCTTCAAGTGGAGAAAAAGCTTTATAAAGTTCCCTGTCTTGATCATTTTATTTGACTTCAGAGGACTGCATTTCTCTCTGTCTTATTCTTCAGGTAGGATTTTTTGTGTCCATCTCATTTACTTTTGGTAAATGGAAAAGACACAGTTTAGAACTTGCTTTCTTCCACTGGCCCTTGATGTCCTGTGGTTTGGGCCATCAGTGTTGCCTCATCTGGAGAGAAAGCACTGAAGCACTTCAGGATTTTTAGCTAAATCTAGTTAGTCCTAGCCAGACCTGGTATGTATCCCCACGTGGTATTTGGATAGCATATAGTGGTATAATTGCTATTAAACTTTTTAGATTATTTCAGGAACGTTCTTACAGACTCAATTTGAAAAACTTTTGCCGTATAACTTGCTTCTTTCCAGAATATTTCACATTAAGTATTAGTTTTGATGGTACTCTACAAACCTGATTTTTGATGAAGGTATTTTTTCTTTCATCAGTTTAGTCACAATGCATTCATGAATTCAAAATCAGATTTTTTTTGTTTATGTTTTTTTAAGAAAGATTTCTTTTTAGAAATGTATTTCCCATTAGTTTCTTTTTGCTTTTGCTTACCGTTTATGTAGTTGATGAGTTCAATCCATGTAAGAGTCTAAAGATATTAAAATATATTGCAAGGACATAGTGTATCTGAAATCATTTAGCATGACCCAAAATACATAGTAGAATTGAAAAGGCAAAAAGAAAATCCCAGCATACTGTGTCAGAAAATTAATGAGGATATTCCTGATTAGGAGTCCAGCCTCTCTACTGAAGAAGTATTCCAGGCATTGCTTGGACATATTTGAGGAGACGTCGAGAAGTGTGGGAGGATATTCCTTGAAAGAGCTGATCTTCTCCTTGAGTAAAAATTCCATTCTTCAATGATGTGTCCATCAGATAGCTATGTAGGCATCTCTTAGCAGCTGCTTCTGCAAAGTTGGCTTTTTATTTCTGATCTATTTTCTGTTCAGGAGTCACTACAATTTAACTACTGTAAGTGAAGTTATTTTCTTAGATGTATTTGAGTGCCTAAACTTAAGGGCCTGATCCTGCAGTTTTGTCCAACTAAATGGCCTTATTCTCATTTGGCTTGTTAACACTGCTGTTATTACACAACTGTAGAGTCCTACTGAGGAGCAGAAAATATTTATTGAACCCTGTTAAAGCATTCACTTTCTGCCATAAAGGATTGATGAGCCACATTTTTCCTTTTCTTTCAATGTAAACCTGTATTTGGTAGTCTCTTTAGCAAAGTTTAATTTGGATTTTTGGCCAGATGTTCAGTCACAGTGAAATTGTTTCTGAGTACAATGTGAATGTAAAGTATCCTTGAACTGACTTTACTGCCCACTGCACAGCACAAATCTCTCCCTGAAGCCCAATGACGTGTTTTCTACAAGGTGTGTTAGCAGAAGAATTCATTGAGAACCCCAAAGCACTGTGGGTGTCCCGTGGCCATGGGGGGTTTTGTGATCGTGCTGGAGGCTAAACCCCCAGGTAGGCTCTGCAATGATCTTTTCCTCTCTGCCTCTTTTGACTGCTGGATTTCTCTATTTGCATAATTATTTCAATGAATTTTTGTTCCCTGCTCAGTCAGGAAGCAGACAGTATTGGCTTAAGGAAAGCATCAGTACCTCCATTTTTCATTTGTTATTGCCTCTGAAACCTAATTTATACCTATATCTATTTATAAATGAGGTAGGACAAAATTATAATCTTGTACACTGTTTTGCAATTCCAGCATTTACCTCTTGTCCTGCTTGACTCTTGGTTGTGTTTAGTTTTCTTTATCAAGGCACTCCTACCGGACTTCCCTTGCATAGTTAGTGTTAGCTGTGCCAAATTCCTGAGATGTTCAGTGAGTGAAGCCAATGCCTCCAGCTAACAAACTTGAGCATTACAGGGTAATTCAGGATTTGTATTATTGTTGACATGTTGTTACAAAACATACTGGCAAAGAAAACACTCATAACGATGTTAAATGCCTGTAATGAATAGCTGAAGGACAGTGAGCATTCAGAGAATAGACTATGTAAGAAGGGAAGAGTATTGTGATATGTGCAACTATGTAAAAACAGGAGAAAACTAAAAAGGAAAGAAGAGCTGCTTATCAATTGAAAAGAGATTCTGAGAGTGCAGTCTTACAAAGCACTCTTTGGAAAGCTCATTGAGATACTTAAACTAGAATTGGCAAAACATTAAATAATACAGTAGTTAGATTCCTTACTGTCAGAAAGCTTGAATAAATATACAGCTGAGGCCTGTTTTTTAGTGGTTGTAGGAGAATTTTATTTCATTTGCCTAAGGGATAATAAATAGATAGCCCTTTGGAAGTTTGAAGCTGACATTTGAGCCTTAAATGAACGTTTGTTTTTTGACTGTGTTTCCCATGAATGCCGGACGGCTGGCTATGATTTTGCTCTCCCTGAGCAGCAAGCGTGTATTTATAATAACAGAGGCACTGGTGCATTTTCTCAGTAGCTGATGGGTGGGCAGGACCAGGACAAGCAGCAGCCAGCTCCAGGCTCCCGAGGCACCCTGGGGACAGTGGTGACCAGGACAGGGATGGGGTGTGGCTCTTTGTGCCACAGCTGGGGCTCTGGAGGGAGAGGATGCAGGGCAGCCTCAGTCTCCAGGAATGGCCGGGCCCCATCTCCTGGTGCAGGGGTCTGCAGTGAAAGTGTGTCCAGGCACAGAACCTCCAGACACACCTGGCTGAGCTGCAGGAGCCATAGAAAGGGGGGAGGAACATCAGGGAGACTGGGAAGGAATTGGAGAGCTGGCTGCAAGCACAGTCTGCAGTGGACCTACAGCTAAACAGACCCAAAATCTCCCACTGGCACACCCCAAAGTGGGGAGAGGAGGCAGTGATGAGGAGAGTGAAAATTTGCAAAAGCAAGGACCTTCAGGAAGAAGAGATTTTCCCCAAAGCCTGAAGTGCCCCTGCAGAGCTGAAAAGACTCTTCACATCGGGAGAGAGGCTGGAGCTGAGTAAGGCAGCCTTATCTGCTCCTGTGTAGCAGGCAGCTCAACTAAGCAAAGGCAGCAGGTGAGAGTAGCAGTGACTCTTCTGAGAAACACAGAGACACACGGTTCTGATACGACACTGTGCACCAGGGGTGTGACTGAGAGACTACCAGACCCCATACAGCCCTCAGACCATTTCTGCTGCTGTTGATCCATGTCATCAGTGGCAGTGATACAGCCAGGAGTGCTCTGAGGAGGATCCAGAAGGAAGTCAATCAAAAATGCCAGGACGCCTGCATGGATGAACAAGTAGTTCCTGGACAAACTCAAAACACTAAAAGAAAGTCTACAGAGACTGGAATCTGGGACAGGATGCTGGTGAGAAGTGCACAGAAATTGTCTGAGAAGTCAGGGATCAGGTTTGGAAAACTAAAGCCCTGATAGAATTGTCTGGCCACGTGTATTGGTTTGAAAGTAAAACCAGTGCGAGACTCCAAGTCAGTAATACAGTTTAATAGGAGAAAAGAGAAAAAATAAAATACATGCAATAATATAAAAGAAACAACCACCGACACAGTCAGAAATACAACCTGACACCCTGTCAGTCAGGGTGTTGATAGCAGTCCATATAAATGGTGGCTGCAGTCCTCCTGGATGACAGATGTGATTCAGTTGAAGCAGTGCTCCTGTAGAAGGTGCAGTTTTCCTCCGAAGATCCAGCGATGATGTGGAAATGATCCGACTTCCCTCTGGGATCCAGTAGAAAGGTCTGCCCTCGTGTCCCAAACCCCAGTTTTTTATCTAGGTAGGAAAGGCTTGGCTCCTGCCCCTGGCTGGGGCATCTCCCAATGGGATGATGTAATCTTATCAGTCACACAATAGGACTTAATGGCCCATTAACAGAATATATCTCCTGCAGGAAGGATGGGTTGTGAAAAGAAAAGGATGATCATCCCCCTGATTTTATCAGATGGCACATCAGCAGAGGATATCTCCCACAGAGATAAGGATCACCACCCCTCCCACATTTGAACAGATGGTGATAGAATACACAAATGTTGCATTGTACCCCAGGACACCACGAATGTCAAGGAAAAAGCCAAAATCTTCTATGTGTACAGTTGGTTGGTGATAAAAGGAAAATGAGGGAAAATATGAACACTCTCTGATAGAAATAGGAGACTTGGTTACTCAGGATAAGGAGAAGGCTGAGATGCTCAATGATTTGTTTGCCTCAGTCCTCACTGGCAAGTGCTCCAGTCACATGCCCCATCCTCAGCAGTGTCCAAGGCCAGGATGGACAGGGGTTTCAGCAACCTGATCTAGTGAATGGCATTCCTGCCCACAGCAGGGGGATCAGAATTAGATGATCTTTAAGGTCCCTTCCAACCTAAGAAATTCTGCCATTCTTTGAAAAGTATTTAAGAAAATGAAACAGGTCAAATTTTCAGTCCCTCTGCTCTAACAATATCCTTGTTAGCACACCATTATGTCATAAATAAACCATCAATCTTTGCTGCTCCTGCTAAGATGCACTCTGTCATTAGAGACACAAATGTGCAGCTGCATCGGGCAGTCCCTGGGCTCTGAAAGTTGACCCACAGCTTTAGGGCACGCTGGGGTGGCACAGCAGTCACCATGATCTCTCTCCTCAGGCAGCAGGCGTTTCTGGCAGGCTGCTCTGCTCTGAACTCCTCTTCCATCTGCTTCATCCTTGGAGCTGACTGCTGTGGCCACTCACAGAGCAGTTTTGGCAGCAGCAGGGCACAGCTGCCCAGCTTGGGAATGAGTTTTTGAAGTAGTGGCATCTCAGTGTCAGCTTGTGTTCCAGCTAATCTCTTCAGCATCCTCTGGCTGGACTCCTGGCTCTGCTGGCTACTCAGGAGTTGGGGTCAGTCGTTGTGGCTTGCTGGCCTTCTCAGAAGAGCACTTGTCTAGGATTAGTCCCTCTGAAGGAGCTAAGAGCTTTCTTCATACATAACTTTAAAAGTAAAATCATTGTGGAAAATCTCATGAAGTTCACATAGAAACTTCTATAAAATGACATTTAATGCTGTGATAGATTTCCATCCTTGAAAATTTCTGCCGTGCTCTACTAGTGTATGGTGGATTTATTTCTTTAGTGCAAAAAAGAGCTTCATAAAGTCTGGAATAATTTCAAGAAGATAAACCAGAACATGCCTAAAATTATTCACGCACAGAGTATATTCTCTAACATATTGGTGAAGCAGTCACAATCATTCTTAAAGAAGATCAAAAACCATTTCAGTTCCTCCAGCTCTTTCATTGTCAACAATAGAGAGAAAGAAGAATTAAAAATTACTGTCACTTCCTCCAAACATGAACAAAATTAAATATTTTGTTCTAGTCTAGGAATTTTTATTCTATTAAGGTGAATCTCTTCAGACAGATATATGTTCTTTCCTCTTCTGTTCTCTTGTGAATTTCCAAATAGAGGAATTAAAAAATGCTCCAGAGCTTTGAAATCCCAAAGTATGTTGCCTTGTTTCACTTCTCTCTTATTTTACTACTAATTCTGAATGCTACCTGAAGATGAATTTTTAAAGTTAACTATTTTCTCATGCCTCTGACAGTACTGGTGGAATCAGAGTACAGCTGAACCTTTAGGTATCTCAAAAGTTTGCTTTCAATGGTCATGTCCATACTCATAGGGAATTTGACTGGTCACTGAAAATTAAAACATGTGCACAGGTGCAGTAACAAGGACGTACAGGCCATGTCTACTGAATCCTTTTCACAGCATCACTATTCTGGAGACTTGCAAACTTCTATTGCAAATATTATTTAGGACATATGCAGAGATTTTGCTGTATTTAAATGTAATTTTAAAATTTATTATAGCCCTGAATTTACTGTGAGAGCAGCCCAGAATGTGTGTCTTTTTTTTCTTTCTATTCCAAATCCAGGCATATTTGTAGAAATTTTGATGCTGTTTTTTCCCAAACTTGCATGTTTTCTGTTCTAAAATAGAAATGTTGATTGTGTGAGTAAGATGGAACTTACTCTTCCATAGCATGTTGACTCTTCAGTGAGTAATGAGTAAAATGTAGTTTTGCATGCATGTCATTTTTACTGGAGTAAATAGAGTATGATTATATGAGGGAAGGAATTTTGCTGATTTAAAAGCACCATTTACTCATGTTTGGGATGAAGCTTTCAGCAGAAGAGAACCAGAGGGACAAAATACCAGTGGATAGTACAAGAGAACATGCAAAATATTCTTTCCATGGGAAAAAGTGCTTGGTGTATTCTCTGCAACATTTTCTTCTGCCTTGGTCCAGATCTCCAGGTGCAGAATAAGTACAAATGTAGTGGGAGACTCCTCTTGTGCAGACCCCATCTTGCTATCTCTGTTTATAGCATTCTTTCGAAAGAAATTAATGGAATAATGGTGATGCAAAGTCCATTAAAGGTCTAGCTGTACTATGAGGATTAGGTTGGTAAACACAGGATTGTTCTGTTTTGCTCTGCAGCAGGAGATAATTTGAGTTGGGTACAAGGTTGTGCAGGCTGAGATCCTCAGTGCAGTTCTCCCAAGCTCTGTCAGTCACATGTGCAGAACTGTGGTGTCTTCTCCAGGCACATGAAAAGAAGAAAACAGTGTACCCAAGTGCTTCTTATATTTTGCCTTAGAGCTCTCTGCTAGCAAACCAAGCACTGTTTTTAGGAACGAGGCTGCAGTTTCCCAGAACTACACAAGAATAGTGCCAAATGGAGAAAACACAAAGCATTTCTGATCTGTGGGAGTTCCAAGGCAACAGACAATTATTGTCAGTTAAAAGTGAGTGTGTAAAATTCAGTTGGGAGCAAAGAGGATCATGAAGGCTTGTAAGAAATGACATTTTTCCTTATGTATGTAAAACCTATTTCTAAGAAAGTAGATTTTGTGGCATGTGGTTTGGGGTGGTGTATCTTGTGGGATCTGAGGTTTGTTTTGATTTTTTTTCTTTGAAGAGTTGTTTAACCCAGAAGTGCCCTCTTGAATAATATTGAATAATAAGGATCCGCTTGGTTGCTTTATTTGAAAGTTGTTTGGAAATATCTGCAGAATAGGGAAACAAATGCAATTGAGCAGCAGAAACTTGGTTGCTGGGACTCTTATTAACTCTTTAACTACTTTTCTTAAAACTAGAGGAAGTATGGCATATAGCTACTTCAGAAAATATTCTAGAAAGAAAAGGTTTAAATGGATAAAACAGCAAATACAGGCATTGTGGAATGCTTGTTTGGCAAGGCTGGAAAGAAAAGAAGGGGTAAAAGATGGCAATGCTAGATGAGAGAGATTCTCTCTGATAGTATCTCATAAGGTTTTGCATTGTTTTCATGTTAAGATCCTTTTTTATGCTTAGTCACTTAAATAAGTGTGTATTTGCATCATATTTTTTTCTTTGTATTTTGATTCTTTCAAAATTAATTTTTGCTTACGTATCTTTTGTTCAGATTTACTTATACTAGAAGATATTTCAAAGTGCCTAGGTTTTCAGTTTATGTCAAAGTCCAGATTATGGAACGTGAAACATTTTGTTTCTGAATATTAGCATCTTGCAGCCATCAGAAGTTTACTTGCAGCCAGTGATTCAATAGTAATATATGCTTAAGCTTTCACAGAGTGACACTTTTATTGGGACACCAAGCAAGTGACATTTATGGGAAGTATGCAACTGAATTAACTTCCACCTACAACCCTTTCCTCGTCTCTAGGCATTACTTTCTAAGGTGAACTAGAAAACTCCAGGAGATAAATGACAGTCAGGGATGACCATGCTTAAAGCCTACAGCTAGAAGAAATATCATTATTACTACTCTTATTCTTATTCTTATTCTTATTCTTATTCTTATTCTTATTCTTATTCTTATTCTTATTCTTATTCTTATTCTTATTCTATTCTTATTCTTATTCTTATTCTTTACTATTATTATCATTATCGTTGTTGTTGTATTAATAGGAAAAGCTGTATCTGGCCAATGATGTAAAGTGAAGATTTGAGTTTAGTAAAGACTAAATCTAAACCCCTGTGCATATATTTGATGAAGATTGCATGTGAACTCTGGGAACAGGTGAAGAGTATCTAATTTTTCTTTTAAAACACTTGTCTCAGCCAACTTCCACTGCTGAAGTTTTACCATTTGAGGTGGATACCACTGCCTGTCAAAGATCTAATAATATATTGCTAGACATGTCTTGGTTTGAAAAATTAAATACATATCTCAGCGTTACTAGTGTGGTGTTCTGTTCTTACTGGAGTCTTTGTCATCAATTGTTTATTTCTGTATCTCTCATGTAAATTGTAGAATAAAAAGACAAAATTCAGTAGCTCCAGAAAAAGTAGCACGTGACCAGTCTCATGTATATTTGGTGGAAAGAGATACTAAGACTAAAATAATACTGTCATTTCTCCTCCCTCTAAAGAGTTGTGTGTGTATTGTATTTTGCTGTGCCAGAAATTACCAGTTGATCAAATGAATAAAATCCCCAAGAACTTAATTCCATTCTATCTTTCCCTCCTTGCTGAAAGGACTGACAAAGTAGCAATCCTTGTCTTTCATTGACAGATAGCTGTACTCCCTCTGTAGTTTGAGTTTTTATGTGGAGTGTGATCTCTCTTTACAGCACTGCATTGCAGTAATGCTCAGGCAGTGCCAGTGTGCTAGAATCCCTTGGACGGAGGGACCCAGGAGCACAGGCTTTTGTCTCAAATCCTTTGACTGTTGAACATGTCAAATACACCCAGCTTTTAGTTCTTACTTATGCCTTCTTTTGTTTTCTTTGCTGGTTTTTATCATTTCTTTGGAAGGTGCTCACAAAAAAAAGAGGTTTATTCTTATTATTGTTTGCAGGTTTCCAACCTGTACCTGTATGACAGTGTGCTCATGCTGGCCAATGCTTTCCACAGAAAACTGGAGGACAGGAAATGGCACAGCATGGCAAGTCTGAACTGCATGAGGAAATCCACCAAACCTTGGAACGGAGGAAGGTCCATGCTAGAGACTATTAAGAAGGTGAGAAAAGACAAACCACTATTGTGTGAGCAACTGAAAGAGTTGCTTCATGTCTGCTTGAGCATTTGAAGATGGTTTTAACTTCTATTCAACTTTTCTGTGATGTATTACAAGCAAGTGATCTGCAACGACCAAGGACAATACACAGCTATTAAACAAGTAAATGATTTATGATAAACAAGTTACACACAGTGCAGCGTGGGTCCAGTGGTGTGTGTTCTACTTCTCTTGTACTCGTGCCTTCTGTGGAGGAAGTAGGATCAGTAGTAGTTATAGGAATTGATTCATGCATTTTTGCAAAAGGATAACTTAAGGAGCTTGGGGGTCAGGGGGGGAAACCAATGATGAGTTTTAAGCCTTATGTTCCATTTTCTACAGTTCAGATAGCTTTGTAAGTTAGCTGAGCATTGGTAAGGATCTATTTGTGTACTGTAGCCCAGATCAGAACAAAAAGGATCTGATTTGGCTAAGCTATCACTAGTAGTTACACTGTCTTGCACCACGCTGAAATACTCAAATATGGACAGAACTGTGGCTTTGCAGACACCTGACAACTTCTTGTATAAAAGTTACTTGAACACAAGTATTAGT
This sequence comes from Acridotheres tristis, assembly GCA_037013685.1. Taxonomy (NCBI): domain Eukaryota; kingdom Metazoa; phylum Chordata; class Aves; order Passeriformes; family Sturnidae; genus Acridotheres; species Acridotheres tristis. The sequence continues at coordinate 8,520,347 of CM072893.1, read as the reverse complement.
AGAAAAAACCCCTAATTTTACTATACTCACTTTTGCATTGTTCAGAAGAAACCCCCTGTTCCCAAATATATATTGATGAAATAATTTTTCTTTAGCAAAATGATGCAATTTGATCATTTCGACGAGTCCTAATGATGCCATCCTTTGCTGCTAAATTCTAACTTTGGTGTCACTTCAAGCCTCTTTGCTACAAAGCCAGAATCAAACTGATAGTTTCACAGAGATGCAATTTTATCTTTCCTTCATGCTTCTTTTGGGAGCACAGCAGACATGCCCTTTGTTTTGGGCTGGGAGTTCATGCCTTGGTAATCAAGCCAAGAACTGAGCCCACTGCCCTCAGTTACACCAGGAGGGCTGTTGTCTCAGTCCACCAAGCCCTTATCTTTTTCTTTGGGGTCTGTTTCTGTGGAGAGTAATGACCTGACAGCCATAAATACTGCGTGTGTTAGTGCTAAAGTAATTGTCTGAAATAATTTAAAAACTAAGTCTTTTGTCTGGTTCCAGGTTTGAGCTACTGAAGAACATGTGTGCTACATTTAAGTTCTCTGTAAACATGATTAAAGCGTATTTGCACACATTTTATGCAGAAGAGTGTTTATGAAGGCAAATGTCTTCTGTTCTGAAATTTCTCCAACTTACTTCCTTAGGGTCATATAACTGGGCTAACTGGTGTTATGGAGTTCAGAGAAGATGGAGCCAACCCCTATGTCCAATTTGAAATATTGGGCACCAGCTACAGCGAAACATTTGGCAAAGACGTGCGGAGGGTAAAGATATGCTGCTTCCTTCTCCCTTTTGTTTTCCTCTAAATAATATACATCCTACCTCACAGGAGAAAGTGTTAATCTTCAAGAATGAATTAGTGCTACGCTGCAGAAGACATTTACTCTATGAGAAATATTTTCTAATTTATTACACACTTAAATCTTGAAAAATGGTTTTATATTGGTAGGCAGGAATCTTGCAAGTTATTTCTCATGTGCAGTAACGATGCAATACCATAAGCATCTTGTGAATATAATAGTGAAGACTGCACCATTTAGCTTATGTATTTTATTGTTAATTAAGATAGGATTGCTATAATATGAATATGGAAGATACAACACAATTGACACTTGTCTTACTAAGGAAGCTAGCTGAGCATATAAATTACGTAAACACACTAGGATGTTTTAATTATAGCTGCTGCAAGAATTTGAGATAAATTAAAAATTGTAGAGAAAATAATTTCCAAAATGAAAGATGCTCTGTTATGAAAAGTAAAGATTGACCTATCAATGGTAGCTGGTGGAACAAGGTCTGCCAAGGATTAGAAGGAGTTAAAATGGTTCCATGGGATTATTGACATAAATTGTCTTATTCTGCAAACGCTACCTTGAACATACTCAGGCAGAGGGGATGCTCCAAAAATACATGAAACTCTCAGTTGAACAATGAGGTTCTGATTGGAGCCCATGCTATAAATAGTTTCTAAAGTGCTCAGATGGTTGAAATGCAGACATTACCAAGGTATGATCAATGGGTCCTACATTAAACAAAGCTGACCAAAGAGGAATTCACAAATAATTAAAATATATATGATTTCTTATTTTCATTTGGCCATTGGTTTCTGTGATTGCTTTGATTTGTCTGAATTAGAGAAGTGTAAGTGGAAAAACAAGCAAAGAACTTGTGTTTACATAATCATCTTTATCAGCTAAACATGAGATTCTTTCAGAGTCTAATTTGGCAAAAGGATTCTGGACATGAAGCCAAAGTTGTACAGTATCTATTAGAAATTCAACAGAAGGGAGACAAGTATTTGAAATGCATAAAGTTCCAGGAGATATAACTGAAAATTTTCTGTTGCCAGAAGTATGCCTCCAAACACTTCAGTTTGGCTCTTACATTGTGGTGACGAGGAAAGGCTATTTTTCAGTCCACTTTCATTTCTAGAAGATTGAAAATTAAGAAGTCTTAAATTTCAAACACTGTGTGAATTATAAAAGATTATCATATTGCCTTAATTTTGGAAAAAGTGTGGCCTGTTCAATAAAACAAGGTTGGTTTAGGAGGTGTAGGAATCAATCCTGTTTCTCAGGCAGCAGTATGCTCTTTTTGCATACACAAGTATGCAAAACACAAGGATCTGGTGCCATGTGAGATGCTGTGGACTACCCCACTATTCCCAGCTGCCAGCCCAGAAAAGTCTGAGTGTGCTGTCAGTGCTATGTTATCCCTAGCACATGGATGCCATGGGACATTTAAATTTGGTCCCATTTTGTAATAGAATTCCCAAGTGACTTTGCTTAAGTCACATAATTGCTTGATGCTTCAATATTTACCTTCCAGTAAACATTGGCATGAACATGAGAGAGCACAGGTTTGAGCTTTACAGGCAAACTGGGATGTATGAGTGTACATTATTAGGTGTTTTCTAATGTGCATTTCAAATATGGTACTACAGATACAAATTCTCTCACTTTGGTATGTGCAGCTCACTGACCAAATTGACACATAATCCAAAGGTGTGAGGTGGAGATAACTAAAATATCACTCAAAAGCGACCACAAGGCAAAGAAATAGGTAAAATGACTAAGTGGGAAAATTGCTAAAATGGCTGCCCTGGTATACTACTGATAGCTTTTCATCCCTAGTGTGCTACTTTGAGGTTGTGCTGCTAGGTGGTTAATATAGGAAGGCTCTTTGGGTGTTAAATGCAGAACACTACAGAGTTCCCAAAAATTGAAAGGGAGTATAATTCTAAATGGGTAAAAAGCTAATGGCTGTGGAATACTGCTCTGAGCTAAAATGAAGTTCTGGAAATCATCCTTTCAGTCTAATATATAGAGAGAGTAAAAAGTCAGCAATATGCTACAGAAATTTGGAGAATTTGGAAGAGATGATACCTCTTAGAGCAAAATTACCATGTAACTATTGGAATTCAATTATTTAGGCAGCCTGACTTTTTATTATTGCAGCAAAAATATGTTACAGGTTTTAAAGGCTCAGAAAGTCATCCTTGTCTTATTTATATTACTTGAGTGAGAGACCAGTTTCTGATTTATTGTCAGTTGTTTCCATTTCAGCCTTTTTTGGTCAGATTTAGCTGTGGAGGCACATATTTTGGGTAGAAAATAGAGTCCTCTCTGCATCGTTTTATTTATATATGGAGAGCATCTGTAGTTATTCATCCCTGTCCAGATCCTACAAGAAATCTTTGCACTTGTATCAGGGGTAGGGTAGGGCAAAAGACTATAATGCTGAGTGTTGAACCTTAGAGGGAATCCAGTCAAAAGCTTTTAATTGGACTTCTAACACTCAGCATCCCTTACAAAGCTTCTTGGGGATCCTGGGAGGTTGTCCAAGTCAGTAACTCAAATCTGCAGGAATTTTCAGAGCTATTTTGCAGAGGCATCTTGACTCTCCAGTTGTCCTGAGATCTGGTCTTTCCACAGACCATTTTTCCTTCCTCTAGCTGTGATTTAGTTACGATTGCACCTAAATATATGTATTTCATTGCTCAGGGTAGCTTATTTATTCCTCAAGTCACTTTGTCTTCTCCTTTCTTACTCAAGTCTAACACTATGTGGTTTTGGTAAAGGCTCACAGGGGCTTTTGTGTATTTTGTGTGTTACCGTTTGTTTTTCCTTTGAGTGCACTTTAGTGAAAGGGAAACTTCAGAAAGTGCTCTAATTTTTTGGTTTAAACATAATCTTTTAAACATACTCTTCTAAAAACAGAATCGTTTAAAGAATTGTAATTACCTAATTTTATATATGTGTATCTATAATTTAAAATACTGTTGATTGTTATATTTAAATTATCCCTGATTATAAGTTTTTAGTTTTACTACATATATCATTTGTAGTGAAATTCATGCATTCTCTTTTTAAAATCAACAAAAGGAAGATTGGTACATACCTTAAGGACTGGGTATGTCCCTTAAGGTATATCACCTTGTTTTACAAAAGGCTCAGGTAACTGCCTTCTATTCACCGTGTACATGTCAAAGTTTAGAAAGTGTCATGTATTCATGCTTAAAATAGAGATTTGTGTTGTGGCTTATTGGGGCATTTGAAAGTTGAAGATTGCTAGAGAAACTGGAAAGGCTTAAATGTCTCCTGCTTGACGATTACCACTATGATTTATGCTCCTAGTGTCTATAAACACCTTCAGAAATAGCAACCAGAGTATCTGTATATTGAAATAAATAAGAAAAATAAGTGAATGTAAAGTTAATGAGTTGATAAGGAAACAGAATATATCAAATAGGAAAAAGCAAAAATAAAGCTGATGTCCTACTTTCATAGTCCAATGGTTGTAGAAGGGGAAAGGAAGGCAGGACTACAGTAATTCATTCCTTAGTGACTGACTATATTATTAGCTCTTATTAATGACAGCCTTGATGGAACTTTCAGAACATCTGGGCTGCTTCATACTTCTCATGTTCCTGCACTTGGGTAGGTTCTACCCAGTATGAGAGCTGGACAGTCCAGCTGTGAGGGCCAGCCTAAGGGACTGGAGCTCCAGGGTGGCTTTCCCAGCGAGTCACCAGGGCACCGTGAGCTCTCGAGGTGCAAACCTCTTTATTCTTATTTGAGCACGTGTGCAGAAAACACTGTAACAGCTAGCACGCCTGTGATTAGGCTAAGTTAGACAATGCCTGTAAGGGGCTTTATGATAATCTTCATCTTTAGCAGGAAGGTCTTCTTCAAGTGTGAAATGATGTGGGTATTCAGTTTACTTTATGACAGGGAACATATTATATTCTAAAGCAATCTGCATTTCTTTCCCAAGCTGGCTGTAATGAAGGCATAATTAATGGTTTGCACACATTTTGTGTTTCATAAGAAGCATTCTGTGCAAAATGATGTTTATGATTGGTTATTCATTTCTGTCAGTTGGTATGTTTTTTTTTTCAAAATTAGATTTTCTTGAAATATCATAAGCTTTGTAAACAGTTGTTTCCTACAGCATTTCTGAGGCAGACTGCAGAAGTCACTGTAAGTAGTTTTTGTGATATGTTTCACAGTTGTTGAAACCACATTTTTGAATTCTGATACCATGGTTTAGTGGGGATTTTTACTTTTAGAAAATATCTCATTATTATCACAAGACAAGTCCTGTGCTTCTTGTTCATTGCAAAAATGTATGGTATTTTTAGACATCTGCAGTATCAAGTACTTTCACCTCCAATAATATTGCCAAATCCCATCATATGCTGCTAAAAGTTATATTTACACCAAAAGAATTATGTGGTTCCTACCATAATTGAACCAGTTTTACTGACATGGAAAAATACATAACTTAATTGCCGTGGCTTTAGCTGCAAAACAGATTCCTGCCCCCTGCTTGAACACTTCATAAGCAGGCACTTGGGTGTAGTATTTCAGTTTTAGCTGTTTGGCCAAGGTATCTTTCAGCAGAAATGTAAGACAGAACTTGTATCTACTTATGATCAGTAAAATGCCTCTGTTACATTGCAAAGGGAAGAGTGAATAGTCCTCTCCCTCTTGGTAGAATGCACTTTCCACATATTTACATTTGGTTAAATTTTCTCTTTCTACCTGTGCTGACTGAGTGGTGGAATAATTTGGAAAAAGAGCATTGTGATTCATCCTATAACCACATTGTGTCAAACTGAAAAAGCAACTGAAGTATTTTACTCAAAATAATAAACTCCCTTAAATTTTTATTTCTGATTTTCTGTGCATGATGTATATGAGGAATAAAAGTAAATGCATGCCTTGCATATTCCATAAGTTGAATTATTCATGGTGAGAAATACAGCTTAACATATAGGAAACGGCTATGATAAATTTTTAAATCATAGAAGAAACATAATAACCTTGAACATCTTGGTTTGTTTTTTCCCTGAAATAAAGTGGGGTCGCTGCTTGCCCAAGTTCTGCAAACTGGTCTTTTTTTTTTATTTTATAATTGATATATACTTAATGTTGTGTATGTATTCATTGTAAATTTCTAGCGGGATTATTTCACTGAAGAGTGGGTAAGCAATTTTAAAACGTATTTGCTGTTGTTGCAGGAATGTGATACATAGTTCCTTAAAAGTTGTTTTTTTTTTTTTTTTTTATTTCTAAATTATGTTTTTGGAAAGCATTGCCAATGGGACCTATGCTTGTGCATAAACTGTTATTTATATTTGCAAATTGTGCCAGTGTCAACACCAAGGAAAAGGGATATCTTGCAAATTTGAGTTGGAATTTCTCCAAGCATAAGATTGTGCTGGTCTTCCCCTTTGGAAGACTGTTTCCATGACATTTTCATAGTGTGAAGCTTGAGGGTAGATTTTACAAAGCAGCCACATGTGAGGTAAGAGTGGGGCCAGGACAATTAGGGTGCTGGAGAAGTTTCCACAGCCACGTGCACCACTACCTGTATGTTTAGAAATTCTGCTTAATTTCTAAGTCACATATTATATCATACCTGTCAGGTTATAATGAATGGTGGTATAACATCCTTCTTCTTTCACACATATGCTGTAGTGCATAAAATTTGGATAATAGGAGTACTGAAATCAGCCTTGTAAAAACAGTTGCATCTTTAATTATGGAGTTTTCACCAAAGCTCCTGTAATTTACTGATGAATCCTAGGAGGGTATTTCCTCCTAGGTATTCTAGTACAAGAAAAGCCCCTTTCTGTAGCTCAGTTCATGAAGAATCTGTGCTAAAGTGTGGCCACCATGAAAAAAGAAGTATTTTCATACAGCAACAGGTCAAGTTTTTCTGAGCTTAACAAAGAAAAAGAAAAGTGTTTGGGAAAAAACTACTCAAATTATTTTTACCTTTTTGGAAATCCAAAAATGGAAATTATTTACAATTTTCTTTTTCATGGTATAAAGCTTGAACAAAGGCAACAAGCTCTCTACTCCAGAAAAGAGGAACAGTCTGTCTTTTTTAATTTCCTGCCCTGAGAAATATCTTTGATCCCTGATTGTTGTTTAAAACCTAGAACTTTTTGTTGAATGTTAGAATAACATTCATGACGTTTTTTAGTATAATGTCTGTTTAGCAAAACTGCTTTGAAAGAAAACTGTAATAATAATGACAATAATAATGCCAAAATACTGTTATCTTAACTGTCAGATGGAATAGATGTCATCTTGGCTTTTATAAGGACATAAACTAAAGAGATCTAACATCTCTTCATTTACGGCATGGTCTCAGTGTCAGGGACAGTTGCAAGGACTGTATATCGAGGGAGACCATGCACAGTGTCTTCTCTGCAGTATTTGAAAAATGTATTTAATTCTTCTAATGGTTGCTGCCTTGCATCATTTGATAAACTGCAAATACATTTAGGCCGAGCATAATTTATGAAGTAATTTATTTCAGCAGTAATATTAAAATCCAGGCTATTAAAATCTGGTGCCTGCCTGTGCTGCCTGTGTGTATTGCTCTGATATATTCAATATGTCCAAAAGTGGATCTTGAAATATAGGTAGTTAATCTATTTGCTCATGCTTCTATCGTAGTTAAGAAGAATGAAAGAATTTTATGGTTTCTCTTTAGTCTTATTAAAATAAACAACATAAATAGAAGTTATCTAAATTTCCCCTTTTATTTATGTTTTTATTTTTGCCATTTCATGCCAGATTACACTACTGTATATGAATAAATATTTTCACATGCAGGTTTTCAAAAGAAAGGCTTAATGACAAGATTACTTTGTGTTCAGTCCAAGTGTGGGACATGAGGAACTTTTGTATTACCAAGTGGCAGGAACTATCTGGCTTGTTTGACTTGTTTCCTTAATTTAGTTATGCTTAAAAAACGAGTAATGCTAATTCCTGGATTTATCTTTTTGGAAAGATACTTTCAAAAGGGCATCAGAGTTCTGATTAAGCTTCTTTGTCTTTATTGTCTAATTCACTGCAATTACAGTACTTGGCAAAGATTGCCTGCTGCTGTTCCAGTTCCTCACAGAACTACCTTTAAATTGAGGACCTCCTGTTTTCAAACGACACAGGAAACACTGAGTCTTACCTTAAAATAGGTACAATCTATAATCAGTGCGAGCCTGTGTCAAGGAAAGAATTCCAAAATATGCCTGGTCCAGTACCACAATCTGTCTTGCAATAGGAGTGAATGAGTTTATGTATTTGGGTAAAGTACACAGATGACATGTAATGAAACTTGTTTTTCATTTTGAGACAACTTCATTTTACTGGAATGAAGACAGGCTTACATAAAAACTGCAATGGAATATCCTTTCTGAACATGCTGTAGTATGTCTGTATTTTTAATATGTTAATGAGTGTGATGCACAAACATTTACTTAACTCACAACAGTATGTTTCCTATGAAAAGTTAAAGACAGACTTTACTGATGAGGCCTGAAGAACTTGAGAATATTTGGCTTTGTTGGAAAGCAGATAAAATGAGAAGTAGAGGAAAAACAACAAATAATCCAGGGATTCTCTGTCATAGTGAATGAGTTAGGGAAATATCCTGCTGTTCAACATTGACCAAAGCAGGTAGCCAGATACAGGTTTTCTTTTAGGAAAAGAAACAGCAAAAAAAGAGTTAAATCTGACACCAGTTATCTGCTTTTAATTTCCTTGCCAAGATCAGTTTCACTGAATATTAGCAAAATGAGAAGAAAGGGAGCTTGCTTGCCTATTAAGAGGCAGTAAATTCCTCTCAATTGGAATACCACCAAAAGGTCCCAAAAGGATGTGTTTTACTTAGGACAACACTTGCACGTGTTCTCACTGTGTCTTAAATTCTTGTGCTGTCTTTTGTTCCTGCCCTTTCTCCCACCATCACAGGACTTTGGGAAAAAAACGGGGAGTCACATTCTTTCTCCTACATGCTGGGACATCGTGTCTGGGGTGGACATGGCAATGACATTTTGTGTTAGGTGGCTAAGGCACTGGTGATTCCACCAGCCTGTCGAGGGAATTGCTGGTTTCAGCAGGTTGCCCACAATATCTCCCTGCACTGTTCATTGTAAAGTTTTCAAGTTTTCAAGTTATGCATTGGTAATATTTTGTTACGTTGCTCCAAGAGAAGTGGGTATTAACGTAGGTGAAATAGCAAAATTTAGGGGTGGTATCTGGCTCATACCAGTTATTGGGCATTTGTCTGGGCTGTTTTTAAGTAAGGATTGTTATCTAAGTACACATGAGGTTGGTGAAATTAAAAAACAAGTGTGCTTTTACAAAGCAGTCTAAAGCTTTCTAAATACTGTGGTTGGCCAGGGAAGTGACTAGTTCCTGCAGCCTTACCAGAAAGTACTCCTAGACAAGTATAACAATCAGCAATTGCTTACATGGGAGAAAAAAAGCTAATATTTAGTAACTAGGAGCGTGGGTGATGTTTAACTCTATGACAACATTTCTGTTTGAGTAGTTCTACCACTTCTATAATTTTGTTAAAGTTTTATGTGCAATTTATTCTGCCATAGGATTAATAATACAGTAAGGCCCAAGTTTGCTTTGCAAGATTGCTGTCTGAGCTGTATTGAATCTAAACTGAGCTCATGCTCTCAAGATGCTGCTCAATACCAAACTACAAGGCCACTGTAGCTATTTACATTTCAGTAGCACCTGGAGGCTGTGGTTTTGCTATGCCAAGAGATGTCCAGGTAATTAAATGTATAAATATTGTGTTATATGTAAACCATGTGGTTGTGTGTTCAGAAACCTGCTACTGCTGTTTTGCCATTCTGACAGGAAAATCTTGTCATAATCTAAGTTTGGAAAACATTCAGTATGGGGACTTCTCTAGGGTTTTTGCCAAGACAGGGATAAACATTTCTCTGCATCAGGTGTAAGGTGTGACTTTTAGGGTAGGTATAGCAAACAGTGCTGCTCATGGCTCAAACTTGCAGAGAAAGCAGCTCCCTTCTGGAATAGAATCTGAAGCTGTGTCTGCTATTTTCTTTCTTTTCTCCTAAATTTTAAAATAATAATAAGTATTTCATAGTAGGCTTTCCAAACTTTCCCAGTAATACTACAAGGTAATTGCACTAGAGAAACAAGTGTTATTACTGCATGGCTTTTGGGTTTTCTTTCTAGGACAAGAGAGGACAAAAGAGAACACAAAACATTTACTTTATGAGCATGAGGGAAGTGCACTGAGATTTGTTGTTATTTTTCATTAACTCTGATTGGTTTCTGACTGTTCAGTGGAGGACTGTTCCTCGATAGACTCACTGACAGACCATTCAGCATTCAGGGCTTTCTTCTTTTTTTGAACACAAATAGGAACACAGTAACAGTGAAGCGAAAAACACAGATTTGCTGGCTGAGTTGGCTTAAAATGAAAAACCGAATCTGAATCTAGAGTACAGCCCACAGACTCTGCTACTCTAGTGTGGCTCTTATTACAGCACATTTCAGTTCCTTTCTTAATTGAAACAAAATGTCTAGTCCTGCTGGGATCTCAAGAAGGTCTCTTATGTCAGAGGCATGCTCTCTGGGTTTGCTTCTCTTCCTCTCATGCATCCCCCAGTTTCAGACCTGGCTGATGATTCTCACTTGTGTGTTGTGTTCTGTGCCCCATAAACGTCTCTCTGTTGAGGAGAGAAGCCACAATGCCCCCATTTTGGCAAGAAATCCAAGGTGACTCTGTGTGCAGACTGGCTCTGAAAGACTGGTACCCTCCTCTGCTGCTCGAGCACAGCTTTTTAATAGAACTCAACATATTGTCATACTTGAACTGAAAATTAAATAGATTCCATCCATTCTCCAAATCTATAAATATTTCCTTCCTGTTTCTATTTTGAATGACAAATGAATTGTTCAAAGATCTATAGGTAACTATGGTTTGATTTATTCGAAAAGTAAGGAAAAAAACATAACATGCCTAGTGTTTAATCGGAGAAGAAGAAAGGGAGAAATTTTCATATATGTTTTCATTCTTTATGTAGTGTGCTTCTATATGTTTTTCCTATGGGTGGTATTACAAGACTTTATTATCAATTCTACTGTGTCAGACAGGACTTAACACCGTCATAACACTTTATCCATGATGACTCCTGTTGAATCTTTTTCATTATCCATGTGCCATGCTCCTTTTCTATTTCTTCCACTCCCAAGTTGCAGTGCGAAACAGCCACTTGTTGTAGCCAGTAGAGAAGACCAAATGGGAAATATGGATTGAATGGTCTTTTGTTATTATATTATTTTATTTTTCGTTAAGGGTCAGATGTCATAAGGAAAGGAGCTCAGATTACACTAGATGGGCATTTTTCAGAAATAATCAAAATTTTAAGGCAGTAAGTAGTTTTGCCTTTAAAACAATTATTGCAATTACAGTAGTTTTTTGTATAATTTACTATGATTTTTCAAGTTCATGATAGAGTTACAACTGTTTTAACAAGGCAAAAACACTACAGGCAAAACACAGAATAGCTTGGATTGGAAGGGACTGTTCCTCTTTCTCCTGTCACTCCATGAGGGTAAAAAGGTCCCCTTCAACTTTCTTGTAGCCACCTTTAGATAGTGGAAGGTGCTGTAAGATCTTCCTGAGGTCTTCTCTTGTCCAGGCTGCATAACCTCAGCTCTCTCCACCTGTCTTCCTAGGAGAGGTGCTCCAGCTCTCTGATCATCCTCTTGGCCTCCTCTGGACTTGCAGCAGCAAGTCCATATCCTTGTTTTAAGTTGGTGACCCCAAGTCTGGATCCTAGTATTATCACGAAACAAATTTTTCTTGCTGAAAATACATCTTTGTTCTTTGCCAAGAACAGGTACAGTACAGCCTGTTCTTCATAATATACAGCACTTCAGAGAGGATCTTCACCTGCCTGCTGCTCCTGCTCTCTGCCAGATTATCTTTCTCTATTCTCACAGATTTTGAGCAAAATATTCCTTAAGAACCTGTACTCATTTTGCTTGTGTCTGTACAGGAGGATTTATGGTAGGTCTTTTGAGTATTGATACTGTATTTTGAAGATAAGCTGCTCTTTTTTTGGCAAAGAAATAGAGTTAGCAGGATCCCCTAGAAGGATAAGAAGAATTGGAGCAGCAAGGATCTCTTCAGCTTCCTTCCTCCAGTGTCTCCCAGCTCAGCCTGGCACATTAAAAATCTCCATTGCTCCATGGCAGTTAGTCAGGCCGAAACAAAGATTAACTGTCCTTTCCTGTAGCTGAATTAACTTTCTAGATGTAGGTGGTATAAAATAGGTACATCAATGTACCTTCTACCTCTCTGGCTATAATTATTTCAGAAGTGCTGTCTATTCTGAATTCAAAATAACTGTGAGTATTTCCTGACTTAAAAGTACAGGCTCTGTAGAACCTGACTTTCTAGCTGAAGTGAGCAGTTTTAATTCTGATTTTGAAACACCACTCTAGGATATCTCTCTTCTGTAGCTCTGGCTTTCTTCAGTAGATATTTCATAGTCCAGTCCAGAAAGACAGTGCATGGGTTAATACTGCTCCATATCAGTGAGGAAAGGAAGGACTTTTTTCTCCTCCTTTCCATTGGAAGTAAACACACCTTAAACCAAAAGCTGTTTGTGTACAGCTGCCATCCTGCCCCATCATTGCTTCAGATCCTTCCCTGTTCCCTATGCTCCCTGTCACCAAAAATAAGCATTAACAATGTCTTCCAGCATAAAAATTGGGATGGCTGTTGGTTTGATCTGTCTTAGTTCCAGAATTTCTTTACCTTTCTGTTAGCATCTCAAAATCACAGAATCACAGAGTTAGCTGAGTTGGAAGGGACTTACAAGGATCATGAAGTCCAAGTCTTGGCCTTGCACAGGACCAGCCCCAAGATCACACCACGGGCCTGGGAGTGTTGTCCAAACACTTCTTGGTGCTGTGTCCACTGCCCTGGGGAGCCTGTTCAGTGCCCAACCACCCTCTGGGTGAAAAACCTTTTTCTGGTATCCAACCTTCCCCAACACAATTTCAGGCCATTCCTTCAGCTCCTGTCACTGTCACTGCAGAGGTCAGCCAGGCAGCAGCACAGTGCTGTGTGTGGAAGTACACCAGGAGCACAGGCTGTTAATTTGAGCAATCCCAGAAACTTGGGGATGCAGTGATTCGTGAGGAAGGGACCTCCAGCTGGCCTGCAACTTAAGTAAACTGACAAAGTCTGTTGATTTAAATACTCGTTTGATTGACAGCATCTCTGCTGAAATCCACTCCAGGAACTAGTTCTGTTGCCTTCCTGATGTATTTCTACTGAAGGATGTCTGGTCTTGGCTGTCTCAGACTTTTTTATGTCCCAGTGTGCTTGATTGTAAATCCAAATGGTCTCCCTATTTTTGTTGCTGTTAACCATTTGCATAAACATTCTGAATCTTTAAATTTTGGGCAAGACTATAAAGCGTGCAAACTCTTACAGATGTATACTGCATCTATAGATTTCACTGTCTCTTAATTTTTTCTGTGGCGTACTAGAATCTGATTTTCATGTCAGTTGCTTAAAAAAATACAAATCAATAAAAAGCAATTCTTCTGGGAGCATTTTAAAGGACACATTTTTAGGATGGAAAAAGCACAGCTGTAGGATTCGTTATTTTACTTTTGTGTGCTCACTAATGCTGTCAAGAATTCAGTGTTGAGAAACAAGACATGCCCAGTGGAAATGCAAGGATATGAGAAAACCAAAAAGAATTTATGGATACTAGTCATCAATAAACCTGACAGACAATATCAATGCTTCCTTTAGCTGATTACAAGCTAGAAATACAGCTACGCTTTCCAGACTGTACATTATATTGTAGAACTTAATATTGCTGTGAGGAAGAGTTTTTTCTGTATTATCTCTGCATGGTGTTTTGCAGACAGTCCTGCAGTGTCCCTCACAGTTCTCTGGGCTGGTCCAGCTGCCTGGCTGGAGCACAGGCAGGGCTCAGTTCTCACCCTTCCACTCTGCAGAGGATCTGAGCTCAGGCCAGGGTGACACCCCTGGTTACTGCACAGGGAGTGCAGAAAACTGGAAAGCTGGGGATATTTGGGATGCTTCAGCTGCCTCCAGTACAGGAAACTGGTATGTTCCTGTGTCACCTATCAGCTGATGAGGATTTGATAGATATTTTTAGACAATTCCCAGAAAAATGGCAACAGATTGTCTAGTATTAGTTTAGAATAAAAAATAGGGCAAATTTGGATATAAAGAAAACGCAGGCTAGCTTAGCGCCTGTGCAAATATTTACTTAAATCAGATGTAATTTTTAAAAATAATGTATTTATTTCATAGGCATAATAAATAGTTAATCTTCTAGGTCAACTTATTTCTTCATTTTCAGAAAGCTATTAAATCTTTTGGCCATCATTTTTATCTATGTGATTTTCAGTTTCAGGAACTAATTTCATATAGGGAATTTTTTCTATGTGTAGATATACATATATTAGCTTCTTTCATGTAAATATAAGGCTTTGGTGTAAAAACCTAACTAAATTTTACCCCAGTTTCACCAATAACAAGCAATAATTCCTTCCACTGTAAATGGCAAGCAGTGAGTACAACCAGTGCAAGTGGGGGCTCTGTGTTCAGAAAGGCAGCACATGTAAGGTCATCCAGATAAACACACCAAACATACCAGCAGTCCTTTAGCTGTTTTTTCTCTGCCTGTTGCTTCTCTTTGCAGTCATTCCAGACACCTTTGATTGGCTGTGCATCATTACCAGGCATCCATATACCTCAGCTTAGAGTTTATTAAAACCAAGTATTTTCTATTCATGAATGTGTCTCTGATTCTAATTTACAAGGTCTCCTTTATTAAAGCTTACTCTCACTTGGCATTTCTTTTCATTATCTGAGAGAAAAAGGCACAAACTGTTTTTTCCTTTTAATTTTTCTTTTGCAAAGTCTCAAATATTGAATTCTGGCTAGCTGGAATCCTAACTAGCTGGACTTTGATGTCTTTCTTCCTGCTGCTGCCTTTTGTCTTCAGAGAAGCATGGTCTCCCTAAAGTTACCTTCATATGAAGACCTTTGTACATCTGCAGATCTTTATTTTTCCTTAGTAGAAAATGAGGCTGCCTCAAAAATGGGTTTTGAATGGATTTTAAAATTCCCTCTTCCTTCAAATGTGGCATTGCTTCACTCTATATCATTTAATGGCTTTTTATAAATATTTTCTGTTACTGTTTTGTAATAATCTGCTTAAAAGAACCCAAACCTGTTTATTTGCAATGACAGATGATGTGCTCTACCTGGACATCTCCCAGCTAGATAATTTCTAATTATCTTAATAGATGTGTTTGGAAGATAGTGATTTATATTGAATTATAGACTATCTTGAGTTCTAAGGAACCCACTTATATAATCTAAATGATTAATTAAATATAAGGGAACCAGGATATATGGAACCAAGTATATAGAAACCACATTACTTACAAAACAACTTCTAACTACATCAGTACTATATATTGTTTTTTTTATGCATGTTTTGAAGGATTTGTCTGGAGAATGTGGGGTGGGGAGAAAGGACATCCAGGAAGAGCAGCTGCCTGGCTTCTTGTGAAAATTCGGTGCCTTTAAGGTGGCCGAAATCCTGTAATGAAGTGCAAATTGATTTGGATCTGATCACAGTCCGGTTCTATCCCTTTTCCAGCCTAGCTCGTGTTTCCTTTAGGTGTATAATATTGGCCATGATCTCTTGTTCTTGTTTTTTGCTTGTATTACAGTGCAAATTAGCCCATTTATGCCAAGCTAGTTTCTTCTTGAAGTTTATTCTCAGTTGTGTTGTCTCTCTGAGTTTGAAGCAGATTCTTAGCTGTATTAGTTAATTTGTGATGCAAATTGACTTATATTGAGATAAATGTAAGCTGCTAGTTCCCATCCTCCTGAAAACTCCCTTGACTTTCCCCTTCCCCAACTATTGTGTACTTTGAAATGATTTACCTGTCATGTCTCAAACTGTTGAGATTGTGACTTTCTACTGCAAAAATTACTGAATACATGTGCAAAAAAATGATGAAGAGCCCTTTAGGATAAAAAAATCTTTAAGAAAATCTCTGTACTACAGTGATTATGCCGATTGATAAAACTCTCAACTGCATGTGGTTATTTTTTCTTCAAAACAAGAAAAAAATAAAAATATTAAAAATTTCAGATGTGTTATAAACCTCTGATGTTTTTTGAAAGAAAATGGTAGACATCTACCTCAATAAGATTTTAAACAATCTTTCGACTTCAGTACTTTGTTAGATTATGCCCTCAGGAATCTATTCTTATTATAATTATGACCCAGAGGAAATATTCTTGAACAGTAAGATATTTCCATGCTAATAGCACAGTAGATGTAATACTGAATTCATGATTGTTTAAAAGCTTTCTGCCAGTATGAGGTAGAATGAACCAGCATCTTTGAAACAAGATACTAACTTTGGGTTGAATCAAGAACTGTAATAAAGGCAAAATAAATTCTAGGAAACATGAAAATTAGTAGGTTGAAGATGAAAAGAGTGAAATTATTAATGAGAGCTTTTTTCATTACACAACAATAGGTGCCATTTGTACTGTTGGGAGATTTGTGGTTAAAATCAAAGGATCTGTGTTCTCTCACTGCTGTTCTCTTGTCACCTTTTACTTCAATGACAGTGAAAAGATGTCATGGGATCAGTTTCATTACCAGAAAATGCAGTGTTTTGTTAATGCTCAGGGTAGTTTGATCAATGTTATCAACACCACAGTCATAATAATTATTCTGTATTCTAGAATTCATATTGAACAAAGACTGCAGAGCAGTGGCACTTTCAAATTTGTGTGTCTTTTTCTCTATTTTTAATATGGAGAAAAGGGCATGAATTTCCTCTTCAGTTTTTCTACATGAGGTAAATAGATGGTAGAGTAACCTATTTACTGACAAGAAATTTTCATGAGTTCATTTATCAGGACAAAGTTAGATATATGAGAGACATGCTATTATTTTAATACAGACTACAGGCCTAAGTGTTTATCTTCAAACTTTGTACTAGAGGAATCCAAAGTGGAGTCATTATAGTGACCTCTTCTGGTCTTAAAATCAAGTTTAACATCTCCAAAATCTGGTAATGGAATTGTCTTTCACAGCTGGTCTCCCTCATGAGGAAAAAGCCCCATATTTTGGGTTTCAGTTGCCTCTGATTTACCTTGTTTGGTATTTTCAGCTCAGAATCAGGTTCAAACCTAGAAGTACATGGAAATACCTCTTAATATCCAAATGTATTTATTTTTCTGATATTTTTTTCCTTACTAAATAGAAAATGTAATTTCAAAAATAGGCATTCTTTGTCCTAGTGTGACACT
The DNA here is from genome assembly GCA_037013685.1 of Acridotheres tristis. NCBI lineage: Eukaryota > Metazoa > Chordata > Aves > Passeriformes > Sturnidae > Acridotheres > Acridotheres tristis. The sequence continues at coordinate 8,503,148 of CM072893.1, read as the reverse complement.
GGAAATACTTGGAACTTTCTTTTAGTAGATATATGTTTACATTTTTGTTTTTAATTCTGAATTTTGGAATCTGTTCAGTTCACTTTCTTCCTTTTCATTGTGACAGAAAAGTCTGAAACACAATAGTGACAGTGCCTAATATCTGGACATAAATAGTGAAAACAAAACGTGGGCTTGCTGACTTCTTCCCTTAGACTTGATCTATGTGTCTTAATTTCACATTGCAGAACATATATTTAATATCAAAATGCAGGAAGTGAAAAGCTGGTGCATTACCTTGGTGGTGTTTTATATCCTCTTCGACAATTTTGGTTGTTTTGTGTATTTTGAGCTACAGTTATTTTTCTGTGTGTTGTATCTGCCCTGAATATCTTGCTTTGTAATACATGTAAAAGTGAGGTGGTGATATACCATTTATATGTGACTGTTCAGAAATTCAGAAACAACTTGCTTCACTACAGCAGTACAACAGAAGTTGATGTCCCTGATGAGATTTAATTCTGTCAGGGCTTCAGCTTTCCTAGCCTGATCCTGGCTGCTCAGACAATTTCTCTGTATCTCTCCCAGGTTTCCTGTCCTTCCTTCTGCCCCTCTGTGGGCATCCTTTTAATGGCTGAGTTTGTCCAGGAACTCCTCCATGCAGGCCTGCTGGTGTTTTTGCCTGGCTTCCTCTTTTTGGATGCATCACTCTTGAGCCTGGAGGAGGTGATCCTTGAACAGTAACCTTTTTTTTTGGAACCCTCTTCTTTCCAAGACCTTAGCCCATGGCTCTGTACCAAGCAGATCCCTGAAGAGGCCAAAGTCTGCTCTCCTCAAGCCTGGGGCAGTGACTTTGCTGTGCACCCTTTTCTCTGTCCCAACACTTGAACATTCCACTACGTCATGGTCACTCCATGGCCAAGGCTGCTCTGGAGCTTCACATTCCCCACTGGCCCCTCCTTTTTTGTGAGAACAAGATCTTAAATTGACTTGGGGAATAAGTAGAGAGCTTTTTGGGGGAAGATACAGAAGTGACTGAAAAGGGGAGAACAGAGTTGGAAAAAAATTAAAGTTAGAAAAGAGAGGATAAGTGGCAAATAATTGTATTTTTAACCAAAATATAATTTAATTTAATTGTTTGTAGCCGTAATGACAGTTAATTGAAGCAGTATCTAAAAAACATTAACCTGGAAAAGAAAAAAAATGTGCCAAGCATAGCAGTAAAAATTACTGGAATAACCCTTTGATAGACAGGTCTAAAATTAAAGTTTGTCTTATTTATTTAGGTTGTAATAGAATGTTTGTCCCGTGTCTGTTATTAGAGATTAGAAGACATTATTGACTGTTCTTCCATAAGAAAACTGATAGCAGCAATCTACTGCAAGGGGAAGTCAGACTCCTTTAAACGAGATTATTAACCTTGTCATATTCCTGCTGGTGTAGTGGGTAACACTTTTAGATGTTTGGATGCTTTTTCTATATTTAACATCTTTTAATGAATTGAGAGCAGAACTGAGGAGAACAGCATAAAATAGAAAAGAAAAAAAGACCACTAATATTCTTATTTTCCTGTGAGTCTGTGGTATGTCTTGAGCAATATACTGAGCTGGGTAAACATTACATTTAAGACTATATTTGTAAAAATTATTTTTCCTTTAATATAGAAACCTTTAGAAAAGTCTCTAGGTTTGTAGAGTTAAATGCATTTTAATTTTATTCTATAGTTCCAAACTGTCCTTTTCCTATAAATGGAATGTCATGTTGACAACTTTCATTACATTAAAACAATTTAAGGCTCCTACTATACTTTAGGAGGTGTACAGAGATTGGTTTGCAGTTCACTTGTATTAGTGGTAATTTAAGAATTACCAAATGAGGCCAATAAAATGCTTTCAAAACAAGAAAGTTGTAAATAAGATAAATAATCTCTAAGACACCAGTTTCACAGAGATTTCACTATGATACCTTGGTAATGTAATCTATGACATGGATGTCCAGAATATTGTAGCAATAATTTAGGAGCCAGTTCCTGAAATGTTCCTGTTAACACCTATGGAAATTTACTAGGAGCACTTAGCAAAGATACCACTATAAAGAGTGAGCTGGAACCTCAGTTTTTGTATAGTCATGGAAGAGCAGTCAAGTCAAGGGATATTGATCTGATTCTGGCAATTAAGGATCTTGCCTGGAATATTTTCCCAGTAGAATTACAGCTTCTCTTTGCTCTGCAAGCTGTGTAATAAGAGTTCACCTAGGCATATCTAATCTAGCTTTAAATTAGTTTAGGCATTGCTAGTCATATTTCCACAACAACATAAAATTCATACAAAGACTGCAAAATCCACTTATGTTCCTGCTAAAAACCTAACAAGTACAGTTATGTGGATGCAGTAGATAAAATGCAGTTACTGTAAACAGGACTGCTATATTAACTGCTCATGTTAATGAAATTTTATGTTCTTTTTGGCATTTTGCTAGTAAATGGGAGTTAAGTAGGAGAATATCAGTTCTACTAAAATATTTAATTGTCTTAAGCAGATTATGTTCCCTTTGGAAAACCTGGAGCTGTGGGATTTGTCTTACACCTCTTGTGGTGGGTTTCTCAAGACTGTGGGGGGTTTGAAGACTAGAATTCTGATCTGGCTTTATTTTAGGCCTCTTGTGTTCACATTTTACCTCAGTCATGCTCACAGTCAGTAAGCATAGAAAGCAGTAGCATACCAAATTCAAAGTGAGGGCTGGGGTTTTTTTATCCAATTGATTTTATATTGCTCATAGGATTCTGACTACCCAAACCAAGGCTTATTTTGTGGATTTTATTCTTGTCAGATTTCTCTGAACAGCTGAAGACTTATCTAGGCAGTTTATGAAAGATGCTAATAATTATATTTATTTCTCATGATGTTTAACACTTGATGGAAGGGGTCATGATTCAGCCAGGCCTTTAACCTGAGTCTAACCTAAAAATTCAGAGTGACTGTTGGAATGTTTAATTTCTTTGCTGAGCTGGGACTGAAACTTTGCCCATTGTTAACATCCTCAGTTCTTGCTGACTCCAGTGAGAGCCTCATGCTTGTCTCCTAGGGAAGATGGCTGCTAATGCCTGAATTCCAGCCCACAGAGAAAATCCGGAGTGAATGTGATGATTGTGTCAATGTACAATGTAATTACTTTGCTAGCTCTCTTTGTCATGGATTAGCATTTCTTTATATTAAAAGATAATAATATAAAAAGATAATGTTGGTTTATGAATGTGGGAGAATTTACTGAACTTGTTTATTGTACCATGGATGAAATGAAAATGTCAGTGCTACTGTTATAGTTCATAAGTTAGACATTTTCAAAACAGTCTAACATCTCCAATTTCTAAGAAAAAAAGGGAGAAAATGAACAGAAGTAGTATAATTGTGATATGTCTAATTGTGACCATTTTCCTTTGAATATTTATTCTGCAATAGTAAACTGATATTGTCTAATACAAATCAGAGACATATTGCAGATGTTAATGCTTGATATTTTATATTTTAGTAAGCAGAACTCTACTTTAGAGAGATTTTATTGTTAAAATATGGCATCTTTACCAAGTAATTTGAAGTTTGTGACATAATGGTGGAAAGAAGAACCTTGAGGATGTCTTTATTAGATATCTCATCAGAGACACAACTAACAATATTTTGCCATGACATCTGGAGGGTGTTCTGGGAGGAACAAACAAATAATCCTCTCTTTCTAAAGGATCCTATTTGGTTACTAAGCTGGTCTGCCTGTCAGGTGCAGCAGCAGTAAGTGATGCTTCTGCTGATTGGCATCAGGGAAAATGAGCTGCCTGTCCCTGCTTGCCTGCCATCTCTCCTTTGCTGTGGTATTCTGTCTATTCGGCCCTTAGCGCCTCCCCTTTTGTCTCCCTCTCTGCATCTTCCTTCCACCTCCTGGCCTTCTTACTCAGTTTTTCCTGGCTATTCCCACTTCTTCTCAACCCTTTGTGCCACTGCTCTGTGGGATTTAAACTGTGTCCATACAAACATTCATGTTTTCTCTTTTACATCCATCCACTCCATAGTATCATCAGCTTATCAGGTCCCCACAAACTTCCTGTCATCTTTTCTTTTTTAGCTGTTTTTCTTTTAAAAGCCGTGCCATTTTCAGTGTTGTTTCTATAGTAAATTAGTATTAAGTTTGTCAGTGTACTTTTCAAAGGAAGTGGTGTGTTTATTTGTTTGTTTGTGGTTTTGTTTTGGATTTTTTAAAATGTGCATTTACTTTATTTTACTGCTCACCTGGGAAACTTGTCTTACAGCTCAGTTTTCATGATGAAGAGTGCTTGATCATCACTTCTGGGAAGTGACCCAAGTCTAGTGAACTATACTGTCTTAGAAGAATGCCTCTGGTGTTACTTTATAGATGAAAACATGTTTGAAGTTTTACACAGTGAATGATTTAATTGTGAAGAATATTCGAAATTAATATTTTAATATGAAACTTTAAAATGATCATGGAGAGTTGACAGGGAACCTGCAGGAGGAAGGCACATAACGTACAACTGAAATTTAACCTGCAGAGTTGATGGCTTTTATTCCAGCTGAAGGTTCCACATTTTTTCGTTCTCTGCATTTATTCTTGTGTATTAGTGCTTTTTCTGATGTATGGATAGCAGTGGCCAGATCTTTATGGAGGGGAAAGTTGATAAATCTGATTATATTACTGTTTAGGCTCAGCAACAAGTCAGATAGGACCTGCAGATGTTGCCACTAAGTCAGCTACCAGTGGCATTTCTATTTTCTCCTCTAACTTTCCTTATGTCCCTCTCTTCATTATTGAATAGTTTGCCATAGGGAAGAGGGTAAGCTGAACTCTGAACAATCATGTTTTGAGTGTCAATATCTAAAACCTTCTATTTCTCCCAGCAAATGCATTTGATACCTCTTATGTTTTCCAACAAATATTTCCCTTCATAGCTCCATGCAGAATGAACGACAGGAAGATAATTATAAGAGATTTTGGACTTGTCTCTTTAAAATTAGAGATAAGATGGACATGTGATCATATTACTCTGGCATCTGGAGACTCTAAAGCTTTTACTCTCACTTGCTAGTGGCATTGCAGTTGGGGTTCACAAACTAACTCATAAACCAGCTAACTTCATGCACGAGGCAGGAGCAGAACGACTGCCAGTGATTCTCTCTTATTTTGCTAAATTACTTTAGCCAATTATAAAAGAGTTTTTATGCTTTCTGAGAAAATTTTTTTCTATCTGTTAGGTGGCAGAAGTGTGAAATACACAGATTTTCTCAGACTTTGCCCAAAATGTGTTCTGCCATGTCTTTTGATGCAGTTTCAATACCCACATATTACTGAGTGCTGATCATCCTAACAGTGACATTTTCCTGGAATGTCACCTCCAGAAGATCTGTGGCCAGCATCTTTGATTGCACAAACATTGCTGACAATAGAAAGGACTGAGCCTTAATAGCTGAGAAATATTAATTAGTCAAGTAGACTGAAAGAGAGCTTTTTAACATGGTATTTAGAAAAAAATCACATCAAGAAATTCAGCTGTAGTGATAGCTACAGTTGGCAATTTTTCATTGAAAAGATGTTCTGGTGGATAAAGTTGCTTCAGGAAAAGCTTTTATTTTGGTTAAAAAATATTATATTGAAATTTAGAATTTTTTAACTGGCCTGAAGGGTTTAATTTTGACAAGATAATTTAAAAAACACCACAATATTGGCCTGTTTCAATATCTTCTGCCTTGTATTGTGGGCCAGGTTCTCTAATATATTTCCTGTGCATGGTGGTCCTAAGGGACTGGAGTTCAACTGAAAGAATTTATTTAGTGGGATATGCAATATGCTTAACAACCTAGTCCAGAGAAAGAAATTGAGAACTAGGATTGCAAAGGATACAAAACAGGGAAATAGATTTCAATACTGGAATAGATGAGATCTGCAAAGGATTTTTCCAAGGATTCCACTTGTCAAAACATTTTACTTGAATTTAAAAAGTCTAAACAAAATGTTTTGACACTGCCCAACTTAGATTCCTCTCCATGGAAAAGCATCTCATTTCAGAAGAAATCAAACTTCCTGGTTTCTCGTATGGTAGCAGTTCCAGCTTTTTCTCAAGTCCAGTCATCACACCTCCTTTAAATATATTCATGAATTAGTGTGGTATTTCAGATGGGAGGTTTTCTTGGGTTGCTTCTGGAAAGGCAAGCATTCTCCTGGGGGAGGATTCTATTTTAATAGTGGAATTTGTTCTGAAAGGGTTCTAGAGCACCCATGTTTTGGGAAGGAGGAAGGAAGAGAAGGCATCAAGGTGATCAGTTAAGCATTCCTGCTTGCTTTCCTCCCTGTGTGAGTGGTCCTGTGCAGTGTAGGTAAATCAGTACACCAGGAAAGCTCTAACTCAGAAGCATTTTTGTAGTGAGCTGCTGTAACAAAGGAAGGCTATGTGAAAATATGCACTGGGGATTTTGCTTACTATAAATTACATTCTTTGAAATCTCATTTAGAACCAGGAACTAAAATGATGTTGGAAGGCTCAAAGGATTAATTCCTTCTGCACAATAGAGTGTCACTGATCACTCTGTAAAGTAATTATACTAAATTTAATTATAATACAAGTGCATTGTATGATAGTCGTAGTGTGCCCAAAAGAGGGTTTGAAAAGGTGCCTCACAAGCATATGGACTAGCTCTGGGAGCACAGTGCCAAATTACAGATGTTGTAATTGAGTACAACTTAATATCAGGCTTTCTTAATTAAAGGTTTGGGGTTATGTGAGGTGGGTTCTGGCTGGCACACTTTGCTGTTCAACATCATCAGCATAATGAAACAAATGAACTCTTCCCATTTTATAGGTTCTGCCAAAAGCCCTTATGACTTCCAGTGACATTAATGCACTTAAGTCAATTCCAATATCACTGTCGTATTAAAAATGGGGGAAATCAAATGGTTACAGTAGTGAAAGAACAACTGTTGCTCATTCTGATATTTCAGCTGCAAGAACTGCACATATATCAATATATCATACGCTGATGATATTTCATAATAATCACTTCATGAAAACCTAAAGCTCCTACTTCCCCATTTCATTCTCTTCTCCTCACTTATGCATCCATCTTCATGTTTGATTTGGACTAGTTATGAAATATCATTGCCCCTTGAACTATAAAATAAGCACTGCTCCTGTTTCCAATTCCACCCTCGTGGCAGGCTGGAGCCTAAGGCGCTCCCTAAACTGAGGGAGCCAGCTGGATTACAGTCTTAACAGAACTGGTCCAAATTTAGTGATGCTAAGATGCTTAGCCAGAATCTTTTCGTGGCCGTGACAAAAGTTGTGTAAGTCATAGATAAACAAATTGAGTGCCCATGCTTGGAGAGCAGTTCTACAGCTGGAATGGCATGGTGTGCAGTAAGCTCGAGAAATGTCCTGCTCATGTATGTTAGGGCAAGTATCCTGGGAAAAAGATAACAAGATCTGGAGCATTGATATCATGAATTATGACACAGAAATGGTGGCAGTGACAGGTAGATGCCTTTGGCTTGTGTTGCAATATATAAGGTGTTCATTATAAAGCAACAAAAAGGGTTAGGACCACAGGTCAGCCCAAACAAAATGAGTGCAGATCTGTTGAAGTTCTTGAATGTATTCACAGCAGGCTTCAATTTAGTTTTGCACTTTAGTGGAAAAAGTTAAAAATATAAAATCTGTGAAGAGCAAGAGAGCCAGTATAATATACCTCCTCCTTTTTGTTTTTACCTTATTTCTTTCATATGCAACTGCTTTGTTACATAGGAAATCTGGTCAAAATATGAGTCTGGTGTTTGTCTTTTTACATCTATTTGGCTTAGTGTGATAGCCTGGAGCACGTTAATAGAGAGTCTGCTGTGGTAATTTACACCATCATTGAAATGATTATCAGATCCTAAGCCATATCTGCCAGAGATGGGAAGAGTGTCAGTTTATTTCAGTGAAGAATATTGAATGTGAAATCTTGCGTGAGCTGTAGTGTCAGCACTTTGTCCAGCATCCACGAGGTGACCTTTAACGTGCCTGTGAAGAAATCTGTGTGGATATGGTGGGCTGTTAGGGGGATAGGGGTGATGTGCTGGTGGCTGTCATTGTTTGATGTGATTGCTGGTCTCTTAGTCTTGTAAGACTCCTTAACCAAAAGGTTCTGACATATTGCTGTGCAGCCCATTATACAATTAAACCTTGGTTCTCTTTGATTTTCTGTGTGCACATGCAGCCTCTGTAATTTTGCCAGACTAACACAGACTGAAGTCCTGATGAAAGTCATTAACATGAGATTTATTCACAGTAACAGCCAACTCCTGCTTTGGAGAGATCTGATATTCTTTATCCTAACTGATGCAGTACCAATTCAAGACCAGGAGATTTGGCATAAGGAGATAGAAGCATCCCAAAAGGACAAGTAACTAGGTTTAATAAACTTTAAAAAACTAGTTAGGAGTATTGAGAAAAATATTTTCAGTCCTGTAAGATTTTTTAAATTGTAGCTTTCTATAGTGGCTGTGACATTTAGTATTGAAAGGCAATTTAAACTCAGCCAGATTCTTATGAGGGATAACTGCACAGGCTTCTTTATGCATACATATATACCTATATATCTGTCTACATATATCATATATATCATATTTGTATATTTAATGACAACTGTATGTTTCTTAAGAAATGCCATTTTTATGACAGCCCTAGGTGAGTGTGGGAAGCGGTATATTTTTACAGGAGTACATTTTAGCTAATTCATTTATGATCTTAGATTAAGCCTGTGTTACTCAGCAGGGTGAAGGAAAGCTGCCCACTGGGGGAGCTGTCTCTAATCTGCCTTTTGAAGGACCTCCTGAGGAGTTGCATCTTGTCTCTCTTGGGATGCAGGGTCTGTGATCTTGGTACCCATCTTTCTGGCCTTCAGGCTTTTCAGTATATTTTGGATGAGAAACAGTCAAATCTTTTTCCCTTCCTGGAATTCTAAAGATTGTGTACTCGTGCTAGTACCAGCCTGACAGCCCTCAGTGTAGGAGGCCTTCTTCTGCTACTGAGCAATGAACAGATGTAGTTTTGTATGGTTGGAGCTGCCTGTTCTGCAAGGACCTCAGCTATTGGAGTTTCTTCCCAGTTCTGGACTGTGTCAATTTTGTAGGTCCATCAGAGCACAGATTCTCAACTGTCACCTTGGCAGTGCTAATAAACCACATTTTAGTCACATCTCCTGGGCTGATGTGATGATTGTATTTGTCACCCATTCATCCATCCCTCCCTGCAGCTACTGCAGTTTGAAGTCTGCAGTGAAGCTCGTTGTCAGGCTCTAATGCAGGCCCTGAGAGTTCAGTAATGGCCAAGTTTTCACTCAATATCACAATGGCAGCCAGCCCATCAACTTGTAGGGCCTTTTAGCCATCAGGGCTTGTCCCAAGCTTGCTCCAAAGCAGCTAGGAATATTTTGCCATGGAGATGTGGACAAACCCACATAATTATTAACACACTGTTAATTTTGTTTCCTTTAATTAATTGGATTTATGAGCAAAGTCTGTACCCTTCAGACATTCTGGGAGCTATGAGGCAATTCTGTGAGTTACCAAAAAAAATCACGTTGGCTGGACTGCTTGTAGGGGCCTGATGCACTTTATGGAAAAGAAAAATTGGAAATTCAGCAGTTGCTGCAAATTCCCCTTGACTTTATGAAAAGTTATGGGAAGTAATTACCAACAAATTATTTTACTGTAGTGAGAGGAGGGAGATTACTGCAGGCTCATAGCTTTCTACTTTGTATGTACCACCTTCTGCTTATGCAAGGGCAGGGATTTAGGAAGAGTTCCCAACAAATACAATGGCTGGTGTTAGCATTTTCTTCTAATAAATGAAAGTGCTTTTTTTTCCGAGAAACATTAAATAATTCTGCATTTTACTATTCATGTAGTAGGTAAGAATTTATTTTCCATTTTCTAAGTATATATTATCTAAATATATACAATTTCTATTGGTGACATTTGCTTTCTACTTTTCTTGTTCAGCTGTTTCTGCATTTTAATGCTGAAATGTAATGCTGAAGATTTCTAAGGCAACTCTTCCAAGATAATTTTAAAATATGGGCTTAATAATGCACTCAAAAGTTGGCTTTCTTAAGTCAGTTTCCCAATTTTCCATGGGCTGATTTTTGGCCAGTCTCTATAATTTGGATTGAGTTAGGGTTTTTGTGATTTTTATTTCTTTTCCCCTTTCAAAAAATACATGGAAGAACTAGAAAAGATGTAAGAGGGAGAAGGGTGACTAGAGACGTCAGATTGCTTCTATATGAAGAGACATACAGGCTACAATCTTTCGGCTCAGTAAGGAGACAAAAGGAAGGAGTGTGTCTAGGTTAGGAAATAAAGAGATTAAAAGACAAAATGGGAGGAAGAATTCATTTCTTTTTCATAAAGGAAACCTAGATGATACTTAATAAAATGAACTGATAGGCAGCTTGCAACCTATAGAGGAAGTACATTTTCAGAGACTGCCTGCTTATATTTTGAAATTCATTGCCACACAATGTGTAGAAGAGAGAAGTTTGAATGGACTCGAAGAACTTGGGAAAATGAATGCCTGATGGCTCCACTGAGGAAATAGTCTTTACATTGCATTAAGGAGATACTTCTCACACTTTGAATTTCATGAGAGGGAATACTGATTTTTTCTTTAAATGTATAAATGGCTGGATAACAATCACCATAGCAACAGAAAGAATATCAAGTTAAGGCAGTAAGAAAGGGATTTAATGAATGTAACGTGTATGGTTTTTTCCTCCTCAGATGTGTTTGTGGTAATTCTTTGCCATATTTCTGCATCTGTATTTCTCTGAGGGCATTGCCCATTTTAGCCCTAATTCTATGTACAAATGCTCTGCTGTTCATTGTTAAAAAACCACCTGCCCTGCAGTGACCAAAGGCCATTTAGAGTGTAGAAATAAATTTTGTAATGTTTTAAGGTAGGCTGGTGTTCAAATGAGGTCTGACTGCTGGGTCATTCCCAGAGAGCTGCTTATTTGTGCCGCTCCATGGGCCCAAAGTGTTTCTCTCCCTCCACTAAGAAGTTTGGACCATGCATAAATCATGTCTTGTTTTCTAATTTGATCAGCTTTGACCTTTCTAGAAGCTTTTCTCAAGACTTGGAAAACAACAACGCATCAGGTGCAATATTAAATAAGCTCTGTAGTAATTGCATAAACCTACTAAATTATTGAATCCTCCTAAACAAATGATGTAGGGCACTCTAATAAAGCTTCCTGAAGATCAGTGTTTATATTTAAAGCTGCAGTAAGGAAACTGAAAGGAGACCCTTTAAGCATTACACATAGTACAAGCTGTATTTCTTACCTGCTTTTATTTCTTACCTTTAACTACTTTGCTGAAATTACCCCATCCTTTCTAGTGATGGAGTTCTGCTGGTATGTGACAGTTTGTGGAGCTGGGAGAAAGTATTTATTACTGTAATCTTTCTTATATACCCTGTGTGCAGTGCCTGTCACTGTGCAAAATTGCTCAGAAGTTCTCATTGTCCAGCTTTTTTTTTTTTTTTAAACTAAAAATTCTCCTGAATGTTGATTTGAAACAGGGAAAAATGAAGCAGGGAAACAGGCTGTAAGCAAAAGGTTTGTAAACAGTAACATGGAAAAGTATTTTTCATGCTTACCACAGTCTATATGAAGACTATGCAAAGATTAGCTAAGTGTATTGTTATGTTCCGTGTCAATACTTAGCAACCGGTACATAGTTGATATAAACTATAATATCTGTGGATCTGGTGTTTGTATATTCTCTGCTAATTGGCTTTGTGAGCAAGATGATTTTATTTGCCTTACAAAACCTGTTCTATGTATGTAAAAAAGCCCAAGGGATAAATACATTTCTGAAAGCTGTCTCAATATAGCTTGTTGTTAATTAAAACCATTAAATGCCTATCATTACCGAGAAGAAAATTAATGTTTTCCTTAACACTATCTACAATTCTTCTGTTTCTTGGAGAGGCAGTTATCCATTACCAAACACCAAGTTATGCTATTTTAACTCAGTGGCTTTTGTTGTAGAGGAAAATAATATCTGCAAATTGTTTAAGCTATTTTGTGTCACCTTCTGTGAGAAGCGAGGATAAAGATGAAGTCATACTGTAAAGATCAAAATAAGCAAAAGTTCTGTAAAAATGGAACTTTAAAATTTATTACAAGAATTTTCAGTGTTCCATCGATGTGGATGTAGATTGCAGTGCTAATAACCAGAGCTGGTCAAAATTCACTTAAAATCTTTAGCAGAGAAGCTTTGGCACTCAGAGTTTTTACTGATGTCAAGAGAAAGTGTTAACTTGTCTTAACAGTAATTCTGATAAAATATTATTGGCGTTTTTAATTGTCATTTTTAAGTATCAACATTTCATCTGAGACTTTGACCTCTTTGTGTTTAGGTTTTCAATTTGGTTTATAAATTACATTTATGAATTCACACCTTTTGAACTAAAATGGGAAGTGGCTATCTTTTTCTCCAAAAAAATATCCTTGTTATATCAAGGCATCAAAATATCATGAGGTAATTAGATAATGCCAATACTTGTTTTTTAAATAAGTTTCTGCAAAAAAATTACTCAATGTTGTGGAGCTTTTCATAGGTGTCTGGAGCTTGAGAGGAGAGCAGTTTTCGGTACAGAATTGAGAAGTGGCTTGATAGGTGATACCAGAGTGTGGGCTGAACTTTGCTTTCATTCTGAAATGACTCAGTGCCTTTAACCAGAATCAGGTGAATTCATGCTGGCCAGGCTACAGAAGGTGAAAATCACAGCTGGTGAAATCACACAGTGGTCTGTACCTCTGGGGCCAGGCTAGGAAAATTATGTTGTTAGAACTGCAGAAATATGGATGGGATTCTTGAATGTGAACCATCAAAAGCATTCAGCTCAGATAATATCCAAGAAACCTAGTAAGGAATTGCAAAAAAAAGAGCAGTTTTGACATAGCCCGTTGTAGCATGCTGGTTAATTCCTACGTTCAGAGCCCTTGCATAGGACTGGAAAGAACAAGTCCTGACAGCTGCACAAGCCTCTCTTGCTCTCCCTCCCCAGTAAAATTCTTAGAACAGCACAGCAGGGAGTTATTTGGTTACTACATTTTGCAGAGCATGACAAGAACCTATAGGAAATGAACATAAATTTGTACTTGTAAGATCCAGCTTTTCAATGATGAGGTTTTTTTGGGGTTTTTTTTGTTTACAAACAGTCTGCTGAGGTCACTATGCCATAAATAACAAGGATAGTTCTGCTCTCAAAAACTAGTAATTTTCTACCAAAAAGCATTTGGAAGCTTTGAAAACAATCTGTTCTCTGTGTGAAACGGATTTGTTTCCACTTTACCTACACACAATGAGTAGTGGTAAAGGGAATCGGTTCAGTTTTGTCCACAAGCAGCTATTCCTGAGCTACCTGATTTTCAGTAATTGGCTGTAGCATTCAGAGTATCTTTGGAGTCCATTACATGTTGGACTTCACTGGACAATGACTTTCTCTTTTAAACTGCAGGAAAAAGAAGAGGGGCTTGCTTGTCTTTCAAATAGGTAACCCAGTGGCAATGTGTTTTTAGCAACTTAATTGTGACAGCTGTTGAGGACTTTATACCTGGATTGGGCTAACTTTTCTGATTACTTATCAGTTTTAATTTTATGCTTAGAGATCTGATTGTTCATATCAAAGGGTAATTTACAACGCCTCTGGGAAGTGCCTGATTCAGCAGTATCTTGGGTACTCGCAGTTAATTTATTTGACCCTTAAAAGAGTTGTAGTGCTGCACACACATCTTTTCCTATAGCAGTGCTGCCATCTGATTCAACAAGAGCGTTTCTACACTCTGGCACGTTGTTTGTGCGTTAGAGCCTTGAAAAGTGGCAAAACTGCAGGCGGACAGGTGGAAGTTTCTTGCCTGCTTTTCAAGAGAGAAGCCTGTGAGAGTAGAAGAAAATACCTGCAATTTACTTTCAACACCTTCTTTGCCACAGTTTGATTTTATGTCAGGGAAATGAAATACAAAAATTTTGGGATGGAGTAATACTTCCCTGCACTTCATAAAGAAGCCATGAGAGGATAAGATTCTTGTTCATATTGTTTTCATCACTCTCATGATTGCTTCATTTAGTACTACATCTTTCTCGGTGCCTGTGTTGCAGCACTAATAACATCAGCATGTTGCAGTCACTGCTCCTTCAAAGACGAGTATTAATTGAAGCAATTTATTCTAGCAGAGCTGAAGATGGCCTATTTATACTTTTATATAATGAATTACAGAATACATTTATCTTGTCATGTCCTTTCAGCTCTTTTTTCTACCAAGTGCAGATTTGCTGCCCCACACAAGCATTGTCCAGGCTCAGCACAGTAGAACACAGATGTTTTTCTGTGTTGCATAGGAGGTCAGAGCTGTTCACCAGCTATCACAATATGGAAAGAGTAGCAGCCCTGAATTGGTATCCCTGGTGCTTCATTACCTGCTAGCAAAATAATGTCTCATTCTGCCACATAATGGAGCAGTATCTTATTTCAACAAAAAAGATAATTCACGTAATCCTTCAACATAATATTAAACATGACGTATATGCAGTATAAAGTATATGGTGCGGATCTGCTCCCAAGGTGTATAAGAAGTCTGACACTGTGTTAATAAGACCTATGGGGTTAAAGAAAACTATTGCTTCAATTCTGCATGAAACTTCTCAGTCAATTCTGTAGACTATGAGACTACCTTGGCTTCCCTAATATTAGTAGTATAAGGCATAATGTGTCTAATCTTCATTTATGTTGTAGAGCTCCATTATATGTAAAGTAGTTGGCTTTTAATAGTATGGTCATTACATTTAATTTAATTGCTCTTTGGCTAATGAAAAACGTAAGGGAAAACATTTAGACTCATGTCAAAATATTTGATATTCTCTGCAATGAAAGACCATAAAAATAGTGGAGCAAGGTACTGCAGAGTTATGATAGGTAGGGTTGAAATTGTTAACTGCAGCAAATGGCAGAATTTGAAGAGCAAGACCTGAATAAATGCACAGGCTTCTAGAGAATAAGAATATTAATGCTGAAATACCTCTACCAATGCCTCTGCTGGTAGTCCTCTGTCCCAAACTATCCCCATAGTTTTGGGCTAACTAATGTAGGTTTTCCCCTCTCGGTTTTCCCTATTTATTATGTAGGAATTATTGTAAATGACATGGAAAGAGAGACTCCATATCCTATCTAGTTACTCTCTAGATAATGACAGTTAAGTACTGTCTTTGATCTTACATGGCAAAAATACTCTTCTGATACTAATTTGCACTTTGTTTCAATGCAGTGTAATTTTTTGTGTTTTGCTTTGGTTTTGAGCTGTTTGAATTAATTTGAAATTTTTATTCCAATTTGTGGAATATTCTCCGCTTGTCCAATTCTCCGCTTGTTGCTATCCAGCTTCTTGACAAAGTACATTTTGTTGGCACAATTGGAGATTTGTTTTATTAAATTCTGAATCAGAGTGTCGCTGTAAGGCTAGGGAGTGGCGAAAAAATAGAGCAACACAAGCTTCATCCAGAAAGCAGAAGAAGCGATTTATTGTAGGAGTAGGCACATCTTTATAGACTGGTTCACTGAACCAAGGATAGAATAAGCTCATTGGTCCAAGGAAGGCAACACCTCTTGTAAACATGCTTTTACCTAAACATCATGTTCTTCATGCACTCCTCCTGTCCACAACACCAGGTGCTAAACTTTGTTATTAATTCTTTCCTTTCTGTTTTCCTTTGAGTAGCTTGGGAACACTTAAACTGCTGTTTTCCCTGGCTCTCACCAGCATCCACATCAGAGTTTCACGGGACTATCTCTGTGGTGGTGACGCTGTTAGTGCAGCTTTTCTCTGTTAATGGTGAGCCTGTTCCCTCACAGTTTTGAAGGGCAGACTTCATGTGGCATCTCAGTCCTAGACATTTGCCATTTGTCTCGCTGGCTGCTCAGGCGAGCAGTGGTGTATATCTGTTTCCTTAGATATGTCAGTTCAGGTCAATTGCTCTTTCCTACTCAAATCCCTCCTTCAGTGTTCTTGAACTTTCTCTATTTTCTATTCTAGGTCTATGCTCAATTAACTTTATATAAGTGCGGCTCTCGGGACTCAGTGGTGTTAATGTAGGCTTGTGAAGTTAACAGTTGTAGGCTGGAACCTCAAATTGCTCCTGTGCACTTTTGACAGAATTTCTCTCTGGCAGAGTTCTAGGAATGGCTTTGTTTCAGCAGTAGGGAGTGATTTTTTTCCTTTTGGAGGTGAAAGTAGCTGAGGTTTTCAAGTATTCTGGAATTATAATGTTCTTTGAAAAAATTACGCCAGTACCTTCTAACTTTGTGGGTGATATGCCCCTATATCAGCTGTAAAGATGGCAATCAATCCACTCACCTGGGAAACAGCAAACTGAGGAGATCACAGGTTAAACTTTGCACTCTGAGACTTTAATGAAATTGTTCCACATGGGACAAAACCATCCTAATCACCTTTGGCTGGGATCTGGTATTGTGTGAAACAATTGTTTGGATTTGGTATCTCTGGTGAATTCAAGAACCACCAGAGGATTCTTTGATTTCCTTTATCTGTGTACTTCCTCATGTCCTGGATGTGCCAAGCCTTTCCCATGAAAAATTGTTTGACTTAGAAAGACTGAAAAAATCCCTGCCCTTTTATCTGTTTCTCATTTAACAGTCTGCACTGAGTATGAATCTAGAAACAATTTTATTTCCTGTGAAAGGGTCTCTGTAGATTACAAGAAATTTGCAGCAGTAGTTCTGTTGTCTTGTATCTAATTTTGTTTAGAATTTTCCCATTTCTTAGTTATCATTATCTTAAATATGCACAGTTGCATCTTTCATCCTTTTTGTATGAACTGAATTCTCCATCACAGTGGCAGTTGTCCTGTTCTCCCTTGCTATTCTTCCAGCATGCCTAACTCTTGTTCAGATGGATGCTGACCACAGTGTTAAGACTGTACATTCTTCTTAGCTGTGTTGTGGCAGCTCTGTTCAGCCCGTGCCATGAGATGTGGAGTCCAGGACCACACTGGCACTTGTGCAGCAGTATTGTTTTACGAGCTTATCATCATTTCTATCTCATTATCACCCTGCACAACTTCATTAATTTCTGTGATTGTTTCGTCAGTTGAAGTATGCCTATTTCCCATTTTTCAGTTCCACAAGTGTTCACTTCTACTTATACAAGATGCATATTATTGTTTCATGTCAGAGTTCTTACCACTCCTATTTATTTTTCTCACTGTACTAGTTTGATATATTTCCAGCACTCCCCAGTTTTGAGATATCTTTGAATCTTAGACATTTTAATATTAGTAATTCCCTATTTCCTGTTCTCAACAGTAAAAAAGCTATTAAGTCTTAATATTGACTTGCTCTGACCTATTTAGAACTTTTCTTCTCATCTTGATACATCATTCTTCATTGTTTCATAAAAGCTAATCTGTAAATCATGTGATAATGTCTTTTTTTTAGGAAACCAATTGCCCTAGGTGAGGGTTCATAAGACCTTGTATGAAATAACACTAAAATTCAGCTACAAGCGTATTATCCTCTACATTTCAGCTACCTATTAATTCTGCAGTACTATTGAAAAAGCAGTCAAGTTTTTCCAGAATGACTTGGTAATTTTTAGGTCTTACTGCCTCATGCTCATCTTCCTGTGATTCTCTGCAGAAATTTTATTATCATCAATATAGCACCATAAATTTGCAAAAAAAATTGTGCTGAAATTGGAGTAAATGGAATTCTTCTTCCTGAAGGTCTTGCATTCTTAAAGACCCATTAAAGCATCACAAGCCACGTGTATGTCCTTTGCTGTCCTGGACACAAGACCAGGGTCCCCTTGTAGAAGCAGCAGTGGCAAAGCAACCCCAGGGGAGGCAGCCTTTCTGCCTGTGTCCTTTTTCCAACTTTATGCAGCTTTCCATGGTTTCCCTGCCATTCTCTGACCTTTTATCAATTAGGTGCAATCCTTTTCGTGCCCCTTAATGGCAAACTGAGCCTCTTGAGCATTGAGCAGGATGGCATAACATTTTCACCCAAAGACTGGGAGTTCATGTACTGTTTGAGACGTGGTTCTCAATACTCTGCTTCATAGTTTAAACATGTTCTGGAGTTCTCTGTGGCTGTGGGTGCACAGCTATTCCAGTCACAGTGCAAATGTTTGGAAGCAAGATATGTTTTTAATACAAACAAATGTAAAATATTAGGCTAGAATGTCTAGATGTAGATGACTTGCTGGTATTTCTCTGCAAGCAGGGTGAGTTATTCTGGACCAGAGAATGTATCTTAAATTATCTTAATGTATCTTAAATCTTAGTTCATCTGGTGATCTTACGCAGTATCTTATCCCTATATTGACTATAAGCTTATATTAGAGTAGAAATATTAGAAATGTTACATAATAATTATGTAGCTCTGATGGAAATAAATTGTACAAGTGTTTGGATTTGCTTGCAAGTAAGAGATTTGATGCCTTTTCATTTTATATTATTGTGGATTACACAAATGTGAAAGAGTTCTTAACTACTACTACTGCTACTACTAATTCAAAGTGCAAGTCCTACTACTACCTTCCTTTGAATGGCAGAAAATTCTGTAGATTACTGTTATACTTCATTTGAAGAGGAATTGTGGACTTAAATGTTTTAAGTGTACTTAAATTTGTTTTAGGATTTAAATGAAGTTCTTTTTATTCCTTAGAACTGTAACAGAAAAGTGTCTAATATACTCAGTTTGTTTTATGGCACACTCCGTTATTTCATATTTGTCTTCTGTAAACATTACTTTTCTTGTTTGTGTTTTGTTTTATTATCTGGTTCACTTAAAATCTGCTTTTAGCTGTATTGCAAGGCTTACAAAGGGAATGAGGCACCAAAGTGTAAATTACACATGCATGGTACAAGGACATCATACTTGACATAAACTCTGTTGACTTCAAGGTTAAGAAACAAGTTGTCATTGAAATGAAATCTGTTTGAGTCTAACTTTAATCTAAAAGCATTTTTTTGACTGTGAGTGGCATAGATTAATTTATTTAACTCCGTGAACAGAACAGCTTTTGTATTCACAGAAAATGTGCTCTGGTTGATGTGTCTGTGTCTCATGATGTAAGAACTGCCTGCCTTGCACTCTTTTCACTTTCCTGTCTTTTAGAAGTTTTTCAGATTTCAAGTAAGGGGTTCCCAAGTTTACTTTTCTTGGATAGTGCAACCTTAGCTCCAATGAAGTCACCCAATCAAAGTTTTTGGGTTTTGGTGAAATAGAAAATATATACTCCAGATAGATTGTAACCATTTCAAACATTAATATGCATCTGCTGAGAATTATCTTCTTTTATTTTTTATGTGAATCATGTTTTTCATAAAAAGTATATCACGTTTAGGCTGGTGTCATACTTAAAATTGTGATAGCAGTGATATGCATTATTTGTACAGTAACTACTGCATTGTAAACTAAAATAATGTAGATAATCACATTCAATACTGTGATAGCAACATTGAACACTTTATTTGCTAATGTGTGTTTTCGACTGAATGTACTAGTAGTTTGGGTTAATTTGCATCTCCATTTGGTTGGGCCTGTGACAGACATTTGTTTTGCTTGTGTTTTGAGTGTCTTTGTTTCATCCTGCCTTGCTTGTGGAGGGTGAAAACAATGTTAAAATTGTTATTTTCTCTCTCCAAACCTTTCCTTGCAGTTCTAGTTGAAAATGCAGTAAATATTGACTAAAATTGGAAGCATGTTTTGAGTCAGAATTTTACAACAAATTACTGTTTTGTCTGAATTCCATGTTTGTTTCCTCTGGATAGTCTTTACTGGATAGTTTAGCTTCTACTGTATGACTAGAACTAGTGGAGTCCCAGCAACAGGGCTGTTTCAGAAAGAAAAGCTAGGCAGCTTTAAGTTGAAAGTCTTTCATAAAGTAGCTGATTTCAAAACTTGAACTCGCATAACCAGGTAACTTGAGAATAAAAAAATCCCACCCAGACTGCCATTAAATACATGTTCTAGAGACCATTGATTTTTTTTTTTAACACATCCTGCAAGTGCTGATTCTGCAAGCAGTTCTCATAATCAGATCTAAAAGCCCTTTATCTCCTATCAGCTGATGGCTGTGCTTTAACCTTTGGCTCCAGACTTCTGGTAGGAAATTTGTACATATTTCTACAAAGAATGAAACTCTAATGGCCTTAACAGGAGTACTCATGGTGTGTAACCATGCTGGAAATTGGTTTCTGAGGCACTGATCTTGACAGGTCAGCTGTCACAAATTGACATACATATCTGTAAATACATCATTCCTATAAACAAAAGTCTGTCTGCAAGAAGTGGAGGATAAAATTGGCACTGTTCTTAACAAATTTAGTATTCCAAAGCACAAGGATGCACAGGGAAAATCCCTTCTGGAACTAATTTTCCTTATGTTCCATTTATGATTTTTATTTCTATAGTTTGCTTTTAAGAGGCTGAAAAGTTTGTACTCTGGAGTACTGTTCTGAAGCAAAATATGCTCCTTCTCCTTGCACTTAGCCCTGCTGCATAGAAGAAGAATCTTTGTCTGCTCTTTTCTGAAAAAAAAAATAAAATAAAAAAAAGAAGAATAAATTCATGGATTTACACTGTCTTGTCTCTGGTATTTTTTGATTTTTGGAACTCCCGAGGTAGTGCAGAATATGAAACAGACAGTATTCGAGAAGTCTAAAGCCCTTATATGGAATCAGATTCTGAAAGGTGCATGTGTAGGAGAAAAAATTGACCTGTCAGTCCACCAGTGATGTAGTAATAACTTGAATGTGTTGCATTTCCCATTTTTAATGACTATTCAGTCATCAAGCCATTTTGGTGAAAAACTTGATCATATGCCTAGGACGAGAGAAGAAGGTTTAAACAGTAAGTTTTCTTTACACATTTGAGACACAATAGATGCTATACACACCTACACTGATCTTTGAAGTCTGCTGAACCATGTTGATTTATGTCAAAGGAAAGATCTGTCTATTTGGTTTGGCAGTAGCAAGGGCTGAGAAACATCTGGAAGCATTTTAGAGCAAGCATCTAAATTCAAATTCAAAAGATACCATGGCTACAGGTATTTATCTGCCTGTGTTGCTGCAGACACTTGATGTGCAGACGCTCCTCTGTCACTCCAAACTGCCATTACAGGAGGAGAGTGTTCAATCTGAGATATTTTAGCTTTCAGGAGTGTCATTAGAAAGCTGGAAATTATTCATACATTCTCCTCCTCCATCCTCCAGGTCATCTGGATAAAAGGAGGTGTACCTTAAGTCTTTCCTCTCCTGCATCGCAGCTTTCAAGATTTAGTCACTGGAATAATTTTCATCAGTTGTGATAGTTGCTGAATATTCACTGAATGTCTTGTTCTTTTCTAGTTCCCTGTTTATCAGTTGAATGCAACAAAACAGAAATAAAACTATACAGATCTCTTCCATCACATTTTATTTGTTGATTTGATTTGTGAGGCTTTAGGATAAAACTGAAGTCTTAGAAATAAATCATGTAAGACATCTAGCCATAGGCATTTTCGGTGAAATAAGTTCTTTCCAAGAAGATTTTGACTTGTTACATGAAAATTAGCTTCTGGCAGGAGGAATCCATATTTCACAGATCTTGGACTGTGTTTAATTTCTACAGGGCATGCCTTCAGCTAACAACACTGTTTCCAAATATGTGAGCATAATATTGGTGTTTAAGCGTACATCTGAAACAAAAAAAAACCCGAAGAAAACAGTTTCTACTTGATACTATTTATGTCTGTTCTGAACAAAATGACACTGTGGATTCTGTTTGAAGGCGAAAGGAGTGTCTGACTGTTGCTGCTGCTGCTGCTCAGGAGCATTAGTTTGAATAATCCAAAGGTCACTTAAGATTGACTTTTCTATTGAACCTGTTCTATTGAATTGGACTGTATTTCTCTTCAGAAAATGCAGTAAAATTAATTTTTAAAATATACATTTAATTGAAAAATAAAATATTTAGATGTAATGTTCCAGAGAGATATCCTGAAAACATACATGTGATACATCTGGTAGATATGAGATACTTGTTCATCAGGAGCGTGGGAGCTCAAGAGGCTGTAATTGTTTTAGAGATCAGGTAGAAGTAGGGCAAGAACAGAGAAAACAGGACTTAAGATAGAAGTTGAAGAAAATGCAAACTGAGACAGATTGACACCATAGAACCTGTGTCAAGAATTTATGACTGTAGGTGAGCTAAAACACTATGGGAAAAAAGGTTGATAAACATAGGGTATTTGAAAATAGGGTTCTGAGCAGAGAGGGAAATCTGGGATAGTGCAACCACAGGTAATCCTGAGGCCTCTCAGGCAATATAAACTTACTGAGGAGAAATGTAATGTCAACATGAACTAAGTGAAATGATATGATAAATACTACAGAGAATAGAGCATTTATATTGCACCGATCAGTGAACATACATTCAGGCAAGGTACTTGTTTATGTCTGTCCTCTGAATCACACTAATTCTGATTCTACATTAAAAAAATCCACACACCTCTCAACCTCTCTCTATCAGTTCTGGATTCGGCCCAGCTGCTGTTAACATTTTGTAAATGCTGAAGGATTCCTGCCTGGCAATGCCTCAGACTCTGGGTGCTTTCTGTTCCAGCTGGCGACGTGGGACTCTGAGAAAGGACTGAACGGCAGCCTCCAGGAGCGGCGGCTGGGCAACGACCTGCAAGGAGTGACACTCAAAGTGGTGACTGTCTTGGTATGACCCTTCCTGAGTCAGGAAACAAAATGGTCAAAAGAAAAAGGAGCTGACTGAATATTCTGGGCACTTCCTGCAGTGTTTTCCCCCTATCATTTTCAGTTCTGTATTTTTGGATGATCAATTACATAAGCAGGGAAGATAAATTATGGCATAGATGATGGCCCTTTATTATTTTATGTGAAGCTGTGCACTGTCAGTGATATAGAGCATTTGTTTGTTTGCTTATGCTGTTTTTCTGCCTTGTAATTCCTACCAGGCATAGAAGCAGCACAGGGCCTGAGTGCACAGGGGTACACATTCCAGATACCATCCTCCAGCTTGGATAGACAGTTTTCAGCATTTCATGGATTTTAAGATTAGATGGGCCAATTATGATAATCTAATCTTGGCTCTTGTACACTGCAGGCTGTAAAATTTAATCAAGTGTTTCCTGCATCAAGCTTATAAATTCCCATTGAGATAAACTATATCTTTTAGAAAGGTGTCATCTTTCCAAAAAAATCATTACGGTTTTGTGACTACTCTCTGGAGTAGTTAAGAGCTCCTGTCATCCAAGTGCTACATTAGGGGCAAATTAGGGCTTGAATGCATTCCTGGCTAAGATATTATAGTCTGCAGATTGCAGAATATGACGGGGGTTTTTGTTTTCAGTTCTCTTTTTTTGGAATCATGGTACAAATAGGCAATACCTAAAAGTACATATGTAGAATGAAGGCACTCCCTCCAGTCCCCAATTTTTTTTTCTCAATTTATGCTGTAGCTGGTGTGAGAGATGAGCAGATCCCTTCTGTGACAGTACCAGGCTACAAAGGCAGCCAACTGCAGTGGCCATGCCACCAACATCCCTGGGATGCCCTTGTAGGAGAGCAGGACACCCATCTCCAACAGAAAACATACCATAAAATGCAGCATTTCCTTGGTCTTAAATGAAAATACTCCAGAGACCAGTATCCATGAAGGTTGTTCTTCAAATTTTCAAAATTTTAAATGTTCACAAAATTGCAGTGTTTTTAGCTCGTGTTTTAGTATGTGTCCTGGATTAAAAGAATGAGGCCTTGTATGTAAAAATGGCTTTCTAAATCTGGGGTTGAATTTCTTCTGTAGTCTCGGCTTCATCTCAAGAACTATGGAAAAACCAAGGCTATGGATAGGACTCAAGTGCTGAGGCAGTGGTGCCTGGTTGGGAAACTTCACATGTGACCTGCAATTTTTGCCTCAGAAGGTTACAGATGTCTCAAAATCTGTGCCAAGTTGTCCAGAATTAACTCAGAAAGCACCTTTTTGCTCAGAGAAGCAAACTAAAAATCTCGTTTCAAGTGTCAGTTAAGATACTGTTTTGTTCTCTAGGAAGAGCCTTTTGTGATGGTGGCAGAGAACATCCTTGGGCAGCCAAAACGATATAAAGGATTTTCCATTGATGTCCTGGATGCACTGGCCAAGAATCTGGGCTTCAAGTATGAGATCTATCAAGCTCCTGATGGCAAATATGGACACCAGCTCCAAAACAGCTCCTGGAATGGCATGATTGGAGAACTCATTAACAAGGTACACAGAGAAGAAGCTGAATTTTAAAAAATTACAGGAGAATGAATAAGGATGAAGGCACCATTGCAGAATGATTCTGAGCTATGGATGGTTTGAGTGTGATATAAGCTGCAATTTAAGACTTTGTATACAGGGCAGGAACTAGAGAGCCTCTTGTTTTATTTGCTCCCAGCTGCTCTCAACATAAATTATATTGGTATAAATCTATGTGTTTACATTGCTATAAGAATAGAGGTCATATTTGTGTGTATGAGGGAATGACTATAGAAAATAGAGAAAAAGTAAGGTATTCCCCTTAAAATATGAACTACTAGTGTTTTATTTTTTGTCATTTTGTCTTTGAAGGTTGTTTGTAGATGGAACTTTATTTCTGTCA
Source organism: Acridotheres tristis (assembly GCA_037013685.1). Classification (NCBI taxonomy): domain Eukaryota; kingdom Metazoa; phylum Chordata; class Aves; order Passeriformes; family Sturnidae; genus Acridotheres; species Acridotheres tristis. Next base: position 8,478,414 of record CM072893.1, on the reverse strand, counting down.
TTCTGTGACAATGTGTTTAATCAAGACCAATGAGTAATGACAGAGTTTGACTCCCAAACAGGAAAAGTAGCCCCAGTAATAGGGGATCAGAATTTAAACTGCTCTCAAGATTATTCATTCATTTAAAACTGAGAAGACCAAATTTCTTAATTACAGTATTGCAAATCCAGGAGTAAGTTGATTGTAGTAGTTGTGGAATTTATAGGTTTGAATCTCCCAGAGAATTATATTAGTATATTTTGTTCATGTTCTTGCAACCTGACATGGGATAAGAGTTAATCAAGAAGAATCAAAGGAATTGATATTCCATGTTGCTGCTTTTTATAGAAAAGGTTACTCATCTGCGGTGGAGGTTATTACTAAAAGTGAAAGCTTTCTTATTATCTTGTAAATAGGTGGTTCAGTATCTGTAAGGAGATGTTTAGGAAGAAATAGAAGCAATTAAAACAATAGCAAACGTGTTATAATGGGATGTTTTTGGTTGGTGCTAGGGAGCATAAAGTATTTTTAATTTATTTTGCATTGACATAAACTGTTTGAATTTCATGGATTTAAAAATAAGGTAAGAACTCCTGTTAAATTTCTTTGGAAATTGCTTTCTTTTAAGCAATAAAATATCTATTATGGTATTTTTTAAATGGTATGTCTGCTACCATTTATTCCACAGACTCCAAAGGGTTCCAGAGCAAACCTTCCTCATCTAATATTTGCTTTACATTCCCAGCACAATTAGGGATAGGAAACCAAATGTATATTCTGGTTTTTTGAAGAGAACTCTTTTTATTAAGACAGAAAATACTGAAAATCTAATTGAAGCTCTTCAAAAGCTTTGGGAATCTTATTTATTAACTCCTATCTCACCCTTCATCAAGTGTGCATACTCTTTAAGGATTATCTACACGCAAAACCTACTTGTTTTAAATATTGAAGTCAAAGCAGTTTCAGGAACAAACTTGCCTTTGTGCATTCTTCCTGTTACGAGCTTTTTCCATCAATTTATTCATTTTAAAAAACAAACAAAATCATCTCCAAAGTTGTCCTATGAAATCTCTTCATGAATATGGAAAGTTTGCAATTCTGCAGGGAGAAAAACAAACATTAGCTCTCCCACCCTGCTATCAAATACACAAGCTAAATAAATGGTATTTCTTTCTTTATTGCCTGCAGTACACTGGGTTAATATGGTTTGGAGTTTTAGGCCTCCATTGGAAAACAAGTGAGGGATAAAGGTTAAATAAGCTATCCTTTTTCCAGAGAGGACTCAGGGTCGTGCTTTCTGTTCAAGAGTACCTTGACAGGTTATGTTTCATTACTCTTCTTTAGACCTGTGCAATTAACTAAAGTTTAAAAGGTGAAAGTGATTCTGGTTTTATTTTCAGAAAATTATAGAAGGAATTGGCTCTTAGAAAGCTTCTCCTTAAGGCTCAGGCTGGCCAAGCTGCTGGTGGCAGGGAGCGATGTGATGTGTTGCGTTTGTCTTGCAGAGAGCAGACCTGGCCATCTCAGCCATCACTATAACACCCGAGCGGGAGAGCGTGGTGGACTTCAGCAAGCGCTACATGGACTATTCCGTGGGGATCTTAATCAAAAAGCCCGAGGAGAAAATCAACATCTTCTCTCTCTTCGCCCCCTTCGACTTCGCGGTGTGGGCGTGCATCGCCGCAGCCATCCCGATCGTGGGGGTGCTGATCTTTGTGCTCAACCGCATCCAGGCCGTGCGGGCACAGAGCGCGGCCCAGCCCGGCCCCTCGGTGTCCTCCACGCTGCACAGTGCCATCTGGGTGGTGTACGGCGCCTTCGTCCAGCAAGGTACGCACCTCACCTCACCCTACATCACCTCACCTCACTCCACCTCACCTCACCTCACCTCACCCCACCTCACCCCGCATCACCTCACCTCACCTCACCTCACCTCACCTCACTTCACCTCACTCCACCTCACCCCACCTCACCTCACCTCACCTCCACCTCACCCCACTTCACCTCACCTCACCCCACCTCACCTCACCCCACATCACCCCACCTCACCTCACCCCTGCCAGCTCTGCTGGCAGCTCTGCCTCAGTGCCAGCGGGCAGGGCATCTCATCCTGCCCTCAATGGGCTAGCAATGGAAGAAAGGCCTGTATGGGGAAATATGATGTTTTATTAGCTCAGCTGAGCAAAAGTGGGAAAGAGAGGCAAGTTTGGGGCTTTAAGTCTTTTTTATGCCTTTTCTGTCTCTCAGTAAGTCCAGAAAAAGCACTGTCAGACTTTTCCTCTTTGGGAAAATTGTTACACTAGAAATAAACTACAGAGCTGCTTGGTGCAGAATTGCAACACTTCTCCAGCTCTAAAACTAGCACCTTTTCAATTGTTTAATGTATAAATAGAAATAGAACCGTATATGTTTTTGAACTCATGTGAGATAGTTCATCTTTTGTTTGTTTGAACTGAGTATGTAACTAACTTTACACTCAGGAACTTTACACTCAGGAATCTCTAGGCATAGGGCTAATCCTACAGAATTCAGTAGGACTGCTGCCATTAACAAAGCTATTTTTGTAACTAATTGTTTACAAAATCTGCCCACACAGTTTTTGTGCCACATCTATAATGTTAGTTGTATTCTGGAAGGCAGGTTTTATTGAATGCTGACATACGGGTAAAGTTGTTAACTTTTTTCTACATTTTTTTCATTGTGATTGCAAGCTTCTAAAGCTTGAGCTGGAGAATCCATCCTGTTGCTATGAAACTTGGTCCCTGATCTCATTAAGGTGACAGCTTTGATGGGTTTAAGTGCAGTAAAATATAATCAGCACAAACATATGCTGAAGTAAGTAGAACCAGCTCTACAGTAAGGTTTAGTCTCCAATGATGCCCGAGCACAACTATGCTTGAGGACTGCTGGAAAGAAATCTTCACATGGTTTGAAATCTTGTAAAGGATAACAAGTAATGACACTAATGCTTCAGTCTTTGCAGATTTAAATACAACAAAGATAGTACATAAACCATTAGGCAGTTCTGTGGGGCTTTTTTTCCAATTCTGAAAGGGTAATTGAAAACAGAATATTACTATATTCTGAACACTGTAATGATTTAATTCCTGCATATTGTGCTTCACCATTCAACTTTATTTAGAACATTTTTCATGTTCTTTAGACTTGATCCTCAATAATTCTCAAGGGAAATATTTTGAAATATGTTTTTCTAGAATACTGTCTAGGGCAAGAGGTTGACTGGAGAAAATACTTGTGAATTATCAGCCTTAACGCAAGCAGTGCTTTTCCCGCAGTGAAAGGGCAGACTGGAGGGGAAGCAGAGAGGAACTCCAACAAAGTTTAACATACCAGGGCACACAGAGGGTGATTGTAAATGGAAGCTGCTGAGAGACCCTTCATTTATCTGTTTATTTGCAGGGGGTGAATCCACTGTCAATTCTGTGGCGATGCGCATTGTAATGGGAAGCTGGTGGCTCTTCACCCTTATTGTGTGCTCTTCCTACACAGCAAATTTAGCAGCATTTCTAACAGTATCAAGGATGGATAATCCCATAAGGTAAGAGCCTCTTCTTAACACGAAGCTGGAAACCTGGATTTCACAGGAAGGTATTATCCATTTGAGCACTCATTCTTGCAAGAAGGAGATAACTCTCTAATAAAATACTCTGCTTATTTGCAGTGGCTGTTTTTCTCTCCTCTCCCCCTCTTCACCTTCTCTCCAACAACCCTCAAGCAGTTCTGATGGAGGGGACAATGGCACATTAATTCTGTATTTTTCCAGAAGAGAGGTCTTTCATGTACTGCTGGTTATTTGGCTGCAGTTTGTGTGTGCATGTGTAACTTGGGGTTTTTTCTACAAATTTAAAGGCTAAAGGTTTTCAATTTTTTTCTCACAAAATGTGGACAAAATTTCCACCTTCACATCGGTGTGGAGTACTGGGAGTGCCATTGAACTTTCACACTCGGTGCTGACAAGGTTAGAGCCTTGTCAGAGCCTGATATCTCATGTTTGATGTGGTAGTGATGGAGTGGAGCAGTAGCAATGCAGCACAGGCTCTTCTTCTAGAAAGTGCAGAGCCAAGGATTTCAGGTGTTAGAGGGTGACACAGTTGAGGTGCTGCTCTCATTTGGGATTGCATTGGGAAGACTGGCACTGATTGTTTGTGTTCACTTCCTGAAACAGCAGAATTGTCACTGAGGTGAGGCTGGCACTTAAAAAGTGGCTTTTGCTGTCGGTGGTTTCTGCACAGGACATAAGTCCATTTCTTCTAAACATGAGTTCAACACAATTTCCAATTTTTAGCTTGCCAATGTGTACTTGCAGATAATGTAATGCTTTGTGTGGATATTTCATCATCATCATCATCATCTAACCAGGCCAATACCCTAACAGGCTTTGGTTTTTAATTCACTTTCTATTAGTTTGGCCATAATAATTGGGTATTAACAGTAACAGAAATAAGAACTCCAAGTAATTTCTGGAAACAACATGGGAAACTATGTAGAATAAAACTATCTATGTGTGATGCCTGGATGTACTGGGAATAAGGTTAAGCTCAGTGAATAAATTGCTCTTGAAAAGCAAGACACAAATAGCTATCCAGAAGGCTTGACTAATGATATTCTTAAAAATTTCTGAAGGTTCTATTTCTTTCACTGCAGAAGAAATTTTGTTTGGTCTAATCAGCACTTTCCAAAACTCATCAAAGTTCAGAGGAGGACAAAAGTTGGAGTGTAATTACGTGAGTAATCTCCAAAAAAAAGTGGTTTAAGAGCAGAACTATGGATTTTTAGAGGAGGCCTTTGAGTCTGAGCTGTTAAAACATTTACAAGGGATTTTAAATCCCCTTCTTATTAAAATGAAAGAACATTGCTAAGAATCTTGGGGAAGAGAGAAGTTATTTGGGTAAAGGAACTGCTCAGAATTGTTTCACAAGTATAGAATTCAGGCATAGAGATGGCAGCTGGAGAATAGTAATTAAATGCCTTTCTATACATAATGGTAGCTGCCACTTCCCAGGTTCCTTTATCACATCCCCTTATACAAGATGAGGATGTAGAAGTAAGAAAATATCAGCAGAGTCATTCAGTCAGTCATATGCCAGAACATAAATGCCAAAAGAAATTTAAGTTGCCAGAAGTTTCACTGCCTATGTGAAGCTGCCTTACTTGGCTGTAAGGGCAGGGATCTCTAGTAGGTGTTGTCAGCCACAATGTGGATTGTTCATATTGCCTGATATGTCAAAATTGGTCCTGGATGGTGTGGCTTAGGCTCCATAATCATTCCTGACGTGCCTTGGAGAGAGGAGGTGGGGTAAAGAAATAGTTTCTCTGGAAATTCTTGTTGAACCTGTATCCATCTCTGAGCTGTGATTTTCATGTCCTCCACTCTTTATGGGAAACAGCTTATAAAATGATTTGTCAGATTTAGAACAAATATTTTTTTCCTGAGAAAGTAAATTATTGCCTTTCATGACTTAATTGTGGTCTTGTGCCTCAGCTCCCCACTCTAACTGGCTTCACATCATATGATGTGCAGTGGCTGTTTTTGCCTAACTCTGCCACTCAGCTTGCCTGCATTCTGTCTTTCATGAACGCAGAAAGGAATACTTATGTGAAATCTATTTTTCCCACCCAAAGAGCCACAATGAGCTAGAGCTGAATATTTGCTCACCAGCTGAGAACTACCAAATCCATCTTAGTAGACTTCCATTGTTAAGAAAACAACCCCCATCCTTTCAGTAAATGTCTGCTGTTATCTCTCCCTCCATAGAGAAGTCCTCTGGTGTTCAGTGCTGTTGCCTCCAAATTGCCAGCGGGAGAGAAATAAGTGTTATGGTGCTGCAGTAGCTGCAGCTAAGTTAAGATTTTCATTACAAGACTGATTTTCTTCCCAAACCTTCTCCAAAATGCCTAATAGAAGTTGTTTCAGTATCAAATTTGGCATGTGTGGTCTGTGACTAGTGAAATAGAAGTATGTTTGATTGAATAACTAGGTGTCAATCAACCCAGTGATCACTGCCTCCACAATTTCACTGCAAAACAAGTGTGTCATAGAAATCATAAACAGTATTTATTAGAAGGGGCTTGGTGAGACATTCACTGCAGCGAAGTTGAACTGTTGGAAGGCAGATTTTTAGAATTACCGTGTCAGATGAAAGCCTGCTGATAAGGGAATACTTTTTTTTAGGTTTTTAAATCTCCCATCGGCAGGTCTCACAAGGCTATTCTACCCTGCTCGGAATTTCAGAGGCTTCCTGTGGCTCACAGAAAGGTGAAATACCCAGAGTAGGAGGAATGGCAGGAAGCAGCTTTGATCTGCCACCTGTATTTGTTTCCTGACAGATACTTTGTAAATCCCGAACAGGATTTTTTTGTCCAGCTACCTAGATCCCAAGTAAGAAATGGGCTTAACTGGGAAAGTAAAGCTATTCTTCCCCTTGGATTTTCCCAAAAACATCAAAGGCTTCATCTCAAGTGTGCCAACAAGAAGAGGCACTGGCTTTCTGGTTTGGCATGACAGCATATGCTTCCTTACTTCTCACGTGTCCTGCATGCCCATTGTTCATCCTGGTGTCACATGGTGATGGGATGGGTCCAAACGCAGAGTTTGAGACCCACATGAAAACCTCTATGCCCTCAGGAGATCAAAGCTGACAGGAAAGATGGTGTCCATTCCTTGGCTGCCCTCAATGTTTCAGCTCTAGTGGTTGGTGCTTCTGCTCCCCATTGATCTTTTAATACTGCTTCTTAATCCCTTTGTCCAAATTACCTCCTGCACTTCTCATGTTCTCTGTGCCCCACCTCCCAGCCAGGGAGCAAAGGCAATGTTGTGATTATCTCGGGATTTCTGTGTTTGTGGGGGTCCACAGGCAGGGCAGTGCCAAATTAAGTGGATTTACTGGCCCCTTATGGGCAGAGGAGAGAGACATTATCCAGTTCAAAAGGGAAAGCAAAAGAAAAGAAGAAAGGAAGGCAGCTACTGGTGGCAACTACTTTGGAGCTCAGGTTAGGAAGGTATGATCCATGTTGTAACTTTGTAAATGATCAATCCTCAATTTTTGTTTTTAATAAGAAATCTAGGTAATGTTTAGAGCCTGTGCTAATCCTCAACAAACTCATTTAAACCCAAACGATTTGCATTTACTATTGTAATATTTGCCTTCGGTACTGTGTGCAGCTGAGGAGACTTCTAATGGGTCAGTCTGCCAAGTAAGGCAGAATTATTACATGTGAGTTTGTTCTTTCTTTTGTCTTATTACATTTTCAAACAGCTCTTGGATCTGCTGTCTAACCTTCCATTTGTAATTATGAGTTTAATTAGCAGTGACTTACATTCCAGCTTCATTTCTTGTTAACAAGCAGACTACACACAGTTCAATAGATGCACAGATATTCTGAAACTTAGGTTTAGGAGAGCTTGTCTGACAAGAGGTTAAGAGTAATGCAAGAAAAATAGGACATAAAAAAGGTATTCTATTTGCAAATTCAAAAATGTTTAAATTTAAGATTTTATCAAATTGATCCTTAACATTTGCACATTCTATGGATGCCTTGAAAGGCATCTGTATTATATGTGTTCATGGACTGCATGCACATGCATGATATATCTGCTTTAAGATCACAGCTGTTGTTTCATGATTTCAGATTTCCTTATTGGTATTTTAATCCTGCAATTTCTTGTGTTTTAGTGACAGCTGAAGATTTAGAGAAGCTTAGTTGGGGTGATAGGCTGGCACTTGGAAGTCTTGAGTGCAGATTCTTTTTCTACCACAAGCTTTGTTTGATCTTGGCAAGCTTAGCCTTCTCTCTGTCTTGGTTCTCTTTCTGTATAACACAGTAATAATATTTTCTTATATGGCATATTGTCAGTTTAGTTTGTTTATTTTAAAGATGATGGCCATAAATGACCATAGTATAGTAGCACTGCAGGTATCAAAAAAGATAGATTTTCTGGGTTGCATACAAAACAGAAGCAGTCTCAAAATATTTTAAAATAAAACGACAAAAGTACTTGGAAGATGCCAGCCAGAGGGAAATGAAGAAACATTTCATCTGCTGTAGTTAAGTGGATTTGATAGGGTTGGTGGCAAGAACGTCACTGGAATCCCTCTGTATTCACAGCAATTTTGTCATGATATTCCTCATGTTTGAAAATAGCCTTTTTCTCGTTAATATCAGATGTGTCTTTTTAAATATTTCATTGGATTTTCTTTTGTTATGTTTAATTTGTATTATGTTTTGCAGTGTCTGTGCAGCACCTCAGGCCTGTTGGCAGGAGGCATGTATGAATGAACATTATAAAAAAAATGTATTGTGATTATTATTAAAGGCCTGTGAGCAAAAGCTTCAATCATTAAATAACTAGATTAAGTCCCTCCATAAACACAAAGGCTAAAAAAGAGTCTAAGAAAGATGCAACAACTCAAAACTTTTTTTCCTTTCCAGAACATTCCCTGTCTGGAGCATGGGGTGAAGTTTCCTGAGAAATGCTCTGTGCAGCAGGGCAGCAGTGCTCAGGGGCAGAGCTTGCCAGCATTTGCCTTCAGGCTCTGTTCAGGACAAGGCACTGGGCTATTGCCAGTGCTCCAACTCCCCATTGTTTGTCTTTTCATTTCACTCCTATTGATGGTGCTGCCCAGTGGGTGCTGCTGGGAAAGCCACAGAGTCTGGAGCCTTTTGAAAAGCTTTTTGAATGTTGGCATATGCCGTTCAAGCACAGTTTAAAATGGATCCTAATTACTCTAATTGAACAAGCAGGCAAGCATCTAAGTGCAAATATTTCCCAGGGACATTTTTCTGAGAAAAAAGGGAATGCACAGCTGAAAATCAAGCTTGCATGCCATCTCTCCAGTTGCCATTAAAAAATGTGGCGTAGATTGGAGATCAATAGCAAATCAAGAGATTTGTGATTCCACACCTCTCCAACTTGACTTTTGAGAGACCTGTATCATAGCATCTTTTCCTTTGTTCTGGTTACTGAGAAGTTTTGTGACTGAGGTGGGTTGAGGCATTAAAATTCAGATGCATGTGCAGTTTAGAGAAGAAAATGGTTTGGATATAACATTAGCAAAATCTACCATCTGTGCAGGTAATAAAATCTTTATTATTTTTTTCTTTTGCTTTGAAAGGAGAAAAATCTAACAAGAGTAGCAGCCCTCAGGACAGCCCATCAAAATGTACAAGGATTGGTTTAAATCTGATATTTGATAAGCAGACTCTCCTTGGCACAGTTGGAGTCACCTTTTTGGTCAGGTAGTCTCATATTAATATAGGTTATATTCCTCAGCTGTCCACATAGTAGCTATATGCTTTCTGCATGCATTAAATCCCACTGGCCTCAGACTTACACCTTCCTTGTTGTAGGATGAAGTTTCTCTTTATTACATGGGTAGCACCTATGACTTATTTTGTCAGGTTAGATTTTCTGTTTGACTCCTAAGGGATAAACAGTACATAACACAATAATAGAAGATTTTTGCTCAGTAGGATACTTAGATTTCTATTACTTTTTCTCTAAAGAAGCTGATTTAATGTCTTATATGAACTGATAATACTGTCTAATATAGCAGGATATTAAAAAAGCAAAAAAATTATTACTATAGCAAATCAAACAGAAAGGGCCTTAAAGCTTAAGACATCTCCTAACGGCTCAATCCATCATCTCTAAAGACAAAAACAGGAGGAGGAAATAAAAATCCATAGAGAATTCTGTTTTGGAAATAATTCTGTGTATGAGCCATTAAAGAGGTTGGCCACTGGGGGTTTTTTTCCACGTTTTCAGGCAGATATCTTAATGACATTGTGAAGTGAAGCAGCTGCCTGCAAACCAAACCAAAACCCCTGTAAAATAAGGTGCATTTTATATCATTTATCAGTACTGGTCAGAGCCATAGTGTAACAGCGGGCCCTATTATAGAAGTTATGCAGGTTCTCAGGGTAGTATAGTGAATATTACTTCATAGGTTTCCAAATTGCCAGCAGGTCTCTCTGCGAGGATTCCTGAAGCCAGAACAAGTAAACTGTATTCACAAAAGTACTAGTAGTTAGTAAACACTTAATCACAGAAAGTTCATTCCTGCAAAACCATGAGATGAAATTGAAAGTCACTGTTGTCACTTCTAAGAAGTTGTTTTTTTAATTACTGTCACTTCAGACAGGGCATACATAGGCCTCCAACTCTGCTAATCTCTTGAAATACTTTGGGAACTGCTTCATTTGTTCATGTGAAAAGCCTCTCTTTTCAACTTGCACAATTCCTCACCAACATTCCCACATGAGCAGTGGTTCTGTCATTTTTGTGCCATGATTGTTCAGCATTAGGTTTTCTCACCCACCTAACAGCAAAGGTAATTTTCCCATCTTCTGGTCCAGACAATCAAGGGATGACACAAATCACTTTCTGAGTGACAAATCATGCAAACTAAATTTATTGGTGTTGTGAGGAGGATTTTTGTTTGTTTCTTGATTATTTTTATCTTGTGCACTTGCACAATTCATATATATTTATAGTATGTACGCTTCGTTAGTCCAATGGCTGCGCTACTCTTTAAAATTTAGAGAGAAGGATTTTGGTTTTCTAGGTCTGAAAGAGCTCTTGCAGAAGCTCTTGCAGCTTCTTACAATTTCTTTTAATAGTTCCTCATGTTAAGATAGTTTGCATCTGTGTCTTTGAAATGGTATCTTTCAGGAATTTCCAGCCCTTCTGTATCTTTTATCCTTTAAAGCAACACCCCAAGAGACTTTCTTCTCCAGTTCTGGATGTTTGTTGAGTCTGGTCTTTTGGAATGTATTATTTTTATGTTGTTAATCTTGTTTGGGTTTTTCTTCTGCCTCAGGATATTAAACTCCAACAATTTGTAGGCGCTTTTAAACTGGATGCTTTTCTCTTTGATATTTCCATTTAAATCTATCAGATCTAAAATAGCCACTCCCCTCATAAGTGTCTGTCTCCATGACAGAAAAGCATTCACTGTCCCACCGACACTCTTAACACTTTAACTGATATATAGAATGATATTTCATCTGCTGAAAAAAAAGTTGTTCCAATACATTCTAAAATATTTATCAACCATCTTGCCAAGAAGTGGATATCTGTAAACTTGCCATTTAAAGAAAGGCTTTAAAAATTTAGTATCTCTATAAAGAGATTTAGAAACTATTCCTGATGATGTAAAAACAAACACAAAACAAACAAACCCACAAACCAAACAAAAAAAGAAGCCCAGCAAAACATTTTTAATCAAAGCAGGTTATGGATATTTGGGGGAGAAAGGAACTTATTTTCCTTGGGAACTAAGATACCACTGTTTATTAGCATGAGTGTTATCCTCTTGGTTCTTATATAGCAAAATATTTTCTGGAGGGAAAGAAACATTTTCTGGAATAGTACTGTGTTGCTAAAGAGAAGGGTTGCATGTGTTCTTTCCATTTCCTGGGCTCATCTGCCTTACTGAGTAATGTTCTCTTCTTCTGCATGTGTGCCCCCTTTATAATATACTAGAGTGTTTCCAGACTCATCTGGAGATGAGGGAGAGAACTGCGTTGTCTCAGAAAAGCTGTTTTGATACAGCTGACAAAGTTTCTTACATTACAAGAAATGTAATCACAAGCATTGAAGTTGTTTGCCTTCTAAACCATTAAAACCAGCCTGAGAGAATGTGCCACTGATTTAATTTAATTGATTTATGAATAGTCATGTCTATCTACAAAAGAATAGAAAACCATCAGTCAGAATGGGGTGGATGTTAAATACTGTGTTTCTTACGTATGGCAATAATGCAGTTTCCAAGCTCATATTTCAAGGTATATAAATAGGCTACCAAATAAACTAATTAATCTCAATATAACGAGTAGACAGTTGTTTCTGATGTGCTTTTTGGGTGCTTTCTTGTATGAGGTTCACTATTCAGAGAGACCTGTGTTCAGGACAAAGGGTAAGGTCTCTCTTCCTGGTTACTTCCTACACATCAGGATGAGATGGGAAGTAACCAGACTCTGTGTGCTCAGTCTGGCTCCTCTGAGAAACAGGCATGTGGGCCTCCCGACTTTAAAATGTGCATGTGTAATGCATGCACTTTAGACATCAATAATAACTGATGAATGTTATATGTGCTTTTAGTATTAATGAAGAGCCCTATATTTTGATTTCTCAGGAGTATGCAGCACATGCTCTAGCAATCAAGGTGCCTCTTCAGAGCCCCTCTGTTTTCTTCTCTTCTTTCTGTCAACAGTGATAGCTTCTGCTTTGCTCTCTGTGGAAAGTGAAGGGTGTGAAGCTGCTTTCCAGCATCACATTGTACATTTGACAGATCTGAATTCATCCAGCCCCTCCACCCCAGCTATGAGACTACTGACATGCAGGGTTCCTGATAAATCAAAACTTAATAAAGAGTTATGTAGGACCTTGCTCCACACTGGGGTTTCATGGACTTTAATGGTATCCTAATAGTCACTGTATAAAGTACCTCTAAACCTGAGTAAAGGCTTTACAAACCAGCACCAAGAAGCCAAGCTTATCTGTTGCCCACTCTGTTTAATAAAAAGCCACTCTTTGTCATCTGAGCACAAAACAGAACGGCTGTGTTATCAGTACTTAGAACAGCAGTGGAAAAGGAAGAAAGCAATTTCTTCCCTCTTGATCTTAATCATTAATCTTCATTAGGATTTTTAGCTTCTGAATGTGAGCGGTAGAAGACATCAGCGTAGCAAACAATTTAAAATGCATCTGCATATATAATAGGTAGTTTGTTATTTTCATTATAGGTAAAAGCATGTGTCAGTTGCCAGATGTGTTTGATTCAGACAATATGATTTTCATGCCAACTTTATGATATGTTTGATTTAGGTGAAGTGACTTAAACCTGCTGTTGGGACCGAGGTGCTGTTAAACACCAGCTGCAGTTTTTATTTTAATTAATAATTTAAGGAGTAGAATACCTTGCTTTAATTAACATGTTAACCCTTTGAGCTACTCAGAGAAAGGCCACAATGACAAAGTGGTTTAGAAGTAAAGAAAGAAAATACTCAAAGGAAATCCAAACAGGAGTATTTTTTTCCTCCAAACATGCTCATGAGTTTTTTTTTTCCCAAGTTTTTCTTTGCATTTTAATTTCCTTCTCACTGTTGAATGGAATATAGAGTGTGGATAAAGGATGCAGGATTACTCAGATTTTTTAGCAGGACTGATTATTCTGGACTTGCAGGGTGAACAGTAACTGCTCCTAGTTGCTCTGAATCCCTTTTCAGACTTTTAACTGAATCTGCCGATGTTGTACAGATGTGCTGTTGTGCCAAATCTTTCCTTGATCTGTTCTGAAAATCTGCCCAGTCATGTAGCAGTTTAAATGTGGAACTGAGCATACAAATTAAAGCTTCAGACTTTGAAAATCTGGGCCTGCATCTTAAAAGAGACTCTAATGTGTTAGACGCTCTGAATGTCTCTTTGTCAGTCTGATACTTTTCATTGTTAAGTTGCAAACATGGTAGGCAAACTGGTAATATCTCAAGGTTATTAAGTTTTTTAAAATATGGAAAAATGTGGTGGTGAAGAGGGGTTCTGTAAACAGCCCTTGTAAATATAAAGGAAAGATTGCCCTCTGACTTCACTCCCTTAGTTAGACATCAGATGAATTCATATGCAATCATAGATGCTCAGCCATGAGAGAAACTTCATCCAGGGATCACAAACTGTGCGGCCCCAGTTAATCCATCTTTGAGACGCAAATGCTCAGAAACTAGTTTCCATTGCTATCACTATTAATGGAATAATTTATTATGCTGTTTTTCATTTTTGAAAACATATCAAGCAAAGCAATCCTAAGTTCTACTGTAAGGACCATCATGGTTTCTTTACAAAGCGTTAACAATTCAGAAAACATGGGACATCCAGAAAGAAAAAATAAATTACAAATAACATAATGAAGAAAAATCAGCAATCTAAGTGACTTATGCTTTTATTGCCTGGAGGAGGTTTGGAGAGGAGAAGGGTTGGAAGTATAGTTAGAAACACTGGACTGGCAATCAGGAGATGTTTAGCTTATTTCTAGCTGTTTAACAGATTTCTTTATGTGCAGTGCTGGAGCTGAGCCAGCATCAGCTCTAGGCAAAATGAACTTTTAGGATCCAGTGACAAGTCAAGTCACACTCACATAGACCACTGCAGATGATTGGAGTTGCTGAGGTGGTCCTGAGGGTGTAATTTAGAAATAGCAGTGGATAGGAATACCCAGAGGTTTAATTTTGTTTACAGAAGAACCTGTTTTACTGATTATGATGAGAATCCAATTTGATTTTTGAATCCAAATTTGAGTCTCATAGCCAGAAATAATGTTAAGTCCTTTTTTGAAAATGGGCATGTTTCCTGAATAAACTGCTGGAAGATACTAAGAACTTCTGTGAGCAATGGGACACAGCCTACTTGTAGGGGTTTTGTCCTACATCCTCCACACTTTGACTTCAACAAAAGTGCTGCACATTGTTCTGAGATTGGTAAAGCAAAGTGGAATTTCAGGTGCTGTTAATAGAATGTATTTCTGCTGCATCACAGACTCTTAGGAAGTACACAAAGCCTCCAAATGTTTTGCCAATACAATGTCTGTAGTTAGTAACAAATTGCTGCTAAAATCATAAACACGACAGTGTATCATTTATTAGTGGCTTGACTGTCTTTGGATTTCAGTGAGTTTACATTCCCTTCTTTCCCTTCCCTAAAAGAAAGGAACTGTTCCCTTCTTTTAATCATGCAGTAGGTCTGCAGGAATAGAGCTCCAGTGAAAACACTCAGTCTGCAGGGAAGCCAGTGCTTCATCAGGAGTTAAGAAAACAGTTTAGTTTAGTTTACTTGTCTTTCCATTTGCATGTAGCAACAGAGGCTACTGGAAGTCGTTTGAAAGAAATGAAATCAGTTTGGAGGCTGTACAAGTTCAGTGCTTCTAGTACTTTGTGTATGTATTATTTGGCCTTTTTTTTTCATTTTTCTTACTGTTTGTATGTTTGTCTCTAATCCTGGGAACCTTGAGCATGTGCTTTTGTGTGCATGCCTATTTTCACTGATCTCAGCAGTCTGCTAGGTAGCCTACGAGAGAAGTTTCTTTGGGAGCAGTAGAAGAGAGAGGGTCCTGATGCTGCACTGGTTGGGTGGGTGACTGTTGCCATCACACATGGCATGCAGGATGTGTAGCAAACCCCTTTATCCTGGGACAGAAATAAAGCTGGCTTTAGCATCCTCTCCCTAGAACTGAATGTTACATTTTACTTTTGCTTGCACCTAATTTAGGGCAGTGAGTCCCAATCCAATCAGAGTCTCAGAGATGCCACCACACTGGCAGCAGTGACCATTATAATCATGAAAAAAGCTCTGCAGTGCCATTACCTGCTGAGGAGTTCAATCACTATTTGTTTTAACTATAGGAAGAGTAGGTGGTTGACATGGCAACGTGTTCTGTGACACATGTCAATTGATTGGTTTTGCCACTGGAGGAAAGTCCCTGCTTATTTGAAATCCTGTGTAGCAGCTGTTCCTGCCCCACTGGTGAGGACAGCAGACACAGCCCTGACTGTCTGCTCTGTTTGTCTCCTGCTGTGATTTGGAAAGCTTCAGTCCTGGTGTGAAGGGCTGCAACTCCACTGATTCAGTATAGTTTAATCTGTCAATACTTACGGCTTCCCTTCTAGAAACTCCCATGAGGCTTTTTCTGTTAAGGCTTTTGTTTAAAGTGGATGGTATTTTTCATGGAGAGCAGATAAAATGAATTTTATATGAATTATAAAGCAGTATATGCTTGCTGGTGAAGGACTTAACTCAGAAAAGTGTATCCTAAGCATGCAAGTACTGCTGCTGATCTCTACAGGACTACCTGTGTTGCTAAAGTTAAAATCTTGCTTAGAGTATTTGATGAAGAAACCTGTTGCTCTGCACGTCACGGCACTGAGACAGAATTAAGAGCATTTAAAGTGACTTGCCGTGGAATGGAACAATGCATAATTTGATCATGTCACTATAGAGAAGCTGACAATTTAAGGATTGATTTAAGATCTTGGTTTAATTATTCATCATTTCAAAGAAAATCTGAGATGCCCAAATTAAAATCATGGACCCAGTTCTTCTGAAGTCTAAGGTTATAAGAAGTGGAGATAAACTTGTTTTCATTTTAATTCTCTGTACTAAGGGTAGTGCCATTCTAAGAATACCTTGAACAGTTTTATTGGCCCCACTAAGAATAATCTTTAAAGTAGCCCATCATTTAGTTCTTGTATGTCCAGTTTAACACACACTAATAACATTCCTATGTGTGCCTAGAACAAACATTGAAATTGTACCAAAATATGTCGTCATACTTTTTATTTTTTAAAGTATATTTACTTTTTAGACTTGTAGGTGCTAAAGATAGGTCAAATGTTACCTCATTGTTCAGCCAATATATCCCCCTTTCTTGTATACCTGAAGGCTCATGAAATATCAGTTGTAATAATGTTTAGAGACACTAACTGCTATTCTCTTCCATTTTGAAGTGGGCTTGTGCTTTTTAAACTTGCATTTAGCAACACAGTGAGACTCTTCATGCAAGTCTCTGAGTCAATGAGACTATCATCCCCTAGTGGTATTTTATATCCATAACGGAGGGAATTTTTATTTCTTTTTTTCAGCTCTTCAGCCAGTTAAACTGCTCAACTTGGGTAGACCAGCTCTACAGAATGTCTTTGTGTGAAAGTTTGAACTCAGTTTCAGATGTCTGAAGACAAGGTTTACCCTACCCATTTATAAATTTTACTTAAAACTGGAGTTTCAAAGATTTTTCATTTGTGAACAATGGACTGAGGCACAAATCCTTTGCCTTGCACATTCATAAATGGATATAAAAATTAATCAGGACTCAGGTCAGGACTAAGGTTCTGAATGGTAAGATCTGCTCACGTAGACACTGTCTGTACCTACTTCAACTTTGATTCAGCTTTGCAGACTTTTCACTTGGGGGACATCTACAAATGAGAATCTGATCTGGCAATGCTTGCTTGGCTTCCAAGTTCATCTCTCAGTGGGTGGATTAATGAGGTCAACAGCAACTAATAACATTTTCTTATTTGTCCTTATTGTCACAGAAAATTCTCCCTTGGAGGGAGGAGTTCTCAGCAATTTTAGGTCTCAAAATTCTGCCCTTTTCTGCAGTTCACAGTAGGCAGAATTCTCTTTCAACTCATTGCTTTCCACTTGGTATAACTTCATCCGTAAATCTCTTTTCAGATAGGATTTTATGTTCTAGGTTTCAGCCATAGGTGTTTCTTAGGCTTACAATGGTGATATAAGCTTGTAAAATCAGTTCAGATACTTCTGTTTTTACTTTGAAATTTACTAGGTTTACTGTTTTCCCAGTGCATGACACATATTTCCCTCTCACATAATTGTATGGAGAAAACAGTTCCTGTTAGGAGCTGCGCTTATATTTAATTCTGTAGATGTAATGAATTCCTAACTTTTGGAGAAAAAAGAGTTTAAAAGAAAATAAATTAGCCTCAAGGCATTTAAAGATAGAAATTCAGGACTTAGAGTATACATTTTATGTATGCATTTTTAAGACTTCATTTAGGCAGAGCAGCTTAAAAAGTCTCATCATCCCTGAGACACTTTATCTTGTTGGCAGCCTTCACCTAGAATATTTCGATGCACTGAGCAAAAATCTCAGGGTCACTACAAACAAAAATCCACCTTTTTTTTTTTTTTCTTTTTAATGACAGGATCATATTTTTCTTTTGAAAAATACTTTGATCACATCTGGTGATCCAGGTGCCTCCAGCTGAGTTAATTGATCAGCAGTTACCTCAAAGCACCTGGTGTCAAGTTTAGTCTGTCACTTATTATTCATCCAGAAATCTTGGGTATATAGCAGCAACAGAGTAAAATAAACCCATACCGGCAGCATATTTTTAGTCTGTGTATCTACAGCTACACAAGGCTTTTACAAGTAAGAAAACATCTCCAAAAAGTGTATCTTAACCAGTATTTTTATTCTGGCAATTACTTCTAGTGGTCTAATTATAAATGCAAATACCACTGTTGCCTGTCTGTGTCTTCTGCAGCATTTGTTTTATGTCAATAAGTTTGTAACAAACAAAACAAGCAGTGAGCCCAGTCTTCAGCTGACTCTGCATGAAGTAATTGCAATTCCACTCAGAATACGTATCAGTTGTTGCATTCATCTAGCAGGCATAAATATGGGCATTAAATATTTTGGCTGGTAATACAGGTTTAAAAGACAACATTTTTCTTTAGATTGACTGCAGATACATTTACTTAAATCAATTGGTTTACATGTACTTGTCAATTACAGCAATCACACCATGGATGTATTTACAAATTGAAGTTGCAGCTCCTGTAAGTGAGGGACATTGGCTTTTTCTGCTTTACTGGCTTTATCTTTAATCACACTTACAAAGAGACTTTAATGGCTTGTGAGATCCAATAACTAGGGTGGTAAGGTTAATGGGGCATCTTGTTATGCTGCACATTTTTGTTGCAAATAATTTTGTATATTAAATGCATGAAATCTTTGCCATAGCAAAGTAGGACAAGCATTTGAGTGGCTAAAGGGTCCAGGTAACAGCTGGTTGCACAAATAAAGCTTAAGAGCAATGACAGCAGCTGCCTTTAAAGAATGACACAACTGTAAGATACAGCCAGTGTCTGAAATGTAGTTGTGAGTGATTTTGTCTGGCAAAGGCAAATTTGAGGGAGTTAAAATAATGGTGTTTAAAACCTACCCTTGTGATTATCTCACTTCACCCTGTAAAAAGTAGGAGATAATTCATCTCCCTCCAATACCATTTATGAATGTGCCCATGCCCACCATGGCCAAATCTTTTGGCCACTTCTCTAGCCATGGAGGTGCTGAGCATCACCTCCACTTTCAGTGCAGAAATACAGCAGAGATATTTTTTCATACAGAGTTAGAACTGTGGCTGAGGCCACTCCCTGTCAGGATTATTTCTGGGATAGGTTTTTGGCTAAGTGGCCCAAAATATCAAACAGTGCGCTGCAAGAAATCCTTAGGACACGAAATACTCCACATTTTCTTTTGCAAGGAAATGCTGCCAGCTAAAGGGGTTGCCTTACTCCCACACCCAGGGCAACACTGTGCTTCCCTCCCTGCCACCTGTGTGCTTGTCTGTTTATTGCAAGCACTTGATTTAAACCCCAGACTTGCTCTCTCTGCCCTGTGATGCTTAGAGAATTGAACAAACTGTGCTGCTCGTAAAGCAACATGTACTGTGCTTTTGTGCAGTACTGATTGTCAATAAAATGTAATTTAGCTAAAATAAAAATACTGATTGTCGATAAAGTGCAATTTAGCTAAAACAAAATGCACATTCCTGAATAAAAGCTTCCATGGCAATAAAGGAAAAGAAAAAATACTGATAATATTAAAATTGCAAATTTAATTTTTTTTTCAGCTATCCAAACCCTCATGTTCAAACTTTCAAGCAGAATAACGGTATCAGCAGTAGGCATTTGTAAAGTTGTTACCAGCTGAAACCTGTGTTAAAGTATTTTAGTTAAACAGATTTCTGCTACTGTGCTTCTACCAAACATGCTTCCCTACACACACAAAAATCTCTACACTAAACCTGGTGGGAAAGAGTTGTCACAGAAGGCTCTCCTGTGTGTATTGACAACCTTTCTTTGCTCTATAGGCAGAAAAGTGTCTTTTAACAGCCAAAAATGATCCATTCCTGGGGTTTAAGCAATTCCATGGGATAGGATGAAACTTACTTTAAAAACTAAAGACTGAACTAAATGTAGCATGTAATCATGTCGATCAAGACTAGAGGAAAAATAGTTCCATAGAATATACAGGAAGCATTTAGCGGGGCATAATAGACCTTTCAGGATCGTTAAAGAAAGAAATAAAATCGGAACAAATTCTGCCATTTTTCATTAGCACTTTGAATTTCCAACAGCCTCCAGGATGCTTGTTTTGTACTTTATCAATTGCCATATACAGAGCAGGGAAAATAACAGGAGGTTTGGGGTTTGGTGGAACTCCTAGAGTTAGCCCAAATCCACAAGTATGCAATGTATATAGAGAGAAGCTGTTCACACAGTCTTACTTAAAGCTGCTTAACAGCTTAAAATGATAAAAAGTCCTTAACACAATTTAAGAACTTAAACCACTTAAACTGTGTGGAGCAGCTTGTGAGTTCGAAGGGTTTGGGGAAGGGGGGTGTACTGAGAGGCAGCTCCATCCTGGGGGCAGGGCTCCCACACCAGGAGTCCCAGAGAAGGGCACCTTTTGCAGATAAACTTGGGAGGCCTGGGGGTGATGTGAGGGAGAATAGGAAAGAGCTTTCTACGTATTTTTATGTGGCATTGAGTATATGCCTAGATTGTTTTGCTTTAAATAGTGTAGCAGGGAACCTTACAGGCATGTGATGTGTCAGTAGTGGCATCTCCCCAGTGAAACAGGGAAGAGGGTGGCAGAAAAATATTGTATATGACAAGTCTTCAGCTGTGGAAAACAGCTTTGGCTCGTGGGCCAAGGGAAGACTCCTCAGGAGCATTGGGAAGAAATCTGCACAAGCTGCAAGCAAAAATGTTCTGCTTTTGTAGCTCCAGGAGCTGGAGGTGTGGGGGAGGTGGCAAGAGTGGGCTTTTCATATCTATTGATCAGGAAATTTTGGTTTCTGAATATTTGTTCTTGGGAAAAAGAAATGGGGTGAGGCAGGGAGGGTTACTTTAGTTCAATAGATGTCAAGCAATGTTAGTTGGTTATATCAGAAGCATGTTGTCAATATGTGAAGTCACACATTTATAAAGCATTTTAATGAAAATAAGCCATTATTCATGAGATTCAGTTTGGTGCCTGCTGCTGTGTGTGTGGTTGTCACTGGTCGAATGTGTGTTGTATATTTCTATGCTCAGATGTAAAAATGGTGGCATCACACAGAGGTGATACTTGAGGGCAAAGGAGGAAGGCACAGGAATGGGAATGAACCTCTGAGAGAGGGAAAACAGCCAGGATGCTGCTTCTCATGCCACCTGAAATGTTTGGAGGCTTGGGCTGGTTTTCACTGATGCAGGCAGTGATTTACACCTTCCAGTGCAGAAGAGGCTGTAAAACAGGAGTGAATTACATTCTGTACAATTTGAAAATAAATTGTGCATTCACAGCCACTCAGGGTGAGGCCCATTTACACTTCCAGAGTGGTATATGATGAGTAAATGAAAGTTAGGCCTCTGTGTGAATGAAAAATGCCTGTTTTACCAGAGGCTGTGAAAAGAGAGAGCAAGAGAGACTTAGTGGAAATTGGAAGCAAGATTTTATTTGTTTGTTTAAAAGAGTCATATTGATTTGGAGTCAGATGGAGCATTGGTATAACTGCAAACTAATTCCACTGATTTCTGCGAGGTATTTCTGGTGAAGTTGATGGGGCTGGAAGTTTATATTTATAATCTGAGTTTTTCCTGTGTTCAGGTAAGTCTTTATCACATTATATTCTTGTGCAATCTTGAATGTTATCTGTCAAAAAAAAATCTTTTACTGGGGTGAAACACAGCTTGGGTGTAGTTAAAATCATATGATCTCAGTACAATTAAATAACTACTTGGCTTTTCTTTACGATGAGGAATGAAATATGGAAATGTTACTTGGTGAGGCTAAGTGCTTTCTCATGAATGGCGGCTATAGAAGGAAACCATTTAATTAATGAAATCTTGCTAATGTACTACATAATACTAATTTCTCAATATCGCTTGAATTTCAGAACATTTCAGGATCTGTCCAAACAAATGGATATATCTTATGGTACAGTCAGGGATTCAGCAGTGTATGAATACTTTAAAGCAAAAGGGACCAACCCTTTGGAGCAGGATAACACATTTGCTGAACTGTGGAGGACTATCAGTAAGAATAATGGGGCAGATAATTGCGTATCAAACCCTTCTGAAGGCATCAGGAAGGTAAGACTGGATCACAGGGGTTTTAATTTAATTTCTATATCAATGTTGTTTCTATTGAGTTAATGTTAAGTCACGGAAGAAATTACAGTCATTTAAAACCCCCCTAAATTCCTCTATAAAGTTATGTTTAGTACTTCGATGGCAGATAAGAATCATATTTTGGTATCATTGTTTTGAATTTAAGTGCTTTAGCTCTGCCTAAGTTTCAGTATGTAAGTCCTTTGGATCTGGTCATAAGGTTTCTCAGTTTCCTGGGAGCTTTGATAATGCCTTTTTGGATGTAATTCTTTACATTATCCAGTAGTGACTCCTGTCCTTTGCTCATGTGAGTTTGTTTTCTTTTTTTCTGAGTTAATTACTGGAAACATGAGTAAGAATTAAGGGATCCACAGAACACATACTCATTTCTCTTAAAACAGAAATTTAATGCAAGTTTTTTCTTTGTTTATTCCAGATTTTGAAAAATGCATTCACATGACACTGAGTTTTACCAAAATGTTATTTCTCTCAGATAAAACTACATGGGTTTTTTTTGTGGAACAGAGAATTAATGTGGGATTCAAGGACTGATGTATAACAGCTTAGGATGCTGCATCTTTGTTCTGAGTCCTGTGATAAAGAGTATTGGCCGTTACAAATTCCGTCTCTCTCTCATAGCCTGCCTTTCCCCTCTCCTCCCCATCTTGAATCTCAGCAAAAACAGGCAGTACCTTACATCAAACACATGTCCAGGAGTACATTACACGAAGGGATGCAGACATGCTGAAAGCCTTGATGTGCTGCTTCTTTAGTGAAAAGTGTTCTCTTCATCTGTCAATTGATTATTTTCCTAAAAGAAGTTAACAGTTTTTATTACCATAGTGAATGTTTGATCAGAGATACTCCTGTCAGTGAAACACTGGTTTACGAGTTCTTTATGCTTTTGTACATGGGACATAATAAAATGGTTTTGGCTTGCATTTCCTTTTTCTATTTTGAATTTTTGAAACCTTTTCTGAACAGTCAGAGGGACAGTATCCAAAATCTACTGTTTTTACAGTGCCGTGAAGAGGTTGAACACAAGTAATTCAAGCCATCCCATTTCCCAATTCAAATTCCTTTAGCAAAAGATTCCCAACTCTTTGCTCAACTTCTGGACAAAATCTTTATGTGGACACTCTCATGTCTTAGCATAAGAGTATTCAGTCCAAAGTTTGGGTTCACCCTGCCCATCCCTCAGATGAGCTTCCCCAAAGCACTTTGCCCTCAGCTCCAAAATCCTTTCTTCCTTGGGGACAAGGTAGGGCTCTGGCAATAGCAAAGTCTGCAGTGGTTGTTAGTTTTTTTCTTAATCTGCTCAGCACTTTATGAAAATGAGGCCTCTTTTGAGATGTTTTGGTAGCATTTGAAGTAGAAATAGAGACATTAAATACTTTTCTATGTACCCTAGCATTTAAGCCAATAATAAAACAGTTTTCCTTAGAAAAATATACTGTATTTTACTTTTCTTTTTTCTAACATTCTTATGGCAGTGGATGCTCTTTATCCATGAAATAGTATATCCATGAAATACTTTTATTCTGTAAGCCGAGTGCATGCTGCCATTTATGATAGCTACATTTGCCAAGCCAGAAATGTAACTGTAGATTGGCAGGCAGTTGAGAATACCAATTATATTGTCTGTATGGAGCTGGCAGCTCTATCCTATCTATGTGATAATAACTTTTCATACTAAGTTTGATTTCAGTGTTGTAGGGTGATTTTTATATAACTAGGTCAGCTCATTCAATTAATGTCAACAACAAGTAAATTTTACTTCAGTTCCCAAAGATGACCAAGGCTGCTGTTTGATTAGACACCTACATAAATTGGCATTAATATTTAATAACATTGTCAAATAAACTATTGTGTTTATAGTTTAAGTGTCACTCTTCCTAGCTCATTGAACTCTCTGAATAAACAGCCAAGTTATCTATGTCAAGTATTATGGCTAGAAATTCTGGGGTTTTTCTAAAGGAGAATAGATATCAGCCAAGGAAATGAGAGTTTCTATCCATAAACACATACTGCTGCATGAAAGAGATGTACGTGTGCCTTACAAATGGGTTTCATAGGAAATAGGGACTCTAAATCTCTCCAGCATAAAAAGATTCATAAAGCATTTTTCTGAATGAGGACTTGCCTGACACAATGCAAAAACAGAAAAAAGTCACTACTATTCTTTCTTGCTCCTTCTCCTTTACATTTTCTTCAGACAGTATCACAGTTAAGCTGCAGTTACAAATAAAGCAATGCCACTTCAGTGCAAAACAGGGAGTGCTGGTTATTTATGCCACAGACAGGTATTTCAGGTGTTTGTCCCTATTCCATTTATCTTTCTCCATTTCACGGAGATTTTCTTACTCCCTCTCACTGTCTGAAAACAAAGGGATGGCAGTGGAAGAAAGTAATGTGAGCTTTCATGGCGTTTGGTTGCCACAGCAGAGATGTCTCTTCAGACACAGCAGGGTCCCTGCAGCCGCAGTGACTGTCTCCCATGGGCAAGGCACAGCTTTTGCAGCACTGGGAGAGCCACAGAAAAGACAGGAATGCACTTCAGTGTCACAGAAGTGACAGGAGAACTCTTGAGAGCTGAGGGTGGTGAAGATTGCTTTTGCTGTATTCCCAAGATAGTTGAAAGTGGTCATTGGAGATGAAAAACCTCCTCCTATTCACCAGTACCTCTGCACAGCACAGGAGCAGAAACTACCAGTTCATACAAAATGCTGTTTTGCCACTTTGAGCTGTCTGGGACTGTCACAGATGAAGATTGACTAATGCTGTATCAGGAAAGTTTCTACAGCCAGCATCTCAGTGAACTTTTTGCTTTACATCCACTAGCAATCAGGGTAATCATTGATTGCACCAACATATGTAATAAATGGTTTTTATTTCCATTGGGAGCTCCCATTTTTGCTTTGAAAGAATGAAATAATATGATCCCCCCGCGATCCTGCGTCTGCTATATATACAGATAGGAGAATTAAAGTCATTATTGCATTTTATAATGCCTTGCTTTGGTTGAGATTGTTTGTTCCCCTGTCCAATCAATTTGGTGCCAAAATTTCTCTGAATTGTTTCTTTTCTTCCTGTGTATCACTTTTAAACAAAAACGATCAAAACCAAGTAGAGCACAAAATGAGAATGGATCATTGATTTAGACAATGGCACAGTAAGAATTTATTCCTTCTCTTTTTTGCTTCTTTAATGATCACTGAGCATTGAATCAGAGCGATCTTGTCTCTTCATTCCAATATTGAGAGTAGAAGTAATTTAGAAGTTCATTTAATACGGTTTTTTAAAACTTTGTCCACAATGAATTTTATATTGTGAATTGTGATTGCTCTCATAGAGCTTCATAAATTCCTTCATGTCTTGACCCATCAACCTTTGAAGCAAATGCTTCCTTCAACCTGAATCTATTGCATCCTGTGGTGGTTCCTTAATTATTTTAATGTTTGAAACATTCCAACAGGATTAAATGGCATGTTTTTCTTTTTATTAGAACTGTGTTGCTTCTCTTAAAGCACTTTTTATAGATAATAAATGTTATCCAACTGTGGTTTTGAACTACTTCGCTAATGCCAATGTAAAGGTCACTTTTTGATATTTCTGTGGTACCAGCCATAAAATGGGATCAGCTACACTGACACTTTGTTCTGGCAGTAAATTAATGATGAATTTTTCATTATTCTGGCACTTCTGTCTTAAGTATGATAGCTTCTTCATACATTTCAGATAAATCACAGATATATCAATGATTAATCTGGAATCAATCTTTTTCATGTTATTATTATTTCTTATCATGCTTTCTTTGAAGCAACATTGTTTGACCATCAGTAAGCCAAAACCCTTTGAATAATATTCCTCTATCTCCATCCACGCTGAAGAGTGACATTATGGGGTTGTTTACTGCTTTCCTGGAGTATTATTTTCTTTGTGGTCCTTGTCTTGTCTAGGAAGCAATCTTCTTTGGCCTTTTAATTTTTTTAAGATTGTGAAGAAGAAATTTTTTTTAATGTAAGTCTTGCCCAGGGGGTTATTCTTTCCTAAATCTGTTTTCTTAAATCTCTTAAACCAAAGATAAATCTGGTGTTGGTGTAAGCCGTAGTAGTTGTTCTACTTGGGTGGAATAAATGAGTGCTGCCTTTAGTTGACTTTCTGATAAAGAGGTTTTTGAAAGTTTGTGCAAGATGCAGAGGTTTTTGTTTTGTTGGGCAGCATGCCTCTATGCTGAGAGTCACAGTAAGGCCACAGCAAAGGAGCAAAATATGAAGTGCAATTAGTAAGACTGCAGTATAAATTTGAGCTCATTATTCTCTGTTTATTTCAGTCATTTTTTTATTCAAGCTATCTCACCTATTCTCAGCTGGCATTTGCCACAGGCCCTTTTGCCAGTCTTCCTGCATTCATGGCCTGGAAGTGCACACATGGACTCTTTAATTAATAAAAAAACCCAAACAAACAAACAAACAAACAAACAAACAAAAAAAAAAAAACCCAAAAAAACAAAAAAAGAAAGTTAAAACTACATTTAAAAATTGAGGTTGATTTTTCATTGAAAATAAATGTCAGTTTGATTTTATTTGGCTTTTACTGCTTGCCTAGTGAGGGTATATAAAAAGTCAGCCTACTTCAAACATACATGTATGTGTGCACTTACGTATCTTGTACATAATGTTTTTCAAAGTTTGACAGCTTTTCCTTAAATTGAACAAATGATAGTGCTTAGCTGTCACAACAGATATGAACAGGGAAGTGAAGGATGCCGAATTTAGACAGCAAATAAACATTTTGTTATAAGAAAACTTTCCACACAACGAACACACTAATAGTATGAGGTCTTCACTCTTCAGGGAAGAAAATTTCACAAGTGGAAGAAGTTTGGAAAGAACTGAGTCTTCCCTTAGGAAAAAGAGATCTTTGGAGTTTCTGGTTTTGGCAATAAGAGAGGGAGCGGACACAGCCTTGTATCCAGGATTTCTGAAAGCTGAGACACAACCAAGAGTTTAAAAGTCAGATTCCTGATTATGCTAAAATGATCAGGCTGTCAGAGAAATAATGCTCTGCAGATGTGATGACGTTGGATAGACTAATTTATGTCATTAAAAATATGTAAAATAGATGTGAAGAGATCTGGCAGACTTGGTTTATTGACCAAGTACAGTTGCAGTCTGTGATTTAGGATAGCAGCACTATGAACACAAGAGAAGTAGACCTTTACATAAGATCTGCTGTCCAGCATTGAAAGTCAGTGTACAAAGCTCTTGTATATAAGATAACATACTGAAATCTGAGGATTGAAAAGTATAATCAATAATGTTCTTTTCTTTAGCCAGTCCATTGTAATAGAAGTCAAATATTTGAGGAACATTGTGTTCTCCAAATATTACTAAGAGGTAGATAAGGAATGTATTGTGTTGTCAGTGTTCTTTTCTAAATTGTAAATTTGAAAAGATGATTTACTGACCAGTTCTGAAAGAAGATAAATGCAGCTCTTTAAATGGAACAAACCACTAAAACAAACCCACAGAACCAACAAAAAACACACACAAAAAAAACCAAAACAAAAAACAAACAAAAAAAAACCCCCACCAAAACAACAACAAAACAAAAAAAACCCACCCCAAACCAAACAACAAGAAGACAAAAATTCAACCAACCAACAAAAATACCCAGAGAAATGTAAAACACATTTTACCATAGTGACTTAAGCCAAATCTTTCTGGGGTGTCAGATTTCTATGTATCCATCAGGCAGGACTTCTCTTCTCTAGTATAATGGACTTTGAATAAATTCTGTGTGCAGTAACAAGTGCTGCTGTTTTTTATCCCCTAAAGACATATTTTTAATGCTGACAGTTTCCTATCATAGGTAGCAAAATCCTATGTATTATTATTTACCATGGAACACAATGTGGCTGAGTAATAAAAATAATATTTTTCAAGGGTTCAGTGTACAGACTCTTTCACATCTTACAAAAGAGAAAGGATATGACATTTCTACTCTGTTTTAACCCAGAAGCAAATGAATTTGTGGATCTTTGATTGCCTCAATGTGAATAAAAGGGAATCAGGGAAAAGAGGTGGATTGAAGCAAGTGCCTTACAAGAGGTCTAGGCAACATAATTTTAACCTTTGTTTCCCTGAATTCTGCCTTCTAGAAGATACTTCAGCCATTTGATTTATTGTCATGTGTAAGCAATTGTAAGGGACTTCAGAAAAGTATGATTTATGTCAAACTATGGTGAAGTAAATTATCTTATTTGCCCAACTGAGAAATCCAGAGTAATGAAATAACTGATAGTGTCTTACAAACTTACAGGTGAATTCAAAACTGAGCTTAGAAAAGAACTGAAAGTATGCAGAAGGATGAACTAATTGTGTGCCAGAGCTGTAGCCATTTGCTAGGGGAGCTTTGTGAATCAGTTCCCATAAAGAAATATATACAGGACTTCAGCTACTTAAATATATTAGGCAACCCATGGTTCCTTTAACCAAAACCCAATATTTTATTTTACTTTATTGAATCCCTATCCAAATATGTTTCTTAGATCTTGTGTTAAGTAAGGTGATTTACATTCATTATATACACTGTGTGCAGGGCTTGGTTTCAGTCCCAATTAAAAGTTATATTTAAGGATATCTGCATGGATATGTGTTAAAATAAAACAATATTTATCCTAAAACTGAGATAGTAGTAGATGCTTGTGAATCTTCTTACCTGTGAAGAAAAGAGGGAACTCTTTCAGCTCAATGCATGCCTTTTGTTACAGGACTAACATAGCTCTCAGAAGAGCTGTGTTTACTTGCAAGGGAAATTAGTTTATTTACATGTTTATATGAGCAAAGCTGCAAAATTACAATTTTGGTGCCTGTGATGCTCATCACTTAATGCTCATACTATGCCAGTCTTGTCACATGAATGCACGGAACCAGTCCCATTCCTTGTCTCCTACAAAACGTGCATCGAATTTTGTCATCTAAAGAAATAGCTTTCATTTATAATTAATAACCTGTTTCATAAGCCTCACTTACAGTTATAGTTGGCTGTGTTATCCTATGTGCACACTAAAAAAAGGAAGATATTTTAGAAAGGTTTGAAGTAGGTGAGGTCCTGCTCAGAGAGAAGACTGTTAGAAATGTATTAAGATATTGAAGGTCTACATGTAAACTGTGACCTAATGAAATACCACTAAGGAATGGCGACAGGATCTGGATTTGTTTGCTGGCTTAGGTTTTGTCTAACCTAGAAATGCAGTTTAATTTACACTGTATTGTGTTCATGTTGTATTTGCAGGCAAAGAAAGGAAATTATGCTTTCCTGTGGGATGTGACAGTGGTGGAATATGCTGCACTGACAGATGACGAATGCTCTGTGACAGTCATTGGAAACAGCATCAGCAGCAAAGGATATGGGATAGCACTTCAGCATGGAAGTCCCTACAGAGATCTTTTCTCCCAGAGGTAAACTGAAACAAAGCTTGTTTTATAGGATCTCTCTCTATAGCCAGCAACCGTTCACATTAATTTTGGCATTTAATTAATAAAGAGCAATGAATACATGACAACAGAAAGGTTATGAGTTCAGGCTCCAGCAAAGCTGCTGCTCCTTCTGCTCCACGTGCATCTGGTTTTGGAGGAGGGGACTGGAGGCGGTGTGTGGCCTCACACCTTCAGACAGCACTGCCTCTGGCTGAGAGGACTGATGTCCTCAGAGCTCGGTGTGAGGTAGAGGAGAGATTGAAGAGAGGTCTTGAGTTCATGCCTCATTCTGCAGGCTCTGAAGCAGTGTGTTGCTCCCTGCACCCTGGGTTATCCTTTAGGGTTGAGGGACTCACAGTGCTGCAGGGAAACAAGAATTGCAGAGAATTGCATGGGGCTGACAAGACCAGGAGACTGTAAACTATGCCATTTAGTGATCTCTGAGCTATCAGCTGGGTATCTCTTGTCCATGTGAATATGTACTCTGAAACAAAGACACACGGCTGTGCAGGCATTTGTGTCCTTAGCAGAAGATGAGCGGGTGCTCTGCTCCAGGCAGGGAACAGAAGCAAGATTGCCCCATCTTGCTACTCTTTTATAAAAAGGAGGAAATCTCCAGCTGCATAACTAGAGACAAAGCTGCCTCAAGAGAAAAGATTGTTGGTAAACAGCTAAAACAGTTATCAAACCAAATCCAAAATGAATCATTCATGCAGAGAAGGGACACTTCACAAGAGACAAAACAATGATTAATTAGCAACTGTTAACACAGTAATTCAGGCATTAAGTAACAGCGTTGAAGTAAAATCCTTTTTGAATAAACTACATCTGCTAAAGTAAATGAGTTGGTCGCTGCTTAAACAGATTTGTACTAAGTGGTGCACAGACAGTAGCATGTTTAGCCTCACATAATTTTGGAATTATTGTAGGAGAGTAGCAGTGGAGTGGGTTGAGCATTTCACTAGTGGGACCAGCTGCTGCAGCTGAATGTAGCCAGACCAGGCATAACTAACAGTGGTGATTTCCCTTGGAAATGCTGTTTGCATTGGAGTGGAATTTTTGACAGTCTTTCTTTTTCCTAAAGTTACCCGATGGAGTTTACCTGCTGCTGTGAGTAGAAAGAAATCTTGTTATAAGGGACTTTCAGACCACTCTGGTGGTGGAGGGGAATGAAGTTTTGAATAGTGGGATGGTAAATTTAAGAGCTTTGAAGCATAAGGAAAAGACAAAAAAACTGTAAAAAAGTATCATTGCAAATAATACTTGTCTTTTGAAATTTCTGCAGGATCCTAGAGTTGCAAGAAAGTGGAGATTTGGATGTTCTTAAACAGAAGTGGTGGCCACGGATGGGACGTTGTGACCTGAATAGCCATACCAATGCACAGACAGATGGGAAGGCACTCAAGCTGCACAGTTTTGCAGGCGTTTTCTGCATTTTAGCAATAGGCCTTCTTCTTGCTTGCTTGGTGGCAGCATTGGAGTTGTGGTGGAACAGCAACCGTTGTCATCAAGAAACACCGAAAGAGGTCCATAACTTTTATTCTTATCACAATTAAAAGTAGAAAACACAAAAGAAAGAGAGAGCAAGTGGAAATTTTGGGATTTTAGGTGCTCTCATGCAATAAATTTGATTTATTTTGATTTGCCATACTAAGCTTTGCATATAACTTTTTGGGTGGTTGTTTCTAAGAAAATAAAAACAAACAGAAGTGTCTTTTGTGCACATGGAAGGTGCCAAACTGACAGCCCTGGAGACTAAAGTCCTCTATTTATTTGTAGAGCAGATACAGCATGGGCAGCAGCAGTGCAAACTTCCCCTCATTGCCCCACCAATGTGCCTCAGCCCTGACCTGGAGAGACCACCTTTAGGGGTAAGAGAGTGGTTCAGAAACATGCCCTCAGCCACTCTGCTGTGAGTGACGGGAGGCCAGTCACAGGCACCTGGCTGTGCCATCTGTGGTGATGTTTCCTCTGATCTGAGCCCCCATCCACTGGCTGGGAGATCCATGTCCACCCTGCACAGGCTCTGCAGCTGCCAGATGTCTGGTAGCTGCTCTCCTTCATGGCTGACTTAGGCTGGGTTTGAAGAGGTACACAAACAATTAAAAATAAATCAGCTAGTTAATAATTGAATAAGCCATATTGCCATGACACTGTTTAAATGTGTCCTTTCTTTTGAAGTCAATTTTATTTCTAAAAGTAGGAGCCTCTGAGGAAGCTGACCTTCATATAACATGTTTTATCTAGGAAATTATATCTGAGAAGTTCTTAGGTTTGAAGTTTCCATGCACAGCAGCCAGTAGTAGTTAGATTATTCTAAGGTAGAATAATCAGTCTATTCTCAGATCTGTCTTATATGAAGCCCGTATTTGTTTACATAGATTAAATGTTTAACAAACTAACCTCTTGCAATTTTGGAGACACTGAGGCATTTGTAGGTGCTTTCATCTTGGAACAGGTGTTTGTTACAAGCAAATAATAGCAGTGAGCTGCGCTACCACACTACAGCTCGAAAACAGTGCATAGCCCACCAATTCTAATCTCTCTCAAGCTGCAGAAGCAGTAGACTAATTGACATACCTGTCACCTGTAAGCAATTTTGGCAAACTGGCAACCTGGTCTAGTGGATGGCATCTCTCCCTTTGGCAGAGGGTTGCAAATGGGGATCTTAAAGGTCCCTTCCAACCCAAACAGTTCCATATCCTATGATTTTTTCCCTGCTGCCTTGGAGATGTTGCTCCTGCTGTAACTGCAAAGGTGCCCCCATGCCAGTGTTATGAAGGCCTACAGCCCAGCAGTAGGTGTTTCACTGCTACTGTGAAATCCTGCAGGGCAAGGCAGGGATGCTTTCTAAAGTATCCTCATGCTGTGTGCACAAGCACCTATCTGGCCATGCTATGTGTGTGTTCCCCTCTCTACACTCAGGGACTTGCTGTTGTGTATCTTTGTAGAGTGAGATAAGAATATGCCCTAAAGGCAGTTTCATATAGCTAAGGTGAAATAATTCGCTCTTTTATTGCAAGGAGTTTGAATATTCAGTTTCCATTGTTGAAAAAGGATCTGTCTTCCCGAGTTCAAATATTTTCTTTTTCACCCATCCCCTTCCTTTCTTTTTCTAGTAACGCTAAGAAGGATTATTGCATATCTGTGCCTATCCCATCCCATCTTTTCTCCCTTTCCCATCCTTCTCTTCCCCTTTCCCTCCAGTGTGTTCTTGATCAAGGTTGCTCTTTGGCAGTTTCTTTGTCAAACGGAATACTTTTAACTCTCTGTGTTTTAAAGTAAACTGAAGTTACTGTCATGGTAGAGCTGTGCTTGCGGAGATCACTGTCTGTGGGGCTGGGCCTGCCCTTGGAGCACAGCTAGGCTGGGTTAGAGACAAATTAAACAGAGCATGGAGAGGTTCCAAAAAGATCAGTGATGGGGTTGCTGCTGGGAGAGGGGGAGCAGAGTGAGCCCTGGCCCTGCAGGTGTAAAGGCTGAAAGAGGAGGTGCGTGTTCCCAGGGAGAGGGCACAGCGCTGGGCTGAGCCGGCTGGAGGAAGGGGGATGGAGGGTATGCTAGGCAGGATGGGATGGAATGAGGGTCCATGAAAGGGACAGCTGGGTGCAGTGACAGGCAGGCAGCTAGAGGCACCTTTGGGTCGATCAGAGCAGCTGGAGCTGCCCAGAGCCAGGAACTGGCAGGATCCTCAGGAGCCCTCTGCCTAGGCCAGTGGCCACATGTGCCCCATGGCCACATTGCTCTGGCCCTGCTGCACACCAGGGGTTGGAGGCTTTTGTTGCAGTGGCCCCAACATCCACGCAACTAAATTAGCAAAAGAATGTAGCAGTACTTCCTGGCAGATTAGTGACCTGATATATTTTATATTTTATGTACTACCAGTGAGGAGGGATTGAAGTGGGATATCTGATGGCTACTGCAATTAAGGTAGGAAACTAAGTTTCGAAAGTGATGGTGAATATAGGCTGCAGGTTTTTGACTTGTTTAGAGGAACCAAGTTTCAAAACTACAGTAAAGACAGGATCCAGGGCTGAGGGGGCGTGGAGTCCTGTGTGCTCTTCTGCTCTAATGGGAGTCCTGGGTGCTCCTCTACTGACAGAGCTATAGCCTGAGTAGCATACACAGAACATTAAAATCTCCCTCTTAGCTGCATCTGGTGCTCCAGCCAAGTCATTAGTTCAGTAAGAGCTGCAAACTCAAGTCACGCTGCTGATTTTCTTCTGCTTTTGGGAAGGCTTTGGCAAAACACAAATGTTGTGATATCACCTAAAAATGGTGTGAACTGGGATGTCTCCCAGCCACTTTCTTCTGTGAAGCAGAGCTTGTGGTGGGTCACAGAAAACAGTTTTTCTTGCAGTCTGAGATTACTTTGATGTGGCCTTTGAGGCAAAGAGAAGGTGGCAACATTTGGCTTCTGTGACCTTCACTCTGTTAGGAGCTTTAGAAATCCCTTGGAAAAAATTATAGTGGAACCAGAATTGAACGAGGAGTTGTCCTGACTCGTGAAGCCCTTGTGTAGCATTCTGACTTTGGCATGACCCACTTGGTTGGTTGTGTCATTTCAACAATTGCCAACTCAAAAATAAAAAATGTTTTGACTACTATGGCAGATCTGTGACAGGGTTGGGTGGCATGCAGCTTGCTGGAGAGAGGGAAAAAGCATTTTTTAGAGACTCTTATTTTTTATGTAGAGGGCCTGTGAAGTCTGTGGCTAGAAAAATGTGCATTGCCTTCATGGGCATTGGAGAAATGTTTTCAGCTGACATTAAGGCGGTGCTTTTTGCTAGTTTGTTGTCTTTTCTTTTTCCACTTTGTATTCCTTAGACTTTTGTGGAGATTAGACTGAGCCAATACATTGATGTCCAAGGACTCAGATGTCTGCATGGTATAAATCACAGTTCTTAATTACACTGAGTGTGAAGAATGTATTATTAACTATGAGATGAACAGAAGCCTCTTTTGAAACCTGACAACATAACTTGGATGTTGATATTAACCTGATCTACATTTGTAGACTTCATAGGAAGAGTTATGTCAAGGGGACACTGCTTCCAATCAGAATTTTTTTTACATTTTTTGCATATGAAGAAACTCAACACCACAAAAATAAAATCTAAAAAAAAAAAAGTTAGTATTGTTCCTATGCACTAAGTCAACTCACTAAGACAAACCTTCAGGAGAGATTGATTCCCTTTATTTTTCCATGTTGCCATTAGTTCACAATTGTATCTTTCAAGTAATAGTGAAATTTCTTGCTAGAAGAGTGAAGGCTAGATTGATCTTTTTCAGGATGTTGATACAAGATATTTTTTATTCTATTTGCAGGAGATTTTTAAAAAAATGTTTCTAATGAGTTCCGCTGTACAAATTTTAATACTATCCCTATTTAATCCTTATCAGATCAGATTAACAAAAGAAAGATTAGCTCCAGCATCAGGAAAAAATGTACTGCTGCAACACTGTGCCATATTCTTCTATTAGGCCTCAAATTTGCAATCTCTTCAAGCTGGAAAATATCTGGTGATGTTAAAATTGCCTTATTACTTTCTAACTCAGAAAAACTTGCACTAGGTCATCTTTTTTCCAAAAGATATTCTAGGAATTTATAATCACCCTCTACTCATTGTTAGTACCCATCCATCCAATACCCACAATGAAATTTAGTCAGCTCATACATCTATCTCTGTGTATTAAAATCTTGAATTTACACAGCTGATACTCAGCCTGAAATACTGATACCTAATCTTTTGACTTCGATAAGCTTCAGAAAATTAGGGAGTTGTGAAAAACTAATATTTATTCTGGAGTCTTTTTTCAGTCACTTTATGTCCCTTTTAAATGACTGAGCAATCAGATAAAGTTATTAAAACCTGGTTACCATATAAATGTTGAACTTTTGACAATTGCCTCTGGATTTCTTTTTGTTGTAAGTCCTATGCATTTATTTCATAGTATCAGTAAGCCATAATGTAATTTGGATGATTTAACAGCCAAGGGCTTTGCCACATCATCAGATTGTAGGTACCTTTTATCCCCTTTGAAGGAATGAAAGGCAGTTTTCACATCTTTGTTGTCACTATGATCCAGCGTGGCTGCTTCCTGCAATGGGCTCCCCAGCATCCTCTGTGCTTTATCAGCTGTGTCTTTGTGTGATGTGCTATTCCTCTGAAGATTATTACTTCTGAGATCTCGTCAGAACTATGAAGAAAGCATTACAAGTTCTTCCATATACTACAAAACAATGGAAACTTATATGCAAAGATAAAATATCCTACTATTCATGGAAAGAAAGTTAAATTCTCATATTTTTCACTGTGCATGAGATTATTCACTAAAAAAATTAACAGGCAACCCCATGTCAGACAAAATTAGTCACTTGTACAGGATGATTTTTTGTTTTCTGGGATCTGATACTTGTTACACCTCTCATAAGAGGTGATATTGATTCGCTTACATTTGATACAGCTCTTGAAAGACAATATTAGAATGACTCAAATAAATTATTGGTTTGATTCTTTTCTTTGCACAGATAACATATATGATTAATCAAAAATCTATTTTTCCAAACCAGCTGTGCTTTTCTTAGCAATGTGAGTGTTTCAGAAACTGGGCCCAGTGTTTTTGGGAATCTGTAGTGCAAGAAGATTTGGGGGTTTTATTGGTTAAGGCATAGCATAGTTTTCCACCTCCTGAGTTGCTTCTAGTCATTGTCTCATAACTTGTGTCAAATTTATAATTCATTAACAATCACAGTCTTCACAGCTTAGTTTGTGATTTCTTTCTCATGCTTCTGCAAAATAATTTTATTCAATAGACTCTTTTCACTTTTCAATCTTTCTTATTTTTAAATTATTAGAAGGGGGCAGCATTTCAGGTACTGTTCAGAGTGGGAACGGTCTTGTGTACTTAGTAACAGCACCTTATAATTCCTATTTCTTACTACTCCAAGCTTAATAACGTCTTGAATCTCAAAAACTCTAGACTCTGTGAACTCAATGAGATAGTGGGAGGTGGCAAAATTATTCTAAAAATTGTCACAAGTATTTTGGCAGTACACAGGGTGAAAGAAAAAACCCTGTATCTCTGTCCAGGGCAGCCTCTTGTGATCTGCCTTAAACTCCCTTGTTTCCATGTCCACTGATGTGCAAATCCCAGCCTACCTCAGAAATCCATTCTTCCAACTTTAGCAGTCATGAAAGTTACCCACTAAGACTCTCATCTGGTGTTAGAAGAGCAGGAATCCCAATGTACCTTAGCAATGGAAATAGGAGCTGGCAGACATGAGTCCAATGGATCCAAATTTGTCACTGCTAAGAATTGTGATTTGCATTGTATTCATCTCACTGTAGTTCTCCAGCCAGATACTATTCCATGCCAACTGAGGCTTCTGTATCTTCAGCATGGTGTCAGCAGTGTTGGTTTTGATTATTAAAGAGTCTCTTGCTTTCACCATTATTTTCACTTTCCTTGTCTTTTTCCTTGTCACTTCATTTACCTTGTCTCCTCTGTGGTGTTATCTTTTTATGTGATAATTTGATTTGCCCTGGGATGGTTCCTTTTGAGAGTGAAAGGAAACACGAGATCATCAAACCGATATTTTATTTTCCCTTCATTGCATGTTCTCTATATTTTATCTTGTTTTTATTTTAAATTATTTTTTCTGTATTTTAATGACATGTCTGAAATCTTTGTACATTTTTTGCTCAGTTGCATATAAATTATCATTTGTTTGTACTACTGTATTGTATTCTGCTTTTCTAAGAATAAATAAAGGTTTGTTTGGGGGAAATAAATCATGCAAACATTGGCAAAATAATGCATTTTAATGCCATCTAGAAATTCAGTTTCAAACCAGCTTTGAATGTAATAAGCTGAGGAACTTCATTTAACTAGCATTTTTAAATCAGCAAGGCAGTGTTAGGAATCAGTCAACCCAGAATACAAAGTTTACTGTTGTTTGATGATAAAGTGTAAGCTGGAAAAAACAGTCAAAAAATAAAAAAAAAAAAAAAAGGAAAAAAAGAGGCCAATATAATATATAATATATAATATATAAATTACCTTGTACAGAATCTAGTAATAGCTGGAAGGGCATCTTCACTAACTCCATGCTGGCTTTTTATGTGAGTGAAGAAACAAGATTTTCTCTTTGGAGGTGCCTATAGTGAAGCAGATATTCTGTAATTCTTGGTCCCAGGCAGGGTGCACATCCAGAATCCAATGAAATCACTCGACTCCTGCTACTGGTCACCATAGATTTTGGTCAAGGCTGTAATGGATTTAACAGTGACATGTCATCCCTGTGATTTATGGCACTGAGCCCAGGCTTCTGCTACCCAAAGCAGTGGTGAAGCAATTGAATTTTGTACCATCATATTTCCCTAACTGCAAGGAAGGGATTTTTGTGTTTGGTTTAATTTTCCTCTGTCATGTAAGAAAACCCTGCTAATGGGATCCTTAGGGATATTATCTGAATTTACCTGGCATGAACCTTAGAGGGGGGGGCAAGAAAATTATTCAACAGAAATAAGCTTAAAAAATGAGTGTTGCCATGCAGGAAAATCAAAAAGAAATAACCTGTTTAAAGTTTCAGTTTGGTGATGAGTGTAAGTACTTGCTTAATTTGCATTACATTGCTTATCCCAGAGAATTCCTGTGGCTACTCATGAGCTTGGCATGAGCTTATGTATTTTACTGAATTGGAGCCTTAATGTGTCAGATTCTTTTAGATTCTTCACACAATGTTTACACAGCTAATTTTTGTGTGTCTTATCTCAGCCTATGGCGGTATTTTAAAGTTGACTTTTTGAAGGGGGTGTAAAATAACAAAATCAGTAAAAGTTTAAAATAAAAAATAGCATAAAATGTGACTTTTTCTCAAATTTGTTTTGCATTTTTGTGGTTTGTAAAATGCCTTAGGTGTTGATCTGACTAAGAATTTAATCATGTACAAAAAATTAAATAAGAGGTGTATTCTAATCTCACCCAGAGCACCAAAACGTTTCCATTCCTTTTAGTGACATAGGACCAAACTTCAGTTGCTTTGAAACCACCATGTATGAAGCAGGAACTGGGAGTTACATGTGCATTGAAGTTATTTGGTGAGGATTGACCTTACCATGCAGTGCGATTAACATGCAATTTTTAAACTTATTTATCAATTGAATTTAAATAATTTTACAGTACCTGAAACAACCTGTGGTCAATATTACCAAAATATTAAGGTATCACAGATACCAATATTGTGGGAAATATTTTCTTCTTTTTTTTTTTTTTAATTAATCAATGGTTTGGTTATGATTTTCCATAAGTCCAGACCCATATTTATAGGCACATACATAAAAAAGAGCTGCACGAACTCACTCAACATAACAAGCACTATTTCTTCAGAATTATTCAGTATGCAAGAGTTATCTTTCGGAAAACTGGTGGTCAGATTTTTATTATGCTGAGCTGTTTCAATGATTTTGACTGGTCATGTCATGTCTTATGTCAAAATAGGAGCTTAGGCAGTTTCCAAAATACAGCCCTGAATGGGGGCACAGAAACCTTTTCAAAATTCGGTTTTTCATTGCAAAAATTGTGGCTAATAGTCAGGAGTAAGGATTTCATAAGGCTTTCATATTGCTGGACATGAGAGGCTTTGTAAGTCAGCTAACACTGGGCATCAAAGAGGTTGTAGAAGCAATTCTTTGTCTCCTGTGCCAACTCTCTCTTCTACTCCTGGCATAATAGGAAAAAGTGGGAACTTTTGAGATTTTAATGTGACTATAGAGCAATGATGAAGAAGGAGGGTGTGGAGCAATCTGTTACACCTGATGCTCCAGTCGAGTAATTCAGTCTGTTAAAAGAGCATTGCTTTGATTTGGGCTCACTAGAGTAAGAAGTTGCATCCCTTATGGATTAGATTATAATTTAGGATTTAAAAAATGTGCAAAGAAATGTATGTAAAGAAACCATTAAGTTTTAGTGAGTTTTGGAACAGAACCTTCATGAATTTAATTTTTTCTTCATAAAAGAGTAATCTGTCACATCACAGTGTAATTTTAGATTATGTCAAATTCTGAAAACACCACCCTCTTGAGGGCCATCCTGTCTTGTTGCAATGCTATTTCAGACCAGAAGTGTAAGAAATTATATGTTTGCTAAAGAGAGTGAAATATTAATTACATTATTAGCCTCACTATCTTGATCCTTTTTTTTTTCTCCCAACATCTTCCTTTCCCTTTCCATCTGGAGATGGCCAATGATGTGAGGCTGGGCCTCAGAAGCATGGTGAGAATTTATAATAAACATACAGATGATTGGTTTCATGTTGAAAATGCCTGCACAGATGAATCCTCGTAGTTTCCTCCTCATCTTTACCTTCCCCTGGAACTCCCTGTGATCCTACCCTCCGTGGTGTTGGAAATGCCTGTAACTGCAGTCTGTAGTGTGTTCACACTAGAGGTTTCTTCTTTCTCCCGAGTTCCTTTGCAGAGACATTGGCATGCTCATCAACCAGCACTCATTCTGTACTGCATTTTGCTGCTTGTGTTGAGAAATGTTTCTTTGCATTCTCTTATTGTCCTGTTTATTTTTAATATCATGAAAACTGTGGAAATATCTGTACCATGTGAACCACTCACTCATTCTCTTTGTCGTTGGGTTACCAGCTGGTGAACCAAGGTTGGTAAGGATTTTAAAGCTTGAATATCTCAGCATGAGGCTGAATGTCCCCTTTCATATTGAGTAACAAATGAAAATGCTATCACAGCTTCTTCCCTGGCTGGTTTGGGTCTGTTGTGAGTTTTGAGGTCTAGACTGCTGATTGCACTTAGTTAATAGATGGTGGTGAATGTGGGAGCAGATCACTGCAACACACTGTGGGGCAACCTGCTGTTCCCCCATCACGACTGTGTCCTGTGTATTTATTCACAGAGACAGGGATGCAGTTGAAAAGGTAAATAAGACGAAGAGAGAGGTTTAGCTGGTTTAAAGTGGTGTGCATTGTCAGCTTCACTGACCTGCTGGAGAGATCACTGTCTGGGGTATTCCTGGCAAGGCTCGCAGGCAGGACCTGTATTAGAGCCCTGGTTAGATGTGATTTCAAGTTAGATAAATCCAGCCTGAGTAAGGTCTGAACAGGAGTGTGGGAAGATGTGAATTGCTTCATGAAGGTTCTTGCTACTTGCACCAGCTCTGTAGCAATTCTCTGTTACTTGTCTAGGTTTTTGGTAATAATTTATTTACACCTGTTTTCTGGCTGAGGATAACTGGAAATAAGCTTTGGCAATGTATTTGAGACAATTTTCTATCACATTAACATCAATTTTGCAGTATTCTGTAAAATCTCACTTTTTCCCAGGTTTACTTAGAAGGAAAAAGAGTGTTACTGTCTCTTCATAAAGGAATTTCTGCTCTCTTGATGAAGGAGAGCATCACCTAGTGAATAAGGTGGCCTCTTGTACACAATTTTATGAAGTTTTGTTTCTTTGCAGATGATTCCACATTGAATTAAATTAACATACTGCAAAACTTTCTTTTATTCTTTCAATTAGGTAACAGCCAACTGGACCTCACCTGATGTCAGTCTCAGTGCCTTCTTCTAACAGCTGGTTTATGGACGATAATTTAGCTAATTGCTAATTTAAAATACATGGTAGAGCTTCCACTTGTAAGAGCAGAAGCTTGATTGCAGGATTTGGCCTATTTCTAAAAGCAGGTTTTCAAGTAGACTCTTGAGGTGCATCCCTGCATATTTCTAATAAGATTCTGTTATGGTCAAACCAGCTTCGAGCAGAGCACACTCAGAAACCACTCAGCAAATTTTCTGTAACATTAAGTGCTATTTGACGGGGTCAGTTGCCTGTGTTAAATTAATGACAGCAGACATACATCACCACTGCATCTGTTTACACGTCTCTCTGCATTTCACTGCATTGTCGGCTGCGGAATCTCCGGAATAATGAGTGTCACACAGTGAGTCATATTAAAAAGGGGTTATTTGTATTAATGTAACACCATACTGTATTGTCATTGTTCTGCAGCACATCTATTACATATATCATCACTGCTTTTTCTTCTTGAGCAAGCCAATTATGCCTGTTTTTGCCAGTCTGTCAGAGCCTCCTGGAATAAATTAAAATTACAGCTTTGCATATGCAGGAGCTATAACAGAAAGTAATGATAATGACCCCGGGTGAATACAGGATTTCAAAATAATCCTAAACAATTGTACATACGCAGAGCTACTGCTACTTTATTTCTCTTTAACAAGCTAAATGTTGGAGTCCCTGATGTCTGAAACCCCACAGACTGAAGTTGGTTGCTGGGTGGAGCTGTGGGGTTTGATCCTGAGTAAGAAGAGAATAGTTTGTGGGTACCTGAGCATGGAAACTTTGCTGTTTTTTTCTCTGCCTCCTTTTTCAGTTTTGCAGTATGGCTGTCTGTGCCTGGAAATGCCTTAGAGTGTTCCTTTCTAAGTGGGTAGAGGTGTGCCTTCCAGCACCTGTGTCTCATGACCTCTGACACCTGTCAGTATGAACACACATGTATGAGTCGAGAGGACTTTTATATGGATGGGAGAGAGACCAGCATGTTTCCTGGTCAAGGGCAGAAGAGGAAATGTCTGTCTGACACTGGGGTTTGTGTCACATTTTGAAACCCAGTTGTAATCACAAAATTACCTAACCTTTTAAAAATAGCTCTTGCATGGAATGAAAACTTATGTCTTAGTACTTATGTCTTGGTTTCTTTCACTCACCAAAAGATAATCCTTCATGTTGTCACCCAGGACAGGAAACAAAAAACCAAACCAGAAATGTGCCCTGATAGATGATTAAGGCTATATTACCTTACAAGCATTGTTTTCTGCATATCTCCTGAATCTTATTAACTACTTTAACAGACATTTAATTCTTGGCAGTTTCCAGCACCTGACTGGGAGGTATTGACATATGCGAGATATTCCCTCCCTATATCACCCTGTCTGCCCATATTGACTACATTTCTGAAACTCTAGTCCTTCTGGGGTTGGGGCTATCAATCTTTTTCTTTTCCAGTCTAGTGTGCTTTTATTTGCATGTGTTAGATGCCAATGCAACTTATCGCAGTTCTGGCATAGTTTTAGCATCACATTTCTGCAGATATTAGACTTCCTGTTTGGGCATTTGTCTTCCTTTTTTGCCTTACTGGAACTGCTTCATCATCTTATAGCATTTTTATGTCTTGAAATGGCTTTTCTTGAACTCTGTGATAAGCTCACAGAAATCACAAGTGAAAAACCAGACACCACAATGGTGTCTTTAATTAAAATATTTTTCTCAAAAATTTTTTCCATTGCAAAATCCCAGGTGTTGCAAGCCAGTCAGCTGAGCCACATTACCTGTTAATTAATTGTGCTTAGAGTGATGTAGGCAATTTCTTAAAAACAAAAGGAGCCAGTATTTCCTTTCCAACACCCTTGAATTTGATCAGGTTAACTTACTCCAAACCTCCCAATTAGTAGCATATTCTTTCAATATGACTGCCCACAGGCTTTTATTGGAACCCACTGTCAAGGAAGGTGGAAAAAAATATTCATTACTCTGTAAATCGTGGCGTCAGCATTTATATCTTGCCATAATTTTACTCTGTGTGAAAAACCAGACTTGGTTATTCCTGGAAGAGAGTCATAGTTTCTTGCAGGTGTGGCCATGCAGATGTAGTCATTCCCAGATAATTCTGGTGAGCATCCTCTAGATCCACTCCAAGCCAAGGTGTGCTCCTGCTGTCTGTCATAGGCCATTGAACCTGTTGCTCATGATCAAGTGCTTGCATATCAGAAACCTGCCCTTCAAACGCCCTGCTAGAACTCAAACTCACTGGGGGACATTGACATTTCACTTGGTATTTATGAATAAGAGAATTTCCTGACCAGGAACAATGTTTGGTTAGCTGTTCTCCTTGAGCCTGCAGAGGATAAGCCTGGGTGTATAATCAATTTTCCTCTGATTAATTTCTTCAACTGATCTATTTGGAGTACAACATTAATATTGAAAATATATTTATGAAGCCAGCAAAGGAAAAATATTTATCTTCTCTGGCAACATAAGCATATACTTGTGTCCAACACAGCTGTAGATGAGAAGTGAAGTTGAATTGGCATGAAGTGTCTGAGATGTGACATATTTATAATATTAACTAAATTTTATATATTAAGTGCAAAAAAGAAATTTTAACAAATTACTTGATATTTAATGAGAAGCACAGAACTAAAAATAAAGGAGAACATGGAGCTGACAATGGAGCAAAACATCATAACTTTTAAGATTTCTTTTTCTGGCTTTATTGCCATTCAAACCTTTTTCCATTTAACTTGTTAGTTTTCAGTAACATATGCTATGTTACTGATTTCCCAGAAGAACAATGAAGGAAAAGAAAAAGATTAGGTTCACAGAATTTACAGATTCTGAAAGGTTGACTTATCATGTAAAGCTATCCCAAAACCTGCACTTCTAGAAATCTTGGGATTCAAAGCAGTTTTATGGTGTGCAATGCCAAACTAATCTTTTCAAGGGTTTCTGAATTTTATCTTAGGGGTTTTTTAAAAGTATTTGAAGAATCATTCATTCATCATTAAGATAATCTCATACAAACCTTGACATTTAGTTGTTTAGCTGCTCTTTGTCTAATAAGACAAAGAAAAAGGGAAGAACCTTTAAAAATATGGTTTTATAATTCCTCAGAGACAAGTTGTTTTCCACAACCTTTGCAAACATTTTATTTTGACAATGAAAAGAAGGAATAATGTGAATTCCTGGTCTGTTGAAAGCCTTTAAAAAATTTTCCCTGATCTTAATAAGGCCAGCAAGTTGTCCTAAATGCTGAAGAAGTAGGCAAAAGAAATCATCATCCCTGCTCCTTAAAGAGATCCCAAGCATTTACTTCTCTATGTATTTCATAAAGTGTTCTCATGTAGATAGAATGTGAAGTCTGTGTGCAGGAACTGGTTT
Source organism: Acridotheres tristis (assembly GCA_037013685.1). Classification (NCBI taxonomy): domain Eukaryota; kingdom Metazoa; phylum Chordata; class Aves; order Passeriformes; family Sturnidae; genus Acridotheres; species Acridotheres tristis. Next base: position 8,434,000 of record CM072893.1, on the reverse strand, counting down.
TAATCTTTATTGAGAATGAAAATTTTAGCACACTGAAACATGAGTTTGTAGTGTGAAATATAAGCAACTGCAAATCCACCATTTCCTGAGGAATGCTGTCCCAGAGTGGACTGTGCATAGCAGAAGAAAAGGCCCGTTGGGCCAGGATAAGGGAATATTCCAAAGGATGTGGTTCTTAATAATCCCTATGGTCTGGACCCGGAGATGTGTTTTAAGAGCATCTCAGCTCTGGCTCTTCATGTTTACATCTTAAAAGGGCTCAGATAAATATGTAACCAAGATTAATTCATGCTTTGAATTTTATGACCTTCTGTGCCCAGATGCTCTAAATGAAGATCCTGCTTCTTTCACGAATTTATTTTTGCTCTGCAAACAATTCATGACTGCTTGTTTCAATTATTGAAACCTTACCTTTCCCTCTGGCTTGGCTTTATTCAAGTCACATTTTACTTGTTCCACTTGCAAAGCAGGATGAATACACTTAGGGTGTACTTGCAATCAAAAAAATTAAAATATAAATAAAACATTGGTGTATATTTTCACTTGAAATGATCTGAAGAAGGCATTAGTATTTGGCAAAAGCTCAAAAAAATGTAAATGAGTCATGAGCATTTCACCAAAGCCTCATTTAGGAATATTTGTTCTAATATTTGTTCAGTTCTAACCCGAGTTCTCTTTTGTTTTCTTATTTTGTAGTGGAGGCTTGGCAAGAATATGAACCCCAGATACCCAGAATGCCAGCTGGGAGTCTACATCCCAACTAGCAGCATCATTTAGAAAATAAATAGTACAGGGTACCTAAAGAGGCATTGCACAATGGGCTTCTAGGAGTTAGCTCCTTAGACACAATATCATCATACATGGTGCTAGCTGAAGTTTTTGGACAAGCAGAACTTTGCAGCAAGCTTTTGCTGGCAAACAGGTGAGGAAAATTCAGCAGTGAGTGGTTGGACATCTGTTCCAAAGGAACCCACCCAGAGAGGTCGAGCTCTTACTCCCATCGGGGAATAACGTAAGCACTTTTCTCACATTTGCCCCAGGTCTACAATTTTACTTCCAGAAAAGGAACTGAGGAAATTATGAATTAAATGCATGTAATCCTCTGGCCACTGTATACCATAAATCCTTAAGTTTCCTAGCTACAGAATTTGGGAAAGAGCCTTTGAGTTATCATCAGCTTAGTGCATTATCTAATGTATTGGATGAAGGGCCTGACAGGTCAGATGTATTTTTTGTCAGGAAGGACTTAATGCAGCTGCAGGGGTTATCTGATCAAGTGTTGTGTGATCACTTCATGTCAAATAAGTTTATTTTTTATTTTATTACCCATTGATTTTTCTCTAATCTGATAATTTTGAGTTAGAGGATTTGGCTGAAAAAGCAGGATTTTTTAAAAGTTATTTGTTTCTTTGGTGAGGAAGATTATATCCCGCGGGTATCTGGGAGCTGCATTGGAATTTTGGTGAATTTATAACATAAATTAAATGGGAATTCATTTTCCACTGATTAGCAAAGAATTAGCAACATGCAGCTCAGCACTGTAATTGTGGAGCAATTGTATTCCAGTAGAAATCAATATGGATTTAGCCTAAATTAAGGACACAGGTTTGGACTGTATATCATGTAACACTAATTCATTTCCAAACCCATGCAGGGATCAGCAAATTCAACGGTTCTTGAGTAATGTAGAAGGGGTGTTAAATCACAAGGTTAGAATTGAATCCGTAGTTGACGTTGACTGGAATCAAGGACTTTGGAGTTGGCTTGTCAATTTACAGGGGAAAGCAAAGTTGTATGGCAGAGGATACCACTGGAATAAGATTGTAATTCTCTGTGCTCCACCTGAACACCACTGATGAAAGATTAAGAGGAGTGAGTGGCTGTGATACTTTGTATTTCTTCATTCCCCAAGCCTAGACCCTGGTATGAATCAGTAAGGCTGTTGGTGTTGGGTTAAACGAACATTTAAGCACAGGTTGACCTTGGGCAGTCAGGAATTACTGGAACACGAAAGTTTTGGGTAGTCCTGCTCCCTGGGTTGGAGTCTTGCTGTCTGAGTAAAGTAATTAGAGGTTTTTGTTGGATCAGGGAATTTCTCCAGTTCCAGGGCTGTTGGGCTGTTAATGCTTTGCTGCTATTCTGCTGTGTGTTACACTTGCATCAAATAACTACAACTGCAATCATATCTGTGCTTTATGAAATGTAGAGAAATTATATAATGTAATACTTTTTTTATTGGCAATACAATGTTAGCTGTTAAAATTCAGTCAGACAGCATCCCAGGTGGTTGACTTCACCCTGCCAGTTTTGTTGCTTCTCAATTTGAGCATTTTGAATGTGGTGCTGAGGTGATAAACAGCCCACTGTAGGTCTTTGCTACTTCAGGATTTAAAGACAACTCCTTTTGCTGTATTTCCTCAGGGAAGCTAAAATGTGTTGAGTGAGGGGTTCTGACAGTCAGTTGAAGAGACCACTCTGGGAACCTTAGGAAACACATTCTCAGAAGGTGGTGATACATTTTCTAAAGACCAACACTGTTTTCCTGAGCTCTGACCACAGACAGACTTTTCCAGATGACATGCCAAGGTGACAGACAGCTTATGGTCTGTCATGCAACTGTTCCAAACACAAGTGCGTGGTCCCCTCCCCAGGGCTCCCAGAGAAGGCCTCTCAGTGCTGTTCCAGTAGGTTTATATTGTGTGCCACACAGGTGACCCAGGGCTTCCTGATGGGAAGGCAAGAATTCATCACCACCACAACCCCTGGCCAGTAGATTTTGACACATGAAGCAACTACCCTGAAGTCAGGGTTTTTTACTGATGTGTTCTTTAGAAAATGCTCTGCAGATAGATGAGATAGTGGTGAGCTGTCATGTGGTGACAAGGGGCTGAGCTGCCCACTGGAAGTGGAGTCCCAGGTCATTTGTTTGCCTGCTATAGGCTTTTTTTCTGAGCTTTTGCAAGATGAGCCAAGGGTGTGAGGGATGTGCTTGTCCCTGATGCCAGCCCCTGTTAGCTGAAGCACAGCCATCAGTTTACCTCCCAGGAGGATGGGATTGACAACATCAGGAGCTCCAGCAGGCTGAGATCGAGCCGGTGTTTTCTTCAGCATTTTCTTCAGCAGGTTTTTCATTTGGAGATGTTGCCAGACCTTGAGGTTTTGCACAGGCACAGTTGAGATCCAAGTGATGTAATGAGTGATCAGCAACTCAGGTCACACAGAGGAGAGGAAGGGGGTCCGGATGGGGTTGGAGACTGTGTTTGGACTGATTGTTCTGGTTTCTTCCTTACTAGGACAAAGAAGTGAATCTGGAGCAGGTCCACAGACGCATGAACAGTTTAATTGATGAAGACATTGCCCACAAGCAGATCTCGCCAGCGTCCATCGAGATCTCAGCGCTGGAGATCGGTGGCATGCAGCCAGCTCAGACCCTGGAGCCGGTGCGCGAGTACCAGAACACGCAACTTTCTGTCACCACCTTTTTACCAGAACAGACAACTCATGGTGCCAGCAGGACACTCACAGCTGCCTCGGGCAGCAACCTGCCGCTGCCCCTGAGCAGCTCAGCCACCATGCCCTCCATACAGTGCAAACACAGGTCACCCAACGGAGGACTATTCCGGCAGAGCCCCGTGAAAACCCCGATCCCAATGTCATTCCAGTCCGTGCCGGGGGGAGTCATTCCAGAAGCAATGGAGCCCTCGCATGGAACATCCATATGATGAAAACAAACAGTACAAACAACCAGCAGAGATTTTTAATACAAAATTTAAAAGAAAAAAAAAAAAAGGAAAAGAAAACAAACTCTTACATTTTTCTTGTATATACTTGTAAATAACGAAAGAATGAAGTGGGGTAAAAGTGTATTTTGAATATTCCCAATTTTCGAAGTAAGTAAAAAACAAAACAAAAAACAAACAAAAATGTATGAATGACTTTGTAAATTTTGTTCTATATGAATAAAAAGGCAAACTACTTGTGGTCGTTCTCAAGTGCCAAAGAAGACCTATTACTGGGACTGAGGGCCATACTTTTCTTTTTTTTTTCCATGGATTTCAACACTTATTCCCTTACAGGTATGATTTTTTTAAGAGCAAAAAATTTATCTGCTTCTTGCTAGAAAAATTCACCATGCTCAGATCTCTCCTTTCCCCAGAACCCTGTTTTATAGCCAAGATGACAATTCACTCAGAGACCTTAGCAGCTGGTATTAGCATAGCAGTAAAAAATGCTTTAAAGGTGAATTATAACTCAAATCCAACAAACAATAAACAGAGAACATTTTCTTTCTAACAAGAATTTAAGCTTCCACACAGTTTCTAAATTTAAGCACAGGATTATTGAATTGTGTTTTTATGTGTCTGCTGTGCTGTGTGGCTCTTTTTATTTAACTTTCTGTCTTTTGTTATATATATATAATATATATTATATATATTATGACGTATATATTATATATATAAATGCTTTGATGAACAGGTTTTAGGTTAAGGGGAAAGCTTTTAAGAAAACTGCTCAGCTCTTTTTCGTTTCTCATGTACATGACTGAAAATGGGGAGGAACCAATGGAGTGAGGCAAGAGGAACTGTAAAGGCAGGAGAAAATGGCACTGCAGTGACTGTGCCCTCTGGTGCCATCTCTTTCTTTAAGATTTTACTGAATTTGTTGCATAATAGATGCAATGCTCCCTGTTGAAGTCATATCCTGTATGACAAGACTATAAGCACATCTCAGCTTTTTTTCCATTGATTTTATAAAGAGAGGTATTTTAATGGCCATGTCTATAATTGTGGTAGAAATGGCTATACAAAACCCTTTTTTTTTGTCTGTGAAACACGGAGGACAAAGATAGAGCAACACATATAGCTTATTTAATGTCTTGTCATGCAAATATTACCAGTTCAATGTCGTATGGCAGGAAAAAACCAAATCAAAATCTAAGACATTGTTTCCTTCCCAAACAGAAGTTTGAATGCCAAATATAATGGATCCCTATCCCCCATCCTACTCTTCATGGACCATCGCTCTCTTTCAAAATTAGGATAGTTTAGTGTCTTCCCAAATGTAGCCCTAATACTAGGTTGTAATTTCCCTTTGTAGCTGGATTTCTTCACTTTATTAGAACACTGCTATTTGGAAAAGGCTGTAGATCCTGGTGCAGCAAAATCACTGTCTACATTAGGGTGAAAAATTCTGTTTGAAAGAGGTAAAAATGCATTCACATCCCAGGAAAGTCAGCAGGCAATCTGGGTCAGGTGTTTGGATAAATAAACATTCCATTCACTGCTCCTAATTTGATTTGCATAATTACACAACACGTATATTTACAGGGTGATTAAAGTCCCCACATTTTTACATTTCTACTTTAAGCAGTAGGGAGGAAAAGTCAAACTGTGCATAAAACCAGCCTTATGGAAGAGTATGCTCAGCCTACCACTTTTAAAATGAGGAATATTGATGGTGGGCTTAGAGAAGGAGTACTCTTGGAGATAATTAGTTTGTCTCTGTTGTCAAGCTGGTTCCTCACAAAGATGGTGCAATTTTGTAGCTTGGCACAAATTGCACTATTTGCTTCACACTAATTAAAAGATAATAATAAAGCTGACTAGCTGACTAAATTTATGCTATTTAGAGGTTTAGTCCGCAAAAACTTTTGATTTTTTTTATCTTCTTTTGTCATATTTTTTTCTCTTTGTTGTCTTAACGAATCTATGGCCACAGAAAAAAAAAATTTCCATAAATACACTAATTAGTTATGGCAGAAATAGCTGCACTAAAAGACTACGCACACACAGGAACCTGTAAAGATGCTTTGGAGAAAGAGTGCAAAGATTTGTGTTGGAAAAATCTCTCGTTTCATGACCAATTTCAGATTTTAGCAGCAGCAGAGGAATGTGCTGCAGAGGACGTGCAAGGAGGTGCTTGAGTGGATACGAGGGTGCAATCTGATGTGGCACACAAGCCTGCTGAAGGTTTGCTGAGCTGCTGCCCTGCTGTTAACTCACAAAACATGCTGCTGGCTCGCTGCAGCAAAGCCCAAAGCAGGGGCTTGGAACCCTCTTTTACTGATGCATCTTTGCTTTCACATTAGATCTTTTTCATTTTATAGACTAAAACACTGTAATTTTAACTGACCTGCATTTGTAGAATAAATTGTGAATACAAAATATTTTGGGGATTAACTTTAGCATTCTTCATATTCAGTGTCCTCCTCCTAGCTTACTCTTGCTATGTGCTGTAAAGTTTAGAAGTGTGGTTTAACTTATAAATGACGTTAGAGCTCCTTTATTCTCGTGCACAGAATATGACTCACCTATTTGAATGCTTTGCATGACTACAGCTAAGATGAGCAGGATCTTGAAGAATCAAACCACACAGCCCTCTTTCAGAAAAGTATTTAAGCATGTGTGAGCCCTATAGGGAGCACCTGCTTTATGCACAGAAGTGCGTTGCTGATTGATGGTGGAGTTAAAACTGCACATCTCAAATTAAATATGTGCCTAATTTTAAGCAGGTGAGTGAGCTGGCCAAACTCCCTAAGACTACTCAGCTGCTTTAAGTTAACCTTAAGTTTTGAGTGCTTTGCTGCACCAGGGTCTATACTGCAAAACTAGGAATCTGCAATGGATCTCTCACTGTCTAGTAATTATTTGTTTATATAAAAGTTAGCAAGGCATAGCTTGAAGCTGTTAAATCCTTCATGTTCTAGTGGTTTGGTTTTAGATTATTTAAGCAAATCACCAGGTTCTCCTTGAGCATCAACAATGTTTCTTTCCCCATAACTTTCCGTTTTCAAAGTAAATGCAGAATGTATGATTTTCATATCCTGTCTCCTGTTTTATATTTGTATCTTCCTTTTGACAGATCAAAGCATTCACCTTCTATATAATATGTATTCACCACACACATGCATATATATATACGTTAGCAATTACTCACAGAAGAAGTGAGAAATATAATTTCCATGTCATGTAAATGAGCATAAGGTGAAAGCTCTCACAGAGCTGTGCTTATTTACACCACCTGCAGATTTGACCCTTCACCTTTAATATCTGGAAAGTTAAAATAGAATAACTACAGAAGTTTCTGAAAACTTTGAAGATCAAACTATGCTCTGTTTTTTCAACTGGAACTTCCCCGAGTGTACTTAAAATAGGGAATAACGTATGATCCCAAATATTCCAACTCCTCTGGAATGTTTACATTGCAAAGGTGATTGTACATGAAATGTACCTTCCTTTTATTGTGCTCTTTTGATGATGAGCTTTCACAAAAGTGACATCTGTGGCACAGCACTTCTAGTCTGTCTTGTTCTACCAACCCATTAGTTTAGAAATTATTTTCTTACGAAAATGTGACTCAGTTTCTTCTATTTGCTTGTAATCCATGAGCAACCTGCTTTCAATCTGAAGAATGCATTGCTCTTATTTCTTAGTATGTCATGTTTTCCTATTGCAATGGAAAAAAAGAGAAATTGTGCATTTTAATTTCAGAGTTGAAACTTGATAGAATGTTTTTATGCTGAGTTACAACTACATGTGTGCAATACTTGTCTTGCAAAATGAGGTTCCCAATATCTGCCTTGCTTTGATAACCATTGTTGCATTGTAGGTGAAGTCTCAGCAAAACAACTCACTTTTTCTTAGTTTGCTGATAGAATAAACCACTTAAACCTGGGTTCTCACCTGTATAAATCAGCTTCCCTCCAGGGAATGGGTCAAAAATACTGAGTTTCAGCAGGTGAAGGTTTAGCTCTTAATATTGGTCTCAAGAGTACTGCTTTCCATAAGCTGGTATTCAGGGGTATAAAGGAAAGGAAAATGCCTCAAAAATTAATCAAAGAGGAACTTTATTAAAATTTTGAGCTTGTAACATGGATTACAGTTTAAGCTTTATTGCTGGATTGCTGAAAAAAAGAAAATTCTTCCTAAAATCTGTTTAAATTTCAGAATAGCTCTCTTCTGAGATAGGTTTAAAGCTGTTGGGTTGGTGACAAGTGAAGCATTCAGAGGAAATCATGTTAGTGGGATGGTACAGCAACCACAGTGTTCAGACCTTATTATTTTATTTTGTTTTACTGACTTGAACTTATGTTGTGAGCAGCTAAAGAGTGACATAAATCTAAACACAACATATTTGGGGGACCCCGTTGGAAATTTCTCAGAGAAATCATATCCTTTGGCATCGTCCTAGGAAAGGCAAGGAGAAAGTCAGAAGAGAACTCTGAAGAAAGGCAAAGGTAAAGGTAAAAACTGACATGTGGTGAAGGGGGAGGGAGAAAAGGATGGTTACAACTCATATTTAGTAAATCTGTATTACTTGTATGAGAAGCCTCAATTCCACCATACAAGCAGTTGCCTCAGCTAATTATTATTTTTCTTAATTTTTAGGAAACAAATAAAAACAGCATTTGTTCTACCAGAAACAGTTGTTATATTATTTAAGAGTTGAAATTATTTGTGTGACGGTTCCTGTTTCTTGGCTTGATTGTTGCTCAGCTGGGGAGAATCAGCGTTAATGAGTGATTTCACCCAAAGCAGCTGTGGGCTGTTTGCTGGGAGACGCTCCCAAGGGCTGTTTAGGTCTGCAGCTGGGACAAATCAGCCTCAATCAGCTCCAATCAGCTCCCCATAAAGCTCTCACTTCCCCGGCTGGGGGGAAGAGTTTTGGCTTTGTTCTGCGTGTGTCGCTGGATTCCTGGCAGATGGATGGTGCTTTTTCTGTTTTAGAGGGAAGTAGAACAGAAATGTGGGTTCTCCAAGCTTGCAAGGTAGCCATTAAGAGAAGCAAATAATGTATTAAGCTTCAGTTTTTTACTGAGTTTTGTCTTTTCCTAAATTTACTGTCAGCCTTAATAGAGATTTTTTTTTAACTGTATGCTTTCAAGTGTACTACCTAAATTGTTTTCTTATGCCCCTACTGAAATTGATAGCTTTCTTTGAAATCAATTAATATAGGTAGGAACTTCACGTTGTGTTGTAGTAGAGCACAAATAGGAGAGAGTTTTTAATTTTATTTTTGTAAATTTCTTTGAAAGGTGTCTTATCTTTCAGTGACTAGTTCTGTTGTTGCAGTTACAAAGCTCTGTAGTTTTGAGGAGGTCTGTTTGGCCTCTATATCATACGAGGAGGAGGAGTCTTCAGAATCATAAATACACACAGAAAGGTAAGGAAAATGTTTGAATAAAAAACTAAAAAAAAAAATCTCTGCCCATCTTGCTGAAGTTTTAAATGCTTGGATGAGTGGTTGGGATAGATTCTGATTTCTGAATAATATGCTCCATGTGACTGTAGTGCAGATACCATCTGAAACATTTCTAGGTGCAAACCCCACAACATAGCTCATTGTGCCCACATGTTGTTTTCGAGATAAAGAATTTTGATTAAATTTTTAACTGTTTTGTTATAGTGCTATAAGGGAGGGTGTATGGGAGGGGAGATGGAAGCTGAGGGTTTATTACCTACAGCTGTAGGTAATCATCAGGCTGCTTTTAGACTCTGAGTCAAAAAGTCACTCATTCGTGAAAGGAAGCATCCTGGAAATTTTTCTATGTTTCAGTATTTTTCTAAAATTATTTTCATTGTATAAAATGCGTGTATTTCTTTCCTGATGGAATTATTTCCAAAGTGGAGTAGAGCACAACAGAATCCTATACTTTGGGTGAGGATTGCAGCTAAAAGAATAAAAGGGATTCATGGTAGAGTTAAAAATCTATGTTTTGAATTAAATATGTGCCTAATTTTCATCAGGTGAGTCAGCTCATTGAACTCCCTGGGACTACTCAGCTGCTTTAAGTTAACCTTAAGTCTTGAATGCTCTGCTGCACTGGGGTCTACACTGAGCTACAAGTCTACACACCATGACAACTGTGAAGAAGAGAGATCCCAGATTTGTATAGCTTTTTCTATATATCAGCAGAAGGGGAATTTACTTTCATTTAATGTGTTTTTATATGATTTGTATTGAAGCAATTCTGTCAAATTAAATTCTTACTAGAAGCAAAATATGCCAGCCCTCCAAGGTGCTGAAATGCATAATTGCAAGTAAATCTAAGCAGACATTGTGATGTTTCTATGTTCAGTCTGCTGTAGTGGCTATAGTTACAGGTCAAAGACCCTCTTTCATCTTCGGGCATTACTAGGGATTCCAGCGGGCTTGGTTGCTGCCCACTGTCCCCAGAAGGAGGACAGGGGTGTCCTGCTGAGGCAGTGCAGTCTGTCCGTGTGTGCTGTGGGTTTTGCCCATGCAGAAGGATGCTGCTGGGCAGTGTTGGCTCTGTTGCTGCTGCAGGCAGGAGAAACTCCTGACAAGTGCTGGGTGTGGGTAGGTAGAGCATTTACAGGCTGCTGAAATTTAGTAGTTCCTGCATTTCAGCTGCTGTTTAAGAGCTGGACAGGAGAATATGTTGCAATGTTTAGCTTGATTCTAAAGCCGGACTGGATGATGGTGAGAATTTTTTGGGAGGGTGCTTTGGTCATGAAAGCTGCCAGCCTAGGAGACACTAATGTGGCAGCACAGCCCCCAGCTCCACTCACAGTGGAGTGAGGTGGAATTTAAAGGCAGTGTTTGGTGCTGTGGGAGCAGGGGAGGGCAGGGAACCCCAGAGCACTGGGATGGGGAGCTGCTGGGGAAAGGGAATTAGAGACAACCCTGGAGAGCAGGGGGAGGAGCTGGGGGGCTGCAGGACTCCAGAGAGGAGTGCTGAGATAATAGGCTCATAAAGAATGGTTGGTGAGGCTTGGAAATAAAGCATTGAAAATGCTGTGTTTGGAGTATGAATGCACCCTGGCCTATGGACTGGGGAGCACTTGAGTTGCTGGATGCTGCTACAATTGTTTATATAAAGGTTTCCTGAAATTCATGTGATTCTACATGGTGGGCCTTGCTGTTAGGCTGGTCCTGGCACACAGAGAGAACAAGTAGTGGTTGGATTGGGCTGTGCAGATCCTATCAAGCTGTTTTAAGTCCATGCTGTCAGATTTCCCCTCCTGTTCTGTGTCTGTAGGTCAGCTCACACATCTTTCTGGGCTGTGATTAGTTGTGCAACATTTACCAGCTCTTTGGCAGGGGGAATGTGCTTTTACAACACAAGAACAGTTTCTTCTTGTGCATTTGCATTCCTAGCTTTGTCTTGTCATTCATGTCAAAATGTCAAGCAGAGAAACATATGCTTTCAAATGGAGTTTCTGCAGACCATTTGGATCAATGAGGACTGCCTGTCTGCATATTTGTAACATCTACCACAGAGGAATATGAAGCTCTATCAATTCAGTGGCTTAGTAAACCATATTTTACTCCAGACTGTAGCTTGTTGACATTCAGTGACAGAAAAATATCACTGCTCTGGGCAATGTAGAGGTCTATTGTAAAGCAAATCCTGCTTTTTGGAAAGTAGATGTTTCATCTTCTGCACACAGCAAATACATGCCATCCTGACAGGCCAGGCCATTAATCCACAGACATGTCATTTTGGGCTCCTGACAGCTCAATGCAGCTGTTGATCATCCCTGGGCTCCTCTGAAGGCTGGTGCAGTCAATAACTTGAGTTATTGTGAGACAATGCCTAAACAACTTCCAGGGTTTCACAGTGAAACCACCTGCCTGAGGACAGAAAGAGGGCTTTGGGTTGGAGGGAGTATCTGACCACATTCTGTAGGAGCACAGAAGGTGAAGGGTCCCCTGTGTCCCTCCTGGTAAAATTTGGACATTATGAGGTACATCTCTAAGGGCTAGAATATCACATCCAGAAAATGGTGGTGTAAGGTAGGATAGAGGAAAGCTCTCCCAACTAGGGAGAGCTGGTAGCAGAGTGTGGGACAGGTAAAGATCTTGCTTGCTTGGCCCCAGAGCAAAGCTTCCACCAGGACGTAGGTATTTTGCCATGAAAAGCCACGGGGTTGCAAAAGAAACATCCTGAAGTGCCAGCTGGGATATTAAATGGTTGGGCAAGTCCCAGACCTTTAGTTATAAAGCTGCTTAGTTCCACAGTATTAAGTGCCATGAAAAGTGTATTAAACCTTTTATTAAGAACTCAAACAGCACCCAGTGTAAGCACACAAAATGCAAAGTGTTAAATTAGACTGTCAATTTAATTACTCTTTATCAGGTAATCCCTTTACCTGTGTGGATTGTTAAAGGCAATCCCTTCTCTGCTTTTCAGGGAAGAATTGCAGAGGTCCTGCAGGGGAGGGGGATTGGGGAATGTTGTCACACAGGCGTGGAGGCAGACCTGAGCAGCACTAATGCATGAGCAGGGCTGAGAGACACAGCTGTGGTGGAGCAGACAAGCCTGGCCAGCAGTGAGCCTGGCTTTCCCTTCCCGTGTGTGGGAGCAAGGTGCGAGGCACAGTGCCAGCAGCTGGGAATTCCACCTCTCACAGACTGGGATCTTGGGGGTTTAGTTTGGCTGAGGGTGGGGAATAGGAATTGGTTCTACTCTGGCACGGAGTCAGCAGTGCCTATCAGGGTACACTGTGCCTTGGGCAGGAACAGGCTCAGCACTAGGCACTCAGAATGGTACCGAGTTCACTTCAGTGGCTGGGACTTGAGGGGTTTTTTTTGGTTTGACCTCAAACTATTATAAGAACAAGCATTAAGACATATTTTTAAAAAAATATTTACTAAAATTTAAGGAGGGAGAATTATTTTCCTCACCAATGAAGTGCTTATTTTCTCAAAGACAAAAGCTTCTGTATATGTGGGATTTGATGAAAAAATAACAATGTATTTTTAAAAAATCAGAAAAAATTCTTCCTCTGCAGCTCCTGTGCTTCTGGGGTTTTTTTGTTTTGTTGGGTTTTTTTTTGTTTTTTTTTTTACAAACGGTTACAATAGAACTGAGGATCTGTAATTCATCTAGTTGAGAATTGTATAGGATTTTGGTTTTAAATTAGCTGGTCAATATTATATAAACACCAGTGAAAGTCAAAATGATTGCTCTTGTGAGTTGCATGCAAATTAGAAGTATTCATAGTTGATAAAGAAACATTAAAATTTCACATTGCTTTTGTTTTTAAAAGAAGCAGTTAATTGGAAATAATTAGCATTAAATTACTCACCTGGCTTTAGTTATGATGGGTTTATTAAGTTGTTATTGAGAGATTGAATGCTGGCACATGTTGATTATATTTAGCTGTCACTTGCCTTTGTTTTTTTCAAGCACTAGAAAGAAATAGCTCAAGTCTTCTGACAGTCGAGAAAAACAGGTAAAAGTTAATGCTATGATGGAGTCAAAAACATTTAAAATCTCCTAACTATTAAATTTCAATGGGACTTATGAGCTTAACTCTACAGAGCCCCTTTGATAGTCCCTGATCAAAGCAGAAGTCAGTTCAGTGTTCTCTTGGGCTTGTCACATCAGATGCATGGATTGAGACTTCCAAGCTGTATCACTATTTTGGGTGAATAATTCAAACCCCCACCCTAATATTTGTGGAAGGTGGGGTTTTTAACTTTGTTTTGGGTTTTTGTGTTTTGTTTTTTTTCTGCTTTGATAAGTTTCATTATTTTGAATGCACTTTCATCTTAATAATTGGAAAACTTCCGACAAGTTTTGAATCCACGAGCAAGAAGAGAATACAGAAAAGAGGGCTTTAAATCACAATTATTACCCAAAACACTTGAAGTACTTTCAGCCTTATTCTGTCTGGGCAGAGGCTCATACCATGGGGCTTTTGGTCTCTGTTGTGGTACAATACACAATATAGAAAGACATGCGTTTTTGAATTCTGATAATGTCAAATATTTCAGATTGATTGAATCTTCAAATGCTTAATGTTTGCATATGTCTTCCATTAGACATCCTGTATAGCCCACCTTTGTGGGCTAGAGGTCTTAAATCCCATGGAAAAACCCAACTGTTCAAAAATAAAAGCAGTATAGAAGCCATTCAGCACTGTAAGCAGCTATTACTTCACTCCTAATGCTGTGTATAGAGAGAGAAAATGCATTTCAAGGACTAATAATGCTGGGGCCATTAAATAAACTGTGGTAAATATTGCTTATATTCTATTAATACTAATGTTGTTTGTACATTTCAGTCCTCTTTAGTAAATTTAGTTCAATAATTTCTGCAGCTTCCGTTGGAATAGGTTTTTAAAATATTATCTTAGTGTATAAACACAAAGGTTATGTTACCTCTTTCAATGGGATAAGGAAGGAATATTTATTTTTACCTGTTCTCTATTGTGGCTATTGTTCAAAGTGCACTAATTTTAAGAGCATAAAGAATTGTCTCGTGTAAGTGAATCAGTCCGGCTGAAAAAGCAAAAGCACTTCTGAGTAATGGGGCACATAATAGGGTCCTTCTGCCTTTTGGAAACCTTGAAATTAAAATGTTTTGTTATTTAGTTAGATTTTTAATTTCCCTGTCAAGTGTTTTTAATTTTTTTTTTTTTTTTTTAATCTTGGATGAGAAGAGACAAAATGTGGATTGTTTCTCTGGCTTTCCTTTGCATGTTTATTTTTAAGGTTGCTGCGATACATGTGGCATATGAAGATTGTGGGGGATTATAAGGTTGGGATTTTTGTTGTTTGTTTGTGCATTGTATAAATGTTCTTATTGTGAAGAAAATGGCCACCAGGTCTCAGCCTTAAGAGCAGGGAATTATTTTCTGTCTAGCAGGATCTGTCCTCTCTGTGACTCAGTCATAATCTATTCTTACTCAACTTCCCAGAGAACTAAAAGCTGTGATGTATTGCTATGGCTGGTGTAAATGAGGATAATTTTCTGTGGATTGTGATCTATCATGCAGTGCCTAATTGTGTCACCTTCAGGCTTGACCCCTCTGCACTGTCACAGGCACAGTTGGCAATTTTCTCAGATGTTCCAGCCAGAGAAAATCTTCGTCTGGTTATAATGGAAGGAAAAGCAAAGCAGTGGGAAACAGAAGCTTTCCACTCCTCCCAGTGCTGCTGCTGCTGCTTTCCTGTGTGCCTGCACATCAGGCGTGGCTCCTTACTGGGGCTGTAGGTACAATGTACAATGTAGGACAATGACTTATTTGTCAGCAAGATTAGCTGGGACGTCTGCTTTGTTGCCTCAGAAAGATGAGATTTCTAGCTGGAATTTATTTTGTCCTTCCTATGTACTTCAACAGTTCTAGTTGTGGTTATCCATGAGAGTTTATTCATGCTTTCCAGCTGCTCTTTGCTTCTCTTTTTGGGATTTGCTTGCATGAAAATCCTTTTCCTTCCTGAAGGAGCGATCTGCTGTATATTTGACATGGCTCCTATAAACTATATTTCTTCCACTGGAGTCACTTATTTTTTTCACAGAGTAATTTGGGGATTTAGGAATACCTGTATTCTTGTTGGCTGATATACTTGTGCAGCTGATGGAGTGGAAAAATGATGAAGGGTGTGTGTGGAAAATTAAGCAGAAAATAATAGCAAAATAATTTC
The DNA here is from genome assembly GCA_037013685.1 of Acridotheres tristis. Classification (NCBI taxonomy): domain Eukaryota; kingdom Metazoa; phylum Chordata; class Aves; order Passeriformes; family Sturnidae; genus Acridotheres; species Acridotheres tristis. The sequence continues at coordinate 8,418,601 of CM072893.1, read as the reverse complement.
AAAATGTAAATTTCAGTGTCTGGGGATAATTCTGTTTAGTCAGTAGAGGTTTGCAACTTTGTCCCTTGAGTATGGTATATTAGCAGTTCTGCATTAAAGTAATCATCACTGTAAGCAAGAGGATTTCTCAGCCTGGCCTGTGCTTCTCCTTGAGGCTGGTTTTGTACAAAGCTGTACCAGAGCGTGGCCTCACCCATGGGGTCAGTGCTGGATGAAGTGGCAAACTAAGAAAGTTGTCATGCTCTGTGACGTGAGAATTGCTGCTTTTGTTACTTTTGTTTTTTCCCCTCTCAGTAAGTTACCTTCTCAGCCATCACACAGTCCCCTTTGTTCCGAGCATCACCACAGGATGCAAAGTTGGGGTGCCTGGGCAAAGGCTGGTCCTTGCTGGGGCTCTGCAGGGCTGACTTGACCCAGTTAAGTCTGAATGCTGCTCCAGACCAGAACTCTCCTCCTCACCCTGGGGCAGAGGCATTTGGGGTCTGATTTCTATGCAGCCTTGGTGTCTCACGTTCCTTGGAGCATCTCTAGGCACTTGGAAGCTGTCCGTGTCCCTGCAGACCCAGACGGGCTCACAGCTGAGCTGGGGCACCCAGGATTGATCCCAGCTGTGAACGCCTCAGTGGTCAGTCTGATCCAGGGGACGGGCAATCAGCTTCTGGCTGGAATCTTCATCTACCATTCATAACCCTAATCTTATCATAGAACTTCTTAGGTTTTATTGCAGACAATTATCAGACCTTGATGAAATCACAGTGTATGTCTCTGTGGCTCTTTTCTGAACTTACACGTGCAGTGTAACTTATCCCTGTTTGCCTGTGTGGATTTGTTTTCTGCTTAGTCGTTCAATTTGGATGTGTGAAATGTCGAAGTTTTAGTTGTGTGACCTTTTTAATTGTTTGGCTTTTACATGTAAATTGGTTCTATGTCAGCCAAAACCTACCTTAATTAGAAAACAAAATATGCAGCCTGACACCTAATGTTTCCATTAGCTTGTTTAAATAGTCTGGAGATTTGGATTTGGGCCAGACTGTTTATTCAGAGTGCATTTTTAATTGGATTATTGGTACGTAATAATTGATATCTCACCGATACATTATTAAAATATAGATGTGTTTGGGATTGTTCTGACACATCCCAATGGAGTTTAATTGAAATATTTACTCCTATACAGCAGTATAGGCCTTTCTTCTTTCCCTTCCAAATAATAAAGAAAAGAAAGATGTTGTGGTATATTAAAAAACACCTCCCTTTGCCAAAAATGGATTCATCTTTTACTTCTATTTGAGATATATTTTTGAGGGTTTTTTATGTATAAAGAAAGCTATTGTTTTCCTCTAGACCTTCAGAATTTATATTCATGTTTTTGAAGTTTGAAGCTGGAATGAGGACTATTTTTGTCCAGAAACCTAGGAAATCTCTTTTCTTGGAATGTGCTTCCTTTGAAAACTGACCACTGGCTTATCCTTATTTCTTTATTTTTTAGTCGTGTAAAAAGGTAAGTTGCTGAAAGATTAATCCATTCTTAATCCAAGAAAAGATCTTTTGCTATCTCTTAACAACTGAGTTTTACACTAAGGAGCACTTTCCAGAGACAGCTTCAAATGTTTTTTTTGAAAATGCACCTTTGTTATGTCAACTGGCTCATCCTTTGTGACCCTTTCTAAAGGACACGAGGTGTAAGAAGTGTGGCTTTTTCCTCCTGAAAGCTGGCATGGGATTTTGTCCCGCCTCGAACACTTGTTCCAGCACAGACCCTGCTGCATGGGCTGTGCTGGTAATTCGAGAGGATGGGACGAGAAACAGAGCCAGACCCGAGTGTTCCCTGCTCCCTGAGTTTGCCTGCCAGCCTGCAGTGGGGCTGAGGGTGTGCAGAGGCTCCTGGCTCTGCTCCTGCTCCCCTCTGCCATGGTGCTGTGCTCCCCTGGGCTGTCTGGGTCAGTGAAATACAATTGCTGGGTCTGAAGTTGATGCAGAAATTTTCTGGTGAGGGATGAATGTGCAAGAAACCCTACCGGATAGGATCCCCATTACTTGATACAGTATTATTTGACACCACTTCTGCTTTTCCTGGCTGTAGATATCTCCCACACCATACAGCTTCTGCCCAGGTGAGTTCCCATCCTCTGAACTTTGTTAGTGTTTCCTTTGGAGATTTCTGGTCCAAAATATTTCTTGGCTCAGAGCTGAGCCAGTGCCTCTGTGAGAAGAGTTTTCATAAAGAAGCTGCCTGTCTGTGTTCTTGTCTGGAAGGATGTAATAATTCCCTGTCACTCAGAGCTGCTCTGTATTTTGGAGAGAGTAATGATATTTCACCACACTTCTTGAGTGATGTACTGAATATTATTTTTTAAAGTAAAGTTCATTATAAAACTAAAACTGTTTTAAGCAAACATTGGCTTGCAGTAACTTATTTGTCCAGCCAGAATCAGATGGGTTTGTGGTGATGTCGGTGTTTGAAATAAAAACACCCATATAAAAGTGCCAGCATAGTTAAAACCCCTACAGGCAGGCTTTGAAGCTCTTCTCCCCAGGGGAATAATGTGTGCTAAGGATAGAACCCAAGGGATCACCAGAGTTGTGTGCTCTCCCCAGTGCAGTATTTAAAGCCCAAAGTCTGAAAACTTGGGTTGCACAATTTTCAGCTATGGCCAGCCTATACAGGGAGAAAGTGGATTTGTTTCACCCGACTTCAGTGCCTGTTATGTTATTTGTGCTTTCAAAAACAAAGTGGGGTGCAGTGGTGAGGAACTTGCTGCTAGGTGGAGGTTCCCCCCAGGAGTGTGCAGGGGTAATGATCTTGTGTTTCCAGCTGGAATCTGACCCACAGCTCATTTTGTGCACCTGAGTCAAGAGTGACCAAGGGTACTGAGGCAGGGAAAATGGCAAGAAGCTTATCTGTCCCTTGCTGGTCATCTTGTGGAAAGCTCCTGTGTCAGATGATGTTAAAAACCTGAGCAAGCTAGTGAGTGCTTTTGTTGCCCTTTTAGTCTGCTTGGATTCAAAGCTTTTTCCCCCTTCCCACCTTGTATACATTGCTGTCTTTTTAGCTGTTGTCACCGACTATATGTCTACATCCTTTCAATACTTTCTTTGGTAAAATGAAATCTTATAATTTGTGGCTTTTGGGTAAACACTCTGTTTCCAGTTCCTAGGCAAAATATTTTTGTTTGTACCAGTAGCTAATTAGGGGAATGAAACCTCTTTAATGACACCTATTGCTGAAGACTCACTGCCCCTGTCTGAGAAACAGTGATTCTAATAGATGGAAGATAAAATATTTTTAGTCCAATGTAATGACGAATCCATTCTAGAATATCAGTTCATCCTCTGCAGTATTGCCTTTCTTGCCTACCAAAGTCACCAGATGTTTTAGTCTGAGGCATGTGTAAAAGTCCTACCCTGCTGTAAAGGTTAATTATGAAGGAGCTGGGCCTGGGGACCACCTACTGCTCAGGATGAAAAACCAAAATGCCATTTTTGTAGCTTGTTAACTGCTGTAATTTGGCTGTTCTGGCCAGGATAAAGAATCATTGCCTCATCTGTCACTTGGTTTGGCTCAGGTTTCCTTCAGCTAGAAACAGTTTATAGCTGTTGCCTTCTATATCCCAGGGCAGCTCTGTAAAAGCTGAGGCTGTCTATGTGTATGCTGAGCACTCATGGGTACAAACCACCTGGATGCATCTCAAAGCAGGAAACCCTTTCCCTGTTTGAGATGAAAGGTCAGTTACTGTCACTGTGGGTTTTGCAATCCCAATAATCATTATGGGTGTCACAATTAGAGTACTGCAAGGGTGACCCTCCTGGTCACTGCTTAGTCACTGGGGGCTGATTGTCAATGGAGAGAGAGATAGAGATGTATATTAATATAAATCTATTTTCAGAGTGATCTTGTTGAAAGGATTTCTATGCTGCCTATGAAATCTGAATTTTTATGAGATTCAGAGCCCCAGTCAGGGTACTTCTACAGGCTAGGAATGGCAAGAAAATGCAGCCATTCCTAGCATACAGAGAGAGGGTATTAGGTATTATGGTACTGAAATGTGAAAAAAAAAAACCCAACAATTTCTGTGTAGAATGAGGAAAGATGCCCTGGAGGATTACACAAATAGAGGTTTTGGCTCTTGCCTCAGAAGGTGAAAGAGTGACAAAATACCAGAGGCACCTCCTGTTAACATATGGCATGGATTCCCTTATTCTTCTATCTGTAGTAAGGCCAATGGTCAATTGAATCTGAAGTCTTTTAAGGGTAGAAAAAGCTTTGGCACCAACATCTCTTAATTCAGCCTGGAATTTCCGGAAGGCACTATCTCTCTGCAAGAAACTTTTCCTGGAGAAAGAAGTAATTAATACCTAATACTCTGCCTATATTCCTAGATACTATTGTTATTATTACAATGTTGCCTGAGCAATTTGGGATTAAAAAAGATGGGGTTGAGCTGGTAAGGAAAGCTGGTCTGGCTGTGAGTGTGGGATGGACCTGTCTAGTCACTGGAGCTGTCTGATATGAAGGGGATTCAGCCCCAGCAGTGAAAATTTTTGGAGTTGGGAGTGTGACTGCCAGGGAGTCCTGGGAATGGTCACACTGGGAAGTTTGCTTAAGATTTTTGGTGACCCGGTGGGACACCTGGTGCCACCACCTTTGGGGCCTCCCTTCTCCAACCATCCAACTGCTGGAACTGTGTGAAGTCACCTGGCATCTTTGGGTTAAAATTCCCTGAGAAAATCCTGCATTCAAGTCTCTGTGGGCATAACATTTTCTGTCTGCATTTATCAATCACTTATTGCCTCTGGAAGACTCCCAACCATATCTCTGGAAGTCTCTGTGCCTGTTCTTCAGCCAGGATTTACAGTCCTTGCTAGGTTCCCAGCACCAATGTGCTGTTCCTTAAATGAGTCTTATAGGGCTCATTTCCTTAGTTATATTCCCAATTTTATTTAATTACACTTCCTGAAGAGAAGTCATTCTATTTTATGTTTAATACTGCTGTCTATATGGGAAGTGAGAGGTAGATAGAGCTGGGAAATAGCAATTAAGCTTTTTTTGACAGTAATGAAGCTGTGACCATGCCACCATGATATCTAGAAAATAAATTTCTCCGGTGTTCTTTTATTTGGCTTTGTTCTTTGAAAGCTTTTTATAGAAGGTATTTATTTAAATATTTTTTAGAAAGCAATGCTTTTTTATTTTTCCCAAGGTTTTACTTGCTGGAAAATTTCCTCTGGTTATAACTCCTTTGTCTGAAAAGCTTGAAATTGCTTAGTTGAAATAAGTTTTTCTGTGAATCCAAAGGGAATTTATTGTTTGCTCCAAAAGAGACTGTGTTTAACTCTTTATTGCAAATAAGAAGGCGGGTTAAAGGAAAGAATGGAATCTTTGAGATGCATCAGCTGCAGATTCCTAAGCCACAGTCCCTTCTCTGTGAGTGGGTGAGGCAAACAGTACGTTTCCTTGGTATCTCTGAAATGCCCATCATGATTTCTGTAGCCTCCCCACCTGTACATGCTCTCCCTTAATCTAAGCCCTGACAGGTAGTGATCAGCAAAATTGCTTTTCAAGGTCATGGCTCTGGGCAGAGCCCTGCACCAGAGATAAGCAGCACCTGCCTGGCAGGTGGAGCAATGGCCAGGATATCCTGGGAGAGGGCTGTGACCTGCAGGCAGGGCTGGAGGCTCCTGAGGGCGATCAGGTCACTCCAAGACTGTCTGGGAGCATTTCAGTCCTGTGGCTTTGTTAATTTGAGCTGCATGGGTAACAGAAGATTTATCCTATTTTGAAGGAAAAATTTTGACTTCTTTGTTTGTTGTGAGTTTGGGAGGTTTTTTAGGTTTTATTTTTAAAGTGAGATTCTGAGGGTGGTTTGGTTTCCTTGAGTTGGTTTGTTTCTGCTTTATATGAACACCTTGATACTTCAATTCATGGTCATAAATTTCTCTATTTAAAGTTTTACAAGTCCAGTGAAGAATTTTTAAAATAAATGATGCCTCTCTGCAGTTTGTCTGGGGATAAGATGTGAGTTTTATCATTACTGGAGGACTTCCTCCCCTTACCCCCAGTTAAAATGGGGAGCAAATCTAGTTTTCTTAGAATGAAAATTATTGGGAAAATTTTATAAAGGATATTCGTTTATGCCTGTACTGAGAGTTAACAATATAACTGAAATAGATGAAACTTTGCTGGAATATTTTCTGCAGCAAAATCTTTGCTTTCAATGAATCTTCATTCTGAATGACAAAAGCTCTTCATCACTTAGGACAGATGAACTACGTGGCAAAAGACAGTGGAGTCATTTTTTGGCAGCAATAGATTCAATAGCGGCTTCCTGGGAAATGGAACAGATGCTTGAACAATGGTAGCAAATACCTCAGAATTTAGTTACTACAGCTTATGGTTTGGGAATCACCTAAGCACATTCTTTTGGGATGCTGTAAAACTTGGAGCCTAAACTTTTTTCTGGTTACCCTGGAAACCCACAGTGATGTCACCAACCTTTGCACAGAAAACACTCTGAAGTGAGTCCAAGCCTCTTTAGGCTATCTTCTCTTGAGTGAGATGAATGCATAATGAACATTTCAGGTTAATTATTAAAAAGAAAAAGAACTAGAGAGTCACCTGATGGACAGCATTTGTTGTAAACTCTGACTGCCTCACTTTGCAGTGAGAGACTGACTGCCCAAAAAATGGCCAGGAGGTCCTTCGTTGTTAACCATAGTACTTTTGCTGGGAAAGGGTGGCAAAAAGTGAAGGTGTACCAAGCTTAGCCTCATTCAGAAACTGTCTTATTAGGCCTTAATGCACAAATAGCATGTTAAAACATTTGTCAGCCCTAGCCCTGGACAGGAATGTGCATGTGGCAAGCTCATGCAGCTCCAGTGATGCTGTAATTTATATTCACCTGTGCTGGGTATTAGTGTCTGCAGTAGCAAATGGAGTTCTTGTGGGCCTCCTTGGCATCCTCAGATCAACTTATCTTCCCTCTGAATGCCTGCCCGGTGAACATCAGGGCTAGAGCTGGCAGGCTTGAGTAGTTTTTGTAAGCACACCTCCACTTAGGTGTGACAGAAAATCAGCTGACGCATAATCAATTTCCCTGGTGTGAAGAAATAATAGGTTGCAACTGGTTGCCATTTTCTAATGATCTCTGTGCACTGAAAGAGTCATCAGCTTTGTTCCATGTAATTGCATTCTCTAAATGTGGCTATTTGTGGTAGATTACAGCTTGCAATTACAAGCAGATTTGAGTAGGGAGCTGATGGAGTCCATCGGTTCTCCTTTTAGCCTTGCTCAAGAACCTTTCTTGGTTTTAGCTGGTGACTGCTGGCTTAACTCCATGAGACAGGAAAACAGTATCTGAGTCACTCTTCAATTCCGCAAAATGTATCCCATTGTCTTGACCTAGGCCTTCTACTCCTGGAGTTATATAACTACAAAAACTTCAGTTTCTACTGCTGCAAAATACTCCTTAGAAAACTGCAGAATTAGCAAGGAACTCAGTGCAAAATCTCCTAGTACCCTTTTGTTATGCACTGCATATTTTATGCAACACTTAAAATACAGAAAAAAAAGTCAGAACTCCTTTATTAATGTAGTTGGGAGAAGTCTTCCCTGTCTTTGCTGTAGGCTGTATCATGTTAAAGTCAACACTGATCCTATTTTCAGTGCATCAGGTAACTTATGAACCCAAAGAGCAGAAGTTGCCATTTTTAATCTTTAGTTCTTATGCACTAATATAGAGTAGATAGCTATTTTTTTTCCAATTTATTATAAGAATTGAGTAGTAATTCAGTCTTCATGCTAGTTTAATCTTCAGCTCAGTGACTGCCAATTACCAACAGAAACATGGTGATGCTGCTTTAGCAATTATGATCTCAAGGTTAAACGGAAATGAGAAGAACTGCTCTTGTTTCAAGGTGCCCAGGCCTGAGATCTGAAGATGTACCTTCTAAACACTGATCTTACTTCACTGACAAAGAACCCTACCCTTCAGACTTTCCCAAAATCTTAAAGGCTATCCACCTCTTCTGCTCTGCTTTTCCAGTGCTTATTAGTATCATGTGGATGTCTCTGGATGGAAAACCTGGGACTGTTTCATACTGAGCTCATGGGGAACCTCTGCCCCTAAAGCAGCCAGCAAGCAGAGTCTGTCTTTCCCCTGTGCATGTGACTGCCAGTGTGCACACACTCACAGCTTATTTAAGACATGGGGGAACATGGTGTAAGTGCTGGGCAGGGGGTTGCTTCCTCCATGGTCTGGGGTTAACCACAAGTTACATTTCCTGTGTGGAAATGTGCTGGGGAAGTGTGATCGCCAGAATTTATCCCTACCTGCATCCCTGTGCAGCAAAACTCCTCACCTGGAACTGTCTTGCACAGAGGAAAAAGGTATTTGGCATCTATTGCCTCTTACAGAAGGTCCATTTTCCCCCTCACTAAAAAGTGTGGATGTCAAATGAAATCCCTATTTGTTTATTTCCATATGCCAAGAGGTGTTGACTCTCTGAAAAGTAGGCTTCTCTCCAAACATTGTGTCTCGTTCTTTGATTAGCAATGACCTTGGCTTCCAGCCAGGAGACTTGTCTTTCTCTGAAAGAGAGGCTAATTGTCTACAGCTCTAAAACTCCTCTGAAAAATCCATCCCTATTTTCTTGTGTAGGAGCACTTGTGTCTCTGAAGGGCAAGCTGTTTGAGAATCCAGAGGAAACTGTTCTATTCTCCTCAAAAAGGAGGGACTCAAAGACTGTACCTTATCAGGGCAGGGGGAAAAAAAAACAGAGAATGTGCTCCATGCAGGCCATGCTCAGAAGAGCACCATGAACAGTCCTATCTCTTGTGTACCAAAAATCCTTCTTCTTAAATCCACAAGTCTTGGCTTCATATCTTAGCTTCAATTTGCTGCCATGTACTGCTTTGAAAGCAAAACCAGTGAGAGACTCAAAGTCAGTAATACAATTTAATAGGATAAAAGAGGAAAAAATATATGCAATAATACAAAAGAAAACCACTGACAGAGTCAGAATACAACCTGACACCCTGTCAGTCAGGATGTTGGTAACAGTTCTATTAAATGGTAGCTGCAGTCCTCCTGGATGATGTGGTTCAGTTGAAGCAGTGCTCCTGTAGAAGGTGCAGTTTTCCTCTGAAGGTCCAGTGATGATGTGGAAAGGCCCAGTTTTCCTCTGGGATCCAGTGGAAAAAGGCTGCTCTGATGTTCCAAATCTCAGTTTTTTATCTAGGTAGGACAGGCTTGGCTCCTGCCCCTGGCTGGAGCATCTCCCAATGGGATGATGTAATCTTATCAGTCACACAATAGGACTTAATGGCTCATTAACAGAATATATCTTCTGGAGGAAGGATGGGTTGTGAATAGATAACGATGATCATCCCCCTGATTTTATCAGATGGCACATCAGCAGAGGATATCTCCCACAGAGTTAAGGATCACCACCCCTCCCACATTTCAACAGATGGTGATAGAATACACATTTTTGCATTGTACCCTGGGACATGCCAACACACTGAAACTTAGATAGCAAGTGCAGTTTGGTTTTTAAGAGATTGTGCTAATAAGTTGCATGGAAAAGACACTTTATGACCATTTAGGAACTCTTGCACTTACACTACAATTCCAGTAGCAGATGGCAGTGGAGTATTAGGAGATACACAAAGTCCAGGTGTGTAGCCCTGGAAAGGGGTATTAACCCCTTAGGTGCAGCAGAAGTAAAACACACATTTACGTGGTTGTCTTTCATGGTAGGAAAGAAAGAGACCAGTTTATTCAGAAACACACTTGGTTTTATAGCATGACTTATAACTCCAAGAGCAGAACAAAGATGATTGGTTCAGAGAGAAGACACCCCCTTCCCAGGGTCTTGTCACACACCACAACAGGTGTTCTATCTTTGTTATTAATTCCTCTCTATTTTGGCCAAGTTATCATCCTGGGAGAAATTCTCCTTGTCCTTCAGCTGGACCAGCTTATCAGGCTGGGAACAGAGCTGAGAAACTCCAGCCTGGAATATTTTTCAGGCTGTAATTTTCTTGCTCTCGCAATGTGTGTGCCTACACAGGTGTAGTAGCTAAGCAATGCCTTGCCCTTTGGAGAAAGGACTTATGCTGGGGGAAGTATGACACTTTTGCATTAGTGTCAATGCTAATTTGACTTCCCTATCCAGATCCTTGCCTTCTTTTGCACTGTTGCAGGTACCTTTGTTTTACCTTTCCCAGGGAGAAGTGCTCCCTCCACGTGCTGCCTGGGGGGGAACCCCCGGTGGTCCTGGCTGGAGCTGTGCAGCCCTGTGCCAGCGTGAGCAGCTGAGGTGCTGGTGGCTGTACCCTGTCCTGCCACCCCTCCCTGTGCAGGGACAGCTGTGCTTGTCCAAGAGAATTGGTCTCAGTAGTTCCTGTTCTCTAATATTTGGTCTTGGTTGAAGCTGCAGCATGAAAAATGTAAGTGAAATAATTTCTTTCTGTCTCTTGCTTTCTTAATCCGCCCTAAACTCCAGTGTGCTGAAATGTCTGGATTTCTATTTCAGGTTTGCTCAGAGGAACTTGGGTGCTTTTGAGGAGCTTTAGCCTGTTGTTAACAAGTATTTAGTGACAAGGGACACTGTGAGAGTTCTGTTTGTGCCCTGTCCATTGGCCAAGCCTACCACCACAGGTGCTGATATCTTTCTGTAGCTGGTATGATTTGCCTTGGGCTTTGCTCCTTTAGTTGAAGGTGGTTTGTGTGGTCAGAAACAAAGGCCTTGATATCAGAGTGGATGGTACCAGTTGCACAACTGGTGTACTAGAATTTACTTATTAGAAGGAATATCTACACCAGAAGCTTCTCAAAGCGCCATGAATATTATGTCACCTGCTGGTTTTGAATGGGGTGCTGTGTCAGGACCTCTGTGTATGTGACTGCAGAGGTAGTCATTGTGAATTGCTTTTGGCTATAGTCTTGCAATAGTGAAGTAGAGATTTCTTGATTTAGAGGAATGTAGAGCTTTTTTGTGGTTTTCATAGAAAAAAAGACAAACATTTTTATTATTTTCTCAAGAGAATAAAACATATATTGATAGCCAAGATCTTGGAAAATGAACAGCAAACCCCATGGAGGGAATCTAATGAAGTCTTCTCCTTGAAAATATGCTTGGCAAATCATGTTACGTGTCTATCTAATTAATTATTATTCATTTATAGTAAAATGGATGAAGATATAAAATTAACCTAGATTATAAAGTCCAGAATTATTAGGATAAAAAGAAAATACTCAAAAATTTGACCCCAAGAGAAGCAGAAATAAATTTCAAAAATTAAGCCATATGTTTCCTTGCAAGTTATACTGTGATTTTACAATATTAAATCCTTGGTAAAAACTTTCTACTTATCATTAGCATAGGAATCAAGACTGGAAGTATTTCCAGTTCACGTTAAGCATCGCTATTTCTTTATGTACTGTTAAATGCTGACCAAAGATACTTCATTTTAGTTCTAATTATTCTTATTTCACATCAGTTTCAAAATCAATGAAACTGTTCTCATATAGAATTAGGGAAGAAGGGCTACTGTGTCCTAGGAAGGTACCTCCCAGTGCTGCTGCCTGCCTTGTCTAGCAAAAGCATGAATGAGGCAGCAGCCCCTGACAGACAGAAGTGTATCAAGATAGATTACCAAACATTTCCCAAATAGATCAAGCAGAACAAGAACTTTGTTTGAGAAATGTTATATTAGTGCTTCACTAGAGAAGCCTAACTACTGTAGAGTATTAATAAATGAGGCATTATTTGTTAAATATATGGTGGGTGGGGGTGGATGTGTGTGTGCGTATTATAGAAGAGCATTTATTTTATTTTAGAGAAGATAAAACCCTCTAGTTTTCAGGAACATGGGCCTCTTTCTAATTGATCACAGTCACTTGTTACAAAAATACCCAAAGTCACCCCAAATACTATGAGATACTTACCTGAGTTATGTGTTCACATTGTAAACATTGTAATAATGGAGCAAGACTTGGCAAGTTCTCCAAGTCAGAAAACCCCAATCAAAAAAACACTCCCACCCCCCCACCAAAAAAAAACCCCAAAACAAACAAACAAAAAAACCCCAAAAACAAACAAAAAAAACCCCCAAAAAACCCCCACCAAGATTAAAAGATCCCAGAACAAACAACCCCAAAATCTGTTTGGTTTGAAGCTGACCTCCAATAGAGAGGGATGTTGTGGTTTGGGGTGTGAAGCATCAACTGCCAAACGGTGGCACAGGGCTCTCCACCCTCAGTGTGCTCCAGACAGGAGAAACTAGGTGCAATAACTAGATGCTTCTGTAAGCTTTTCCAAAGTGAGTGGGCCTCCAGTGTTTTGGAGAACCAACAGGAATAATTTAACATGTTCAATGTAGCCCTGGAAAGGGGTATTAACCCTTTAGATGCGGTAGAAATAAAACACACAGCTACATGGTCTTCTTTCATGACAGAAAAGACAGAGACCAGTTTATTCAGAAACACACTTGGTTTTATAGCATGACTCGCAATTCCAAGGGCAGAACAAAGATGATTGGTTCAGAGAGAAGACACCCCATTCCCAGGGCCTGGTCACACACCACAACAGGTGTTCTATTTTTGTTATTAATTCCTCTCTATTTTGACCAAGTTATCATCCTGGGAGAAATTCTCCCTGTCCTTCAGCTGGACCAGCTTATCAGGCTGGGAACGGAGCTGAGAAGCTCCAGCCTGGAATGTTTTTTGGGCTGTAATTTTCTTGCTCTCTCAATATGTGTGCCCACAATTCGCATGCTGGAATTGGTTTGTCATCTCCAGCAGGGAGCTGGACCTGGCAGTGGCTGACCTTGTGATGCATAGTTGTGCACTGTTTCCAATATTTTCCTTTTGGCAAGGAGCAGATATCAAAACCTTTTTTGCATATATCTTTGACAAGTCACAGTGAGTGCATCAGTTCAAGTGGATGTGCTTTATAGGTACTGTGCATTTGTGCTGTGCTGCCCTCACTGTATACGAGGGATTGCCTGAAACTTTGGCAGCAAAAGGAGGCTCTGGCTAATCCTGGTAATCTCTCCAACTTGTTTGTGCTGCAAATATATTTATCCATTGTAAATGTGTGTTTGATGGGCCAGGGGTTCAGTAAAGGAGAATTTGTATCTGACCTGGTAATGCCACAGCTGCTGCCAAATCAGTGCTCGGGCTCAGAGGTCTCTGTGGGCTGGAATGCTGCTGGGAGTGCTGCTCCCCAGCCCTGCTAACATCCAAATGAGGCTCCTCTTACAAACAGTGTCTCTGTGCCGACCTCACGGTGAATTATTTGTGGTTACATGTTGACAGGAAAGCTGAGGGGACGATACCCACCTTGGGACAGTGGCTTGGTGTTACGTCCTGCCTCAGCTCAGCCTGTCTCCTAGGCTGCCAGCAAACTCTATTATCTGAGTTAGCTCAGGCCACTTTTATACCAATTACAGAGATTTACAGCAAACCTGTGCTTCACAGAATGAAGCAGGGTTTTTTCAGGGACTTTGTGAGTTGCTGCTCTCCACAGTAAGGTGTTGCTGCCAGTCCTGTTATCATCCAATGAATTCCTAACCTTCCCCAGGCTGCAGCCACACATGGACAGGGCTGCTGGAGGAGCCTGAAAGCTTCTAAGGAAAGCAGAGAATTGTCAGAATTATAGAGCTGGGCTTGGCTTGAAAACAAACTCCCACTGAACCAACAGAAATATACAGACTTTTCACCTGTTGTTTTTTGAATTCTCTGGAACTGGGATTAAGCATGTGAACGTTCAAAGTTCTGAGGATGGTCTCCAGAAATAGTGCTGGAGTTTAGAGCATCCCAGGGATAGAGATGCCACATTACTTGCAGGCACCCTTTTGGCAAGCAGGTTGGGGTTTAAGTCATGTTCTACTCAGCTGTATGTCCTGACTTTTTTGGAGGTGTAAGCACTGGTCTCCATTTAGAATGCTGAGAAATACTCAGACCTGAGTAATACTTTGTTCTCCAACTGATATTTTCTCACAGAAAGTTTCTGCTTTAATAAATCCTCAGATTGAAAAGGCAAAGAACAGCAACTCCTTTTTGATTTTTTTTGTGGAAGGTTTTTGACCTGCTGAATTTCAGAGGATGTACTACTATGAAGGCTTGGATACCACAGAACTCCTGCTATTACTTCTCAATGGAGATCCTAAATCCTTTAACACTTGAGAGGTGAATCAAAGCTCAATTGAAGTGCAAGTCTGAGGCTTTTGCAACTGTGGGGTGTGATGTTTCCAAGGCAGCTCTCTGGAAGCCATGTGTAAGCTGTGATGGTTCAAGGCCTTCTCCAAAGCCCAGTGACTTCAATAAGTCCCCAGTTAGCCCTTATGACGTGCTTTGCTCTTGGTGGGGAGTGGGACAGAAGGTCATAAATAACTTGGCTTGGCCTTAGGAAGCTGCTTTGGATTCTGTTCATGTGTGGATGAGTGCTCTTGTTCCTGCAGAATGCTTTCTCCTCTCACAATGCACTGAGGATGATGAAAATCTGGGTGTCACATGTATGAAAGGGTGGTGATGAAGATCACCTGATCCCTGCTCAGAGGTGTGAGTTGATAGGGGGTTGAGCACATTTTGGTAGGTGGATGCAGAAAGGTGATGAGCACCTAAAATCTCCTTTTGGCCTGGATCTGCTCAGCACCTCCGAGGTTTGACTGCAACAGGTGCTTATCTGCATGACCAGCATCAGTCTGACTCGCTGCTTTGTTATCTACCTGTGAAGTGCAGTAATGCAGCATAAGCTTGAGGGTTCCCTAAATTCCCTGTGCTCCCAAAGGAGGTGCAAGAATTGTAAAGGCGCAATTTTTCTGCGTGCAGAATTGATACCTGGAAAAAATTCACCTGCAGAAATAAGTGCCAGGAAGATATTTGGGTTTTTAGGCTTTTTGCTAATGCTTCTTTGGTGTTCAGTAATAATAGAAAAATGGTACTTTGGGGTGTTACCTTTGCTATTGGGGAGGGAAATAAAAATAAATTCCCAATGCATTGGTAGCTGTTTCAGGTGACGAAATAGTCAACATGGCACTAATTTGGCCCTGGAGCAGAAATGTCAGGAAGGATTGTGAAAAAGCTCTGATGGTGGCAATTATATTGATAATCTACCATACCCAGAAGTACAGAAATCAATCTTGCACTGCCAGGATTCTGACAATTTCCTATGAAAATCAGAAAGCAATCAATATTAATTGTGGGATAGAAATAGTGCTGAGGACTTTCTTGTTTTTGCATGCTTTTCCCCTTTCTTTATTCTTTTTCATCTTTCTCCAAATAGCGTGGTTGAAAACACTGTAAATGAGAGAAATAAGAGAAATATTAAAAGACAAGTGTCATTATATTCATGGGGTGGCCATCTGACTAACCCGTCTTTCTTTATACTTAGCTTTATATAGTATTTTAATAGCTTTGACATATAGGAGTGCTCTCCGTGAGTCCCTTGTTCTGTGCTGAGGAGTGTGGGGAGCCTCATTACCAACACTGAGTTTTACACCTTTTTTCCCCCTCTGACAGCTCTACATCAGAAGATTAGAAACAATTTGCCTTTTGTCCTGCCATTAGCTAATGAGATGAGTTCATAGCTCCGATGAAGGAATACCTTCCTACAACTTCACCTCATCCTTTACTCGCAGCTATGTGCCAGGTAATAATTTTATTTGGTAGTGAATGAAAAATTTTGGTGCTCCACAAACTTATCTTGCCTTCCCTTTTCTGCACTGCTATAAAACTTTTCAAATGCTGGTTTACAGCCCTTTGGTGTGTCACCAGCCATACACTTTGTGCTGCATGTCATTTTCCTTTTCACACTGTAGTGGATTTTATTTTAGTTCTAGCACATATGGAAAGGAAGCTTCTGGACCTCAAGAGAGCTTTCCATTTGAAAAATAAGTGAATTTGTGATTGGAAAGCTAAAATAAAAACAAATTGTTTTGAATGCACTGGGGTGTGGTTTTTTTTTTCTTTGGATTCTCAGTTGGCTCCTCTGAGAGTTTTCTTTTTTAACCCGGTTCGTAGTGGCAAAAACTGCAGAATTGTTCTGTAGGTCTGTGAGCTGAAATGGGTCATGCAGGCTTACAGTGATAGAAATAAGGGAATGAAGTTCCCTGTCCTGTCTGCATTCTCCTGCTCCCTTGTTGCTCACTGTGCTGAGAGCAAGGCCTATTTGGCAAAAATAGGTAAAGTGAACATAAAGCCTTCTGAATTCTGACAGATTAGAAATGATTGCAAAAGATATGAAGAAGATGGTTGAAAGTCCATGAGCTGAAACCAAATCACATACCAATAACTGAGAACCTGCCACTTTTCAGCACTGTGGGCAAGAAAACCAGAGGCTTTGGAATATATTACATCCGGGAGCATTATGTTTAGCTAGAAATTGCAAAATGAAATGTTTTAATAAAATATCAGAAAAGAAAGAATGTTCCTCCAAGCTGTGTCTCCTAGGAAGTGTACATGCACCCTGCTGTCTGGACAGAGAACTGGCTCTGTATCGCAAATTTTTGTAATAGAGAGATGTGACTTTGAACTGCTGGAAAGGTCCAGGAAAGACCAATTTATTCTTGCCATGAGTAATAATCCAAGGACCAGGATGAATTCTAGGGCTGAGTCTATAGCAGGAGGATGTAGATGGGAGGAAAATATTCTGTCATCCCAGGAGCATTTGGGGGTCAGGAGGTGCCTCTAATGGGTACAGAAGCTTGATGCATAGTTGCAAGAATGCTTTTTCCAGGAGCAGGGTTAGTTAAAGTAATCCTGATATTCAATATCTACTGCCCTCTTCAATTCATCCTCTTTTGTCTGTCTAATGGTTGGAATTTTAAAATAATCCTGACATGGGGAAGTGGTAGCATACTGCTGTGAATGTAGTGCCAAGAAACACAGATCGCAAGCCCCACTTTGTTCTACAGTAAATGGATTTAAAGGACATGTAGCTGCTGTAATTAGAATATTGCAGCAGCCTTTGGAAGCCTTAATTAGCATCACTATATTAGCAACTCAAAGAAAACTGTAATGCTAGCACCTAACAAGCTTCTTGAGTCAAAGAAAGTTAATCCCGAGTTACTCACAAGTGACTCTGCATCATGAACACAGAGCAGGGGAAGTGACTCCTGAAAAACCTAAGTAATTGTTCCAGAGGAAATGGGATGAAATGAGTTTAGTGTGCCATGTAGAATCTTGTGTGTGAGAATTGCTTCTCAGGTCAACAAACTGGCCTGGTTCTCTTTTCAACAGAATTGGTTGCTGAAATGAATCTGTAATGCAAAGCAGTGTTTTAAATGAGAAGGTTTTAGTTGTGGATCTCAGGTTAGCACGAACAGCCTGTCTTGGAAGCTTTCAGGAGTTCAAGATGCCCAACAGATACATAAGTCAAATTCATTTACAGCACTTAGTTTCTAGTTTCTTTAACTCTAATTTAACCTATCTTCTGAGGGAAAGAAAAATGTTCTCCTTCGTTGAAAGGAGCTGTGTTTAGCAGGGTCGTAGTATTCCACTCTTTCAACTTAAATATTTCAAAATATCTAGCAAATAAAACTTGCTGTAAGTGCCTCTTTCCACAAGTAGCTGAGCTTTAACCAAGTGTTATTTTCTGGTGAAGAAATGTTTCTGTAAAAGCAGCAAATGATGTTCATAGGAACTGGTGCATTTTGTTTTGGCATCCCAGTGCATTTTTAATCCTTTCAGTGAAGCAAAATGTCATGCCTGGAATATTCTGTGGCATGTGAATGTTTCTGTTGTATAGAACCACAATGCCTGTGTTTTTCTTCTTGTAGTATTTGAAATGCTTTGGCACTCTTTCTTGTTGAGTGCATGACAAAACAGAATTCTTTGTAGCTTGAAGCTCAGGAGTCTTTTCTGCCTTCCAAGGTGGGTCAATGTCACTGTCTATAGCTATGAAGATTATGTGGTGACTGATGAAGCCTGAGCGTAGCACTGGAAACACAAGAGCAGCACAGTTTATTTGTTAGAAAAGACATCAGCAGCTGGGCTCTAAAATTAAGAATTACTGACTGGCCAAGCAGGTTGCAAACCCTGTTTATAGAAGTCTTTGTACGTGGCAAAAAAAATTGCAAATATGCTTTCAGTGTCCCCATGAAATACATACACGGACATCAGTACACGGAACATCTTTACGTGGAGGAACAGGGCTCTGATTTCCCCTGAGCAGAAGGATTCTTTGCATCGTTTCATGCTTTGTTCTTCTGTAGAATTCTCTAGTCTGGATATTATTGCCCCACTTTATTTAACCAGGGCTGTTTAAATTCTGGGAAAGTTGGCTTTATATTTGGCAGCACCAACTCCTGCCACAAGCAGTCAGCTGAGTGTAGTATACCTGAAGAATATCTATTATTCTATGCCCATGTAAAAACCCAGCACTGGATTTTTTTTGAGACTTATGACTTATTCTGCTAATAAAAAAAATTCACTGATGCCCATGCTCATGAAATTGTTAAATGAGTTTGTCCATTAAATATACTGAATTTTCTTTTCAAACGCAGATGTTGCATTTTACTATTAAGTCTATTGCACTCTTTCTTTGAGGCAAGTTTAGCCTTCCTTGACTTCCAAAGCAGAGATAAGTAATCAGAATAGTGCTGAAAGAACAAAAGGGTTTTTATTTACTTTTTTCCCCCTTAAATCTGGCTTAGTTACCTTGTTCTTGTGCATAGAAGATCTGGCATTCTTGACTAAGACTAGAAGATTGTCAAATACAGAGGTGTTGCTGAGGTTTGATGCTGATGGTATGGAATCTTTTATCTTCCTTTGCTAACTCTTTTGTTATTTGGTAAAAAACGATGTTTGGCTTCAGTTAAATTTCTGTCAATGATATTTTTTTGGTTTGTGCTTTTGCCAAAGAACTGTCTTAGCATTTTATAGACAACATTTGATCTCCGGTAAAGAAAAATAGAAAGTGAAAATTCAGAACCCACTATCTAATCTGACCTCCTACAGATTCAAATCTGAGTTACAAACTTCTCTCCATTCAAACTGAAATTTCTCCAGGCTTTTGTGTTAGACCTTGGGCCCCTTTTAAATAAAGAATTTTCTCTGTTTCTGCTAGACTGTCTCCATTTAACTTTTGGAGCAGAGATATGAAAGCCACTTGACAAACACTTGCCCATTGTTGCACTGTTGACACTGACCTTCCAGTGCTTTAGCAGTATGGGTGGAGTGGCAGCATCCTCTGAGAACCACAGCACAGGGTCTCTCAAGTTCTAATTTTCCACATTTTGTGCATTTATGCATAGCCTTATGATGAAATCGTCCTGCCCCAGATCTGGCCTAAAGGTTCTTAAATATCTCTTGTTTCCATTTCAAGAAATGGTCATTTACGTTTCTTTCTGAAATGGCCTTTGGAAAAGTCAACCATATGCCTCATTGCTTATAAGAATAATAAATACCTTTGGGATTTGGCAAATCCTTAGCTAAATGATTCCAAGGTCAATTTTCTCTAATAGACTTAGTTGCTTGGTGCATGCTAATTTCCAGGGAAAAAGAACAAAGGAAAATCCACGTTGAAGAGCGGCTCTGTAGTGGTTTTCATGAGTGTGAAAGATTTCCCTGTAACTCCAGAGAAGGTCTATGGGCCCTGTTTGACCTGCCTTGACCTGATCCTTCTCAGAACCCGTTCCTGGGCACACAGACAATGGTGAATGAAATGGAAGTGGGCACTGACTGTATTTCTCTCTTTGGGTGCACAGGAACCAAGTGCTCACCAGGTTTTAAACATGGCAGGTTTTAAACCATGGAGGCAAATCAGATGAAGTTCAGCACAGGTGCCTCACCTGTATCTGAAAGCAGGGTCTGAGCTCAGTGTTACCCTTCCCTGTCCCCCTTCTGCCTTAGGGGGTCACTGAGCCTTGCTCCTACCCTTTGGCCATGGCAAATAAATGTGCCCTTTTTGCGCTGTTGTGGTTGTTTCTGCTTTTCTTGATCTGATTAACCCAGTTAAGCCTCACACTTTTACTTTTGCTTGCAACTTTGAAAGAGAAGAAGAAAAGCAAAATACTTGCTGCTATGGCTGATTGGTGGGAAAGCAGTGACAAATGGCTGTGTTTACTGGGAAAGCTTTCATAAGCTGCATTTGATAGTGCTATGGGATTTTGTCAAGAACAACATGGGGTTCCAAAGGTGCTCTGATGGTGGCACTGATGGTCAGCAGTTGTCAAATGGAATGGCAGTGAGGGAGGAAGCACTTCAAATGGGTCGGTCTTGGGCATGGAGAAATGAGACTAGTTGAGGTGCTCCAGAGGTCCTTCCACTCTGACTTCATAAGTAACTAGTGAGAAAGATTCAGGAGTTTTCCTTTGTGTTCAAGGTTTTGTTTCTCTGTCTAAAGTGATCCTGATAGCGAAACCTAAACCAAGCAGAAACATTGGCACTGGAAGGAAGGTTTCTGAATGCCTGTGCAGGGACTGGAATTATTTTCTTGACCAAGACTTTCAGGTTAGCTGTCTGTCTGGGTCCTCTCACTCCATCAGTGTATTGAAGGGGAAACAAAAATCCAAAACCTCTGAAAAAGTGTCTGGTGCTCTGGTGTCCTGAAGCATTGAAGGTTCCTGAAATTTCCAAACTGGAAAAAAGCAAAATACTAAAACTCCCCAGCTCTCTGGGAATTATCATTCTCTGCACAGCTCACAGATATATTTAGAAAATTAATTTCAGGCTCTTTGGTTTCAACTTCTTCCTCTTTCTTCTTTAGAAGCCCCCAGAGCTGAATTAACTTCCAGCATCTTCAGTGTGAATTCAGCTTCTAGTGCTGCTATAGCCACAAGCTGAGCACTGGGCACTGTGTGAAATGAACCCCTGGTCTCACAGGGGTCCTCTCCTGGCAGTAGTCACTGTCTCACCTGATGCAGATTGGCTGTTTCAACTGGAGTCTCATTAGAGATCTATGACTAATGAATCAGGAGATGAATTGTCCTTTCCTCCCTATTACAGGATAAGGCCGGGTAGGAACTGAATGTTTTCAACAGGGCAGAAAGAGCTGCTCTCTAGATAAATAAATTATTTCAGCTTAGAGAGCTGTCAAACCAGAACTTAGGACCAGTACAGAATTAAAGAAGCTCCTTGGTGCAGGTGTAAAATAAACTGAAGGGGAAAGGTGCCCTGCAGAAGGCACACATAAACTGGCAAGTCCTCATGCTATGGTTTGTGCTGGGCAAGGCACAATTTCCTCTTCCTCACATCTCTGACCCAGGGCCAGCAGTGTTGTATCTTGTGGTATTGTACAGAAGGATTTGCTCAGTCATGGAATAACATGGGAGAATTCCACACATAAGAAATTTTAACACGGGGCATGGCATCTGGGAACTTCTTATTTTAATAAAGAACAGTATCTTACTTCCATGGTGTTTCTGGCCGGGCCAGCTGCATTAGAAGCAGGTGTGAGGTTTAGGAAAACCTCCGGGTGCTCTTCGGCACCCACACTGCTGGGTTATGTTCTTCTTTAAAAAGCCAAGCAAGTTAATAGTTGCTATAAAGTTATTTATTGCAGAAGCACATCAGTCTCAAAGGCAAAACCAAAGCAAAGCAATGGTATAAAGCAATGGCAAAACTGCAGTGGCAAAATGCACATGGCATAGAGCACCAGCTCTCCCTGATACATATTATTTTATAGAAACTTTCCAACTAGCTAAGACGCAAACTCGGACCACTACTTCTTAACCTATTAGAATTCTAGATTTTAGCACGCCAGGCTACATATAGACTACACGGCCTATCTTGTTCTAACTGAAAAATGTAAGCAATATTCTTAACTCTATTATGTCTGAAGCTCGGTTCTTGGAGCCTCGAAGGAAACACTAGTATGTTTTTCAACCTTCACTAGAACATGTACTACTTCTCAGGCATCTAAGACCTTTTACTCACAAAAAGCACTTAAAACTTATTCCATTTACTTACTTACTCATTCCATCTATTCACTTACTCATTCCATTCAAAGACTTTAATTCAATCCCTGCACTCTGATTTCTCTCTGAAGAAATCAGAGATACTCCTGACTTACTGACTCCAACAAGCAGGAGATATATTCCGTTGCTTTGCAATAACATGTCCCATGTAAGAGAAGTGCATTCCCTTGAGGGCTTTTTAGAGGGCAGACAGTGACATGAAAACTTTAGATGGCATCAAAAAAATGTGTGGGTTTATCTTGTCAGCATTGAACTGTGGTGCCCTGAATAATCTCTGTTTCTCCTACATACCTCCCCTGGCTACATGGGAAATTTAGGTACCTGCCTTTGAAACTACGCAATGGATGTTGGCTCTGACAGAGTGAAGAAACCCTGAGCTACACTTCAGCACTATTGGTGTGATACATGATGGACTGATTTTGGTCACTCTCTTTTCTATTAAGGTCGTGCTTTCAAAGTTAGGTAGAGTTGAGTTGTGGTTATTTCCTGTTATTAATGATGGAACATGTGCCACTTTATTTGCATCTCAGCTTTTGTTAATGGGAGAAGCAAAGAATTGCAGTGCCTGGGGAGAGAGTGCAGATTACATTGGTTTGATGAACCTCCCACTGAGAGAGAACTTTTTTTTCTCTCTCTCTTTTTCTTTTTTTTTTTTTTCTTTCATTTATGATGTTTTTGTGGAGTCTGAGCTTTGAGTTGTAAGTCCTTCACTGATCTGTAAAATTATGGAGAAGGCCAAGGAGATAAGGAAAATGTTTAAACAGCGCTTTGAACTACAAGTGGAGGTTTTGGGGTTTGGGTTAAGGAAAAATGAAGGAAAAAACCCAACACCAGCTACACAGTCTGTATAGAAATACCCCAAATGTAAATAAAAGTATAGAAATGGTAATATAGTTCTTCAACTATTTTAACAAATGTAGAGAAATCAATAAAATTCAAAGATAAAAGCTAAACCACAAACATTTCTCAAATTAAAGGCTGAGTCTTTTACAGTGAAAATCACTGTATACGCAAGGCATGCTCATAGAAGGATGCAAAATAAACACTAAAGCATCACTGACTGTAGCAATAATTGGAGCAGTGTGGTTCAAAGAAAGCAAAAATCGGGGGGAGTCAAAGCTTAGTTGGAACTGCTAAAATAAAGGGGAGAAATCAATGTACAGTCAAGTACAAGGTAAAACAAGGACAATGACATTTGCTGAACTTGTCAAGGTGCCTGTAAGTAATTTTTCTGGTCCGATGTGATGCCATGGCAGAACTCCTGATGAACCTGCACCCTGGCATTGACCTGTGCAGGGATGGTAGCTCAGGGCTGGGTAGTGGTGCCAGGGCAAAGCAGAGTCCCTCTGCCTGGGCTGCATCCAGCACAGATGTGGCTCAGTAACTGAAAAATTACCTAAATGATAAGCAGGCATATATCCTTGAGAATGGCAGCTGGTGAGTTTCATCCCAGGGTAGATAGAATTTTGTGATTGTGAGATGTGTAGAAAATCCATCAATTGACCCAGGAAGCTGCTTGCGTTGGGTGTGACCCAGTTCTTCCACCCCTGACCAAAGTGGGATTGGTTGAAGTTACCAGTCATTCAGGATCCAGGCAAATAAATATTTGCCTTGAGAGTTAAAAAACCTGCTCTTTCTTCCTGACTCTGCTCTAAAATTAATAGGTGCAAATGGCTCCAGATGCTGCCTGCACTGGAAGGAGCTTTGATGTTCCTCAATCTATTTTTGGGAAGCAAGGCTCCATGCTGACAGGTAATATCAACAATAAAACTTCTCAGCCTCTTAGGCTACATGTCTTGGCTAATAGATGAGTATTTCTCAGACACAATAATGCTGGGGGGCAGCTGCAGCAGAGGAGCAAAACTTTTCCTCATTATTGTGCAGATGGCAAGGCACGGGCAGGGTGGCCTGTGCAGAGGTGTAAAGGGAGATTTCTTTCTTTCTAGTGTGAACAGACTGTTATTTCCTGATTGCATTTAATTTTTATAAGGTTTTCAAACTCTTTGTGGGCTGTATTTCCTTTTTCTTGACAAGGAGCCCGAGGCTATGTTATTCCTTGTGATAAGTACATCCTCACCAAGGCTGAAACAGTTTTGTTGGCACTGTTTTGCTGTCATCTCTTGCACATCCCTTGAACTGTGCCATGGGGGGCTCCTGCTCACCACAGGCATCCAGGAATCTTCTACACCTGCATGGAGGCAGAAAAGTCCATGAGGATGTGAGGAACATGGTGCAGAGCTGGATGGATAAGCTTTTACTGGAGATCATTTCAGTGGGGAAAAGAGGGCAGCCAGGACATTGGCTTCAGAGGTGACAGCAGAGCTTTATTTAGGGTCCAAAGTGCACGGCACTGTGTCTAGTGATTCAGAATGTTATTGAGCAAATAAAACCATGTAATGAATCTGCCTGAAAAGACAAAGCAGGTGGGAGGACAGCTGGTCAGGGTTTTAGTATTTTTTTCTCTCTACCTGACTCTGAGTTCTATGTGTGTCAGAAGCTAATAATTTTAGTGCTTTTTTTTTTTTTTTTTTTTTTTTCCTGCAAAGCTCAACAAAACATGTTTATAATCCTATACATTTGATATTTTCAGCCAACTCAGGGTTGTGGTAAGCACATGCATTACTAAATGCAGTCACTCTTTCCAGATGCCCAAAAAGTTTATTTGGAGCTAAATGTGATTATGTAGCTATGACAATGCTCAGTAGTGCTCGACTACTGGAAATGTAGAGTACAGTGGGGATGAGAGCTGAAAGCAGAAACACGCCAAGCAGTAATACCAAGCAGAACAATATGTGAAGAAATCAATATTTCCCACTTGTGCAGCTCCCACAAAGGGAATGAATGGCAGTGATTTTCTCAGTTATTGTGAAAAGCATAAAAAATAATTGTTGCTATAGTAAGGAATGTATTTAAAAGAAGTCATGGGGAAATTTGCAGTGATGGGGAAAAAAACCCAAAGGCTTTAGATTGCCATTTCAACCCTGTGGGTGTTCTGTACTTGGAATATATTGGAAAAGAGGTTGCCAGTTAGGTCCCCAACTGAGTCCAAGCTCACTTGTTTCTTAGGATGAAAGCACAAACCCCTTCAGTACATTTAATGTAGTGATAAGAGAACGTTTACTACCACACAGAATAGCTATGCTGCATTCCCAGCCAGTAGCATAGATGTTGATTGGTGTTGGTGTCAAGGACTACTCAAAAATTAAAAATCAAGGGGATTTGGGGCTTTGTTAAATTGTATATGTTTCCTCCAGGATTTCAGTCATAAATTAGTAGAATATGGAATGTATATAGTTAAGAACTTATAAGAAAGCATCCAGCACACAAAGTACTCCTGTAAAAGGACTAATTAAGCAGCCTTGCTGGAATCACTGGAAGGGCTTCACAACGAGTGGTCAAGGACAGAAGATAAGCAGCAATCAGAAGATGGCAAATAATCCAGTGATCTTGGCAAGCAAGTACATCTCAGAACATGCATGTAGGACAGATGGTAATGTACATTTCCACGATGTCTGGCTTAGATCCTTTACATGATGGAAGCTGAAAGAAGTACGGGCATTTAACATTGCAAGTTGCCTTTGCAAATCTCTGCTTTTTTAAAATATAGCAGGAGGGTAAGCAGGCAGTACAAGTCACCTCATTCATAGCTTGTTGATCACACAGTGAAAATATTTGATGGTAGATGTGTGAGTGCAACTGGGGGCAAAGGAAGAATTGCCTAGAGAAATGCTGCAAGAGCAAATTTTAAACTTCCATAGCTTGTTGTCTTTTGCATTTCTATCTGAGACACATGTTCAAATAGTTCAAAACTTGTCTAGTCTTTCTTTACTTTAATTCCATGAATTCTGGAAGATGCTCACTGAGTCACATAAATTATGAGGGGAAAAAAATGCCCAGGTGAAGATTTCCTAAAGTTTGCTCGAGAATGAAGAAAAGAGGGACGTGAGATTTGTAGAACACACTTGCTGCTTTTGGCTTTTTCAGGTTTCAGAGGGTTCAGGGGCTATCTACAAGGACTACAATAAGCTATTTTTGCAGTATAAGATGCTTCTTGTTGGATTACAAGTAAGTTATCCAACATCCTGCCTCAGTCACCTTTGCAACATGAAAGACATTGCTAACATATTTACTTTCTCAGAAGAACTGCATCAACTATTTAGGCTGCATTTCGAGTTTAAAAAAAAATTTAAAATGGAAAGCACTTGTAATGGAAATTAGTTTATTTTCTTTCCCTCTTATTCAGGAAGGGCTATTTGAAGGCACAGCAATCTTGCACCAGTGTTATTAGCAGAGATAAGGATGGTTAAAGAAATATTGTGTGTCCCTATTACTGAAGTAGCACTTTGGATGAAAAGTCCTATTAACAAAAAAAGAATAAAAAAGTTGCTTAATTGTGTTTGCACAAGACCTCATTGCTTTTATGTCAAACAGGAGTATGGGGAACGGGCTGCTCTGGGCAGGACAAAGGAGAGTAGGAATCCTATGGCACTGAAGGGCAGCTGTCTGTCTGCCTACCCTTGCAGGCATCCCTTGCCATGTGCTTCCAAAGGCCCTGGCTAGGAGCAGAGCTGCTGCACACAGCACTGCCATCTGCTCTTCAAGTAACCACAGAACTGGTGGCAGGAATAAAAGGTGCCATTAATTTTCCTTTAAATAGGCTATGTCTTTTTGTGTGTGCCTTTTGCAAGGAAGTTGAGTATGTGCTCCTGCTGCCTTTGTCAAGTACAGAAGTGCAATGTCAGTCTCGGGCTCTTGCCCAGGGTTGTTTATGCACAATGACAGGCTCCAGCAATCCCAGCATTGGGCTAATTCCTGCCAAAATTAAGGCAGCCTGATCATGCACTAAATGAAGCCAAATTAGGTCCACTGTGATTTTCTGCATCCAGTTTTAGATGTAACTCAGATCAATAGTTTTGACTTTGTTGTTTTGGGGGATTTTTTTGTCAGCCATATACAAATTTCTGGAAAAGAGCTATTATTATAAAATCAACCACATTCATGTAATTGCACAAGTTACCGGTGTACCCTCCACAGAAATAAATGGGATAATTAACAAGTGCAACAATGGGAAGCTGAAGGGAAGGACTTGTCTCTGAGGTGCTTTGCAAGCTTGGAAGACTTTGGCTGGCAGCCATTTCCTCTCTTCTACTGTTTGGTTAAACGCTGACACCACCCAAGAGCGTGTTTGGTCTGAGTCTGCAAAGCAGGGGCTCTCCAGGCACAGGAGAGGGGCTGTGCTGAGACCTGGCCCCAGCCCCAGCAGTGGAGGGGCTGCTGCTGAGCTCCTGGAGGATGCAGCCTTGCCTGGGTCTTGCTCTCAGGACTACAGGGTCACAGCTGTGTTATTTGACATCATCTAGAGATTGAAGATGAGTTGTGCCAAGACTTGCAAAAATATGTAGTGAGAAAAAGCCTCCTGGAGAACTTGTTTTTAAATAAGAAAAACTTGTGAAGAGTCAGAGAGGACATAGGGAAACAAAGCCTTACAAAAGGTCTCACAGCAGGATTGGTGGCAGAGCTGGCAATATGAGCTGGTCAGAAAAGTCAGTCTCTTTCCCACTGAATGTTCTCCTTGAAAGCAAATGAAATTTCAAGAGCTTTCAAGGAGCTTGTTCCAAACTAAACAGGCTGACCCTTTGCTTTCTCAGCCCTCTGTGGTCTCTCAGCTGTTGGAGAGGTATCCAAGCCTTATCTAGGAACAAAACATCCCAGTCTGTCACTTAAAATTGTATAGAAAAGCACATGACAGAAACTCTTAGTGCTTCGCTGTTTATCGGCAAATCTCTTCACAGATGTAAGGTGTACTCACCCGGTACTCAATCTGTTATTGCCTGCTGTGTTTAGGAAATCATGTATGCTAGCTAGCTAAATGCATATTTTTAATAGATGAGGAAGCATTCATTGTCAGCTTGCTGGGAACTAACTGGCTGTAACATGAGTGAGATTCCATTTCTAGGGATTTCTGTTGAAAATAGTCAACACAACCGCAAGTTAGCACTAGCCATAAACAGCAACATACAGGACTTCTCTCCTCCACATTCATTAATTGAAGGGTTAGAGGAAGAAAAGCAGAGTGGCAAAGAAAGAAATGCGCTAAAATCCAGGAAATCTGCCTCCATTTGCTCCTTTTGTGCCTCCTTTCCTCCTGCCTGGAGGAGACCTTATTGCTCTCTAGGACTACCAGAGGTCAAGGTCAGTGTCACTTAGAAGTGACAGGAGGAGAGGAAATGGCCTCAAGTCGT
This sequence comes from Acridotheres tristis, assembly GCA_037013685.1. Lineage (NCBI taxonomy): Eukaryota > Metazoa > Chordata > Aves > Passeriformes > Sturnidae > Acridotheres > Acridotheres tristis. Next base: position 8,390,437 of record CM072893.1, on the reverse strand, counting down.
GCCCAGGGGATGTTTAGTTTGGAAATTAGGGAAAAATTCTTCTCTGAAAAGGTGGTCAGGCATTGGAACAGGTTGCTCAGGGAAGTGGTGGCATTGCATCCCCTATTCATAAGGCAGGTGGATGTGGCATCTGGGACATGATTTAATGCTCAACATGTCTGTGTGGGGTTAACAGTTGTACCAGAGACCTGAGAATATTTTTACAGCCTTTATGATTCTATATTAGGTGAGCAGATTTCATCCACCCAAGCCACAACAGCCTGGGACTTTGGCCTGGGATTCTGCCCCCAGCTGTGCCTGCCTAAGGACCTTGCTAACTGCACTTAATTCCTGAGGCTGGGAGAGCCCCACTGCCATGCAGACTCCTCTCCTGCCCTAAGCCGGCCGCTATTTCCAGCAGTTCTGCCACCCTACCCCAGCTGAATTTACCCCTGCTGAAATCCTGAGAGCTGCAGGAAGCTTTGTGAGTGTTCCTGCCTCAGCTGTCTCCTGTGGCAGCCTTGTGCAGTCACCCATCCAGCACAGCTCCGGAGCCGCACACCCTGTCCAGACACGCCCCCACCTTGCCTGTATCCCACCCAGGAGCCAGCGCCTTTGCCAGCGCATTTCTGCCAGTTCCTGCCGCCATCCCTGCCTGCTGCTGTGCCTCAGTGGGGTTAGGAGTCGCTGAAATCCCCACTGCAGACAGAAGGTGCTCCTGGATATGGAGTCTGTTGTATGCGCTCGGTTCTCCAAAGCTGCTGCCACGGGGTCCTTCTTGCACAAGGACTTCACTCTTTGGGGTTCTCAGGAGGTGCCATTCCCTGCATGTCACCAAATGCATGGAATGACTTAGCCAGGCCGGCCTAGGCAAACGTCTGCCTATGTTAAACATTGGTTTACCTTCATATTTTTCTCAGGCATACAGAGAATAACATAACCCTGTAAAAAAAAGTACAGGACTTCTATCACAGGCAGATTTTAGCTATTTCTCTTCTCCTTTCATCTTTCTTTTTGTCTCTTGAAAAGGTGATTTATAAATCAATAGTTCTCCTTTGAGTTTAATCTTGTAAATGTATCTAGTTTTTTTGATACAGTGTTTGATAAAAGATATTTCTGCTAATGAAGTCAGTGAAAATATTCTTCAGGGTGATGTTTCAGGCATATCTTTCAAGGTTTATGTCACCTTGTACTGGACTATAAGCCAGTTTTGAATTGAAATAATATTCTGAGTGGAATAAAAGTGGTGGTTTTAGATTACCTTTTTTTTTGTTCGCATTTTCTCTAGAATGCACTTTGCACAGCCTGTTCACCGTTCATATAGCTTTGTAACACTGACGACTTTGCAAGGAGTTTCTGTGGGAGAGCAGAAGAGCTTGCCTGCTTTCTGCTTCTTGGAAGATCAAGCAGTAACTTACCCCTTTGCTGAGGAAGAAGTCCCTGGGAATCTCTATTTTCCTTCTGGTGCTCATTCATGTTTCTCAGAGTGTTTCATGGACAGCTGTTCTCAGCCATCTGTTGCACAGTCTGGGATGCTGCTTGAGCACATATGGATGAAGAGATGGTGGTTGGGATTCAGGGGTCTGAGTGCCAGCCTGGTGCTGAGCTCGGGAGGGCTGCCTTCAGCAGGGCTGTGGGGGTCAGTGCAGAGCTGGGGGTGAGGGATCAATGGATGCAGCTTTGGATGCAGCAGGCCTGTGCCTGCTTTCCATGAGCTATCAGAGATAACTGCCTTATCTGGAATAACTCATTGGCCTTCCTAGACTTGAGGCAGACCCTCGACTTAATTGAGATTAGATTCTTCTGCGTGTACGTGTATGTCCTCCGTCACAAATGAACCACCTTGGGGAGCCATGGCCGAGTGTGGCTCAGTCTGGTTTTCTGGGGAGAGATTTGCATTCAGCTGGGAGGAAGGAATAAAGTGCCCCAGATTTAGAGCAGAAGCAAGCAGAGGCTGGTTGCTTGTCTGAAGAAACGTCAGGCAGAGCTGCTGCCTACCATGCCTATCTCAGCCCCAGGGGCTGCAAAAACCTTTGTGGAGTCTAAAAGTGCTGTCCTACATAGGGAGCGCATCACGGGTGTTTTCAGTACTGTCTTCTTTCAGTCTCCTGGAAGAATGATTTGTGTTTTCTGGGGTGCTTATGTTTTGACAAGGAATGCTGACATCTCTGAAGGACTGTTCCCGAAACACATTGCTTAAGACTGACCACAGACTATGATCACAAGCTGGATTAGGTTTATCTGTCTGATATTGATTCTCCTTTATTGTTACAACTTTCACTTTTGTTACTTAAGTCTTGGTCCCTCAGTATCTTTTCCTTTCAAGCAAAGTAGTGGCTGCCCCTGCTGACAGGCAGGACTTTCTTGGATTTTAGAAAAGGTCAGGGAAGTGTTAAACCTATGAATAATTACCTTAAAAAATCAAGTCAGAATAATTGGCATAAATATAGCCAGTGTTTACAGCCACATCTATATGCAGAAGTTATTTTGGGTCACCATATATAAATAAAAATGGCATAAGTAAAATGTTAACATTCTTTCTGCATCCTCCAACTCATTTTCCATCTTTATGGCTGCACGTCAGATCAGTGCAAGTAAAACTGGGAGGGAAAAACAGAAAACAGCATTTTAGGACTGCAAAACACAATGGCAATGCGTGGGGCGCAGGTTACAGTGTAGCTTGGCTTTGAACTTTCAGCCCAGGGTGAGTTAATTGGTGCTGAGCTTCCTGCTTTGGTGTCTGGATTACTGCTTGGCTTTGCACTGGATCTGCTGGGCCAGGCTGGGCTTTGCTAAACTATGCTGCAGGTATGACTGCATCTGAACAGAACAAAACAAACAGCAGGCATGGATGGGGCTGCAGAACAAAGCACATAAAAGAAGAAAGTTGTCTGTCTTGCATGTCTGTTTTATTGTGTTTTTGAAGTGAATGGGCTCGGGACTTAGAGAGCAAGACACTATCCCAAATATCAGTCAGGTTTTGGAGAAAATGCCTAATATTTAGGATGTCTGGATAAGTCACATCATATCGTTCTAAACATTACTTTTTTCAAGTGCAGCTTGTTGTTTTGTTGCTTTTTGAGGGGTCCTTTGTTTTGTGCTTTTTTGGGGGTTGCTGTTGTTTTCAGTTTGTTTATTTTTTGTTTTACTTTTGGTGCATTTTAAAAACAAGCTTTTTTTGATTTGTTTCTTAGCTAGTGTAAATGTTCTTTTCCACAATTCTCCAATTCCCTACCGTTCTTTCCTTCTCACTAACAATTTTTGTACCTCCTCTTTTAACTTCTGCTAAAACTCTGTAACTCAGATGTTTCACGTTACTTTCCTTCCCCTCCTTTGCCAAGATGTTTAGATGTAAGTACCTAAGTCATAGATGATAAGAGCTTGCTGTGACAGATGCTTGAAGGAGCTCTCTTCCCAAGTGCTTCCAGCTTTTACAGTTCAGCACCATCGGTGCTCTGCTCTGTTCCCTTGTTGTGCAGTTCCCTGTCATTTCACTTTAACTGGGAATAAAAGGAAATTCCTGAAGCAGTCAACCCGCTTGCTTGTGGGGTGAAGTGAGGCCATCTCCACTGACACATGATGGAAATCAAGAGGCAAAGCACAGGTTAGAAGATGGAAGGTTGGGGAAAAAAAATCAGGATTGAGATCACATTTTTAGAAGAGTCTGGTGGGAACAGCCATTATGAAAATAATCTAAATTGCTCCATGTGCCCACCACTTGGATGCTGTGTTGCCCTGGCCTATGAATCCTGAACTGCCTCCTATTGCAAACATGAAGGACACACCATCGAAGTGTATGTGTGACTGTCCAGCAGGTTTCAGCCTGTGCCAGTAAGACACAGTACAGCCTCATTAGCTCTTCATAGCAGACTAAATCCTACTGTAAAATGTCCCCTCCCCACATGTCCCTGCTGTCCCGTGCTGTGAACTGAGCATTTCCCATCGGTTTGAGGGAGGATGTCACTGCTGGCTCTTTAGAGCAGCCCAGTTTTTCCAGGGTTGAATTGCCTTGGCTGTCTGGGCACAGAGAGTGATTTACCAGAGCTTTAATTCATTTAGCTGTTGGACACATGGTGCCATTCCTTTATTTCCTGTCACATCTTCCCTTCCCAGAGGAGCCCCGTTCTGCAGCAGGACCCTGGGATCTCTGGCAGGAGGAATGAGGTTTTGTCCATGCAGCAGTCAGGAGAACAGTAGGAGCATGGCACATATCTGGCATTTCTTTGCTTTCCAGCACTGGCTGTGTATAATACATCTTGAAAGTCCCTGGGCAAGAGCACAAGAGTCCAGCTGACATCTCAGAGTTTGAAAGGTAGTAAGACAAAACATGAGTACTAATAGCTTAAGTAAATTGTGCTTGTAAACTTCTTGGGAAAGAATTACACTGGGGACACAGAACTAGCAGTCATCAAGGACTGCTGATGTCTACTCTTGCTCTTTGATATGCTAGTGTTTTGACAGCAGTGGCAAATCACTTCAGAAATCAACACAGGCAAGCAAAGGGTATTACAGTACTGCAACTGATAACTGAAAAAAAGTCACCAGGAAATATCTTTACATAACTAGCAAATATGTCAAAATGTGCTCCACACTGCAGATCCTGCATCAGCAGAAGTCCTGTCATTGGCTGAGTGCTAATCTTGCTAGAAAGAAAATCACACACAAATTAACTGCTGATGTGTGCTCTGCAGTCACAGATCTGGCAGGATCTGAATTAATAATGTTACTGAGTTTAAGAGGTCTTTGATGCCTAATTTTACATGTGTGTAAATGGTAGTGTGTGGAGCAAACTGGTGGAGAAGTTGACAGCCAGGATTAGTGCCTATGGGCTGGATTCACCTCTGCCTGCCTGCAAATGCCAAAGCGGTGGTGGAGTGCTGTGGAGACAGCCTCTGCTGCTGAGGGAAAGCAAGCACTTTCAGAGCTCAAATTGTTTACTTCAGACTGGTCTATCTTAGGTGCTGGTAAATTCTTAGTTTCATTCTTTACTGACAAAAAAAAAAAAATGTAGATAACCCATTCAGGTGGAAAAACCTATATTTGTCTGTATTTATATTTAATTGTGCCCTGTATGCCCGCAGCTTCCCTGAAAACAATGCCAATTACCAACTCCTGGGGATTTGAGCCTTTGTGTGACATTTCAGCAAGAAAAAAAATACTTGCAAGCATTTAACTCTGAGAAGAATGCTGAACAGGTTCATGTATCAAGATGTTTGTAAATCTGGGGGAAAAAAGTACATGTACACACTCATCCTTCTTCCCTTCTTGTTGTCCTGTAGTTATGGGGTAAATGAAAATGGAGCAGGATGGATATCCTCATTAACACTCTCCTGACTAATCTTAGGATTGATTATTTTCTTGTTGGTATTTTTCTGATAAAACTAGTTTAACCAAAAACTTTAACATTAACATTTAACATTAAAAACATTAACATTAACAAAAACATTAACATTTAACATTAAAACTAGTTTAATGTTAACTCTCTTCTTTTTGAAAATTCCCCTCCATTAGGAAACTGTAATGATTAATGTTCAGAATATACCATATTTGATCTTCGATTTTTGATAAGTATAATGTTTCTAACTACATGAGCTCTAGAATTGTATCCAGAAGTTTTTCACCTGTAGGAAAAGTAAAACTATGATTTTCCAGGGTGACAGCACTTCCTTCAGATTCTGGTGGGTTGTGAGTTCTGAGAAAGTAAAAGCTGACAGCAGTAAGTTTGAGAGAGGTTTTAAATTTTCTGTACCTCTGAGCACAGTACAGCATGGATTATTTTAATTAAGGCCTGGTTTGAAGTTGCAAGGATAGAAGAAATGGTCCCCATAAAAATTTTTAAGACTCTCTAAAAAGTGTCTTATACAGAGTTTTGCCTGTCCTGTAAAATAAGTTGCATATGTAGAATATATGGCAATCCCATATAAAAAAGGTTTTATTGGCACTTGTAGTAATGACTTTCATAACTTATTCATGAGTTCACTGCTCATGAGTAATTTGGTCAGCCAAAATACAGGCCAATAAACTTTTATGCTACACTGTCATGTCTTCTGCTCTTGGAGTGGAGAGATAAACAGGGACATAGCAGAAAACACTTTTTAGATCTTCTAAGGGAAGAATTAAAATAGAGACTAAATTCAGCTGTGATTAAAAGAAAAGTGATTAGCTGAAGAGGGGCTGATAAAAAACGCCAAGACCAAAGCATGATCTGATAGAATTGATATGACTTTCTAAAATGTCTGGGGTTATGTGTAGTTTTGGTTCAGAAAGCGGTGCTTGTGACATTTGCTGCATATTCTTCCCTTCTTCTCCCTTTAGGTTTTTTATTTAGGATGGGGGGTTTTTTTGGTTTTTTTGTTTGTTAGGTGGTTTCTTACTTTTTTATTTTTTTGAATTTTTAAAAATATTTTTTCCCCTCTAATCCTAGTGAGTGGCAGTGGGGCAGTTCTATCACTAAAGTTGTATTACAGTGGACTTTTTTATGGCCTCTGAAGGTATTCAGGAGGGAACACTTCTATGCAGTTGAAGCAACTATATAAATCCAAATTCCTGCTGTCTGCACACAGAGAAAGTGATCTCTTATAAATCTAGTTTGACACAATTCCCTATTTTTAGCTCTGTGGTACAGTATCATATGACAAAGTGCCCCGGGGGCATCTGCTGCTCCCTCAGAAGAGGAGGGCTCCCACACCCAGAAGGCAGGCTCATATTTGCTATGCTGCTCAAGAAATAAAATGAACTCCTGACTAACCTCACATTTTACAACCAAGAAAACTTTTTAAGTACCTGAGCTTGGAAGTAACAAATTGATTACCACTTATTTCATTTCTCTACCACTTTAAACCAGATATTTATCATGATTAAGCTTGCTTCTCTAACCTTTTTTATTAAAAAGCATCTCCTGTGCATATTCTCCAAACTAGAGCAGGGTGGGTGTCTCTCCTGCCTGTCACTCCTAGACATTTCTTAGGCAGAGGCTCTTCCTTTGACATGGAGAGAACAATCATGCACCAGGTGCATTTATAAAGAGAATATTGCTCCTTTAGCACCATGGTACTGCTGACTCCATACATAAAACTGAGAAAGGGTGTGAAGAGGAAGGGACCCTTTGGCAGAACTGGCACAAAGAAGGCTGGTTGCACACGTACTTTTGCAAAGTACAAAACGTCTTCCTTGCCCAGTAAATAAAGGAATCTTTTCATCCTGGGTAAAGGGACGAGGATTTTTGCTTCAGGAGCTGGATGGTGCTGCCTCTTTTAATTTACTCTTGAGCAAACCTGACCTTGAGGCTGTTCTCTTGGAGTGCCTGGTCTTCACCATCCTGGGATGCTGGATGCAAGGCTAGGCTGTAGAAGAGATAGAAAGGAGTGGGGTAAGGGGATGAAAATGTGCAGCTGTAGGGAATTCACAGAATTCTGTTCACAAAATTCCTGGTAATTATGTGGAGTCACCTGACAAGACTGCAGATTCTGATTGAAGACAAACCTTTTGGTGAATACACCCTCCATTAACAAAAACACTAAGGGTATTTGCTGACTAAAATGCTTTAACGCTGCTTCAGTAACCCAGGAGGATCACCAAAAATGTCTGGCTCAATAAAGCAGAAGGCTCAGCCATTGTAAGGCTCTCCCACTCTTCAGACTGGCAGTTCCAACTCATAAGTGTTGTCCATAGAGCCCTGAGTGCACTTGTGATGAGAGCTGTAGAGGTTTCTAAGTTTAAGGCTGTTTTCTGGGTATTCTAGGTGTTGAAAATGGTGTCTAGTATTTACAATCTTGTTGAAGTGGGCTCCTTTTATTCGAACAATTTTTCAGCAAAGGAGACCTTGCCGCCTGTGGTTCCTTGAATTATTATACAAATGCACACACACATCTACTGTTCCAAGTATTTTTTCCCCTCACAGAACTATCATTAACCTTTGTAATTTACAGTGGTTCTAGCAGAAACTGTGTACATCATGTCCCAATTTTACTGCAATCTGAAGCAAATAAAATTATGCATCAGACAGTTTGTGTATGTCCACACCACCACATCCTATGAGTAAAAATACAGAGATGCAAGTATTATGTTAAATCTTCCTTAAGGCAGTATTTTAAAGGACTGTTTAATTTATTTTCTTTTGATACTCTCTGCCAAGGAACTGTGTGTATCCCTCATGCCTTGTGTGGAGTTGTAGCTACTGCACTTAACAAGGTAGGAGGTCCCATCAATTATATTTTTCAATGCATCCACATGAATGCTGCAACACTCAGACTTCTGCACCCCTCTGCCAGCCTGGAAAGTTGATTGTCAGTCCTCCAACTGTACAAGTGTCATTTGCAGGTTAAAATGATGGTAAATTAATTGTGTCTTTCTGGAAGACGGGGGGAGTGGATAAAAATTCCTAGGTTGCAGAACTTGTGACGGCTGTCTGCTGGAAGGGTTATTAATTTTCACCTCCTTGTCTTTCCTCCCTACTTCTTCTGAAGGTAAGCAATGAGGGTACTACTTGCAGCAGCAAAGTGGCTGTCCCATTAATTTTGTTCATTTTGTGGGGGGTTTTTTTTTGTTTGCTCCTCTGAATATTTAATTTTTTTATAAATGGTTGAGGGAAATATAATTTGAATGATAGCTTTGTAATTTGTGGCTTTCTGGGAATGAAGGATGGGGTAAGTGAGTTTTCTTGGAATCTTCTGCTATTGTCCTGGGCAGAGATCATACACAGGTTTACCTCCAAACAAACCTCAGCCTTTTTTTTCCACTACTTTTGCTTCATTGGCAATAAAACATTTCTCTAACTAATGCAAAGATCGGATCTGCAGGGAGAAAATGTCTTGTCTCTAATGCTTTCTATGTGACAGAGCCTAAGACATAAAGGAACTGTGGACTACTTTTAATTGTGCTACTGATCATGGTTTTCTTAGCAAAATTCCCTTATTATGTACAGTTTTTATTCAGAGTACACCTAGAAAAACCCCATAGGCTAGGCAGCTGGAGCCTAAGGACTATCAGGACCTACAAACCCCACAAAAGTCCTTACTTCTCCTTCAGCTCCTGCTCTGAGAAATCTCAAGCTGTGTTTACAGGGCCAGATCCTGTATGAAATGAGAGACCTCTTTGGAGAGCCCTCCCTCCTCTGTCGAGGGCAATCTGGGCTGCTGACCCTGTGTGAACTCTCCTACTGACCAGCTCTAAAAAATCTGTGCTGAAACCTGCCCAAATTTGTCTGCTGAAGCTGCTCTATTTTGTGTGATGGAAGCACATATCGTGTGTATTGGGTGAGTGAATTCAGTGAGTAGTTCATCTGCTGGCAGGAAATACAGGGTAGGACATTTCCACACTCACAAACACTAATGTTCAGTGAAATTTGGTATTACTAAATTGCTTTTCAAAAAAATGTCCCAGTTCACTAAAGAATGCCTGGTCCTTTCTGAAAATCAGGCCTAGCTCCCTAAGTCATTGCTGACAAGGTGTACTTGCTTTTAAAACACAACTTCATGAAAGGAAGTGCCCTGAGGTGAACTTTAAGAAACTGGAAAAAATAACAAGATTATTTTTATTGTCACTCTCAGTAAGTTGTTAAGAATACTTCAGTGGTGCAAGGAGACCAATTCTTTCAGTGTTTGTTATAAACCATGTTTACTTTTTGGCAATCACATCAGTGAAGAGAATTGTCCTCTCCCCTTACCTACATGGCTCTATTTGGCTGCAGTCTGCATACCATGAATCATGGATGGGGTAATAAAACAGTTTTTCATTAATAACTTCTGGAATGAAAGTCTCTCTTCCAGAAATACTGCATGTTTGTGGATATCCTTCAGCTGCTACAAGTACTTCTCAGCTGGTATTTATATCATCCATAGAAGTGACTACTGGAAAATGTGGAACTTTCTGTAAAAACTTCAGCTGAAAAATCAAAACCTGATATATTCCAGCATCAAATGAAAAAAATATTCTAATTCTGAATTACCACTGTTTCCTCTGGGGAGATGATTTAAGTACCTTGTGTTTGTCTGTGCCATCCTCAGATTCTATATTCAATAACGCATCATGATTTTTCTCTTGTGATGGGACTTAGTGGAGTGTGGTGTGAGAAGTGTGACTGTAATTTAATGGCAGATAAAGGAGAGGAGGGAAACACATATTCATTTTCTGTGAAGTACTGGTGATTTTTTAAACATGGAAATACTTTCCTGTTTTTAATTTTGATATTACTTGACAAAGCAAGTAATATTTTTTTTATATTAAAAAAAGTGCTTAGTTTTTCAGTATGAAAAAATGTTGACCTATCACAGCACCCAAGAACACCAAGCTGTGTCACTACTGTCAGTATGCAGAACACATCTTTTGGTCTTAATGCATATGCATGAGGAAATTATCCTGTGAGAAGCATGCAGTGAAGAAATCTTGATTGCTTTCTGGTGTTATTTATATATTTAAATCAGAATTTTAAAATTAGTATATGCGGAAAACAAAGGGGTTATTTAGGACTTACCAAAACGTTATGATAATACTCTTATTACTAATAATTAGCGTGCTGCAGATCTGATACAACTTGATAAAAGTCACTTAATTTAAACCAGTATGAAAAAGCAGAGTAACAGACATTTAAATGAATTTTTTAACACTTCCTTGGTATAACGAAGAGATTGTCTCTTAAGCTGCATTGGCTTTGACAGAAATGCTGTAATAGTAGGATGAACAAAAGATGTTTGATCCAGTGTCAGTCTGTATCTCTTTCCAATGTGTTGCACTGAAGAAGCTGTTCCATGCTGACAACCTTTGTAATTAATGACAAGAAAACCCATGAGTGCCATGGGGCTTAGATGGGGATCCAAAATGTTCCCTGTGTCTCCAGGCCAAGAGTCCTGCTCTGAAAAGCAAATTGTGCAAAAGAGGATATGAATGGAGAAAGAAATCTGCTTTGTTAGACTCCAACAGGAAATCCTTGATTGTCCCTATTTATTACAGAGCAGTGGCTGTGCTGATGTGAACTTTTTTGCTGCTACTTTAACTCTTTCTTCTGCTGCCCTTTCTCCTCTCACTTAGATGGATTTAGTCACTTCAGAAGGGTTTATTTCGAAACCTTTGATCATAATTAAGCAAATTGATTTGTACGTAGCACTTGTAATCATATTCAAGTGGATGCAAGAAGGGCTTGGAAAGGACGTTCAAAAGTGCCAGTTAACTGCAGGCTACGGGCACTGGGTGATGACTCATGCACCGCTGAATAAATCAGTCTCTGACACCGTAAAATCAATTTTGCTTCATGTTGTTCATCAGACAATTATTAGAAAGAATCTGATTTCAAAACTCTGAAATCAGTTTTGGCTCACGCTGTTTCGTAAGGCAATTGAGAGAAATGATGCGACTTCAAATGTCACGTGAGCCACAGCATCATCAGCCTTAAAAACACCACAAGGCTCTGGTGGCCTGAGCTCAGCTGCCACGGGAGGTAGCACCAGGGGAGGTAGCACCAGGGGTGGTGCTTTAGCTACCGATGGGGCTAAAGAAAGGATGCAGCAAAAATGAGGGTGGCGATCCAAGTGAGCTTCCTTGCTTCGGTTCCCCTCTGAAAGGAAGTTTTGCCCAACAGACTGCCGTGGGCTCTGTAGCTCCAGGCCCTCCTTGGAGACTTAGCTCATCATTTCTTATTTCTATACAACCTAGACACTGTTCAAATAGTTTCTTTAGGATGTGTTAGCAGAGGTAATATTTGAGGAAAGACAGTATCCTTGCCGTAGGAGAGTGAAATGGATACAAATCAGGAAAAGGAATTCAGAAGAGTTTGTGGATGCAGAACAGAAATGCTTACATAGGGCTGATGGAGGTAAACAAAAAGAATGAAATATTTAATTTTGAGACAGATCTAATTTTGTCTTTCTCAGCTGTAGCAGTGACCCATTAACAGACACTTTCTGTGGGAGGGTAACATGAAGGATATACATCTAACAGACTGTAAAGGGAAAATTCATGGAGGCAGAGGGCTGGGTGAAGCTTTTTACACGAAACTTTTCCACAAAATATGCAACCTTGACAACAATAGAATGTTTTGCTAGTACTTTCTGACATCAGTAATTTTGTTTTTCCATTTTGGAAAGATTCAAAACCCTAGTCTCAGCATTTAAAAGAATGCATTGACGTACAAGGTTTATATGACTTTAAATTAGAAATGGTTTTAGTAATATTTTAAAATATGCAAAGTAAAAGAATAATACAACAGAAAAAACTTAGTATGATATAATGTTTTATTTTTTGCAATGACAAATTTGGCATGGATACAAAGACCATTTTCTTTCACTGTGGTATAGTTGGTTTCAGGTTTTGTAGGTGCCTACAGACTCTGCCAAATTACTTTTGTTGCTCTAGGAACCAATACAGTAGTAATTAGTAATAATGAAAATGGAAAAATAAAGTCTCTGTGGAAAATGCTGAAAGGAGAACACTACCATGCCTGAGACTGTGTAGAGCATGTGAATAACACATTACAAAAACCTCAGCAGGTGTCAAAGCTGTTGGTAGGCAGGTGTGTGTCCTGACTGTGGTCCTGAAGTGCTGCAGGTGCCATGGCTGGTTCTGAGTGCAGCAGGGGACTGGGGATGGCACAGGAGCAATTAGAAGTGTTTAGGCTGCTGACTTTGCCCATAGCAATAACATTAATGTTGGTTTTCTAAGCATTTTGCATAGTGTCAGTAAGTCTGTGCTCCCTGCCTTGTAGCTGACTGGGAAAGAGCTGCTGTCCTTCTAAAGATTCTTCATTCTTTTATTTCCCCTAGAAAGAAAGAAAAAGAAAAAATGATAAACCAGATCTGCCACTGAAAGCACAGAGCAGTCTCCAAAGGCTTTTTAGGTGTGATGACAAATGTGGCCATGTGTTCTCACAGCCCATGGAAAGTCCTTGGACACTGCTGGGGCTGAGGCTCCTTTCACTAGCTCTTAGAGAGGACACCAGCTGGAAAGCTGGGAAAAACGAAAAAAAACCTCCCCAAACGAGAGAATCCTATGCCAGGTGGAGCTGACACAATGGGCAGGTCAGAACTGCTCTTGCCAAAGGGCTGGACTTTAAAGCAGAATTTTAGTGCAACATGTCCTGGGGTGTGTCAGACACAGCATCTCCATCTGGGCAAGGGAGGGGATTGTCCTGCTCTGCTCTGCACTTGGGCAGCCTCACCTTGAGTGCTGGGGGCAGCTTTGGGTGCCACAATTTGAGAAGGATATAAAGCTATTAGAGAGTGTCCAAAGGAGGCCATGAGGATGGTGAAGGGCCTTGAGGAGAAGCCAAATGAGGAGTGACTGAGATCCCTTGGTGTGCTCAGGCTGGAGAGGGGGAAGACTGAGGAGAGACCTCAGTGCAGTCACAACTTCCTCGTGAGGGAAGAGGAGGGGCAGGCACTGATCCCTGCTCTGGTGACAGGGACAGGGGCCAAGGGAATGGCCTGAAGTGTCAGGGGTGGTTTAGCTGGATATCAGGAAAAGGTTCTTCCCTCAGAGGGTGGCTGGGCACTGGAACAGCTCCCCAGGGCAGTGGTCACAGCTCCAAGGCTGGCTCAGTTCAAGAAGCTTTTGGCCAATGCCCTTGGGCACTTGGTGTGACTCTTGGGGATGGTGCTGTGCAGGACTAGGAGTTGGACTGGATGATCCTTGTGGGCTCCTTCCAGCTCAGCTGATTCTGTGATTCTCACACAGCTTTTGGGAAGCTGTGCCCTGTGCAGATGCAGGTGGAACATGTGATTTCAGGCCATGGCCAGCAGAGCTGGGGGCAGGGCTGCTGGCACTGGTGGCTGGGGAGTGGGTGTGGGATCCCTGAGTGCTTGTCCTGCACAAGCTCCATCCCCTCTGCCTTGGCAGGGGTTCTGCACACAGAGCTCCATGTCCTGGAGATGCAGGCGTGGAGATGTGCTGGCTAATCAAAACTATAGGCAATGCAGATTTGCTGCTTTCTTGTATTTAGAAATGTACTTCTACTTATATTAGCTGATCTGCATCTAGTTTGGGGATTCATAGCATGATCTCCCATTGACTGCTGTTCTGGATGTATTTATAGTAAAGATTTCATAGCAAAATATAAATTAATTATCATTTATATTGCAGTATTATCCTTGATCCCCCCAAGGCTGCAAGTTCTGCACAAACTTAGACTGTAAAAAGTACTTCATTCTCAAAGAGGTTACTCTTATTATATATAATTCTGTAAGACAAAGAATGTCTAAAGAGGCATTATCTCCATTATTTTCTTCCTCTTGCTTCAGATGGGAAATCTGAAATAGAATAATTATTTTTTTCCACGTTTCTTGAAGAATTCCATACAAGATATTGGGAATTCAGCCAAAACCACCTCAGATTGCAGACCATATCCATAAACAATCAGTTATTTTAACAGTCCACACAGATATTGATGCTGAGTATCTGTAAATATGTACATAAGTAGCAATAAAACAGTGCTGTAGCTGGAGTAAAGAGATTACAGTGTTTTAATCTGCAAGTCTAGAATCTAAAATGTGCTTTCTGGCATTTCACAATTATTAAAGTGCAAGCTAAAAGTTCAAGTTATCTTTCCTGGGGGGAGATCTATACTCATGAATATGTCCTACCTGAAGCTAAAACCTGTGCCCTGCAGAAATAGATTACATTTGTTAATTTAGCAGTCTTTCAAACTCTTGAGATATATGCACAGTATATAGACTATCCTGAATGCATTTGAAAGGGTAACAGCTGGTGATATGGAAAATCTTGTTTTGAGATGCTGCTGTCATTTTTACTAATTGCCATTAAAGGCATTGGAGATCCTGGCTTCAGGATAGCATCCTGCTTTGGTGAGGGGCTGCAGTGCTGCTGCAGGGAAGCAGGGGAGTGAGTCCCTGTCCTGAGCATTCCACCCCATTCAGCAGTGAGAGGGGTCCCAGGGGGGTGTTCTCTGCTTCCAGCAGGCTTTGGGCTGCTTTGGCCATCCCTGCACCACTTGGGTCATGGCTGGTCTAGAAAACTACACAGGACGGGGATGGGAATCTCTGCTTATCTGAGGAGTTCAGTTAAAGACAAACAATACTGCCGGTGCCAAAGGAAAGCCTAAAGCTTTTCTGGGTGTCAGCCTAACCAGAGCAACATTTTTAGTGAAGAATGGGGACAGCCTGTGCTGTAGGAAACTTGAATCTCTGTTTTGTACACCACAAGTCAGTGTTTTGCTTATTGCTGGGCTGATTAAACAATACCCATCCATTTTAACAGATCCTCAGTAAGAGTTTCAGTGAAATCAGTATGAGTAATAAATTCCAGGTATGACTCAGGTGGAGATGTGTGTGTTTCTGTGGGAAGAGGCAAGTGAACTTCTGGCTTAAAAATTTTCTTCAAGGGTTTTGAAATGTGGACTGTTTGTTTTGTTGGCAGGGCAAGGCTGTTAAAGACCTGCTCCCGGTTTCAGTAAATGAATTCCTAATTGAAGAGAATCTTGGCATGATGCAAAATGAGAGTTGCAGTAAAGCCCCCTGCTGATGTTTCTAGCATCCTGGCAGTACCTGATTTCAAATAATACAATATATTTCATGCTTATACAGTACTTATCTTTTTCCTTGCGGGTTTTCCCCAAGTAACACATGAAGGAAATTATTATTACAATTGAGGTGTCTGCCAAGAGAAGTTAGAATATGCAGGGAAATAAATTGTATCAATTATGACATTCCTGCAGTCTGAAAGAAAACTCTCAAGTCCCTTAAACCAGGTAGAAAATAGCTGAGGTCACATCTCCTTCAGACCTGCTGAACAGAAACTCTTGTTTCAGCTAATTTTCCCAAATAAAGCTCTAAATCTGGAGAGCTTTAACATAATCCATTGGAGTAGTGAGTTGGTTTCTAACTTTGAAAAATTGTTAATGAGAGAAAGAAGAACCACCAGGAATGCAACTGATGGTGTTTAAAGTTACAGGTGTTGAAAACTGGGTCTCTGAAGGCCTCAGATCCCCCTGACTCCCAGCTGCCAGTGCCAGGGAATCTGTCATGAATGTGCTGCAATTCAAGCACAGCCCTCTCGGTGTGCTGGATTGCAGCCAGCCAGCAGCTGCTGGACAGGAGGGCTCTTATGCCTTGCAGCCCTTTAGGAAGAGCTGCCATCCTTGGTGTTAGAGACTTGGTTAGGACTAATTTTAGGAGTTTGATGAACCATGGTTTTCCTTTCATTTTCTTGTAGGAGTTGTAAATTGCTAATGATCTGCAGCAGAAATTAATTATTGCTAATTATTCCCTTTCAGCCAGAGCTCAAATCTTCTTTTAGCACAGTGTGTGGATGCAGGTTAAATGAAGTCCAAATCCCATTCCCTCTTCTGTCCTTGAAATTAAGCAGAAATTCCTGCTTGTTCTTCACAACCAGACTGGTTCATGCAGGAATGCACAGGAAGGATGTTCCTCATGTTTTCAGAGGCAGAGAGGATACCTGTAAAAAAAAAAATCCCATTTTAAAGCCTAAAATGGGATTAAAGCCTTTCTTTTATCACAGGCTCACTATTTCTTCTAGGGCTTGAGCAAATCAGGGTGACACTGATATTCCTTCCAAATACCTATTCTGAGGGAGATTCTATTTCTGAGAACAGTGCATCTGACTTGATGTCAGTGAAGGTCACAGTAATGCTCCATGTGTCCTATGCAAAATGATGATATTTTCTATGCAGTCTGTTGTGGAAACAGTTGAAAAATACAACTTTCAAAAATTAAAAGATGGAAATTATTTATATAAAGTGACTCCAGAGCAACTGGTGTTGAATTATTAAGACCAACTAAATGAAATGTCAACCAGTCCATGGTTACCTTGCCTAAACATGTGGCTGTAGCCAGCATAGAGGGTGCACTGCAGTCTTGTATTACCACTGCCTCTCTCATCTGGAGGTGGATTGGGGAGCACAAAAACAAGCCCCAGCAAACCACAGAATTTTCAGGAGACAAAGAGCAGTCAGAGTTTGAGAGTTTTTTCCCCACCCTGTCACAAAGTTACTGCCACTTGGTGCTGTAGTGAAGCCCTTCAGTGGGGCTGGCACACACTTGCTGGCAGTGTGATGCTCTCCCATGCCTCGCATTGGAAACACATCTGCTCTAAAGGCACTTGGTAAGTTTGCTGGCAGAAAAGCAAGTGCCTCAGTCTCTGTTTCATCACACACACAATTGCCTGAGTACTGAGCTACACCCTCGTATGCTATGGCAGGGCTGTCTTGGCAGTGACCGTGGCATTTTCTGGGCCAGGCCAGCACAGCATGTTCTTGTCACACAGAGCAGCCCTGAGCTGCTCTCCTTTCACTTAATAGTCCAGAGCTTAAAGGAATCTGCAAAGGAGATTTGAATCACATCTCTGACTCAGAGTGGTTATTTCAGCTAAAATAAGGCAATGATCTTTGAGACAGGAAGAGTTCAGGTGGCTTGCTTAGTTTGTGGTAGAAGCAGCATGTGATTCAGTGAGTATTTCTGCAGAGGAAAGCTAAGGACACCAAAAGCCCCAATTTTTAGGTGTTGTTATTTTAAAACAGCCCCACTGTTGAATGTAGCCTCCTGTTGACTTTAAACCATCAGATGAGAAGCTGCTTCTGCTTCTTTCACCTGTACCTGACCTGTCCTCACACAACTCCTGTGATGTCATTCATTCACTGGTGGGAATTGTTATAATTTTGTCTGCATTGCATTTGAAGCTACAGGTTAAAAATCATTTCTCCAGCAAATCTCATTCTTTTGACACAAACTACATAGCTAGAATATTCTTTTACAGAAAGGGACAGCATTATTATCGGAACAGTGACAGCGAGTGCTGTTAATTCCCACATGCTGCTTGGTGACACAAATCTGTTCTAAAGAATGGTTGTTTCTGTGGAGCCAACTTTTCTTTTCCTCACCATATATCTCTATTATAAACCACACAGAAAATGGAGCATGCACTGGTCCTCAGATTCATATCTCTTGTGGTGTGGGAGGAACAAGAACTAATCTCTTCATCAGAGGGTTGCTGGGAAGAGCATTGGGCTTTCCCCTGGTTGGTATCACAGGAGAGAGGATGGCTTAGGCTGGTGGCAATGCTGGATATCTCCTCCACTCCCTGCAGTATCTGCTACTCCTCTAGGAGGTCCCCGAGTGATGTCCCTCCTCTGAGCTGAGCTGAACAGAGACACTGTATGTAACCACGTACCTTGAGAGCTCATCTGCAGACTTTATTACAACAATTACTAAGGATCATTTGACTGTAAACGCTGGCTCCCTCTTGCTATGAATCAATGTCATTAACCTTAGCAGTATCGATGTGTTCTCCCTATGCATTTCAAGCAGTTTAATAAACAAGTGAAGAGTTAAGAGCCTGTTCTGCATGCTGTGATATATTCCTGCCTTACTCGTTCTGGATAAACACAGTGACACTTCATTGTATGCTGAGATTTATGATGGAAGTACAGTGTGGGAGAGAAGGGGAAAGAAAGGCTTTTGCTGAGATGTGCAGATAAAAAAGCAGGGCTTGACAGAGAAATTGGAGTAACACGTGCTCAGCTGAAGACCAGGTAGCTGACAATGACCTGACATGTGCTAGGTAGGAATCACTTTCAATTCCCTCTGTCACGTCACTGGGATTCTCAATGACTTTGAATAATTCTGAGAACAGACATCAGTATATTCAAGGGAAAAGAAGAAAACGAAACAAAAAAAAAAGCAGATTCATGAAAGTTGGTCTTTTTGATGTGTATTTTATGTAATCATAGTTAAGAGCACATGCTTAAATCATGCCAAAGTATAGTTCTGCGTGTTTTGAGGTCCTTGACTATGTTATGACACTCTTTAATGATTAAAAAGACCCAAAACAAATGAAAAAAACTACCTGAGGAAACAATGGAGTCATCCAGAAATCCAGTTTCTGACAGTGTATAAAATTACTTAGAGGTCTTCTTTCCTTCCCTTTCCAATATCTCCAGTATCCTTTGTTTTATTTATTTCTTGGCCAGCAGCCCCCATCCAGGGATACATGCCAAAGAGATTCCCATGAGGCTCTTAGGGCATTTTCTGGACAGTATCTCTGTGAACAGTCCAGGTTGAGGAAATGATACTGCGAGTAGAGCTGTCTCTGCCTGAGGTTTCTGCTTGGAACAGGAAGGGTTGGACCTCTCTGCCTGGGAGCATGGCTGGCAGGTGTGGGGAGGGTGACGTGCAGCCCCTGGGAGCAGGGACATTGTGGATCAGTGCCACTCGCCAGCTCACTCTCACAGCAGTGCCAGGACCTCTGCCAGGCAGCAAAGCCCTGTGTGTCAGCCAGAAATCTGTGAGGAGAGAGAACAACCTGCTCTTCATTACCTGTCGAGTCCTGGGTAAATCAGGAAGCAGATGTGGCAAGCACAGCACAGGGCTCTGGGCTCCTCCACCCTGCAGCTGGCCGGACGTGCAGCCAAACTCACCGGCTCTAAGCAGCAGAGAACAGGCACCAGCTTTGACGCCGTGTGAAACAGGAGGTGTGGAAAAAAATGTCCTTCCTAGGAAAGGTGAAGCACTTCACTGAGCCTCTGTCTAAGTGGTAGGATCAGAATCTGCAGGTCCCCAGAGGGGAGCAGCCTTTGTGAGTGGACTCCCTCCACCGAGCAGCCCTGAGGAGGGTGCCCAGATGCCATCTGGAACACCTGCCTGTTCCAGTGCCTGTGCACCGAGCATCCTGGAGCTTGACAAGCCACCAAAGGGCTTGGCAGCCTCATGTTTCCTAATTCCTAACATATGTAGAACTTCAGCTATGACACAATCAGTTTAAGCCATTAGTGAGAGTTGGATCTGGGCCTTTGCAGAGCTGAATGGACTTTATTTTGTGTTTTAGGAATGCAGTGTGTTCTGCTGCTTCTGAACAGAGGCTGCAAGGGTGCCTTTGGGAGTACCTCCTCAGCCAGCTTTAAGCAGACCTGTTTCTGGGTGACTCTAAGTGCCTGTGGGAACACTCAGGAGTCAGAACTGTGCAGGCACAAGCCCCCTGAAACATTTCACATAGAGAGGTATTTCCAAGCAGACTGGGCTGAAGCACATTCCTTTGTCTCCTTCATCTTTTTTCCTCTTTTTAAGCATGTCCATTCAGGTCCCATGCAATGACCTTTTTAAATGATCTCCTCTTGACTTCTCTTTCATGAATGTGAATGTATTTGCACCAAGTTTTTAACATGCGTCTTCACAAAAAATGGCCATTAAAATCAGCAGTTGGAGCTTTAAATAATCCTTATGTATTTATAGTCTAAAATAACAGATATAAATAATTTTGAACTATATCCTCCTAAGAGTTTTAGACCTTTTAGCCAGTTTTATTTTACTGTCTCAGTCTATAGAAAAATATATAGATATTAGATGTGTTTATAGAATAAGTAGCTCTTACACCTGAGTAATTTATACAGATTTTCTACTTTAAACTTCATTAGAAAATCATAATTTTCATTACCAGGTCGGTATCTTATACTTCTTTTATGTAACTCTACAGATTGAGTTGGAAGAAAAAAAAGAAAAGAACAACAAAACCCCTCTGTGAGTATCTCAATTTTTATTCAATCTATACTGATTAGTTGTGTTTGGTCAGATGTGTAATATGACATTGTTCTTCTGCTATGATTGGATGAATGCACAGATAATCATGATATGAATCATTACATTTGCAAAGCAAAATCCATTTTCTACCATAATGCTCCCTTGAGCATATTTTATAGAGATGAATTGCTGAAAGATACTATTTTTGAGTATGTTGGCCATTTTTAGGTGTCTCCCTTGAATGGCTTTAGAAATTATTTGCCCTTGATATGCAATGGAGCAAAGGAGCTGGGGCTGGGCATAGGTGTTGCTTGTCTGAGTTGAAGGAATGGAAGGTGATCAGGTGGGAGGAGAGGGCCCACCTGCCGCACCCCCCCATCTCACCCCATCTCACCCCATCTCACCCATCTCACCCCATCTCACCCCATCCCACCCCACAGCCTGGGCACTGACCCACTCCAGAGGGGCTCCCAAATGGTGTGAGGAAGGCTGTTGTAACAATGCTCATTCTCCTGTAAATGGAAACACAGCATAGGGAGTGATTTCCTATTAACTTCCTCAGGGAAGGGGATGCTGGGACTGAATATTCCTATTTCATCAGTGCTTTCTGCCTGAATTGTCTTCAGTTTAGAGGCTTTCTGTCATATTTTTGGGGATAAGTTTACCCTGAGCAGATGAGCTGACGGCCTGAGCAAGCTAAAATTTGAATAAATTTGCACATGGATGAGAAGATGCAGGAATCAGAGGGGGGTAGATGGACTTGTAGTTACTGGAGCTCACAGGGATCAGTCCTGTTTCAGATGCTGTCTCTGGTTTCATGCTGGGGAGAGCTTTCCTCCTCTCAGCCTGCCTTGTATGTCTGTCTGTCCATCTGCATGGTCAAAGGTGCACTGTAATAGAAATCACTGAGGTAGAGCATCTGGTGCAACTGGGACCCAATATCACAAGGTGTCATTAATCCCCACAGCTATGCATGAATGTCCAAAACAAAGCACGAGTTAATGCAGGGGCAGGACACGTGTAGAATTGTAGTGCTGATAGCCCTGTGCAGGTAGAGATTAATATCTCATAGATCTCCTTGAAAGCAGAGAGAAATTCTAGCTCTCGAAAATTATTTGTAATTACAATAGCATCTTATGGTTGTATTTAAAGAAAAAAAAAAAGAGATGGTGATTAGTTGCTATATAATGTCATATATAATAGATGATAAGTTTGAGTTTTTATGGTGCCTGGAGGGAAGAGATGTGAAAGGATTTGTCTGTGGCCACACACAGGGGTGAAGTCATCACCTCATGGTTCAGACCAAAGAACAACACCAGGAAACCAAGCACTTGAATTTATACCACAGAAGTGGATTAAGGCTTTTGGTGATCCCAAAGAGAGTCAGATAAAGAGTCAGATAGATTAACCACCTATGGATTTAATGCCAAGCAAAGAACTTGTGGGTTTAAAAAAGAATCTTTCTCTGATCAGGGAACTGGAGAGAGAGTATACAGTGAGAATTCTCATCACCCCAAGCTCTTCACAGCAGGAGAGTTTCTCTGGGTGGAGAATGACCTGGCTGAGAGCAGACCAGCACAAAAGAGTTCAAGACACTGATTAGAAGGCTCTTCCTCTGCCTTATATGAAGAACAGCAAAAGGAAAAAATAGTTTTAAAACCCCTGGTTCTTGAGGTAGCAAATTAAATTACTGGAATAGTTGCTGGTAAAGTGTGAAGTGTTGATCTTACGTATTTTTTGCACATTGTTGAGATCCTTAAAGGCTGTCAGCATTTTAATTAAATATGACAGCTTGACAAAAGGAGCAGCTAGGTGTGAAATGCATATACTGCTGGAGGGGAGCTTTCTGCGCAACAGTGACCTGGAATTGGGAAGTCGCTGACTGTGACCTTCTCTGTGCTTTGAGGAGCAGCCAGAGCTGCAGGCAGGGCTGTCAACTGTGCAGTCCCCAAAAGTGACACACCACATTCATTACTGTATGAGTCAGGCATGGTGAGAGCACTGCCACTGCTGCTTGCTGCTGCCCTGCTTGCTGGCTCAAGCACAGAGAAGAGCAGACCCTTCCCCTTGACATGCAAACTTGGTTTCCTCTTGGTGTAATGGACCATCCTGGAAAAGTGATGAGAAACTGCTTTTTTCCACCTTCTTTCTGTTGGGGGGGGGGGGGGGAGGGGGGAAATCAGTCTTAGTTGTAGGATTCTGACACTTAATCTTATTATTATCATTAGAGACCAGCCATCACTGTAGCCTGTAGCTAAGTTCTTTCTACCATTACATGGCTTTTCCATTAACTGCTCCCTCCAGTGAAAGGCTCTCCAGCTCAGAACGCTTTGCTGCATTTTAGGCATCTCTATTATTAATTAATTTGCTATTTGCCGTAATAAATTTCATCACAATTCATTTATTTAGCACCATATGGGTATTTCATGTCTTCTGACTATGTGTCCTTCACCATCTTAAAGATTTCCCTGCTGTTAGGACACAGCAACCTCTGACATCCTGATGCAGCAGATCCTGACCTGCATTCTGTCAGCAGCTGCTGAGCCCCTTCCAATGTAACCTATTTTGTGACTCTTCCATCTTCCCAGTTGCAAAACCACAGCCAGGCAGACCTTGTTAGAGTTGAGCATTCTCTGCCTCATAAAACTCCTCTGCTCCAGTGTTCAGACCTGTACAATCACTGCTGGAACTTTCTTGAACAGCACATTAAGTCTACTTTCATGATATGTTACACTGTAGAAATGTTATCTTTCATGTAATTTATGAAGCAAAATTGGTTTTAAATTCAGAGAAAGATCTGGATTGTTCAAGAACAGTAGGTCATACATTAACTTGTAGCTCAACTTAGTCACTGCTGTGAAAACTATTTTAGGTTAGAACTTCTATTCAGAGAGGAGTGCACGTTCATTTACGTACTGAAAAGGGAGAAGAGGGAGATTCTGTACAGGAAAATTTAATATTCATTGTACTTAAGTGAATGTAAATTGAGTGGTGCATGCCTCGGAGTAGTTGAAGAGTTCAACAAATTCCTCACAACCACATAGTAATTGATCATTCATTATTATCCCAGTGGATTTCTAGCACTCATTCTGCCATAATTTGTTACTTTCATATCCTTAAGCATAAACAGTCGTAGATGTACAAAGATTTGAAACAAACAGCCTTTGAAAGGAGCAAATTAAACATTAGGTATCAGTAACATTATGATTCAGTGATGCTTATTACTGAGCAATAAGTATGTTGTTTTGTTCCCCTACCTCAACATATAAACAGGGTGATTAATGACAAAATCTAATATTTCCATTCTATTCATGCACTAATAGTCATACCTACAGCAGCTTATGATTTGTTGCTAAAACTCAAAGAGCTGTGCAACAGAGACAACTCCTGCTGCGATGTTGGTGCCGTGGAGATGAGGTGGACAGGGATGGGAAATGCACAGGGAACTTTGCAGTGGAGTTCAAGGTAAGCTGTGAATTCCACTGGCTGCAGAGACCCTGGAGAGGTTGGGCCAGTGCCACTGAAATCAGCAGGAATTGTGGATTTGGCCCAGAAAGCCCTACAGCCATTTCAGAAAACTGTATGGAAATGAGTAACACTGTAAACCCAGCACGGGTAGAATCCAAACAAAATGTGTGTGCAGCAGGATGGTCAATAAATGTGCTGCAACGGGGCTTGACAGCTTCACTGGTAATTTTCTGGCTTCCTACTTTTGAGAATTTTTTTTTGGAAAAAACTCCACAAATACCCCCTTTCCCAAACTGAAAGTAGATTCAACCTTCTAGTAAAAAAATGTGCTATTTCAACCATGTCATCTTTCAAACAGCTACAGGTTATGAATTTACCAGGTTCATTGATTGCATTGCATTGCAAAATCACCTATGGGTGGTTTTGTTGTGTAATTCATGCTAAAGCATTTGTTTAATGTGGCTGTGCAATTGAACAGCCAACCATTATCTAGTGGTGCCAGGGTATGTAAAATAAATAATATTTATAGCCAGTTGTTGTCATGAGCACACATGTGGTGTGAGTTACAGCTGCTGATCTCTGTGGTGAAAGGACCCCAGAAATCAATCACAGGCTGTCATTAGTCTGACATGAACTCCAGAAGCCATAAACCCACTCCTATTTCTGTTTTACTCCTCTGCATTCTCTATTTACCAGGGTTAAACACATTTCACCATGCTTTGTAGGGTGGGACTTCCTCTCAGTGGGGAGAGAATGGTTATACCCTTGGACTGCAACTTGACACATTCCCTTCAACTTCTAAAGGTCATTTCTGTTCATTCCTGCTGTGAAAGCACAATTGAGCCTGTTTTTATTAAAAAAAAAAAAAAAATGTTATTGGAACAGTAGTATTTGAAAATAAAATCTATCCACTTTATCAGAAATTAAAAGAACTGAAATGTTGACACGTGTGTGTAGACATCTGAAAATACTGTGCTTCTGTTTTCTACTGTCTTCTTAGATAAAATTAAATGGTGGAAAGGAACTCAACATGCTGTTTACAAAAGGAGAAGAAATATATTTTTTTCTGATATAATTAAAAGCTACTGTGCTGGTGGTTTTTTTGACTGTTGCTTCTGATCCAGAAAATAGCATATAAAACACATGGGAGAGCTGCCAGTCTTTACCCCAGAATTATTTGCAATAACCCCTTCTTCACTTCCCAAATTTCTCTAATACAGGTTTTCATTTAACCGGAAATACTAAAACATGTATTTCTAGATGAACCCTAGCTGTAAAGGTTACATTGGAAAGAATTGAAATCACTTTCTGCAATTTAGAGAGGTGTTTTAAAGCAATGAATTAACCAGAATTTGCATAACTTGCAAACCTTTTCATAACTGCTCAAGATGGTAATTTTCTATCTATTTCTAATTGAATGGTTTTCTGCCAATTAATTTTTTTTCCCCAAAAAATTCAATGAGGGGAATGCATTGAATTCAATAAACGTTTGATATTTTTTTTGTTTGTTTGTTTTGCTTCTACTTTTGGTTTCCCATTTCATTAAGTCTAAACTAGCTTGTACTATGCATTTATTGGCCTAATTAATTCAGGGATTTTTGATACCTACAGCACATTTGCTTCATTTCCTAAGTCTTTCTGAGCCACAGTTTACCTTCCCAAGCCACCCATCTTCCATTACTCTGAAGTTAAATCATTAAATAAAGATCATAAAGAATAAAAGTAACTCCCTTGATTCCCTCATTAAGAGTGTCCTCTGTCTTCCCCAGATAAGTCGGTGAGGTGGGAGTGAGCCAGCACTACAGCTCAGTCTTTCCCCAAGTCCTGGGGAAGTGTATGGGGAAGAAATCCCATTCCTGGCATCTCCATACAAGCTGTGGTTTGGACCTGCACCTCCTAGCTCAGCAGGAAGGAGGGACACACATGCAAAAAAGCCAGAATGTGTTCAGCAGCAGCCCAAGGGCGACGACCACTGTCCCCTTGACAGTGAGTCCTTGGTGAGCACAGCAGCAAGTTAATTGTTGCTGCTGCTCTGGGCCCTGGAATTCAGACATGAAAACATCTCTGGAAGTGATTTGCAAAGTGTGGTGAAGTGCTTCTTAGTGAGAAACTTCTGGCTTCAGTCCTGATCTTGCATGAAGCCTCTGTGCGTAGCATGGTGTGAACAAGGTATTTTCAGCAGGTTGAGCAGAGAGCAGTGTCAGATTCATTTTCAAGGCTAAGGAAGGAAAAATTTCAGATCTGTATGCCCTTGATGGGTGAACTCAACTCTGTGTGATTTGAATTTGACTTCTCTCTTGGGGAGGCCAGAAGTAATTTCCTTTTAGAATATCAGCTAGAGATCACATGAAAATGGGAGTGATGAGTTAGAGCCCAGCTCCATCCTTGACCCCTGAGCTGGGAGGAGTGCAGCCGTGGTGCAGAACATCTCCTCCTCACCTCGAGCTCCTGATCTGGACTGCAAGCCCTGAACACTCTTCCATGGGGAAATTCCAACAGGGAACAACTTCTGCTTTGTCCCTTGGTGATAGACTTCTAGGAAAACTGGGGAGATAAACTTGTGTACCTCTGCAAATGTGCTCCCCAGCAGCCCAGCCTGACTGCAGCAGCTTCTTGCACAGAGGAAAACGGCAGAATTTATCTGTGAGGTTTCTCCGTGTCCCATTGTCCTCCCCACATACAACAGAATAATTATAAGCTTGCACAAAAATTGAACAGACCAGAGCTTTTGTCCTTATCTCTTCCTGCCTCCCTGTTGTTTCTCTTCCTATTCAGTCTTGTTTGAAAAGGGGTCTTCCTTTAAACATTTCAAAAACCTCCCCATCTTCTCCCTTCATTTTAAATATTCTTTTTTTGTTAAACATTATTTTATGAGAATCACCACAAATTAATGTTTTAAATTTTTTACCTCCAGAAAGATATTCAGATTCAAAAAGAGAGGTCCATTCTGAAAAAAAAGAAAAAAATAAACCCTCTAAGTGTTTAAATTTCTGTTCAGATCTGCTTTTGGTGCCTGCAGTTCCCTCCCAAATCAGGACAACATTTACCCCTGAGGTAGCAATTCAATATGGAAATCTTAAGTGGAATTAAACTTATTTCCCAGGGAAAGTCTGACACTGAATAATTCCCCATACTATGGGACAAGTTATTTCACAAATACCATTATTCTGGATTGTTTTTCACAGTGATTGTATGGCTTTTTGCTAAAGTCACTATGGTGTTGCTCATTCAACATTCATTAGGGTGTTTTTTTTTTTTCTCTAAGAACCACTTCTCTCTGTCACACATCCAGTCATTGCAGTGAGGGTGTTGGGGAATGTTCTACTCAGTACTGTGCAAAGCAGGATGGAAACCCATCTCCAAAAAGCACCTTTGCAGCAGATGATCTGAAAACACTTCTGGTATCTCAGTCGTATTATAAACAGTACAATAAGAGCCCACTATTGTTGTGGTTTAACCCCAGGCAGCATCTAAGTACCAAGCAGCCTTTTCTCTCACATCCTCCCACCAAATGTGTCATAGAGTGTTGGGCACTGCACACTGCAGGGCACAGGCATCCTGTGCACCCAATGTGCACATACTTGTTTGGCTCCCAAAGAAGCCCATGGTGTTTGAGATTTAATGTCCGCAGGTGTCAGAGGGAAGCAAAAAAAGGAAAAGAAAATCCCTCTCCTGAAGATGGTGAGATAACTCAGTGTGTGTATTCCCACACAGCCAAGCAGGGACTGCTGGGGACAGGATGCAGAACTCAGTGTCTGCACAGTGCTTTGTACATGGACCCAGGCAGCTCCCTTTTAATTTATTTCAACCTCTGTCCAGCCAATGACACTGATTTTGTGCCCCCCAAACTTCAGAATAATTTATGGTCTATCATTCCTCCTCAACCCTTAATATATTCCATCTTAAATCTTAGTCTAAAATTATAAGGACAGAGTTTTTACAAAGAACACTGCAGTTCTGAGTTTTGTTTTGTTCCTTTTCATCACTGCACTTCTTTAAATTGTGTATGCACTAAATAGAAATGTCATCTTCTAGGCTTCAAGCAGAGACAAAGCTTAGTGCAGAATATTTGGGCTTGCTTTCAGTTGAGTGGGCTAAATAAAATGCAATCAGCATCTGTATCTGACTATTGCTCCCAACCAAAAGCAAGCCTTTCAGGGGCTTCAGAGTTGTTGGGTAAAAGCCAAAAGGTGCTCTGTGTTCTCTGGTTCTGCATACATCTAAGTTTTCTGAAATAGAAAATCAAAATTCCTTACATGAATTCTCACCTGTCTAAAATCAGCAGCCTGAGATTCAGCTGCTGGACAAACTGTGACACAATTTGTGTCTGCACACACAGCTCTCTGCTTTCCAGAGACAAGGAGGTTGTGTAAGCTCAGTAACTATCCAGAGTTTTAGATGTTTATTCTGAAGGAAGCCTTTGAAATTCATCGGCTGCTATTTGGGATATGAGAGAGACTCCTGCTCTGTAAATTATGATGCCACACAGTCAGACTTAAAAGCTTTCTTAAAAATCAAATGCCAGGAACTTAGAAACTCCATGAGGGAAAAAGGAAACCTAGGTGAAAGTATCTTTTACATCTTTAATTGCATCCCCTGCAAGAATTTCTTCCCATAATTAAAGGGCACATGATAATTAGCGTGAAGAGGCAAGCTACAAATGAAAAGTCATTGGAGTTGTGCTAAAGGGGCATATAAGGTTTTTTCAGATGCAGTTGGAAAGTCCTTTTTTGAAGCATTTATTACAGAGTTATAAAAAATAATCCATAAAAGAAATCAATTTTTCCTGGAAAATTATGTCTTAAAAACTGTTTCCCACTTTACAGTCCAATGCTTTTCTTTTGTCATGATAAAAATGCTCAGCATCTTTTGGGGTCCATACTTATTTATCCCTTCCAGTAGCTAGGAAATGTCAGTAGTACTCAGAAGGAGATGGAAATGTCAGCAGTGCCATTCTCAGCAGTGACTACACATTTGAATAAGTAATAATTTTTGATACTTCATCATAGAGACAAACTGGTATATGAGCGCCTGCAAATAACCCGGGGGAGATTTTTATAGTCACCAATACCAAAATTCACACACACATAAAATGTCTCAATTTTTGACCACTAAATGTAATTTTAGTCAGCCTTTTCCTTTTTTCCAAACAGATGGGGAAATACCAAAATGTTAAGTTACCTTCGTTTTCACCACAGGGTTCTTTCAAAGGCTTTAAACTTTTTCAGGGCAGTCAGATTTTCAGCTGGGTTTTTCTCCTTGTGTTCAGGCCTTGCAGCTCTGAAAGAACGAGAAAGGACTTACATGGAGCTCCCTTTAGCTTGCCCTGCTTGCTATCTCTGCTGCTTGCTTAGCAAACTTTGCTCAAAGTAGGTTAATGTTCTGATGCACAGCAGGCTCAAAAACCAAAGCTTGATTTTGACTTTTTTTTTTTAAGGCTGTCAGCACTCATTCATCCAAGGACCTATTCCATCTCTCTGTTTACCCACCACAGGACATTTTAAAATCAAAGTCCCAGGCACTTTTTTTAGAATTCAGAGGAGTTACTTCAATCAACCATTTTGTTTTCCTGCAGTGACAATTGGGATTTGTCTAATTGCTAAATAAGGCTCTGCTCGTGCGAATTTGCATGGGGAGTCATCCAAGAAGAACAGGAGGCAGTGGGACTTGCATCAGAAGGCAGGTGTATTTTTGGGTAGTTCTCCTTTAGCATCTCGCCCTCACCATTACACTTGTCTGAACTTTTCAGGCTCTCAAGACTTTGGACTGGGCCCTGGATCAAGCCTTCTGCGATGGAAGTGAGGGAAGCAGGGGTCTGTTTGTGGCAAAGAGAGAGGGGAGCACAGTGTGGAGGAGGCTGTTGGTGTGTGTGTACAGGATGGATATATATATATATATATACACATGTATATGTCTGTGTGTATATATAAGGGTGTGCATGCACCCTTTCCTTCTTGCCTTGGAAGACAGAGATATTTAATGTCCCCTTTCCTTTCCCTATGTAAATGTGATTCAATGCAGGCAGGTTTCCTGGCATCCTGGTGGAATCACAGAATGTCTTGGGTTGAAAGGGACCCTAAAGATCATCTAGTCCCAGCCCCCAAATCTATGTAGGTTTTGGGTGCATGTGCTTTCTGTTACTTGCCAAAGTCACTTGTGTCCCCAGCTAGAATTTGTGATGTTTAGTAGTCTCTAAGAAGTATGTATAGAAGCTAGTAACTGGATATTGGGAAGACAGGACTGTGTCTCAAACTTTTCTTTATGGGGTAGGCTCATTTATCAAGATAGGGAGGAAATAACCACTGCAAAGTGCTCTCCACAGTGTGTCAGGAGTTAGAAATGGAAAACTATTAATGCAAGTGTGTGGCCTGGAGGAATAAATATATTATATGAGCTCCTAAAGTATGATTTAAACTTTAACTTCCAACTTGGAAGGGGGAGAAGAGAGTTTATATTGCTTATGTTGCTTCAAGGTATTCGTCTGCTAATGATAAGTATTTCTCTTTCTGTATCATTGTAGTGAAGAATCACAGGAAGTTTCTTCACCTGGGATAAGAAGAGACTTGATACTTCACATTTTAATATCTCTGCACTTATGAAATATATTACAGCTTGGGATGTTTCTCCTGAGAAGCTCTGGAAAGCAGCAGGATTAGTTTCAAAAGCAGGACAAGAGTCAAAAGTACCAGTGCTAAAATAGCAATCTGTGTAAGCTGTTTTACAGCTTCAGAGTTGTGCAAAGCCATAACTTCCCTTGGCCTCGTGCCCCAGATTGCCTGTCCGTAAAGCACTGAAACCCTGCCTTGACACATTTTATGGGACACTTCAGCTTGCAGGGGAGTTGTTAAAATGCTTCTGCAATCCTGTGGACAAGCGGAGGGGTGGGCTGTCCTGTGAGCGGAGAAGTCCTGCAGGCTGCTGTGCTCGGTGGGGCTGTACCACAGTGAGGGGCAGCACCCAGTCGTGGTGATGTGCAGAGTACAGCAACCGGGTGTTCCCACTGCCTGGGATGTGGCTGCCCAGGTCACTGCATGATATTCCACGTCTTTCTGGAACTGCTGCACTGCCTGGTACATTTTCTAATGATAAGTAGCAATAGTTGTATCATAACAACGGTACCTTCAGCTTGGAAGGGGTGCTCAAAAATGGGATCTAAATCCTAATTCTTGAAGAATAGCTCATGCTTCACATGCTGTGCGGTTTGTGGTATCTTAATTTTTTAGACTAAATCAGGACTCATTCGCACATCTGTAATTTTTTGCATACAAAAACCTCCCAGGAGAATCCCATGGGTGCAGAACCCCGAAGCTGTGCAGGAGATAAGCAGCAAACCATGCTGAGTGTGATCATGTGCAGGCACTTCCCTGAAACCCCCCGGAGACACCTTGTCCTGCCCACCATCCTCAGGGGTCTGCAGGTGGGAACCTCCCACAGCACTTTTGCATTTCAGGTCTGATCCCACATGGATCCCACGTTACACGAGGAGGAGGGAAAATGGAAAGCTAATGAGCAGAGGATCTCAAAAGCAAACTGCTTTTTATCTATAAAGGGCTTGATCCACATTGCACTGACATGTTTCTTGCAATGCAAAGGAGGAGCTGATGTGTGAATTAGTGCAATTTATGCACATTTAAAGAACTTTATGACGCTGTAATTAGATGGGCATCTCTACAGAAAGTGCATCTCAGCAGCCTAATGAGAAGAGATAAGAAAACTGTTGTATTTTATGTTGTTCTCTCTGTGTCCCTTTTAGGTCCAGTCCACTGTCCAGCTAAATGTTTCTTTAGATTTTTCCCTGTAAGAGGTTCTTCATCCCAGCAAGATGGCCTTTTTATTTTTATTTTGAGATGTTTGTGTGCACTGGAATAATGTCACTCTATATATAGAATGCTTTTTGCTTTGATTTTAAAATAATTTTATGCTTTTAATGTAATAGTATTAAAATAGTTTCTTGCTTTCAAAAGAGCAAAATACAGCTGCTACTAGAATCTGATTAATGCTTGTTATTTCATGATAACTGTAATTAAATTCAGCTAATTACTGCAATATTTATGGAAAACAAGGAACAAAAGCTGTAGTTCAACACTTATGCTGGTATGTAAGGGCACAGGAGTGATCTAAGAAAAGCTGTAGGGCAGAGTGGTGACTCTGGGGACACCTCAGGGAGCCCAGCCCTTCCCTTTGCATCCCACTGGGTGATGTGGAGCCAGCACATGCACACCCTCCCTCATAACATCTTCTTGCTTCCATTTCTCTTCTTTGCTATGAAGGATGTGTCAGCAGAGCAAATCAGTCTCGGGGCTGTGTCACAGAAAGGATTGCTTTGGACTGTGCCTCAGCCTTCAGCTCTGTGGAGATGTCCCTCTGACTGGACAGCACCAGGGAGATTTACAGCCACCTTCATCTGCCTTCAGTTTAAGGGAAGAACAGAGAAACATCATTCCCCGGAAACTCCTCTCTGGTGACAGCTTCTGAAACACCGAGCTCTGACAGATGGATGTGATGGCAGTTCATAGATATGTTAGTGGTTACAGCAGGGCCCTTGCTCTCAGCTCATCACACAGACCTAAAGCAATGACAAAAATGTCTTCAAAACTGATTGTGTTTGGGTTTTTTTGGTTGGTTGGTTGGTTGTTGTTTTGTGTTTCGTTTTTTGGGTAATTTTTCCCCAATGTAGCTGTGCCTGTCCAAAATGATCACAGGAATTACTGCAACTGGCTTTCCAAATCGTTGCCTAAACCTACCTACCTACCTGGTTGTAATGGACAGCTCTGCTAAGACCAAGTTTTCACTTTATATGCCTCCCAAACGGTGGCATGGTCTGCACAATGGCAGACAGGTAGTCCACAGCTAACGTGGCTGGAGGAGCACAGCCTGGGGGGGCTGACTGCAGGCAGATGGACAGAAGTGCTGGGACATTACAACTGACTCGCCCTGGTTCTGCTGACAATGTTTGTTGGACTGAACACCAAGCACAACGAGTCTGCTGCTCAGAGAACAAATATTGCAACAGACTATTAGGGCAGGAAAACAGAGCACTGACTTTGTAATTTGGATAAATTTAAATGGTTCCCTCTGCCCAGTTTAAGCAGGTGTGCTTAAACATCACTGATACATTTCCCAAGCTCAGAGCTCCACGGTGTGATTTGTGAGCAAGCCTTTCTCCTGCTCTCACCTAAAATACAATTTTTGCCTGTTCCATGAATGGTGCATGCATGCTTGGGTTTGAAGTTGGGAAGCACATACAGCTTGAGGGACAAGCCAGAGAGCTGCTTATCCTAAAATCAAGGGTGTGCTCATAGGCACACAGAGGAGCAGCACATCCTGCTGGGTACGTGCTGGGGGAATTCCTTGTCCTGCAGCAGCAGGGATGCCAGGGAGCATGGTACTTGTGTTTCAGTAAGAGGGGACAGAGGATGCACAGTGTGCAGACACTGCTGAAGCAGCCTGGATTGCTGCTGTCAGCCAGCCACCAGTGCTTCCTCAGTGCTTCAGTGGAGACGGTTCAGTGGTTCAAATGGAACTTCACCCTTGGGACATCTTGGATAACTTTCAGTCTTGCAGTAGATTTGTGGTACCAGCTGTCCTGGTTGGTGTAGTAGTTGGTGTAGTGTGGGGATTAAATATTAAGAACATTTCACTAGGCTATTTCCTCATTGACAGAAACTTCCTTTCTAGAGGAGAAAAAAATAACCCTACCACCAAATATTTTTGATAAATGTGACAGGATTAGAATAGAATATTTCAATTTTTAGTTTCAGTACAAGATGCTTTTTTTCAGTGCCCTACTTTCTTAGCCTTTTTTTCTAATGTTATTTTGTGTGGCTAAGAGACAAGAGCTTTCGTGTCTTTCTCAAGTTATTTAGAGCTTTTCATTGACTAATGCCTTTTGTCACAAGTGACAGTGAAGGACCTGTTTGGTAATAGAGATCAATGAAGATGAAGGTGACATTTCAGAGCAGAGTTTTAAAACTAATGCATTGCTATTTATCTGACCAAGGCAACTAGGAACATGGGCTCTCAGTCTAAGAGCACCACAGCACTCACTTCAACTTCTGTCCCTGCCCTCCTCCTAAAAGTGCACATTTCCTGTTTCTGTCACTCTCCTCCAACCCAGTGCCTTTCATATTTCTTGCCTATTTTAGCAAACTCCTTGTCAGTCTCTGGTCACATGAAATTTTTATCAACAGACTTCTCACTCTCTCAGTACCTGTTGGGTGAAGTGGAGCTTTGTCAGCAAGTGATGGGTGACCTGTTTCCTCTGGGGAACTGCACCCCGTGGTTTTTGCAGGGACAAAGCCTTTAGTGCTGGGGAGGTCCAAGGGCATGAAGGTGCTACTTCCTTCTTATTCCCTACTGAGAAAAGTGTGGTGTCAGCACTGAGTAAGTTAAGGAAGTGTGATTTCATGCTTCAGCTCTCTCCAGTTCCAAATGCACTAAAGATACTTGTGAGAAGTGCTAAAGTGATAGACAGTGAGGAACTTAAAGCCCCTTTTTGCTTGGAGAAGAGGTACAGTAGGAGCTAATGATCATCCTGTGTTACATACTGGAGGGATCAGCTTTGCGTGTCCAGTTCAATTCCCAAACGCATTTAGGATTTTAATCCACACCTTCTTTGCTAAGAAATCCAGGAAAGGTGGCAGCTTTCAATCCTGCAGTGATCTGAGGCCACCATACACTCAAACAAGTTTCAAAGCGGTGGTCACATTAAAGCCCTACCAATGTTGACTGGCTTTGAGTAAATATTTACTGCTTTGATTCCAATTACTCCTCTCTCCCTACCTGTAAGCTTTGCCATCTGTAGCCAGAAGCACTGGCTTTTGTGGCCTGTTTGCTTGACATCCTACCCACTTAAGTCTAGACTAAGAAGGTCAATTTAGATAAAGCCTAATGCAATTACGTCTCAAACACAACCTCAGTAACTTCTGTACATAAATGAAATGAAAACACATTAATAACCTCGCATACATCCTGCCTGGCTGTCTCGCCCAGTGTCATGGCAATGCATTTAGTACAGACCAAGCAAGAGAAAGACAGATTGCTTTCCCAGAATTCGCTCAGTTAATGGAGAAAAATCCACCCTGATCTAAGCTGGCTCCAGTAGTTTCTCAGAAATATTAATGTCTCAAGCTCTCATGGCCCTAGTAAAGTAAAATGTAATGTATTTCAATGGAAAACAAATTCCCCATATCTTTTCTCCTGGCACTTGGTGCAGCTGGTAGCTACAGTGTTGGCTTCAAGCAGAGCATGCTGAGCTAATTACATTTCTTCTAAACATTGTTGATTTCTTGATTGCTAATGTGGTATTTGAGAGTCAGTGATTCTTAAATGTCAGCTTAAGAATCCATCTTTACCAGCCTGAAACCCCTAAATGCAAATCTTGTTTTACCAATATTCCCAGTTAAGAACTACTTTACTGCTTTTCTGGCAAGTGAGACAAATAAAAATTTCCACAGGCTGTATGGTTTTTCTCTGCACCATGTTTAATTGGTGGGAGCATGGAGACACAGAAACGTTTTCATTAATGCTTCATTATTAATCAGTAAAAGATGGATGCAACACTTGAGGGGAGCACTGAATGGTGAATTCCCTAATCAATTTACTGTAGCTTCCGTTGCCCTATTAGGGTGAATGTTGTAACAGCACACTCTGAATGGACTCCTCCCTTAACGTGCTTTTTATGAAAAAGGAAAAAAATCACTGTAACTGGATAAATCAAAACTGTTTGGTAAACAAATACAAATGATATTATTTTCTTGAATTTTCTAGGGCTCTGGTGGGGACAGCATTCATACAGTTTTGGGATGATGAGACATATTGCCTCTGTATTTTTGGTAAGTTTCTCTCTTTCTTTCTTGTTTTGGTTGTATAACATTTTATATGTTATTTCTTTTTCCATGTTACAGTGTTGCGAAATAACAGTAACTAAGCCTGGGTTTTGAGTGGGGTACAGATATATTCAGATGTTCTGTGGTGAGGGTGTCCCATCAGGAATCCTCCCGGCAGGAGAGCTTTCCTCACTGCAGTTCAGCAGAGCGGTGCCTCTCGTTCCTAAACTTGCACCAGGCAGGCAGCTGAGCAGAGTGCAAGTCCCATAGCTGGGACTCTGAGTTGCAAAGCCATATTTCTGTGGGGAAAGGAGAGAGAGTGGAAACCAGTCCCTGATGGCTGACATCAAAGTACTTAAAAAAATGTTTGAAATCTGGCTATGTGAATTCTTATCCAGTCCTTGCTAGAAATCTGCCTATCTGGGAGTCTGTAAAGGTTGGCTATGGGAGCAGTATGTGAGTTCAACTGCTCTTGTATGCAGAACTCTTGATTTTTGGGAACTTTTCAGAAAATACCCTAATTATGTAAAGAAATCCTTTCCATTTGCAACGCTACCAGCAGTAATGCAGAGACTAAGGAACCATGGCTTTCTTCTTTACTGCCTTTATTGAGTCAAGACCTCTAGGCAATAACAGATGGATGGGATGTGATGGATGGAGCTGTCATCAGACAATAAACCATGGGGGTGTTACTCCTGATGTGTACCAAATCCTGTTACCCAGCAGCAGTGTAGCTCTGCAGTCTGGGATCAGCCACAGCCTACTGGGGCCAGGCAGGCTGAGCTCTGCCTTGCCAGGAGGCCATGGCCTGAGTTAGGGCTCTCCTGGAATCACCAATGACCAAAGCAGCTCTCTGGTATGCATTACTGGATGCTGAAGAAGAATCAGTCTCAGTTTATCTCCATCTAGTGTCCTGAAACCTTTAATTTGTCAGCTGGTTGAGCTAAACCTCTCAAACACTGCTGTCCTCCTGAGGTGCTTGATGCTGCACCTCCTCTTCCTCACATGCATCTCTCCTTGAGTGCTGTCCAACTTGTTCTATTTTTTCTCAGCTGGTGCTTGTAAACTAATTGGTTTCCTTGTTCATTCCAAGACATGGGGGAAGTATCCCATTATCCTGCTGTTCAGTCAAGTAATATTCAGGCATGATATTGCCCACTTGTAACCACTTTTAGGACATTGGATGAAAAGATCTGGGAGCAGAGAAATTGAAGAATGCAGCTAAATTGAAGATATATATATATTCTCATCTAACATGGAATAACATTGACTAAAGGAAAAGAAAGTAGCACATCTTTTTTGCTTAGTTTTCTTGTATGATTTACTTCCTCAGCAATGCAAATCAAATCAGATACATCCATGAGACTACTGCTTCCAACTCAAATTGGAAGGGCAGCAGGTAAGAACTGGAAAATTTATTTTCTGTTTAACTCTCAGGAGCATGTCATAAACCTGGGACCTATCGTGATTGAAAAAGCAAGTAATTAGATAATGACACATTAATAATGACATCACACAGAGATGTTTTATTAAAACATCTGAGATAAAATGTGCATGGTAACCAAAATTCTAGTACACCATGAGTCTAAGTCCGTGCACTTTAATTTGGTCACAGGGAAACCTCAAGCATTTTCAGCATTATTTCAAAAACACTTTAAACAGACTCCATTGTAGGGCGAGAGCTTTTTGGTGAGAGATATTTTTTGCTTTGGCATCAAAGGAAATATTTCATAAAACACTTACTGTGATGTAAAATATAAGCACAGTTTCAAGCTAAAATGTCTGAGTTCTTTCATGTTTCAGCCTTCTCCACCCTCTCCCTCTTCAACTTTGTGCCAGGTCATCAGCTCTTTCCTTTCACTCCAGTTCCTCTACTACATTTTATTCTTTTCCACTGGCTGAAGAGGGATCAAACTTTTGTGTTGTTATTTTGATGCTTCACCAAACATTGCCCTTCCAAGTTTCTTAGTCAGCAAAGTCCCAGATTGTCGACCTTGAGCATCCTCTCATTCCTGTATCCCAAGAAGTCCTGGTCTCTGGGACTGTGCTCATGTTAGCAAATGAGTGCAGCCCAAAGGGGCAGGTCTGAAGACAACAGGAGCTGGCACGCAGCTGGTGGCTGAAATCCAACCTGTGCACACGTTAGGAGATTTTGCTTTGGGCAGCTTCTAGGCTGGTCCTGTGGGGAGCAAGCAGAGCACACCTTTCAGTTTCACTTCATCTGAGAGGGGCCCAGTTTGTGTGTCCTGCTCGCTGCTGGAAACCAAACCACAGGGATTTGCAGTGGTACAAGGGCAGTATGAACTGGAATGTTAACATAGGTTTCCTCTTTCCTGGCTTTGCATTTGACTCTCTGTACTTTCCATTTTCCCTTTGTCTGGTCAAGGAACACTTTCTGTATCTCCCAAGACTCATTTGAACTTAATGAGTGTCTCCCTTCCAATCATGAACTTTCCTGTCTTACCCTTCCTTCTTGCTGCTCGAATTCCAGCAGGAAGAGAAGAAGGGAAGATGCTCTCCCAGCTTGGCACTAGCCAGGAAAGTCCCACAGACTCAGCTCTGAAGCACTTGCCAGCATACAGGTAATATTTTCCCAGGCACAAGTCTAGGCACAGGACTGTATTGCTATTCCTTCTTCAAGATCATGAAGAGCATCAAATCTCTTGATAAAGCACTTCGTAAAAAAAACAAAAAAAACCCCAAAAACAGTTATAAGGAATAAATTTCTTTCCTTAATCTTAAAATTAGCTAGATTTTGAAATACTTTTTTCAGTTTAACCTGAATAAGGGAAAGTTCATCTTTGTGTCTGAGAGTTGGCCGTAGAATGAGCCCCGGATGCATAGTCTACAATGTCCCTACAATTAAGTATCACTACTCTTTTCCTTGTGCTATTTCACCCTATGAATTCTCCAAGTGTCATATCTCTAGAGTTGAACATATTTTTATTAATATTTATGGGTTAGTTTGGTTTTTTTTTCCCCATCAAGCCAACATATATAACTTTTCTCAGTCGTAAATCTTCCAGAAGTCCTCAGGAGACCTGGACTCACGAGGATCTGAATCAAAGGTGCTTGCAGTAAAATCTTCTTCATGAGCATGAAGTGACCTGCTCTACTGATGTCTGTGAAATTACATGTACAAAGGGGAATATTGGAATGGTTTCACACATTGACAGTCATTGTGGGCCTCTGTATGAAGCACCTTTTCTATTAGCTTCCTTTTCTTGCATGCCTTCCTGTGAGGGCATTCTTCTAGCACCGATCCAAATAGATCTTTTACAATATAAAATCTCAGGTACCCATTTGAGATGTAAACAGCAAGAGATGAAGAGTGTCACAGCTACATGAAAATACAGGAAAAGGCATAAAACATTTACACGTAACAAGAAGAGTCAAGGATATTGGGGAATTGCATCTTACATGAAAGTTACAGCATCATCATCCTTTGTGAGTGATTGTTGTATTCAGTTATTTTGCATTTTGGAACAGCTGTTGACATATTTTGATGTATGCCATGTAACAATTCTCTTTTATATTTCTTTTCTATTCTATTTTGACTTTTGTTTCCTGGCCACATACTGTACATGTGTACTGTACTGTGAAACAAAGCTCTTAAACCTTGAAAAAAAATTACCTTTTCTTTCAATTCTGCTTGTGGGAATGGAAGATTTATATGCATTACACGTTGTCTGAACAGCCATTGAATAAAATTCACCAAGTGGCACCACTTTGTAAAACCTGTAAGTATTCTATTCAATTGGCTTGCCCATATCCAAAGAAAATGAAGGGACAAATTAAAGGCAAAAACTTTAGCTGGAGCCTCCATCTGAATAATGACTTTGTCATGAAATAGAATTTTCAGAATCATGACTTTCAAACAGAGATGTAGCCATGAGACAGGGATGCAAACCTCTGAGTTAAATAGCCTCTATGTGTAAACCAGAAACCAATTAGAAATATTACAATAATCAAACAAAGCCTTAAAAACACCAAAGTCGTTTGTTGCTCTATATACTTTTCCATTATAAATGCTGTCCCTTAGCAATTCTCCAGGACAAAACCTGTGCCTCTATACTTTAGTGAAAAACTATTAGGAATATAAGAATGAATATGGAAAGTTACAGGTGCCCAAGCTGCCCATTCCCTCGGTATCCCTGTTGGGCCCAGGCTCTCTGCCTCTCCACTGATATTTTCCTCTGCACACTCACATAGAAAATCAAGCAGAACTTGGGTCTAAAGTACCTTTATTAGCATTAAATTGGATTATTTAAATGTTAGCCTAACATACTTAATTTGGCATTTGTGTTTTCCTAAGAGCATAGGTTTGGTTTAATTTGTTTCATTTCCTCCTGTACCCAGCTGTCTGTAATTTTACTATCAATTTCTATACTTTTATGGTGACTTAGATAAATATTGCTAAATTATGGAGATTTTATAAAAGCCAAACAGGTAATACCATTAACCTCAGCAGTCAAAAATAATCCTATTAAATTTCCAGTCAAATTGCCTCGTAATGAATGTGCAGTAAAACCCACAAAAATTAACCATTTCACTGCAGATCAGTAAACCATGTGCTGAATATTTTTCTTCACCCATTGCTGTAACAGCCTGTCACCACAGAGTTGTCCAGCCAGTGGATGGTGATACAGGGATCTTCTGGTCTGAGGGCCACCTTGAGCACACTGGTGTTTTTTAACACCAGCAGCTGGGTAAATACATAGTCACATTTGCACTGCTTGTCTCTGGCCACAAGAATGGCTTTTCCAAAAGCTTTGAAGGCCAATGAAATGCTAAATCTTTTGGTCTCTTTTATTATTTTATTTATTTGGTCTCTTTTAATGGACAAATGTCTTGCTACATTTTGCATCTTTTTCATTCTGAAAAAATGCAAGATTTTGATCAAGATATACCTGCTTTTCTCAAGACTCCATAAAGCTATTGGCTTAGGAAATGGAATCAGCACAAAGAATTTCCTTGTGGAGATTTCTATTAATAGCTTTGCATTTTTATTAAAGCAGGATAACTCTTAAAGCCTCAGAGATATTGATGGGCTGAAGGGCTGAAGGAGAAGTTGGTTAGCAATTTCTGCTTTGCAGGGGTTTTCTAGGGGCTGAGCTCTGGCTGATTAATCCTGGATCATGGGAGCTTCTGCATGATGGCTGATCCAACTGGTGACTATCAGAGCCTCTGAATGATACAATCCCCTACAATCTGGCAAGTTTTGTTTCTTTAGGTCTCTCTTAGGGCTTAACATCTCTTATCATAATTGGGAAGAACCACAGCTGATGTTCATAATGGGCAATTGTTACTCCAAAGCCCTCAGGTCTCTGGATGATAGCTCAGTGCATTAAATGACCTTCATCTCTGGATGAAAAATGTGAAATAATTAGCCTGAAGTGCAGCATTTCTGAAAAAATGCTTCAAATGCTCCAAATTCCCAAACCTGGCAACTGCTGCCTCCTTTTAGCATGAGGTCAGTCCTGGATAGTTCACTGTTTATGTCTGTGAAAAGCTTTTGGATCTGAGTCTGGGCCTCAGTGTGGGCTTCTCACATCCTTCCCCCTTGCCCAGTGAATTCTCCTCACCCCAGGGCACTGTCCTGCAGAAACAGCTGATAAGGAGCAGGTGAGAGGCTCAGAATTCAGGCAGCTGTTCCTGCTCTCTTCAGCCTTTTTTTCACCCTGTTCCTAGCAAGGAGCAGCTCAGCCCAGAGCTTTAGCAGCACTGTTGTATATCTCCATCACCTCCAAAAAAAAGCCTGGAGAGAGGAAAATACCTGGAAAAATAAGTACATTAGGAAAGGGAGTAAGAGAACTGCCAACAAGAAAACAAATGTACAAGAGAGGAGATGGAGAAAAAGGAATGAAGGCATGAAAGAAGATAAAAACAGATATAAAGAAAAAACTATAGGGGAAAAAACACAAACCAAAATCAAAACAAAACAAAACCCAAACCAACCAAACAAAAACAACAAAAAAAACCCCAACCAAAACAAAAACAAAAACAAAAAAACAAACAAACAAAAAAGAAACCAAAAGCAACAAACAAACAAAAAAAACAGAAATGAAAACATGCTGAGGAGGGGTATGAGCCACCCAGGAATTTTCTATTACACTACTAAGGAAATTCAGCAAAGAGATAACATGGGAAATACTGACTTAGGATTCTTTCCTCCTCTAAGCTGTTTGTGCCAGATAATCAATGTCCAGATTGTTTCTTCCAATCTTTTCTAGCTGAGGCATTTTTCTTTTGCTTGAATTATACCTCTATTTAACATACGTTCGATTATCATTCTTGTGGTAAGTACTGTTAGTTGAAGTTGTGCTTTCCCAGAGTGTGATTTTTGTCTCTGATTCCTATTCAATATGCCAAACTGTAGCTGCTATTACCAGTGGAGAAATGTGGCTTTTGGTTCGCTGTTGGAAGTAAAGCAGCAAAATCTGCCTGACAGTTGTGTGTGCAGAATGAACATACAAAGCCCCTAAAACATCTCTCTGGGATGGGAGTTACAAGAGAGGGAGCCTATTTTCAGTCTGTTTAAGTAGATAGTACTTTCAAGGTACCATGCCATCCATTTGAAGAAAATCCATCAGCCTATTAAATAAATAATTTCTTTTAGTACACTGGGCAAAATGTACAAAACTCCACTGAACTCTCTTTTCACAACCTACAAATCATGTGCAGTATCTGCATTCTACAGTTTCCATCATGCCCACAGTGCTATTGGAGCCCAGCCTCTGTGTAATCATTATCCACCAACCATCTTAGCTTCATCATGCTGGGAAAAAAATAAATTTAGAATTTATTTTATCCATAGATGAATGAGCAGCTCCATGAAATGTCGCTCTTCCTAGAAATCTTCATGTACTTAACATAAACAGTTCTTCAGTTTTTTGAGGGCCATATAAACATGACTGAATAAGGAACTTATGAACTTCTGCATCTAAGAAATACATTTGTTCATAAGATGCAAGGATAATGGAGAAGAGACACAAACAACTTCTCAAAGTGCTAAATGGTCAGCTGGCAAAAATCCCCATCTTTCCACTGCATTCTGGCTTTCATAGAAGTTCATATTAAGATTCATAAAGGTTCATAGTTTTCATAAAAGAATCTTATCTTTGGGTTTACAAGAATGACAGAAACATTTTGATTTAATGATTTTTCTCTTTCAGTAATTCAGCTTTAACAAACTTATTGCACATTGCATTCCTCATTGCATGCATAGAATATGTGTACTTACTTCTCACAGATTTATGAGTATTTTGAAATTCACACATTTAAACAAGAAAATAAAATCTGTCTGTTATCTGTCTAATGCCATAGGAACTGTCAGTGCCTTAATTAAATCTTAGTTCTGATACAACTCTGAAATAGCGTCAGAGCCTGGTTTCTTGTATGAGCTCTCTGCAGCTGAGAGCTGACCCAGGGAAGTGTTCAGCACCAGAAAGGGACAGCACAACACTGTCCTCACTGGAGCTGGCCTCAGCTCAGGCACTGCCTGCTTTATGTGCTGCTGGTTCTGCTGTCACTGCAGCTGCCAGGTCCCTGCTGGAGCTGAGGCTTCCCCTTGCTCCAAGCCCCAAGCAAACCTCCAGGCATACGTGCCTAATCTAAAGAGACAAGGTTGGGAAGAATCGCTACTACACACTTGAAATACAAGGCAGGGAAAAGTAAATCTGCTGTTTAAGGTATTTTTGACTCCTAGCTTTACCTGAGGTGATATATGAAGTCTAGGGCAGAGGAGAGAGATGAACCTTAACCTTCCATTCAAGTGCATTTAACCATAAAACTGTCATTTGTCATGGCATGCATGATGAATGCACAAATACAACTGCTTTCCACATTGTTCCTCATGGAGGATTTTACAGCCGTGACACTGCACAGGAATCAACTGTCTTGATTTAGTTCCCTACATCTGTTGTACAACCTCCCCAGTGCTGCGAGGAACCAGCCCTGAAGGCTGACATGCCTCTTCTGAGACACCATAAAAATGCACGTGTTGTGTTTGGAAAGCTTTGTGGTGGGATGATGCCAGGGCCACTGAGATAAATAAAGATGTTTAAATGGCTTTCTGAAAGCTGCTTCTACAGAATCTTCCTTTGCAGTATTTGAAAGCTCTCTTAAGAGGCCATCAACACTGGCTGAAATTAAGAAATTAAATTAAAGCAAGTGCAATAGTAAAAAGGAAAACCCCAAAACAAAGCAGATGCCCCATAAGGAGCTGTGCCTCTAAGCTTTGTGAGTTTTAGGCAGACTCATAGGATATAACTCATACCAAAGGTCTTAAAACACTTGGCGCCTCAAGGGATTAGTAGACTTATGTCAGTAACAATGTCATTTAATTCCTGTGACACCTACAACCTTCCTGTCTTTATCCCCATACCGATTGGAACTTCTGAACTTCCTGGAGACAAAAATCTTTCACTCCCTTCACTGGGTCAGTAGCT
The DNA here is from genome assembly GCA_037013685.1 of Acridotheres tristis. Classification (NCBI taxonomy): domain Eukaryota; kingdom Metazoa; phylum Chordata; class Aves; order Passeriformes; family Sturnidae; genus Acridotheres; species Acridotheres tristis. The sequence continues at coordinate 8,346,241 of CM072893.1, read as the reverse complement.
GGGTTCCTGATTCCTATCCTCACTTGTCTTCTGTGTCTACTGCTTAGAGGGAGGGTGCTCCAGAGTGGGTTCCTTGAAGGATGCTGTCCATGCTGTGCAGCTGAACTCCTTCAGCATCCCTCCTGGCTGCTGACTACAACTGAGAAAGGAGGGAGATGTGCCACTGTCCTGTGCCTTGGCCAGCCTGGCCTCGGGCTGGGCCATCAGTGAAGGGAAGAGACCCGGTGACTCAGGAACATGACCAGGAGAAAAAGCAGGTCCTGGTTTAGCAGCCCTGGAAGGGTTTGTTTTTTTGTTGTTTTTTTCCTAGCACATAGATAGGAACCACGAGCATAGTATTTAAATGTTAGAACTTCTCAAGAAACCATAATTAAAGGAGTAAGCATCAGTCAACTCTTCCCTGTAGACTGGTACCACATGGTCATTTTTTTATTTAATTCTGCTGGTCTATTTTGCTTTAGTGTCCTATTTCTTTAACATCTAACAATATTTTCTTTCACATGCTGTAGCTTAACACCTTAGCACTTCACACTGTGTGGTATTCAAAGCTTTTTACATTATCTTATTGTAATTTCAAAAAAGGCGAGTTATTCAGTATGTCAGAGGAAATAGCTCCCTTCCACTGCTGGGGCTGAAGGCAAAGGTTTGTAATCTGTCCTCAACTTTATTAAAAAACATAAGGCATCAGCCTTCATGTAGCTCAAATACATTTCCTTGCATGATGACAAACCATGTCTGATACTGTAGAATGAACTCGATATGAATTTCTATTCGGTGCACTCAGCCTTCTGAATACTATTTAATTCTCCAGTGCTGTGTGATTGAACACAGTGATCATGGAAACAGAATGCTTGCTCAGCCTTGCACTGCTTTCCTTTTCTCCCTCTTGGGGTGTTTTTTCCGTGATTTTTTTCCCATGCCTGTGTCTGTGGGTTGAACATTATGTTCCATGACCAAGGAGAATTTTACTCTCAGACCTGCCCTTGGTCCCAGGATTGCACAGCCCTGCCTTGGCAATAGCACAGCCAGTGTCTCAGCAGCCATCCCATTCTCTCTTTACATACATAAATAGAAATGAAGAAAAACTGGAAGTCTTAATGCAGCTGAGATTTCTGTTTTGGACTATCTCCAGGGGCCTTCTGTGGCAGTGGCACAAGGGCTCTTGTGTTGCTACTTAGTCCAGGGTCTCAGTGACACCCATGACTCGGTGACACCCAAGTTCCATCTCTTGGCTCTCAGGGGTATATGACTTGCTAGTCTTGATGTCATTAAGTTTTGACTTGGGACACGTGCCTCAAGATTTAGAGCACATACTAAAAAATTAAGAAAATCAGATGATTTTATGTAACTGGGGCAGAAACTGGAGAAGTACGGAGGTTAATAAGGCAAAGAGGTTTTTTGTTAAAGCACAAGGCTCTTATTCCCAAGTGAATCCAAGCTTTTCTATAGCAAATCTCCAACTGTGTACATCTATTTCTGAGATACCTGTGCCTGGTAGGTTCGGTTTTAGCAGCTCCAGCTGGCCTAGAGGAATGTGGAACATGGGCAATTTACAGCATATCATGCCTGTGTCTCTTTCAGGTGCTGGGATTGGAGAAGCATTTTATGTTACAGAGAATAAAATTCCTGCATTCTCTGTCATGACTTGTGAAGATTAAAGAAAAGATAACCTGCCCAATCATCATTATACACTCAAAAGCAGAACTGGAAAAATCCATGCGTATCGGTTCTGTCAGTCTCAAGGAGATCTGCAGAGGAAACAAATGACCCACAGTAAAAATGGATAATACTTCACAAAATTGGTACCTGGGAGCCATGTGGCTAAACTAGCAGTAAAAATGACCCATTATTTTCAACATGAAATTACTTCTCTCTGGAAGTATAGAAAAGAGATTTTTATGCTGTTTTACCACCTGCTCCTCATCCCTGGGATCTGTGTATTCAGTTTTGATTTATGGGGGAAAGTGGGGGGAATCAGATGAATTTTAACTGGCATATATCAAGATCATAGTGGTTTGGGGTTTTTCTCCCAGGCTATATCTTTTTTAATCTATTTTTGTAAAATAGCACAATTTTTACTTCTTGTAAAAACAGAGAATTTTTGGTTACTTCTCTTCCAATATTTTATCCACTGCTCTTCTGTTAAGCATCACTTTTGCTAAAGAATAAAAGCAAGTTATTTGATATATGGTGGGGCTTGCCAGCAGATAATTCGATCATAGGTCAGCTCAACTGTTACAATAATTTCTTTCTTATTTATGTTAATAACTATTATGAATGTGCACAACTGTACTCATGGGTGCATTAATACTTACAAAAAATGTTAATTTAACTGCTCTGGCATTAGACATGCTGTAGACATGCTACAGCAGTGTAGTAATTTTGCCATTGCTCTTCAATATGTGAAACAGAGTATGCTGAACCCATTATAAGGTCATTAAAACATAGAAATAATATTTTGGCAGGTTAAAAAAAAGAAAAGTAGTCTCACCCTCATGGAAAGCCAGGAGGCTCAGTGTGCAAACTGCCCTCAAAAATTAACAATTAACTAACTTAGGTCAATGAACTGCACACTTCAGTCACTGTGGAACAATGACATCAAAGTCTATTTGTTAATGCTTGCTAGGAGGAAAAGGTAGGAGGGTTTTGGAGGCAAAGTGTTGCAAATGGGGTCCAAACCCTCCATACAGGAGAGAAAAAATGCAGTTATGTGTACTGTGAGTATATTTTCCTGTTTAGAGCTGAGAAATTACATGTACAGTTTTTAGAGAGAGTCAACCCGAACTGCTGGTTAAGAGGGATAAAAACTGAGATGAAAAAGGCAAAAGAAATAAAAAGAAAACCCTGTTTCTGTGGATGTAATTAGATTAGCTGACATAGAGTTTAATGACTGATATTTTTAGGCAATCTGGGAAATTTGGATATAATTGATATAAAGATTCAATCAGTGATTAACACTACTTTGGTCTTTGGAGATAAAATTTAGTGCAGGTTCTTTACAAAAAACTTAGTGAAAAAATACTATTAAAAATTCTTCTAAAATGTTTTATTTTTTCTATGACTTTTATTGTAAAGACTTTTTTTATTTTAATAAACTCTCTGTTTATTACTGAACCTTTCCTGTACTGTAGTCTTAATTTAAAGCTTATATTTTCAATTTTCAACTCAAATTGTATGTCAGAGGTAATTATCATTTTTTAGGTCTTGTGAATAGAAATGTCTAATGAATTGGAAGAACAGAGTCTTTATAAAGACTTGGTTTTAAATACAATATCAGAGTGTGTTTTTCCAGAAACCCCAATTTTTATCACAGTAATGATGTTTTTAATGTTTCTCATTAGAAACATCCTGATGGGTAGAAATTACTCTCCCAATCAAGAGGTCAGGAAACTGAGAGAGAAAGAATGAAGAGCTCCTGCCCTGGAGATGCCTCTGTAGATACTAAAAATATAGCAGTCCTCTGGGGTATTTTGTGACTAATATCTGCTTTTGAACCTTCTTGTTGAAAGCCTTGTCTAACTCCAAAGTAAATTTGATTTGAAACTGTAACAAAGAGAGCATTTTTAAGAAATGTAGTTTTTTCTTCCATCTTTCCATATCAAGAGAATGTGGACTGCATGACAGAAATGGAAGTCCAGGGTGGAAAATATACAAAATTAATTGAAGTGTCTTTTCTGGAGAATAGTGCCTTTTGTGTTACTCTTTTTTGTTGTTGTTGTTTGTGAAAATTGTGATATATAACAAAGTGTTTGAACAAGTACCTTAACTGGAGAGTATTAATATCATGGATTTTTGTCTTTGAAAAGAGAAAAGCTTTAAAATGATCCAATTTCAAAATTCTATCTTTGAACAAGCTTAGAATTCTACTTCTCCCTAGTCTTCTCTCTTCTTACTTTTCTTTCTAGTATATGTGATAGCTATATATATATGCTGTTCTTTGAAATTCTCTAAAGTAAATGTATGCTATTTGTCACATTAATCATAAATCAAAATCATTCTGGGTACCGAACTTTTCACTGTTCCTCATATGCACCTGGAATTACTGTTATTTAATTATTGTAGAGAGATATTTTACTTGAAAAATGGCTAAATACAAGAGCATTAAACTATACTAAAAAATAATAAATTCTATTTAGCCTGTTTGTTTAGACAGCTATGCTTCTGAATGGTTTCTTAGCATGGGTAGGAGACTTCCCAAGGCATGATTTACTGCTCGAGAGGTGTGGATTTGGATTCACAGTTGTGGATGTGCTCCAAATGGCACTGTTTGATCAGAGGAACGAGCTATTATTTATAAGGGAGAGCTGAGTGTGGAGAAGTTTCAGGATGAATGAAATATACTAATCTATTTCAGTGGTGTATAGTTCTTGAGTAACATCTGAAAGAAAAAAAGAGTTTATACAATAAAACAGAGCAATTTGGATTTTCACAGTTATAGCAAAGGACTCTTCCATAGCCTTTGAACAAGGAGTTGGGTTTAGTCCTGACACACCCCTGGTTGCTGGTTTGCAAAGATCTTGTTCTTGGGGAGATCATTCCACATTTCAGCATCTATTCCATCTGGTTCTGGTCCCACAGTCCCTGTGGCTCATTTGGATTTCTGCTTTTCCAGAGGATCCAATGCACTTTTTTCCTGTGTACTGGTTTTGTGGCTAAGAAACAGGGCAATACATGCAGCTGGTGCCCTTGGTTTTACTTGGAGATTCTTGTTCACACAAACCCCTGTTCCGGCTTCCTCTGGCTGGCTGGAATTAGCTAAATAAGACCAAAGTCCCACACATTCATTGCAGGACCTAATTCAAGTCTAATTTACTCCTTTATTGATCTGTATTTGGTGTCATTATTTTTAAAAGTCAGGTCCCTATTTTGGATATAAAAACCTCATCTTTCATAGTTTTTCTCTTTGGTCCCACTTCTTTATCACCATTTATCTTTATCACTTTCTGTAGCATTATGTCCAGAACAGTGCAAAACAGTGGAACAAGTCCGGTCTGTGCTGACCAGGTGAATTCCACCACTCACGGATACAAAAATTTACAAAATCATTTGTTCACTCTCAGCATTTCTCACTTTTAATGCTATATTTTTTAACATATTGTGTTAAATATTTATTCTAGCTTTCAGAAACAGCTTTTTCTCTATTTTTTCTCTTTTTTTTTTCAAGATACAAAGTATAAGGTCCACACTGTACTTCTGAGAAGAATGGTAATGCACAGAGGAGTTATTATTCTAAAAGCAGGATGTCTGTTTGCTCTGTCCAATTACCATTAACATTATGCTGTTTTAAGTACTAATGAATGAGAACTGAAATTTCTAATTGTGGTGGGACTTTCTATAAGACAGTAGGTAAACAGTGAATATTAAAGGGAAATACAACTGAGAGGCAATGTTATGTTGCCCCTGAAGTCTCCTGAAGGGACTGGTTACTATTATAATTGGGCATGTTATTAGACATCCTAATTTATCCATATATTCTATATTCTCTTTTTCTCAAATGAAAGAAAACTGCCTCCTTCAGTATATGAAGAAAAGACCTGTAGGGCACCTACTCCTCTCCTAATGCTCTTGCTGTGAGTTAAAACCAGGTAAATGTAGATTCTGTGCTGCCCTGTGCTTCAGGGCCTCAACCAGCTGTGGCTCATGACCAGGGTAGAGTAAAACCCTTACAACAGCTGACAAGGTCGGAGGTTAATTGCAGTCCTTAAAGGAAAATTGTGACTCCTAAATGTCCAGTACTGGAGTCCTGCAAAAGATCCTTCAAGACTTCTCACTTTTGACTCTTTCTTCTGCTTTTTTTTTTTTTTTAACCTCAGGAGATTGTTGTGGGGTTCGGTGGCTTTATGTTGGTGGAGTGACATTTTCCTCAATCCTTTTGGATCTTGCATCAGTCATGAGGACAGTTTGCTGCAGAATCCAGATTATCCATTGAACAAACAAGCACCAAACTTGATAACATCAGGATAAAGAAACACAGCTTAGCAGACACTTATTCATGATAATTTTCCATAGAAATCCAGGACAGTCAGACTTGAAATTGAATTTTAGAATACCCAGAAATTAGGTGCCTTGACTCTTTGCTATTAATAGATCTATCAGACTTTGAAACACTAGATGAAGCACCAGTTCTAATTGATAGCTGTGTGCTGAAAGAGTAAGTATTTATTCCAGCTCCTCTATTAGAGACATTGGCACTCTTTGAGAGAAAAAGGAATAGTTCTATTTTTCAGGGTGGGATGGTGATGGAAGGTGGTGTATTGTCCAATACAGAGGGACCAGGGCTGTGTATGGCTGATGGCAAACAGGGACAAATGTTCCAGGAAGAAGCTCGGGGACAGCTCAGACTGCATTTTGGGGAGTGAGACTAAGGCAGAAACGGGAATTGGTGTTGTGGATTACACAGCAAATAGCCAGGTTCACTACCAGGGCAGGCAAATAGACTTGATTCTAGGGCTGAAAGGGGGGAGATGTACACAGGGTCAGGGCAAAGCAGCAGCACCCCTCCACAGCAGTGTGTGGTGCCAGGTCTTGAGCTGCTGCTCAGGAGCACAGGACAAACCCAGGGCACAGCACAGCACAGCCAGCCCTCCTGCAGCTGCCCTCGCTCGTTCCACTTGGAACTTCTGATCAACAGCCAAGGGTCCCAAAAGACAAATAACATCACTGTAATGTACATCCCTGAATAACCCTCTTCACCACAGCTGAGAGGACAGAAGAAGGGATTTCAAGGGTATTTATTGGATGTATTCATGCTTTCTTATCGTAGGGTAGTTAATACATTTCGAAAAAATCAGTATTTACACATCAGAAAGGCTTTTTGATGCAAAGCAGCTGTGGCAGTATGAACCAAGCTTTCACCTTTTTTTCCTGGCAGTTTAAGCTAAAAGTCAAATATTTAAGGCACAGAATGTTATGTTTGTAATTGTGCAGCCCAGCTGGATGTTTCTACCAGCATAGTACACTGGCTACCAAAACCTCATGTGAAGAGACATCCAGACATCAGAATGAATTACCACCTGTGGTCACTGAGCTGATACCTGCCAGAAATGCTGCTGTCTGTAAAGATATTAGTTGTCATTCTGGGAAAATTAAGTCTCAAGAGCAGGAGCTCAAAGCTCCTCTGGTGTTGGTATCTCCCTTTTGAAGGGTATTGGAAAAAAAAACAAAAGGGGAAAAGTAATCTCCTCTTATTCATGAGGGATCCAAGAAATTGAAAGAGTTAATGGCTGGATCTGCTGTCCTTAGAACTGCTGGAACAACTCATTGTTGGTCCTACACAGCAGGAGACAGGTCCTGTGTGACTCATGCAAGATAATGAATGGGCCCAGTATTGACTAAAATTGATTCTTGCACTACTTCTTCCCTTTGGTCTTGGAGTAAAGGGAGGGTTTATTTCTGACCAAATTGCCCTACTTCACAGCCTGCTCTCAACCATCCCTGGAAGCCCTGCTTCCTTTAGCTTGCTGCCATGTGCTGCAAATCTAATGATTTACAACCCTAAAAATTACAGCCTCCATGATTCATGTTGCTGGTGCTCTTATATTAGTCTAATCACTGATACACATTTTACAAAAAGTTGACAAATATGTCAGATTATTGAGGTTTATTTTACCTTTGGCTATGGATGATTTAATACAGTAGGAAATCAGGTTAGGGAAAGCTCTGAATATGTATTTTCCAGTGGGAACAAAATAAAAAAGTTTTTCTCGCCTCCTCTCACTGCTTCTCAGTCATCGAGAGAGAAAGAAATGTTGAAAATGACACATGAGCTGCTGCAAAGCCTAAAAATAAGATAGCTTTTATTTTATATTTGGAAAGGGAGATTAGTTTATTCTGTGGCTATTTTTCTTTTTTTTTTTAATCTTTTAACAAGGTGGCATTTAAAGCAGACACTCATTACATTAAAAGAAGCAAACAAATTTATTGCATTTTATTGCTGGTGAGGTGGATAATGGGAAAAGATATGAAAAGTGAGGGAGAGTGTGGGAGGTGGGGGCACTTACAGGGAAATACATTTGTGTGGGTTGGGTTTAGCAGCTTGAGACAGAGAAGTACTTAGACAAATTGCTTTGCATTTACACTCAGAAATGAAGAATAGCCTTTCTCTTAAAAGGAACTAGATATGAGCCATTCTTGAGGCTGGTATTAGGTAGGCAGGACTGAGGATGCTGCTGGCATGTGGAAGTGCTAATTAAGGCCAGAACAAATGAGTAACCTTCCAGGTCAGTAGTAGTAAAGGTCCCGAGGTTAAAAAAAGAGGACAACTGACTTCTAAGAGACTTTATTTTTAAATTTTTTTTTAATATTTCATGGACCTTACAAAGAGTTTTGACATTGGCCTCAGACACAAACTGCAGAAATAAAAAAACAAAAGCCACCGAGTTCATGCTTTGAAGTTCACTAGGATTAGCCACACAAGAGCAAATTCCAGGAAGAGAAGGTAATCAAAATGCAGGCAAGCAATTAGATCTGCATATTAAGTATGAAAATACACGGTGCTGGGTTGCATATTAAGTAAGTGCAGTAACCTTGTGCTTCTGGAGTTGCTCAATGAGGTTACTGTACAAAGGAGCTCAGAGGACTCACCTCCTGAGGGGAAAATTGCTTTTCTTTTGCTACGACCATGGATATGGTGCTGAAAATGCGCTTTGTGTTAGACCTTATCACGAGGGGCTGGGGACAGCGGGCAGCCGTGGATCCTGCCTGGCTGGGGAAAGGCAGCCACGTGTGGAGCCACACGGGGCAAGGGGATGCCCCTGGCACGGGAGATTCCTGAGCCAGGGCCTTGGACAGGTTTGCAGGGCACACACCACGCTTGACTCACGGCTCTGCTCGGAGCAGCAGACAGGGAATTTTAAAATCTTTATTATTCTAGTGGGCTTTTGTTACAGGAGAAGGAGCCTCTTCAAATTTTGGAAACTAGCACCTCCTGAACAAACTACATTTTATCTGTAATTATCATTAGGATTTTTCTTTCTCTCAAACTAAGGACTGAGATTTTCAAGAGCCTGTGCATTGCACTGGGCCCTCCCTGCTCCCTGCTGTTCCTCACTGGCAGTGAGCACAGAGCTGGGAAAAGATCTGACCATCCAGGCACCCACCCAGGTGTCTTGCTCAGCATTGCCAGCACAATCCATGGGTGCCCAAGGTTAGAGTTACTCCAGTTGTAAGGTTTCAGCATGGAACTGCTACCCTATGCCCATCTCCTGTCCCTGATGGTCTGTCTGTGCACATTCAGTGAAAGCCAGATGTGGATAACCTCCTAACTAAAGGCTTAGATTGTCTAAGGTTTCTAAATGCTCTGTTGGTTAGGACTCAAAGGCAAGCCATGAACTCCCACCTTGTTGGCTCAGTAACTGTTCTCTAAGATCCTGTGGACTTCCAAGGGAGATTTTTCCTCACCTTCTCAAGGAAGACCACTGGTCTGTAGTGAGAAACATGAGCACAACACAAGTCTGAGCTCACCTAACAGTTTATGTGACATAGCACATACAGAATAAAATAAATGCCTGTCTTCCTCTCCTTTCTGTCCTTAATTTCTCTGTGTACCTCTAATCCTTCCACTTATAAAAGTCTCTTGAAGATGAGGTAACTCGTTCAAAGTGGTGAGTTTTGTTGTTTTTTTCTTCAAGGAGCTTCATATTGTGGGAGGGAAAAGATAAGTAATAAGCAGAGGATGGGGAGAGTGATCACCTTTAAGGCAAGCAGCTTAATATTTCAGGAGCCAGGCAAAATCCTTTTGGATCAGCATCCATCATACAACACAGCCAAGATGTTTTATTGTTCTCTTTTTCCCTCCTCTAAAATAGCATGTTTGAGAAAGTGTCCCTTTAAATCTACTCTTGAGTGTCCCACTTCACCAAGCTGGGATTTGCAGTGTTTATCAGCCCTGTGTGTTGGTGTGGGTGTCAGAAATATGCAGGTGATGTCATTTTTCATTCCCTCACCCCGAGTTTAATTGACAATATCATTCCACACCCCTCCTCCCACCCTTCTTCCACCTCTTCAGTTTAAACCTTGTTCTCCCAGGCCTTTTGGGCCAACACTCTTCAAAAATGTGTTACCTTCATAATTTTAAGTTTTCTCTAAGGCAGGGAATTTTCATGACTTCATTTTTACATCGTTCTTGGTATGGAGATGAAAGAAATGTCCTATAGGAATCTACTGCAGTAATCTCATCGAGCAGTAATTTCTTTGGCATACAAAATGAAGAGAGAACTCGCTATTGATTATAGAATCCGACCATTAGTATACTTTGAATTATGAAGATTTGTTGCTTTCATTTTATTATCTTTTTAATAAACAAAACATATCCCTTTTGAATTATCTCTTCTGAATGGAATTTGGTGTTGGAATATCTATTTTTATACAGCCATATTAAATAAATCATGGCTACAGGTCCCTGGGTAAAATATTTTATCATACCTTTAGTCAATTCAGCAAAGATTCCAAGGTAAACACTAAAAGTGTTCCTTTTCTGCCGCCCCCCCCACCCCCACCCAGTGGGATACATCATTACTAGAAAAATGCAAGTTTAGAAAAGAAGTGATTGGAAGATATAGAAAAATAAAAGGGCAAAACCTTAATTGTATTGAGAGAGGAAAGGTCTCAGTGGCCTGGCTGCTCTCTTTTCAAAGGATCTTCCTGCTCCTCACATCCGAGGGGCTCTTCTGGGACAAAACCCCCAAGACCAGCAATGATCCATGGACTCCACACAGACAAGCGTCCTTAGGACTGTCCTGGGAACCAAAAGTCAAGCTTTTGGTTGACTTTTGGTTTAAAAGTCTAGTGAGGCAAAGCTCTTCCTCTGCCTTCTCTTCAGCCGGTGAATGGGAACAGTGATGTATTCAGCTCTTGTCTCCTGTCCCCAGCTTCCTCTGACTCATAAATGGGGATGCAAACAAAACCACCTCCACATTCCAATGGAGCTGTGCCTGGGAGGGAACAGATAATACCTAAGGCGCTGGAGTAACTTGGGACCTTTTAAAAGCCAGGCTTTCAGGATCCTGAAGCTGTCAGGCAAAGCCACAGCCCAGCCTGTAGTACTACATCTTAGTACCTCCCTCATTATGGTTACACTATAGACAGTTGTCTGGAATTACTTACTGAGTCAATTAATGAGATAAAGTAAAAGTGTGAGTGAGAGGGTATTGGGTAATTCAGAGGTTGAAAGGCTATATTGAAAAACATCTGGTGATAATTAAGTTTAATTGTACAATTTCATCTGGCCAGACATAATTACTTGTGACTAAACGTATGTCAGTGCAGCTGATTGACACATACACTGTATAAACAGGGCATGCTTAGGTCAATTGCAGGAAGAAGTAAAAAAGTGTCCTTACAGGAATGAAGCAGCACAAAAAAAATATTGGCAATTAACTTCACACAGTTTAAGACCCATTTTTTAGAAAAAGGTATGTCCCAACCTAGAGCTAGATTTTCTTTTACTTTCTTCTGGACTGTCTCTTCTTTCAGGTTAAATGCAGGTGTAACACTTAGTTACAGTGATTACACTAGAGTCATTTATTGTTGTTAATGCTAAGAGTGGAAGGAGTTACTGGGAGGAGGCAGGAAAATGGTAGGTTTAGCGTGAGCATGACAGGAATCAATAGAAGTGTCTGATGGAATCCAGGAGCTGGTGATTTGGCAGTGCTAAACAAATGCTGAAGCTGGCTAGTTTTTGTCTAGAAGTGCTACTTATGTGTCCTGCTTCACAAGACAAGTCTCCAAATAACCAAAAAAAGTCTCCTTGAAATGTGGTTTGAATTAACCTTGAGATTAGCTCAGTTGGTTTGAGCCTGGTGCTATTAATGCCAAGGTGGATTCAATCCCTCTATGGGCCACTTATTTTAGAGCTGGACTGGAAGGTCCTTATGGGTCCTTTGCAACTCAGAATATTCTGTGATTCTGTAAATAATGTTTGTAACCACTGCTACTTTCATCATCTTCTCTCTCTCCCTGAACTGCTGTGCTGACCTATTACTCCAGGAAGGGCTGCAGCTGTGCAGCCCTGTGCTTGTGGGTGTCTGGCACAAAGAAACTTGAAGACTTGCTCCAGAATTCATCAGGTATTGGAGAAAGTAAATTCTTAACTGAAAATTGCTTTTCACTTCATTTTTCCTTGCCAGGAAAGGATGACTTCCCACGGGCGCTGTAATTCACCGCGGGCCCTACAAGGATGCCAGTTTTACTGAAAATTCAATCTCTTTACTACAATAGAAGGCCAGCTGAGCTGCCATCACAGCAGCACTCAGCTAACCCAGTGCCAATAGTGTGATTCATTGATTATTATCAAATGAACTTTCACTTCTAACTTCAGAAAAGAATTAGACAGAGATGAAACTCACTGTAAGGGCAGCTGAGCAGCTTAGGTGTAATGATGAAAAGGAATGATTACAACTCTCAGCTGTCCCAAGAAACACTTGGGCCTGTGCTGCTTTTACTTAAATATTATTTAGACTTGTGCAATTTTGTTTACAGCATATCTCAACATAAGGTGCCATATGGCAGGAGAGGAGTGGGTGCTAATAAGAGCACATGTGAGACAACTGTGTCTCTGTGTACCCCCTTCCCAGACATCCCAGGAGCACTCCAAGTTGAGACTTTAGCCTGGAGGCAACTGAAGTTTGCTCAAGACTTTTCCTGATTTCAACTCAGGTGTTTGCACAGCCATCTGACACGTTAATAAATTAATGAACACTAGGATTATTCCCAGCATGTGTTTTTCAGGAAAATACATCACCAGGATGCTTTGTGATACTGTTGATCACTGCAGAGCACCTGGAGGCTTTGGATCTGGGATTGTCAGTGCAGGCAATGAGGTCTGCCTGCACTCAGCTCCTCACCCCTGTTTAGGTCACACAGTCCATGCACAGCCATGAGACTGGGCTGCTGGCTGGAATTGCACCCTGGCAAGCCAGCTGAGCATGGGGAAGGCTGGGACACTGTCCCTGTCCCTCCCTGCAGCACAGCAACAGCTGGGCTGACACTGCCAGCACTGGCCTTTGCTGTTGTTTAATTTCCCACTTCAATCTCTTAGTGGCTGTGCCCATACTTCCACTGGGGACTGTGCTGAAGCACAGCCCTTGCTTTCTGCTCCTCAGAGCCTTGCAGGTGCAGCGCCCAGGTATTGCTCACTGTGTACCTGAGATACTCCACTCGTCACCCTGGCCAAGGTGAGCTCTGTGCCCTCTGTGTCTGCCATGGCTCAAAACCACCCCTGAATAATGTTAATCCTGTTGGAGGCTTAACTGGGTATATTCCACACACACAAATGATGAAAATATTTCATCATTTTTCAAAGAAGGAAGAGTTCAAAATGGAGATAAATCAACATCCAATGGAAGGGATATTGATTCATTTCCTCACCTTTGGAATGAATACCTCCCCCTCAGCAAAAAGCTATGAGAGGAAAGCCATTGCTCATCTGAAACAAACAAGGCTCAATAAATCTTAATCCTGCTAAAAGATAGTTCTGAGAGGAAACCAGATAAATTCAGCTTAGCATTCCTCCAACCAAAAATTACATTACCTTTCTCTTTTACCATTGGCTCTAGTACTTGGGCTGTGTTTTTAATGAAAAATTACTTAACTGTAGAACAAAATTCTCATTTTAATAGCAAAACTGTATTCATATTCTGCTATTTGTTCTATTTAATCAGGGGAGTTCCACATTTGTCTCATTGAATATCTGACTTTGGCCTATGGCAGTACCAGAAGTCAGAGAGCATTTTAAGAGCTTCCAGCAGAATATCTCTAGTCCAAGCAATCTGGTAGGGCTGTAATCCACAAAGTACTGAACTATGGGTACTTGTTCTGCTCAAGACCTAGGCCAGTCTCAGGAATCCAAGGAGCTGCAAGGAGGTGCTTAGTGCTGAGGGAATGTGTCAGTAACTCCCAGATTTGGGCCTCTAGCTCATGCTGGACATATTTCCTCTGAATATTTTATGCAACTCTTTTAAAATGTATTCGTTTTGTACAAATTCCTCTTGTATTTGCTTCTTATGAATATTTATGGAGTTGGCATTGCTGCTGTGCAAAATCTGCATGGAAGGTATTTTATATCACTCTCTGGGCCAGTCCCACCAGCACTACACTGTCCCACACTCCCACTACACTGTCCCACACTCCCACTACACTGTCCCACATTCCCACTACACTGTCCCACACTCCCCATCAGCCCAAAGGACACGAGGTGCCTTGTGGGGACACCACAGCTCCCTGGAGAGCTGGGAGCCTCCTTGGGCAGCAGAAGTTTCTTGTCAAATGCACATAAATGTTCTTATCAACTCCACTGGCTACAGCATCAACATGCAATGACAAAGGAATGACATTCAGCACCACTGCAATCAGACATGTCTGGGGAGCTGGGTGTGTTGGGAGCTGCCTCAAAAAGGGCCTTAGAAGCTTTCTTCTGTAACTGCTTTAAGACAGTGGCAATGTAAAACTGTCTCAACTGTGGCTCAGACTGACACACAGAAAAAGTTGTGTTCAGTAATCCACACTAATTATTTTCTTGCTGCTACTCAGTCCTTGTTATTCAGGAAACCTCCTTCCTAATGGGCAATTATGGAATGACCTGCATGCGAAAAATTGCTTTTTATATCAATCCGTATATCTGTAGAGAATGATGGCATCTCTTCTATATATGTCATGTATATAAGAATCTCTATATGTGTAGGATTTGTATATTTTATAAATACAAAAATAATTAACACATGCTTTATTTGTGTATATATTTTTTAAATATGCAATTTAGACATATAGTTCAATATCTGCACTCTATAAAAATATGCATCCTCACATAATCTAAAATCTTATAGAGATTACATAATTGTAGCTAATATGCCTATAGAGTCTTTAGAGTCTTCTCATTCACCTCAAATTACTTTTTTTTTTAAATTTCTCTCCTATATCTTTGTTACCTGTGACCAAAAAGAAATTTGGTGTTAATATATTGTCTGCATTTGATTACATTTAAAATTTTGTTTTATATATAGATGTACCTATAGCACATGTGCATACATTGTACTTATCATACATGATGTACTGTAATGTGGATATATACATATATAATGTATCACAATGTAATATTGCAATAAGTTAATGTGGTCCAATATTATACATCCAAGTATTCTATGCTATATGCCACATAACATCTATCATAGGCAACATTCTGTAAATTGTGTTATGTTATAGTGTGTAGCATGTGACCTGTAACACACATCATGTAATATGATGTTGATCACGTATGATCAGTGCAAGCTTCACAACTGCTGTTACCTACCATAATTGAATGATGTTGTTTTGTTTTAAATCTTGTTAAAGAAGACCTTTCTGAGAACAAGTATGCCATTAATTACTTTGTCTAGCAGGAGCTTGTTCTGTCTGATCTCTCTCATCCATGATAAACAGGTACTATCATTTCACATTCTCTCCTTATGAAAGTTTTCCTCCAAAACCAATCATTTTATTTCTGTGGACCTGTTTCTACTCTTCAGATTTTTAAGATGCAGCCAGCAGAACACACTATTGAAGGTGAAAGACCACTGATTTCTGAAATTATATTCTGCACTTTTTCTATAAATCTGTATTCCCTTTTTAGCTGTGTTATTGCTCTGGCTGCCATCCCACCACCCTTGTACACTGAGTAAAACTGTTTATGACTCCAGGTCCACTTCCTCAGTGATCACAGTTAATTGAGATACAAACAGGAGATGGCCACAGAAGTGTTTCCTGGCTGGTGTTGCTCAGACTGAAGCACTGAATATCTAATTGCCCAACACTAGGGTTGTGTTTTTTACTGTTCATTTCGGTCTGCTTAAGTGGTGATTGATTTGAAATAAAGATTTTTTTTTTTTTTTTTTTTTTTTAGTGCTGCATACTTCATGGGTTTTTGTGGGATATGCTGTTTTCAAACTTGATCAGACACCAGTAGCCTCAATAAGATACTCCAACCCCCCTCTCTGTGGATTCCCCATCAGGGTTTAGGTGAAAATTCCTCCCTACAGTGAAGTGCCCAGACCACTAAAGCGTCTGAGGTGGGAGGGACAGACCCTGCGTGTCTCTGGCACAGAGGCACTGAGAGGTTTCTCTCACCAGCTCCCAAACAGAGGCCAAGAGACCCAACAGTACTTGAATTCCCTATTACTGGCACACCGAAGGAAAAGGAAGCAATGGCAAAAGCCAAATCTGCATTTGCTAACCACACTGACAAAATGAAACCAATACTTCTTAGCAAGGTTAGTGTTGCAGTGACAATATTGTCTTGCTTCAAGAAATGGACCTCAGTGTTTACTTCCCCTGCAATAGATACCAAACCCTCCCCTTCTGTGTTTAGCAATGCCAGGGATAGGCTTTACCCATCCTCTTCATAAACTAATGGACTTACAGAGTGTTTTCATGAAAGAAAACACTCATTTGGCTAAGTCGCCCACTTCAGTCTCATAGCACCTCACTTTGGCTGCATTACTCGAAGACCCATCCCTCTGTGTTGTGGGGGTTATTTCTCTGCAAATGGGGTGTTGTGTGTATCTAAATCTATATGCTGCAATGAGAGAAAAAAAATCAAGAAATTGTTAGAGGCAATAAACAGGGAAAAAGATCCATCAGTCAATCAATCAATCAAGGAATTTCTAGACTCATTTATGTACCTCAGTGATGCATAGCAGGGAAGTTGTCTGTGGTTTGAAGCTAAGAGATCTATCAAAACTCACAGGCACATCATAAGGCCTGATTCCAATCCCATTCTTAGTTTCCATGATTTTAGGCACAGCAAGTGTTTTGATATTCAGTGCTGAAGAGAAGCTAAGGTACCCCTTCCAGTCAGGGTATGTATTCTAAATGACCCATTGCTTCTTTACACAGCTCCATCCCAGGTTCAGGTCACCTGCTGGGGCAACACAGGGGACAAAAAATAAACTTCTATTTTCTGCACTTCAGGCTGGCAGACTTTTTGCTATTGCTCATTTTAGAGAGACCTTTCTTTTGTGTGGTTTTTTTTCTTTTTGCAGAGCTTACATTACTATCAGTTGGAATACTAATGGACATCAACATAAACATCATCTCCAGGGCTGTTCAATGGAACTAAGGCAGATTGTCTTGAAATTAGCTTGACTCATATCTGAAAATTGCCAGTGATTAGCTGATTATGGTTTGAATTGAAGTCAGATTGCTACAAAAAGCCACAAAAAGTCATCCGCAGATATATTCAAGTAAATGATGCCTCGGATGCCTCAGTTGTTGCCAGTGCTTGCATTAGGGATGAAGGTCTATTACTATATCACATTGATGGTAGTAATTTTAAAATATGTATTCTGCCTGGGGAGAATCAGTCTCCTGAGGAAAATTCTGTCTTTTTACTTTTTAACCTACTCACTAAGAATAAAAAAAGAGAAAAAATAAAGAAAAACAACAAAAAAGGAGACATCACAAACAGCAGAACAAATTAAAATATTCTCTCTATGAGATTGTTCCTCTTCTGTAAATACAATTATTACAATTATAGAGTGATTCAATCCTGTTGTCTTACTAGAATCTGCTCTGAGAGTATGTGACATTTAAAATAATTTTGAATAAATCAAAAGCCAAGTGTTAACAATGCTGATAGATATCAGGTTTATTAAGGAAAAAGAAGGTATTATTTTGCCATAATTATAAAGTTCAGTGAGCACTTCTGGTTTGATTAAATTCTCCAGATTTTAGGACTTTGATGCAAAAAAGAAAGGATCCTGTCTTTTTCCCTGTCCAAAACTACTAAGACATTCATTTGCCACATGTGTGTCTGCATTTCTCAGATTTGAAATAAATACAATTCAGTTTCATGAAAATAAGCAAATCCTTTATTTCAAAACTGGTCACTTTTGAGCTGTGTCTCTGCATGGTTTATAGGCTGCTCTGCTCTCCAGTGCCTCATTTTTCTTCTTCCCAGAGAAAATTCCCTTAAAATCTTTACCTGTGAAAATGTATTTGAGCTCCAGTCCTTGTTGCATTACCAAGCATATTGCACAGGGAAATACTCAAATAGTATCTACAAGTCAGGAGCCATATTTAATTCCCATAAAAGTGGGCAACAGAATACTGCCATGCCATTTCTAGCAGGTTTTTGATTTAAAATACTCACAGTTGGTTTTCATTTCTTTTTAGTGCATATTTGACTTCCCACCAGAAAAATAAATCCTTACTTGGTATCTCTGGCAATGTGAGAGAATGTTAATGAGGTCCTGTGCTGGAAATGCTTACCTGGGGTGGGGATTAGGGAAATAACAACAACACGAGCAGTAGAAGCCATCGTGGGACCAACAGCTGAACACCAATTGCTCAGACCCAGTCACAGCCCCACTGAGCCCAGCAGGAAAGGGCCTGGCAGCCAGCCCTGCCCCAAACCCTGCTCTGTGCCAGGCAGCAATGGGGACAGTAAGGTGGCTCAGTAGTGTCACCCACCACAGGACACCTGGCTGCCATGTGCCATGCACAGCTATAACACTGCCCAGGACATAGAAACTGGAAAATGCCAGGGTCTGTGTCAGGGTGAATTTTTACCAGTTTGTCTTCGCTTGCAAAGCAGGATGTGCCCAAAAGTATGTATTCTATCAACATCTGTTAAAACCAGGTGGGGCAGTGATCCTTATCTCTCTGGGACATATTCTCTGCTGATGGGCCATCTGATAAAATCAGGTGGGACAGTCATCTTTATCTTTTCACAACCCATCCTTCCTCCAGGAAGATATCGTCTGGTAATGGGCCATTGAGTCCTATTGTATGACTGACAAAATTATATCATCCCATTGTAAAATGCTTCACCCAGGGGGAGGAGCCAAGCATTTCCTACCGAGATAAAAACTGAGATTTGGAACATCAGAGCAGCCTTTCTCACTGGACTCCAGAGGAAAACCCTTCTATATCATCACTGGACCTTCAGAGAAAAAAATCCACCCTAGATTCAACAGGACCACTGCTTCAACAGAACCACATCTGTCATCCAGAAGGACTGCAGCTACCATTTAATGGGACTGCTACCAACACCCTGACTGACGGGGTGTCAGATTATATTCTGTCAGTGTTTTGGTTCTTTTTGTATTACTGTATTTTTATTTAAATTTTCCTAGTAAAGAACTGTTATTCCTATTCTCATATCTTTGCCTAAAAACTCCATCATTTCAAAATTATAATAATTTGGGGGGAGGAGGTTTACATTTTTCCATTTCAAGAGAGGCTCCTGCCTTTCTTAGCAGACACCTGTCTTTCAAACCAAGACACAGTTCCTGGCCAGATATTGAAGAACAGGCTCAAGGGGCTTAAGAGGGGTTGACAACTGCTCATGACAGTAAAAGCTGTTCTCAAAGGAGAGGAGCACACCTTCAGGACCACAGAAAGAACCACAGACTTGGTGACTCCAAAGTGATTAAAAGACGATTATTTTTAAGATATTAAAAAATGGCTGAGGAAATTCAGTGACAGAAGCGAACATGAGAAACCTTTACTCTCACCCCCCAGATAGCTTTTCATATGACAAGACTGCCTCTGTAACCTGTCTAATGCCCAAGAAAAGCCATACCTCCGAGTCAGCTTTAGGACAGCTCGAGCACAGTGCTAACAGTCAAACAATAGAATAGAGGAAAACTGATATGAGCAATCCTGTGCTGGGCACAGAGCACAAAAACAAGCCATCATTAGGCAATACATAAATCTCTGCTACACTTACATCGAGATTGCTGCTTGCTGTGCTGCTTTCCTCCTCCTTTACCATCTCATAAAAGGGTGTAGAGAAACAAAAGGTGGTTCAAAGGATGATCAGATATCAACCAGCTTCTCCTTGATGGACTAAGTTAACAAGACCACAAGTGTGGCTGAAGAGGACTTGGACGAGGATGATAAAATCTGGGCCTTGGGCAAGGGTGTATGTCAGATCAGTCATCACTATCTCTAAAGAAGTGATTAGGAGCAATAGAAGGATAAAAGCAAATGGTTGCTAGTTTCAAACAAACAAAATTAAGTATTTCTTCTCTTGGTGTGGTGAATTTACACTGAGAAAAAGCTCTGCTTTTGAATATCTGCAGTTGAAGGGCTACAGAGAATCAAAAGCAAACAAGATACAGCCATGGAGAAAAACAAAAACCACGGAGGACATAGAAGCCAAAAGATGGCATGTATGGCTCAGAAATTAGCTTTATGGATGGTAGAGTACTCTGGGGACATCAGTCTGCCCTTGCCTTGTTCCTGAGCTCGTACTCAGGTGTCTACTGGAGGTCTGATGTGGGACATGCAGCCTGGCCAGCAAATGAAAGGGCTTAAAAATATTCAGGTTGCTGTAACTATTAAAGTCGGCTAGCATGGAATCTGTGCTTGATGATACAAGATTTGAGAAGAAATATGTGATGTCTGTGCTGTTAAAAGCACAAGATGGACTTCTTAAAGAAACATTTAATAAATGTGTTCATGCTACTTAACACCTAAAACAGAATTCTAACCTTAGTTATGTAGTATATATTGCTTCTCTGTCTGCTTGCAAAGTACAGTGACTAATTATTTGGGCTTTATGAATAATTTAAATTATTAGAATCTCTCATGTTATATTCAAGAAGATGTGACTGTCTCCACTCTTCATTTTTAAGAAATTATTTTAAAAATCATTACTTTTTTCTACATGCTCTCAAAAGTTTTAAGGTGCCTGCAAGAGACACCCCAAAAATCAAAGTCAGAAAACATGTATCTAGAACTTAAGCATCTGTCTTTTTAAAAGCTAAAGGCTTGCAACAAAGGTAAATCTGACATTCCCAGCCCTTTCTGTTCAGCACCATGGCAGCATTAAACTGCTGCTTAATTTTATTAGTTCTTCATTTAAAATTTAAGTTCTTGCATGCAGGGTACCCTTAGTGCCTTAGGACTTTGAAATTACCTACACAACCCCTCCTTATAATTAGAAGAACAGATAGATGTATAAAATTCACACCTAGTTCCATGCAAATCAAAGAAAGGATGCATTACTAGGTTGACTCTCTTCCCCTAGTGACTTTCCTTCATTATCTCATTAAACATTAGAGAAGCAAAAGACATGCTCTGAGAAATCTCAGGTAATGTAGAAATCATATTCATTTTTATGGTACTTCCAGAGGTGGCAGCCAGCTCCAGAAACTCCTCTGCCCAGCCAGGAGCTGCAAACACATCTCCATGGAAATTCCTTGCCTGTGCAGTACTGGGTGCTGGACTGGCCCTTCCAGTGGTGGCAGCACTAAGAAAACAGTGAGGAGTTGAAATCCGCCCAATACCAGCATCCAACTCAGTTCTTCTGTCACCAATAATTACCTTTACCTTGACAACTAAACCAGGATGGCAGCCATTTAGAAAGCTTAAATATTTAATTTAGGAACAATAGTAGGTCATTTAAATAATTAAATTCAAAGGAACACTGAGACAAGCCCACAATACCAGAAGGATTTCATTCTGACATCACTGTGCACATCCACTACAGGAGCACCTGCAGTTAGCTAAAGTCACTTCTCCCCACACCTATATACAAAGAAATACACTCAGACTCAAATAATTAGCAGTCAACAAATGGGTTTGATGTGAACATTGTTGATGTCAGTTTAAAACAAGTTATTACATTAACATAAACCACTTATATATGTTTACTATTTCAATGTACTTAATTATTATTTCTTAAATATCTACTACCAAGTAGTTAAATAATATTTAGGACCATGATCCCATAGCTTTTGTGAAACAAAACACCCCAGATTACATTGGCTGTGCAGAATTTTGACCTCTGGTGTGAAGCTTAGAGCTGTCACTTTAGCTACCTTCAGGCTTGAAGGAAAGCTTTTGTGCCCTCATTTGAAGTACTGGCTTTTGGATCAAAGTTAAGTTATCAAATGCACAAAGAGCTACTGCACTTTTGATAAAAATTCTACATTAATCTAACATTCTTGCATAAACTTGATTTTATATGCTAAACGTATTAGCTTTCAATACTCAAAACAGTGTTGTTGGCAGTCCCAATGTCCTTTGTTTCATTTGTGTCTGTTTGATTAGGGAAACAAACCTCTAGCATCTATGCTAGTTCTTATTTCTCACCTTGACACAAAGCTGTCAGGATTCCCAGGAGGCGTCTCTGGGACTCCACATTCCTCAGATGCCCACCAAGGCTGGCAGTCCCCCTGCCTGCTGGGGCCGTGGGTCTGGTGCACCTCCTGTTCCAGCCAGTGCAATCTCATTTCCTGCTCCTGGGAAAGGGAAGGGAAGGAGACTGCCTTTTCCTGCTGCTACAGACAGCTCAGGAAAGCTGTACCCTAAGCAGCAGTCCTGTCCCCAGACAGGACTTCTTGTGCCTCAAGAATTAATTTTGTTCTCTTCCCCCTAGGAAATAACCCTTTGTCTCAACTTATTAGCAGCCGGATATCTTACCTAACATTCAGTTAAGTTCTCAGAGAAAGAACAAGTGATGGAAGTGCCTCTTGGAGGAGCATCAAATGCATTTATTGATGCATTTCAAACTGGTAAACTACTTGCAAGAATTTGAAATGTGAAATCTATTATGCCTTTCAATAAAATAATTCTGTAACGTGTCATACTTTTTTCCCCCTCCAAAGATGGCAAATATAAAAGATCACCTATTACTGACTGGAGCTTGTGTTTTTCAGTGGGTGTTTGTGTTTTCAATTCCATTTTATATAGGATCTCAAGCCACCAATTAAACACATGCCACCAAACTCTTCAGCACACATCTGAGTAACTGCTAACAGTTTTCTCTCTAAGCTGAGTACGTGGACCTGTGTTCCTGGGATCCCTCGACAAAGGGCACTCATCCTGCAGTCCATTCCTTAAGGCAGCTGAGCTCACACCTTCCAGGAATCAGTCACAACCCTGGTGGCAAATGCAGCGCAGAACCTGGACTATAAATACTTGTTAAAATTTAAATATTGTGTGCTATCAACCTTAAATACAAAGAAATAAATAATAAATATGACTACGCCTAGTTTAGCTGGAAGATGTGACCTTATCAAGACTAAATGGCTATCAAAAATTATGAGCAATTTTCTGCAGTAGATGGAGAAATTATACTTTGTCACTTTTCAGCTTCTGTTGTGAATAAAATTCAACCTGATATAGAGGGAAACCAGGCAAGAGATTAGAACCTCAGCTCTAACAACTTCTCCCTAAAGGATAATGGGAAATGTTCTTAACCCTACACCCAACAAGGTCTTTACAGATAATTAGAAGATTTTTTCCAAAGTGCCTACAAAATTAACCACATCCTAATGTTGGCTTCTCCAGAATGAAGTGAAAAAATCCCCACCCCAACATGACTTCTGAGATTCCCTGCAATGCCTGTGACTTTACTGAAGAATGGGAAAAGATGTCCAACTCCTTGAAACATGTTTGTGAAACTGCTTTCCTAAAAGACCTTTTCTTTTATCATGCAAGAAACACACTTGAAATCTATCTCATTTACTGTGCTCAGCGATGGCTTGGGAGGGGACGTTTTAAAACTTTTAATTTTTTAAAGGCTATTGAATTAAAACTGTATAAGCACAAACTGATAAACTGTTCCTGAGAGGGGCACTGGGTTGTAGAGCTCCCCTATGTCCTCCATGCATTATCAAGGTTAGTTCTGCTCTTCAGAGAAACTTGAATCAAGACAAATTTCAGTCATAATCTCTCCCAGATTTGGCAGCTTTCAGGGTTGCGTGCCAAGGATTAATCTTCCCAGGTAGCATTCCCATTTTCCCCAAACATATGGCTGGACTGCACACCAGCAGGAAAGGAGACTTCAAGCGTGTCCCTAAAATTGCTGTATTTGAAAAAGGTGAGGTTTCCATGTGCATTGGAATCAACAGCAATAATCATCCTTATGCACAGAAAACTGTATGAGGAATTTGCTGTACAGTCAGTCAAAACTTTCTTCTGACCAGGTCAAATACTTTCAATTCACATTTGAAACCCCCTGTCTGGAGGTTCCAAACTGCAATGGCCATAGGTTACTAAAAAAGTAAAAAAAAAGCATAATGCAGGCAAGGCTTATAGGCCTCTGAAGAAGTACCTCCAACACATTACAGCACAAAGAAAAAAAAAAATCAATTATATACATTTGGGTAAGCGTCAATTAAAAGAGAAAAGGTCATAACAAAATCAAACCATTTTGCAAATAATTATGTAAGAATATTGCCCAGAAGAATGGTGTTCTGAAAGCAGTTGCTTTGTTGTCAACATTTCTGTCATCTAACAGCATTTTAATTTTTATTCTGCTTGCATACCCAAACTAGTCAAGTAAAAGCGGTAGAAAAATCAAAGCACCTGTAATATTGGGGGTTTTTCATATGTGTGCATGCATATTCATACATTTGTCTCCTCAAAGTACTGCAAATTATTTACCACGAGCCAGAGAAGACACAAATCTATACATGGACCCTATGCAGAATTGAGAGGTTGAATCACTCCAAGATCTTCTCTTTGAAGTGGCTGGGTTGTGATCCCCTGGAGACTCCAGACAGAAAGTTAACTCAAAGAGGCATAGAATGTACAGTGTCATTTCTGCAACACTTGATCTAAGGTGTTGTAGATCAACCAGACAGTTATGGGAAGACTGGGCAAACAAACCATTCAAAAATACTACAAGTCATATGCCAAGCCAGGACAAAACAATCAGGACCTTTTGAAAGCAATATCAGTTTACACCAATAAAACTTGCAGAGTCCACAAAAATCACAGAGCACATGGGAACCTTCAGAGGAGGACATACTTCTCACTTTTTTTGATGACCAGGGAGTAAAAGGGGAAGAATATTGTGGCAAGGTGCACTAGGAAAGAGAAGAAAATATATATTCATTTACATAAACTTTCTACTCAGTCTTACTCTGAATTGTCTCCAGAGCTCCAAGCCTAAAGTAATATTAAAAAAAAGAGGGAAGATCTGTGAAAACCTGCAACTGCAAAGCAACAGACACCTTTCTACCTGTTTGCTGTTTATTTGATTTCTTCAAAAGGAATATTTTTACAAAGAAGAAACTCCTTGGTGAAATGCTATTATTTACTGAAACCACAGAGAAACAAAGCCAGTACAAATAAACTGTGGAGAGAATTTCCTACTCAACATGCAAGAAGCAGAGATCAATACACTGGGCTAGACAGCAGAGTCTCTGAATCTCTGTCAAGTGGGAAGGAAAACCCTTTCTGACTACATTTCTGTACTCAGGACATTGTGTTACTGGCTTTGTGGGTCCATTCATAAAAAACTGTGTATAATAACTGTGCACCACATGTAGGGACATGTGGTGTGGGAGATGGCAAAGAAGAAAGTGGCAGTTAAAAAACCTTCTCAGCAGTTTATAGAAGTGGAGAGAGAACTGGCATTAAAGGCTATTTCATTACTACTGTACCTTCTATTATTTATAATTATTGATTTTTTTGTTTCTGTATGTACTGATGCTCTGTTCTCTCGTGTACTGTTTTCGCCTGCTTTCACTAGGAAGAAATACATCCACATGAACACACCTTGCTTAGGTTTTGCTAAACATCTAAAACAGAGCTTCAACTGAGTTCATTTGATATTAAGTAGAGCCACACCCACCAGGGCATGCTTGTGCTTTCAGCTTTTGTATAAAGTCTTGTTCGTGAGGTCTCTGCTTATTATGCTCAAGCCCAAGACATAATTTCATTCTGAGTTAAAATAATTACTGCTCCCAGGAACACCATCACATCTGTGACATCACATGTATCATGGAAATACTGAAATAATTCTTTATATATTATATAATATTATGTTAGTTATATAGCCATTGATGGAATAATATAGATGATACTGACTAGAGTGGGCCTAAGCTCATATGCACGTGTGCAATAAAATATCTTGAAAAGTGACAGAAAGTGAGTTTTCTTCCTGAAAAAAAGAGACCAGAATGAGGATCCAGCAGAACTCCCCCTCCACCTCACATGTGGCATCATGACACACAGACATTTTATTGTGAAAATATTGCATTATTTTAAAGATGCTGATCACTTTGTATAAAAAAAACCTTGAATTAAGATGTTTTGTAGGAGCATCCAGCATATCCCCCATGATAACTTCTGCAGGCATACTTGAAAAATACTGGTTTAAATCAAGTATCATATTTTTTTGGATGCAAACTCAGATTGTCAATGGTGAGGCTTAAATCAAGATGAGTAATAATCATTATTATCATAACACTGAAGGAGTGATGTGGAAGTTTTATGCAAGAATTTTACATTAGCTCTTAATTACCAGTTTTGTCAATAGAGACATGAACTTCTCTTACAATTAAGTATTTTTGAAAAGTGCATGTGAAACACTAAAAAAAATACAAAATAACTGTTGCTAGCTAGCTCTAGCTGTACTATAAGAGTACTTCACAGAATACTTTAAGGGATTTTATAGAAAGATAAAATTAAAAATAAAAAAGAAAAGAGAATATGCTCTCCTCATTTTATCTGCTATCTTTTAACAAATTTGCAAAGAGCAGGAGGAAGAAACATTGGTGTCTGGAGTTGCAGAACACACCAGGGCTTGGGGAACCTCCTCCATTGTGGGTGATACCACCTGAAAAACACTTAAAAGGAGGAGAGAAGCTTGCCAGCATTGGGATTACAAAGCCAGCTTCAGAGGCATGCTGGAAAAGCAGAAACTTTTGAAAAGGCTTTGGACTAGGTGTCTACTGGAAAGTCCTCCAAATGTCCTTGAAGAAGAGCTCTTGACTCTGCAGTTAGAATTCTTCACATGGTGGTCTGAAGAGAACTGGTTTCCAGGCATTCTATTTAGTTCATCTCAACCATGAACCCAATATAGAGAGTAGTGTTGTTCTAATTTGTTCTCTGATCTTACCAAAACCATAGCTCTAAAGATGAGAAAGTGCTTGATAAAGGACCCATTGCAGTTCTACTCTTCAAATGAGCTTGAACTTCTGCAGTGTGGAGTGCTGACAATTATAAATTATTTTATAGGAACTGATCATTAAAAGAGAACACTTTAAAAAACTCAATTTATTTTAGAGGTTAAAGTGTGACTGGTTGTTTTAATTTGATTGGTAATCTTCAAAGAGGCAACATTTTAATTTAAGGGTCAACTTATTCTGAGAGGCTAACCAATCATGTAATCTAGATAAGTCTCAGTCTAAAGAGGGTAAAGATGGCTATGCATGATTAAAGTATTCAAAGGCACCTTTGCTAGCTCACTACAAGCTTTTGGAATGCCTTGAACCATACTAAAGGAACACTCACTGAAGCAAACAGTTTGAGAGATCTATCATATTAGTATGGGTAGTGAATCCTGCTTTGATACCAAGAAGTAATTTTAATATAATCATCCTTACGTGATGAGAATTTGCAAAATAGATTAGCAAGGTCTGATTATCTCTACTTCAGAAAACTTGAAATGTTCCATGTTAAATTTGAAAGTAACTATTAGCTTCTTACAAGTTTTTGCTTGTACTTCTCATAGTTCCTTTTCTACTAATGTCACTTTAATAAAGCATAACCATTCACATAGTTCTGCCTTTAACTAAACACCACAAAATCTCATATGCTAGAGTAGAATGTTTTATAAGTTATCTTTAATTTGCTTTTCATTCCAAAACCTTCTTAGGTACTTTGCACATAAGCGCCCTACTATAATGGACTGTAATCCTTTCTCCTTGTTATTTTTTTACTCAGAAAGCAAGAATTGTCTTGGAAAAATAAGAAAAAGCCCCATAGAAATTATAGGGTCCCAGAAATAGAACTTGATTTACACACTCATAAGCCATTGCTGTCTGCACACCTATCAACTGGTACCTAAGTGAGCACATACTTAGTCCTTTATCTATAAGCAACTTTTGTGCCCATTGTCCTGTTTCACATGCAGTGTGCCTCATTGCTGTAGGAAGTGATGGAACAACAGTTTCTTCCTATTTTCAGAAACTAATTAAGAAAGTTTATTTCAGCCCTCTGGCTGAAAGTAGGAAAGAATAAACACATGTGGTGGATACTTGCTGGCTGCACAATTACAGCAGTTTGAATCAGACCTCTTGACCAATTAATCTAAGTCCTGGAGCCTCAAAAACTAATTCCAGATCTGCCTCTCTCTCACAAACACAGCAGCAAAATTGTTTGCCAGCCCTGCTGTGACACCCAGAGCAGGATCCGTCTGATGCCATGAAGGAGACTGGTGACTGAAGAGGGAAACACAAGTAAAATACCAGCACGAGGTCACAGCTAGCAAGGCAATCACCTGGAGATTACCTGAAATCTTCCCTGTAATTCCCTGGTTTTTGTTTTCAGGAAAAGAAGAGGTGGATAATTTTTGCAGGAGACATGCTTTATATTTGTGTTTAGTTTCAGCAAGCTCATTCTGGAGGCATGCTAAGACAAAATACCAACACTCAGACCCTGATCCCCCAGGGTGCTTCTCAGTCTTCCTCCACAAAAGCAGAAAACTTTCAGCTCTTTCACAAGACAGAGTAGAAATAAACCAAGCTTTCCATAAATCAGAATAACATTCTGTATTTGCACATTGTGCTGACAAACAACACAGTACCAGAGCCACTTAAAATAAAACTAAACATTGACCACCTCATCTCTTTGCTACCCTTTTCCTCATAGTCTGGCTCTATAGCTTCAGAGAGAAGGTCATGTTCAACCTTAAAACTCTAGTAGTGCAGGCAGAATAAACATGACCCCCATGAACAGCTGACCAGAGAAGGGCTCAAGCCTAATTTTATGCTTAACTAATGAATTTAACTTGTATAGGCATGATATATGGAAGTCAGGTTCATAGTGAGAGGTGGTAGCTCTCATTAGGCCAGCTCATACCATCTGAAAGCACCAAAAAACCTACAGAGGTACTTTTTCATGTCCAAAACCTCTTTTTGAGGTCAGTTGAAGTACAAACCAGGCTGTGACTCCAAAATGATTGTACTTTATATGGCTCCTTGCCAATGTTGTTTTTGATGCTGAACCTAAATACTGATCCATCTGATATGGTTCACTGTAAATTAAAGGAACACTTAGATTTTAAGGTACCAGATACAAATTAAATACTGCAATAATACAGACTCCCTAGTGGTCATTTTGGAGACCTCCAAGCTCAGTTGTTAGAGCAAAATCTGGTACAGTTAATAGCTCGTATTAATTAATTCATATTACATTCATTGATATAAAAATAACTACAGTTGTATAACTGAGCTCTTTATGTTAGCAAGATTTATTGGGAAAATTATTAACTCCAACAGGTATTTTATCTAAAGCAATGTCCATGAAATAGGCTGACCTTTTATCTATTACCTGTTGAGTTTGCAGCACCTATGAGTTCTAGATTGATGAGTTTCCTACTCAGATTGATTTCATTACATGTTCTATTTATATCACCTTTTTTTTACCCCCATCGACTGACAAGAGAAAAAAAAGCCAAACCAAAAAACACCACCCAAACCTGACATGTTCATGGAATGCAGATTTGATCAGCTACCTACAGTGATTATCAAATGAACAGTGACTCTGGGCTCTTGGACAGAGGAGACAAAGCTCTAAATCTCCCAACCCAACAGGTTAACGTGCATTATTTGTCACAGCACATTCATTTAATGTACAAGGACATAAAGGCCCAGTGGTTGAAAGTAGACATCACAGGGATGCTTGTAGCTTGAAACGACTGACCTTAATAGAAATTTCAATTCATAAGACTACATCCAGGGAAAATGGCTTAAGCAAGCACTGAGCCATTCAAAACACTTCCTGACTTGCAAGGATATCACAGCCTAGGCTGCCACCTAGGAGTGGCACATGGCAGTCTTCAGCAAAACAAACACCACCACTTATTTTGGGCCCTCAAGAAACAGCTGCAGTTTCAAAATGCTCAGCACCAGGTAGAGCCAAAGGGTACCACAGTCCCATGCTAATAAGACTGAAGGATGCTGAGCCAGATAAAAGGCAAATAATGAGAAAGGGCTACTTTAAATTACATGATGACTGCTAAATTACATGGTGGCTGCTAGAGCAGAGAGACAAACTGTATCCACTTTGCTACGCTCTCCCCTCAGAATATTGCTCAAGGGCTTTCAAACCTGGTCTCACAACACCTCTCAAAGTCCAAATAAATTATAGAATACAGCAGTCATACTGTGGTGGAATCTTTTAAATAAAATCAACCATTAAAATAATCCAGTCTCCTAGAATATCTTTATTTCCCCTCTGAGCTCTACAAATCACACCTCTCTGTTTTCCTCTCAGGCTTTCTACTGAAGCACAAAAATCTAATTGGATTATTATCTGATCCTTTATAGCTCCAAAATTAACTTTTGTTGATTGGCCTCTTAAGAGGCTTCAAATCACAGAAATATTTCTAGACATCTCTATGAAATAATTTTTTTAAAATTGCACTATCATTAAACCTCAGGATTAACAGCCAGCTGAGATGACTGAGCATTTTTGTAATTTCTGTAGATTAATAATTTAAGACTTTCTATAGGGGAGGACACATCAGGCTGAATCTCTCTGCAGGTGGAGAAGTAGCCTTATGATAGACCAGAATTTCTTTTCCTTCTTTATGATGTTTTGCTAAATGGTGAAAAATTGTGAAAAAGCCTACCCAACTAAACATAGAAAAAAGTTCAAGAAAACCAAAAAAGTCAAATATTTGTAGAGAATTTGAGCAGCACACATACAGTAGCATACAGAGAGAGCTGAGGTACTCAATGACTTTTTTTGCTTCAGTCTTCACCAGAATGTGATCCAGTACAGAGAAGTCATGGATGCTCCATGCCTGTAAGTGTTGGAGGCCAGGCTGGATGGAGCTCTGAGTATCCCAGTCTCGAGAAAGGCGTCCCTGCCCATGGCAGGGGAGCTGGATCTAGATGGTCTTTGAGGTCCCTTCCAACCCCAGCCATTCTAAGACTCTCTGAAGCAACTTGGGAATTTCTAGATCATCCCTGTTTGGCTACCTGCTCTGAAAAAACATCTTCCTACACAGTTTCTCTTTTTTATAGGACTGCTATCAAGGAAACTGTTTATTGTATAATGTGCAACAAAAGCACATGGAAATTCTGGAAATTCTAACCCCAACAACTGGCATTAATCTTAGTATTATTTTCAGGTACAACACCCCAGTGTGGAGAGAACCTATTGTTTTACACACACACCCCTGTATTTAGTCTGCTGTGTCTTTATTTAAGTGCTTAAATTAATGGCTTCATATTCAGCAGTTCTGATTACCTAGCAGTGGCTCATGCTGACTTTTAACTCACTTCTAACTTTGTGAAGGCCTTTATTCCCACACTATTTCTTTTCTTTCTAAGCAGCAAATACTAATTTTTACCATCCACTCTATTTTATGCATTGATGAGAGCCTGCTTTGTTTTGAACCATACCACTGCTCTGTGAGTATAAAAGCATAGAACTTTTGGGATAACTGATTACTTCTCCTAAAGGGCATCACAGCTTCAGAGATTTCTCTCTTCCGAGGAGATGAGTAGAATCTGCATAATTTGTACTTCATGACAAAACAACAGCTCACACTCTGAATTAGTAGTGTTATACTCTGATGCATGTCAGCAATAGCAGTGAAGTGCTGACTGGTTATTTAACAGATAAATTAACTTGTAGCTGTCAGTCATGTTTTCCAGATTTGCTTAGATTCTGAAATTTATTGACAAGCTATAATAACTGACATTTAAATTGTCTGTTCTTGTAGAAGCAAACATGAAGCACGGACCTAAAATATGACATTTAGTTCTAATCCCTGTTGCAAATAGGGAAGAGAGATTATTTGCTGCTTCTGTAATTCTTTTATTTAAAATGAGTATTCTCAAACGGTCCAGCACCTTTTTAAAGCTGCATTTGAAGATCTTAAATTTACTTCTTCCTGAAATATTTATATCTATTTCTCAAATTCCTTGAATGCAGTTGATTTTATTCTGTCAGACAAGTGCAAAGGGGTGCATTCATCCCTCTCTCTTCCTATACTACTGGCTCATTCAAATCCTAATTAGCAGGCAGTTTGACAGTGATGGAAGGGACCCGGCTGCATCCTGTTTGTTGCTGCCACACAGGAATAGTTCTTCCAGCTTCTTGTGTGTCACTTTCCCTCTCTGCTGTGGTGCTCACACACTCTCAGTGATGGGCAGAAAATGGACAAAACCTCCAGCTTCCTCCACTCCTCCAGCAAGGTGCTCAAGGGCAGGGAGCAGCACCTTGGGACAGCTTTATCCCATGGGAGTTGATCAGAGCTCAGGGGCAGCTGTTAAACAGCTGCAGTGATGCTGTAAGAATATTCTACCACAAATCTGTAACAGGAGATAAAAATCAAGCACCAGACCAAACCCCACAAATTACAAGTCTTTTTTCTTCCTGTTGATGCCAATCACTCCCCTTAAGAGGAACAGCTTGATGAGCTGTCCACTGTCTTGTATGCTCACCTTAGGCCATTGCCTGTTTTCAGAAATGTCACAACCAAAAGGAAAAAGTATGCTTCTTTTCTATTTTAAAACAAATTATTTACTAACTAGACCAATAATTCCCATTAGAAGTCCATCCTTCCATACTGATTCAGCTACAAATCATCAGACTCAAACATGTACAACAGGTGGTGTTACCAGTCTGACATTGAGTTTGGCCTGGACAGGCTCACAAGCTTCTTTGCACAACAGGACTTGAACCCCTGGACAAAGTATGCTGACAAGGCTGTGAAAGCAAATGAAAACAATTACAGGAATGGAACGTTCTTGGATTTTGAACACTGGGATTTTATCACAACCTCAGACTGTACACACAAAACAAAGGGGGAAAAGCAAGACTAAATTGCCCAGGAAAAAAAAAAACCCAAAAAACCAACAAACAACCCTGAAATTAGAACTGGGAGGTGGGGGAAGGTTGATGCCTGACCTGCACAATGCCTCCCCTTCACCTATCTGAAAAGCCTTTTTGATGGCTCACCCTTTCAATCCCTCTGATTGCAACTGCCAGCACGTAAAATCAGCCACTTGTGTAAATCACTTTTAGCTGATTATTTTAAAGAGGCTCCACTTCAAATAAGGGGTTAAATCCTCTTTCTCTTATATGATAATGTTTTTCTTCAAGGGGTTTGATTGGCCTGGTGCTCACACATTCATTCTGTGGAGAACGACTAGGGCAGTGATTGCAAAAATGACACCCAGCACAGCCCCAGTAAATCTACTATTGTGTCAGAACACAAAGAACAAAACTAGCTCCTGGTTGCCTTAAAACCTAGAAGTAATATTTTCTTTCTTTTATTAGTGGACACATTTTTGAAAAGCAACAACAGCTGATGCTTTAAGTCCTTCACTGGTCCCCTAACGATGACCGACCAGAAAAGCAGAGCATCCTTGGCTTCCCTTCAGGCCTTTTAACTACTCCAGCTGGCCACTAACTGCTCTCTGAAAAAGCCTCTGTGTGACACATTTGTACACAATATGGATCCTGCAGGTTTCCCAGCCCCACAGTACCAGTTAGGCAAGTGTTCCCTTCATGCATTGGCTATGTCCTGCCTTACAGGCATGCATCTATATATTTTCCCCTTTCTGCCAGCTCCTCTGGATTCTATTTTTAATATTCAGTTAACTTTGTAGAAAGTAATTATATTCTGCTCATTCTACACCAGCTGGTATTTACTTCATCCTCCATCAGGCATCAACAGAGCATGGGGCTGCAAGACAGAAACATTACTCTGGCAAGCATAAATATTTCATTTTTCACACCACAAATGCGTTGATGATTTATTAATTAGCCTAAAGGCCTGCTGCTTCTGCATAGCTGAGTAGCAAAATAACTCAGCTATGACGACTGAGAAAGTCTGTGGCTCACATCCCATTGGAAAGCTTTGACCAGCAGCATGCCTGAAGGCTAAAAAACACTTCCAATGGGCCGGCACTAAAATTACCAAGATAAATCTTGGGCATCACAACCTTTGGACCAGCTTTGGAGAGCTGCCTCGATGAATTCCGAGCAGCAGCAGCTCTGACTCCGGCCTCGTGCTGCTTCTGCAGAGGGAACCTGTCTGGCTGCTGTCAAACACATTCTCAGCAGAACTGATACTCTACAGCAGCCATAACACTCAAGCAAGCCAATAAAAAGCAGGAAACTGAGCAACAGTGTATTATTCCTTGGTGTTCATAATTTCAGATCCAGGCTGGCAGCCATATCTTTTTCCTTTAACAAAAAAATGAATATATATATGCATCTTGAAATTCTCCTTTAAAAATTCAAAGGATCATGCCCGTATATCTTAATATTACTTTCAGAACAGTCAAGACAGTGTCTACTTAATTTTGTTTAAAAATTCAATAATTCAGAAGTTGATTCTAGCAATCTCTGAATTTTAAATGAAAAGCAGAGAAAGGAAAGATGACTATATCAAAATAACTTACACCAGGCTTAAAGAATGCTGAAACACCATCTCAATTCTGGAAAACATGCCAGTGCTCCCATTTCCATTCTGTTTGCCTTCACTTTTAATTAAATTAGAAAGAATAATTCTTATAATCACTGTAATGATTGTCTTTGGGCATGAGTACAAATCTGAACAGGGTTGAAGTGTTTGGGTGGGCAGTGGTTCAAACCAGTGGCATCCTCAAGAATAAATACAGGGGCACCTCCTCCAGGGACCAAACAACTGGGAAAAAAACCCAGGGGAGCCTCAAGGAGCTCAGCAAAGGCAAATGTAAGCCCCGCACCATCATCCTGGGCAGCTTTAGCAAGGGAGCAGCCAGCAGGTTGGAAGTTAATTATTTCCTCCCACCGGGCATCAGGAAGATTCAAATGCATGTGCAGTGCCCAAAATCCTGTTCCTCCCTAGGAGAGGGGTATTGATACCCCCATGGAAGAGGATGGAGCACACAGCTCAGGAGGTGCTTGGGGAGCTGGGCTTGCTCAGCCTCCAGGCAAGGAGAAAGGGGGACCTGCCACAGTCTTCAACCACGTGGAGAGCAATCCAGAGAGGATGGAGCCTGACCTTTCTCAGCAGTGGTCAGCAAAAGATTGAAGAAATGTTCATAAATCACAGCTGAGTATAAGGTGAGAGGGGAAAAAAAAGCCAAACAGAACAGCATGAAAAGGTCAAGCACTACAGAGGTTGTCCAAAATGTCTGCAGAGTCTCCATCACAAAGGTGGTAAGGGCAGGGCTGTGTGAACCCCTCATCAAGCTGACTGTTCAACCCTTCCAGTGGCCCCTTCTAACCCAAATTATTCAATGAGTTAATGAGTGAAAGAACTTAGTGGCAATTGTTATTTATACAGCCTGCTTAATAATGGATGTTACTTGATGTTTATATCATAGAGTCTTGACCCTATTTCAAAAAAGACTTCTGTTTTGTTTCCCTGCAAGGAATTGTCTTGTGTACTCTGAAAAATGATCTGACATACCAAAAAACTAGAAACATTTCAGGTCTAAGGTTCTCAAAATGCAGCCTCTGTCCATTTTGGGTTGAAAACACATTTTAAAAGATCAGAAATTTCCATGGAGTTAAGTTCTGCCTGGCAGCTGCCACTTTGACTCTTGCCTTTTATCAAGGCTCACTGTCTACCCCTCTTGCCTTTTATTAAAGCTTTTTGGTATGATATTTTGAAAAAAATACTGAGATTGGTCCTATTAGCAATTTCCTTTTAGTTTTGTTATCTATCTTTTGCATGCAACCAGAAGACCCCAGTAGAGACTTGGTAGGTGGTGTAAAATTGTGCAGCAAAGAGCAGAGAATTGATGCCCAAGAGGGATGGTGTATGACAAGCCAGATACACAGTAGAAGGTTTAGAAAGGGATAAAGAGAGTTACCAAAAACATCAGAGCTGGGAATACGGTCTGTGTCTTTGGGTCTCAGTACAGTGCTATCTGTTAGAAAAAAGCTGGTATGAGGGAAAAAGTAATTTCAAAGTCTCTTGCTGACATAGTCTGCCTGGGGTTAAAGACAGAACAAAGCCAGAGTTAGAATTCTTCCTGAGAGTTATTTTTAAGGTTACTCCTGCTCACCAGATAAACATCACAAGCTGACATAAGGGAAAAAGCACAGGAGACAGGTATGCCTGCTTCATTCTGTGCTGGCAGCAGGAGACAGCTCATGGCTGGGACAGCGGGAGCAGCAGCATTGTCACCCTGGGGAGTCACAGTGCCACCACCTGCCTGCCCTCCCCGCCAGGCAGAGGTGCCAGGCACAGCAGCACCTGCCTGGCAGTGGGGCTGGCACCCTGAGAACCAGCTTGGCACAAGCACCAGGCAGCCAGAAAGGGCTGGGCAGTTAAACCTCAAGAACCAGTGATAGGATGACTTAGCAAGTGAGATAAAATCAGACACACACTCCTTCTTCCAGAGGATATCCTAAGTGGGTTATGCCCTCCAAGGGAGTCACCACTGCCAGAAAATTCAATGTCCACCAAGACTGGACACTCAATACTTTCTCTAAAGTGTGTCTTGGGCAGCCCTAGGCCCAGTGTTCCCATTCAGGTTGCCAGCAGGGTGGGCAGCCCACCACAGAGCATACCCAGCCAAGCATCAGGAGAACTGCTGGCCTGTGTTTCAGTTCAATTAATTTGTGAGAACAAGATCTTTAAGATCATGCTTATTTCCCAATTTTATAGTCCAAATTTTGAAGTAAAAAAAAAAAAAAAAAGATACTCTGGGCAATGTATTTTGCTTCAGCATGGTGTTAGCATTAATACTCATCTAGAAAGACCCCTCACAGCTGTGTTTTAACATTGATTTACACCTGGACTCATTTCTCTTTGACACCTTCTAGCAGTTCCTATCAAATACTACTTTATATGTTTATATTATTTCACTTTATTCTGCATTAATAATGTATGCTTTGTTATTAACAACCTTAGTATTTAGTGAATAAATGTGGCTTTACTAAATTTTTCATTAGCACTACAATGAATATGCATGTTCCTGTAACTGCAATTGAAGACATTTTTTAAGATGGATAGCTGTCCTAATGGACAGCAGCCTATGCCTCTGAAACAAGAATAGTACCATCTCAAAAACCTACCCAGAACACCAAAGATCCAATTCCCAGGAGAGACATTTTGCTTTCCTTTTTTTTCCCCTTATTTTTAAAATAATCCTGGCAGTTACATGCAAAATAACATGCAGAATACAAGTTGTTATTGTAAGAAAAGAAGTAATGGAAATTTTCTAGGTTTTTTTATTCCTATTTGAAAAATTCCAGATTTTTTCACTCAAATTGCTGCATAAAAACATCCAATCTCACATTAAAGACATCATTACTCGTCCTGCCAATATTTACTTAGAAGACAGAAGGAAACTAGCATAAGAAATAGGTTTATTTGCTTTTAATTAAAAACATCAATAAATATGATAATCTATATCTGAGAAAACTGTTTTTACTCATTTCTAGGCAAATCCCTCATCCCATAATGCATTTTCAAGAGGAAGATAGCATAGTAATAATTATCTCCTGAGCACTCTTGCCAGTACTGTCAATCCTTTGGTTGCCTTACACCCTCAAATTTTTTTGCTTAAGTAAAGAATTCAAAGTCATCAATTGCCAGTGTGTTGACTTTTTTGGGCTGCCTTGAGCATATGTCACTTATTACAATAATATAAGGCACTGTAGCTGTGAAATGAAGCACCATAGCAACAAGGGCGTGTAGGAGAAGGCTGTTAAACCAGAGGAGTAGGTGTGACAGAAGGCCTGGGGTTTGTCAATAATTCACACTTTATGGAAAGAGGAAATTAATAAAAGGCATTTTAAAAGAGTTAAATCTATTCTATTTCTGTGATCACATAATACATCCTTCATCAAGATGTGAACTAACACCTCTAACAAAAGGTGAAGGACACACAATTCAGTAGCTGATCCCATTTCCATGCTGTTCCACACAAATCAAAATTAAATGCTCTCCTTGAAGGAAAGACACTAAGTATCTTCCCAGAAAAGAAGGGACAACAGCCAACACAAAAGGGACAATAATGTTCAGCACTTCTGGTCTGACCCCACCTGGTTGTCTCATTGCCACCCTCACAATTCAAGCAAATGTTTGGTCTCAGAAGGGAGGCTAAGGGGCCTGGCAGTGCAGCAGCCATGTCAACAGTGGCTAAATCCTTAAAACCTTTGCTTCTGACATGGCAGGACCTTAAGTCACATTGCTCTGCAGTCAGATGAGGGAGAATTAAAAAAAAAAAAAATAAAAGTTTTATGGACTTTAAGGAAAGGCCACTATCCAAATACAAGACTTACAACATAAAATCAAGAATATGAACAACTGGTGTAAACCAAAGAATTTTTACTCAAATGTAACACTATTAGCGAGAACTCCCATTTTGCTTTGATATTTGTTCTGTTTTAAAGTCTTAAGTGCAGCGTCTGAATATTTTTACAAGTAATAAAAGTCAATACTTTTTTTATGAATTACTACTAAAATACTGTTCTAATCTGTTAAGAATGGGCCAGGAGCCAAAACTCCTTTGAAAAGGTCTTTATTAAAAACAGCCGTGGGCGTGGAACTCAAAGGGTCGTGCGCACAGCCACCGCTCCCCAGTCACAACGAGGAAAGAGGAGGTGGTCAGCTTTGTCGGGAGAAGAGGAGGTGGTCAGCCTTGGCTGGAGACAGAGCTGGGGCTCCCATCCTCATGGGAGTCCCAGGAAGAGAATTCTGGCTCATCGTCAAAGGAGATCATGTTGGTTGGGTGTTGTTGGGTCATGGCGACGGGACAAAGCAGCTCCTGATGGTAAATTCGTTCTCTCCACTAAATTCCTGACCTAGGAACACTATTCTCAGTTCCAGATGTTATTTGGGCTCGTTGTTTAGGGGCTTTTGTCTTTGCATGGTACCCATAAGTCCCCTATACCTCCTTATTTGCATATTGTAGTGCATCATTTTAGGGAGCAGTGGAGATGGAACCTGACGCAAAAAGGATACGGGTACAGGGTCAGGGATAAACAACTGGGAACATTAACAACAGGGTGATTAAGGCATAGATAACTAAACGTTGATAACAGTAACATTGATTAACAAAACTTTTACTTAGGGATTTATTCCCCACATAATCTACTGTTCCAGTCTTATTCTAGATAAAATAATTTGTCTTTATTATAACCTGCATCATCAAACAGCTCAGAACTTTTTAACCTGAGCACTGTCTCCTAACTTACATTGGAGCAGTACAACTAATACCATGTGCTAAGAAAAGGACCAAAATCCACTCTGAAATGAAATCAGATAGAATAAATACTTCTTTATCCTCAGATTAGACTGTGAGAACTTTCACCATCCAAAGTAATACTACTGCATGTAAAAACCCTTAAATCAAGCCTGGTTTGTCCCCTTACACAGGGCTTAAATATAAAGGTGTATTTCCAGGTTTCATGGAAGCTTCTAGAAAGCAGTTCTTGAAGCATCCTATAACTCCCAGTTGTTAATAATTCCAAGAATTTCAAAGTTGAAAAATGGTCACTTTAAGGTCCATAAGAGACAAAGGCATGTGCTTTTCCAAAGTGCTGGCCTGGGGCTGACAAGGTACCGGGGCCCTGCACATGTTCCTGAGATTATTTCTGAAATGCAGCTCACCTGGAACACAGGACACTCAGATACACCCAAACTGCAAATCCTCAATTTACTACTGAGCTCACTTGCTATTCATGCAGGAGCAGGAAAAAGGCAAGGGGTTTTGTTGGTACAGGAACCACACAATAATGCTACATGAACCATGCCCATATTTCCTGCCTCTCAAAGGTCAGGAATTTCCCAGGAGTTTTACAGAAACAAGGAGTTAAAGAACAAAGGCTGGCACTTTACAAAACCCAGTGATGGTCACTGCAGCTGTTTTCTGCAGGTGAATCCTGCCAAATACTCAGTGTGGGAAAAACGGGAAAGGCATCAAGGGGAAAAGGCAGAGAAATCATTTTGGAGAGTGCAGAATCAGCAAAACACTCCATCTATAAGTGATCTTAAAAATGAATTGACCCAAGTGACACAAATCAAGAAGAAAGCAGTTTCATTAGTGGTGCTTGCTCAGGAGTTCCCTCTAGGACCAGGGGAGACCCATTCCTCTGGAATTACCCAGGTCTCCAAAACATGGAGGTGAGGAGACAGTGCATTGCCCTGCAGCACTATCCAGCCTGCAAAAGCACAGCAAGGGACACAGCTTTAACACAAAGATGTTTTGGGGTTGATTTTAGAGTTCTGAATGAAGTTACATTTAGACAAGATCTGGTATGCACACCAGCCATGCAGACTTTTAGAAGCAGCATGCTAGAACACTCTATGCTGCTGAAAAGCTACCTGTCATTTCAAGTATCTACTTAGTGCCTTGCTTTGCTCTTCTGAAGATGCTCTTAATGGCAAATACACATTTCTTGTTCCTAACATAATGGCCAAGAAGTTCTAGTGACAAGGGTTTTGAGAAAGCTGAAAGTTGCAGGCGCTCCTGAGAGAAGTAATCCATGTTTCATTCTTAGTTTACTGTTTACTGTTTTAAGAGCTACAGAAAAGTACCTTGAAAGGCTTCCCTGAAGAATCAAGAGAGCTTATTATATGTTCTGACAGGATGGAGTACAGTTGTCTCCTTCTTTGCATTTTTTTTCCCAATTAAATGTATTTTCTTCCATTTCTCCTTCCGTATGCATTTACGATATTTTTCCATACTTTTTCATGTTCAGCAAGACTGATAACTTTCTAGCTATTTTTTGTGGCCTGCTTTTATTCACTGACAAATTTACATTTAGATTATGTATTTTTACCTTTTTATTGGAACAAATGGCAATAAATGTACATCTGATATAGTGTTTATATCCAAATAAAAATAAGCATCAGTAACTGGTCATGAATTTCTCAAGCCCTACAGCAAGAAATGAAAATGCTGCATTGTTTCACTTTGCTGGCTCAGTCTGTAGGGGGGAACAGACAGAGACTCAGCTACAGATCTGTATGCTGGGATGTAAAAATCCTACAGTGTTATGATCTTCACTTCATCCCACAAAACTGCCCTACCTTTGGAGGAGCAAACCATTCCTTAGAAACCTCACTGGTTCCTCCAAAGCCAAACATCACCAGTTTCACCAGCAACATAAGCCTTCCTTGTCACAGAGTCACAGGGCTCTTGGGAGAGCTGAAATCCTCTTTTCCTCGATGGATGATGAGTGATGGACACACTTGGCTCAGACCTTCAGCTACTGAATGATTCAGCAAACAATAAAATGTCTCCTATCCAACAACATAAGAAATTAATGCCCACCCAAGGTAAAAAGCCAGCTCTGGAAAGCAGGAATCCCAGTCTGCTGATTGTTCCTGATTCTTGATAACCTTTGACCTCAAACTACACTCATGAAATCTGTGGAATAGGAATAGAGTTCAATAACTTCCAGAAGCCACTATAAGCCAAATTCTGCCTGTTTACCTTTATGGTATTCACAAGAGTACTAAAACTATTTCCTTGCTAATCATCCAAATGCTGGTGCTGGGGAACACTGAATCCCCAGTTATGTCTTTAATAGCAAATGCTCATTTCTTCAATGGTTTTTTAATACACTCTCCTCCCACTCCCCCCACCAAAAAATCCCAGAGCAGAGAGCTTTAAAAAAACCCCTACACTTTAAAGTTTTCACTGCATGTAATAGAATCATTCATGCTTTCTTCCTTATTTTTTTACCTTTTGTAATCTCACTTTTGAAAAGGACAATCAAAAAATGTAAACTTTCCAAAAGCTGAAAAAGATCTCTTCATCTGAATGTCCTTTTTTTCTACAGAAAGGGAGAAGGGTTAGGAAAACTGCAATGTAGCAACAGAGGATGAAAACGGGTAAGCAGATAAAAATAAGCAATGGGGAAGCATAGATATCACTTACTGCACACAAAATAAGAATAGAAAGTGTGTATATTTGTGCCTATGCCTTGCCAAGGCTTGCTGCAAGGAAAGCATTCAATATCGAAGCACTTCAAGATATAATTTCAAATATCATGTCGAGAAAGCCACACCAAAATTAAAAAAAAAAAAAAAAAAAGGTGAAGGCAGAAAGCACCCAAAAGAATGAACACGAGAATCATCAAATTCAAATATCTCAAAATGGTAACAGCCTCAAGCACCTGGGGGAAGGTGAGGGGGGGCAGAGAAATGTTATCACTTCTGGAAGGAGCTTTGGGTGAGTCTGTTGTTTCCAGCTGCCAAGCCAAGGTTTGCCTTCTCCTCCAAAGCCAGAACAGGTGATGGGCACAGCTCTGCTCTGGATCTATTCCAGC
This sequence comes from Acridotheres tristis, assembly GCA_037013685.1. Taxonomy (NCBI): domain Eukaryota; kingdom Metazoa; phylum Chordata; class Aves; order Passeriformes; family Sturnidae; genus Acridotheres; species Acridotheres tristis. The sequence continues at coordinate 8,304,058 of CM072893.1, read as the reverse complement.
ATTCCCACACACTCTGCTTCCTGCACCACCTGGCAAGTTACCAAATATCAGTCCCATGGGCCCTTTGGCTTGCAGTCAAGGGCTGTGCAGAGGGCCTGGCAGCCCCAAGGCAGGTACAAGGTGGGGGTCAGGCTGGGGCACCCCATCACACACAGCAGCCACAGCCTGTGCCAGGCAGAGCCAGCCCACACAGGCAGTGCTAAACACTCCACAGATCCTGGCTTAGACAGCAGCAGAGGAGAAGGAAACTCCGAGGATGCCAGAGGGAACAAGCACCAAACAAGAAACGACCCATACGGCCACATTTATGACAGCAGCTCATTTTGAGGTTTGGCTCTTGCTGTTGAGTGCAGAGCTACCAGAAAGAGTAAATGATACTGAATGATCTGAACTCTGGACTGCACCTGCATGGGCTCTGCCAACAGCAGGCTGCAGACACAGCTCACTGCCACCGAGTGTGCAGCACCAAGAGGTGAGCAAATCTGAATTCTGACAACCTTCAAGGTACACTATTCTCTACTTCCCCAGCTCTCACTGCTCTGGGAGGAAAGGATTTAAATCCATTAATTTAAAAAGAAAATAATAACTTTTTCTAGCAATAATAGAGTGAAGAAACTACCTTTTCACTGAACTTGATCCTGAACAGGTCTATGAACTTTAGTAAAGAGAAGACACAGCTGCTTAAAATAACAGCACAGCAGCTTTTCTATCTGTTGTTCTCCAAGAGCAATGGGAATTCCCCTCGATGCCTCATCTTGAGGAGCTCTGGCTGCAAGATGCTCCTAGGGTAATGTGTTGTAGCTTGGGAATTTGGAAATACTATTCTACTCTTTGAAGGTTGGGGGAAATAAAAGTGGGATACCATAAGGAGAGAGAAAAATAATGGCAGGTTGACATAAGGGAATGGGTCACTTTCACAAAGTTTATCTGCAGCAGATAATTTTCAAATGTAAACCCCATTCAGTGAGAGAAGAAATTAAACAGAAATACACCATAGAACATATTCCCTGGTCTCACCTCAAGACAAGGAAAGAATGTATATTCGATCCAGTTGAAAAATCTGTAAAAAATAACATAGCGCACATACCATGTGTTCTGTATGGCCAATGTACACTGGGTCTTCCAACTGTTTGTTCATTATTTAGAACACTTTTGCCAAACCACTCGTGCATATCCACCTCTCAAATAGGAAATATGCTCCCAATAGGACTGCATGCTTACAATTTAGGAAAAATACTTGGGCAATGCAGGCATTTTTCAGGGCATGCACAGGTTGCTCAAAGCAATGCTTATATAGAAAATGACTATGGTTTGTCCCAAGCTATGAAATTCAGTGAATACAGTGACTGAGATGGGAAAATGAAGTAGGACAGTTTGGAGGGAGCCTGGCACCAGCCTGAGCTCTCAGGCCTCAAGCCACTGCTCATGAGTGCAGGGTGACTTCACACAGCTTTGCAGTTAACCTCGCAGTTAAAAAAAAAAAAAAAAAATTACTGGCTTAAACTCAACATACCCACAGCTCTACAGGGCTTTTCTCTAAGAATATCAGATAAAATACCTCCTACAGCCACCACTCTGCTATTTTTCACTATTTGCTCCCCTTTTTGGACCTCTAATGAGTAAATTTGAGTTATTTTTCTCCCCACTATTGCATTTTGAGTCCAAGCATGTTACAGAGCTAACACATTTATGGACACTTTCTGAGCTGGAATCTCTCCACTCCTATATTGAGTGCAGTGAGGCTGTGAATAACTCACAGCACACAACACATTAGAGCCCAGACCCCGAAGGACTGGGCATCCTCCCCATTCCTATAGGCAAGGCAGATGGAACAGGGGGTTAGGAGCAAGGGGATCCACTTCAAGGGCTCTCAGATGTGGCTGCAGTGTATGAGAAGAAATACAACCCAAGCAGGCTGGATTTCCTAGCATGAATAAGTACCTTCCCCAAGAAACTGCAATTTGGTCTCTGACCACCAAACTTTTGTCATTTTGTTCAGTCATTTGCCACTCACTTGATCAGGTTGCTCAAAGCCACATCCAACCTGGCCCTGAACACTTCCAGGGATGGGGCATCCACAGTTTCTCTGGGCAAAGGGTAGCACAAAGGTGCCACAACAGCAGAGTAGAACTACATTCTGTTCCCTATCCAAGCTTGCACCAAGTTTCATGAATGTATAATAAGCTGCTGTTTTAACAGACCAATTGGATTTGCTAGAGAAAAATCTTGAAGTTGAGTGATTTAATTCAGTTTAAAAAAAAAAGTAGAAGGCAAAGCTTTGTTGGATGAAGGAGATAGATGCCAAACTGTTTTAGTAAAGCTGCTGGAATGCACAGGAAAATTGGCTCAAATGCACATTTCATTCAGTCCCTGATTTATTGCTATTTGTTTACATTTCTTCAGCAACTCAAAATGCACTTACGTAGGAAAAATGTTTAAGAAGATTTGATCTACTCTTTACTACAGCTGGCTTTCACAAGACATGAGCATTACTCTAAGTCAATTATTTTTTGCTTCGTTGTCTTTGACTGGATTGGACTTCTCTCCTCAGTCAATGAAAGCTGTTACAGAGCTGATGAGAAATTTCCCAGCTGAAAAACACACTGAGCGCCAGTCAAAACTCACTGAGCAAGTTTATTTCATCAGGAAGCCACTGTGCCTCTTCCCAGTAAATAGGATGGACTGATGCATGAGGTCTCCAACAGGTCCATGTTTGCCTTGGCCTCAAACTACATTTGCCTGCTTTTAAGGCATCCTGCCCTAATACCAACCATAATTCAAGAGGATTTTCAAATGAACTGCCTTTTCTGGGTTGTTGAAGTGTGCTCTCATTTTTTTCTGTGTGTGAAATGAGAGCACTGGCTTGTTTACTACAGGAAGAAAGCACAAGTCATCACCAGCAATCCTCCTGTAAACTGTGGGATTTGAAGCAGGAAGCACACAAAGGTGACCCATTCAAGTTGAAGAGCCATTGGCTGCAAGACAGGCTCTCAAAACCCACCCCAAGGAAATTAAATACCTCAGAGCTCTTCTCTTTCCAAAATTTTCCTTGGGGATATAACCTCTCAAGCAATTTGCAGAGTAGAGCCACCCCATGAGTCTTCATAATTCAGAAATTATTTAATTTATTTAATATTAATTAAATATATGCAACTTCCCACTGAAAGTTTCAGGCATCCAAACAGATCAAAGCTGGATATGAACCAGGATTGTTACCATTTGTTGGAGTCCACTTTTTTTATCTGTTCGTCTCTATGGCTTCAATCCTTAACATGTACATGACACCTATGTCCTGCTGATTGAAATGAATATGTCCATAAATTCCCTCCAGCTTTACATCTGATCTGTAGACTTTTCTCAACTATGCCACTTGAAAACCCATCTGGTGGGTTTTGTCTACACTTTCAGGAAATGCAGCCACATTTCCCAGTCTCCATCTGTCCAAATTTGGCTTGGCCAGAACTACTTCTCTGTACAAGATAAAAAAAGTGGAGTTCCTATGCCCTAAGGTCAGAACTTTGTCAAAGCACAGATTTTTGATATAACTTTTTAAGGCTATAAAACATTCAAGAGACTGGCAGTTCCAGACTGTCATTTGTTTCAGGAGAATAACTCACAGAAAAGTTGCAAAGGTTGCTTTTAGGCATCTAGTTTATATTCTGAACTTGATTTACCCCTGAATGGTCCTTTGTAAGCCATTTATGTTTCCCATTTAAAATAGAGCAGCTACAAATTCTTCTGTTATCTAAGCATGTCAGAAATGAAAATTAGATTGTTTTTTGCATTCCTTTTATCACACCAGCTCAATTCCACACCACACATGAAAGCTTGGTCTCTTCTTTCTTCTAGCCAGAAGCATTTAATCCTCTTAATGGGTGACTCACCCGACTTACTTAGTCTGGTCAGATAGGAAATCATCTGCACAGCCAAAGAATTACAAGTATGGAACAACACTGCATGAAATTACCTCAAGGATTTCCATATGGATCTTGCTGTCTACAAGACTATCCTACCTAATACGCCCAGGGGATTCAGATAATGTATTTACAAACCCTACTCTCATTGATTTTTTTTTTTAACTCTTTTCCTCTCCTCATTAAACAAGACAGGTTCCCAATTTGAAGTCACTGGTTAACAGCTAAAAGCAACTTTTGTAAGCTTTGTAGCAAGTAGGAGTGACAAAAACACCTCTTCTCTCACTTCCTGTAGGTCAATAAAATATAACATGATGAACCATCTGCTGCTTGTGTAATGGGTAAAGGCTGGAATAACACATCCAAACTAATCTAGTCTTTTCAGGGTTATCTTCATGAGTTTTAAATGTAACCTCCCACTGGCTACATGAAAGAGCTGACTTAGCTCTAGAATAGCTGAAGTCACTCTCTGTGCCAACAATCTTATCTGCTTCCATTCTCACCATAACCAACTCACGAGGCAGTGAAAATATCAATTAAATTACCAAAATTATCTTTAGACTCTTCTCACAAGTCCCCAGAATAGGCTAGTATTTTAACAACACATCCAGAGAAGTGAAAACAGGGAAGATGTAACATTAAGGGTCAGATCTTGCACTTGGGATTGCTCACATCTGGGAGAAAATCTCTGAGAAGAACAAGCCAGGGAATTTATCTGCTGCACAGAGGCGGGGGGGGTGGATGGTGGGTGCTGTGAGGAACAGGGATGGGCTGAAGGCCCCTGAGCTGTGCTGTAGGAAGCTGCAAGGCTTTGGCAGGCGCACACTGTGGAGCTGGTAAAGGGACATCCCAGCCTCCTACGTGGTTCCTGGAGGGCCAGTTGGACACCAGGGATAACACAGATGCTAACACCCACCCCAGACATCACTTAACCTGGTAAATCTGGGAGCAGCCCAGCACCCTGCTGTGAAAATAATCACCTTTTGAGAACCTGTCCCTGCCTAGCTTAGGGGAAGCTCCCACCAGCTGCTAGATATGATTATGCCTCACCTTTCCTCACAACATGAGGCTCCGCAGAGAATACAAAGTCTATAGGGAGGAATGATGGGATTTTCCATGAGGCTTTGTAACACTGATATGTGCCTTTCAGCTGGTGCCAAAGCAGAAATACAGGATATTAAACTCCCACCGTTTAAATCTTATGAAGGATAAGGGAAAGGGTTTAAAAAAGAGCTATTGTACAAAAGGATGTATTCAGATATTCTAGCTTACTCAGTAGCAGAAATTACATTTAATTAATAACCATATTGAAATAGCATTAACTTTAAACCAACTAAATCCATGAAATATCTTCAGCCTAATTTCTAAATACTATTATTTAATTACTATATCTCTTCTGATATCAATTTAAGCAGAAAATTTATTCTCTTGAGGCATGTTGAACAAAGGCTCAGACATTAGCATCAGTATCTTCTTGTTATTTCCACATTATTATTTCTTAATACTATTCACTAAATATAATTTTAAGGTGGCATCTTCTCTAAGTCTTAATTTGCTTTGAGTTTTTTCAGCTGAAATTAAAAAAAATACAAGGAGCATTAGCCCAACAAGACAAAACTAATACAATTTGCAATCTCCCATGAATTTGTAAACTAACAAACCAGCTATGGTGAAAAGAGTGAAAATCCTGCATATGTAAAAGTTGTAAGTCACAGGATTTCTTGTTGTGGCTCTTTTTTTTTCCTTTTTCTTCCGTATTTCATCCCCTATACAACAGCAATGGAACACTTCAGCTGGAGGCAGCCTGGTAAGCATTCAAACTATGGCTTGCTAAAATGAGAAAGTCTGCTCTTTCAGGGACATTTCTTCATCTTGTTTCCCGTATTGGTAGCTAAATCCACAGTAGGAATATTTTAAATAATCTATGTGTTCGTGGTTTTATCATAAAACAGAAGGATTACTAAATTTCTCAGTGTTTTCTTTAAAAGCTATTGTCTGAGGTCTTCTAGGGCTGCTTGGAACTGAAACCGAGGACAATTTTTAGATATTTCAGCTTTATGAACTGTAAAAAATGCTAAGTGATAAATACAGCTTTTTTAACTCTCCATTTTTCAGAACTTGCACATCCCAGGAAACAGACATTAACAGGAAAGTTTTTACAATAAATCGTGGTTGAGACTGATAATTACAAAATCATTCAAAACCCATCAGCGAGCTCTTCAGAACAATATAATACTGTTGCTGAATGGAATTTGCCCAAGCTCAGATGGAGTTGTATCATGTGCGTGTAGATTAACAAACCAATGTCAGTGACACTAAAACTTTACATCTCTAAATGTAAAGTGCAACATACATCTGGCAACAGTTCCACTGCAGGGAAAAAATATAAATAAATGGTTCCACCTTAACAGAAGATTATGGCCCTTACAAAAAGCAGACCTGACCTACCAAAAAGAATCAAGACAATACAAAATTCAAAAGCACTGGTGTCCCTGTATCACCTTGCTGCAGCCAGGTGGCTGCTGTCACCAGAACTGGCATGATCCTGTGCTTGGAGCACGCTCTGAACATGGTTGTGACTTTGGACTAAATTCTGCTTACCAAGGGGAGGATGTCTTCTTCCTCACTGTCACTTTAATGTAAGAGCCTGTCTTTAAGATATTTAATTCACCCAGCTAAGGGACATTGATCTGGTGTCTCATGCTGACATCCACATTTTCTCAGTATCCTCTGTGCTTGTCTGCAACCAGATATTTCCCATCCCATCACAATCCAGAACATCCTTCTGCCTAACGTGGGACTGTCACACGTTTCTCATGAGCCCTGTGCCCTAAAGCATTTCCCCACCTTTCCACCCCAGGGAGATGGAGGGTGTCAGGAGGGTTCTGCCCTCAAAGCATGGACAAATTTTTCAGCAAGGACAGTCCCTCACTATTCCTGTCACTAAAAACATTTAAATATTCTTCAAGAGAGTGATATGTTGTCCACAAATCATTGCATGTTTTCCCTTAGAGAATACAGAAAGGGTGGTTCAAAGAACATTAAAGAGCAGTTGTGTACTAAGGCTTAAAATAGCCAAATCCCCAGCATTTTCCTAACTACCCACTCTGACATTAGAGGCTTCTTCTCCTCGTTGGGGTTTTAGAGACATGTTTAACTCTTTATTATTGATAAATATTATATAGCCTTATAATGGAGGCACGTGGCTATAAATCAGAAGCAATGTGTAATCCAAAGATTTCTGTTGCAGAAGTGAAATGTCACTGAAATTTACATCTTGGGACCTCTCAGGGTCATGTATCAGCCTCAGCAGAGTCTAAAGCTTGCTACAGCTCAGTCAATCATCCATATACATGGAAACGTGCACCTACCTCATCTGCAAAAAATGGGCTGAGATCATATGCACAATATTCCACCTTCACCAGACAGTGCAGGAACCAAATACATTTATTTCAAAGCTGAGAGAAACAGAGAAGACCATCACATGGTATTTCTTTCCATGTGTAAGCTCTTTGTTTTACACGGTGGTTTCACAGAATCCTCTTCGGCTCTCATGTTTGTTCCCAAAGCTGCTTTACCCGACCTAGCCAAAAAATGCCCTCACTGTACAACCAACTGCTTCTCCTGGGCAGTACAGACTAGCTTAGCCTTTGTCCTCTCACTCAGCTGAAACATTAACCATGTATATCCATGCCTAAGCCACAAAACTCATAATTAATTATTCCACTCTGATAAATGTCATTGACTTTTGCTCATCTCTTCAACATGTTTTTACTCGAGGGCTAAGCAAATGCTAATAGCCAAGGATAGTTTTATCTGGCAGATAAAGGGCAATCTGGAACTCCAAGGATATTACACAAAAGTTCCAATGGAACTGAAGAAAACAAACCAATTACCATACATTTATCTGTGACTTCAATAGTTACTTCTCATCCTCCATTAATTATTTCTTATTTTTACAACCTCATAAAGAAAAATAATGCAATTTGTCTTTCTAAACACAGCAACCAACCAAGAACAACAAACCATCTGAAACATTCCCTGGGTGAAGTTTGTGCTTTCCAGAACTGGCAGGTGCAGGCAGTGAATGTGACACAAAGCACAGGTTTTGGAACAGGCCAGAGAGCAGGGCTGCTGCCTCCATCCTCAGCATCACTGCCTTTCCTCAGGGCACTCACAGGCAGCTCCAGCACTCTCTGCACTGCCCTGACCCCTCTGCAGCTTGCACAGCAGCAATGCCTGTGCAACAAAGGCACAGCAACAAGCAGAACAGTCTGGATTTATGAACACGAGATGCAAACCACTGCTTTAAAGTGAGTTGCTTTAGGCTTAATGTTGCACTTTCCCAGAAAATACAAGCAGCAGAGTAAGCTTGGCTTTACTAGCTGCAGCCTTAGTGCAGAGCCAGGCCAGGGAATACGAGCAACAGCCCAACAGGTGAGGGAAATGAGCAGAAAGAGGCTGCTCTGAAAACAAGGAGTCTGAGGGACACAGGGATGGCTGAGCTGGTGCTTATCCCTAGGGGGAATTGCACAATACTCTTAATGGTTTTCTGTTGCATTAAAAGTAAATTAAACAGGAGTTCTCTTTCTAGCAAAGTCTGAATAATCACATCTCAAAAGATACACAAATTTTCCCAGGAAAAGCTTGGGTGGCAACAGCACATAACAACACACAAAAGGCCAGATTTCTGACTAAGACATAGCCCTTCACAGCATCTTTAAGAAATAAAGCTTAACTATTTCCATCATTTTACTTGAGCTACTCAACCCTAACCCCAACTGGAAAGCTATCTACTAGGGGAAAAAAAAGCACTGTCTACAGATATTGCAATATATAACCAGGCAATTTGCTCACACACATGGAAGCAGCACAGTCTTCACTGGGACAGATATATCAGAGCCTTGCAGTGATAGGAGCAGCTAAAGCACATATAAGAGTTTCAGCAGGAGCTGGTGACATAATGCTGGGAAATGCTACATGCTCTCAGAATACTGAGCATGGCTTCAGTGGAAACTGGACACTCAGACCTCTTCAGAGGGCCGTATCTAGTCAAAGATCAAGCTGAAAATTTTTTATATATACTTTGAAGAAGAAATAGGAAAATATTACAGGAGACTACTTTCTTTGCATGAAAAAGACCACTCACGTGAATTTGCCTGAATCAATATGTGGCTTTACAATAAGTGGTCAAGCAATTTTAACAGATCAAAACAGCAAGGAAACAAAAACAAACAAATCAACAGCTTAAAAATTAAGTCTCCCTTTTTCTCTTAGGGGAGTAGCATTTTTTATTATGGGATTCATACAAGTTTTGGGGTTTTTTTAACATTATCTCCCACTCCCCACAGAAAAGAAAATGCTTATTTGGGGATTAGATTGAAGTAGCTAGTTACTTACAGTAGCTGTCTTTCACCTTTCGCTCCATCCCCCCAAAAATATAAAACAAAGAGAAAGTTCATTCCTATTTAACCGGAACTATATTGCCATTCTGAGCAGACTGACAAAAACAACCCAACCCTACCACCCTCAAACACCTATAGACAGCCATATATGTCATAAACCAAACAGGACAGTACTTTTTCTGGCTCACTCTAGGGAGAAATAAGCTTCTCCTTAAGTGGAGAGAAGCAGCTCCAACACAGCAGAGCAGAGTTCCTGCTGACTCAGGCATTCATGTCCCTCCTACCCTCACACCTTGTTAGATCATTAGGGTTGATTGAGCTAATGAAGGCTCACCAGGCCCTGGCTGGGGACACTCCTGTGCTGGCTGTCCCTGAGCCCTGGCAGCTGCTGCCATCCCGGGGAGCGTGTGCTCCCATGCTGGATGCTGGCTTATGGATGTTGCTCTCTCAGAGCAAGTTTTGAGCATTCTCTTACACACAGACAGGGGTGGCCTCCTGAAAATGAGGCAGAAGATCATAAAAATGTAGATCTCCTTTAGCACTAGCAGCAACATGGAATTACACTCAGGTCTTAGGTTGTGATTTCGAATGCAATGCAAATACCTTTCCTTGGGAAGTAGAAAACCTGGAGATGACCAGGTCTCTTAAAAAATTCATGTGGTTTTCATGCCTTTTTCCTTTCTTCATAATTAGTGATTATCTTAACATGTGGTTCTGTTCAGAGTCTGACACTCCTGTAAAGTTGATGAGTGTGCATTGAAAACACCAAAAGAAAAAGAAACAAGAAAGGAAAACGAAGAAACCTCATATTACTTGGCTTCCGCACCTACAGTGCAGTGTGCCTATGAATCCACTGGTGTTTTACTTGTTTCTATTCAATGTGCAACTTCTACATTTTAGATAACACACCAAAAAAAGTAATTTATTTTGTTTGGAGGATTTTTTTATAAATGCTTCTGATTTTTAACTGGAGAATTTGACTTATATTTCTGAACATACGAAGAGTGGAAATGCCTCAGCATTAAAAACACAATGGGAATGATTTTAAAGCTTATAATTTCCATAAAACATTTAGATACATTTCAAATCTAAATGAGCTACTGATGAGAGCTGTTTTTTGTGTTATGTGAGAGCAGAATCCCGAGATCCTTGTTCAACCATGACTCTCACTGAAATTTAGGAAAAAAATTATCTGAGCCAAGACAGCAGGATTCAGTCCCAGAGATTTCTCTGCAAGGCCCTAGGGCCAAATTCATTCTTGATTTAAATCAGACCAGCAGAACTGAAGTCAATAAAATGCCACTGATTTATATCAGCTCATATTTATTGCTATAGCACCCATGCTTACTTCCATGTCTCCACCGTAATAACTTTCCACCATTCATTAGGTGCATATATAAAAGCTGACAGAAAGCACAAGCCAACTGACTGTTCTTTGCAGAGCTCCAAATGTCAGATTTCCCTCATTTGCAAACAAGGTCTTGATCTTACTAATGCTGGTGGAAATAAGGATTCCTACAACTCAGCTCCATGCTGCTTCATTGGGATAAATGAACTAAAAATGGGAGAACTGGAACACAAGAGCTACTGTGAGCATTACTGTTTGCATTGCTTGGAGGTGTGACATGCAGGGAATTTTAGGGCTGGCTCTTTCTGTGTTATCTCACTGGTAACTCCAGTTCTGTTTAATAACATGAAACCTCTTAGTAACATTTCTAGACAGATTCCCTGTTATTTCCCATCCAGTTGGTTTATTTTTTTTTCCTTTTATCACTGTTCTGCAGAGATACTCAAAACTAATTTGCATCAAAATGCCTTATTATGCCATTATTTATGGAAAATTACAGTGTCCCAAGACAGAACAGGGGATGCCTGGCTGTGTTCAAACAAGCGGTTTGCTGAAAACCAGTGGGGCAGCTGTGAAGTGAAACCCCTGACAGGCCTTTGGTTCAGTTCTTGGAGTGCCTTGATGCTCCCAGGGTGGATTCCTTCTGGAGGGAACCCACGTGGTGGCTCCATGCCACAAGTCACACAGCCCAGGAGGCCAAGGCTCTCTCAGTACATCCCTAATGCTTCTTTCCTGCACAAAGCTTCAAACCACAAACCCTAGAGGCATTTATGCTCCAGTACCAGATTACCTCTTATCTGGTGTAAACCCCCAAGAAATGCAAAATACCAGCAGATAGCAACTCTGCATGAGTTGTTTTGGTCAACCAACCCATTCCTCTGAAACTGAATTCCTGCTGGCATAGATATAACCACTTTCCTATGAACTTCTAGGTTCCTTCTCCAGAATCTCCACTAAAACTGACTTAATTCATTATGTCCCTGGTAATGTCAAAAACAATAGCAAAAAAAATCACTTTCAATCTACAAAGCCAGTGTGGGAATATGTACCCACCTAAGCTGCTTTCATTCATTATCCTAGTGGGTTGTAACAGTTCAAAGATATAATTGTAACATGATCATTTATCTTTTACTCTGGCTTCTGCTAATTTTGAAGGAACAAGAAATTGTACAAGTATAGTGTTGTGATTCTAATCTTTCTTCCCTCTTTTTTTGTTTTCTTTGTTTTCCTTTCAGAGATACTGCTGGAGCTTCAATTAAAACAGGGAGCTCGTCTTGTATCCCACAACTGCACAAAGAAGTGCTCTCAACTATGCACTATAAACTGTGCTGTTCAATTTCTTAAATTAAACTTAGGCATGTGCTACTTTAAAAAAAATGGAGCAAAATTCCAAAAGTAAATCTGCAGCACTTTCAGCCTGAAAGAAGTCTTACTTACCTGATGGAGTTATCTTTCACATAGGCTGAAGCACTAAACCTTTGGTCAAAATTCATGAAGTACAAATAATCTTTTGAAAATGTTTTTTGTTCCATGTTAGCTGGTTTTTACATGAGCATACCTCATTGAAAGATAGACAGATTGTTTTTAAATGAGTGAGTGAATATGACTGTGAGAGAGATGATTATTTTGGTGACTAAGTGTGGTCAAGAGAAGCATGAGCTTTGAAAAGCCTTTCTCCCCTCTCAGTCCAAGTAGTTTAGATCGAATTAAAACTACAGCCCTCTAGGTACATTTCAGTACGTGGGGCTTGGTTATGATAAAGTAAATCAGTCAGTATAAGGATGACACAATCCAGCAGTTTGTACAGGAGCAACTACCTGCCAGAATTTTGGACCTGACTGAATTTTCACTGGAGTTACACTGATTTAATTAACTTTATCATTGATTTCAACTTGACTTGAATCAAGGCATTCATTACTGCCTTGAGATATTATTAAGTTGCTGTGTAAGTTTTTTAAAGCTAAGAAGCTTAAAGAATATCATCTGAGCACAACAGAGCCAGGCTGCGCTTTTTTCTTATTCAGATACATATCTAGTGTTTTTGAAAAAACTTCACTGCTTGCCCTATTAATGTCTTCAGGCAAGGAATATAATGCATTAAGATGGGTTGAGTTTAATTTGTTGATTTGTTTGAATGCCCATATCAGTTCTGCACTAGGGTAAAAACCCCACACATACAGCTGTGTGCTCCAGCATCTATATTAAATCACAGTTTCTTATTATTAGTCAGTACCTCTTGTAAATGTACCTCTCAAAACTTTACAGCTGTCACAGTCAACTGACATGCAGAAACTTCTGGCTGAAATTTTGTAGTTCAGTGTTGTTTGCCTGAAGTTGAAAGAAATATATGTAATCTTAATTTAAAGATCAAATGCCTGAATACCCTCTGCTTTGTAGGTTGTGAGACAGGTTCTATTAACATTTTTACCCCATAAGTCTTCTTGATACAAAGACAGTAAGATTAAAATGCAGAAGCTTAAATGAGAATACTCATCCAGCTGTCCAAATATGCATCATATTTTCAATAGGAATAAATCCATGTTTACTAGCCTATATAACTGTTTTCTAAAACACTTCACATGCATAGTTCTCACTAAAGCAAACAGAACTTGTTCAGAGACACTTTAGAGACAACGTCAAATGAATTTGTCTCTACAAGTTCCTGTACTAATCCAGTAATCATTCCTCAAGGCTTTCTAGCTCTGCTGCCATATGGTTTTCTGTGGGGAGAACATTAGAGTTGAATTTGTTTTGTTCACAGGAGCATCCTTCACTGGAACAGACAAGCATGTATTGTCAATAATCATGATGGTTCTGCTCCATTCCCCTCAGAGCACAGAGCTGACACCTTTGCTGAGTCACTCACTGTAACAGGGCTTCCTTCACATTACTCATTTCTTTACAGTTTGTGTTGCATTTTTATTCTTCCCAATTGATGTCTGCATCATCATCTCCTCTAATCGCCTTAGGTTTCTGAGATCCCCCTTGAATTCCTTAAAATTATTCTTAGCATCCATAAAGCAAATCAATATGTATGACTGGGAGATGGCTCTGCCACTCTCACCCTTGCAGCACATGGCAGCAATTATGTCATTGTAAGCAGCCCGTGTAATCTTGAATACTTAATGCACAAAGTCCTGAAAAGGCATGTGGACAATGGCTTGCATTTGAACAGAAGGAATTAAAAGGAGCAAAGCTATTGCAGAAGGGAGTGAGTCCATGGGAGAGGAGACAGATGTATCAAAGCAAGGGATACATCAATGTATTTATGAGCATTTGTCGGGGATGAGGAAATTCAGCTGTGAAAAAAGGGACTGCCCCTGAAAAGCGGCAACAGGTGGGCTGCCTACACAGATCAAACTCAGGGAAAGTCACTGGATGTCATTTCTTCTCTGCAGAAATCCAGCTGAGGGAGTACAGTGCTCCATCTGGCAGAAAAGGAGTCAGAACTACAGAGGGGAGATTTTAACTGTGGCCGAGGCATACATCTAAACATAAAAAGCCTTTCATGAGAAAGAATAAATTTAATTTCTCCCTTCTCTTTTCTGTTCCCCATTTATTTTTTCCTTATTTTTTCTCATGGGAGTGATTTTCTTCATCATTACTGGCTGGTCAGAAAACAGTGAAATATCTTGAACATTTCAAATTTACCCCTAAGGGTCATGCCATCGCAAAAGGCATTTTACTACTATGATGTGTAACTTTATTTTGTCATTTGTTCAGCTCTAATTGTGATGTGGATAATATTTAATTTTTTAATTTTCTCTTTTTAAATTTTGTACATGCTTGAGGTGAACTAAATGCGCCCTATTTGTCATTTCTTCATTTCTGCTCTGCAGTAGAATAAGAATTAGAGGACATCAAAACCTCTCTAAGATGTCTTGATCATTCTTTTTTTTTTCCTTTGATGTATTCTGAGTGTGCCCTTTCTTTTGTCATATGCAGTGCTTTCTTGCAGCAACTTTTAACAATTGTGATTGATTTCTTGGCTTTCCTTTTAACCAGTCTGAAACTTCTTTCCAACTGCCACCATACTTCAGCTTCTGTATCTTGACATTTTCTCTAAAGATTTTTTAATGATTCTCAAGAATGCACGGTTTGATAATTCTTCTCAATGTATCTTTATATACTGTGCTTTAGCTGTATGTAATAATAAAGCGTGGCAAAAGAAAGCCAAAACTTAATTTAGACTTCTTCATAAATATTAATTTAAATACTTTTGCCTTTCATATTGCCAGAGACAGTTGCAATTGCCATAAGCACATGCTTGGCTTCACCTGAAAGAATATTGCCATGTTTCTTATGTCTTCATTCAGCTCCTTTTCAATGAGGAAAACCTAGGGAAGGTGGGAGCATTGATCTCCAAAGCTCATGGTGTCACTGAGAGCACATTAGAGCTGTGTAACACCCTCCTGTGCTCACAGTGCCATTGCCAGCGTGGTACTGAGGATTGGAGGCACTCACCCAGGCACATCTCTGTTTATGGAATGTGTCAACACCTGAGTGTGAGCAGCTGGCACTGCTGGCTGTGCCACCTATCCAGGGGGACACAGGAGGAACCTCATCTCAGCAAGGCCCATTGCCTCTGAGTTACTCAGAAATTAAAACCCTCTGAGGTTTACCAGCATCCCCTTGCAATGTAGTCTTCTGTGTGGAGAAGACTTCTCATTTTACAGCAGAAGTCCAATATCAGAGGAAATCAGAAATAAAACTCTGTCCAAGACAATTCTGTGCCCAAAAAGCACTTCATTTCAGGGGTCAACACAAAGGAGGAACATATGTGAATTGTTCCTTGTCCTTTTATTTTGGGCAGGGCAAAGTAGCCAGTTTTTCCAGCATCAAGGATAGTTTTAAAAACAACTGAGTTATCACATGAGAATTAGGAAGTGGTTGAGAAGCTGGTGACAAAGGACAGAAGTCACACAGCTTTCTCAGTAGAAATATATGTGTTTGATAGAAACAATCACAGGGAAATCCTCACAGACAAGTCAAGTGCAAGTTTCCTCACAGCCACAGAAATGTTCATTTATTTTTTTTTTAAGGGACCGTGATAAAAATACGATGTTGTTATAACCTGAGGGTTTACCTCCTCTTAATTCTTCTCCTGAGTCCTTTCCCTACAGTTTATTTGCATTTTGTGATAGTTCCTGTGAAACAGGATATTGATTTATTTTAATGCACAACTAAAAAAGCACGACAAGGAGATGAAGACAAAGAGAAGAAATTAAATGTGAGATAGCCCAACCATGCTTTGCAGATGTATAATGTTAAGTTCCATGCACAATGCTGGTGATACATTGGACTATAAAACCCCAGAGTTCAATGTAGATTTTGGATAACAGAGGAGATATTGCTTCCTGACAGTAGCAAGAATGGACTATGGGAGCAGAGTGTCATCAGTGAAAAGCATCAGTTCCTCCAGAAGAGATAATGGAATGTGGTATTAGTTGGCTGAAGGAATACAACTGGAACTTTGCCTGCTGCTCAGTTTGATTGAAATCCATAGAGGTAGGTGCATCTAACCATGTGAGAGCTGCCATGAATGAGGTTAAGGTTTTAAAAATAGAGTAGGGAGTTAACTGCAGTTCGCAGCAGTGTCTCATGCACATACAATTGGATCAATGTTCTTTCCTGTCTCTCTCCAATACCATATAAATCTCAATAGCTATTGGATGAATCAGCAGAAGAGAAGACCTGAAAAATCAGTTTCTCATTGACTTAGGATCACCAGGACTTAGTTATTCTTTTTGCCTTTAGTGTTATTCAATATAGACTATTTGAAAATTAATTGGCAGTAAAATTAAATCCTTTTGGAAGTCTGATCTTGGTTTCAAAGAAAAAATGCTCATTTAAAACAAACATTTACACATTCACTTTTCAGTAATTGGTTGCATCTAAATGTGTGTAAACCCAACACCCAAAAACTGATCTGAAACTTCCCTCAGGTGAACACATAGAAGGATACTTCTCACTGAAGACACTACCATATGGAAAGGTAATATTAATTTCTTAACACACCTTTTTCTATAACATTTTCGTTTATGGGGTACCATTTCTGTTTATAAATGTGATGATATCAAGACAGCAAAAAGCAGACTGGGTAAAGAAGGATCAGTCACACAAGTGATGATCCCAACATCATACAGGTATGAAAAGAGCTCTGGGCAGCTTGCCAGCCTTTAAATATACGTGCAGCTATAAAACTATGCTGCCATTTTTCTTGCGTGATAAAAAGATTACTAAAACCACTGGTTAGTGTAGATGGTTCAGTTATAGAAAAAAGGCAAAGGAAAAAGTCAAATTCTTTTGAGATTGATCTGGCCTTGATATCGAGGAAGGGCAAACCCACTGGCAGACAGGTAAAAAGAAAGTTTATTAAACATTCCTTTCCCATAGAAGTGTGAGCAATTAAAACATATGTGCCTGTTGAAGCCTATAGTTAGGTTTTCTATGTAAAAAGCTATTACTCATCAGCCTCGTCTATGTTATGAACTTAGATGTGAATTTAAAATGTTTTTTTAGAATGTTTTGGCTTTGAATACACTTCATCTGATGAAATTCACCCCCCCTAAATTCTTCAAAGAATTCTGGAGAAGCTCTCCCACAATTTACCTCTTTCTTATTTTCCAGCAGAAGCAGTAAGATGGGCTTTTCTCTCTTCTTTCTGCCACCCAGCATCTCTGATCTCTGTCAGCAGAGGCAGAGTTGCAGTCCCTCACAAAAAAAGAGGTGACCACTGCACCCTCGTCCACCTCCTGCTGCTCCAGCTCTGAGAAGATGAAGGTGCTCTCTGCTGATAAAATGGCCTGATCTTTCCTCTCCTCAGACAGGAAAAAAAACATCTAAAAAGATGTCTCCCTCTGGAGAGGAAAAAGAAAACTCATTCTGCTGTGGAGAAGCTTCAAAAATGTGAGCCCTAAACATGAATCCTTAGAAAAAGGCTAGAATCCAAATTTTCTTCTCTAATTGTAGGCACCATTGGACAAATCTGGATTTAAGGCAATTGAGGGAAATAAGGGGCTCCAGGTGAATCTGTCAACAGAGCTGTTAATAAATGATGGCTTTGTGAGACACAGGACACAGAGACAAGCAGCTGCCTGCTGCCCATCAGCGCTCTGCTGAGAGCAAAGCATATTTGCCCAGACCTTCTCTGGCACTTAAGAAGGGGAAAATTTGTGTTTCTGCTGAAAAATGAAACGCTTTATTTCCAGATCAGCTGCTGATAGCACTCTGTTCCTAGCAATAAGAAAAAGAGGGTTTAAATATTGACAGTATTTCTTATGTTCTGAGTGAGCAGTAAGGGAACACATTCTTTATTTTCCCTTTATCCTTTCCTATTTGAATTTTGCTTTTCTTCATTATTCTTCTCTCCATTTAAGAAGCAAGCTGAAGCAATACGCCATCCCTGATTTAGTACACATTTGCAAATTGTCTATTTAGTTTTATCTCCTTGCTTTCCTAATTCTCCATTTTGTTTGATCTGCAGTACACAGGAGGCTGGTAGGATTACAGGAGGAAAATGAGCTGCGTAGTGCAACCTGTGGAGGGTGTGGCAAAAGGGGACTTACTGGCAAATTGATCCGAAGGGATTATTTTAAAGTCATCTTTTCTAAAGCTCTATTTTAATGGGATTAGAGAGATGTCTGATACATATTTGATTTCAGCAACCTTTTAGAGACCCTTGCCTGCCTATGATAACTCTCTGCTGTAAAAGATGCAGCAGCTATGACATTTGTTTTATTTCAGGGTAAATTCCATGGGAAAGTAGGATATTTTAGAGCTGTGAAAAGATGTCAAGAAATCAGAAATTACTGATCATAAGGCTTTATAAATATCCCCTTTCTAGTTTTTTTTCTTTTTACTCATCATTGCAGCCTACAGTTGCAATATCTAAGGAAGTGCTGAACTTTCTCTTGTACATGAGACACATATATTTTATCACAATTTATGTTTCTTATAAATCTACAGTAATCTCATTGGCATAATTTATGTTTTAATATAATTATTTTAATTCACTATAGACTCTAGTTATATTTAAATTGACTTAGCTATCTTGGTTGAGATCTTGACTCTGGTGAAGACAGAGGGAAGATTACAATCCTTTAATTTCCCATCTCTCAGTAATAATTTAATAGTCTCAGCACTTACTCAGGCATTTTTTCTCAGCTTTCTTCATGCTCTGCATAGAGCTGAAAGGTGAAGTGTGGTGTCCCACTGGATATCTCTCCATGAAGGGCTTATCCTGCTGGACAGGTCCCTATGATTGCAGTTTGTGGGGACACACAAGGCCAAGCTTCTAACAAGGCAGCTGCCAAGGCCATGCAGCTGTTGTTGCCTTGGTTAACTTTGTCACTTCTTTGGATTCAGATGTTTGTGTCTGCAACATGGAAGCTTTCCTAAAGTTGCCATAGATTAACATTAAAATCCAAGGAAAACTGTTTCAAGAGTATTTGAAGACTACCTAGGTCCACCCATTCCAACATGAAGACAGCACATCCAGCCCAGCTCAGCCCTGGTGCCTTTTCAGACAGCAGGCTGGTCCTGGTAAGGGATTTATTTCCAAAGGATTTCCCACTAAGAATGTCTGTTTCCACTGGGTTGCAGCTACCAAACAGGAACTCAGACTGACTGCAATTAGTTCTGTGTTAAATGTTAATTGGTGGATTTGGCCCCAGGGTTTGCCACCAGATGAGGATCTCGCACTGATTTCACACAAAGAAAAGGATCCAGGTAACTCAGAGGAATACTTTCCTGTCTCCCCTTTCTCTTCTCCAAGTGTACTTTATACTGTTTGGCTAAGCAATATGAGACTGTGGGGATAGGAGAATAAGTGTTTCACAGGGAATTGCAATATTATTATGCAAAAACAGAGACAAAACAATCCCATTTATTTATTTAAATTTTACTCTTCAGTGTTTTTACACAAGACTGAACTCAAGAGGTGAAGCAAGTGGTCTCAGAACAATGGCCTTAATTTACTTCACAAATGAGACACAAGAGTCGCAGCAGCAGAGACAAAACAGGAGATAGGCTGAGGGGAGGTTTCAGTGTCATTAGTTATGCTTAATGTACTTCCAAATTTAGTGTGGGGTTCAGCTCTTCCAGTTCACCTTAAAAAGGTAATGGGGCCCTCCTAAGCTGCCAGAAAAGATTTGGCTCTGGCACTGAGGGGCCCCCAGTGCAGATTTACTCGTATCATTAGAAAAGCCATTTCCTTTTACGTGTGAGCCTAATGAAAGTACACTTAATTTGTAATTTTGTATAATTATAGATCTTGATGAGACAGATGAATGTGAATTCGGTATCAGCTTGTGAGTTCATCATTCCTTGTATCATCCATTTCTCAATTATCTCTAATGGCTGTCTTCTAGAGATTTATATCTTGTCATTTTCCTACTAATCCATGTACCATATCTCTGCAGATCTGTACCAGTGATTTTGTCCTAAGGAGACTGATTTGTGACCCATATCAAGTTTCTGAAGGTTAGGCTTCTAAAATGCTTCCAGACTATCTCAAATAGATAGAGGAGAGCCCTCCTTCCAGCTCACTGTTTGCTTTCCACTTCCAGAATAACAGCCAGGTATTCCAAGACTGATGCCTTCTCACCTGCCATTTTCATCCCCTTCCCTTCCCTTCTCTGAAGCCTTTTTCAAGATCAAATTAAACCTCAATAATACAGACAATTGCTTCTTCACACTCCTTTTTAATATATGTTAGTACAATTTCCTAAATGTCCTCTAGTATTTTCCAGGTCTTAGCTTTCTCTTTCTAACTTTCCTCTTTTGTTCTCACATTCCAATGGCAAAGTGACCTCCACCATGAGTTCTGGGCTATATCACTGAAACCTTTTGGGTCTCTCCTTGCTCCTCTAATTCACGGTAATCTTTTCCTCATGGTATTTTTTTTAAAAACCACCTGATCTAATCCCAGAGGTGATACTTCTAAGAGAACTGTAAGGCCTGGCGGTAAAAGCAAACATGAGGCATCATGGAGAGGCTGCCATATATTTCAGAATTTGTTGCTGAATTTGTTCAGAATTTATTCTTCAGGAAACTACATGTATCTGAGAAAAAACATGTTCAGTACAAAGACCTGCAGTTACTCTTCCACAACTCTCCTATTAGGAAAATGGCTATCTGATGAATTCAGATATAAACAAAATTTTCAAAAATCCTACATTTCTAACCTCTCTTTCACCCTTTACATGGTCATATCCCAATACTCAGGGCAGGGATTAATTTCCATTTCAGAGTATGGAAAAAGTAAGCCCACATATTATGGTGGTTTTTCTGTGCTGATTCATCTTGCTGACTTTCATCTTGAAAGGCTTCAGGATTAACTGAGAACATTTATTTTTATTTTTTTCCTACTGAGGTGATAGAGGCAGCAGCCTTAGTAGAAACAAATTCTTTTCCATCAGAAGGAGAAGGGTTCATAATACAGCTCTGTTTATCATCCTCCAAAATAGGAAATACTGCAGCTGCTTGGTCTGCCACTTTGAAATGTTCAGAACCAGTCATGCTTTGTCATTACAACACCCACCATTATCAGCTAGACCAGGAAAGTGTTTCAGTGCTCTCATGATAAATACTTTGCTTAGGAGTACTGTTCATTTTGCCCTGTATGATGTAACTGAGTTCCTTTAAACATCCATAAATTGTCAGGTACTCCAGATATCCATCAGCATCCTACCTGTTTATAGAAATGCTTGGGGATTTGTTTCCCTAAATTTAATAAACATAGTTTTATGAAACACCTGAGTAAGCACTGTTTAGAGATATGCAGATTTAAACAGGCGAAAAGGCAGAAAAATAAATGTAAGGCAGATTCTTTCTTATGGTGCAAGGAAAGATAGAGGTGACTTTCCATCAGCCACTGATCAATCCTTACTGTATTGCAAATGCTAGAGTAGTTTTGTTCAGTTCTATGAGAAATGAGCTGGTTACTCAACCCAAGAAAAGGCTGAGCAAACCTAAGGAGGGAACAGTGCCTTTTCCAGGCAGAAATACTTGACAGGACTGGCCTTGCCTTGTCTCAGAGAAACTGTGATTGATGTAAAACCCACAGCAAAAAACCACAGCATGGCTCCACATTTCCAGCAGCTCCAAGGAAATAAGGTTTCCCATTCTGCTTAAGAATGAGGCAGAAATTATAATTCTCACGCTTATAGGACAAAAGGATTCACCCAAGGGCTCTCACAACTTAACTTGATTCCTAATGTGTTCATATTTGGATGGTATTTAGAGGACATTCCCATGAGAAGAAATTGTGAGCCCTTCAGTGCCAGATTATCACACATTGACCCGGCTGGGATCTTGCCTTTGACAATGAATGTAAACTTGCAAGTGGGCAAAGGCCTGGCATCACACTCTCACCTGACACAGAAGCTTGGTGTAGGTGATTTCTAGCTTCAGATGTCTTAATTTAAAAATGCTTGAACAGAAATGAGGCATAGTTCAGAGAGATAAAAGTACTGATTATAAGTATGACTACATAAATTAGTAATTACCAGAACAACAGAAAAAAAATTAAAGGGAAAGAGTATGAATTTTGAAAGAAGTTTTCATTATAAGGTAGAATATAAATATCAATATAGTTTTTGTAAAAAAGGTGTTTACCGCAGTGTTTCTTACCTTAGTAGTAATTCTTGAATACACTTGGCAGGAAACTTATAATAGAAAACATTTTGAAAGAGAAAAAACTTGAGGTCGGGTCCATCATTGTTACATTTCCATGATTCTTCTTCAGGCAACCCAATTCAACTCCCTCCCTCCAGCACATCATCTGCTCCTCTTCTCCACTACAACCCTGACGATTAAATAGAAGCAGATAAGGAAAAATAAATCTCACATAATTGTGAAAAGAGGAGGTGTATTTCTTGAGAATTGCTCAGACAGTAACAGCAATACACAAGACTAGATTTGGGAGCTGGATAAATCGACAGCTTCCAAGTGATGTCTCACTCCTGCAGTAACATACCTGCATACTTGAAGAAATGGAATGAGAAGTGATTTTCCCCTTGAATTGAAAGAAGAGCTACTCAAGGGATAAGAAGATCAGCAGAACAAAGACATTCCATGAATCACAACTTCCTCTGCTTTATTTTCCTTTTTCCATTTATAGAGTGAAATCATCAAGCATGCAGATAGCTTATCTATGTAATGTTTCATTTCATAGGGTTTTTGAGAGAAGGCAATAGAGGAAAAATACAATAATCATACCTTGCCTGTCATATCACAACCACATTGTAACCTGGAAGATTTAGAAAGGGGAGCAAAAACTTAAATGTTTAGAAGATTGCAATGCATGGATGTGTGTGTATGTACAGAAGAAATCCCTGGCTAAGAAGTGATCTTGTTCACTTTAATTGTTAAAATGTGGTGCAGACAAGGGGATTTCAAAGTAAAACAGTAGCAGTTATCCTCACCCCCATCAACTGCCACAAGTTTTTCCAGCCATTTGCACAGATAGGAATTTCTTCTGGATTTTCTCACCTTCCCATGGAGCTCATCATATGGATTTTCCTCATTTTATATATCTTTGTTTTAGCCATACATGCTATGTTCTTGTCAGTATTGGCACACAGTAGCTGCTTAGACTATAATAAGATGTTAGTTTCTGCTTGTTTCCATCCCTGCTGTAGCCATTGGTGAGGATATGCCCCTTTCTCTGTCCCCCTTTCCTTTTGAAACTGGTTGTTCCAGCTTCTGGCAATGAAGGAAACTCTTGGCATTGCCAGCATCACCTCCATTGCACTGTTGCACTGCTCTGACTCTGTTTTCAGAAGCTGCTTGTTCCATCTCTCAGCTGTCCAGGGAAGATGTTGGAGGCAGAGGGAGGGATTTGGGAACCACAGGAACTCTCTCTGGAGAGGCAGGACTTGTTGGGTCATTTGGCCGCATTTTGTGGGGAAGTCTCACTGCTTCCAGTGATTTGTGTTTCACACTGCTCTGTAACTTTATACCTCAAACCTTACACCGTCCTCAGGAAAAGGCTGGGAAGATCATTTGAGTTGTCTTTACTTAATTTCTTTAGTCAAGGCTTTAGGAAGGAAGAGAAAATCACCAAAAGTTATTTGCATCAGCTGACTCAGTCAATGAATCCCATTTTGACAGGATACCCCTCCTTGCTTTGAATCACACTCCTACTCCTTACTTTTCCCCCTTCTTACTTATATAGTGCTTGGGTTTTTGTCATTCAGTATGGTGCCAGAAAGTGAAAAAAAACCCAAAAACCAAAAAACCCACAACTTTTAAAAGCACAGTATAAAAAAGATCAGATACAAAAGTCACATCTGACATGAGATATGAAATCATCACTATCCTGAAGTCAGCTTAAACCTGGCTTTCTCTTGAAACACTGGGCTCTGGAAAAAGCCCTCAAGCCCAATATTACTTTTAACTTTTCAAATCCCCACTTGGTTTAGCACTGATCTGACAAAATGTTCTGCTAGTACTGAACTCAGTATTATTGAATGATTGATTGGCAGATTTCTCCTGTCTGAGATAGTGTGGCTTCTGCTCAGCTTGTGCGCCTTTGACTGAAAAGGGACCAATGAATTTAAAGATGCTTTGCTCTCCAAAGAGCCTCTTTATTACCCTGCCTCTCTTCTGACACTTCAGAAAATGAAAGTAGAATTTCCCCACTGCCTTTTCACTGTTTGGCATGATTGTTTTGTTGCATTTTGGCTGCACAAAGGATTGTGGCTCAAAAGCAGCACCAACTCTGTTAAATGGCAGCTGTTAATCTACACCTTTGGGCACTGGTGTCCCAGAGCACAAAAACGGGGAAGGCTGGGTGGAAATGGGAATGAAGCTGGGTTGAACATAGTTCTTTTACACCTCAAATCCTCAGTGATTTGGCAGTGGAACCAAAGGAATGTGTGATTTGCCCCAACCTCAAAAGAAGGCTTAATTTATGACAACTGGATCTGAATTGAACTTTTCTGAGGGCTTGGGCTAAAATCTTGTTCTAGTTTCATCTCTTTTCTCCCACATAAACTATAATGACCCCAAAGACATGAGACAGGAAGATCACCTATGGCACTTCAGAAGGTCTACTTCCTTTCTTCAGGAAGAATCATTGAAATAGATGTTTGAGATCCAGAGAGACTTTCTTCAAGTCCCTTTCCATGGAGAGCTATCCCAAATGACAGCTGCTACATTTGTGCCAGAATGTTTAATAGATTTAGCAGTGAAGCACATATGAAGAGATGGGAACTGAGTTTTTCTGGATTCAATCTAATGCATGCCCTTCTTCATGAATTTAGCATCTGTGTACCCCCTCCAGAAGCAAAGTATGCTAAAAGAAGTTTTTCAGTGTTGAGATTATTAATTTATGACTAGCACCTCTTATCTCATAAGCTCTCAGCTAGTATTTAAATGTACTTTATGTAGATATATCTTCCACTCATATCTATTCCAATTTTGCTGACACAGAGCTACTGTCATAGTGGTTAGTCCACCCATTATTTACATTAATAACAATTAAAAATATTATTCTTCAGCTTCAGCATAGCCCGTATTTAAGTATTTTTAAAAGTTTGGCAAATGTTAACCCTTACACAACTCCAAGTCTGGAAAATGTTATCATACCTGTGAAGAATGCAAATGCACAATATAGTGATTTCTTCAGAAGTTTTTCACTGAGATATCTGATACTTTCTAGCTTATTGTCCTTCCTGATAACCATTATATTTTCTTGACTTTCAAGAAGCAATGAAAAACTGGAAGTAGAAAATACAAACTAATGCTGTTTATGTGTATCAGAATAAAAGGAAAATCTAAGTGAGGCAAACAACTGCTAAACTAGAGCTTGGCAAGCAACAGAGGATTGGTGCTCTTCTGTCCCATGACAATAATTTCATTTTCAAATGTCTTTATCAGATACAGCACTGAGGAACAACACAGTGTGTGTAGGCAGGCTAATTAGTTCATTAGTGAGATTCATCATTACATCAGTACAGTACCCAAGCCTCTGCTGTTATCCACCCAAGAAAACTAACTCAGTTACCTGGGGATTTTAATTTTTTTTTTATATTAAGATACAGCTTTCACCTTTGACCTCACCTTCATAACTCACATTTTAGAGACCTTTGGTGGAGACAGAAAAAGAATATACAATGTTGATTCATGTGTTTCGTCATGCTGATGGTCTTTTCAGGAATTGGGAAGAGAGACCAGAAACAAAAGAAAATTTCAAAAGAATTGTTTATGCTGCCATGTTTTCAGTAACTGGAAAAACCCCCATCATTTTTCAATTAAATTTTTCCTTGAAACAACATTGCTGGACATCTTGTTTTGCACCAACTCCAGCTGCAGTTTATTGCTCTCTGCTCACTGTCTGATAATATTTGTGGTTCCAAGCTGTCAAGTTAGGCCTTTTTTACTTCTTTCCTCACATTTAATGGAAATACACAATTCTTTGCTGTTATATTACCCTTTGGCTTTAGTTCTGTGCCATCTTTGCACAGGTACTTCACCCCTGACACCCCAAACAGACCTATGACAGGCTGAAAGAATTGCATACCCTGCAATGCAAACCATTAGTGGTATCAGACTTAAATCTAATTTTTCTTTTTTTCTTTTGTTAAAAATCTTTTTTAAGAGGTATTCCCACCTAGCCTATTTCAGTGTTGAGCTCTGAGGTCCTACACTCCTTTACAGCCTGCTCAGAAAAAAGCATACAGGACCAAGAAACATGATTAGAATGTTCAACCACACAAAAGATTTTGATATAAATATTTTGCAAAAGACCAGATCTAGAAGACTGAAAGAGAACAGGATATAAAAGAAATGCCTTTAAAACTATGTTTCAATAAAATAAAACTCTGGTTGAACACCATGTTGGAGTGCTGTGGTGCTGTGATAAATGGAGGACTCAATTCTGTTTCACCTGCAGGAAAGGGAAACAAATTCTTTCTAATGTACTTCATTAAAGTGCTGATTTTGACTTTTTGCCTATGACGGGGCAATCTGTAAGAGAAAGTAATAGGGAGTGAAGCTTTGAATTTTAATCTTCCTCTTCCTCTTCTTCCTTTCCTTTTGTGTTTTTCTCTCCTCCCTTGGCTAACACAAAATTGGATGACTGTGACTTAAGCACATACTAAATTAAAAAGCTTGTTCAAAATTAAAAGCATTGCCTGCTTCTTTATTTACCTGTGTAACGCTATTCATAAAAGTCTCAATAGTCCCAAGAACAGGTTCTCTGAGAGTACCAATGGTGTGGCTACGTGACTCCTCCAGAAAATTGATTTGAACTGATGTTCTTCAGTCATTGTATAGGAAAACCAATTTGAAATAGATTTCAAATTAAACTCATTACACTTGGCGTAATTTCCTGATGTCTAGTTCTTCTTAGTAGCTCATGCTTTGTATTACAGGTATAATGTCCCACGGAAGTGGCCTCTAGTGGTTTCAGAACAAAATGAAGTAAGAAATATCTTCCAAATTGTGTATTCAGCAGGATATTTAAATTGAAGGAATTGATTTTTTCCAGTCAAGTGTTGAGCTAAAAGCAAATCTAGGAAAACAATTGCTGTAAAACAACCAACCAAATAAACAAAAACAAAAACTAAAACAACAACAAAAAAATCACCTTGATGACTCTGGGCAGAAAAAAGTTCCTTGGTATTAACAGTATTCAATTGTAAGATCACTATCTTGGGACTTCATCACAGGAATGGAGTGTTGTGGCAGAAGTAAAGAAAACAAAAGCATGTGAAAGGGGAGCATCCCAGAATCTTCCAGTCTTGGCTTAGCCAGACTTGGTGTACAACCTTGGATAAATCACTTGTCTGATTACATCTCAGGAAATCAGCTGGAAAACGAGCAGAAAAGCCTGGCCTCTGTGGCAAGCTGCTTGGAACAACCTGAGACGTGCTCCTGTGACAGCCCTAGCTGACATGCATTTCTTTAGATGGAGGATTGCCTAATGGGTATCTTGTGCAGGGGGAGAGGGGAAGAATAACACAACAGATGTAAAATGCACCTGTAACATTTACTGCATAAAAAGTTGAAGTTCCTGCACATTTAAATTAAACAGTACAGATAAGACAGCAAAAGATTATTTTCTTACCTATTTTTTTCAAATCCTACAAAATAATAACTAGATTTAAGTGGTTAGTAAAAAGTTCAAAATTAATTTGAATCTATCCAAACATGTTCCTTCATGCTAAATGTCATAATCTGTATGTGGATCAAAATGTGTATCAGATGGACACAAGAAGTGAATATGAATCATCTGGCACACAAAGCCTTGCCTCCTGTTTTACCCAATTCAGCTCAATCCTAATACATTCCACACACATCACTGACCCTGCAGTCTTGATCAGCCTTATTATGAATGCAGTATTAGTTTTTGAAAAGAGTTGAGGAGCTGAAAGAAAAGGACAAAATTGATGTTATGACTGACTAGCTGCTAAAAGGTTTGGGAGGTGGCTTTGTTTTTTTTCCTTTTAATTTTTTTTTATTTCAAGTTTTGAAATAAAGTTTTGAAATGAAAGAATGCACCATCTATGTAGGTGAGTATATATGAGAGTTAAAAGCCTCACAATAAACATTGTGTTCCTGGTGACTCCTTGAACACTGATACTTTACTTTGTTAAGCTCTGCTTCTTGGAGCAAGCGTGTGTATGCAACTTGGCAGTTGCTAAGGTAACAATCATTTGGGGGAAGCAGGAGAGTTAAACAGACTTATAAAACCTACATAGGATTGACATGAAATGGCAATGACTTCTCTAGGCTTACAGTAACTTCCTATGTGTTCATGAATACACATATCTAACACAAATGTTTCCATTGCCAAGGAATTATCTGGCTATGTTTTTGTTTAAAAAATGAATGGCAGTGCCGCTTGTTTAAGAAAGAAAAAATGTGGGTTAATGAAGGAAATGTACTTTTGACTGAAACCATCACCATTGAAAACACAGGATATTTACACCCATTCCCTGCCACTGTTTCTTCTCCAAAGGGATGTGCCCCAGCACATCTGCAGGGGCTGATGAGGGGCCCTTCACCTCCTCTTCCCACCCTTAAGCCTCCTGTGCTCTTCTGTAGACTCCTTTTTGTGTCATGGTTTTTCCCTAGACCAAGACAATTTGAGTGTAGTGGATACCAACACCCATATCTGAGATAAGGCACATGGACTCACACTGCACCCCATATTGCCTTCCCATGAAAAAAATACAGACTGGTTTAACTAACAACGATATTCTGCAACTGCTTCAATTCAATAGGTTATAAAGGATGCTCCTTCTTTTTTAAGTAAAATTGGAACTGGAGGCTGCTTCCCCAATATCAAAAAATCATCTCTTCACCTCCAAAATATTTTCTTTATATAAGGCACCTATATCACTTTTTTAGTACATGTAAGGCATGTAGTGTTGTAAATGCTGATAACTTGGAGCTGAGTAAAACATTAAATGTTTCTTTTTTAAAAAAAAAAGAGAGGAAACTCCACTGCAGGAGTTGCTAACACTTTCAAACAGGAAACAACTGATCATAGTGAGAGCATTTGGGGTGACTGTTCAGCACAGGCTTCTTACAGACTCAGTCATCATTTTCTGATAGGAAAGCAGAAAACAAGAGTGGTCATAGCCACATAAAAAACTCCAATCAGATAGAGGCGTGCATGTTGGCAGCATATAAACTAGGAAAACAATAAAACACTCCAAAATGGCACAGATCTCTGTCCACCATTACGAAATAAACATGAAAAAAGGCCTAGGTTTCTTCTAAGAAGAGTCACTTAAGCATTCAGTTCTGTGACAAGAGTGATGGAAAAGCTAGGAATAGAAAGCAAGGTGATTCTGCTAGCAAAGACTCACCACCCAGAGAAGGAACCCAAGGTATCAGGACAACTCAACAAGATGCTTTAAGATAGGCATGATAAATTCCAGTAGCAGGGTTCACTGAGGGCTTTCAGCAGCTCTCAGACTTTAAGTTGAAATGGAGTCAGGATTTTCACACTGGTGAAAGATCACTTGCATTGCTGTATATGTTTCAATTTCAGGAAAAGCAGAGGGAAAATGCAAGTCCTTCGGGCTAAACACTTCCCAGAAGTAAGACTGTACTTGTCCATAATAATAAGCATTACACTATTTCAGATCTGTTTTGCAAATGTCTTTGAACCTGTGTCTATCTGCAGGGTACAAAAAAAGAAAAAAAAAAAAAAGAAAGGAAAAAGAACTTTCAGCATAGAAAGATGATTATAGCTATAAAAAGCCTCTGTGAATCCAACTTGTACCCTGAATGTCCTAGGGAAATTAAGTTGTGTCTAGTGTTGTCTATCTTAATTCCCTGCCTGGCTGTCTGCACTCTCAAATAGTGATTTCTAAAATGTTAGTCCCACTGGCAGGCTCTGGCTGGGGCTGCCAGGAGCCAAGGGAGCAGCTCTGATGTTGCAGCAGGGATTTGTGCCCTGTGTCCAGGACATGGGAGGGAGGGGAGGGCAGGCAAGGGTGGTGCCCACTCTGCCCGGGGAAGGAGGCAGCTAACTCCATTTTATTTGGTGTTCCCTCCCTCTGGCACTCAGAGCACCAACGATGTGCTTTCTGGAGAGAGGCATCAGCAGTGCTGGTTTTTCAGGCACTCAGGAGGTTGCCAGAGGGAAGTGATTTGGGCACCTGGAAAGATCTGCCCTGCTCTTTTTCTACAAGTTCATGTTTTTAACCTTACAAACTAGGAAGGCTGGACTTTTCCTTGTGTTTATATGAATGTGAGCGAGGCATCTGCACAAAGAAACCTGTCTTCTTCCACTGGCATTTCCTCTGTGAGAGTTTTGTCTTTACCAGGTACCATGTTCAATATCTTCTACAAGGCTTTTCCTGTTGAGGAGAGAAGCCCAGGGTACCGCACTAAAAATCTGATTTCATTCCTCATAGGGTCTCTCTCTCCCTGGGAATTTTATAGCAGCTCTTCATGACAGTCACTGGGCAAAAAAAAAATAAAGTGAACGTGTGTGTGCATATGGGACAAAATATTCATCTGATACACTGATGAGTTTATAACCATGCAGTAAATCTCAGAGCAGACAAAAACTGTTGTTCATTACTCCTGCTTTGTCTATAATTTTCCACATTACATTTTAATACCATTCCTGTCCATGAAAAGAAAAGTTATGCTGACCATTCATACTTATCATCAGCAGAGGGGGAGATCTAGGACACGAGCCTGTGCTCCAG
This sequence comes from Acridotheres tristis, assembly GCA_037013685.1. Lineage (NCBI taxonomy): Eukaryota > Metazoa > Chordata > Aves > Passeriformes > Sturnidae > Acridotheres > Acridotheres tristis. Next base: position 8,273,208 of record CM072893.1, on the reverse strand, counting down.
AAGAATTTCCCTGTATGAATTTCCTGGTGTGCAAAAGAATAAAAAAACCCCAGTCAAAAGTCAGTGATATTAAACTTAAATCAGCTGACTAAAATCTGCAAGACAGATCAGTACTACAAGACTAATTCAGCAGTGCGAGAAAAGTGATGGCAGCAGACAGACGTCACAACAAGCCTGGGACACAGAGTCCTCGTGATATCTTAATTTTGGTCCAGGATATGGCCTGGCATTCCTCACCCTCTTAATGATCTCTGAGTCACCATAATCAAATCCAAGTAAATCATTAAAACAGCACTTGGAGAAGGCCAGTGTGCCCCCAAAACACCTGCAAATGGGAATTTCTTAAGGCTAAAGCAATGTGATTCAGTGAAGTGTGTGCTGGCAGTCTCAGGAGGGACTTTCAAAACTTGCCTGCCTCCGATAATTTTTTCAAACCTAGAGCTACTACTTTGGCATGAGCAATAAGTAGTTGAGAGTGATTTAATTGTAATCCAAACATGTGCCAAATTTTATTTTAAAATAAATGGCAAGAAGAAAGTGTCACATAGTATAACAGTAATTTTGCATTATTTACATAACTAACAAAGGTTTTTCTGAGGTTTTGCAGTGGTACTTGTAGTGGTTTTGATTTGTTAATTTGAGATTTTTCGGTCAATGCTCATAATTTATGTCATGGGTTAGCATCGGCCAAATTGTTAGTGTATTTACTAGAACTATTTCCTTATTTTTTGCTGGGAGATAGAATTAGAAGGAAGGTAAAACAGGCTTAAATTTTAAAGTTTAAGACCAGGTCTTAGCAGGTAAAAATTTCAGGAAATCTTTGCAAACCACCATAGTATCTTACAAGAAAAGTTTACTGGCTGTTTTCTATTATACTTGAAATCTCTCTGTTGACTTAAATGGAATTTCTCTTCCATGAGATAGGCGGAAATAGGTGTCCTGAAGGAAAAGATGCATTTGTCTCCTAGCCAGGAACTAGTAAAACAATGTTCAAACATCCGAAGTTCCAGGGGAAACAAAGGGTTAGCTGGGCTGAAGGGCCTCATGGTTGCTGGGCATCCTTTCAGCAGGACTGGGTTTTACACCAACACTTGGCAGCTTGCACTCTATGGTGGAAAAATGGACCCTTATGATACCTCTGGTAGGAGCATAGTGCATGGAAAGAAATGTATCCTGTGCTAAATTCAACCTGAGCCTCTGGCAAGTGAGCCTGACTGTCGTGAAATTATTGAATTCACTAATGGGATCCCTCTCTGAGAGGAAAGAGATAAATATCCAGACCATTTATCACAATCAGATTATTAAACATTTAAAAATGGCATTAAAGGGGACAATGCACAGACCAATGCCTGTATCAGAACTGGCAGCCCCAAAGGGTATTAACAGCCCAAATTGCTAAAGCCTCAGTCTGGAGGTGCTAATCACAGTGCTGGGCTGGGTGTCTGGTGAAAATGAACATCCATTGCCTCAGGCCTTGGGGCTGCAGTTTGACTGTTCAACACTACAGTAAAGCAGTCAAACAGAAAAAGCGAACCAATGTTCAGGAGAGCTCTGCACAAAAACTCAGTTCCTTGACACAATCACTTTGTTGTGCTGCCATCCTTATTTTTAGCATATTTTGATAGGATAGACTTTTCCTTTTTGTCTCAGCCTGGTGACAGTTAATTAAATAAACATTTCACTGGATCCTGATTAATATTTTATATGATGAACTGATTCAAGGGAAAAACCTGTTTGAACTGCAGTGGATAGATGGGTGTGGGGGGTGGAAGCCCTCACATAAATAATCATATCATTTTGTGTATCACCACTTAGTGTTTTTCATCATCTCTTCAGCTCCCTCTGATATTTCTTCTCTAGATGTCCATTCTGTTTGTTTTAAGTTGGCAGATGAACAAATCAATCTGTCTGCTACTCTGAGCAGCTAAGCCCTATGCATCTGTGCTCCTGAAAGCTGAGAAAAAAAAGAAGGGGACAGAAAATAAATTCCTCATAAAGTGCGAGAAGATTTGTTCCTTTTTTTCCTGGCAATTCAGTTAAACCCACAAGGGCCATTCATTAGGTTTTGATATTGGATTTTGGACCAGAAAGGCTACTAATTGGAAGCACCAAATGCTGTATGATCACTTATGTGCCTTGACCTGAAAAGGGAAATCAAATATATCCTTAGAAATAAATACAAGAAGACACATTCATTGCACCTCTGAGGAAAACCACCCACATATTCACATATTCTCTCATACATGTGGAGCTCTGCTGAGTAACTTAAAGGACAATGGGAGAACTGGAGCTTTTCTCAGCCTTCATGACCCACAGCCTAAGGAAAGGAGGGAATGTGACAGCCTATACAGCAGGAGTGGGCAGGAAGGTGTTCTTAGTAATTGTCTCTCCACTTCATGAAGAACCAGAACAGACCCTGTCTCGTTGGCTACTCTAACCCTGTGGCTACTGTGTAAAAAAAGCAGGAAAGAAAACGTGATTCCAAGCAATGACTCAATTGCAGTTATGTGACTTTTATCCTACACCCCAGAGAAACCTGAGTTGTAACTTTGATGTGGCTGGCAATAGGGAATGCAGCAAAAATCTGTGTGATGAAAATGGCAAAAATATATTAGATTTCAATGATGAGGTAAATGATACTTTGAAAGACTCAAAGATTTTAAGCACAGAGTAAACTTTAATCAGTTTGTTCTAGAAAATTTAGGTCAGTAAAGTTTATACAGTTGTTTCTGTAATGAGCTTAATAACTTAAAGATAAACTAAAGCATTTATTTTACAGAAAGGCCAATCTTACAGTTGAGAGAAAATTTAGTGCATCACTTGGAAAGTTCTGCAATTACAATTATCCTCATTATAAAAATGTGTTCCTCCTCATTATTTAGGTGCTGTTGTTGAAAGCTTAATGGTTCACACTCATTTATATGGGAAAAAAATAAACAGTTTGTTATGAAGTATGGAACTACGGCATAATGTTCTCAAAAATTAGTTCAATTTTAATGAGGCTGCAGAAAAAGTAAATTATGTGTTCATTTTTGTTCTGGCTAGGTGCTGAAACGCAGCTGTAAGGGCTGTTCCAACCCAAGCAGACAGGCTGAATTCTCACACAAAACCCTGCTCTCTCAGGAGGCAATGATCAAATTTTCATTAAGACCTTTGAATCTTTCTGTTGAAATCCTTGGGCTATAGGCAGATCCAAAACCACCTACTTTTAAACCAAGTATTTTACCTTGGGGGACTTATTTGATATGAAACACAGCTGCTTTTCAATTCTAAGTTGACCAAAAACTATGCATTTGAAATATACCTTGGGCTTTTGAGTTCACATACAGAAGCACTTGAAAATACAAGTGTAGCTCCATATTATTTTCCTAGAGGATAGTGGCAGGAAAAGTTTATAAATTAAGGACAGCCCCCCAATTTCCATTCATTTTTCACGTAAGCCTTTTAAAGTTGTCAATATTTACCTGGTGAGAACAATTTTCCACAACGTCTAAAATGAAAATGGGAACATAACTTTCAATTGCAGCAAAAAAAAAAAAAAGTTTTCATGACACTGGATTGGGAAAAAAAAACAACAAAAAACCAAAAAAAACCAGATTAACAGATTGAGGCTAAGCCAACATTTTGTTTCAGTGCTTCTCTTCATATAAATAAATCTGTGCCAAAGGAATAAGATTGCTTAGCATCACTGGAAGCTGAACAGATGCTCATTTCTTTGTCATTCTCAGTCCATCTCTGTGGAACCTAAATTTCAAGCTGATAATAAAACCTGCTACTGATAACTCCTTTTTGCTATCCACTATCCACTATCCACTTTCCAGGGCTGTTTTGCATTTGGAATAGAGTTTCTTTGATCAAAGCATGGAAATGCATTCTTCTAGCTTTCTCAGATTATTTTCTGTTTCTGCTTTGTGACTTTACTCTGAGCAGAGACAGTTAAACTTCAGCATCAGACCCCTGGTTTTAAGTTGCTGAAATAACCATCTATTCAAGATTTGCAGTAAAAGGAAAATACCAAGAATACTTTTGAGCTCAGAGATGCACTTCTGTGCTCCTGGACCTTTTCAAGCAGTTCCTTGTAGTCTGGGAGGAAAAGTGGGACAGATGTTTGTGAATAGCAGAGAACCTGCAACTCCTGCAATTCATGCTTTAAAAAAAATGTGTCATGTGCAAGGTTTAATCTGAATGAATTCTTGCAGCTGACTCTGGGTATGTTTTCCTTACACACCCCTATAATATAAGGTACTGATCAAGGTAAGAGTCAATATTTAGTCAGATTCCAAACCAAAAAGAGCCAACCAGCAAATTGCCATTGAACAGGTACTGACTTGGGATACTGCATGCTGCCCCAAGTATTGTAATCTAAAATCCTGATGCAGTTGTGTCAAATTTAGCTTTTCTATCATTGCCACCAGTATTTTTCCCTATTTTCCTATATAAAATGCAATCCAACAGTCAGCTTGCAAAAACCATGTCAGTTATAGATTTTCTCCTTTCCTTGTTCTGGGACACACAAAGATTCCTCTCAGCTTTCCCTTTCCTCCCAAAATGCTGAGTCAAGAATTAAGATCACACACAAGATTCTTCATAGACAGAGGTGAAAGTGATATGCTTCAAATTAAAATCTGTTGCCTAATATATCAATCCTATAAGATGAGAAACAGGTTCACAGTTTGCAATTTTTTGTTACAGTGGAAACTGAGGCTCCATTTAAAAGTTCTGTTTCAAGATGCAAAGGAAAATACTAGAGGGTTTTTGTTTTATTTTGACAAAAATTCTGTATATAGCAAATAGTGTTCCTAATTTCAAGACAGCAGCTCACTTGCAGAACCATCTGTGAGCTTTAAAGATTTCTTTAAAGCATTTGACATCAGTTATACCTCAGCAAAGGTCAGCTCTCCCTTTAAGACTATTGAGAAGGTTAATTTGACCAGATGAATCCAGACTTCACCTTGAAACTTAGCTGACATTTTTAGATGAAAAGTGAGTGATGGTAGTAAGGGAATGAAATCAGTCTCAGCTGCTTCTGTTCAGTCACCAGAGAGAGCAGAACAGCCAGCATGAAAACCCCAAACTTCTCAATTACCATGTCCATATGAAAGTTGGATTCTGGAGCTCAACAGCTTCAAAGAATTTGTTTTTCTCACTGTAGCAACAGTACAGTATAGATGTCAGTAGTCAGAAAGAGGGAAAGGGAGGAGGTGTCTTTCCCAGTTAAGGTGGGAGTCTGGCTAACTGTGGAATGGAACAGTCCTCACTCTCTGCACTGAGTTACATGTGAAGGACAGAGAAACAGGGATCTAAAATTCTAAGAAGATAAATGTTGGAAAAATTCTCTCCTTGGAAGAAATAAGAGACATATATCTCTGTATATACACATGCACACACGTATAATATGTGTAACATAAATATATATATCTACACACACATACAGACATGTACAGGAATTCAGCCGAAAATTCCAGCAAAGCACAAGTTTGTCACAAGACAAATAGGAATGTTTAAGTTGCCATTTTCACCTACCGTGCACAATCACTTCTGCAGCGCTGAGTAATTTTTAAGCAGGCACTCTGCCACTTCAGCAGATGGGTAAAAGCACAGCCATGCCAGCCAACCAGCCTGTCCCTGAAGTTTGGGACTCCCTTGCCAGCTCCCCATCCCAAAACGCTTGAGCAGCATGTGTTGTTTCACCTCTGGCTATGGGGATGTGTCACTGCCTGAATATGGAGCATGGGTAAACTTAAAATTCCTCAGTCAGCAGAATAAAATATCTATTCTAGGAGGTCAATCCACCAGGGTTTGGATTTTCTGGGAAAGTAAAACAGGGTTATGTGCTACCTGTGATCTGCCAGAGGGTTCACACCATTGTTAGGAAGCAGCAGGAGTTTTGAAGTTAGGGAAAGGGGCACAAAGTGAGACTGACACAACTGCTGCTTCTCCAGCCATGCTTGGAAGCTCAGCCAAGGTGTCCCAAAGCCTCTGGGATCTCATCCAGGATTCAGCAACCTCAGGAGCAGCAGAGTGAGGATAGGATTTGCTATCCCTGCCTTGAGTGTGGCTCAGACACCATGGCCCATCAGTGCGTCTCTGGCCACAGACATTTATCCCTGGAAACTCCTGAAGATTTCCTGGCTTTTTCTACAGAGAAGCAGTTAGTATTTTCACTCTGTACATTTTTTTTCATCACTTCCTTACTATCAGAACGTTTATGTAAGTTCTGCTTCATGTAAAAACAAGTCAGAAAACACATCTTTAAATTCATTATTACTTAATGCTTTCCAAACAGCCACAAGCGATACCAAAAGCTGCAGGTGCAAAGACTGAAATTCTAGATATCACACAGCCACAAGAGAGGGGTTTTTTGTGTCTTTCTGATAATGCTGTATCAAAGCACAATAGTTAAAAGGATCTCTTATAAATTAGTCACATTGCTTTCACTTCTATTTAGGGCAGAGTTTTCTGTTAGGAAAATCCTTGCCTGCAAGGGGGTAAGCAAGCCACAAGTAACCTGTGGGAACTGAACACCAGAGGTATTTGCAAAGTGCTGATGTACATGGCTTTGGAAGTGTTTACCTTAACAAGACTGAAAAGAAAATAGAACAGTTTTTCAAAGATGCATACGCTGCAAAACACTTAGATAAACACGCATGCACGCATAGCCAAATATACATAAAATATATATACATATATTTTCATTATTGTATTAATATGCTAATAAATTTGGAAGAGTGATCTGGAAATGTCATCATTTACCCATAAGTGTGCATGCTGTACAAGGGAAGCTAACAATTTCAATCATGGTTGTAATTAAGTAGGAGGAAAACTGCAGTGGCTGTAGGTTCATGCTAGAAGACTGACATGATGTCAGGTTTTGTCAGTAATAAGATGTGGAAAATGTCAAATTATTGTTGAGGGAGAAAATGTCAAGGATGCACTTTAAATTAGATTTCCCATGCAAGAGTCCATACAAGAGGATGCAGAAGGATGATTATGACCAGTGTCCAGATGCTGCCCTTCAGGATAGTGATGTCTCGGACTCCAGCACAGATCTATTTCAGTTCTTCACTGACACCTGAAAATTGTCCTTATTGACAGCACAACAATAGGATATAACTTCTTCAAATACTTTCCTGCAGCTTTTCAGCTGTGTTGCTTTAGTCTGAATTAGCATAGATCTAATTTCTCCCTTTTGTGTTTTTTTTCTTTTTTTTTTTTTTTAGCCTTTCAGAAGCACTCTTGAATATGAAAGTGCATCATTTACTAAACCAACACATTCTGAAATTGCACATCATGCCAAGAAACACTTAATGGCTCATAGGACTGGCATGCCCCAGTTTAGAGAAGTCTTCAGTAAGGCAGGACATATTGCAGTCAACTCCCTCAATTCTCTGTGATCAAAGTACTTGAAAGTGAGTAGGCAGCTTTTATCAGTAAATGCTTGGTTTTAAATCATAACAGCTATTCAGGTTTCTTTGTCCTTGTTTGTAAATTGCCTGCCTTTTTTTCTTTTTTCCCCACATGTTCCAGACATCTACCAAGGGAAAAACTCTAAAACTTTATGGTGCATCTGAGTGGATGATTAATCAATCTTTGAACTTCTAACTTGAGTGCTGCACAGCCACAGAAGGTAGCTGTTAGGCAGCATTAAAAGTATGCAGCTTCCTGTCATCCAGTACACATTTCTTCTCTCCCCCTTCTCCAGTCCCTTTCACAATTTCTGTTGCCATATTGCTAGTAAATTCTTTACATAAAATAATGCTATTTTTATGGTTTAGAGCTATATAAACTATTGAACAGTTTTTAAAGATCAGCATAGCCACTTGTTTTCAAAACTATATTTTTTCAACATTTTTACAATGCTGTATCTAGATCAATTTTTAAAGGGAATCCACAGTTTTCTGATAAAAGGCTAACATCAGTAATTAGAGAACCAGGATTTCCCTGAACTGCAGTGGGACAATCACTACACAAGGCTGGGTAAAATACGAAGTATGTATTATGTTTGTGTCACTGTTACTGCACACTTTTGCAACAGAGTAAAAGGGAAGGAAGGACTTCAGTGATATTCCAGTGATATTCTCACAAGAGGTGAGATACAGGTGTCTCACACCTGAAAACCTCTGCACATATACTGTGTGTACACTGAATTTAATGAACCACAAACCATCTCTTTTAAAATTCGTTTTAATTTTGTGATGTTCATTCTTTTTAAGACAAGATGTATTGCACTCCATCTGAATATGAAGTGACAATGGTGATATCAGAGAATTATAGAAATATTTGGGTTGGAAGGGACATTGAAGATCCTTTAGCTCAAATCCCTGCCATGGGCAGGGACACCTTCCACTGTCCCAGGCTGCTCGGATCCCCATCCAGCCTGGCCTTGAACACCCCCAGGGATGGGGCATCCACAGCTTCTCTGGGCAACCTTTCTGAATGTCGTCTGAGGAATTTGGAATTACATTTTGGGTGGCTTTATAAGAGAAAGAACAGAAAGAATAACTGGGTTAGGGAAAGAGCTATAAAATGAAAACCAAGGCATTCCTCATTATTTTGTTGCAAGTAAAATGTGTCTCTGTTCAGTTAAATCATCAGTGTCCTTAGAGAGAGGAAAAATACCTTAGATTCTGCTTGTGTAATCTCTGAATATCCCATTTTAGACAATATTAACACCCGTTGGGAATTAAATATTAATATTTCTGCATTGAAATGACCGGTATTTGCACTTAAAATCCAAGTTTTATTATGATTTCAGTAGTCTATGATAATTTTCTTCAGGTAGATTTCAGTGTTTCAAATTTCAGTGCAGTCTCATCTATTTTTCATTTGGGATAAGAATTTATAACTACACCTTCCACTTTCCTACCTATTATAATTTGAAAAAGATATTTATCAGTAGTTGAAAATATTATTTCATTTTTTACATTAAGTCAAGATAGAATTATCTATATGAATGTAAATTTCCCAAGGAAAAGCAGGTGTATTGGTGTGATAGTCAGTAGGAGATAATTTGGTTCTTATTAGAAAATGTCTGTCTATTAGGGGGTCACTTTTACTTTTAAATGCATTTTATTACTTAATTGACTTTCTTAAGGTATAGGAAAGAAAAAGATACAGAAACTACCCCCCCTCCAATGGTTACATGGTAAAAATTATATATATATAATGTAAATCTTTTCTCTCTAGCATGAAAAATAGAAGATTCTGCTTCTGCCTGGGGCATACACCTTCTCTATAGGTAGCTGAACTGTCTCTGACCTTTTTTTTTTGGCCTTTAGGTAACAAGTTGAGCAAGTAATGTTTTGCAGCCTATGCTTTGACCTTCCAGTCAGATGATTTTGGTTAGAAAGTCATCTTACTGCAGTCTTTGACTTACATCATGTGAAGAATACCTCATCGTCTGAAATATCCATTGCATTCTCAGAAAAGCTGAAGAAAATCCAGGTGCATCAGAGGAAGTGATGGTATGTTTAGCTGGACACCTTGGTGTCATGGGTGAAACAACACATCATGGGCTGTAGGCTCACTTTGTCTTGCTTTATCTTTTTTTTTGTCTCCATTTATGAACCAGAGACTAGAAATAATGAGTTTTGTAAGACAAAGTAGGAAGGCTACTTTATATTTTATAGAATTCTGAATTATATTTATTTTTCTGCCCAAAAAGCCTAAAAATGTACACATCCTGATCATGGTTTGACTCCAGATATTTTTATCTTTAAACTGGGTGTTTGCATTCTATTTATAACTTTTGACTTCTAAATCTTAGATTGTCTCTTTGTCTTACTGCAGTGAATTTTTTGCTGCTTTGAAACATATGACTGATGTGTGTGGGATTGTTTTCCTTTCTCTGGAATTATTGGCTTCATTTATCCCTATCATGTCCACTGCATCTCATGTATGAGGTCTGACATTAGGAGATCAGAATAGCTGAAGAAATATAGCAGGAAGGAAGGAAGGAAGGAAGGAAGGAAGGAAGGAAGGAAGGAAGGAAGGAAGGAAGGAAGGAAGGAAGGAAGGAAGGAAGGAAGGAAAGAAAGAAAGAAAGAAAGAAAGAAAGAAAGAAAGAAAGAAAGAAAGAAAGAAAGAAAGAAAGAAAGAAAGAAAGAAAGAAAGAAAGAAAGAAAGAAAGAAAGAAAGAAAGAAAGAAAGAAAGAAAGAAAGAAAGAAAGAAAGAAAGAAAGAAAGAAAGAAAGAAAGAAAGAAAGAAAGAAAGAAAGAAAGAAAGAAAGAAAAAGAAAGAAAAAGAAAAAGAAAAAGAAAATTCTCCCTTCGCTGTAGTTTCACTCAGAATTTTCACAGTGAGGTAAAAACCGCGGATATTTCTATGTGTAACCAGCAGCCCTTGTGCTGCGAGTGTTACAGTGACAGTCTGTGGATAGTCAGGAGCTGCTGCTGTTCTGCTCTCGGGTTTCTGTGGCTTTAATGGACCTAATCCGCATTAAGGTGATGAAACACTAATACAAGAACATACACCAAAAGCCAACGAGCACCTTTGACTACTTGACCTTCTTACCACCCTGCAGACCACTAACTGCTTCTTCCTTATCTCGGCACAGATTTCTGATTAGCAGTCTCAGCTCTCCACATTTCATGTGCTCGTAGTGCTATGGATTCTAAAGAAATCACAAGATGCCACAATTTACTGATGAAATTATTTACATGCCAAGGATGCCAGCCAAACTGCTGGAGAGAGCACCACTCAATGGCGGCTCAGCCCTGTTGAGAGGATGTGAGAAAAATACAGGTTGCGAATAGAGCTTTGCTGGAGTTCTTTGTAGGGATTAATTTCACTAGGAAAAGATTACAGCAGCTGTTAGTGCTGCTTTCTAACAAGAGTTCTTTCTGCCGTAGGATTTGAGGATGTTATGTCTCCCCTCACTCGGATGAAAATACTCCAGAAGGGTCTCTTAGGCTGTGTGCCAGCCATGCATACCTGAAGAAGGGCTAATCTCACCTATTGGAGAGATAAATGTCTGTCTAAAGTAAGAGCCTGCTGTCACACTCATTCCCTTGGGGTATGAAACTCCCTTCTGGGCACCTTCCTTCTGCCACTGACCACGGGAATAGCTGAGGAAAAGGGTAACACTTGTTTTGGGTGAGGTGACTTTGACTTCCATACAGCTGAAGATGGACAATGTATTTCCTTACTGCTGACCACCACTGGTACATGTATAACAGCACATAGAATTTGTATTTGTGGTGCTCATCTGAAAAATAAATAATTAATGGTAAAAATTAAAAATATGGCAAATCAAACATGTCCAAAGTGCAACAGCAGCAAGGAAAATAGAGCGCAAGATGTCCGTGGAAAAATTCAGCCTTGTTAATACAACCAACAATTGGGATTGTATTCTAATCCTTCTGTTTTACTTTCTCTGGCCAGAACACTTTCCTGGGCTCTCTTTGGAAATTCATGATCATGGATTTTTTTTCCTTTTTTTTTTTTTTTTTTTTTTTTTTTAAATTTCCTAAATGTTTCAGTTGGCTACAGCAGAGCGTAGGACATGAGCTGCAGCATCACTGGTCAAAGTAAGCCAAAATCAGTATTTGATCCACAGGTGGTGGTAGGCAATATATAGAGTGATGTCACCAATTTAAAAGGAATGATAATTAGAAAGTGTTTCAACCTTCAGGTAGGAATAAGAGGTGTTTACTTATTTATTTTCAGCATGGCATTTTTGTCTAACAAGAAGAAAGAGTTACAAGGCCTAATATCTGGAGAGAGAAATGGAGTTGTCCAGGAAAGAAAAGAAGAGCAGCAGGGATCTTTTGATAACTGTGTATTAAAAAAAAACATTTTGAGTTCAACTTTTCATTGTGTTTTGTGAGTAACACAGAAATAGAACTCACAGAGATGTAAAGCCCTGAAATTATAAATGCATCTTTATTCAATATATTGACTGAGATTCACTCAGGCTTTTCCCAAGACATTGTTTTCATCTCCAGAGTTCCCTGATTGATGTGCATGTTTGAAGTCCACCTCTACTCAAACAGCTTCCCAGTAATTGTACCCTTCTGATTTGCTGCAGACTCTTCCCCACCAGATGCTCCCGCTCAAACCCTTCATGGATCTGTTACAGGGAGGTGGAATTGTTGCCTATGCTAATCTTACATTATTGTCAACAACAAATCCATCATAAGTTGAGCTGGTAGAATATTATTCAGAAAATATTTTCCCTGATTAATTTCTCTACTTTTCATTTCACTGATGCAAATTCTCTTCTTCTGTGCCTAAACAAAGGACTCTTACACAGATCCAGGACTGGATCAACCCTTAGCATGTTCATCTCCTTCAGATTTCAATGCACTTCCTTATTTTGAACTCACTCTGAATACACTTTACTGCTCAGTAAATATTTATTAAATGGACTACTTGGATGCAGCAGTGAAATTTAGCAAGTAATAATATGCTTGTAAAAACTTTTTGCTCCTAAATGATTAGCTCATATTTCCCAAATGTGCCATGCAGAAAAACAACTACCTAACAGACAGCAGAGATTTTTTTCTGTTCTCTGTGAGCCATAAATGTTCTTCCACATCCTAGACCATGGAAAGAACACTGCATAATGATTTTTATGGCTGTGAAATGTCTAATAGGAGTGAAACATAAACAGACCCCATTAAAATTTTCCTAAGATTTTCTCCCACTATATGAAATCTACTTCATATTGTGAGAATTAAGTTTAATAGAAGCAAAAATCTTATGTCGATAGAACAGTTTAATTCTGGGTTATGTATACTGGTCCAGTGGCTCTTAGTTCCTACTACCTTACAATTCAGTGGAGCCTCAATTTACAACAGTACTTTAACCTGAATGACCATCATTTCCAGCGAGAAAGTGCTAAAGGGATTATTTTCATTTGTTCACAGAAACATAGTTTTCATCCAGAAATAATTTAGTTTGGCTTGCCACCTTTCTGCTCAGCTTTCCTCCCTGTATTGCATAGGATCACTCATACGAAAAAAATAGATTCAGATATATTGATTTTCCTTCCGATGGCTGCCTGTCATCAGGCAGGTGTGAGAATCTCCTAGAGAGAAAAATGATTGAGTTTGCACACAACTTCATGCTGTAGTTTTATTTTCTGGTTTTATTTTTCTTATTTATTTTTACAAGCCATGCCAGCTTAACCTGAAGGTGAGCAGAAAAGCTGGTGAAACGTGAAATATGAAGTAATTAATTTGGCCTCTGACCAGGCACATAACCTTTGCCATCTCTATGTTAATTTGTGTTGCACTACCTATTTGTGCATTTCACTCCCAGAAATCCTCTTGAAACTGAAAGGGACATCAATATAAAAAAGCCACTCTCCAGCATGAGGAAGAGAACAACTTGTCTTTACAGAAGAAAGGGCTTATTAACAGTGTTGGGTTGCTATTCTATCTGCATCCTTTTGGAAGAGGTAGAAAGGAAATTATACATTCAACACGCATCTAACCCAGGGACATACTGCCAGTAGCTTTTCCAAAAAGTGTTACTGCTCAAATAAAGCTGATCTATGAGCCTCACAGCCCAGAGAGTTTTACAATGCAGTCAGCATTTTCTCCTTTGTTCCCTTGATTGAGCAGTCATAGATTTAAAACTGAGAGATTTACCAGACAGCATAAGGAGCACAAGCCATGTGATTGAGGTATCCAGAGCAGAGCCACACATCCCACCACAAACCATGGGTGTCAAAAGGCACAGACTTCCAGGGTCACACCCCCCGAAAGCCACGAGGAGACAGCGATGGCTGGCAATGAGTGTTCTCAGGGGAAGGGGCTGGCAGCACAAGCAAAGCCTGCCCACAGCAGCACCCCCAAGTGCCACAGACACCCCAGGAGCTGCACTGCTGCTTCTGCCGTGGTCAGCAGATGAAAACGGGTCAAATATTGACACAGTCATTAACCACAACGCAAAATGCATTGCGCTAAGCCTGCTGTTAGTCAGATACGACCTGAGGTGGAGTAAATTTGTGGCACTGATGGCAAGTGTTGGCCCAGTGGTTTGAGAGTGGTAACCCCATAGCCTAGTGGTGCTCAGAAAGCCAAGTTCTGATGCAGATGTTAACAATAAAACAGTTTTTTTTTTTTCTCCTTAGTAGAAATTAACCTAATTTCAAGTGTGTGTAGCTGTAGTCTCTTCTGAAGAGTGACAGATTAGAATGGATTGAAACCAGCCAAGGAGATTCTTTGTAATTCATAACGGTAGACACGGTGATGTGGATTTAAAAATAAAAATCAATCTGAACCCTTGCTTGGAAATTAAAGGGAAACCATTCTGAGTACTGAATCAATTACTGACAGCTTTTAACTGCCAGATTTTAAAGATTTAAATTGAATATTCCAACTCGAGTCACAAGTGAAAATGAGTGCAGACACTTTAATCACTAAAAGTACTCCTCAACAAAAGTATGATCAGTGGAAGGGAGGACCCAGGACTTAGTCTTGTTTGGCATTTCATAGGAGCATTGGAGTGTTCTGGCAGACACCTGGGGAGCCATGAAGGAGAAGTTCAAGGCAAGGTGATCAAATATGGACAGCGTATCTCAAAGGTGCAGCCACAGTACAGCCTCCACTGCTAGGCTGATATAATCCTTCCTCTTTTTTTTTCTTTTTAAATTTTTTAAAGTCTAAAGAAACAGTTTCGTGTTTATCTTGTTTGATTGGTGTTTGGGTTTTTTATTGGTTTGCTTTTTTCTATTTCTCTTCAGCTCTTTTTTATTTTAATGAGAACTCAGTCTCTCAAACTAAGAGAAAAAAAAGTGTCCTGTGAAGATATTGGAGAGACTCCTTCTGTGACTCAGATCAATAGAGACAGCTAACTGGTTTTTTTTATCAGTTTCTGTTTATGCACTTGCAAGCTGTCATATGTTACACCCCGTGTGTGACTTACTGCATGTGCCCTTTCCCTGCCACACTGCTCATCCCTGCCCCTCTCTGCTCCAGAATGTCCTTAGATGCCAAACACAGGAAATGTGGATCACTGGCAGTTTCCTCGAGAAACACAAATCAGAGAGCATCCCGTGCTTTAACAGATTGATGCCTGTGTGTCCAGCATTTGGAAATATATGAATACATGGGGAAAAACTCCTGCCCATTGGAGCAATGTTGCTGAGAGGATGCCCAGCTCAGGAGCTCCATGCTGGAGAGGATTGTTCTGCACCTTCCTGTAGAGCCATGGTTTTGGTGCCATGTTTGCTTCTACACAGTGTCTTCCTGAGGTAGAATCTGAATGAAGATTTAAAAAATTTTGCAGTGTAGTGACTGCCTAGAAAGCTGGTACAACCCTGTTGCTCCCAGTAGATGGATTCCCACACGGGCCTGTGAGTTTGGGTTCAAAACCTGCAATTATTGTCCCATGCTTGAATGCTGTCGTGTTAGTATCAGACCTTCCTTTGGAACAGATAGAAAAACCTCTGAAAGAGCAAAGTGTGCATTTGAGAAGGTATGTAGACCTGGTTTAAAGACAGTGTGGCTTGAAAGGACCAGATTAATTTCTGGAGACCTATGGAGAGGATGAACTTAATTTGAGAAGCTGCCCCGAGGAGACCAAGCACAGCTGAAGGATCCGCTGGCCTGGGAGGGTGGAAGGGAGGGTCAGAGAATACAGCTCTGAGATGGGACAAATGGCACATTGACCAGAAACAGGCAAGGGCCAGAGGCTCACTGTGAGTGCCAGCAACCATGAATCAGATTTTGCTGCTCATGAGGCAGTTCCCTCTGCTGTTGTGAAGAAACAGTGGGCTTTAATAATGAAGCAATTGATATTCTTGTCATTTAGCTAATTAGCTACAATGCCTCTTCCACATTCTCTGCCTTCCATGGAAGTCTCCTGCCTGAGGACTGTGATAGCTGATGAGATCTGTGGATTAATATAGAGAGCAACAGGCACTAAGCTATACCTTCAATCAGTTCAGGATCCTGGGGCTGAAAAATATTTATGCAACTGTTGGAGACTAGGAGCACTACTTCCCCTCACCATGCAGAAAATTTAAGAGGCATTGATTACTAAAAAAATCTTTCAAGACAAATATTCACCACAGAGCTGTTACCTCTTGTATAACTTTACAACCAGCATAGAAAAAAAATTAAAAATCTTTCAGTGGTTTAGACTTACTATAATGCCTACTTTTACATAATTAGCTGAGATGGGGGTCTTAGCAGGGTAAGGAACAGCTCTCCTATATGAGAAAGTGCTAAGCAGATTAAGACTTTTCAATTTGGAGTACAGATAAGTGAGGAAGAAATGACAGAGATCTATAAAATTAATCGAGCAATGGAAAAGTGCACAGAAGACAATTATTCACTTTTTTTCTAATGCAAGGATTAAGGGGAGTTAAATGAACAGATCACAGATTTGAGAAAGCATATAAAAAAGTTCACACAAAATGCAATTAAAACCGTGGAGCTCATTACCACAGGATGCTGGAGATGCTAAAAGTTTATGTGACTTCTGGGAGTAACTGGAAAAAATCCCACAGAGATTCTTCTCCATGCAGGCACTCTACACATCTCAAGATTTAAGCTCCAAAACGCAGAGGAGCTTTGGAGAGCACACCTTGGAAATATGACTCTTAGATATCTCTGCTTTCTTCCATAGGAAGGAGGTAAAATTTCTTGCCTTGATATACTTTGTAGCTGGCCTGATGCAATCATCTCCTGTCATCATTAATAGATTTGCAGCCACAGAGAGCTGCAAAGCTGACACACAGCCGTGGATATTTTGCTGTAACCAAACCCACTGTGACTGTTGTTGGCTGGGGGATTGAAGCAACTCTACTAAACACACACTTCTAGTGAAGACCCACAGCAATGCTCTGCTCAGCAATGCCTCTCATTTCTCCATCCGTAAAGAACTAAAGGAACTCCCTGTATTTTAGCTTTTGTAATTATTCAACAAAGTGATTTGAAGGTAGAAAATTAATCCCAATGACCTGAATAGTAGAAAAGAAGGTAGAAAATGGCTCATGACTGATTTGGATGAGACAGAAAGCTCTGAAGGACTAATAAGGAATTGGCCTACAGGGTTAAAGCTGCTACACATCTTAGTAAAATCCACAGGACAGGCTGCAAGTGCTGGGTGCCAAGAAGGCTCTCATGGATGCCATGCAGAAACCTGATTTGTGTCTCTTGTCCTCTCACATGACTGAGAATCAAAAGTTTCATGTCCCATACACAACACATTGGAATACATGTGATTTATGTCTTTTACAAAGTAAAATTCTGACAACATGTCATTCAGTTATAAGTAGTATTTTTTCCCTCATTGTTTTTTGACCATTTTATTTTTCCTTCTTTTAGCAAAAGAGGCATAAAGGTGCAAAATTGCAGTAAGTCTGCAGAGAGAATGCTTATCCACGTGTTTGATGTGATCTCCAGAGTGGCTGTGGCAGCATGTACAGCAGCATGGCAATCTTCCTGCCACTTCTGTTAAAAAGAAACCTGGTGCTAGGCTTAACTGGGTTGCCCAGTGTCTTTTGGTATGCAACAAAAGATATTCAACTGCTTGTTTTATTTACATTGAAAACATTTTCAGGAAGTTCAGATAAAACAATTAATGGCAGCAATTTTAGCCATCAGTTTGGTATCCAGTAATCAATTTAAAATAACGAAAAAAAAAAAACAAAGAGAAAAGAAAGAAGGAGGGGGTGGGGTTGGATAAGTACCTAGATTACTAATGACTAATTAAATGCAAATTAAAGATGTAGTAACCTAGAGTCCAGTCATGGAAATATAACTGTCAGATGATGTGGAAGCTGGCTGTTTTGAGGGAATCTGATGAATGCAGGCTCATGGGAAGCTGTCACAATGATGAAACAAGCCCAGTCTGGGCTAATAGATTTATCTATTTCTACCTGGCAGATTATAATAGGATTTGGAGCCATCCTGCTGATCAGTGGGCATCTGCAGAAAGCTCATCACACAAAAAGTGTCATTTGAAGTGGATCGAAGGGGAATATTTTTTGGAACTAGATATCTGGAGACATCATCACTTGAAGAAAAGCAGAGAAGGAAGGCTGCATTTTGGGGTATAACTTGCAACAGATTGTCAAACCGTCTGCAAAGAAGTAGCTAAAATAGCTGATATGCTGCTGTTGTCTGTTCATGAAGAATTCCCACAGGAGATTCCTTCCCTTCCCATTTCTCTGGAGACTTAACAGCTCTGTAGATCCTAGTGCTGCATATTTTTTGACTGAATGTATAGACATTTTGATAAAGCTGAGGCTGAAATAATCAGTACTTCCAAAGCCTCCAAATCCTCCAGCCGAAATGCTGAAAGAGTCAGTCAGCTTTTCCAATTTGCTAAAGATAGGTGCTAAGAGAACACCCTTGGAAAGCTGGAAAAAGTATTATTAAGCAGATTTTGCATATATGAAAGGGAAAAGTATTGAAAGGATTAGTTCTTCTAAAAAGAAAAATGTTTTTGAATCAATGCTTTCGTATAGAAAATGAACAACACTATTAGGAAAAAACACCAGAAAAAGCAATTCCACTTTCCAAGAAGTTTAAAACCTGAAAAAGCAAAATATAAAGTATAAAATGAAATAACATCAACCTTATTTTCAAGCTAGAAAGTTCAAACTCAAGTACAGCTAAAGGGAGATTGTTATGTACACGTAATACTGAAGAAATCCATGAGAAAACAAATTTCATGTATAATCCCTAAACAAGGCTCACACTTCCTTCCTGTGGTACACTTACAGTCATGCTGGCCTGTTAGGAAATAAAATGTGCAAACAGTAAAAGGAAGGTATTTGATTCAGGTATCAACAGCACCGGGGGTCAAGGACAAGATTTTTGGAAGGTACGAAGCAAACTGACCTGACATATCCAATGGCCAAAAGAATGTACAAGTAATTTGTTAACTCCAGAGTACCTACAGTGGCCACTGGATTTGCTTTAACAATAGAAGGCAGAGTTGTGATCTCTGAGCCTTTAGTTCAGCGAAAAACATAAGAGAGTCTTAAAAAAATAAAAAGCTGGAGCCCTGGGATTGTATCCACAAATGGCACCTGATGTAAAGACATGCAGCTACTGCCCTCCATGGGAAAAGATGTTTGAAGAAGAGAGAGGCAAAAAAAAAAAAATTAATTGTGGTGTAAAGAACAACTGCTCACTCAACCTTGATCTCTGTCGAGGGAGGGTCTGCAAAGACAGGGAGACCACAGATACTCTGCAAGTACTTCAGGCAAGTAGATCAACTTCTCATCCTCAGATTTTCCTCTCACTTAGAGTGCAAAGTGCCAGTGACAAACAATAAATCATTTTAGAAACAAAATTCTGTTTTCCTCTTTCTCTTCTGAACACATAATGACACATGTTCTTCCACATGTTCTTCCGTGTCTGCAACACACCTTCACTTATAAAAGTGGCTTGTAGTGGATGAGATATTTAATGAAATCTCCTTTGCTAGTGTCCTTCAGAGAAAAGTTTAGGATCTTATTGCTCACATGGGACCCGACCCAAAACCTCTTATTAAATTCCATGGGTGTGGGATCACAAGGCTCTAAAAAGTAATTGGAATAAATGGGGTCTCCTGGCTGACCATTCATTTTTCTTTAAAATAGCATTTCATATGCTTTTCCATTTTATGTACACACCTTTGGCTTTGGACCAAATCCTAACTAGTGTAAATCAGTCTCACACCACAGGTAGTGGAGCTACACAAGCTAAAAACAAGCCTGGAACTGGCCCACTGCAAATAAGTTATAGATTTACCTGCTTCTGTATCACACTACTAGTTCCTGTTATTGCTTTGTAAAGTGCTTTGGGAAATTAAGGGAGTAGTAGGAGCTACATTAAATTAGATTCCAGTCTAATACAATCTGACCTGTATTTCACAAGGAAAGAACTTGCACTTCTGAAATGCTGAGCAATGATTTTTAGAAAGTATTCAAAGTAAGGAAGTTCAGATGGCTCTATGCTACCCTGTTCAGAATCATATGGGAAAATCTATTACTGGCAATTTTTTTTCTCTCCCTCTAATTACCATTAGTGCTAATTACTAAGTATATGTTAGTTCAATCTCATTGTTGCTCCATAATGTTTAGCTGAAAATTACAGTAATGAATTCCAGTTTCTTCAGGCAAATGTAATGAAATGGTGATTAATATTCCCCAGGGCTATGATAGAATATAATTCAGTGTGATCTAACGTGGTTGTGAGTGAAAAGTTTGATATCCATCAGGTACTGAAGCTGGCACAGTAAATATAAGGTATGATTAGCAATGTGATGAAACAAGGAGGTCACTGCCCTCTACTCAAATCCAGGTGCTGTGGCCACCAGGGCATGGACAAAATTGCTTGGATGACTATGGACTGATGGTGTCCTTGTCTTCCTCTGGTTCAGTTCTTGTGCCTCTATTACTCTTGAAAACTGCCCACGTATTGAAATCCACCCACGTCTACTTCTGTATGGAATGAAAAAAGCAAACCTCCCACTTTGTTAAATAAATTTTTTTTCCATGGGTTTATGCAGGCTGTGCATACTTAACAAAATATAATAGAAATTTAGCATAATTCAGACACATCCAGTGTCCTGCCAACACACTTATAACCAAAAATGTTGGGTCTCATCCCAGATGTGAGTGCCTGTCCAAGGTGCCATCCCTTCTCTTGTGACAGTATCACAGGAAAGGTTTATTTGGAATGAGACATGGAATGACCTTGGCGAGGAGCCAGCAGGCAGGTGTCCACGAGAGGCTGACAGTCACTTATGCTGAGGAACTGTGACAAATGGGCCAAGACCACACTGCTGAGCCCTCTTCCAGCAACAGACTTTCCAGAACAAATCTGAAACAAATCTGTTTGCCAGGGTCATGCAACAGGCTGAACCCACAAGAATGTACAGTGCTTTTATAAAAATATACATTTTCTGTTATCCTCTATATCCAGTACTGCCAAAATTACACTTTCCATAAGAACAGAGGGAGGTACAAGAGTGGGAGTTCTTGATCTCACTCTGGCAGTAATCCATACAAATTCATGCCCCAGAATTCTTACTTTACATAATCCAATTTATACACATATATTCCTCTAGTCACATGCTGCCCTGACTGCTGTAATCAAAGGGGTTACATAGATGGAGAAAGGATATAAACTCAGAATGAATTCCACCCTGACCAGCTATCCTCTCACACTGCCTTGCACACCTCCACCCCCCTTCAGGTTCCATAAACCAAGAAATTAAATTTTAGAAAAGAATAACATAAGAGATGCACCAAACCCCACCTTTTATTGCAGAATTAGTTTTACAGCTGCAGATAGATCTTTAAAGTGAAAATGTACATGGAGTTTAAACTCTCAGTTTCAAACTCTGAAAATAAAACTCCTTTCTATGCTTTTAAAAAATGCCAAACAAAAAAGTCAACATCCACCTCCCCTTAAGCCCAATAAATTGCTGCTAAAACCAAAGTACATGAAAATAGGATAACAGGATTGTCTTAATACTATAGGAGATCTGGGGCCCTCAGTGTTTCCATCCTCATTTCCCCTAGTGAATGAAAAAGCGCTTTTACAAGTTTACTGTAATAAAAAAATACTTTATAGGTTCTCAGGTGAGGCAGAGTTATGTCACAAAGAAGTGTAAAGTATGAAATGTCTTGTGCATATACACATCTGGGTGTATATGTGCAGATTTCACCAAGCTGAGAAACTATGCATTATTTTTTCTTTGAAAACAAAATTTTCCTTCTCTCTCTCTCTCCATACCTGTATGTACAAAATGAAAAAACAAAAAACTTCCATCTGTCTTTTGTTTAATGGTGTTGCACATATGGACAATAAAGAGGTGAATTTAGTGAGGGGGCAGCTCCTAAACCCACACTTTTGTTATTTTGCAGCATCCCCTGAACCAGATGAACAAAGGCAGTGCAGATTTCACCCCTCCTGTCCCATTGCAGTCCAGAGGGAAACTGTGGGAAGCACACACAAGGCTCCATTCCAAGAGTGTTGCATTTATGTATTCTTTTATTATTTTCTTTTGTGTGCTGCAGCACACAAACATTGACTCTGTTGGGGGAATTGCATTGCTCCCCAGCCAGTGGGTACCTGAGACCTGTTTTTACATGGATTTTACTCCTGTGTCACCTTACTCAAACCTTTGCCACCTCTTAGACTTCATCGAGAAAGGAACAAGTGACACATGCCAACTTGGTGCCCAAATCCCATATGCTCTGAGGTCAACCAAGTGGCAAATAAACACATGTCTTACTTGCCACTGACAAGGCATGGAAAGGGTGTCACCACCCTCCTGACCTGGGGGAAGAGGCCACTATTTCAGCATTATCCACTTGCTGGAAGAAGCAAACAAATGGCAAATGAAAACTAGGTTGTTGTTGTTTCTAACTGGCAGGGTTATACACAGGATATGAACACAGATCTCTTGTTCTATGTATATATCCTGTGTGTATTTATGTAAAAGCAAATGAACAACCCCCTGTGCTCTCATTTTTGCAGTGGTGGGTATCTGCAGTGAACTGGAAAGCTGTTGGAGGAGAGGTGCTACTTATTTGAATTCTAGAGCACTATATTTGCTAACTAAGTAAAAAAGTAGGAGAAGTTTCACATGTTATCTCAGAACATGTGAAAATAAATTGATGCAAATGCAGGGAAGAGGGCTATCACTTTGTGCAATCACAAGGCAAACTCCACAATGACAACTAAAGGGACAAGCGTATGAAAAAATTGTAGTTTCTTGGCACAGAATTAATGATTTGTTTATAATAAAAAACTGCAGAGTATAGAGGTTTGGGCTTTTTTTTCTTTTTTTTTTTCCTAAAAATAAATAAAAATTGTTCTATTGTTTTGACAAATTCCCTTCTACTGATTTTAAAAACTGTATAAAATGTATTTTTCCCCTTCACTTGCAGAAAAAATTCCTTCCTATTCATTGTGTCTGGTGTGTCAAAGGAATGGAAAATTTACAAGGGTGAGAAATGTTTATCCAAAGTACTTATTTCAAAAAGCAAAACGTTGAGCTTTTAAATTGTGTTAACAGAAGACCTATAAGGCTCTATAAAAATGTGTAACCACACAGAATGAGTGGCTTTCCTGCCTTAGCCCTCCAGAAACTAAGAAGCACTGAAGTCTCCTATGTGAGAACCCTCCCCAGTGTCCTCCCAAAGCTGTTGCCCCAATGACACCTGTTAAAATATAGGTATGTATATATATATATATATATATGTACTTTTTTTTGAGTAAAACAAAGGCAGAGAACTTTTGTTTGTGTTTAAATAATTTCTCAGTAGAGTTTAACAAAATGCAAGCTGAGAGTGTGAAAGAAAACTAAAATGTGATTAGAAAGAAATCCCAGAAATAATATCCACGGTGTGCCCTGCAGCCAAGGGGAGTCTGCTTTATCACTCAAATAGCACATGGACAATAGAGATTTTATCTGTGTCAGAACGATTGCAGAGAGTGATCAACAGAAGGTCAGGAGAAATTTCAACAGTAAATATTTGTAATCACCCACTCTATCTTCCTAAGGTGTCCAGTAAGGAAGTCTGTATTATTTTATCTGGTGATCTGGCTCAAACTTGGTTTCTTGAGCATAAGGGGGATGATGCAATCCAGAGCTGTTACAGAGTAACTGGGAATAGATTCTTCAAGAGAAAGCTCCAGTTTTGCTAACACTGATCTTCTAGCACTAAAGATTGACCATAGAAGTTAACTACCATGTGTTAATTATATTTAAGAGGCAATGATTAAATAACCTACTCAAATAGTTTACCTCCTGCCTTCGAGGCTTAATTCTTCATAACATAAATAGATAAAATCTGAGCTGCATTTTCACTTGAATATTTTGACTTGCACATTGATGTGTGGGAAAATTTTAACCAAGCAGTTTCTAATGTAGTAAATAATGAAAACAGAACCAAAATTATAAATATGGATTGGCAATTAAATAAATGCAATATATTTTAAAAAAAAGTAAATGGATAAACGGGGAAAGGCTTTCAAGAGAAAAGAATTATCTTAACACACAAAAGGTACTAGAAGTCTGCGTCACAATACAGGTCCAAAGTCTTAAAGTTTGCCCAGGTCTGCAAGAAAGGACTGTGTACACAGGGATTGGGTGCTGCTCAATAGAATATGCCTGTTTATCAGTTTTATACCAGACACATTTCTATGCTTTTTATGAGATGTATTTACTTAATTAGCAAGTTACTGGTTAAAAATCAGAAATTAATGTACTATAAAACGTAATACAATTGGATATCTAGTCAAAGACCTTTCTAAGCAATAGAATTTGGGATGCTGAGGGCAAAATGGAAACCATTAGGAACAGGAATAATCTAAAGTAATAAACCATTTTTGCAACCTTTTGAATCCCTTCACATCTAGTGGAAAGTACAGAAATATTGAAAACTTTTCCCCCAAAATAACTTTCAGCACAGCTTCAGTTCAATGTGTGATAGATAACCGAGGGGGGGGGGGGGGGGAAAGGAAAAAATACAGAACTTTGATAGATTTGGTCATTAAATCTTACTCATCACAGCTTCAGCAGAAGGTAATGAAGGAAAGGACCAGCTTCAACAGAGATTCCTGCTATTACTGCACATAGATTTCCCCTTATTGCATATCCTTGAGCCTTTCTTGTAGTGGAAGAAAGAGAAACAGCAAGTTCCTTAAACAAAAGCCTTTTGGTGGGGTGAGGACAGAAGCTGGTTACGCTGCTAAAATATCTATGCATTTCATGTACAGCTGAGTGTGCAAAAGGCTAAGGCTGTCGAGGGAGAGCTCACTCTGACTTACTGATGTGTTCCAAGTCACAGCCAAGCGTTTTTATCCAATTTTCCAACAGAAGATGAGCAGACAGGCAGCATCTACATGGGTATACACATTCCTTCAGAGGTTTGTCTGCACAGGGGTGAGAAGCAGTATTGGCTGCCCAGGTACCCCAGCCACATTGCAATATTCACCTCTTATTCCTCAAAAATATAAGTCTGAGAAAAATCAGAGGCTGTTTCTGTGCTGATGCCTGCAGGAAGGTGGTGAAGAGTTCATTGAAAGTCCTCCTGGGAAGCAGGTGGGATGTAAAGCAGCACCACTGGGTAGGCAGCAATAGAAAGCCATGCTCTGTGCCAGACCAACAGGGCTTTGAATGAGAGTTTTGGCTGTGCCACAGGCTTGATGCAGCAGTTTGATGGATTCAGCTACAGCAAGGCAATCAGGGGAAGGTGCTTTGAGAAGCATTTTTGATGAATCTAGTTTGCAGAGAAATATTTAAACTAAATACCTCCCTGTCTTGCTGGCCATGCTCCCAGCACAGCAGAGGCAAGGTGGCAAAGGTTCTGCACTCAGCTCTGGAAGAAACACAAAGCAGGATTTGGAGATATGTTTTCAAGCACTGTTGACAAAATTCCTTGGGGGACTCTGGATTCTGCTCAGTCAATGAAAGCTCACTTGACAAATGAGGGTTCCCTGGCCCTACACACTTCAGCACTGGTTGGTCAATTCTTTGTGCATTCCTTTCCTCCCTTGGCAGTGAAGCTTGTGGAAGGTTCCCTGCCCATAGCAACAGGGTTGAAATCAGATGATCTTTAAGTTCCCTTCCAGCCCAAACCATTCTGTTTTTTTTTTCTATGATTCAGCATCAAACATTCTTGTACAGATAAAAGGTTTATAGACTTGGGATTAGACTGGGTCACATTGTCCTTGCAACTAAACATCAGTCTGAGGCAGCACACTTTCCTCCCACAGTGAGCAGAATAGCCTCTAATCAGCCAAAGCATCTCTTCCTCTCTTGCTCAGAAACCTTTAGGAGAGAGTATTGCTGCCTCTTCCTTGGTGCATCGACTCCCAAGAAAAATGCCCCTTCAGCTGAAATTGCTTCTACTTTGAATTTTGTTTCAGCTTGCAGGTCCTGAAGTTTAAAACAGAGGTTTTACAACCTAATGTGTATTAGTAAATTTAAATGCAATTACAGTTCTTGGTTATAGAAACCTCTTTATTGAGAGTTCATAATGCCAATAAAGTATGCAACCATACTGAACTGTCACTGGACTTCTGGGATTTCCATTGGTGCAAACTAAGTCCTGAAGAAGTTCCTGCAGCATGTGTATAGAAGCCTTTAATCCACCTTCTCTATTTCTAGCTCCCTTGTGTTGGCAGAGGGCTTGGTGCCCTATGGGAAAGGCAAGGAAACAAATATATGGATGCTTCCATATCCTTTCCACATTAAAAGCAGCAAGGACAGACACTACACCTTCACTGCTGACTTTTCCCAAAGTCTACTGAGCAGCGAAGCATTTTTATTGTAGCTCATAGTGGTGTCTTACAAAAGGCACTGAGGGTTTGGGAATGAGGGGGAGGGCTTAGGATAACAGCTTCAAGGCTGAGAAGTTACTGCACCATGTCTGTCTCCAGACCTCTGGCAACAAAACCTAGATGGATATTGAGCTTCAGAATGTAAAAAAGTCAAAGAGTGCCTTAAAGACAGCATCTCAAACTGCCCAGTGCTGTGGAGACTTGGCAAAACTTTCACTGATAATCTCCAGGCAATGCCCAAGGAAATTTGCCCACTTTACCACTTTTGTGGAACTCAAGAGAAACTACAATGAACTCAGCTTATCCTGACCCTTGGCATGCTGCCTCAGATTTGTTTTTTACTGATTCAATTTGTTGCCCACATGCAAAAAAAAGGTAGTGAGCCATACAAAGATCAATCTTTTTCCGACATTCAAAACTGATTTCCATATGAGCCTGGCCATCCCCTTTCTGAAAAGCACAGCAAGTAGAATCACAGGAGTCTGCTGTCAGGTTTTTTTCTGGTTTAATGGGATCATGGTGTGCAAACATTAAATGTTAGCCAACAGCAAGTGGAATGACTACAGGCCTGAAGTGTAATCACACCCAGTAATTTTCAGGGAAGGCAAATTATTAATTTATAACTGGTCATTCTTTTCAATTACAGGGTACTTTTCCTGGGAAGCTGTTTTCTCACTGATCTTTCAGCTGCAATGTGCCCTCCATTGCCCTGACACATTCAGATGCTCTAATAAGCTGGACTTTGTGAAAATGGTAATTACTGTGTGTTGGGGCTGAAGAAAGCCTCAGAGATGAGAAGAGATACGAGGCTCCAGAGCAGTAAACATTTCCTTAATATACCCTATCATCTTCCATCAGTCTGTCATGTGACCTTTAAAGTTCATAATTTACCATGAAATTTGTAATTATGAAAGTTTGTAGTGTACTATGAAAGATAACTTCTAATTTGTATTATCATACTGTTGCTGAATTACTGCTTTCTTTCAATGATACACACATTTTTGCCAGCTTGTTAGAAAAGATCTTTTTTAGAGTTTACTGAAACTCAAAGAAATAAAAAAAGTTATTCCACTTCTGAAGAGTTTTGTGATTACTCCAACTGCATACACCTGTTCCTTGAATAATTCATGTGCCTTCTCAGTACTAGGATCTGAAATGGAAATATTTCAATATAGAGAGCAGGATATGGGCAGAATCTGAAGTCAAAAGACAACAAAGGGAAACTGATCCTGAGGTGAACATGTTGTTTTTTTGTGATGTGTCTGAGGTGGGCACAGACTGGATGGACAAATAGAAACAAGTCAGAGGCCTGAGCTCTGCCAGGCCAGGACTTAGCTGAAGCTGCACAGCACTAGCCAGGATTTCTTATAGTTGAATTTTAGATGGCTATCAAGCACAATAATCACATTGTAACTTCATTCTGAGGGGAAGCAGACACACTCTGAGCTGTGTTACTTTAAAAGGAACAACCATCAGGCCCTATTCTCTCCATGGGTCATTGTAGGACAGATAGACAGTACTTGAATATCAGGGTAAATTTTGAAGTTCTATTCATTTTCCATAGCCCTCTATAGGGGTAAGAAAACAGCAAGGGCTGCTGTAAAGTAAGCATGATCTGAATCAATTGTGCAAACTGGAGGAAAAGGGCCCTGGATTTTGAGATGGGCACCACAACATCAAAAAGTGCAACTGCAACTGAGCTGAGAGAAATGTGCAAAGCAGATTATTCTTCCTCAAGGTTCCAAGAAAGGGAGGCCTAGGCAACCTCCTAGAATGCCTCTTGGATGCCATCATGCAGCACGTTGGATTGGATTATAAAATTGCCCAGTGACTCCCAGAGATTTGATAAAGCTAACACTCATTCTGCATTGACTGATGAGCAGCTCACATCCCTTGCTGAACTTGGACTGGGTTCACAAATCTCAGGGGCAAGGACTTGCCACAGCACTTGCATAAATTATGACTGACTCATGATATTATTAATCACTCTGCTGTGGTGTAAATTCTTTCTTTTTCTCTGCTCCACCACACCTACCACAGTAGCTTTACAGGAAGCTGTAAGCTTTTCCTGGTCATTTTCATGATTGAGGGTTTTAAGTGATTTTTGCCAAGTCCCAAATTCTACAAACAAAACCAAAAGCCATCCCACAGTATTTGTTACATCTGTGAGTTGATTATCAGGGTGCTGTGATACTTTAAGAAACTTTAGGTTTTAGGAATTTCCCAAGACAGTATTTATCTTGTCATCAGTAAATTAAGACTAAATTCTCTTAAGTAGTCTTTAAAATAATATTCTCCTTCCTCCTCTCACTCTTATCCTTCCCAAAGTGCCACAACAGGGCTCTTGGCAGAGCTGGAGCATACTGATGTACAGAAGGAAATTATGTGTCTGGATTTCTCTTGTGCAGTACAGATGCTGTCTCTTCAGCACGGAGATCTCTTTCATAATGGCTAGAAAAGAAGTTTTCATTATATTTTTTCCTCTTATTTCTTTGAGAGTTATTACCACCATTCTAGATCTGGTCATTTTTGGATTGAGAATAGGTTTCTTCCCGTGTTATTTAATCCTCACAACTGTGGATCATTTTTACAAGAATCAGTTAGAAATCCCACAGGTTCTAAAGCCTGTTAAAGGTTATAGAGACAGAAGGCTGGGTTGGAACGTGATCTCCAAGAACCTGTCTATTTTATTGCTTCCAAGGGGCTTGTCAGCTTCCTATCGAAACACAGTTCAGTAATTGCAGAGTGAATAAAAATGAGAAGATAGCTTTTTATTAGCACTAAATGATCAGGTTTATTGGCATTAGGGATCTTTATACAATTTCATTGACACAAGTATATGCTGAAAGGCATCTCTATTTTCCAATAACACATTACTACATGTAGTAAAACAACTCACTTCCCAGTATTAAGCTATAACGTTACTGATCATGTGGAATATGTCTCTATTATATCTAATTTCTACTACCCCAACCAAAAAGCATTTACCTATTTTTAAAATTTTACTTAAACTAAGAAATAGCAAAAAATATGTATAATTATTTGATCTATGGTTCTAAGATCCTCTGAAAGAAACATTTCACAGTAGGGCAGTACTGAGGGGAACTTTAATGGCATTTTAGACAAACAAATTTTAACAATTCCCATTAGATCCTTCCCCATTGCTTATGGAGTCCACAATAATCCCTCTTCCTTTCATAATGATGTGTCTTATTTGAATCACACTTCTGAGACCAAGCACAGCGCAGAGATGCAGCACCTGATGCAAGGACAAAAGAAAAGAAATTGCTATCATGGGGTAAAAGGGTCCATAACTGAATTGTAGAACTGTCATTTCAAAACCTTGTTAGTTGCTGACCTGTTGGAGTGTGTAAAATAGAACTGTCTCTGAGTCCCTCAGAGAGAGATCAGAATGCAGGGATTGAATTGAAACCTTTGGAGAAATTAAAGTATATTAAGCCACACAGACATGAAATAGAAGTGTAAGCTTTAGTTTTAAGTGAGTAGAAATATTAATAAGTCAGATAGATATGAAGTAGAAGTTTAAGTTTTAAGTAAGTAAGAATATGTTTTAAGTGCCTTAAAAAAGCAAAAGCCTTAGAATCTGGTACAAAGTGTAAGCCTTGGTAAAAGTTCAGAAACTTCGCTCCAGACATAATGAAAACATTAAAAATCATAGTAAAAAAATAGCTTACATTTTTAAGAGGGAACAGATAGAATCATTTGTATGAATAGATAGAGATACATGCACAATTATGCGTAAGGATTAACACCACTTTCGTACTATAGGTTTAGAAGAAATGTTTTAGGCTTGTGTTTTTAGGTCATTGGGTCATTAACAAATAAAAATACATGCATTGAGATGAGAGCTCTCTCTCTCCCTCTCTCCTCCTCCACCACCACCATCATCATCACTGCTACCACATGGGAGAAGAAAAAGAAGAAGAAGAAGAAAAGAAAAAAAAAATACTGGGGAGCTCCCACCTCTGCTCAGGACTCTGCCAGAGAGCTGCTGCTCCTGCCTCTGCTCGGGACTTTATACCAGGAAGCTGCTTCTGTTTGGGACTCCATGCCAGAAAGCTTTTAGGACTTTTAGCTTGGGACTCTGTCTCTGAGACTGATGTGCTCCTGCAATAAACAATTTTACAGCAACCAGCAACTGCTCTTGCCTCTTTGAAGACCTAAACCCATAAAAATTTCAACCTAACCCTCCTTAAAAGGATTTTCAGTGATAAAATTTCTACCATTTCCTTCAGACAACAATTTCCACAATATAACTCTTCTCTCCATAGATTTTTTTTCTCCATATCAAGAAGCCTTTTATATATTTTTGATGATATGTCTTCCCCACCCCTTCAGCCTTCTGCATTGTCTTTTTTTACCCTTCACTACCTCATTTTCATTATCTTCACTTGTTTGAGTATTGTTTTCTAAATCCTGACATTTTCCATTGGTGCCCCTGATACCTCTGTAATGTTTATTTCCTTTGTATCAAATATCATTTCAGTAACATTTGACTGAAAGGACTGAGTCCAGAGAGAATAGATGTTTTGCAAAGCATTTCTGTATAAGTTTTAACAAAGTTTGGACTTCTAGAAATATTTGCCTGAGGCTTTTTGGGACAATATTCAAAAAAGGAAAGCCAGGAGTCATCTGACCTCTCATTGAGAACTAAATTAAGGAAAACATGCCTTCAAAGCTAGGTCTGAATTTTCATGATCTTCATTATTCTCTGATGGTTCTAATTTCAGCTGTCCTGGTCCATCACACAGCCAGGTGGCCAGTCAAAATGAATACCTGCAGTTCCCAAGATCAGAAGGAAACAAAAGGATAAAGTAGAGGCATCCTAACAAAAGTCCAGAGGCAAGTTCCAAATCTTTCAGTGGAACCTCACTTGCAGCACACTGCAGTAACTCAGTGTGGAACCACCTCCTTCCTTGCCTTTGGCCAGAGATTAACCACAAGAGAAACCAATACAGGATACCCCACTGCAAGGAAAAATAATGTCCTGCTTTGCATAGAGTGACATTATATCATGGGAACTACCAGAGAGTTAATAAGAGTAGCACAAAGGCAAAAGATTTATTTAAGCAAAAAAGGCTGAAGCCAGAAGTAGTCCAGAGGTCACAGAACTTTTCTCATGTTCCCCCATAGATTGACTACTTGGATTAGAAGAAAAGAAGCCCACAGTATCAGTAGCCTGAAATGTACACCAATTGTAAATTAATTTCCATGATGTGTCATTTTAATTTATTAAGTTTAGTTTCCAGGATTAAAAAAAAATAAAAATTTCGAAGCAGTTTTTCTTCTCATAATATAACTTTTTTTACAAAAAAACCAAACCAAAACAAACAAAAACAAACAAACAAAAAACCCAAATAAAATAATAAAAAAAAAGCACACACAAAACCTCCCCCACCCCTCACCAACCAAAAAAACCCCCAACCAAAGCCAGTGCTTAGGAATGCAAAAAGAGTTATGGGATTTCAGGATTTTAAATCTCTGAAAACACAGAGGTCATGTGAAGTGCAACTGGGATGCATTTACTTGGATTTTATGAAGAATGCAATAGATTTGCATGAGAATTACTCTAGAAACTATTACATTTAATTTTTTATAAAGTGTGTGGGAGTTGGAAATGAACATTGTTATTGCATTTAAAAGCTCTCTTCGGGATTTCTTTGACTGTGTCTCTTCCGAGCACAACAGTCTGAAAAGATATGAGTAACTGGGAGTCGTAGGAATATTAGCACTCCTGGCAGGCAACCTTCCCAAAGCTGACTCTAGACTAAGGTTTTCATTCAAAAGGAAAATTGTCAGCCCTTTTGCTCACCTCGTGTTTAAATGCAGGGGATAGATTAGCATCTAAGGCTCTTTGCTGATTTGCAAAGTGGATGAGTGAAATCATGTACAGCCCAAACCAAGATATTTTTCTTCATCCCAGAGCCTCCTGAGCAGTTCCAGTCACTAAAGGGTTACCTCTTTGTGACTCCATCCTTTTCTTTGCTACTGAACCCTTCAGATCCCCAGAGCTGAACATGCAACCTCTAAGCACTTTGTCAGCCAAGAGTCCTGGCAAAGCCAGAAAAAGGGAGCAAAATCTCCAACCTGCTACTCCTGGCTGTGCTCTTGATCTGCTCTCTGGGTGGGTGGTAATCCTTCAGCAAGTTGCTGGGTGGAAAAAAACCAAACCAAACCAAACCAAACCAAACCAAACCAAACCAAACCAAACCAAACCAAACCAAACCAAACCAAACCAAACCAAACCTAACCGAACCAAACCAAACCAAACCAAACCGAACCAAACCAATAACTAATCAAAAACCCCCACCACATACACACAAAAATACTGATTTTAGGAGACTGATTCTTTTTGGACAGATAATTACCTGACAGGGCTCTAATTTGCAGAAGAAAACAAAAGACTGGTTTTAGTGGAATGTTGCCTTTTTGCTTTAATTGATTATATCAGATGAGATGCTTTTTATAACATCTAATTTTCTGTTCTCTCAAAAATCTGAGTTGTAGTTGTATGTTCTTCAGAATTACAGAGTGACACATTTATTTGAGAACTCTAAAATTCAGAGAAATAATTGAAGTTAAAAACAAAAATAATCTTGGAAATAGTTGTCTAATTGCTCAAAAGTGGCAGAATTACAGGAAAATGTGTGAAATATGGAGACTGAGATATAGGTTACTGTTACAGGATTTTTACCAGTTCTATCATTTGTTGGTATGATTGCTTCCCTTTTGACTTGTAAAAATTATCAGGGGAAAAAAAAGGACAGTAAAGCATAAAAAAAGGAGGTAAAACCAAGAAAAAAGGTAAGAGTGGAGAAAGTAAACATGGGTAGGGATAAAAGTCATGCCTAAGATTATTATTTGATACTCTTCTGGGGAAAGAGGACTTACTTAAACTTTATGAAAGCTTTACTCTCTGCTATTTAATCTCTTGTGTAGTGTAACTATGGTAATCGTAAGGGCCATAGTTAAAAGATATTTATGGGAAGTCCCTTTGATTTCTAGTCACTCTCTTTCATTTTCAAGTAAATCATGAGTTGCTAATGGAAACATTTCTGAAGAAAGACACATTTTTGCCTTTTTTCCCAAAGATCACTGTAAGAATTACCATAGGTTTACATAAAAGAGCCTCAGCCCACAGTTACTCACAGGAATAAAACCCATTAGTACAAAAAGACCAGAAAGTACAGGTAAGGACAGCTGGACTCAAAATCACAAGTGTGAATTTTCTAACACACTGGAAAATCACTTCTTTCTGTTACTCCTCCTGTCCTGGCAAAGCCCAGGCTGATCCACAATTTCTATCCCTTACACAGCAAATGCATCATTCTCACTCATGCTCTTATGAATATGTTATAAATTGTGACTAAATGTAATTATGTAAATGATAGTCATTTGTTTGCTGTACAGATTAATGTTCTGCTTCACTGGGGTCCCAATATGGAGCAGCAGAAGTTTGAGCTTTGCAGCTGTGCCTCTGTGTGATGCTGCCTCTCATGTAAAAATTAAAATGAAGATGGAATTTGTCTTTTGCTTAGGGGAAACAAAATAAACCGTCCCTGTGTTACTTAATACGTTATCTATTACTTCCTCCAGGTAGCAGAATCAATCACCTTTCCCAGTGGTGGTAAACTCCCAGGGAATAATTTCATACATCTCCAGCTCTATAACACAATGTCAATGTGTTAATTGGAATCCCAAAAAAATGGATTTGCTTTTCTTAGTGAAGCTAAGCTTCCTTTGTCAAACTGGGAGCTGTCAAGAGACATGAAAAGTAAAGTTCTGCTACACTGAGAAGATATGGCTAATAAGGATTTATGTAAAATGAGTTTTCCATCCTGTGAAGGATTTTTTTGATAATTAATAGGTTGTCCTATTTTGCATCAGGATTATTCTGAGAGAGCTTTAAAGGGTGGAGAGAGTGTCTAATAAGAAAACCTCTTCCAAAAAGCAAATACCTGTATGCTTCATAAATTTGCACTCACATGCTTCCTTTTAAGACAAATCACATTAGCAATTCTGTGTATTTTGACTTTTTTTCCCTCCTTCTTTAGAAAGTTACCTGGAAAGGTCTGCCAGAAGTAGGCTGCTCTCAGGCTGATGCCATGTGAAGTCCCAGATCTGACTAGTTTTTAAAGTTAGGCAGCCCATTGCTCTTGTTTCAACCAGTAACCTTGTAAAGCAGACTGAATGCAGCTTCATGTAGTTACAGTAACAGTCATAATACGGTTATCACAAAGTGTTTATATTCAATTTTCTAATTATGTCTTTTGAATTATATATGTCTCTAAATAATAAAGAGGATGCAACATAAGTAACTCTAGGGAGGAAGGGTAACAAACATCTGCCAGAGTTAAAAGACTTATAAAGGTAACAGGTATTTTTTAGAAGTGTGACCAAAAGATACACAATTCTCTTACAACAGTTCCTTTCACTGACAACATCAGTCCTGAGAGTCACTGTATTTTCAGCACAGCATAACAATGGAGACAGGAATAGGCTGCCTACACAGTCTAATGCTTTATTAGTAAAAATCCAATGTTCAGGAAAAGGAAAATTGCATTTCAGGGCTCTTGCAATCTAGCAAAATGAAAGCCTCTGTTGTTCTGCATTTCAAGTTTATGGTGTCTTCTAAGGCCCTTTGCACAGAACTTGAGCCCTTCATTATTTAATTACTTCTATTGATTATCCTTGTATCTCTAGAACTCATCACTGACTTTCTTAGGTCATCTCTCTCATTCTAAACTCGAAAATTTCTGTCTATAAAATAGGAAACAAAACAAACCAAAACATTAGATAGTGACCTGTGTGTCTTGCTGGTTCCTCATATAGTTCTAGGTGATGTAGTAACACTTTCACACCTTAGGAATAGGCTGCTTGTAAATTACTCAGAGCTTGGGTGAAATACAGTGTTGAGTTCACAGCTATTACCCTTACAAGTCTTACTTTGAAGGATTATGTCCGGGGTATTTGGAATCTTTGCAAAAGCCACCCACAAGGGGAAGAAATTAGTTAAATTTTTTTAGCATATTCCTGGTTGATTCATGAGGATTAACATATATTATCTCATTACATATGTACACAGTGAAAATTACAGGAGGGCAACTCACACAACATGTTCTTCTTTTATAATTTAACAGAAAATATCCTTTATCCTCATTTTAATCTTCCCCTACATCATGTTCAGATGTTAATCAGTGTAGAGAGCCTGCCTCCAGTCAGCCTGGATCCCTTTCTTGCAGTACTTGCACGCCACAGAGAAGAACATTTGTGCAGCCACAGCAGAGCTGACCCACTAGGATGCTCCAGGAGTGCAACCAACTCAAATATTCATAAAGCTGCTAATTTATGGCAAGTGCTTGTCTCCCATCAGGGTTTTCCCTCTGACTGCATGCAGATTCCAATGTGTCCTCTTGCAAAGAAGAACTGGAAGATTTTAGTGTTTCAGGAAGTAAAAATAGGAAGAAGGAACAATGCCTCAGCTTTCCATGCTTTCCCTAGGGGAAGTATTTTTCTATGTTATTATTAATCCTATTAATTCAGTGATGCTTGAATGATTATTTGGTTAAATAACGATATATTACTATTTGATTTTTCATCAAACATGCACAAGCAATCATGCTCTTCAAAAATATGTAGTTGATAATATTATTCTTTGTAAACATTGTTAAATGTCAAATGTTTTAAGATGTTATACAGTAATACAATTTTTTAAATGTTTGTCACTTCTCATTCCCTAACAATGAAAATACGCATTTACTTTTTTTCCATTAATGTGAAACAAAGCAATGCAAAGAGACAGAATAAAACTCTCAGCACTAACTAAGGGATCCTTGTGGCAATAGAAGTGTTCTTTGTCAGAAGAGTCCAGTTAAACCTATTGCAAAACAGTTGCACTCTAAGAGTTGGCCTCAGGGCACTGGTTCCAGTCCTTTCCAGGTTGTGAGTTAGGAAAGGTACAATAGATATTGTCAACAAGAGGAAATCTGTAGTGTGATCAAGTCATGTTCAGGCTACAGATTGGAATATACAAACTGATAACAGCTTTAAAAGAAAAAAAAATGTAAAGGAAAAAATCTAATAGCAGCATTTGGCAGATGAGAGAATGCTAAATGTGAAGTGGGCATACACTTCAAGCTCTGCACAAGCCAAGCTGTGAGACTGAAAGCCAGGTCTCTGCACACTCTCTTGCCAATATGCCTCAGCCCTTCTCTGGAAGGCAAATCATATTGATGGTAATTCAATCCTTGACTTTTTGGCTAAAGGTACTGATATTTTTTTACTTTACATCATAAAGCAAGTTGTTTTCAGTACTTTGGATCTAGGTCTGAGACCTGTACTCAAGATAAAAGACAAGGGCACCTTTGGAGGAGGCACCTAAGAAGTTCTGGTCACCTGAGATAATTGGCTGCTTTGGCTTCATGACAGGCTTGGGATCCTGCTTCTCAGAAACTCAGGAGTCCATTGGGAGAATAAAGCCTTTCTAACAGGGTGGGAAAGGTGTATTTTTAAATTCTGCTGGGCTGCAAGTATCAAGATATTTGTGACAGTGGCACTGGCTAATTTTAGTTATCGAGCTAAATCACTGTCAGCCTGAAAAGGCTGCAAAGAAATGCTAAGCTGATAAATGACTCCAGGTCATCAAAAAAGTGGTGAGTCTGTATGGCCACTGACTGCTTCAGAGCCCACAAGCTTCCCATGGAGTCTAGCAGCTCCAGAGTTTTCCAAGCAAAACTGCTGCTTCTCTGTGTAAAATCTCCCAGTTTCCCTGACTTCCTTAAGGCTTGGCTTTGCCTCTTTACCAAACTCTCCATGCCAGCTGCAGAGAGCTGTTCTTTAAACAGCTCTGGCAAAATGCATCTGGGAATGCTGGTGTTCTGCTGCAGGGACATTCATGTCATTCATTGCTGAGCAGGCACTGGATGAAGCACACCCTGTAGGCACCTCTAGAGCTGGGACTGTGACAGGGGAAAGCATTCCAAATGGAACCAAACACGAAAAACCCCTCAGAATAGTCGAACAGCTCAGCCTAAGCTGGAAAAAAATAAGAGGGGAGGGGAAGGAACACAAAAAAAAAAAAAAAAAAAAAAAAAAAGGAGACAATATTTTCATCAGCAAGAGCCATG
The DNA here is from genome assembly GCA_037013685.1 of Acridotheres tristis. Classification (NCBI taxonomy): domain Eukaryota; kingdom Metazoa; phylum Chordata; class Aves; order Passeriformes; family Sturnidae; genus Acridotheres; species Acridotheres tristis. Next base: position 8,235,808 of record CM072893.1, on the reverse strand, counting down.
AGAAGTGAAGGTTAAAGTCCTCTAACAAGGCCTGAAGTGCAGACCTCATGGCAGAGAAAATGAACATCATGTACATTAAAGGATTTGACTTCTTAGAGTGTTTAGAAGTCTAACACGTAGTACCATACTGTGCATAGAAAGGAGAAAAGGTGGGAGGTTTGTTTTTTGAGGGAGGAAGAGGAGAATTTGATTATTTGGGGGATTTTGAAACATATAGTTGATTTAGAGTTCAGAAAACCATCTTATGAATTTGGGAACCTACACAAATCCCTAATAAGAAACTTGTCTGTACTGCTAGAATGAGACAAAACTCTTCTCAGTCACGAGTACAGGACTCAATTAAGGGAAAACAGTGGTTGAAAGTACTTGTAATATCAGATGAGAGTTCTGCCATTGCTATCTCACATTTTGAAAGGGAGGCATGTGAAGGTAAAGAGCTGTAAAAGACTAGCTAAGAAGAAAACCAAAGCAAAACCAAACAAACGAAAAAAGAGAAAGAAAAAAACCCAAACAAACCAGCCACAAAACTAAGACAACTGAGCCCTGAGAAATGACAGAATTGAAACCAAGACGATCGCTTTCTAACAATAATGTTGCCCAAAGGCTCCCCTGTCCTGATGTCAGAACACAAGTACCAGAACACTGCTACAAACTCTTAATAGGGCGCTTATTTGAAGCTACAGGTATTATCTTCAGGTTCATTGCCTCTAATTTCATACTCAGTTTGTGTATAAAGTATTAGAGCTTAAATGAAGTGACACAAAGCAGTTAATTCAGCTTCTGTGCAATTCAATAGCTCATATAAACAACATGGGCTAGATAGAAGCAGGCACTGAAGGAAGAAAAATTCCTTGGCTTTGAGGAATTACAGAACTGCAACTGAGACAACAAATTATTTTCTTGCAGGAAAATGGAGAGGGTGAAATAAATTTGAGTATGAAATAAATACATTAGGTACAGAGGAAAGACAACATCAAGTTGTAACACTCCAAGTCAGAATTGCCATCCGCTCCTGTGTATGACAGAGATTCCTTAACTTCCATGCCCGCACCACCTTGCTGTTTACAGAGCACACAGTCAGGAAAATTTTGTAGGCAAGAGCTTGAAAATAGGGGCTTCCCTGTCTAGAGGTATTTTAGTAGTTGATGAGGGCTCTCTTCAAAGGCAGGCAAGGCAAAGGACAGCGTGAGTCTCAGCAGGGCAGCTCGTTAGGAGCAGAGGGGAAGCACTTGACCGCAGTGTGGAGAGACCCGAAATCTGCAGGCAGAGCAGCTGGGGCTGGTCTCTCTCATGTGGGTACAGCTGCCACCCCTCAGCCACTCTAAGCCACTTCCCCACTAACTTCTCAACATTTCCCATCTCCTTTCAACCTTTTTTTTGAACTTCTCAGCATGAGCTGGCCAAACACAAGGGAAGGAGTGCTAAGTGCTCTCCCGCTGCACTCAGACTTGGAGAAGGTGGCTTCTGTCTCAGAAGTGTCCTTTCCCCTTTGCACACAGGTACTTCTGCCAGCACCCCCTCTGTTTACATGGAAAGCCCTGTTCTTTATTTGCTGATTTATGGGGTGCATGTAATCAACCATACATATAATGTATGTATTACAATAATCAATAATAATAATAATAATAATAATCAGCATGTACTGAAAGAAAGAAGGAGAATCTTTAAATTTCCCATAGCATAGCAGCTACATGTTGATTTCATGTATTAACTTATGAACAAATATTCATTAACCTATTAACTTAATCCCTGAGATCTTAAAAAATTCTAAATTTTCATAATTCAATACTTTTATCTACTCTTCACCCTTTACTTCTTAAAACTATCCCTAATGACAGCATTTGCTTTCTTGGCCATCACTACTGAAAAACTACATTACATATGCTGTGAAACATCAGGCAAACATTAATATATGCAACCATCTTTGGAATGAGATTTCTTCAGCTTTTAAAAACAATCATATTTTCTTATTCATTTCAATAGTAGCATTTTCACTATTCAGATTACTATGCTCTCTTTATCATTATTTCCATTGTCTTCTCATTTTACCAAATTTGCCCTGCAAATTTTAACTGATTTTAAAGCATTGCAGAAATGCTTTTCAGGAATTTACAAGTGACTGGAAAGGACACTCAGTGCACAGAGCCTCTTTGCAATGACGTGCAGATGTTTTGTTCCTTGCCTGAGCCATGAATTGCCTTCCTCCCATGGAATCAACCATTGCCATCTTCAGGTAAGGATTAGTTTCGATTTTATTTTTTTTTTAAATAGCTGTGTGGGAACTCACAGGATTCTTAAGCATTGTTAGTGAGCTGATGTCAGTACTGAATGAAATAGGGCTGATCTAAAGCAGGGACAGAAAAGCAAGGACCTGATTACATTGATTTGGGCACTGTGGGCATAAGTAGAGTATATCCACTTTAGGCACCCAGGTAGGGAGGAGGTGTCACTGCTAACGAAGCTGCATGTTAATCTTACGTGGAAGCATGATGAGGCTTTCACTCGTTGAGCAGGCCCGTGCAGGGAGCACATGGCCATTAGCAGCACCAAGGACCATGTGGGGGCAGCTCTAATTGCAGTGTCCTCTCTGCCCCGTGGGTGCTTGCTAATGGTGTCTCAGGATCCCAGCCAGGGCTCTCCTCACCGGCTGCTTCAGCACCTCAGGCCACTATTTTCATCAGCAGGTGTGGCTGCACTTGCAAGAGCAACCCTCAGGTGTCTGACCTGTCACTTAGACAGATGCTTATTCCCTAAATTCACAGGGATGCAGTTGCTTTGCTACTGAACTCCAGATACATCAGCTTCCCATTCCTGCTATGAAGTTTCTTTTCAGAGGTTCCCAACCTATGGCATTTTATTATACCAGGATCTTTACTGCCTTCCTCCATACAAGCATCTTTCTTTTTGCCATGACTGGTAATGCTGGGGATCAGGAGAGATGCTTGCAGGTGTTATTGACTACAGCAGCATGCTCGGGATGTCAAATTGCATGGGTGAAACTCTGGCCACAAAGGTGATATTTGAATGCTCTGCAAAACCAAAAAATTTTGATCCTCTCCTCCAGCCTTATTCACTTGCTTTGTTCCTGACTTTTTTTTCTAACTGCCCATAGAAGATGAACTGAAAACCGCTGAAATTTTTCAGGACCACATGCAGATCCACTAATCACAATGAAGATGGCACAACATCAGGTGTATATTACCTTGCCCTGAATTCATTACAGGAAATCTTGCCTGCACTGATGCTTTCAGGACAGTTACATAAACACTCACCCATTTTTTTTTACTTCTGATGTTTTTATACAGAACAATTACTATATTTCATTCACTTGTTCCTTTGAGTCTTCCACATTTTATCTTTTGTTCTTGTTGGTTTTATTTCAGTCTCTCTGAAACAGTGCAAGAACTGATTGGCCACTGGAAGTTCTTTCCAGAACAATATTGCACCTTAGGCTTCGCCTCTGTGGGCTCAAGATCAAACAGAAACTTCAGCAATGTAAAAGCTGCTGCTATGCTGAGAATACCTTTTTTTGTGTGTGTTATATACTTGAACCATACAGCTCCACAATGCACACTCTTCCTGCAGCACCCTTATATGTTTATTACAGCCAGAGGCAGGAGCTAAGGACAGCAGAGCTCACCTCTCCACTCATGAGCCAAATCCCACCAGAGAGGTTTTTTGCAGCAATAACTTCTCTAGCTGCACCGCCTGATTTTTAGCATTCTGTTTTCTAAGCTTAGTTATCTTCAGAAAATCTTCTCTGTCTCAGTTGCTCCTTAAAGATACACCCAATGTGTCCCTAATGTGTTACAGAAATCTTTGTTTTCTACTTAGCTAGAGTGACATTGGTGGTGTCTAATCACTCCTAACCTGATTTCCAAAGATCAGAAAGGAGAGGTAGAAAGAGCACTTGTTCTAATCACTTTCAGCATTGAGTAGCCATGCAAGTAGTTTTATCCTGTGCTTCTCTCACATCCTGCCATTTGCAAAATCTACATGGTATCATCTCTGGAATCTCTCTTGTGCTGAACAGACAGCCCTTGAAATGGAGTTTTGAAAGCAATAAATTATCTTTCTTTTTTTGCCCAGCTGAACCAAATGAAATAGTAGACTCCCAGTTATCTAACCAAATCCGGAATAAACATATTTTTACAGTTTTGTACAAATGGCATGGTTTAATCCAAGCCAGAAACTAAGCATAAATCACCCCTGGATGGGATGGGGAAGGGAATCCAAAGGGTAAGAGGGACGAAACACAAGAGTTGTGTTAAAGGCAGTTTAACAGGGGAAGCAAAAGCCGTGAATGCAAGCAAAGGAAAATAAGGAATTCACTCCCCACTTGCCATGGGCAGGCAGAGATTCAGCCATCCCCAGGAAAGCAGGGCTCCATCATGCACAATGGTTACTTGAAAAGACAAGTACCATGACTCCAAATATCCCTCCTCCATTCCTTCTTCTTCCTCCAGCTTTGTGTGCTGAGCATGATGCCATATGGTATATGAGATATGCTTTGGGTCACTTGGTGTCAGCTGTCCTGGCTGTGTCCCCTCCCAGCTCCTTGTGTACCCCCAGCCCCTCACTGGTGGAGTGAAGAGCCAAAAAGACCCTGGCTGTATGTAAGTGATGACCAGGATTAATGAAAAATCTCTGTTTTATCAGCACTGATTCCAGCATAAATCCAAAACACAGTTTTGTACTGGCTACAGTGAAGGAAAAACTCTATCCCATCCAAAGCCAGCACAAAAGAGTTTCCTTTTTTTTTTTTTTTTAATAAATTGATTCATTTCTGCATCTTCCTTTTGAGGATTTTCACATGTCTTGATCACATCTATCATTTCTTAAAATGGCCACATATCAGCTTGCAAAAATTCCTTCATTTCGTTATTGTCCATCACTTCTGGTATTACTCCTAATCAGAGTCAGCTTGAAGGTTTTGCAATGGGCAAGCAGACTACCCTAAGTAAACACACATCTAGAAAAATAATGGGTTTTTTTCCCCCACTGCCTTTTTTTTGTGATGCATGTGCCACACAGGACCTAGCTGGTAACATTTTTCTCTTGTGCATATTGGTGCTGTTCCCTGCTGTGCAGAGGAAACAGCTTCTATACTATATCTCAAACAGATATTTATGCTACAAGCTGAATTTTCCCTCTCTTTCACCTCTGCCATGCAGTTTACTTTTGTCTCGACATTAGCTGAGGATTTTACAGACCAGTTAGAAATTTATTTTTATTTTTTATCTCTTTGAGCTTGCCTGAACAGCACACTTGGCTTTCCTTGCACTCAGCAGCAGTGGGGTGCACTGAGTTTGGTTGCTTTCCTATTTACAGGTCTTTGGGATTATCATGTATGTCCAAACTTCTTCTTACAGAACTTCTTTATAGCTGCTCTCTTCACATATTTTCTTCAGTTATTCTGATGGATTTTTTCTCATGTTAAATTTCCCATTAAGATCCTGTCCCCCAGTATACTAATTCTACCTGCAAAACATATTTTTTATGGCTATACACTTACTTGTTGCCTTGGATATCCTTTGGCTGCTTCCTTGGGAAAATTGATTTTCTGTGACGCTATTATTCTTTAGAAAGAAAAAATAAGCTCAAGTAATCAACAACTTATCTGGATTTCTCCTGTTCACATGAGACTGCCACAAAGCACCCATGTTCTGTATCTACCCTTTTCCTCCCTTACAGTTAGTTTAGAAACTGAGTAGATTTCCTCAGGAGCCTACCCAGCTGCCTCAGGATGGGGCCCTACTGCATAGCTCTGTTCTCTGCAGTGCTTTTGGTTAAACATCCACAGCCTGCCCTTCTTTGCCTTATTTATGTGAATGCCACAGTCTCCTTTTCCTTCTCATAGCACACTTTTGATTTAGATACCTGCCAGTACTAAAAATTAACAGAGGATACGACGATCTAGCTGACTTTCATTGCAACTTTCTTAAAGAATTCTATGTCATCCATACTGCTCACTGCCCACCCAGAGAGTGCTCAAGCTGTGAAGACTTTTTATCTGTTAAAGAAGCAAAATACCTGTGCAGGGGCTGACACATATCTGAGTAATGTGATATTGAATTTATGTCATTGGGATGGTCCATTGGATTGCCTGCAGTCCCCACCCTTGGGCACCTTCAGATGGGAACTGCTGAAGAGAAATCAGCTTGGGGACGCAGAGAGATTGTCTTGGCTAAGTTACAGATGGAGCACTATTGCTCTACTTAAAAAAGGAAAAGTAGGTGTGCCTACACATGCAAATGAAATAGAGACATGAGCAATAATCCTGAACAACTGCTTTACACTGCTCAGGGATCACAGGAGGTGAAGATTTCCACATGTGATAATTGCTCTCAGTGTTTAATGGGGGCACAAGGTCAAAATACAATGCCTTGACAAAATATTAAAGGATTAAAAATGAAAAGGATGAGACATGTCATTTAGAAAAAGAATTTGATTTTATAGGGAACAACCACACAAAATATTAATAAAGTTAGAAATATCTCTTAAAATTGACGAGCACCTACTGAGATATTTCTGTGACAGATCAAATCATTTTACCTAAAAAATATCCCACATAAAACCATCCAATTATTTTATTGCTGCAAAAACTCAAGGAACGTTTGCTGAGCTGTTGCTGTTTAACTTATGCACCTACACTACCACTCTACACTCTGTGGTCTCAGGGATGTTTGCCAAGTGGTGATTCAGAACACCTCAGATAAAAGCTGAGTCTTTTTCAACAACTAATCAGAAAGTTTGAGTTTTACTCTGTAAAAGTTCATCATTAACCACCTTCATGATGACTGATACCATTACATTTCTGGTAGATTTATCACTGATATGTCTTAACTAAATTTCTCACCATTTTCCCCCTCCAAGAGGGCACAGCAGCTTATAAAAACCAGTTCCAGCTAGTTGCATGAAGATATTTAGTTTCCAGCATCTTATTAAAAGTTCCAAACCAGAAATATTATCTCAGTTTCAGACTCTGAACTCATGATTTTTCTAGTTTTAATAGGATATTTAAAAATTGGTTTGAAATCTCCTTGTTCCTCCTTCTTGGTACTCTATAGGTTTTTTTAGAGCAGTCATCCTATATGGGCCAACTAAGAATTTTCCTCATAAATGGTAGACCATGACTGAGCTTTCAAAGTGAGGAGAAAGCAGCTAGATTGTGTGCTACCAAAGAAAAGTCATGTTCATGGAGAGGTATATTGTTTCTTAAAGCTAAGTCACCAAGTGAAATATTAAGCCTTCAAAATCTACAGATATGACCAGAAAAATACAGTCCAACTGCTTAAAGTGATGCTGCCAGGACTCCAGGAATCATCTAAAAGTTCAAATACAGCATGTTTCATTCAGTTCTGTGACTAGCAAAGAGAGCTTTGTCTTGCTCCTTCCAACTCTACTCCAGATTACTCATTTATTCTCATAAAACCAAGTAGTTTTAGTTCTACTAAATCAGATAGGACACAGAAGTTATTGCAGCAATTCCATTCTGCTTAAACGACAGCTTGAGAATACTATTGGCCATGATGCTGCAGCCCAAATTTTCTCTGGTCATCTCATGTCGGAGAGGGAAAAGATAAGATAGTAGAAATCTATCTTAGTATCATATCACTATTAAGATCTTCACTCTCAAGAGGGATTTCTTCATCTCATGGACCAATCTGCTGGAGGAGATGCTCCTAGGAGCCTTTTTGGAGCAGCAATGGGGGACACTGACTCCTTAGAGAAAGAAAAGGGAGACAGATCCAAAATTTGTCTTTCCAGATCTGATCAGCTGCCTAGCAGTGTGGCTATATTAATATCATAGCAACACAAAGACAGCTGAGAAGCAAAATTTCTCATTACAGTTGACTTCAAAGCTTTTTCAGTGAAATTACAGGTTTTGTGAAGTGTGTCTTGGTATGGCATGCTGAATTAAGACACTTAAAATACATCACTATTGCTGACTATGGCCTGGCTCTGCTGGTGTGCAGAAAGAGAGGAGGTTGGTTGTGTTGTGCCAGTGTCATCTGCACCAGTCAGGCATACACTCCCACAGCCCCCAGTGCAGGTAGGTGAAGGCATTTTTGTGCTGCACGAGTGGTTTACACCGGGCTGCCATGAGCGCCGTGAATGCTGCGAGCACAGCATGGCCCCCAGTCACACTGCAGGGAGTGTGCCACCAGAGCCACCAGCCAGCCAAAGGGAGCTCTGGGAAAGCTGAAACAGCTCTCTGAATACTAAAGAGATGTTCCCTAACGTGAAGGGAGGTGGGGATAGGAACTGCTCAATCCATCTCCCTGCCCAGCCCTCAAGCAACCAGGTTTAAGGGAAACCAATCCATCCGTGCTATGCTAGGCACAAAAAGTGTCTAGGAGGAAGAAAGAACAGGTGTACGTTCAGTATTTTTAGTTTTACATCAAAACGTGGCTCAATTAGTTTCTTTAAAAAGTGATTGTTCGACAAAAAGTCTGATTTTTCTACAAAATTTCACCTTGACATCAATGAGTAATTGCATGCTTGCTTACCTGCATATGCAAATTGTCCCTCCTAGCCCCAGCACAGCACACAATTCTCTTAAAACTTGATCATTAAGCATTCAGCAACCAACCCTTACACCAAAACACACAAACCTACCCATGCTTATTGTTATTACCATAAGAATATTCATTTTTTTAAACATAAAGTATTGAGCAACAAGCCATATTCAGATTTATATTGGACAAAAACCCCAAAGCAGCAGGAGCACAGCCTAGACAGTTAACCATCAGTGTGTTTGTTTCTAGGATTGTGCTTAAAGAGAGCCAAGCTCCAGAACAGGAAAACATTATAATTAAGAAAATGAAAGAATTTTCACTCGTAGACAGTAATTTCATAGTTAGCAATATATACCATGTAACTATTGCCATATGTAAAATACTGTATTAAACATTAATTTGTTTCTCTGTACACTGTATGAAGAACCACTCTGCGTGCCTTGAAAGAGTGCACAAGAAAACAAAGTTAACGATCTCATTTTTTAGAACTGAGTAAAAACTGGGAAAATACAGTCCCCATGAATTACTGCATGACTATCAGCCAGAAAAGCCAGGGGCAAAACCAGATGGAATTTGCTTAATTAGGTCCAGATCCAGTGAAGTATATACATATCTCTAAGCCAGAAAGAGAGCCTATGGACAGCAAACATGTTTAAAGAGAGCAGAAAGCTAAATATGGCATGGATTTCAGATTTTGCAAATGATATGCCATAGGTTCAGGCTTATCTACAATCTCAAGCACGTTGCACAATCATTGCTTTGCCTGTTGTCAGAGAATTGCTTAGTTGAAAATTCTAGAAAACTGTCTTGAAGCTGATTAACACCCCAATTCATTCCTACTAATTTCTCACTCACTTTTATAGAAAAAAGTTTACCTGTAAAGGAATAAAACAGCTATTGGCACTGCAGACTTTAGGAAACCACATATATGAAATTATAGATTAAGGAACATTTTAAAACCTGACTAAATTATGATTCAAATTATTCACATGACAGTTCAAAAACACTGGGCAAGGAAGAAACTACTTGTCACCAGGCAAAGCAGAAACAAGGTACGTTATCAAGTTGTGGCTGACACATAGGGTTTAGAGATATTTCCTATCTGCAAAGCAAGACATCCCTTTCTTCATCTTTTCTTGAGATAAGACACCCATCTGTCAGATCATTACAGCAATGATACATAAGATCTCTGCCTATTATTTGACAAATTGTACATAAAAAGCAATTCTTGGCCAGAGGGAATTCCCCAAATGTGGTAAGCTGGGATCCAGCTCAGCTAAGGGCTAAAATGCCCTGAGCTGTGAGGAAACTCGCTCAAGAAATTAGTCTTGCACAGGGGCAGGGCCACAGGAGAGGCAAAGGATTCAGGGACAAGCTCACAGGCCAGGCACACAAGCTGACTCAGGCAGGTGATATAAATTATACTTTACCTGCAATAAAATAATCATTACCTTCCAACTTCCAGTCCAATCTAAAGATCACAATTTTACCTAAGCAAAATGCTTCATCTTAATTGTCCAATAATGGGATGTAAAAACTAATTCTAGAATAAAAGATTGATATAAGATGAGCAGTATAAATAAAGAGCTAAGTAATACCATGTATCTGCCATAGCTTAAGACAAATTTAAAAGGTTAATGTTTTCAAATATGTCTAAACCTTGGGTACCTCCTGAGTCCAGAAATCAAAATGTTATTTTGTTCCTAGAAGCCAAAAGTTTGAGGCCATAATGATATAATTTGATAACTTATGTTAACAAGTGAGACTGAGGGGACAGTGCCGTGCTGAATTTTTACCCTTTTGAAGTTTGCAACTATAGTGTACTTTAATATTCATTTAACTATTTTCTGGTTTTGTGGCCTGAGGAACAAAGGGCTCCTAGCTCATAGAGGCTGAATATCCCTGATCCAAATAATAAATCATGATAAAATTATGGTTGCACAAAGGACAACTTTGATTTTTATTCTCCAGATATTTGCTTAGTTACTTCAATTTTCTTAAAAAGGTGAACATGTCTTTATAGAAAAAGTGAACAAACTAAGCCAGCCTTATGCTGCAGTAGCTATGACAACAGACTGAAATAAGTGTGGAAAGAGCTAGACCTGAATCTTAATTTCATTTAATTATTTTTTTTCAGTCTACTCTTCACACTCACTACTTTGCATTTTACTCTGAAATTGTACAGAAACTGGGATTTCTTACTAACACCAGATGCACAGTATCTTACATAGCCAATTCTGCAGATCTTATTTAGGTTAGAAATGAGATTACTCAGAGAATGAATAGACAACTCCTAATGTCTCCAGACAAAAGCCAGACTGCTTTCTGGGGAGTGCTTTTCCCAAAGTTGCTGTGTTCAGTGCAGACTGGCATGTGTGAGAGATCTGACTTCAAGAAGGAGCAATCCCATTGGATCAACCATTAGCAAACTGTATCATATCCTCTATTAGAGGTGAGGTTTTCAAAATAAAGACACTGTAGAGAAGGTAAAGTGGATTTTCAGTGGATTCAATACTGGGCTGAAGTGGGAAAGAGGATATTTCAGTTCTAATACCTCTTCCTGTTTTCTTTCAGTCCTTCCCATCTTCCTTGAACAGTCTTTTATAGATGATAGCCACAGTCATGGACACTGCCACCTTCACTAGACAGAAGATTTGGCACCCTGCTCCTGGCTCCTTTCCCATTCCTCTAAATTCTTTCTAGCAGAAAGCAAATTCTGCTCCTTCTTCCATCAAGCACAGCACTTCAGCAATCAAGAACACTCAAGAAAAAAAAAAGGGTAAAGGAGAGAAATTCAGACCATTACCACTAACATCTTGTCCTACTCTGTAAATGTTCCATTGTCCTCTCTGTCTATTTTATTTGAACAAGTCCAGGGAAGCCAAGTCACTTTACAGCTGTGACCACACAGAGGAGGAGTCACTTGAACCTCTTTCGAAGGGAGCCGTATTCACCTGTGCTCCCAAAGTTATTGAACTGCAGCCACCCACGAGCTCTCACACATGACCAGGCCAGGGACCTTATCAGCACCTTCCCCCACTGACCCTACTCCATTTCTCTAGGACCAGAAACCCAAAATTCACTGTTGTGGATTGTAGGGCAACACTGCAGAGGTTGGCACTGTGGCATGCAGGCATCAAATACAGAAACAGATGGGCATCATGCTACTACTTACTTATCCAGTCCCTTAAGAACTGATTGTTGAGTAATCAATCTTCATGATTCTCCCAGAAAGATAAAAATGCATTAAAAGTGTATCAAATAGCAGCCATTCTTTTTCTTCAAATCTGATACCCTCAAATTTTTTTCACTTAACTGTCTCAGCTTTTTCAGTAATGTGCCTCCTGCTGCAATGAATGAAATAAGACTGGTGGAACAAGGACTGGAAGTAAGCAGCCTTAGACTCTATTATCCTTTTTACCAGTGCATTGATTTTGAGACTTTGAAATTTATACAGGGACAATCTCATGTGTAAGCAACTACAGATATATTCACAAGAGGAGCTGCAGGCCTCGGTCATCAAACACCTCCCCCTGCTGAGGAGTATGCAGTGCCCCCACAGACAAATACATTGTTCTTATTCTGTGATTTGTCCTCTTTTCAAGTTGCAGCACTCCCTCACTCTCTTGTAGATGTGCCCCACGTTTCCAGGCTCTGGGGTGCAAATGAGGTGTTGCAGTGCTCCATCTATGGCTTGCAGAATTATGAACAGTTAGAAGGCACTTACAGAATTCACCTGCAGCTTCCAAGCAGCTGAAGACCATTATCACGTGTGAGAAATGAAGCCCACTCCTCAGCTGAATTTTTAAAAATGTGATAAAGGACAATAGGGGGCAAAATCAATAAAGCAAAAGTAACAGTGCTGGGTGTGTAGCTGTAGCCAGAGGTTCACCTATAACAATAATTATAAGGGTAACTATAGCAACCCTTCTTATATACCCTTTCTATTGCACCGGTCAAATACATATTCATAAATGATTATACATATTCAAGCATTGTTTTGAACAAGTTTATATGTCCCAGGAACTTTTTAGCATGGCCCCTCCTCTGATCTGCCTCTTTAGAGAACGTGCAGTCATCTTGGTTGTGGTTTTGGGGTCGTGTGTCAGCCCCCACAAAGGCCCCTGTTCCGTGGTTTCAGCAGGTGACAGTTGTTGATAGCCCAAGTGTCAGGAGCAGGGGTCCCCATCACACCTGTTCCTCAAATGTTATCTGATGGTTTAGTTATTTCAGTTATTGCAAGTTAACCACACGTACTCCAAATCAACATCAGCTACCTTACAAATATGTTTGAGTTATTTTAATTATTGACAGTTAGCCACAAAAATAAAAGGATTAGCTATTATTTCACAATTATAGCTACTTCTGCAAAAGTTAACATTATATTATAATGCACAGCACATAGCACCAACTTCAATATTTGCAAAAGCCAAACCTATAATGTGTTTATCTTGTCACAACAAGTCCTTAGTCAGGAGCAGAGATCCAGGTTTTACTGACTGCAACAAATATAAAAGATATTTGTACAACCCCTAAGGACAAAGAATTGTGACAAGCACTAACCAAGCACAGCCCCAGCTTAAAAAGACACCATTAGCATTTCATCCGACTGGAGGTAGTCAAAAAGGGCCTACCCAGGGCAGAGCTGCAACCTTTTATTCTAATTACCCACCTTGGGAGGGGAGAAGCAGCATTAACTCTTCAGTGGCTGTCTCAGGAAGGGTAGAAAAGGGTGGTGTGCTCAGAACAGTCCTTGTTTCTGAGCACTTTTTACCATTACATTTGGAAATACTCCCAGGGTATCATTCAATCTGCACTCTCCTTGCAGCAATGGTCTTTCTCTTCCACCCTCAACAGAATCAGGATGAGAGTTCTGCCATTTTGGTCTTTCCTTGTGTATTCAAAAACCAACTTTTTAACAATATCTTTGTTTCTGCATCCGCTACACTCAATACACAAAGAGTTCATTTGCTTTCTGACGGTGAGTTTTGTGAAGTGCGTGCACAGCTACTTTTAAATTCCTCCTCTTTAAATCAGATATAATTTTTAAAGCCTTTTTCCACCGGTTCCACTGGGCACTGCAGGCTAGGGAAGTAAACCAGAGCCATATTTTGTACTAGAGTTGATATGATCTTTCCATTTTTCCTCTCTCCAGCATGCAACAGCATTTAGGACCTTGTTTCAGTCTCTCATGTAGCAAATTTGAAAGTTATTCGGCTTTTTGTAATACTGGAATGAGTCATGGACACTTTAAGTTCAATAAATCCCCAGAGGCAGCCAGCTTGGTTTATTTTCAGCTCTGATGACCCACAGAAGGAATTTTTTTTCTTTTTGAGACATGGGAATTGGATTTTTTTCCCTTATTTTATATAAACAATTTTCTTTACATGAGAGAGAAAAAGTTCATATTAAAAGGCATTTTTTATTAAAATATCAGCTTCTGCCTGGTGCAGGAGGATTAGTAGCATCACTGACTTCTTTCTCTGTTCCAACAATCTATTGCCAGATTTCTCAAGGAAGGACTTGTGGTTGCTGCTCCTTGACAGCGAATGTCTGGGAAGTTTATCCTTTGTGTAAGAACAGTGCTGCGAAGAGGAAAAAAAGGAGGTGCTGAGTTTCCTGATGAGGTGGGTGACAGAAGCACCCCCTTTTCCACAGGGGGCCACTAAGGTCTTCAATAGAAGCATGAGATAAATTATTTCCTTTCTAAGAATCAGTCTGGTACAGCCTGGAGAAATATATTCTCAGAAAGAAATGCATATTTACTGCTGCATTTCATACACTGTGCTACTATGTGCAAGCACAGAGACAGAGGCACGGCACTGTTAAAGGGGAAAAGTGAGGGTGATGTGATGGTCATATACAGTGACACCCAGCAATGAAGTGACCCAGAAATGACACACTCAAATGGTGCAGAATGAGTATAAATTGGCTCGTATTATGTCTTAAGTATTGCAAATGGCTCAATATAATGTATTGCTGGAAAAAGTATTTAGTTTATTTAAGTCTTAATGCACTACTTTTTTTCATTACTTATTTCTTGAATTCATAAACCCCAAAACAAATCTGGATTTTCAGTGCAGAGATTTAGAATTCAGGCTACAGAAGCCAATTTATCACTTAAGATGTAAAAATAGTTCTGCCTAAAAAGGGAGACTTTCTTATTTAAGAAGGAGAATCTGAAAAAGAATACCTAATTAAAGTGTTTTCTTTGGGTTTTTTTGGAGAGAAAAATGCATGAGAGATGACATGTATTTAAATCTTTAAAAACCTAATCTATTCCATGGGTTTCATTTGATTTCTGTAGTATGAAAACATATCCTCCTCTTGTTTCTCCCAGTTTGTTCTAGGGCAGACACTTAAGTAAAAATGCCTTTTTATAAAACTATCTCTCTATTTGCTCAACCTATTTTTTAATCTGTGTTTCTTTACAACATTTGATGAAAAACTACTGACTATTTTCCTGGGAGAAAACTGTTCAGTCAAAAGTCCATTTTTAGTTGCTGAATATTAGCAGCACTTCTATGCACTCTGGCCATTAAGGATGGCTGCCTTATTTTCAACTCCCATTCTGCTTCTACCCATTATCGTTCTGGTTGCCACGCAAGGGTGATTTTAAACCTCCTGGTGTGACAAAAACAAAGACAATAAAAGATCTGGTGACTGCCTAAGAGTCATTTAAGGATATACAAGTACTTTGAGCAATCCCAGGCTTCCTTTCTAGGAATGTCTGCTTTCCTTGGATACTCCTTTGCATGACCAGTTTGTGATAACAAGATCCTACACTTGGATCCATATTCCTTCCAGTAGTCTTCAGATGGCTGTCATTTTCTGGGGATTTTTATTTTGTTTTCTTTGCCTTTTTTGTTTGTTTGTTTGTTTGTTTTGTTTTGTTTTTTTAGAATTCCTTGACTACCACTAACATTTAATTTTGTATCCCTGTTCCGTAGTCATTTAGGAGGAGTGTCAAGACCCCTTCTGTATAGAGTACAGTTTACAGGGATATCCTTTTCTTTCCCTGAATGATTACAAAGCACATAGCATGAAGCTTTTTCAGTCTGATACTTTAAATTGTGTGAACTGTGGAAAAAATATGAGGTTATGAAGGAAATTGTGATTTATACTGCTGCAACTCGGGCTTCAGACCCACCTGTGCCCTTCTGTGAGAAGCAGAAAACACCTAACATGGGACAATCAGTTTTCTCATCTCAGAACTGTTTTGCTTTCTGAAAACCAACAAAGTAACTGTTCTAAATGGCCTTCGAGACTTCCACCAGCCCTGACTTGCACTTTTCAGAGTGCTGTATACACAAGCCTCAGGTGATTTATAGCGAGGAAAGAAGCTACATACACAAAGAAGGGAAAGAAGGGTGTCTTTGAGGGCACCCAGCTGCTTTGTGCTGGCTTTGCACTGCGTACCCAACGAGTGCCAAACCTAACAACAACATTTAAAGTCTTGGCACAAAATCCTGCTATGTCTTGCTAGGAGCAGTTGGGCCATTAGTGGCCATTCAGTCAGACAGAGCACGGCTGTCTCAGAGCTATTAGGTGGATGGGGAGAGGTTGGTAGTGAGGAAATGTTGTGCTGGAGGATCACACTGAGCAATTGCTTGGCTCAGCTGTGTGAGTGAGAATGGCAGCCCTCGCTGCAGGGCTGATGGACGGGTGGAAGCCAAAAGGGAAATCAGCACTTCATAAAAGTTAATGACCAAGGATATACTTCTTGTGAGTCCTGACCATCGCAGGATTCAAGTGCAAAGCACTGGACTATTTCCTCTTCTATTGCTCCCTCTTGTTTTGGACCAATCTCCCTCTCTCTTTTTGTTATTATTACTGTTAGTTTTTAATATATGCCTTTGTGAGAAAGCCCTGAATAAAGACACCATCCATTATTTTCTTCCATGTCCCTACCAGATCTGACTCAGCTGGGCCATCCTTTTTCTACTTTCCCAAAGGTATCTCAAGTGAGATTAAACATCCTCTTCCAGATAGTCCACTTTTGCTAAGAAAGTTCATGAATGAAGGCAAACATTGGCAGGTCTTAAATCATCACAGAGAGAGGGACTGGTGTTCTCAGTTCTAGGCATGAAGTATGTATAGATATCTATGCTGGCCAAGACTAACTGTGACATAATAAATAATAGTCTAACAATGACAAAGGTAAGTAAAACATCCAAATTTCTTTCTAAAAAATAACCTTCTCCTAACCATTTAATTTTCTTTCCTTTTCACCTCCGTATTTATTCCTCTATTTTACCTAGCATATTTTAATGCTTGCCTATTCTGCAACCAGCTCTGCAAATATTAATCACAGTATAAGCATTTTTTTGTAAAATTCATACAAGTGGGCAAGGCATGAGAGATGAGCTACAGTGCTTGTTATCCAGTACTGGGTCAAACACACAGATTGTACATTAGAGAGGAGGTCTAATGCTGATGAAAGCCTGTCCTGCCAGAAGTGCCCACGCCAGCTCCAGCACAGTGTTTATGTCTACACAACACAGCCCTGAACTCATTAAATCTTCTTGCTGGTTTGAAAAATTAGAGTTTTATTCCCAACTCTGTCATTCACTCTGTGACCACAGGCTTAATATTTCCTCTTTGTTTTCTCTTTTCCCAGTTGTAAAGGACTCATAAAGATTCTACTCATTTTTAAGGCATTTTGAGCCATATGGGATGGGGTGGGGGATTCATAGTCATTCATGCTCAATTTTGATAATTATGGTGAGTGGCATAAAGCAGAAAGAAACTCAAGGAAAAAGTCCCTTCTAAGTTTGGTGCTATATAGAAAGCTCTGGGATGCATGAGCAAGAGATGAATCTAAAACCAAAAGAATTCCAATAGAGCTTGTAAGATACAGAATAAATATGAATACACTTTCAGTATTCTGCCTTATCAAAACTGCATTTATGATGGAATAAAAAATTATTGCATTGCTAAAGGAACAGTCATAACTGTGAAGAAAAAGGTTGAATTATTATGGCAGACTACACAGCAACAGAACATTTATGGCTGCACTCAGGGCAGATTGCTCAGTCAGGATTTTTCTCACATATATTACCATATAAACCTCCTATGCCACTTGCAGTTTTGCAGAGTTCAGGTGATGAAAGAGTAAGAGGGAGATAACTTCACTTATTGCTGTGGAAACCTGTTTATCACCCTTGTCTAGAATTACTGTCTTTTTACTTGCATTGGAAAAGTGTTCATTAACTCTCTGACATCTTCCCTTCATCCCAAAGCTTCTTTCTTCAAACATGCATGCACACCATTACTATTGGAAGATGTGCTTTTACAAATTGTGCTACCACAATTGTGCTACTACTTGTTTGCCATGATTGTGCACTACTGACTCACCAGGTCAAAATAAATTATTACAGCACAAGACTGTCACAAAATTCAAACACGAATAGTTAGGAATAGTAACCTCTTTGTCTGACTATTTCTGGGATAATGAATAAGCTCTGTGGACTGCAAGTTAAATATTTTATGACAGTTATATGATTAACTCATGAGGTTTTTGAGATTTTATGGGCAGTATGATGAGGTCTACCTTTGTCCTTGTCAAGGAGATACATCCTTTTGGTCTCCATCGAAGGCCTCCTTTGCTACAGGTTCAGCAGCAGGAGAACATATTCCAGTTCTTGACTGGGAAAGAGAAAGAAGGGAAAGGGAAAAGACTATCCAAGTTTGCTGAGATTTTGAGCTGCTACTCTGCCATGGAAGTACCATATTGCCATTTCCATGGCAATACCAAGGGAAAGTACAGCATCTGTGCTGTAAAGCTTGCAGACAGCTTTTGAAATATCAGAAATTTTTGTGGGTACAGATGATATTGAACATATGGTGTTTGAAAGAGTGGCCAACATTGCAAAAGCCTTTGGAATCATCTGATGTTTTATTTTGTGTTTCCCCACCCTCAGCTTTTAAGTCTGTCATATTTTCCTAGTAGCAATATAGTGACCCATTTATGGCAACAGCTGCACATTCAGCTTGTTACTAGTGATGTTATTTATTACAGTGAAAAGGAAAGATTCAATAATACGACAATGACCCTAAATGTGAGGAGAAAAAACAAACAAACAAAAAGCAATGCTTATACTTCATTGTATGGCCTGAATTATCTTTCCATGGCATACAAATGCTACTTGGTAGGCACAAGTTGACTCTGCATGCTCATGTCACGTGTGCAGCTGAAGCAAAAGTCCTTCCTCATGCATGAGGACAGTGTTCTAGATTTTTCAGGCAGAGAGTGCAGCAGTTTCTATCAGCGACGTGAAATGTCAGTCTGAGCTGGGACATGCCATGAAGCATGAAGTGATGAATTGCCATCGTTTTTGCCAGGCTTCATAATGCACAGTGGCTTCGTGCTACACTATCTTTACTTGTGTCTCTGTATTAATTTTTGCTAGGAAATATCTAAAAAGTAAAGCCTTTAAAAACAGCTTTGGCTCGTTTAATTCTCTCCTAAATTTTGTGCAGTTCTTCTCAACCTTACATTTAAGCAAAAACTATTCTTTCTCAACTCATACATTATGCAGTTCCCAACTCTCTCCATGCATCATCTATCTCACTCTGAGGGATTCTAGTTGAGACAATTGCATCATACCACAAATGTGATTTCCTGCTATTAATTCTATGGAAAACCTACTCTGGAATAGTTTAATTCCCTGGCATTTTCTGCATATCTCATTATCTGTGAATTCAGGCTTCCAAAGCCTGTCTTGTATAAAACAAACCTCCTGATCCCAAGGTACCAAATTTCAGGTTTGAAAAGTCTATAAACTTCTGCCTCGGGCTGTATTGAAAACCTGAACATCAGTACTTTGGGGCATCAGACTTTCAGTTTTGACCTAACATGTCATGAGACACTAATCCAAAACTGCATCAAACCAATCATTCAGATGAGTAACTAATAATTTATTCAGAAGCTGGCAAAGAGACATCCTTCATATTTCATACGTCTGTCTGTGCTCTGTAACTCAGCAAAGCAGGATGTTAAGCCTGTGTATCTTTTTCTAATTGCTTGCATCTGCATTTCAGCCAGGCCAGTTCACAGCAAATATGGGACACGTCTCAGTTCCTACTCACATCTCTGCAGTTTCAAGTCACCTAAATGAGTTTCCAGTTAGAATTGTCTGTAATAGGTGGCAGGAGAGTGAAAAACTTCTGCACCCTGACAGACTCCCACAGGGTGTACACAGACAGTATTAAAGGAAATCCCAGGAACAGATTAAAAGAATAGCCTTCAGAATTCCATCTCAGGAAAAGGATGTCTTTACATCCTAGTAAAAGGTGATAAGATTATTCATTGAAAGCTCTCTTGCAATCAGCTCATGGGAAGTCCATACACTGCTGAGGGGAAGTTATAGTTTAGAGTCAGTTATGGCCTTCAAGTATTTTTGGTTTATGGTGCTTCTGAAATGTTTCAGAAAAAAAAAGGAAAAAAAAAAGCTAAACAAAGATATGAAAATAGAGGCTTTCAGAACAAAATAAAGTTTTCAAACTGTTAAGGAGAAAATAAACCTTTATATTTGAAAGAGATGTACATGAAAACATCAAGAACTCAACCCCATGGCAAGGGTCCTCAAAATCTTCCACAAAAAAGAAACTCTTCCCTTCGGGTCCCTGAAATCTGAAGAATGATTTCTGTACTTCATGCAATCAGGTCAATAAGTGGAGATAAGAAATCTCTGTAAGTGGGAACATAGGGCTGTTTCATATTTGGCCAACCTTTATATCCTATTTAACTTATCATTGAGTTAATTGATTTGTTAGTGATCATTCATGCCTGTTGATGTTGCCTGTTTGACAGCACTCTGTGCCTGAGTCCTGAGCCTGAGCTGCACAGGGCACGGTGGTGAAGCCTCCCCTGCAACCAAGGAAACTTCTTGCAGAGGCAGCTGAGGTTGAAAACTTAGTTCAGAAATGCTGGAGGAACTAGTGAGTGCCACAGTTCCACTTGTGTGGTTCTGCCTTCTATATTCATTCCTTGCCTTTTGGACTGAGATTTATAATAAGGGTGAGAAGAACAAAAATGTTTTCTCTTTTTTATTATGAACTTCTGCTTATTGGGAACTGTTTCAATGCCTTAAAATCCTCTTTAACAAGCCTTAAAAAGAACTATCATTGTTTTACATATCTCTGCTTGGTAATGTGATAATATCAATTCATCATTTGTAGCCAGCAGTTCAAATAGTGTTTGTTTGGGTTTGGGTTTTTTTTTTGGCAACATAGGAATCCACCACTGACAAGATTTAGATAAGTATATCACATGAGATCCCAGGGCTAAAATGCTCAGGACGACACTTCAAACTTGAAAAAGGTTTCCATAATATTAGTCTCTTAAATATGCCTAAAGATGGGTGAAGCTGAACAACCTTTGATTTGTATTACAACTCTGGTTGCAAACATGGCCACAGAAAGAGATGTACTGAGTATGTCTGTGGAACAGAGCAATCAGATATACAGGATGAGCTTTAAAACACTTTATATTATTGTTCTGTAATGCTTTGTTTTTTTTCTAGAGAACTTATTTTTTTAAAGTCAAGGGTGGAAAAACAAATAGAAGAAATAATAGGATTATTGCAGCTTTCCCCTGCAACATTTTTGCAGCCAAAATGATACTAAAGGGATTGAAGTAACCTTTGCATTGCTCCATAGCAACACCAATCTTCCTCCTCCTTTCTACCAGCCAGGCACCAAGGCTGTCTCGGCCATTGTCTCACCTATTCAATGACACAGCTAGGGAATGAAAAGGGTGAGAAAAGCCTTCCAGAAGCAGAGTAGGAAAGAGGAAAAACGTTACCAATGGGAACAGAAGCATTTGGGGGAGGCTGGGAAGCGAGCAGAGGCTGAGATTACAGCCTGCACAGCTTTACTCGCGACAGCCTCACAAGGGTGTGCAGCAGCATCCTTTCTTTCTGAGTTAGCCAGCTGGGAACTTAGACCTTAACATTTGTACATTTGATATCCAAGCCATCCTTTACATAGATTGTGGGTTCTTCTTCAACCCATTCCATTTCCCATTTCCTGTTTTATCCAAGTTGCAGTTTAATATGGTAGTTAGTTGCAGTGTAAATGCTTTTGAGCTGAGAAAATAAATGAGTAAAAGATGATACTGAGCTGGTCAATTTGAATAGAGGGAATATGGCTGCAAATGAGGCAGGGGATCATCAAATCTTCTCTCTTGAACTCTCCAAAATGGAAGGCAGTAAGAAAAATGCTTCATAACTTCATAACTACAACATGGAGGCAGTTGTTTGCTGTGTTGCTGTGAAGCAACAGCAAAAGAAAACAAAAGAACATTTCATTTATTCACTTTAAGCATCCCTAACTATGCCTCTGTGGGAACTGCAGCTTGGTTTCATTGTGCTACTGAAATGAGCCCAAGATCTCGTGCGACATTTCAAATAACGAGAACAATATATTTCTCCATTACTTTACTTACTTTAAGCGCATGTGTTTTGTAGTTAATGTAGTTCCTGGTGTTGTGAGAGAGCAGTAAAAAATGAAATCCATGCTTAATGCACTGAACTTTGACAACAGCAGCTGCAACTCAAAATTAAAATCCACTGCTTTGCTTTGCTCTCAGGGTCTGAACCAGCTTTGAGGAAGTGCTGCAGTGTACTGTGAATGAGGACATCTGAAATGAAAAAAACACTGAATGGCTGCCCAAAGGACAGATCAAATCACCAAAAGCAAACAGTGATGTGCCAAGCTGTTTGCTGAATACTCAGGTGAAATCAGATAAAACCCATAAGCCTTGGAAATTTCAAGACAAAAGAGAGAGACTGAATTTTTTATCATCTGCTGCAAGGCACTAATCATGGAGATAAAAGACTCATTTAGACTGGCTGACTTGACCCAAAAGCCAGAGGAGGCATTGAAGACAATGAAGGTTCTGCCATGGGTCTCAGAGCACTTTAGATCTGGCCAGATCTACACTACAATTTTGGATTAAGTTGTCTTGAGGGGAAGGTAGTGTATTTTGGTTTAAGCGTTTTTGGTTTTTTTTTTCAGGGGTGGGACGAGAGCTGTTGTGGTTTGGTTTTTGTCCAGACAGCAGCAGCAGTGAACTGCTGAACATTAGTTATTTATGTCAGTGATCTGATGATGTCCTTTAGGTATTTAACTACATTTTATAATGACTTAATATATCCAGGTTTTGTTAATTTGTTTTCCCTTTATGTCATCAAGGACCTGCTTTGGATTTGTGGCTGAAGTAGGGATTATGCAGACCCCAGGCTGCCTCTAAAGGACAGTTCTTTAGGACAGACTCTGCTGAGTGCCTGGCAGGCATCAGCCTCAGCTGTGCCCTGCCTGAGGCAGGTGGAATTCTCTCCAGTGATTTCCTATGAGTATCTACTACAGTGACAGTGGGAGAAAAATCCAAGGGAGGAAGGGTGTGCAGACACTATGATCTTGAAAAGATTGTGAATGAGGACTGCCAGAAAGAGTCACTGGTGCCACACTTGCCTGCTCACAGGGGATGGTACCCGTGCCAGCCAGAACTCTTCACTTGAAACCGGAGTCTTCCCGCTGCCTGTCCACCGCAGAAGCAGCAGCTTCTAATCATACAGGATTCATGGCAAAAAAGTCCCTCCTAGAGGGATAAGTGGCAGGTAGGAAAATAACACAGCCCTACTGAGCCTGAAATTTGACATTGTAAAGTTAGTCACTTAACATGAAAGAAAGTGACAAGATTTACAGCTAAATTAGGTTCCTATGATGTAAAAGATTATTGATTCTGTTAAATAATAAAATCACATTACTGAATGCACTTCTTGTTATATGTTAATGGCAATAATGTAAATATCTTGCAGATCTCTGTGCACCATTCACCACTTATTTTCAATAAGGAATAGAAGTAGCAGGAGTCAATAGGTCTGACTCTGCAAGCTTGCTTTCTTTTTGCAGTTAACTTTCCATGTATTGAAATGCTCTGAATACAGATTGAGTTGCTTTGTTCGATATTTATTATTGTTCCACCTGCGTTGAAATGGAAACAGCTATGGCTTTGATAAACAGATTCAAAGGCAGTCAAAATTCATTGTGCCTCTTCTAAATGCTTTTGTGTCCTCTGCTGGAGCTCTTTTTGATTAACTCTTCCAGCAAGACTTCTCTTCAATCAAAATAGATCTATTTCTTGCTTTCACAGAACATCAGTGCAAATCCTTTCTTTGAACCCGATTGTCCTATGTCATATATCTGTCCAATTTTTTGAACAGCCAAAGCATGTTCCTCTTTTCCATGTTGATAGACACGGTACTCCTTCTTAAATCATGGAAGCCATGTGCATGACAACTGCTAGATAATTAAATTGAAAGGTGTCAGAATCTGGCAGTAGAACTTCATTAGCTTTCCAAAGCATACCAAAGAACATTCATTATCACAGTATGAAGTATCATAAATAATTAGTACTAAATCCACACATGCCAAGGGAATGATCAGTATGTCTTCATACTGCGATCAGCTTGCCTGTTTATTTCATTACTGTGTTCATTTGAAAGCTCAATATTTTGCCAATTCTGCCATTCACACTCATTCTCCCAGCATTTGTGTGAAGAAAGAAAAAAACACTAGGATTGTCTTGGCATTTTCTTAAGTCACTACACCAACTAATTATAAATATTTCACCGAACAATAATAGTACTACCTTGATTTAACTCATCCTCAAGATACTTTGTTTTTGAAGGTAGGATAATATTACAAAATGCAGTTGTAAATTAAGGCAATATTAAGCATAAGGCTGATGCAAACCTTCCAAAAATGCAAGAGGCTGAGCTTAAAGATGTGTATTATGTGTATAAAATTCTTCTTCAAGAATTCATGTTTGTGCCTGTTCCCTCTTCCTTTTATTCATGTCCTCACTGAATGAAGACTTTTTTACCCTAAGAGGAGAACTGAGTGCACGGAAGAAGAGCACTGAAATTACTAACTTATATACACACACAGTCTGTGTATTTTACGTAAATATGCATTTAAATTTACTTCCAAGATCAACCTTGTCAGCAGCCCAGGATGTAACTCCCTGAATAATGAAAGAGGGCAGCATTAGTTTAAAGTGATTGCTGTGTTTGTTCCATTATTAAGTTTTGTTGCCTGGTGCTACAGGGCAAGGCAACACAGCAGGGGCTAATCGGGGAGAGGAGTACCATGAATATTTAACTGAAGGCGTGCACCAAGAACCTGCAAACAGCTGAACACGGAGACTCTAAGGCATCAAAGAAATGAACAAAATAATCCATTCCTCCTATTATGCTTACTGTCCTTTCTTCCTCTATAAATCTCCTACACCTGTGCCTGAAAGACACCTCCTGCTTTCACCTTGGCTTCAGGTTTAATCCAGACGTCTTGAACTACCCTGTTTACTAAAACTTGCTGTTGAATATACCATTACTGATACTTGATGAGGCCCCAGGACAGGAGAGCAGAGATGCAGCACGTGTTCAGGGCACAGAAATGACTCTCTAGCCCCTGCCCAGGTCCCTGGCACCAAGGGCTCCTCTGCAAGCTTCAGCTGCTGCCAATTTGACTAAGTGACTAAGCACAGTCTACCTTCCTGCCGTGCTAGTTCCTAAATAATCCATAAGCATAATAGTAACAAGTTCACCCCAGGAGTGATTATCAATAAGAAATATTCCCACTTGTTTTTGTTGGTTTGGTTTTTTTGGTTTGTTTTTTTTTTTTTTTCTTTAAAAAGAGATGTAAATTCACCCAAGACAAGTGGGAAATATCAATTATAATAAAAATCCTAATACAGGAGGGAGAAAAACAGTGAAAGCATTTTAAAAGTGTTTAAAGATTCCAATTAATTTTTCATTAAAGAATTGCTCGTTGTTTTGAAATTGTACAGAATGAGAATAGAAGGTTACAAATTCATCACAGCAGCATGATTCAATTTACAAAGGTTTTTAAATTTTTTTTACCTTCCTAGCATTTGTGGATGGGAAGAAATGTACACCATCTAAAACATTTCCAGAGGCTCTATTTGGATCCATAGTTGAGCAACTGGCAAGAGGCTGCCTGGTTGTATTTTCCAAGAAAGCACTAAAGTGGCAGAACCCAACTGAACCCAAGTTTTCACTAGACTGAGTAAAAGACAAGGCTGTTAGCAGCATGTGCTAAACCAAAGGGAAGAGGGGCACAGCCACATTTCTGCCACTGGGCAGCATTACCCAGCTGAGGGCAAGTTGGGGCTACCCCTCCTAGAACAAAATTCTGCCAGAGCCTGGCACAGTTGCACATGGAAGGCTGCAGCTTTCCTCCCCCAGGAGAAGCAGGAAAATGTTGACAGCAAGGAATGTGGGGAAGGAGCTGGCTCCCAGTCCTGCTGCCTGGGTTTGGACCATCCAGTCCTAGTCTGCCTGAGAGAGCATCACAGAGAGCCTTGCAGCTGGCCTGGGGCTGTGACACCCATGCTTAGAGGGGCAGATGGTGGTCACACCCTGAAAGCCAGATCCGTGGAGCAGACAGAAGGAATCCTGATGGATTCTGAGTCAGCTAATATAATTCACCAGATTCCACAGAAAACTAAACAGGTTTTTGTGTCAGAGAGAGTCTGAAGGGAGTTTGGTTGTCATCTACAGAAATTCATGGGAGAGATTGCATTCCTGTTCAGTAGTTCATTTTCAGAAGGTGATTTAGCCACTTGTTTTACTCAATTTAAAACCGCCAGCCTATTATTCATAAGAGAAAACAGATTACAGAGCCTGAGAAGCTGTATTTTTTTCTTCACAATGGCTTCAAGCAGGTCCTCCAATGCTTAACTGGCCTGGGCAGTTTTTCCCTCAGCTCTCCTTTGTCCGTCTCCATGGGGAGGTATATCATAGCAAGAAATCAAATCAAAATTTACTGCAAGATTAAAGGCACTGGATATCAGAGCAAGTTGCAAGGAACCACTGTGCTCGGATTAATACTCAGACCAATGCTGCTTTGAATTCCACTCCAGCTTCACAGATTATCAGGGAAAAATAGTCAAGTTAAAACAAGGCCGTTTCTTCTTAGCAGCAATCACACTTGGCTGGAACTTGTTCTGTCACTGTCTGCACTAATCAGTCACTTCAAAGTTTGCCTGGCACCCTCTGGGGCTGCCCCCACATGTAGCCTCTCCTTACCTTCTCATTTCAGCTTCTTCCCAACTGCTGAGACTGGTGGGAGAGAGCTTAGAGGGACAACTCACCAGATGTAGAGCAGGAGCCTCAGAAGCATAAGGCTAAACCCAAGCACAAAGGAAGATTTGCTTTGTGAACTTGGTAGCTCGCTATTCTTTGCCTCCCAAGGTAGATTTCTCTCTGCCTTTGCATCAACAGAGGCAATAACCTCCAGCTCTGCTCCCTTCCTTTTTTCTCCTCTTGTTGCACAATGAAGAAAACCTGGCTCAAGGTTAGTGGTAAGAGAGAGCATAGTCTTTAACCACTGCAGTTCTCATGCAGCATTTTGATAACTCCTCTGCTAACAGAGCTGATAGAGAGGAGAATGACAGAGGGGAGGCCTTCCCCTTCTTGCTCCTTTTCTTCGCTACTTTGAAAGTTTTGAGTATTTTCACATAACTACAGAGCTAACAAAAATGAGGAGTAAAATGGCTTTTGAAATGTGAAAATTCAATATTAGAAATGTGATGAGAAGACACAAATGTAACTGTTTGAAAAGGTTTGCTGAACAGCTAACACAGGGCTGTTGTACAGCTCCTGCACAGAAAGAATGGAGAGAGCAAAAGGAGCAGGCTGTGAGGAGAGAGAGCAGAGATAGACTGAGATTCTTTTGACTGAAAATTCAATACAGCTTCATTCATTATATATTTTTTATGAAACAGTGGAATTAAAAAGAAAAGGCTTGAATGAAACATAGGGCTTCCAGCTTGCTCAAGAATATTGCAAAAGCCCTTATTCAGTTTCCCTTGAAGCCAGAAGAAGCATGTCTTTTCTGGTCCAATTTTCAGCTCTTTGAAGCAGAAACTCAGTCTTTTATGTGTCTCTACAGTGCCCAGTGCAATAGGTCTCCTGTCTCAGCAGGGACTTCTAAGTGCTATTGTAATAAAATCGATTAATCATAATTTTTAATAACTCCTTAATATTTCCACTATCATCCTTGACTAAAAAAATGTATGCAGGCTGAAAAGGCATGAAAGTTTAATTCAGAACACAGTAAAAATAAGTTTTTGCTGCAGGAAAATCTGACACAAAAAGTAGTAAAAATGTTGTTCATATTAAGCAGATGCAGAAATAATATTGACAGTGTAACTAAAGAGAAACCTTGGCTTTACAGCTATTTATAGCCTAAAAATTAAGTGTAAGATGAGTGGGATATGCACTCGCATGCAGGGATGCTATTTATGGCTTCAAGAAGAGGGAGATGTACTGTTACCCAGCTCCATCTGCATGGCAATGAAGGGCCACTAGAGATAGATGTGTAAATCTTCCTGATGTGATTCCTCCCCACTCTTTGGCAAAGTAGCACTTAATATTGACTCCTGTATTGCTGTCATATAACCCCCACAACAAGTGTGGAATTGGAAGGGCCAGCTCACATCTCTCACTGGCTCTGGCTCAGGTTGCAAATGTGGGTGGACACCACAGCATCATTCTGCACTTCAATAAATGTTTTTAAGGCTTATTTTTCACAGCAGGAGCAGGAATGAAAAATAAGATTCAATTGTACATGTCGACAGGCTGGGAAAAATTCCAGTATGCCATAACACCAAGCACCAGCCCAGCCCTTCCACTCTGTAAAGTACAATTATTGTAAATTGGTTCAGAGCTGGCAAATATCAGAGGCATACATGTGCCTCTCTGCAAATATGCATATACAGGACTCATAAATGATCCTGGGGTTTTCTTTGTCTCTCTGGTGGAAGGAAGTTAAAAGCCTTAATGTGAACTATCCTCTCCCCTTTCAGATTTCTACCTGAGGGAGTTTCTCTAGGCTTCCCTCCAAGCCAGTGAAGAACACAAATATCACAGAAGGGGCTCATCTCCCCCTATGGAAAACAAGGGATGCTTGAGCCATTCCCATCTCTCTCCTAGGCAGCTAATTGAGACTTACACATCTTACACATGGCTGGATTAAATGCTTGCTATTTCGATGCCTAATGTCATTTGAGTTGAAGTTTTGTATAATTCCACAAATATATCTACACATGCTAGTTTTATAGAGAGAGAACTGACAATTTTAAAGTCTATTTTCTGTGATCATTTAGAACCAGAAGAAAGTATTAGGTCCTTTGGAAAAAAAAATGCCTCTTGTAATTTAGAGTTATAAAATACAGTAAAAGTTAAAGTATAGAAATAGATAAGCTTTTACCCCAGAATTTAATCTTCTCTATCCATGACATTAAGCAAAACATAGCACGGAATTATAGAATACGAGGCTTGTTATTCATGTGGCTTTCCACCTCTGATACACACCTCTCATGGTATTGAGCACACTCAGAACCCTCCAGTTCAGCCATGCTGCTGAACAGAAAATCCCATATGTGGATGAACACGAGGAAACATTTTCCTGCAAATTATTTCTCAAAAATATCAGCTGTGATAAAGCTGTGGGATTAATTAATTTAGTATGCATCTCTAATTGCCTTATTGCAATCCTTCTCTCCCAGGACTAAAGCTAATGCTCCATATCTTGAAGTATCTTCAAATTGCAGTTTTTTCCTTATCATAGAAGGCCATTCAATTATTCTCTTACCTTCAACACATAAGGAATTTTTGTACATGCTAGATACAGATACTACATAGATGTCCTGCAAGTCTGCATAGATATTGCCACTCCTAATAGCAGAAACAATTTTAAAATGTAGCTGCTTTTTTCCCCTTAATGCTAAAGTACCATTGGGAAGTTTAAGTACAAGACATAGCTCAGATATACAGGTGTATATCATTCCTGTGCCATGGCTATATCAAGAGATTTTAAATAAAGAGACACCACTGGGTCAGCTAATGCTCTGACCTAATTTAGCCAAGTTAATCTTTTAGAGAGCCCTGTACCTCATATTTAGCTCAGCAATATCTCCCCCAAACTGTCCAGTTATTGATTTGACTACTTTAACAATAATTTTTATCCTAATAGTTGCCTATGGCACTCAGATTTTAGTTTATTTCTACTGTGTCTGTTTAGTTCTCCTGTGTGAACTTGTGTATTTTTTCTTAGTGAATTAAATTCATCATGAGTTCAAAGAGAGAGGTATTTGAACTTTTTCCCAGATTCACCAGGAGGATCATTCTGAAGAGTTTAGCTGGAGAAAGAACAGACAGTTACCAGGTCTGTTTGAATTTCACAAAGGAAGCAAACCATAAACCAAGAATTATTCATGGAAGTGACTCGACCAATAGTTAGAATAGCTATATTACATTCATTTCAAACTAATTATACATGATTGGCAACAAAAAGGAGATAAATTATAAATTTGATGAAAAAAACATTCCTGAAAGCATATATCTTTTTCATTGAAGATAAAACGTGTGTATCATGATTTTATTTAAAGGTAGGCCTTGGATGATGTCGG
The DNA here is from genome assembly GCA_037013685.1 of Acridotheres tristis. Lineage (NCBI taxonomy): Eukaryota > Metazoa > Chordata > Aves > Passeriformes > Sturnidae > Acridotheres > Acridotheres tristis. The sequence goes on along the minus strand of CM072893.1, from coordinate 8,205,781 downwards.
ATCCCATGAATAAGCATAGCAGGTGATCACAAAGCTCTCATTGCAACTGAACGCAATTCAGCCTGCCCAAAACCCCAACTCACATGAAAGCCCAGCACTCCCAGCCATGTAGGCCAAGCAAAAACAGTGATCACATTTATTATTTAGGGAAAGGGACAGCAAAATGATGAGCACATCTTGCAGGAGGTATCTGCAGCCTTTTGGGAGGCAGCAGCGTGTCCTGCAGCCTCTGGCACCGAGTGTCTGCATTTCAGAAATGCTGCGCTTTGTCTCGCCGAGCGAGCGCTGGGGAATCTGCTGGGAGCAGCCACTGCCGCCATCCTGTTTGCCTGGCACCTTAAATATTTCATCTCAACCCCTAACTAGAACAGATATGTGATGAGCAAGATAAAGCAAACTCCTTAACAACCTGTCTCTCTCTTTTGGACAAGCAAGCCCTGACTTGCAACACATGGGAAAAGACAGTCAGCAGTTCCCAAGATGACCCTCCTTTGAAGTGATATCTTTTTTGCTTCATTTGCATTCTGGTTTCCAGCTAAACCAGGACTGTTGATCTATGTGTGTCTGTTCCAGTCCATTCACTAACAATTTCTGGCAACTGGGCAATTTCAAATTCAAACTCAACAGAGGTAACTTTCAAATATATCCAGTCCCTAAAAACTTTAGTTAGCAACTGTGTCAAATAGGAAAAAATTACTTATTTTCTGGAGGAAAGTCAGCTACAACTCAGTGTAGATTTATCCTATAGGAGTCAGGAACAAGCCAGGAAGTCTCACAATATTCCTTCAGTAGCCCATGGGGACATTAGCTAAAAAAGCAAGGGGAGAACACAAATTAGGATTAGAAGTTCAACAGGTATGAGTACACAGGAAATCATATGCCACTAGATTATAGAATATCTTCTGTTTAAGGAATGGTTGTTCACAATTTTTTATACAAGTCTTCTTATAAATTCTTTTAAAACCATTTTTAAGTGTTGTGTAATTTCTTTTTCCTGTGCTTCTGGAGTCCTGCTTGCAGAAGCACCCACTAAAACTTCGGCAGCACTGTAAACACATTTTCTTATGTTTTATGCCAGGCATACAGCAGCCTTCAATCCTCAACAATGAAACCATGGAAACTTCACCAGATGAAGGCTGGTGAATGGAGGAAGAAAGAAAAGCACTGGTGGACAAATGGTGGGCCAGAATCTGGCTCTGACTGCATCTCTGGGAGCAGTGAAGAGCAGGAGGAGGGCTCCCACGTTCCAGCTCCTACAACAGACTGCTGGCCCTGTCACTGTCCAGGGTGGTCTTCAACGCCTTCCTATAATCTCATGGTTAGTTTTTCTGTTATTCCTTTAATCACTAACATATTTTACCTCCAAAGAAGGACATATTTAATTAGAAAATGAAATTAAATTACTCAATCTCCCCTTCTTGCTTTAATTTTATCAACACCTTGACTTCACTTGGAGCTATTCCCCAGTCAGAGCAAGAGGGAAGCACAGACCCTCAGTCTGAATGCAAGCTCATCTTACTTGGTCTTTCTAATTTAATTTTTATTTTTGTAATTCTCACATTTCCTCAGGCTATTTAAGATGACGGCAGCCTCTTGCCTATTTTCAGAATTAGTAAACTCAAGGAATAAGAAATAACATCCATAATACTTGTCCAGTGGGTTAACTTGACCTAATACTTCAAGACACCTATTATTCCACATTTACTGGACTTCCTCTCTCTTTCAACACTGTTCACTTGCTATCTCTTTTCTTGATAAGGAAGTCAACACAATAACCCTAACAGCAGTTTTCCTTTCACCCCTGAGATGTGTATCCTTATAGATGCCATGCAGTGATCCCCTTGATTCATAAGTGTTCTCTGAGTAAATGCTATTGAATCTGGCAGCTACCAGATTCAATATTCCCCTGCCATATGCATTTTCTATACAGATAATGGCCCTTTGCCCACCTCTTGCTGAGAATGAATATGTGGGAGCTCCATGACATCTCTCTTGGTGTCTATTATGTTCTTTTTCCTGTAGCCCATGAAAGGCCACAACAACCACACAGCTGATAAAGGACAGAGAGAAAATGTGTTACAGAATAAAGTGACAATGCAACAAATGCAACTCGTGGGAGAGAAAGAATGAGTTATTGTGGGAAGGCAAGAGCTTTGTTGGATGCCTGAGGTCAGGCTGCATGGTTAGAAAGGTGATTCCTGGCTTTCTGGCCCATGCCAGAGACCCTGCAGAGGAAAGGAGAGAGCAGAGGAACCTCATTGTGTCTGGTTTCAGCATATCAGCACCCCGGTGTGACAAACTGCACTTCAGGGCTACAGGAGCCTACCCACTCTAAATGCACAATTCTGTGAGTCCCATCAGAAGAAAAATCACTCAGAGACAGAATGCATATATATCTCCTGAATGACTGAATAGAAAATATATCAGAAAGCCAAATGGTTCTACCTGAGTTCAGCATGCCCAAAACGAATTTGCTTGTATTAGTATTTTCATTCAAATAAGCCTCCTCTCAAGAAATAAAGCACAGTGCTAGGAAAAATCATTGGTCCTGCAGCTTTGATCAGGCAATGAATGAGACATGACAGCGCTCTTGTAGATGTTCAGACAGCCTGAGCTTGCCTCAGTCATCTTTTCCTGCGGTGGCAACATCCTGTGTGATGTAGTTTTGTGTAATTTCTGACATTGTCATTTCAGATGTTGCAAAATCCTGGAAGTGAGAGAAGGGACCAGGGTAAGAGGGGAGAAAATAGAACATAAAATAGCATCTGACAACACATATCCTGTCCCTTGTGTGATTGCAAGGTTTGCATGACTTGTCAGGATAGCCACCAATCTGATCAAAATGTGCCTACAGCTGGCGTGGCAAACGTGCTAAGCCTTGGAAACCTCTTGATGTCATAACCTAAATAGCAGAGGGGTCAGTTGATTTAGATTTTCCTTCCATGTAGCAATCTTCCTCCTTTCTGATCGAAACACCTAGGTCTGAGATGAATGCATTTCTGCTAATCAATGATAGCAAACTGGACAAGAAAAAGGCAGGTTTAGCACAATTAGCAGCATTTACACAGGCTACTTTTCCACAGGTTTCTCAGGAGCTCATACTCTGGACTCTCCCAGCAGGATTGAACTGATATTGCACTTCCCCCTATTAGGTGTGAAATTATTTTGGAAATTATTTGGGCACATGTTTTTGTGTATGTTGATAGTAAAAGAGTTTCTGAGGTCTGTCCCACTGTCAGGCTGATCAGGTTCATATAGAAGTTGTCAGGCAGATGAATGGACCTCTAGTGTAACTAGAGATGGCAGATTTCTTTATCAAATCATCATAAAACCAGTTAAAAATGGATATAAAGGGTTTTTTCTAAATTATATGTGTCACACAAACACTTAGAGCTAACCTATTGTCATGACTTTCATTTACAGTTTCTCTGCCACTATGACACTCATGCACCTTTCAATGCAAATTCTTCCCATTATTAGCTTGATTCCTTAACATTTGGTGGCCTCTGCTTCTGCCTAATTAGATGGTCAAAAAAATATTCCAATTATTCTCTGTTTAATCAACCAAACCATTTTCATTAGAAAATGATACCCTTCCAGTAGTTTCAACAAACTTGAAATGGGATTTTTTAAATGGGAATCTATATGGTTATTGACAAAATTCCATCTCTCTTCCTGTCCTCACTCATCTGGCTTCAGGTCCTGGATCCCAGAGCAGTTCAATGTTGAGATATGGAGAGGAGCATTTTTATGACACAAATTCAGGAAGATACTGCAGAACCAAGAAAGAGATTCTAGATATTCCCTGGTATCCAAACTGCTAAGGGGGAGCCAATTTGGATGCTCCTATGAGGGGTTTTCACTGTTTTCATCAGTAAAATCAGGTCTCAGTTATGGTGACCTATAGTGGGACCCACAGCTTGTCTGTGGGCTAGAGAGGGTTAATAAATGAGGATTGTTTTGAGAAGTATTTTCTGACCAAGGCTGTTGGCATGGAGACTAAGAAGCGAGAAAGGAAAAAAGAAGGTAACTAGAGAAAAAAACTCCACAGCTGTGGAAAGTATTTTTAGAAAGTTCCTGGGAAGAATAGGGGTGGAGAACTTTCCACCAATGACTGCCATGTTGACTAATTGTGACCAATAAGAAATTGTAAATTATATTGAGGGTATAAAAGGTGATGCATTATTGTAATAAACGGGATATTAGCATCCTGAATTATATTGTGCCTTTTGTGTGTCGTGCCTGCCCTATAGCGACAGTGACCCTGCATGAGACTCTCACATATGCATTGCATTTCTAAATTTGAGGACAGATTATATGGACTTGCCAGGGCAAATGTTTAAAGTAGCCAAATGGGTTCTGAGCTGTGGAAAAGAGACTCTTGATTTAGGTAGCCTTCAGTTTTGGGTTCCCATTTCTCAGAAGGTACCTGTTTTCAGGTGTCAAGGTTTCAGATTCTTTGTAGATGGTTTTGAGGTCCTCAAAGTATTGACCAGCTGCACTGTGAAAGACAAAGCTCTCAGGAATCTCCAGGGCTCAGAAGTCCAAAGTGGAAGTAACCAGAAATCTCCTGCCACTTTGTGATGGCAGCTGGTTCTGCTTTGTGACTCCAGCTGTAAGAGAATTTAAAGGGGCTCACTGCATCCTGGGCAGCTAAGAAAAACAAATATAAATTCTCATCACCCTTAGATAAAAAAAAAAAAGTTAGGTCATTCTGTTCTGTTTTCGATTTTTTTTCTTTTTTGTGTTGCTTTCCTAAGAAAGGGGAGAGTAGCTTGCAGGAAAAATTGAAATGATTTAAGTAAGCAGATATTCTGGTGTTTGATGCATGAATTAAGAGGTAACAGTGGTTACTAAAAAACAAAAAGCACTACAGAAATAAGGAATTACTTACTATGCATACCACAGACAGAATAAAAACAAAGAGTCACATTATGATCTCATAAGAGCTAATAAAATTTTTGTTCTCTTGCTTTTAGACTAATTGTACCTGAATTTCTTTATTACGAGACCATAATTTGGTCAATTTTTAAAAGCATTTCTATTTTTTTCCAAGATGATTTTGGGTGCAAAACTGAAAAAGAATTCCAGGGAGAAGGCTCGTCTGCCAGCAGTGGAAAAAAAAAAAAGTCTAGCCTTGCATTGAATGTGTTACACTGGTAAATGTAAATAGTGACAATCCATTAACAAGACTATTTATAAAGCATGAGACCATAGTACTAAAAAGTGATTGTAGTTCAAAGTCTTTTAATTCTTTAGTTTATTAGCTTTCGAATTATTAGAATTGGTTTACAAGCTCTTTCCTTTAGAAAGCTGAAAACTTGCTTGGGAAAATTAAACAAAACAAAACAAACCCCAAAAACCCCAAAAACAAATAAAAAATAGAAACAAGAAAAACAAAACAAGAACACAATACAAACAATGCTATTGGCATGGCAACAATGGCACCCCCCCCCCCCCAAAAAAAAAAAAAAAAAGCCAAACTGGAGTTCTGGATGAATTCTGAACTTACAAAGAAGTAGCCGGTATGGAAAACTTACAAAAAAAGTTTTGCAGTCTGACATCATTACACCCTTACATTGTCTCATGATACAGAGAAAAATTAAATTATGCTCTGAATTTTATTTCAATAGCAATAAACTAGGAGGTATTATTTAATAATGATTTCTGCCTGTCAGTTCTGTGTTTGTCCAAAACTACATCACTTTCTTAAATATTTTTATGTTGTTATAGTTCTTGTTTACAGCTTAGTATAATTATTTCTACAGTACTGTGAAAGGTATCAAGGGAAAATTTTACATGTGTTGTTGAACGGTACTGAATTTCTCCACAGTGCCAGAAGTACAAATAAATCCTAGTTTAGTGATGCTCAGTGATTAGGTGATCATTACAGATCTCAGAGAGACTGACAGCATAAATACATTCTAGTGTCTTTAAACTTTTCTTTTGAGTTTTCTGTATTTTATATATGACAAAGAAGTAATTTTAAATAAGATTCAGCTGTTTGACAGTTCTGTTTGTAAGTATTTATCTAGTAGGGAATGGAAAAGAATGAAATATGGTTTAATTAGAACCGCCAAACATGTATCAAATTAAACTTGGCAGGAAGGATAAAGTTAACAAATCTTAGCTTTTTGTCTCTCTATATGACTAACACTCGTATACCACAGTTATTTGACCTGCTAAGAGATGCATAAAACCACACAGCCAGGCCTCCTTTATTGCAGCTTATTGTCTTGGACACCATGGGAAGAAAGACATAACAGCAGCAATGTGGTTTAATTAGACCAGAACTTGATTAACTCTGAACACTGGGGATGTCTCTCAGAACTCATAGACGCAGTGCAGTCCCTGTCCTCCAGGAGAGGCTGCCCTGTGTCCTGTGTCCTGTGTCCTGTACTCTGTGTCCTGTGCTCTGTGCCCTGTGCCCTGAGCCCTGTGCCCTGTGCCCTGTGCTCTGTGTCCTGTGCCCTGTGCTCTGTGCCCAGTGCCCTGTGCCCTGTGCCCTGTGCTCTGTGTTCTGTGCCCTGTGCCCTGTGCCCTGTGCCCTGTGCCCTGTGCCCTGAGCCCTGTGTCCTGTGCCCTGTGCTCTGTGTTCTGTGCCCTGTGTCCTGTGTCCTGTGCCCTGTGCCCTGAGCCCTGTGCCCTGTGCCCTGAGCCCTGTGCTCTGTGTCCTGTGCCCTGTGCTCTGTGCCCTGTGCCCTGTGCTCTGTGTTCTGTGCCCTGTGCCCTGTGTCCTGTGCCCTGTGCCCTGTGCCCTGTGCCCTGTGCCCTGTGCCCTGTGTCCTGTGCTCTGTGTCCTGTGCTCTGTGTCCTGTGCTCTGTGCTCTGTGCCCTGTGCTCTGTGCCCTGAGCCCTGTGCTCTGTGCCCTGTGCCCTGTGTCCTGTGCTCTGTGCTCTGTGCCCTGTGCTCTGTGCCCTGAGCCCTGTGCTCTGTGCCCTGTGCCCTGTGTCCTGTGCTCTGTGTCCTGTGCTCTGTGCTCTGTGCCCTGTGCTCTGTGCCCTGTGTCCTGTGTCCTGTGCCCTGTGCCCTGTGCTCTGTGCCCTGTGTCCTGTGTTCTGTGTCCTGTGCCCTGTGCCCTGTGCTCTGTGCCCTGTGCCCTGTGCTCTGTGTTCTGTGCCCTGTGCCCTGTGTCCTGTGCCCTGTGCCCTGTGCCCTGTGCCCTGTGTCCTGTGCCCTGTGCCCTGTGCCCTGTGCTCTGTGTCCTGTGCCCTGTGTCCTGTGCTCTGTGTCCTGTGCTCTGTGCCCTGTGCCCTGAGCCCTGTGCTCTGTGCCCTGTGCCCTGTGTCCTGTGCCCTGTGCTCTGTGCCCTGTGTCCTGTGTCCTGTGCCCTGTGCCCTGTGCTCTGTGCCCTGTGCTCTGTGCCCTGTGTCCTGTGTTCTGTGTCCTGTGCCCTGTGTCCTGTGCCCTGTGCTCTGTGCCCTGAGCCCTGTGCTCTGTGCCCTGTGTCCTGTGCCCTGTGCTCTGTGCCCTGTGCTCTGTGCCCTGTGTCCTGTGCCCTGTGCCCTGTGCTCTGTGCCCTGTGTCCTGTGTTCTGTGTCCTGTGCCCTGTGCCCTGTGCCCTGTGCCCTGTGCCCTGTGTCCTGTGTCCTGTGCCCTGTGCCCTGTGCCCTGTGCCCTGTGCCCTGTGTCCTGTGCCCTGTGCCCTGTGCTCTGTGCCCTGAGCCCTGTGCTCTGTGCCCTGTGCGCTGTGCCCTGTGTCCTGTGCCCTGTGCCCTGAGCCCTGTGCTCTGTGCCCTGTGCCCTGTGCCCTGTGCTCTGTGCCCTGTGCTCTGTGCTCTGTGCCCTGAGCCCTGTGTCCTGTGCCCTGAGCCCTGAGCCCTGTGCTCTGTGCCCTGTGCCCTGTGTCCTGTGCTCTGTGCCCTGTGCTCTGTGCCCTGTGCCCTGTGCTCTGTGCTCTGTGCTCTGTGCCCTGAGCCCTGTGTCCTGTGCTCTGTGCCCGGAGCCCTGTGCTCTGTGCCCTGTGCCCTGTGTCCTGTGCTCTGTGCCCTGTGCCCTGTGCCCTGTGCTCTGTGCCCTGTGCCCTGTGCTCTGTGCCCTGAGCCCTGTGCTCTGTGCCCTGTGCCCTGTGTCCTGTGCTCTGTGCCCTGTGCCCTGTGCCCTGTGCCCTGTGCCCTGAGCCCTGTGCTCTGTGCCCTGTGCTCTGTGCTCTGTGCCCTGAGCCCTGTGTCCTGTGCTCTGTGCCCTGAGCCCTGTGCTCTGTGCCCTGTGCCCTGTGTCCTGTGCTCTGTGCCCTGTGCTCTGTGCCCTGTGCCCTGTGTCCTGTGCCCTGTGCTCTGTGCCCTGAGCCCTGTGCTCTGTGCCCTGTGCTCTGTGCCCTGTGCCCTGTGCCCTGTGCCCTGTGCTCTGTGTCCTGTGCTCTGTGCTCTGTGCCCTGTGCTCTGTGCCCTGTGTCCTGTGTCCTGTGCCCTGTGCCCTGTGCTCTGTGCCCTGTGTCCTGTGTTCTGTGTCCTGTGCCCTGTGCCCTGTGCCCTGTGCCCTGTGTCCTGTGTTCTGTGTCCTGTGCCCTGTGCCCTGTGCCCTGTGCCCTGTGTCCTGTGTCCTGTGCCCTGTGCCCTGTGCCCTGTGCCCTGTGTCCTGTGCCCTGTGCCCTGTGCTCTGTGCCCTGAGCCCTGTGCTCTGTGCCCTGTGCGCTGTGCCCTGTGTCCTGTGCCCTGTGCCCTGTGCTCTGTGCCCTGTGCCCTGTGCCCTGTGCCCTGTGTCCTGTGCCCTGTGCCCTGAGCCCTGTGCTCTGTGCCCGGTGCCCTGTGCCCTGAGCCCTGTGCTCTGTGCCCTGTGCCCTGTGCCCTGAGCCCTGTGCTCTGTGTCCTGTGCCCTGTGCTCTGTGCCCTGTGCCCTGTGCCCTGTGCCCTGTGCCCTGTGCCCTGTGCCCTGTGTCCTGTGCCCTGTGCCCTGTGCTCTGTGCCCCGTGCTCTGTGTCCTGTGCTCTGTGCCCTGTGCCCTGTGCCCTGTGCCCTGTGCCCTGTGTCCCGTGCTCTGTGTCCTGTGCTCTGTGTCCTGTGCTCTGTGCTCTGTGCCCTGTGTCCTGTGTCCTGTGCCCTGTGTCCTGTGCCCTGTGTTCTGTGTCCTGTGCCCTGAGCCCTGTGTCCTGTGCCCTGTGCCCTGTGCCCTGTGCCCTGTGCTCTGTGCCCTGAGCCCTGTGCTCTGTGCCCTGTGCCCTGTGTCCTGTGTCCTGTGCCCTGTGCCCTGTGCCCTGAGCCCTGTGCTCTGTGCCCTGTGCCCTGTGCCCTGTGCCCTGTGCCCTGTGCCCTGTGCTCTGTGCCCTGAGCCCTGTGCCCTGTGTCCTGTGCCCTGTGACCTGTGCCCTGTGCCCTGTGCCCTGTGCCCTGTGCTCTGTGCCCTGAGCCCTGTGCCCTGTGTCCTGTGCCCTGTGCCCTGTGCCCTGAGCCCTGTGCTCTGTGCCCTGAGCCCTGTGCCCTGTACCCTGTGCCCTGAGCCCTGTGCCCTGAGCCCTGTGCTCTGTGTCCTGTGCCCTGTGCTCTGTGCCCTGTGCCCTGTGCCCTGTGCCCTGTGCTCTGTGTCCTGTGCCCTGTGCCCTGTGCCCTGTGCCCTGTGCTCTGTGTCCTGTGCCCTGTGCCCTGTGCCCTGTGTCCTGTGTCCTGTGCCCTGTGCCCTGTGTCCTGTGTCCTGTGCTCTGTGCCCTGTGCCCTGTGCCCTGTGTCCTGTGCCCTGTGCCCTGTGCTCTGTGCCCTGTGCCCTGTGTCCTGTGTCCTGTGCTCTGTGTCCTGTGCCCTGTGCCCTGTGCCCTGTGCCCTGTGCTCTGTGTCCTGTGCCCTGCTGGTCCTGCTGGTCCTGACCTGGCCCAGTGGATGGCAGGGGACTGTCCCTGAGCCTGCCACCCTCCCAGCTGCTCCATTGCAGCACGCCTATGCAATGCTGGTTCAAAGCCTTGATGGGCAGGAAATCCAGGTCTCCATGGACAGCTGCCTTGCAAGGGTAAAGAGCCAGCTGCAGCCACATGCCCGTGACCTGATCCAGACTCACCCTGTGAGATGGTGGTTGGAAACAAACATAGCGAGTAATCCTGTTATAAGACCACTACAAACTGTCTTCATAGATTAGACTAGTGACATAATTTTCAAATATATTGAAAGCAATATCATCTTGTTGAAGAGACAAATGTGTGTGGATTTTTGTTTTTGCTTGTTTGTTAATTTGTTTAGTTTTTGTTTGTTTTTTGTTAGATGTAACATTTTACTCTCTTCTAAAATCAGGTCAGATACGAGGATGTTTCTCAATGAAGGGAGCAAGGGCAGTGATGAGGGAATGTTTGCATCTCATCTAAACATCCCATTTTGCTTTTCCTTCTAATGTTCCCTCTTGCCCTCCCTGTTATAAATATTTCATTTTTATCCCATTTTAAATTATATTTGAAGTGGTTTGTTTCGCAGTGCGAAAGTGTAATGTTTTGTCTTGCAGGAATGTTACCTTTTTTCTCTACGAAATTCTGAGGAAATCAACCTGCAGTCATGATTTTCCATCAAAATACCTTGAACACTAATATTCAGTATGTTCAAATAATCCTTTTATTTAACTGTTCCAACCTGGCTATAAAAGACTTACATTGGGATTTGTGTCTCATACAGTCCCACACTGGCATGGTAACAAGAGCAAATGTAATAATGATCATCCTCCTGTGGTCACAGTGCTCTGCCAAAGCCATGGTTTTGAAATGACCATATGCATTCCAAATCAGCAGGTTTGTAAAACACATTATAATAACTGGTATGGGGTTTCAGACTGTGCTCAGCTGCTTTGGTAAGTAAAAGGAACATGAGCTCTGTGAAATAAAATCCTGCTCTGATGTGCTTCATTCAGAAAGTTCACTTTGCTCCTCTCTGTCCCCCTGTGCCCACACAGACATTCACCTCTGCACCTCACACTCCTCCCCTCGTGGCATTGCCTCTGATGAGGTCTGAAAAGGACATTTACCCACCGTCAGTGGTGTTCACTACACTGGAAAGGGCCCCTGCATTCACCGTGGGGCTGACTGCTCTTGGCAGGCAGCATCAACCCACAAACAGTGCAGTAACATCCCTGATGCAGACAGGTTATACTTGGTGTATTGAGTGCCATCTGAACACATCACACCAGTATTCAGCCGTAAGCCCTGATTAATTAGGTTTTGTTTTCTTAGAAGAGTCTTTCATTCCCTTGCACTCTCTCTTTCACACTTTCATTCTATGTGTAGATTTTCCTTCACATTAATTTTTGTGGAATTTAAAAGAAGCTGCAGAATCCTAGAGAAAATGCTCTATGCAATTACTGAACGCCAAAAGGGTTGTCTTTCCCACTTATTTTGCTTCAGGGCAAGAAAGATGTACTGAGAATACTACATATAATTTAGCCTGAGCCAAATACAGCATGTACTATGATGTGAGCATTGATTTGTTTTTCTTTGCCCATCTATTACCTCAATGAACACATCTGGAGAAGGTACAAGACTAAAATCAAGCTGATAAAATCATCTTTGTATTAAGCTGAGAGAGAAGAGAATTCACAGCACTGTCACCTGGGCACATATAAGAAACTGAGTTATTGTGCTCACCTTCTCTACTAAAACAATGCACTCAAAAGGTCTGGCTTCTTATAAGTCATTTAATAAATACCTTATTATCGACAGACAATAAAAAACACAACAATGTAACTATCTGCATTATCTACACTTCAGCTGGATTCTGGAGGGCAACAAGAATAGATAAGCTGAGAGACATCTTACATCAAAGGAAGTAAAAGCAGCACCTTATAATGAATGTGTATTTTACAGCTACTTTCTGATCTTCTTCAGAGGGTGCTACTGCTTGAATTCACAGAGTAAGGAAAAATCCAGACTTTACAACCTACCTTGTGATGGGAGTGTGATTGCTTTTATAGTCCATATCTGCCTCCTATTACCTGTCAGCTACATCACTGCAGTTTTGTGCACTCCATTCAGAACACCTACCAAAATAACCTACAAATGACTTGACTTTTTGAGGAGGAATGAATAAAACCTTCCACATAGCTGTAGTAGGGTTGTCGCTAAAGCCATTAAGACATTGGGTTGTTACGTTGTATCTCTGCTGGATACAATTTGAAACACCGATTTTCCAGCCTGGTGCTTTATTTCATATATATGTTCACATGCACACAGTTAAATTCAGGCTTAATGCAATTTGACTAGAAAATCCACTTAAATTGTCCACAGAATAAAAGATTATTTCAGAACAAGGTGTCTAGACAGCACTTCTATTTAATTTTCAGAAAGATTATTCTAAGTCCACTTCCAGCACTGATCCAGGGGATTTCCCCCACGAGCTTTTGCTGCTTTAAAGGCGATGTCTACACTGCGGTATTATTCTGATTCTTGATGGCAGAGCCCAGCATTGTCTCACTGATCTGAGCCCTGCCATGTCCTGCTGGAGGTTATTCCAGCTTGGAAGCAGGTGGGTGACACAGGAGCAAGGAGAAGCTTTGTGCCTGTCAGTGCAGTCACCACAGCCCCATCACTGGCCAGCTGTGGGGTGACCAGCAGAGAGGGGAAACAGCACCTTAATCACTGACTGTTCTTGGTGACAAACACCTCCACAGCTTTTAATGCACAAGGAGGTCCCACACGTGTCCCTTTCATGGAAATAACTTGGATGAGAAACAGTTCAGCACTGGTGCTGTAAGTGGTCACAGCCACAGCTGGCATCTCATGCCTGCCAGGGGACAGGCACTAGAAAGCTACCAGGCTCTGATTTTGTGTTCCCAATGAGTAAGGAAACTGATAAACAGAGGACTTTTCTACCCACTGTCACTATCCCAGGGTCTTTGTTACCCCAAGCATGATGTGCATGTCTCCTTGGAAACCAGTGCAGTGTCCTGTGCACATAATCCTCTCCACACTGCACTGGCAGAACCAGGGCCCAGGTGCCTGCATACAGGACAAATCAAAGATTTTACTCTTGCAGGGCACTTCTAGTAAATGAATTCAAGCAGGAGAAGTCATTAACATATACACACAAATGCATTTTTTAAACGAAACTTAGAAATACAGAAGTCAGTGACCTAGGAAAGTTTTCTTCAATTTATGAATCTGTCAAGACACATCACAGAGGAATTGTGAGTATTGTTTTAGTGATCATTTGAGGGCACTATAATTACAGTATCAAACCATCTGCTCTTGGAGAATGCCTAATTACTCTGTGTCAGAATGAGATTAAGCTTAAATTTCCTTCCATCTAGTTCTAACCCTAGTATGAATTGATTATCCAGATCATTAAAGAGAAGCATTAGCCAATCTTATAAAAAATAGCTTTCCTCATTTGTACTCCTTGAAATGAGTTGCTTTTCCTAGGAATTATCATGGAGTCATCTCTGCTAAATCACTAATTCCTCTGTGCTTGGTTTCTTACCAAACATCTCCTGTGGGCAGTGAGCCCTGCACAGCCTGGCCCAGGAGCCAGCAGCACTGCCGGCATTCCTCTGACTGGATGGGAAAGATTTATTTCACCACTGAAGTGGATGCTTGGGCATTTCTTTATGAAAATTATTATGAAAAGCTAAATTTTAAAAGGAGTCCTGTTCATAAACGTCCAGTTGTCTAAATTTGTTCATGATCAGACTTTAGACAAAACCTTGTCTTTTGACACGCTCTTCTAACAAACTTCCTGTAGATTCAGAAAGTTTCTTTTAATCTGCCAACAAGAAATCAGTTTTATTGAATCTCCCCACACCCATAGCTGATGACTTGCAATACACTGCAAAATTTCATGCTGAAATGGACAACTACAACACACAAATTACAGAGAGGAAAATAAGAAATTCAATTCCATTCCTCTCACCTTCTACCTTTCCCTTTTGCCTCCATTGTCTGCTTTTCTTTCTTCTTTCTTTCTTCTTCTTTCTACATTTAATTTCTTCTTCCAACAGGACAATAAACAGCTGTTTATCTATTTAAGAAACCTTAAGAAAGGTTTGCTTGTTTTAAATAATATCTCTGGAAAAGTTTCTCCTTGCTGGAATGGGGATGTGAGTACCAGAGAATGCAATAATTTCTCGTCTCTCAGGCAAATTGGAATCATGACCTGACAAACTCTTCATGCTGCTTTCAGTGTTGAGGGTACTTAGGGTGGCAAATTCAGCCAGTCTTCAGCAGTCTTAATCTTTAAAGAAAGCATGTGACAAGTATGCATTTTAAATATGCAGTCTAACCTTGCATAAAAGCAAAGGTTAGAGACGTAAAATACAATAATTTGAGAGATTTTTCTTCTCAAGGCTGTATGTTCTCTCATAAATCTGTATATACTAATAAGACTCATATATCACTTCAGTGCAATGTACAGGACAGAACTAACTGTAATTCTTGCTTTTTCTTTTAAAAGAGAACTATTCTTTTAAAAGATGCCAGATTCACAGAGTAGCTGGTGATGACCTCTGGTTATCCACACCTAAGAATTTACATAGCATGTAGTTTTTCATTATAACATGTTTTTCATCATAACATTTCATTAAAATCCTTTAGCTTTGACCTGTAAGAAACAGCTCGGAAGGTGAAAAAGTTTTATCTCCACATCTGTTCTTTACAAAAGAGACCTAGCAGGAAGGTGCAGCAAGGATGTCAACTGTGGGAGGAACGCAGCTCCAAGGAAAGGGATTATTTTTGATATGCAACACCTATGAGCTCGATTAGCCTATCAAGGCATTTCAAGATCTTTATGAAAGTGTTTGCCCTCAAAATCACCTTGAAATATCATGGCCTTCACTATATCCACATTAGGTGCTTAAAACTTTCTTATTCTAAATTACTGGCTCTGGCAGCTATAAACATGTAACTTTTCTCTGTTGTTTGCTTTAGCTGCCACTGAGATGAATTTACAGGCCTAATAAAATAGCAAAATATATTTGCAATGTAAAACCATCACATATATTTATTTCATCAAACTATTTTTTTCTAAAATAAACCTTTCTAACTAATTAAAATATACTGATATATAACATTCACATTGTGGTATAGGATATACTTTTATTTTATATACCAAGCAAGAGACATTTCAAATAAACACAAATATTTTTCATAGATTCTTCTATGGGTTATTCCATATTAAATCAACAATGTGCTGCTCCCCAGAGTTTTAGGAAAATGTGTCTTAGTTTTGCTACTGTCCTTACTCACAGAATTCTGTATAAATTAGTGTGTTCACACAATTATACTTTCCTCTTAAAGAAAACATCAAAATAATGGTGTTTTTTTCTCTCACTCCAGCAACTTCCATCCCTGCTGTTAAATGGAAGACAGGGGTTATGCTTCCTACAAGAAACAAGATGAGCTATTAGCCAGAAGTGGTAGGACCAGCCTTTGCATCTGCTGAGGGAACATGCACATACACTGAAAAGTGACATTCCTGTCTGCCTTGCACAACGACCGCTAACAGCTTTATCCAATTAACCTTTGCTTTATCTGGCTTTCTGCTGGTTGTACATATGCAGCTTACACATTTCCAGAGCACTGATAATGATAATGGCATTCCCAGGGAAAGAGACAGGCTTGTACAGCGGTGCACCGAGACACCTGGCAGCACAGGGTGTCAGCAATACAGCACACGGCTCACGGGGAGGGCAGGGGCTCTCCTTGGATGGCCAGGCTTCACTCCAACACATGGTGGATGCAAATGTCAGCGGGAGCACTGCCTGTCTCCAGGAAAGGAGCACACCGGCTGCAGCCCCCGTCTCTTTACACTGACTCAGGGATGGCTGTGCTGCCTGCACTGATCCCGTGGTTGTGTCCCTGGGATGCTCCCTGCCTGAGCTGTGCGCTCTGGTGACGAAAAAGAAGGCATGAAAGCCATTTACATATTCCCATCCCCACTGCCACAAATGCAGGCTGAGGGGAGAGTCTGTGAGCGTCTCCTCAGAATCAGAACGTTCGTGCCATGCACTGGCAAAGTCAGCAGTGTGTGGAAATGTTCAGTGAATTTATGAGCTGTAAATGGAATTGAATCAATGTGAAATTCCTCTATGACATTTGCCTATTCGCTATGTTGAACTGTTTAGTCATTTTATAATATGTCTGTGCTATACATAAAGGCTGTACATGAAGTACATCAGAAACATGCACCAGCCCATAGATTGTTTTGCAATCCAAGTGGCTTCTGACATCATAAGGCTACTAGGTTAAAATAACGTGGCTGTTCTGAACTTTCAGACAGCAGCAATATCTATTTTTCTTTCTCTTCTCATTGCATTAAGGCTCTGAGGTGACACTGTGGAATCACCGTGGCAGCCTGGGAATAAGGATGCACGAGGTAGAGAAACCAATGCCCCACGCTGACAGCAAGGGAAAGCACAGGCACAGAACTGGGCTGCACTGCCAGGCAGAACCCTGCCAGTCTGAGTGCTCTGGGACACTCACAGACACACAGCACTGGAAAGCCTGGGCAGCATGAGAAAAATAAACACCAGCTAACAGAGATTAGGTACTGGGTTTATGATTTTGATTGGGAGTGATTATTATTCACGCCAGTATGGAGGTGATCACCACAGTAAACTGGGAAGATTTTTTAGTTCAGTAGATGAGAACAGCACAGTTCTATTTATTCAACCAATTTGGTTAGATTAACTACTGTAAGTCTGAAATAAGAATTCAAAATAACCTTTTATAATACCATGAGCTAAAAGGAGAAATTTGCTCAGAATTGCCTCTCTACCTGACCCAGCAGATCCCCATATCATCCCTTCTAGGGACAATGTCTCTCTGTTTTTTTCCTCATTCTTTTTATGCTGAGGATGTTCTCTGTCTCTCAGGCCTTGTTTCTCTCACCTCTGTAGGTGCTTAGTGTCAACTTCAGTTCTCTGAATCCCTCCCTAGACCTTCACAGTACAAATCTTTTGCTTTTGTCTAGATAAAGCCTCTGGAGCTTTCCTCAGAGGCAAGGAGAAGCTGTAGCATGACACAGTTCTACTGTTAAACACAATTCAAAAACCATACAAAGGAAAAAGAACTCAAGAACACGAAGGAAACAAATGTATTTCTGCTGCTTGCTTTGCCGTCGTGTCAAAGCAGGTCCTGGATTCTCGTCAGAGCCTGACTGACTTTTTGCACAGCAATTTATTTTAAATTGAGCCTCGTGAGCTAATTCTGTGCATTTATGGATGCACACAGCCATCACAATGTGCCTGAGCAGCACAGAGTGGGTGGGAAGGTTTGCTGGGAGACATCCACGACATGGGAGGCATCCCAAGCAGGCCAGAAAAACACAGCTGATGTCTACCCTGTCATGGGAACTTCCATCTCCTCTTCAATGAATTCATAGTGGGCATCAAACCCTCAGTCACAAGGGTGTGTATCTGGAACACCCAACAAATTCAGACTGAATGCAAACTCCTGTTTGAAAACAGTCAGGTTGGAGTAATGAATTGAGTCTCCAGGCTGCAAACTGAGGCCATGCCAACACCAAAAGATGATGTCAAATGGAGGGAAGGCTCCTGAGAGTGCTGGTGGCTTTTGTTTGTTTCTCAGAACCCTTCACTTCCTCTGAAAAAAAGTTTGAATCAGGAGTCAAAGCACACAGGACATGGCCTTTCCTCAAATAAAAGGATCTCCATATGAATATAGCAAATCAGGTTTGGCTGTTGGAATTTTTTAAGGTGCTTATTTTATTACTTTTTTAAGTTAACTAATGGTCTGGATGGAACCTATGACAAATAAAAGGTTGTCATTGGAAGAAAATCTCAAAAAGTTCTGAAAGGTACATTTTTTCCATAATTTTTTCAAGATTAATTTTCCCAGGAAATTTAATCCTAATTTACTCTTAGATCTCTTCATAAATCTGATTTATTAGAAAGTCATCCTAAATTCTTTTCAGTGGTTCATCATCTCTCTCCTGAGCAATACAATGAAATCATTTCAAAAAGAGAGAAAAGCCAGAATTTTGCAGTGGGAGTAGGAGAGAAGTTGGCCAGATGCCCCTTAATTTCTTTTCCTATTCACGTTTGTCTTGCTACATATTGAAAATACTTCTCTGTTATATTTCTTTCTTTTTGATAGAAGGAAATGTTGAGAAAGAGGTAGAAGCCAGGACCCCTCATTACAAAAATGTGCACTTTGAGAATAAAACACTGCAGAGACTTCAGGTTTCTCTTTTCCCCTTTGTAACCACTGCACAGACACCTCCCAACTCCCACATCCTCCTGGGAAATGCTGCCATCACAAACCTTAGCAGATGGCAGAGTCTCATTCCAGCTGACCCCCAACTCAGATTCTGGTGTCCTCATGGGGTCCTTCCTGGCCTTCACTTAGGTAGGCTGATGAAGACTGTAAGAATCTGGGCTCAGATAATGAGCTTTTGAAAGGATTTCATCAGAGTGGAGAAATGAGTGAGTGAGATTTGTTAGCTCTTTTCTGCTTCACGTTACCAAGCTATCCTGTCACAGCTTTTCGACCTAAGGAGGAAGCTCTGCAGTCTTCTTTTATTTTCTCCAGTCATTGTATCAATCATGTCTCAGAAGATTAAAATTTAATAAAGATCAGTGCCTAAAAAAGAAAACCCTGAATAATAGAGCAAATAGAGCAAAAGACTGATCTGCCTTTATTCAGGAATATCATAGAATATGATACAGATTGCTGACCACAAGGCACATTGAAGGAACAGAGGCCACCAACCAGATGTGCCACCCAGTAGGGGTGGCCAACAGGCACAGGGGCAGCAGGGGAAGTCATTATAGTGAGCTGAGCTTTGCTGCCCAGCTCTGAGGATTCAAACAAGGACACCCCACTCTTTTCAGCCAGTTGTGCACATCTATGACCCTGCAAGTCTTTGGGCAAGCTGGGCAGAATCCATAAAAAATAAATGTTTTCCTCCACTCCCAGCAAGCCAGATGTTCTTGGATGTGTGAGCTTTATGCTGATATTCCAAAGCTGATGACAGCTCTGTACACCAACATAAGAGTCAACATGTGCAAGGTGAAAGGAATCACCCGAAATCTGGAGATAAAAAACTGCATGCCGAAATCAGTGAGAGATTTCTATGGGAAGAGCAAAAAACATGGTAATGTCTATTTCCCTTGACATATACTTGCTCTTTCCCAATTTTAATTTCTTTTCACCTTTTGTAGTATGTCTCTCTGCTTCAAAGGACACTTTTATGTTCTTACTGGTAGGTAATCAGTTACATCAATAGATCTCCAAGCATTTGTGTGCAAAAGGAAATTTTGTCATGGATTTAATGGACATTTATCCCATTCATCTTTTCCTTAGCCTTCAGGAGCCCCTGGCTCTTGACACATGAATAAAATCCTAAATCCATGTAACTCACAACCAGCTGTGCACAGTCTCCTGGGTGGGTGGGGAAGAGGAGGGAAGTCCCTCCAGTCCTCTCTGCAGCCCCCAGGCGTGCTGGAGTGTGGGATTTGATTGCCCTCATTATGGTGTAGCTGCCTCCTATTTCAGCCACAACGCCACAAAGGCCTTTGTGAAAGCCTTTGTTCCTAGGATCTCCTGTGGTGGTAAATCATAGTGTGAATACACAATGTGGCAGAAAGTAATAATCTTGAGTAATGTAGCTGATCTTACTGCTCTTTTATTTCATTAAGCATATTCCTGTCAGGCAAGGGATGGGCTTTCAGTTCCTGGGAGCAGATGCTCACATCCTAGAGCTAGACCTGAAAGACTACGCAGGGAGACAGGGGGCATCCTCAGTCTGGACCCAAATGAGGAGAGATGTTGGCATTCCAGGTTCAGAATAATTTCTGCTCCAGAATAGATGTATGAAAGACTACTGATGGTTTATGGTCTGGGATTTTTATTTTTTATCAAGAGTCACTCACACAGAGGGTCTACTGTAAAAGTACAAAGATATATTTAGTGCGTATCCAGATTCTTTTTTCACTTCACCATGTTCAGAGACTTCAGGACATATTGGATAAATTATTAAAGTTTGATCATCCATTCTTTACTTGAAAGACTTCAGATTAAAAACTGCGATTATGGAGAGGTATTAAGGTGTAAGTTATTTTATTTCAGAAGTTCAGTCACCTTGTATATTTTTATATAGGTATTTATATATATTTATATATGTGCATATATATATTGCATATGTATATTTATAACACAAATGTTATATCAGGGAAAAAATTGGACTGAATTTCATAAAGGAAATGGCAAATTACGAATTGAAGATCTTGAAGTACTAGTGTACTAAAGTAATATGTACATACATTGCAACTTTGTGACTCCTTTGTGGTAATCTAATTCAAATTGAATTCTGAAAATAATATTAGTTTATACAAAACAGGGAGTGGATATAAATTCATCATAGAAGCAGAAAGCTTTATTCAACTAGATGATTAAAGGATTTTTTCTTTAATCTAATTTTTATGTATTACATCCCATTAGTGGGTTCTTAGTGAATAAATCATTTCAAATACGTAATACCAAATAAGTCAGCTTCAGGTTTGACAAGCCATTGACTACACACAGGATAAAAAGTAAGTATTGAGAAGAATGAAAAAATTAGCAAAGCTTAAACTCTTTTATGTATAGCTTAGTTATTACAGCAGTACCAAGAAGGAAAACAATAATTATAGTGGCTAATTCCCCTTAGACTAATACAGTTTAGTGAACTAATTTCTCATATGTGTGCAATATTGCTCTCTACTGGCTGCTGGCTGGATAGGGAGGTGAAGTTTTAGCCCAAGGAAACTTCATGAGATTTATCAAACCTAACTCTCCCTGTAAGCTGAGAAACTCATTCCTGAGACGTTTGATACACAGCAGCAGCCAGCTGACTTTCAAGGCAGTGCTGCATACCCAGCTCCTTTATTGCAAACTCAATGAAAAAAAACCCTACTGGAATATGGTCTACACCAGGTGGATTTCGTAGTACCTAAGGATTCAAAGGAAAGAGGAAACAAACATCACAGAGCAAGGCAGGGTGACAACAGTGCCCCTCCCTCCTGGTGACCTCCTTTATTCAGCCAGCCTCCTGCAGGGAGGGCAAGGAGACTCCTGACTGATAGCCTGGAGTGGCAGTAAAAATAAAAAATTTAAAATCTTTGTTAGGATTTTAAAAGACTACCAAATGCAGTATTTGCTACTGATGAGAAGCAGTTTAAGGACCATTCAAAGTCTGACCCTCAAGGTTTACCTAACCTGTCCCAGAGGACTCTCAGAGTTCATCCCTTGATACAACTTCAGATTTCTGCTGAGAAGTGAGGGAAGGGAGTGAAAGGAGCTTGCAAGGTCACAGAAAATTTCATAGCATTTTCTTAGTGACTCCCAGATCATTTTCTTGGTCACTTAGAGCATTTTGATGTCAAAACCAAAATGAACTCTGATAGCAGTGACGCTCAGCCAAGGTTCATACTTCTTTTCTCACTGTTATTTTCATCGGCCAAAAATACCTGTTGATAAAAACCATTCACATCCTACTGACTGCGTGCTTCAGCAACATACAGCATTCTAAGCTGAGCCTGCAACAAAACTAGGCTTCCTCAGCTTAAAACAGTCAAAGAGCAGAAATTAAAGATCTTAAAAGGTAGTGGGAGAAAAAACCCAAGAACTCTCACTGAACATCTCAGAGGGCCTTGGTCTTGGCTGAGTTGGTGACTGAGGCGACTCCTTTTGCTGTTTGCTATTTTGCTGTACAACTCTAAAGCTAGGTCAAGAAGGATATCAGATGGGCTCCTCCAAATGGCAGGTGCCTGAGATGGCCTTTCTGAAAACCCAAAGTTGTGTGTGAAGAAAGAAGGCACAGACGAGATCAAAAGTGAATGTCTTGTCTCGGGAGGCAGAACGAAAATATGGCTGTGGAAGTGGGGAGCCAGTTCAGGAGAGGACACAGAGGGCATCAGACAAACAGATCCTGTCGGCTGTCTCAGGAGCTTGCACCTCACAGCCTTGAAATGATGGGCTGATTTGAAGGATGATGTGGCTACGCCTTATGAGAACTGAGTAAATGGAAGGGCTGGTAGGGATGAAGGTAACCTTACAAGAAAAAAAAAATAGATCATTACAGGGAAAGAAAGGCAGAAACTTCAGATCTGGAAGTCTACAAGCTGTACCAGATGAATATAAACTTTTTTCACTTCTACTAAGAAGGTCAGGGGACAGTGAAGGAAAATTGAAAAACATGACACATTTTTAATGGTTTTAAAAATAATTTCATTGTGTTCACCTTGTGCAAAGCGAGTTCACTTATCTAAATGTCCATGATGTACTGACTGAAAAAGCTGGCCTAGAAACTACTATTTAAGATTATTTACCTAAATTTCAGACTTTTTTCAAGTGAATGTAGAGAAATTACAAAAAATTCCAAACTTTCCTAAAACACATTTTACTTCTGGGGAATATTGCAATATATTCTGCATTTAGCTTAAAATTGGACTGATTCAGTTAGGGTATCTTCCATCATGCTTGAAATTAATTATGAAAGAGTTCAAGATGTGCACTAGCACCCAGAAATCCTGGCACAGTCCCCTCCTTTTTCTTTCTTATCTCAGAAAAACTTCCACCCAATGAACTAATCTCAAAATGCCATTTTAGGAATCTGAGGGTTTGATATCCTTTGCAGCAATTAAATTACAAAAGTTTTGTCGAATAAAGCTCTATCCATTACATATTCTGTTGCACAGGATCCACCGCCCCTTCAGCCTGTGCTTTCCCAACCCCTGGCAGGAGTCCTCTGGTGCCAAAACTAAACAACTGAGGTTAATATGACAGCATTTGTCTCTGCACTACCAGTCTCTGGTGAGCATAAGTTAAGACTTTTAACATCATTTTTTTCCGCACAGGTTTTGCATTTAATTATAGAGTAAGGTCACTGTGTGTTCCAAGAGCAATCACCTTACAGACATGTTATTCTGAAGCCAGCCTTCATTCAGTGTGACACATGCTGGTTATGCACTGGGAAATAGAGCTATAATGAGGCTGGGGAAAAATACACTGGAATCTGAAGTGATGCCAGCTAAGAAAGAGCTTATTTCTACTTTATTATTATTATTATATTTAATAAACAAACTTTTATGCCTTTAGAAGAAAGAAACAAATGAGAGGTTTATAGGATAGATATAAAAGCTTTGCATAAAAATGTGTTTACTGAGTTACAATTACCTTCCTTTTTGTGATAAAATAAAAATAAAATTATAAAAAAAAAAAGCAGGCTGAAACAAATGAAGGTGCTTACAATTATGACGTGAAGAGGAACAAAACTCTCTTATGGTAGAAGACAAGGGTGTATTTCAAGTAGTGTCTTATGAGCAGCTTCGGTCAGGATCCAGAATTTTGTATAAAGTGCATCACAAGCTCTTCTGGTTCACTGTAGGACCAATTTAGACATCCATTGAAGGATCTGGCAAAACTTTCTAAAATATTGCTGATAAATAATTTTGGACTTGGACTATTTCTGACATCTTCTCATCAGCCTTCTTAAAATAATTTCTCAGTTATGACCTTTGAAGCTGAGGCTGCAGAGGTGATGAGGCTGCAGAGGTGATGCCCCTGTGGGGCAGCTCTGAGCTGAGCTGGTATTTGTTAAGCAGGCTGTGAGTTGGCACTGAGCATTCCTCACTGAACTCTTCATTTCACTTCTGCTGTATCCTGGCAGCCTGTACCATTTTCATCCCTCTAACCTGACAATTACATCCTGACTTGAGATGGGGCTTTGTGGCACAGCAGAGGGTAGAAATCACGAAACTCTCTGAAGCATGTTTGAGCCTTAAGTCCTGTTACAGTGTAGGGCTATTATTTTGTTTTGTTTTATTTCCCTAAAGTATTATAATTTCTGCAAAAAGTGATCCAAGTTTTCACATGTTGCAACAGGAGCTCTGAAGATTTCGAAGCTGATTGCTATTCTGTATATATTTTCAGGGTCCTTGCTGCTCTGTTTCAAGACAAAACCTGTCACTGAGGAATGCACTGCTCTTTCAGTATAAACAAATAATCAGGGTTTCATTTTTCAGTTTCCAAATTATATAAAAATTATCTTGAAATAGAGATGATTTCATTGCTGTTTTCTAGGCTTTCACACCTCTCTTATTCACCATGGGCTAATACCAAGCCAATGGAACATTAAGAGCTCTTTAGTATCCAGGTCTGTCTTTCCTCATATCTTGTGCCCACCTAGTAAGAGTGTATGGATTCTATAGGTGAATGCATGCCTGAGTAATTTACATTGTTTTATAAGGAACTGATTCCGGAAAAAGTATCAGGAAAAATCCCTGTTCAAAATTTGAGCAAGGCCAAAGCTTTGTTAAGGCCTATATAATGGTCATCTATGGGTTTCAATGCATATTTCTATTTTATGTTTCTTGTTATAGAAAGACATGGCATAGATTACTTTGTACATTCTTGCTGCACTCATAGAGATGCATTCTTTAATATTTTTCATAATACACTTCACATCTGGAGGATATTACTTGCATAACAAGTTTCTGCCAAGACCAGTGTCTTAAATTCCAAGAATATTAACTCATAGCAGAATTTTATAGCAAGCTCCTTGTGACAACTACTCACAAAAAAAAAAAAAATTCCTAAGCAAATATGTTGACTTCTGGGCTGTACCTGGAAACAAAGCTTCTGGGGGCAGAAGCAATCTGTTTGGAAGTTGACTGTGTTCCTGTGAGGATGCAAGCTCAGTGCCAACCCGGTTATACCCTTAATTAATCTGCAGACTCTATCAGCCAGACCAGTGAAACAGCAGCATCCAAGAGGCTTAAGCTCCCCAGGTTCCAGTAACACAGAGCCCCACAGCCAGATCTGGGAAATCTGTAAGAGCCTCGCAGACTGTGAATCACACGGCCTCTGAGCCTTTTACCAACTTTGATTCTGACCTGCCCTTCAAATGATTACAAATCATTTTGGCCCTTCTTCAGCAAAAAAATAAGACAAAGCTAATATTTTATTATCAAAGCACTTTTCCATCACGGTTTTGACAAAATTCTTCTTTACTTTTAGCATGAGCTGGCACAGCAAGAAAGTCTTCTGGCAAAAAAATTCCTCTGATGAAAGCTTTAAAATTTGTTTACCTCATGCATGTCTTTGTATCTTTTCTAACTTCAGTTCTACATGATTATTTCCATTCTCAAGCATTTCCAAGCTTGTATGTGATCTGCATATTAAGGTTTCAGTTCTAGAAACACAAATCCTTCTGTTACATCTGTAGCAAACCAGTATCAGCACTTATTACTACTGTCAAGTAATTATTACAAATTAATCTCGCACTTCACTACAAAACCAGCAGAAACTAAAAAATAAATAAATAAAACCACACTCACACAAACACAAAAACCTCATGGTAGCAATCTGAGTAATTAAAAAAAATAGGAAACTTCTTTAATTTCTAAATTAACAGGGTCATTACAATCTTTTAGTTTTAGAGCAGCTTCAGTATGTTAACACATAATCCATTATAAACCAATTCCTATATCTAAGCCTTCCTTACTTGTATTTTTACAAGAACTTCTCCTGAAGATGTCAAAGCCCTAAATAAATTGACACAATATTTTCTGGGAAAATAACAGTAAAAAGAAAGATATTTAAAATATTGTTAGTAAAACTCTAGAGATTAATTTCATTTTATTCAGGTTTGCATGCTAGAATAAATCCAGCATCCCATATTGTTTTAGTAAGAATAGGTAGACTATCACTTTCTCATACCTTGTTGTCAAATAAATTAAAAAATAAATCCTTTCAGACAAAACCAATAATTTAGAAAGATATTACGTCTGAGGGAAACAAACAGAAAAAAATTCTCTCGGTCATGAGGAGATTTTTCCTTAACTAACCATTTTGTAGTCCTAGAAAATCCTGGAAAATTCTTGCTGATAAATTCTTGTTGCTAAAAAGTTGCCATGGTGTTGGGTTTTACTGCTGGCTTTCATCGCCTGCATGAATGTGCAGCATATTAGATTCTCCATATGGGCTGTGTTCATTAAACTAGTCAAAGATGACAATAATATTCCAACAAATTGTTGTAGAATTTTAAAGAATAAGAAGCAACATTAAGAAACATCCTAAAAGCACAGACCTGAGCAATTAAAGCTGATTAGCAACCATTTCAAATATGCATATGCACGCCAGATTTATGTGTATATGCATTTTGAAAGGTGTTCAGTATTGTTCTGCAATAGCCAAAATGATTATTGCTTACAAGTAACAGTTTCCTCATGTTTATAGGCGCTGCAGATTTTAACGGTGCAACATTTTAGCCTTTTTATGCTTCAGGTGATCAAAAGCAGGGAGATATGGGGAGCTGAAAGATCAAGGCTGTGTTAGCAGCCGTCAGACATCAGATATTCACTCTTCAACTCCAAATCCTTCCTGTCCTGGCTTTCCCTCTGTAGGTACAAAGGGTCTTTATCCTCACCAGTCTGACTTAACCATAGACCAACGTTTTCTAAAGCTTGATTTTACACCACCTGCAAGCAATATTTTTGCATTTCTTATCTCCTGGCAATGCTGTAATCTTGTTTTGTCATGCTAATCAAGGCTTTGGTTTCAGGGGCCACAGACTCAGTGCACCCCTGAACTTGGCTGCATACAGGCAGATGGTCTGTCCTAGGGAGTTTCAGCGAGCTAATTCTTTTCCCAGCACTACCTGAGACCAGTGTATCCAGCTTAGTCCAATTCTTGGATATCCTTACTGGAAGCCTCAGTAAGGCAGGATGTGATAAACCTGGATGTGTTTAGTGTGTACTTGTTAAGTGCTTACAGTATCCATAAAAGACAGTGTGAACTCAAATTTGTCCTGATTTTCACCCAGAGCCTCAGAGTCATTCAGGACACAGTGTCACCTGCTGTGGAGCACTGTGGAATACATTCTGCTGCTACTTGCAACCTAATTAAGCTTTTCCTCTTGGTGGAAAACCCATCTAGATATCACAGTGCCCATGCCCAATTAATTCCTGTGGAAGTTGAAAGAATGGAAACTGTAACAGAACGCACATTTTAACCAGTCAGCACACACAACCACAATCTTGTTTTCTTGGCTCACTTGCTCACTTGCTTGGTTAAACATGAGTGGCAGCTGCAAATTGAGTTGTTGCTAACTGACACATCTGAAGAAACAAACTGAAGCATTTTTTACTAATTTCAATAACTCTAAATGCTTCTACATGAGAGAAAGGAAACATAACGGAAGGAAATTTTTCTATCAGCAGCCAAATTGCATAGCCTTGATAGTTTTCAGAATAGACACAGTTTCATGACACCATGAACCAAGCAAATAAACAGAAGTCCTTGCTGGAAATGACACATTAGTGCTGTCTGAATTCATTAAGTTCTCCACGGAAAATTGAGATAATTCTCAATTTTGTTGTTGCGGGTACAGAAGAGGCAGAACTCCTTCCCCAGCAAAACAATGCACATCAAACCCCCTCCGCCAGCTGAAAATAAAGAAAATCAAAATCTAGCACCACCAAAGAAACATGCTTTTCTTTCCTAAAAACTGTTTATTGAGTAGAAGGCTTCAGCTCTGAGAGATTTATATTCTGTTCTTTTTTCCTTCCACCAAATGTCAGTCACTTCAGATATTCTCAATTCCTGCACAGAAAAGATGCCTCTGACTCCATATTATACTGTAATGATTAATTTCTGTGGGAATAACAAAAAAATGCAACCACACAAAATAATGGTTGCAATAACCACCTATACTGCTTTCTGTGTATCCAGAGCTTTATCTTTTGGTATATGCAAACATTCCCAGTGGGATATTTCCTTGTCTGCAGCAGAAATGGCTAATGCAAAATTAGTGGTGGAACTTTGTATGTGTGTGAGTAAAGAGAGAGGGAGGTCTTTCATGAAAGTCTCTTGTATTCCTATCAGGACAACAATTTAAAATGACATTTTTTTAATTCAACTTGTGGCATTTGTAGATATTTCCTTTTTTTCCCTCACTCCTTTGGAGAAATTACCAAAATTAGACCACAGCAGTTTCCAGAAAATCTCAGTAGGAAATCCCTTCATTATCAGTTGCTGGAAAATTATGTTTCCATCTTAAAATATAGCCCAAGAAACGGCAAAATTTTGGTTAATCACAAATCATAGAAAAGTAGGTCTGCCAATGTCCTTTGTAATTTAACTACTTTAGGTATCTCCTATGGGATATCTGCTATTCCATTCCAGATTATTTTCTAAACTTCTCCTGAAGATCTGCAGTGATGGGATTCCAGCTCGTCAACTTGCTTTTGTAAGCTCAGGTTTAAAAGCCTGCTCCAACATGCTTTGGTATTTATTTTTCTTCATTATTTGTAATCTCGGGGTTGAAAACTCTAAACCAGATGGGAGGCTTGTTAATGAGTTAGCTGAAGGCAGGGGTCTTTACAGCTTTCTCGACCTGACCTGTTTCATAATTCAACTTGGATTATGGACTTTGCTTTACTATTTTTCTTGGGACATTTCTTACCTGAGGACAGATAATTGTTTTTACTTTTCTCCTGCAGGAATCCTTAATGCTGACCCCTACCGTGACCAGCTGGCCATCTTTCCATTTTTTCTCCTAGAGACTGCCTTTATTTGAGGAAAAGCAGCGTTTGCAGTTGGAATTTTACAAATAAGGACGGAAGCAAGTAATAGCACCATTCTTGCATCTTTCTTCCACACCACAGGAAAATCCACCCTTCAAATACGTCTAGCCCAGTTGGAGGCAAGAAATATTAGAGATCTCACAGGAGAAGCTGAGATCAAGATCTTCAAATGGTTGGGTATTTGAAATAAATATCTTATCTCTTGAGCCAGCCCAGCAGTGGACTTCACTTGAGCTTTTCCCTTTCATAACTTCTGACACCTTTTTTGCAGCAGCAAAAGCCACCACTGTTAACGCTGATAACACAAAAATTCAAATAAGGGGAAAAGATTTGATCTGCAGTTCCTTGACATCTAAAGCCCAATTAAGAATAATTAAAGAATAATTAAAGAATAATTAAGAATCTGTGAAACTACACCAGGTTCATTGTTTTCTCTCTTGCCCAATCCAGGTTTAGGTGCACTGAAGTTTCTTTTAGATGGAGCTTGTAACAATTTGGGGAAGGAAATCCCTGCATCTATCCCACTCATATTCCAAAAAGCAATTTTGGGGGTCATATTTGAGATTGTCTGTGAGTCTCAGGGAATGGACTGGATCCAGCTGGAAGTCCCTGGCTTCTGGTAAGTCCAGTGCTGCTCCAGTGTCAGCTCTGCCTGTTTATTAGCAAATGCCTGGTCTTCAGGCTATCAGATCTGACATGGAGGTGATTCCTCCATGTAAATTATAATAAATGGTGCCCATGCACACAAATACACTTGACCCACTTGTGGTAAGTATGTTTCAGAACCAATTATTTATCTCTCTCTAACTTTTATAGTTTGATTTAGCTGAGGAAAAAAGTGCTGTAGGGGATGAACAGTCTTGAAAGTCTCACTTTATAAATTGCTGTATTATAATTACAGCCCAATTAAAATTCAGTGTTACTCTCTTCATTAATTATCATCTCGAGCCTTACAAATAAGTTGGGAGAGACTGCTGTTCTGTAGAACATGCAGCTATCCCCTGCCTGCTTTCACTTTGAGAAAATCATGGCTGAGTTATGTGCTTCCATAATAGAGATTATAGCAGGAAGAACCCATGGCTTGCACTCTCAGGCTCCCAACCTCTCCATTCCATGGTTCACAAACACTCAAAACTCACCAGATTCAATCTGAGTTCTTGCTTCAGAGGGTATCAAGAACTCCAGGTCCTGTGAACAGTAGTGCAATTGCTAAATTCCCAAGGAAGTCGATGCAATAATTTATCTCATATATATATTTATATATTTATGTTTATATATAATTTAATATTAATATATAAAAATTATATATCTTATTATATATATTATAGATACTATAATTATGATATAATTATATATATTATATTTTATAATATATTTATATGCATATAAATTAGTATTTATATGTTTATTTATATTTTAATATGTATATATTTATTTTTATATATATTCATATATATCATAATACACACCTTGTATTTCACAAAGAATTGCTTGCTTCAAATGTTATAGTGCTAGTGCTTGCTTAGGCTATTAATGCCAAAGTGTCTCTGAGTGACATGCAGGAATTGCCAGGAATCAGACCAACATGGATACATTTTTCAGTTATGGCCACTGTAATTTTTCCCAGTACAAAGCAAATACCTCCACAGATTGCTGCCCTGTGCCACACATACATTACTCGTCCAACCAAAACTCAATTATCCTTCCTTGCACCAAAAAAATATGGCCACAAAGTGAGCAAAAATACTATTTCTCTTATAATCTTCTCATTGTACAGCCAAATCAAATATAATGTTGTTTGGCAGGCTCCCCATTTAGACTGATCATGTATTGTGTTACACTGGTGCTTGTACCATCCAAAGTACCTGTTTCACTAATTCAGAGTTTATCAATTTCACTTGGTCCAATGCACTATTCCATCTCTAATTAAATGAGTAAAATCATAGTACATTAGCTCTATAATATCTTTTTCCTGTGAGTAAAAAACACGAAAGTATCAAGGGCTGTTCCTTTCTGTTAAAACACAACATGGATCTAGCCTCAAGTGAGATGTTTTCCAGCAGCTTGACTCTTATTCCAAATTAGTAGCAGCATCCTGCACACAGGTGCTGAAAACCCAAAAGGATTCTATTATCATTAGAAGAAATGTCTAAGCTATAATAAGAGAACAATGTGTTACAAAAGAGACTGTAGTAAAAGAACAACTAAACAGTAATTTAAAAGCTATTTCTGTCTTAATAACATCTGCCAATTCCTCTGTTTTGTTTGGAAACCAAAGATCAAAGTGTCTCGCTTGGGCAGTCTGGGAAGGGGGGTCAGGACAACAGGTAAGGAAGGAGCTGCTCCAAGCTCAGGCTTACAGGGAAGCATGGCAGGAGCCCCGTGCCAACTTCCACACCACAAACTGACTGAGGATGGCTGTGAGAATGGGTTTGGACATGATGCTATAATATCTCTCACTCCTGAAGAGATTCCTATGAGCTTCCTCTTTTCCTTTGTGCTGGCTAATACCATAGTGCAGTATTTAATGCTTTCAGTCAGTTATTGAACATGAGAACATGGATCTGCATTTGATATGCTGAGCACATTAATTGCATTTCTTTTTTTCCCCATTTCTTGTTTTGCTTGCTGCTCTGTACCTATGTTGTAAATATGCTTTCTATCCATCAAAGGGCTAATAGTTATTCTGAATTATACATGATTCCCAGGGACTGGCAGACCTTTCTTCTCCAATATGTATATACAAAACAAAAATAAAGCTCAAAAGAAGTGTCAGGGATAATTAGACAAAATAGTGCCATATATATGGACAAAAACGAGACCCATCAGGTAGCATATGTAAAGTGATTACCCCAGTTATCAAAGCACTCCTTTCTAGTCACAAACCGATTTTCATTTCTTCCTCTCTGGCACTGGAGCAGCAGGGTTTGGAATCTTGCTGCTTTTTCTTTTAACTTTACATCGGTTATATATCTGGGCAACATAAAGGTTGATTTTACATTTCTTTCAGCATACAGTCAATCAAGAAAATCAGCATGTCTTCCAGAAACAGAGTTAGCTTTCCATCTTCCCTCAGAGGCTCTGTAAAATGTAATTAATGTTTGCAAAGCACAAGAATATTCTTGCATAGAAAGTGCTAACTTACTGCCAAGTATTTAATACAGGCAGTGTTGCTTCTGCCCAAGTTCTCAGATGTGACTCAGGGATTGAAAAAGGAGCATTGACACACAAATAAATAACAGCTGAGGACTTTCAATGCACAACACAGAAAGAGATCCCAAAACATCTACCCCAGGACTACTCAACTCTGTAAGAACAAAACCCACCAAGCCTTCTGACCTCAGAACCCTCAGACATGAGGAACTGGGTTGCAGAACTTTCTCTGAACTGCTTAGCTCAGGCCTGAAGATCTGCACATCCAGCTCCCAGACACCAAAAAATTTAGCTTTCACATACTGTGTGTCTGAACATACTTTGACTAAACACAACTGTAAAAAGCAGCATCACAGAGACAAGACAAGGGTGGACTGAATAGCTGAAGAGTTTGTCCTTTGCTTCTATTTCTTTTCCAGAAGTTATTTCATATAACACAAAGAAATTATTTTCTGCAGAGATTTGGCTCTTCTTAACCATTTGTCCCCAGCTAGGAGGATTGAGGATAGCACTGACTTTGGTTTGCAGGTGCTTTTTCAATAGGACAGAGGGAGGCTGCTCACTCCCCGTGGTACCTACTGCAGCAGGTCATGAGCTCTGCAGGCCAAGAGACTTAGTACAAAAGTACCATCACTCATGGTGATGGCTCCAGGAGCTAAATATGACCACCTGGTACACCCTGAAACTTCAAGATTTATATGACATTCTGTGCATCAAGCAGTTCTGGTTCCAATCCCAGTTTGAATTAAAGACCACAGAGGACAAGAAAATTATTAACTGTTTAAAAAAGAAAAGGTATACACATTAACCTGGCATGCTTGGATCCTGGACAAACTAAATTTTATTTGGGATCTGCAGCAGAAACACTTCCATAGTAAAGTCTCAGGCTATTTACTTATTAGGTAACATGTCTTGGGCGGTTTTCTTTAGGTGGAGTCTGTGATCTTTGCAGTAACTGAGTCAAGTAGGGGGGAAAAAATAGCACAAGTTAGATAGGGGTCACATTTTTAATGAAAAATATTGACGATATCTGCCCTAAAGCTATCAGGCCTTTTAACTAAAACAAAACACAAAAAACTAACATACAAAGAAGCACTCCTACTGGAGGAGTGTTTATGCCTTTAAATGTCTTCAAAAGAACAGCAGAGAATAATGAAAATGCAGAGAACTGAATTTTTTGTCAGACTAACAGCATTTCTAGCAGCCTGGGGACAGGAAGTTTGTTGGAAAGATGAAGGTCGTTGTAAACCCTTTGTTAGTGATGGACTTAAAAAGTGTTGGTTAAAATCATTGCTGTAGTGATCTAAATAAGAAACCTTCTGTCCTGGAGTGACTTTGTCATGTTGAATTGTATCCCCATTTGTCTGTTTAGCCCAGAAATAAGTTTTGTACCTTTAAGGCTGGATATGAGAGTGAAGGAGGGGGAAGAGAAGCGGTGGAATGTCTGAGGGTTGTTTTCAAAACACAGAGATAGGAGTTCCATCCTCTCGTCCTCCTGGACTGTGTCACCGTGGTGGACGGTGGAGAGAGCTCCCCTTTGCTTTTTTTGGTTTCTGACTAACTGAAGCAGAGAAGTTCCCCGGAAAGTTTTTTTTCCTTCTTTTCCTGGAATTATTTGACCCTGCTCTGGACTGGGGACCCGGGGGAGCACCAGGAGCTCGCACCTGCAGCCCACCGGGGCCTGGCCTGGGCAGAAGCATTTTCCAGCGCCAGAGGGACTGAGAACAGACTGAGCCAAGCTACCACCACAGGAGAGAGACTTTCTGAATTTGTCATCTCTTCAGAGCACTGAGAGGTTTTGTTGTTCGGTATTGGGGGTTTTTTTTGTGCTAGGCAGCGCTTTCCCGAACCAGCTGGGGGAGGGGCCGCTCAGGTTTGCTTCCTGTGGGGGGGCTCTTTGGAAGTTATCTCCCAAATTTGCCCTAAACCAGGACACCTTCAAATAACTGTTTCCATCAGCCGTGTGAGAAGAAAGCCAGCAGCATATGCTATGCTCAAGGAGTTATTGTTTGACCTTGGCCGAAAAGAAAGCAGAGAAGCAAATGGTAGGTGAGAGGGGTTTGCCCTGTTCCTAGATCGAGGCACTGCGCGGGGCACCGAGCGCTGCAGGCTGCGGCTGCTGCCAGCACCGGGATGGAGCTGCTTGGAAACGCACCCGGAGGTGCTGGAGCTCAGAGCACAGGCCCTGGGATGCTCTTGGGAGGGGCTGTTCCTTTCCTCTGGTGTCATCCTCAGGACCCTGCAGCGCTCAGTGCCCAAAACAAGGGTTGAGGCGCTCTTGGGCTGCTCTGCTCCAGCCCTGCGGCCACCAGAGCTCCCCAGGAGACAGCAAGAGTGCCTGCAATGGTGCAGTCACAGCTCCTCAACTTCACTGGAACAGCCTCCGCATGGCAGGGCACGTCGCTGATTCCTGCGAGCTAAGCTGCAGAAACTGTTCATTTCCACACAGGATTTGCAAGGAGACTTGAATAGGGACGTTGCCATTATTCTCGAGATTTGACAAATTTAACTGACACACACTACAGAGTGTAATCATACCCCAGAGACTGAGAAATCCTGCCTGAAAAAGGAGCAAGGACAATGTTTATACATGCTTGTGCTTGAAGTACGGATATGTAAAGGCCATGTTGTTACATTTAGATTTAAATTAGATAAAAAGCAGGGAAGATGGAAGGAGAAGAATTAAGAGGAGCACCAATAGATTTACTGTGTCATAAATATGAGCCAATATATGAACATTTTAATGGTCCTGTAACATTGCATAAAATCACTTACAATTTTTCTTTGTTCAACTAATGCAAGATTTCCTAAGAATTTGTGCTATATATTCAATAAAGCGAGAACAGTGACTATTAAGACCTATTTATTGAGTGTTATATGCAGTACCTCAGCAGTTTGACTGCATAGTGCTTTCAGATATTTCTTGAGAAGACAAGTTGCTGACTTGTAGGTCAAGAAAGGTACAGAAGGAAAGGGGAATTTAATTTTTTTAATGCAATATTCTCTCACTTTCTTATTGTGTCATTAAATGTGTACTTTTGCCCCTCTGGAAAAGCTCCAACAAAGCTTTTTGAGGACTCATTATGTAAACTGTATTTCTTCAGAAATGGATACTTTCTCTGATACTTAAATATTTTCCAAAAATTGATGAAATTTATACCTCTTTTTAAAATTTGCCTACATATCATTAAGTGTAAGGCATTAATAGTGTACATAATTTTGAAAGAAATCTGACAAGTTTTAGTATTTAAAGGGAGTCTGATTTGGACCATAATTTCCCTTTTAATGAGATTACAAAGATGAAGAGAACATTAAAAACAATGACCTGTCTAAGAAACCATTTGCATTTTATCCCAAGTTATTTGTGCCCCCCAGCCTTGCACAAATGGAGAACTTTAAGGATGTCACAGAGCACAAGGGGTATTTACTAATGTTACCATCCAGATTAAAGGAAAAGCACACAGATAACATCCTTCACCTTCCAGTCAACACTGGGGGACACAAAGAGACACAAAGCATCTTAAATACTAGGACAGAAATAACATTGTCCCTTCATGCCTAATGACAGGATAGATGGATTAGTGGCAAATTTTACGGAATATATGCACCAGCCTCATACAAAAATGAAGTCACAGTGCTCTGTGCTTAAAACAGATAAATTACATAGGTAAGGGGTTATAAACAGGAGATGGCACCTAGAAAGGAGCTCTTAAGATACAGAAGATTATAATAAATGTTTCTTAACCAACCCAAAACAAATAGGAGGTTTGTTCTAGTGGACACAACTGAGCAGTCACTGCCAGGTGACCAGTTTTTGGGGAATGCTTCTCCACAGGGAAGCATAATTATATTCTGCTATGTGTGCCCTCTATCCACACTGGCTCTGCAGGAAACATGCATGATTTATCTACTGCATGATTATCAGTAGAGAGCAAATTCCAAAATTGTTGATGGAAGCATTTTCAGAAAGTCAGTTGTAAATGAAACATCAAGCATGACAAAAAGAGACAGAGCTTTGCTTTTCAGAGCAGAATGATGTGTGGGCGAGCAGTTATATAACAACTAATATCACCATTTGGGTTATTTCTTTATGCCTTTCTAAATACCCATCCACTTGGGCAAACACAGCAACACTCTGATAAAGATGTTTTGGAGTGCTGGTAGATTCATAATATTGTTAGAGTGCTTAATGATTGCAGCTATTTCAGAGCAATAAAAGTGATGGTATATTTGACACTGTTTGATGCCAGTTTATTTAAAATGATATTTTTACTAAACTTTGTGTTAAATTCTTGAACAATATGCTATGAAAGCAATCAAAAACCTAATCATTCAAGGACAGTATAAACATGTATGTATGCACTTAACATAGCTGCAATATTGTTACGGGTCAGTATTTTGCAAGATCCATGAGGATAGGAATAAAAAGAAGACATTTTATAAGAATCTGTTATTTTGTTTGGTTATAAATATTCTCTGAAAAAGCTTCAGTAGCTTCTAATAGAACTCATGGCTAGACAAGCCATGTGTAGTCAATGACTCCTTCATAATGAGGCCAAAGGAAATGGAAAAATATATTCACAGAAATTGCCAAGTAAATTTTAGTATTGAGAAAATGATGTGTATATGGGCTGAATGATAGGTAGTAACGTAAGAACTTAACTCAATCAGACAGTGATCTGCAGATGGACATTACATTCAATTTGAAGATGAAGAGGCTACAATAATCAAATCCATTATCTATTGGAAAAATGTACTCAGTTTGAATAATTCTCACATCTTCACACTGGTCATGTAGCTGCTGCCTCACAGTCTAGGAGAGTGTGCTATGGTGAATGAAATGTCTGATTTTAGGGAAATCTTGAAGACAATAGAGCCATACATTACAGGACATAGGCCTGAACTGCTCCTAAGCACATTGTACTCCTAAGTACAACTGCACTTGTTGTCTTGCATGAGAAGCCAGCTGCATATTCCAAGGCTGCATTTCAGTCATCTGCAAGCTCAGGCAGCTGCTTTCCACTGTGCCTGGTTTATATTTCCAAGCCTTTCTTTAAACTTGCAAAACTTAAAACAATATGTATGGTGGATCAGGGGATGTTGCTTAAATAAAAATAAACAGACACAGAGTTCACGATCACCACCCGATTTCAAAAGCTAAGGCTGCAAGCAAGGGAAGCTGTGCCAGCTGGGATATATGTTGTGGTCTGGGTAGCTGTTAGGATGGTTGCAGGTAAAGAAGCAGGAAGGGCCTTTCTATGGGTTCCACTGAGATGTTTATTTCAGCCATGTGCGTGGACAGTCCTGGGTCAGAGGCAAAGGCAAAGGCTTGTGGTGAGGGTCCAGGTTTAAGTACATGGGTCTTTTGGGGTGGGGGAAAACATCAGAAACCAGTTACCGTGGGACATGGGGGTGTCACAAAGGTGGGGTTAGGGCATGGGAGCCAAAGGGGAAACAGGGTGGGAGTGACTGAAAGACTGAGGAACAGGGAGGGGGCACGGGGCTGACCCAGGGAACAGAATAGGGGTACATTGGCATGACAGAACAGGGCTTGCTATGAGAGAAGCCTCTTGTGTCTCCCTAACTAGGGAATGCCTTTTAGGGTCTCCATAGATATATTTTATGTATAGACTAGAAGAAATAGAATCATTCATTCCTGACTTTCTGGTCCAATTCTCCAAAAACACTAAGAAAGGACCATGAGGTTATTATAATGTGTTTGAGGGACAGCTGTACTTTCTATGATATCAGATTTTTTTCAAGATTATTCTCTTGCAAGAATGAAAGAAACTGTTTTACGGTTTTGTTTCTCTTGCCCAGCTGAAGAAAAATGCCTTTAATCTGTCCATGTAAAGGAACATTGACTTGTAAAGAAGATGATTTTGTTATGCAGTGAACACTGTAGCATTTATTCCTGTGTTGTCTCGACTCACAAGTTATTTTTTTCCAAACACAAACTGAAAAGAGCGACCTGTCCACTGCCATGATTCCTTAAGTGCACGAACCAAACCTATGAGAGGCACTGAAATGCATAAAATTCAGCATTATACCACGCTGGCACTCATCATGTGACTCAAGAAGTGAAACAGAAATGAGATTTTAAAAACAATTCATAGCTTGCATATTCTTTCCCTAAGACTGAAGGAAATTACTAACTTTAAATTGCACAGGGCAGGATTCAAAGCAGGGACACATCCCTAAGTGTAGATGTGTGCTTCTGAGATAAGATGACACCTCCTGAGCAGAGTGTCCCATAAGAGCAGGCTAAAAGCTAAAGCTAAAGCTAAAGCTAAAGCTCTCTTTATAGAATGGGCTACATTATA
This sequence comes from Acridotheres tristis, assembly GCA_037013685.1. Lineage (NCBI taxonomy): Eukaryota > Metazoa > Chordata > Aves > Passeriformes > Sturnidae > Acridotheres > Acridotheres tristis. Next base: position 8,167,822 of record CM072893.1, on the reverse strand, counting down.
CCTTGAAAATGTTGATTTTCAATATTTATAAATAAAAGTCTAGATGGGTAGGTGAGACACATGGTAGGTGTATGGAGTTATGGTAGTAAATAATAAAGTGGCCCTTGCTTTCTGCAGACAATACCCCTGGGAACTACTGAGTATTCCAAGGGAAGAAAAAAACAAACAAAAATAAAAGCAAAAATTCACGTGCAGGGAATTTGGGAATGGTTTTCCTGCGACTTGATCAGTTGTAAATGGAGCCTGATTTCACCAGCCTTGCAAATTCATTAACACTAGATTTCCTTATTCTGGAAGATTTCTGAGATCCATTCCCATATTAATGCAAGCCCTTGCTCTGCTCTCTCTTACTGAGACAGCTGTCTCAGAGGATATTGTCCAAACTGTTTTCCTGATGGGTCCAGTTCAAGGAGAGGAACATCACTGTTGAGCATCACTCAGGAGGAATAAAGGTTCCTTTGAACTGACTGCCTCACTTCATGGGTGGGAGAATATGAGAAGTTATTTCTGTTCAAATGAGGGCCAAGAAGGAGAAATAATCTCAGAGGAAAACTGAAAATCTGTGACAGTCAAAATGAGTTTAGCATCATGCTTATGATATGGGAAGTGCACAGCCTTCTTACCTTAAATAAGATTTCCTGTTTGGTTCTATATTAGATGACATGAATTGCCCTCAGCAAAACAAATTTTTATGGATAGTTGCCATAGGGAAATGTCTAGGAGAATTAAACAGTTCACTGTACTATGGTAGCCTTAAATCAGGCTCTGCTGGCGGCTGCAATGCTGCGCCTTGAGGGACAAAAAGGGGTAGGAAGACAAGAAGAAAAGTGAAAGAAGAAAACTGGTAGAGAAAAGGCAAACAATACAAAACCCAAAAAGAGTGCAGCTGGGGACACAGGAGAAGATCTTAAAGCATTATAGTGGGAACATATTGAAGTGCAGGTTATTGGTACAGAGACACCAGGCAAACCACAAACTGCCTGGATTCTGTTTCTACAAACTCTGGGGTTTGCAAACTCCTGTATGACAACTCGAACTGTGGTTTTATGCACTCTTTCTAAGGGATCAGGGACAGTCCTTGCCATGTTTAACTGGGGTAAAAATTCTCCCACCACAAGAAAAAAGGATATGTCTGAACACAAGGGATGCTGAAGTTAGCTCCTATCCAGGCACAGTATCTAACAGTGCTGGTTTAGGAAAAGATGCACTTCCAGCAGAAGGTGAAGGTGAGTGCTAACAGTTTTCAGAAATGCTTTCTCTTTTTATTTAAAATCAAATAATTACTAGTTTAGGAAAATATTTTTACTAAGATCAGGTTTCTCAGTGTGTTTTAGAGAGACTTGTTGCTCAATTGTTTACAAAAGTGCTTTTACTTGGTAGTCTGGATACTTTATACTTCAGGATTTGTAAAAAACCCAACTTGTTATGGTCCGAATTTAGTGTTGACCATAGCACAAGCAAGAAAACAGACAAGACGCTCTTTTGAAATCCTATTCAATCTAAATTATTAAATTATTCTGTCAGTCATTGAATTGTTCCATTTGATGACATTTAACGGGCATCATCCTTAACTTGGTCATTTAAACATTCACAGAAGAGTACCACGTCTGTGTACAGACAGGGCAATGCCATCTTTGCAATGATTACTTGCATGATTAAACCCTATCTCACAGTTCTTCTTTTAGTGGTAGCTCCTGGACTATTAAGTCTTAGCTATAAAGACTGATGTTTTAGGAGAAAATTAGATACTTGGCAAATTTCAGGAGTCAGGCACAGTTGTTTCTGAACTTGGGCACAGAGCTCTGAGCTACTGCACTGCTTCATGACACTACACTCCTGGAATATGTTTGAAAAGCAAAGTGTCACTGCATCTTACTGCTTTACCAGACAAAGGCAAACAAAAGAACTGGACATCATACATTTAATACATTTAGCTCTTCTTTGCCTGAGTTTTTGGTAGTTTTCCCATCTCTGTATTCCTCTACATTAAGGATTTTTGCAATCGTTTAATGTGTCGGAGACTTCCAATAATTCCACTTAGGGAGTGCTGACTTCTTACTTTGAGAAGATCTTGTCAAATTTGACTAACAACTTTATTCTACTCATTTTCCTTATTAGGCGTGTTCACATCTTTCTGACATAAATTTATGTTTTCATCCCTTAGCCTTTTTCTGTCCCCACGTAATTCAACTACAAATCCATGGTCTTCTGTTAGCCTTTTATTTGCAGACTGTCTGAGCAATGCACTTGTCCATGCCTCATCTCTTTAGGGCTGTCTGTTTTTTCCTTTGGGGGTGTATGTATAATGTTGGAACACAGTGTCACCCCTAGAGCTAGAGCAAGAGGAGTAAGTATGTCACAGCTGTGTGTTGAGAAGCCTAAAATCCTGAAGGGCTTTTTTCCCCCCAACATACCATCTAATAAAATCAGATCTAATTTACTGCTGGTTATTTCTAATACTTCTTTTCAGTATTACTGATATCCATTCTCCTCCTTCCTAGTGAATATCAGTGCCTCTCACTGCATCCCTTGGAGACAAAGGAGTCTCCTCTGGGAAGAGCAGCTGCTGGTTACCACCTGCTGGCCAGCCAGGCACACACCACCGAGCGCTGCCCGTGCTCAGCACTGAGCAGCACTCTTCCAGCTGTCTGAATTTAACAGCTACATCTAGACCTTCCGGAGAAGTTGTGAGGATGAGACTCAAAAATCAATACAAGTGAGTTCTCAGCTGTAGATAAAATTAAAAATTTAGGAATGTTCAGGCAGCCGCTGTGTGAACTTTGTCAGATATCATGGCACGTAACACAGTAAGATCTGCACACGGGAAAAAGAACTTTCTAAATGTCTGGAAAACTGTTCTTCCTCACATACCTGGAGAAGGTCTGGGATGTGGGGGTCTGGGACACTTCTATGGATGTAGAAATAACACAGGCCTTTCTTAGTTATGAGGAGAAAATATCCTGTGAAGGGGTTAGGACTCTCGTAGTGAAGGAACTAGATTTGTTCGGGAGACACAGAACAACCACCTCCCACACAGATCAAAGTCTCAGGCCAGTACCAAAGCCAGGGTGGAGGGTGTGGGATGAGAGCAGTGGCTCCTGCAGACGACTGGCAGAAGAAAGAGATGGGAAGATGTAGGTGAGAGCTTAGGCACAGCTTATGTGAAAACTAAAAACGCCAACTGGAGAATAAAACCAGAATGAGACATTCAGTGCCAGGCACTGAGAAGACATGAAAACCTAAAGAAAGGTGCGTGCCATTTCCAGGCTTTTTGTGTTGTTTAGTTCCAAACAGCTCTGTGCAGACCACATTCCATGCCAAGGATTTTCCTGGCCTGTGTGACCAAGTCACAGACATCCTAGGCTGTGGTTGCTGACATCCATGCCAGCAGAGTGCACACTGGGAAAGTCTGGTACCTAATATCCAATGGTATTGATCTATTTATTGCCTGCACTAAACCCGCTCCTAATACAGTACAACTGGAACCAGCTGGCCAGCAGACAGTGCTGCTGGAATTTCAGGAGAATGTTACATTTTTTTGTTGTGTAATCTCTTCCATGTTTTTCAGCAAAGAAACCCAGTCATACATTCATTGAAGTTGTTTGTTTCACCTGTACCTACTGGGAAAACATGCGGTTTTCACATTACTTAAAGTGGTGTTGTTGATAGAGACCAAACTGCATTCTCAGTGACTGATCTATCCATCAGCAGTGGTCTGAACTGTGCTGCTCTCTCATCCTTTAAGGTTTTAATCTCTGACTCATGACAACATCACTGGGTGTAGAATAACCTCCAGAGAAGAGTATTTTTCAATCAATAGCATTTTAGTAGAAAAGCAGGCCATGCATGAGTACACTAATTGAAGAACATGTTTCCTTAGTCTCAGCTCTGTTATTGCATTCTAATTTCCCACCGTTTTTACAGTTTAACATTTCTGGTTGATAAAAAGTTCATCATGATACAGAGGATCTATTTAACATATATGAGAATTAATTACTAATTTTGGAGGCAATTTGAACTGTGTGAGATTAAATTGGTGTTATTAACATGTTTGCAATTGCTCTGACTGGGAAGAAACCTTGACTTTCACAAATCACTTGCCACAAAAGCTTTAAAATCTTTACCAAATTGAACTGAACTTTTCTGTAATCCAATGAAAAATTTCTGTTTAAGTTCTAAGAAGGTCCCAATTGTATTTAAGTTACTTTTCTTTATTCTAATTTTTAGTCTACTTGTCAACCTTGTCTTCCTCTATGTCCCTTTTCCCAGGCCTTCTTCCAGGACTAGGTGAGCATTTTAGAAAGGTATACTAAAATTATAATTTTAATTAATTTTTCAAATTTGCAGAAGAAACAAACAAAACAAACAAAACCGAAAAAACCAAAACAACAAAAAGAACCTCCAGGATGAGTACATGAAAGAAAAAAGGAAAATAACACCATTCTGATTTTTTCCATATATTGTGAATCATATAGCATCCTTTCCAGGAAGAGAATGAGTGAGTATGTCATATTTTTGTTACTCTTTGGGGAAAACCACTCTGTAACAGGATAGAGGAGACTTAATAAAAGGCGGGGGGTGGGGGGGGAGAAAGAAAGACTGAATATCTGTACCAAGGGAATTGTCTTTTCGTCTCCTCCTTTTTGCCACTGTGACCCAAACAGGATGATCACTTCTCACCAAGACATCCCTGCTTCTTGGTACTTGTTGCATGTCATGTCTAGCACAACAAGACACCAATCTTGACAGGTTCCTTCATGAATGACTGTCCTAAACTTACAAAGCCAAATTATCCTATACTTTCCCACCGAGATATCAAGTTTTTTTCCCCTCTTATTGCTTGTATAGGCTACAGCAGTGTTTACTCCAGTATATTAAAATATAACAGGCATGAGATCTGTCAAAACCAATTCCTGTCTCCTTGCACTGGAGAAGCTCAGAATGTATTATGGCTTTATGGTTAGCTTTCATTAAAACCTAAAAAATTATATATACACCACCACTGGGAGCTAATGAACTAAGTGCTATCCTAGCTGAACAGATCCAGAAAATGAGATGTCAAGTGTGGGGAAGTACACCTGTAATTGCCTCTAGTGAGAGAAGACAGCTGGAGCTCATCACTGCTGTTTCTTTACACACAGGCTCAGTGAAAAGATAACTCTCTGGCTCTGCTAAATTCTCCCAAAGGGTCAACTTTCGCTTCAGCTGGTGTAAAATCTCACACTGCTTTACTCTACTTATTAATTTCTTCACAGCCTAACCTTTCTTAACCATTTTGCAGCTAAAATAAAATCCCGCAAACACCCTGAGAATGCCACCTTTGGAAAAATAATTCCAAAAGATACTCCAGGTTTCTGGGCTAGGTATATGCATATATATGTATATATACTATGCATATCAAATCAATCTAAGTTCACATTAAAAAGCAAGTTCTAATAGCAGGGATGGAAGGGGATTAGGTTGTTCAAGACCTATTGACAAACTCTAAAATCTCTTGTCAAGACACACTTTTCCCAATAATAAAATTTTACTGCAGTAATGATATTTCTTTTCTTCAGAGGAAGAAAATAAATAAATATTCTATTTCTGAAAGGAAAGGAAAAAAAAGTTTACGCTGTCAAATTCATCCAGGAGAAAAAGTTAAAGAGCTAAAGTTAACTGGAACACTGTCCTTCCACAAAAATATTTTAAAGGGATAATATTAGATTGCAGCCAGAAAGTAAGAAGTGGCAGTTTTCATTCCAGTCATTAAATATGCTCATGTAATTGACTACCTTTATGAGATATTGAAAAGTCCTCCTGCTTTCCTAGCTTTTTGTATTATTTTCTTTTTCTGTGTGATTACCATGGTAAGTGGATGTCACTGCCTGAGCATGGGGTCCTCACATCAGCAGCAGAGCAACTCAGTCTCCACCACCTCATATTGTACCAGGGTTAGAGACACCTCATAGATTAGTGGAGGCTTTTTCATTCAGACTCATCAGCTTTGGGAATCTCCTTGTTTTCTTGCTTGTCTGAAGTCTAAACTAAGGTATTTTCAGTGTTTTGTTTTACCTACCTATATCATTAGGCTTACCCTAGGTTTTTCAGGATAATTTTTCTCTCTCCTTTCTGAAAATAAGAGCTCTGTCATAGCCCTGAGAGTGTGAGAGTACAGCAGCAGCCTACAGACTCCACACCAGGTAGGAAGAAGTGTCCTTCCAGCTCAGTGTTGGTGAACTCCCTCCATTCATTGTTCCTGTGAGGGTCAGTTTTCACATATGAAAAATTCTTCAGAGCAAGAAGAATAATTCACTTTCCCCTTCATGTTGCCACCCCTTGGTGTTGCCTTCCCTCAGCCCCAGAGTGAACCCAGGGGCACCTGTCAGAGGCAGAAATGACAGCTATCCATCTGCCTCTTTCTCAGCATGCTCTTTACCTTGAGCACGTTTTTCTGGTATGGTGGTGATAGATTTTAATCATTTAATTAAATCAGTCTATTTCTGTTTTCACTGCCAGTAGGCTCAGCAAACACTTCTGAGAACCCAGAATCCTTCTAGAAACTAAATGAAGCATAGGGATAGAGTATTCCCTCTCTTACACTGCACAAGTGACTGCAGACCAGAGCTATTCACATGCATTCTGCTCAGCTTTCTTACTTAATGATAATCTCCAAATCTCCTAAATGTATCTGGAAACATTTTATATCCTTGAATCACTTTTGTTGAGGAAGATACTTTTTCAATCATTTGCTAAGCTGAAAGAGGGTTTAATGTATGGCTAAAAACTAAACTCAAACCATGGAATTAAACATAGAGGACACGAATTTTTGTAACTAGTTCCCCAGTTCTGGCACTCATCGTAGTACAAGTACTTGATTCTAACTAGTAACTGATGATGTATCTTTTGTCCTTTTAAATCAGAATGCCAGGTTTTTCAGCTGCAGAGCGGAGTGGGCTAGTGAGGACAGTGAGACAGCTATCCTTGCTATCCTTCTTATTCTATCCAACAGCAATCTTGGGGCAGCAATGGTAAAAAGCTACTTGAGAAGGACTAAATGCATATTCGTTAGGATGTTCAAAAGCAGAGTAGAGGAAAAAAAAAAAGCAGTAGAAAGACGGATCCAAAACCCCTCACTTTCTGACACATTTCTGAGTCAGAAACACACCTCTCAGCAAGGGCTGGTGTTTCCCTCTAACTCTATGACACTACAGATTCAACCCACACTTTCTCAGAAAGACAAAGTACCTCAGCAAGGGTTAGCTTACAGCAGACAAAGATGATCTGCCTGTTCCACAAATTGCTGATAAATGGCATTGCCAGAAGTTCCTTTCACTTCTAAATAACAATGTTTTCTCCAAATATTTTGCTGGAGTGTCTTCAGTCTATCACCTCTAAGGCTTCAGCCGTCACCCTTTCCCTTTCACTGAGAGTAAGTGATCACTTCTCTTTATTTGTAGGTAGATAGATTGCCTATATAGTTACCTGGTCTTTTTGGTTTTCCTCTCACATCCTTAAGTCTTCCCTTACAGCTCTGACAAAGAGTAAAATTGCTTTCTATCTCTTCTTTACTTCAACAGAGAACGTTAAGTAACATTAAATTGCATTTTCCTCTGCACTATCACAGGTTTCTATCTACCTTTCATAAAGCATAAAACAGGAAATTTGTTTTGCAATTCAAAAAATAGCCCCCAAAAAGGAGAGCTCTGACTCATTTCCCCATTTTGCTAGCAGCCACAAAACTAGCCCATTAAAACCAACGTCCAGTCAAACTGATGTTTTCTTAACATATGTTCCTCAAAGCTGTGCCAGCTGTGGTGCTCTCTACAGCCAATCACTGTGTTAATTGAGGTGAGCAGTGAAAACATAAATACCTAAAGCTGCAGCACTTTTTAAGATATTTAGAGCTGACTTAGATAAGCCATGCTAAACTACCAAAATTGTGTCTCCTGTTCTCTCATATTTAAGGGAAGTGGTGGTTTTGTTTGCTTGTCACAGCTTGTGGATGATAGCAATAACAGAGACACCAAATGTAGCTTTGGTTTCTAAGCTCAGAATGGCTTTAGCAGGGTTTAACACTAGACTCAGCTTGAGACATAAGTATGTGAATCTTTATCAGCATCTTCTTTGGCACAAACTGGTTTTGCCATTAATAATTTTAAGCTAAATAAGCATTTACAAACTCAGCAGTCTCACTCAGGACAAGATTCCTATCCAGCATTCAGTTTTGTTTATGGGACTTACATGCTGTCAAAAGAGATTCCAGATTTGTCTCATAATTTCATCTAATCAGTCAGGTACTGTCAAGTTTTTATGTTGCAAGGGTGTAAATAATAAAATAATATATTATTTTAAAAAAATTCCTAGAATCCTGTGTCATGCATCTCAGAGAAGAGCCATGAGAGGGCTACCCAATTCTGCTGAAAGTAGCAAACCACAGAATTCTTTACTAAGCTACCTCAAGTGCACAAAAGCAGCACATCTCCAACCAGTGAGGTGGTTGAAAACCACCACGTGCAGAGGTTTGAGGAGCTGTCAGTACAGAAACTGATGCAGAGTAAGTACAGGGGGACAGACTGGCTTCCCTGTACCACTGTTCTACATTGCAGAAGGCACTGGTCTCTTAAGCAACAGCACCAAAGTAGATGAAAGGAAATAGAAGTGCTCAGTCCTGTCAGGGTATTCATGCAACTTGGTTTTAGACAGTTTTGAGGTAAAACCTTCTGTTCTACTTAAACCATTATCTTTTTCTAGCATTGAACTGACCCTCTGGTGTGTTAGAAGCATGGAAATTGATACAAGCTGGAGTTTTTGTCCTCCTGACTCTTTTTCTGTTAGCATTTTATTCTTTCACAAGTTCCTAGATGACAAGCCCAAAGGCAGGCTGTATTTTTTACAGCAAGCATAAGTTGATTAAAAGAACTAAATCACTTAATGATCATTTGTGCATGCAAAATATGTTTCTCAAAAAAGCATAGATCCTCTCTTTTTTCACATTATTTTTAAGTGGAGGCATTGCCTGTGCCTCTTCAAGAATGCAGAAAAGTCCTACAAATCTGAAAAAATTATCTTCTAGAGCCCATTAAATGTGAACTATTGCATTGCAAGGTGTAGCCCTCTCCCTTGTAGCTAGCCATTTAAATCTTTATTTGCTATGATCTCTGAGATGCTGTCTCATTTTGAACTACAAGAATGAGTTATTAACTTGATGAGAGAAGCACATGGTCACAAATTACTTTCTCTTAGTCTGAGGTTTTTTGGTGGTGGTTGAGTTTTTTTATCGCCTTTTTTTTTTTTTTTTTTTTTTTTTACAGCTTTTCCAGGTCCTAAAAGATATGATTTTAAATTAGGGTCTTTGACAGCAAAAGCAGAACATATTTTATAACTCCCAGAGCTACAAGAAACAGCTGTATATAAGCACATTCAGACAGTTTCTGTCTGAAAGTGCTCCAGGTCACTGTTGGCCCAGTTCTCAGTTGTCTCCCAGCCCCTGTTGTGCCATTTCTCTGTGAGCCATCCTCCTGCAGACCCCTCCAGCAATGGGTCAAATGCTGGGCAGCCCAAAGCTAATGTAGCTGCCTAGAACTGTGTCCTTGGTGGTCCAGAGCCACAGGGAATGCCCAGCTGTGCTGGAGCAGCACTTGGAATAGTTCATCTGCATGCCAGGAAAAACTGGGTTACTGCACTCTACAAGGGATTCTAACTGTTATAAGGAGAAAATGACTGGGCTAAGAGATACAAATATTTTAATTTATTTTTTTTCTTTCACATGATCTTCTCTTGGGGAACTGTCCCTGTGCCAGAAACTGTACTGGTACAAGAGCTTGGCACAGTGCTTTTGTCCCTAGGCCACTGTACTCATTTGTGTTAATTATAAGGTTAAGGAGGATTTTCTTTTTCCACTTCCCCAGTGGATTGCATATTCCACAATCAGATGTTCAACCTATATTAAAAAATAAATAGATATATAACCTTCAGGCACGTTATTTCTCTTAGACTGCACTGAACGAATTCCACAAACATTCTCTGTTGTTTCACACATAAGATCACACACAAGGGGCAGGAATTAAGTTTGAGTCATTCTTGCTTTTGGATGGATGCTGTTGTTGAAGCAATTGTGGCCACTTTTCAAGGAGCACACAGATATCCTGGTCATTACTGAAATGCTGGGGTCCTCAATAGCAGAGCTAACTGAAAATTAACAATATTTATTAGAGAATGTCCATGACATAAAACAAGCTTTTATAAGTTCTTCTGTAAATTTTCCAAGAAGGGTGTCTGAAATCTGAAATATTTTAGCTGTAACACTAATTATGGCAGATTTTTCCATTTTTAATTCATAGAAAAAATTGTGGAAATGACACCCTTGTTATAAGGGAAAAAAATGCAAACATCCTCATCCCCCCCGCCCCCCATTTTCTAGTACAAAGTAATTTCATTAGAAAATTTCTCAGAAGACTTCTTTGGTTTAGTAGAAAGTTCTTCCTCCGATTTTCTTAATGTCTCTGGCCAAGTCATGTCATTTCTCCATCTCAGCAGCATATTTGAAAGTAGATAAGATAATGTTTTTTCATCCATTTTTCTTTGAGTGTTGGCTATAGAGACAAGATATTTTGGATGGACATTCTCTTCCTATTTTCTGCAGGACACAATGAGTTACCACCTATCCTTCACAGTTTCTAGGGATTGTCCTACTACTATCAGTGATAAATTAGAGTAATTCACAATAACTGAACATTTCCCTCAAGTATACTTCTGACTCTCTGAAACTATAAGTACATAATTATAGAAGCACAGCTCTATAAGGATTAGTTGCTTGCTCTTTAAATTGAATCAGTGGGTTTCCATAGTACCCTTGATCATGTTCTGATACTTGTATTTGAAAATTTACAAGGAGAATACGTGAATAAATTGTATTGCAAAGTGTATAAAACCCAATAACTTGGAATTTTAAACAACCGTCAGCCTTTGGGGACAGAAATAATAATTCAGTTTCTTGGTTACATCACCAAGGTTCTGTGCCTTATGTATAAACATATTTGTTCAGCTTGCTGGCTACCAGATGATCTCCAGGATGGATGGCTTATCATGGCTGACTGAGCATGGCTGACCTGCACATATACTAAAAGGTAGCCTTTCTAACAGCATCTTTACTTCTTATAAAGGCTAGTAAGTTTTTAATGTACCTTATCATTCTGAAACAGGACACATTATTTGTACTATGTCTATGGAATCAGCATGATTACCAAGGTGGCCCGGGAAATGAGCTTCTCCCAGGAATGTCACCTCTCTGGCAAAGGTCTCTTGTGTCACACCGCAGCTCAAGAGCTACAGCTTTCAGTCCAAGCTGGCTTTTTGCATCTCTGGGTCAGTCTGTGAATGGCACAGCAGCAATGGTGCACTCTCAGTGGTTTGTGCTTTAAAGCAATCTAGAATTGCTTAAAGGGGCTGTGAGTACCAGGCTGGACATAATGCAACCCAAACCATTTTCTTTTCAAATATCATATCAACAGTTATTCAAAATCTCTCTGTTCTTGCCAGCACCAAGGGACTCAGTAAAATGAGCTTTGCCATGGGGAGATCCTTGTCAGTGTGCTTGGTGACCCTTGGAGTTGAAGATGTTCACTCTCCCCCTAAACAGACATAAGCCTGAATGTTCAGTTGCAACTGAAATTTGTTGCTCTTTTGGTGAGGGATCATATTTCATTCTCTTGAGGGCTAAAGAGGCTGACAAGAAGGATGTTTGACTGTCATGCCAGATACCCACAGAATACAGGACACAGAAGCAATCTTACTCGATATTATCAAGTCTCACTGAAGGAGGGACTGGGTTAGGGTTGCAAAATAAAGTAAAATGCCTTTAAATCCTGCATACCTGGAGGTGCACATCAAGGGTTTCTGTAGGAAATGGGGAACACAATAACACAATGTAGAGGGTGCTTGATTCAGAAGAAAATCTGAAAAGTGTTTCTTAAGCATAAAAGAAAGCATGCTTGGCTTCTCTGAGAGCTGGGCATTCTAAACTTCCTGTTAGCACTAAGCATTGCAAAAACTAAAGATACAGTGGGGATAATGTTGCTGCAGTCGTAATAGTCAAAGAACATTAGTGATGGAAGGTTTATAAGTGGAAGCAATGTTTGGCATTACGGAGATTTATAAATGCTTATAGTGCCAGCAAACTGCAGTTAGATAAAAATGAGATGGGTCTGCAGAGCATCCAAAAAGCTTTTGTTCAGTGAGAATTTCCCTGGAGTGGTGAGCCGATTACATGCTGCAGAGGGGAAGCAGTGGACGTTACAGGCTGGGTGATGTGGTCACTGATATGAGCTGAGCAGGGAGAGGGATGCTCTGCTCCCCTCTCTCCTCCTTCCTTGGTAGCTGCAGTCATGGTCCCTACACCCCTCAAAATTTTCTCTGCATGCAGCCCAAGCAGGTCTGTCAAATGACAGCTTATCTGTGCCATCCTTGTGATTTCTTTCAGCCTGGTTTTAAAAATAGTTTCTGAGCAATTATGTGTCACATAAGAATAAACCTGCATGCTGGTGCATCTTTCCTGTCACCATGAAATAACAGCACTACAGTTTCTACATTTCAGTCTTGTCTGATTTTCTTTTTTTTTTCTGCAAAGATCAACAGCTTCTGCAGCAAAAGGATACAGTATAATCAGGAAATCATCAGCCTGAAGTAAGTATAAAACTTGCAAAATTATGCACTCTGTGAAGAAACCTGCTGCTTTTTTTAGCATCCAAGCACACATACTGCAAAACTAAATCCTCCTATAAAACAAAGTCAACACAGTCCTCTTTATACCACCAGAGTTTCACTTACTAATGAGAACATTACGTTTTTTTTCCTTTTCCCCTGAAACTAAATACTTTGCATATTTCTGATGATCGGGCATAGGTGGGGCTGCTTTTGGAGCTTCTTTGTTTTGCCATGTTCATAGAGCCTTTACTAAGCTTGTTTCTAGGCATTTGCAGCAAGAAGGTGAGCCCCTGAGATGTTCTGCCTTGCTAGTGTGTTCATACTTAAAAGCTGAGGAATTATCGTATGTGCAGAAGTCAGCATCTCCTGTACGCTGCCTGGTCACACCAAATAATGACACACAAAACTCACTGATGTCCTTCTCCATCCATTGAAATGCCTTAAAAAAAAAGCTGTTGGTTTTCCTGAGGATGTCTTAAGGCAATTGTTTTTCCAAATGAGGAGCCCTGCCTGCTCCTCATGCCTTGAAATACTTTTGTACATTGCCTCTCCCAGAGTAGTGATTTGCCACTGCCTGCAACTACCTTGGTCTTTTCCAGAACTTGCTGAAAACGTTTTTCCTTCTGAAACTGGAAGTCCTCTATTTGCAGTTGGGTTTGATAGCCCAGCTTCATGGTTCAAAAACATGTGAGGTGTTCACTGACAGAAGCTCAAGGCCACACACAAGGAACTACAACATCACTACACTGCTGTCCAGTAGTGACTGACGCAGCTCGCCACTTGCCCACTCCAACAGGACACCCAGCTAGCTCTGGGCGAGCCCACGCCAAGAGTGGCTGCTCTTCAGGATCTGGGAGAACCCAAAGTAGAAGTCTAGCCCCCAGCTACTGCTTCAGTGGTGTGTCTGGAGGAGAACTAAGAGAGCAGGAGAGTCCTTTTATGGGTCCAAGGGAAAGGTTTATTGGTTAGGGTGTCCAACTACAGTCGGGGAGAAGGAACCACAAAAGGCAGGGAGAGCAGCCTGACACAAACTTAAATAGGGGGCCTCCCCCATGGGAGGGTACGTCCAGTTAACCAGTAGGCTTAAACAGAGGATGTGGCATCAGGAGGGACTTCTCACATCACTAACCAATAGGGGGAAACATAGGCGGGGAACATACACAACTGCAAATCATATTACAAGGAAGGGATCATGAACACAGAGCTCTCTGGAACAAAGGGAGGAGTAAAAGGGGATTGACAACTTGGTAGGAAGGGTCTAGGGTTACAGACAGAGAAGGCTCCAGAAGTATGGGAGGGGTTTAGGGTAATGGACAGGGGTTGAGGTGGGAAGGAGACGAACCATAATGCTTAGAACTAGAGGAATACAAGATGGGAATGAACCATTTTAATAGAGGAGATGACAAGACTGTAATAACAGAAAACTACGAACTGCAACAAGTGACCACTGGATTTGTTCCAGGAAAGGAAAACTCAAACCCCAAACCTCAACCTCTTTGCCATGGCAGCATTTTCCCAGGGTATTCACTGTATCCCACAAGCCATGTTTTAGGTTGATGAGATTTATGTGTGCTACTGAAACATCTCTCAGACAGTGAGTGTGAACTGACTGAACCACTGCGTCCTAAGTCTGCACTAACAACTACAGATGCATCTGACAAGAAAGCTGACAGAATTTTTGGCAGATACTTTTGCATGGCTCACCATGCATGGTGAAGAAGTCAAAAGGGAATGACTTGAAATGACCCCTGAAAGATAGAGAGACAGTGGGCAAACACCAGCAGCAAAACAAAGCTTCAGTGGCAGTGACAAAGATCATTAATATGAAGGTGATTTGACAGGATTTCTGGCATACTGATTCATCATTAGCAGGATTTTTCCTAGCTTCTTTTAGAGTGATAACTCCAATAAAACCACAGGATGACCAGGGATAACAATGAAAAATAACACCAAAGAAAAACCCTTCTGGGGTTTAAGAGAAAAAAGCCCTTTTTTTTGTAGCTCAGCCATTGTTTGTCTAGTTTTTCAAAGCCTTGCAAGACTAAAAATAATAAATAATAAATAATAAATAATAAATAATAAATAATAAATAATAAATAATATAATAAAGAATAAATAATATCCCTTTAATTTCTAAATTAAATAAATAGACAAAGCTACTGCAGCCTATGAGCTCACCACTGCTGAGCGTGTGCTGCTTGAGCAGAAGGGATGGTAGTGTTTATGAAGGCAGCAAGAACAATAATATATGCAGAGTGGCTCAAGAAGACACACAATTATAAACACTTCCTGCAGAGCACATTAGGTCTGCAGGTTCATAAATGCTTTTCAGATTCCGTGTTTCAATCACTCATCTTGAAACACTGAAAAAAAAAAAAAAAAAAACAACAAAAACACATATTCAAGGTCAGGACTAAAATATTTTTTTCTTGAATGGGAGGGACAATTTTGTGACCTTGCACTTCTCTAACCATTGTCCGTTCTTGTGCACTGATTTTGGTCATAGGCCTGATGTCAGGAGAGAGATGCCAGGTAGACAGATGCATCAGGAGGTTTGTAAGGCCAGACCCTCAGCTGGTATAAACTGTGACCTGATAATTGACTTCACATGTCACCACATGGCTCTTCTCAAGAGCTGCTCTCACCAGCTGGTTGGCATCAAGCTTCTATTTTGTAAACTTAAGCTGCTTCCAAGAAGTTGTTTACAGAACAACAGTGGATTGCTCACTGATTTCTCAGACACTGAGGAAGCAAAAGGAAAAAGGAAGAAAACCAAATTCTAACTGTCCCAAGTAGCCAGAACAGAAACAAGCCTCCCCAGCTCTGCAACACCTGGAAGAGCTAATTGTAACTGCAAATCCCAATTACTGTGACAACAGCACAGCAACGTAGATAGTTCTTTAAAAACAAACTGAGATGAAGCAGTGCTATTGATCACTATTATTAGCAGAGTGGGTCAGCATAATTTCTATTAAGGCACAAAGATGGGTTTTCAACATAGGACATTGGTGCAATTATTGAGCTGAGTAGGAGGTAGAAATGTAATTATGTAAACTAACTGAATTAAGAGCATTGCACAGTTCATTAGGGTCCATTTTTTTGGTCAACATTTTGGATCACCAGCTGCTATAGAATTTAATTTCCATTAAAAAGCATTAATTGCACCTCTTGTGTGAAAGCAGAGCTGTTGTGTTCGTTGAGCAGCTCCATCCTTACTACTCTAATGCAGGTGTGGAAATAGCCTTCTGCTCCACACCAGTGATCCAACAGCCAGCCCCCATTCCCTCATTAAGCCTTCAGTGGGACAGGATACCTCTGCCAACTCTGCCTGCAGTCACACTGGGTGGTAGGAACTTGGATGGTTGATGTCGTTAAGGGCTGAAAGCAGCATTTATTCAGTAAATATGATTGAAGTGAGCATCCCATTTTGCTAAGTAATTTCAAGACCCTTCCCAAAGCAGTTTCTCCATGGCCAGAAAGAAGCACGGAAATAACCCATGAAAGACTTGGAAATCTATGGATGAATTTGCATACAGCCAGTCTTCATTTCACACATTTCTTGTCTCTGGTTTTGTTGTCCTTCATGTTATTGTGGGGTAATATGATGCAAATATTGCTCAATGTCCTATCAAATAAATGTGAACCACACCTTTGGTCCTCAGCAACTGAAGAGTTTCCCACCTGTAAGAGGCCAATCTGCAGATAAAATAATCTTCTAAATTGGAGACTTTGTTACTTGTGTGTTATATGTGACTCTTGCTTCCTCTCAGGGACTTCTCTTTGTCACTGACCATTTTCCTATAGATGCTGCTGGCTGACTGGAGCCCAGAGCAATCAGTCACCAGCTGCTCCTCTGCCTCCAGACAGGGTATTCAGCCTACAACAGGCAAATCGTATGCTGCTCCATCCCTGCCAGGCTGTTTCTTGGGGCTTTGTTAAGCTTACGGATTTTCCTTATTGTTTGAAGGTTTTCCCTTTATACAGGAGATGCCTTTATTATAAATGTTCTAATACATTTTGACTCACAGACCACTCAAGCTCTTTACATATGAGAGTTAATGCTGAAGAAGTTAATAAAGGCAGATCTCTGGCATGTAAATGGACATAGGACTGTAATTGGATATAGTATGAACAAGAGAATGATCATGCTGGCTTTATTTGCTGAAAAGAAATAAAAAATCCCTAGTTCTCCTCTCCTCCAACAGAGGAGAAGCATATTTATGTAATATTTTTCTATATGCAGGAGAAAAAAAGAGGATTCATATATCCATGTAAAAAGATGGCTGCTTGTGCTGTGTGAGGCTTCTGTAATGTGTATTTGATTTTAGTACCTAACAGCTTCTGAACAGGCTTTACCTGCAGTAATCATCAGGCTCTGTATTTGTTCCTTTCTAAATGAGCATCCTGCGGGTGACTAAGCAAAAGGAACCTGTGGAAACCTCCTCTCACAGCATGTAAATCATCACCACAACATTTGCTTTTCCCTTGCTGATGGCATTAATGTGTTGCTTCCACGGATAAATTAGGGACTCGGAGCAGCACATTGAGCAGCCCTCGGTGCCCCCTCCCACGGCTGCCCTGCTTTGGCGCAGGGACTGCTCTGCACACAGCAGGGTTTACTGCGGTGACTCATTTGTAAAATATGGATGTGATCCCACAGAAACCAACCTGGTGCAGTCTCCAGCGCCAGCATCAACGCCATACAAGCAAGGGCTGTGCTTCAATACCCCCAGGGAATTCAACAGAGTCCCAGCAAACTGTGCCCTGCTGTCCCAGGCTCAGCAGGTAGGACAGGTCCGTGCTTCTACTCAGACAAAATACTTCACCTCTGCAACCCTGCTTTTTTCATAGAATTTCTCAAGTTTTCCTGAGAAGTGAGCTGGACTGCACTGTTCTATTCCAAAGCAGAAGCTAAGTTTGCCTAGAGAACGGCAGCAGGAAGGGCGAGCTGCTGTCTCACAAAAAGACCCAAAGCTGCCAATCACCCTCTTGTCTCTGCCAGGCTGGAACTCGTGGTCCCCAGGCCCGGAGCAGCAAAGGAGGAGCACACATTTCTGCTCAAAGATCTACAGCACCAGAGAGCAGCAAAGCCAGATTTAGGACCCAGGAGCCACGTGCCACCTTCAGCACTTGAAATGTCAGGTACCTCAGCCTGGAGCAGCAGCAAAGTGACAGAGCCTGGTTTTGTGTGCAGCTACTTCTGCCACGCAGAGAGCACCGGCTTACAAGAGAGGCTGGGAAAGAACTGACCAGGCACCTGTTCTAAAAGCTCTGTGTGGATCTGCCTCAAGGAGAAAACCTTCCATTAGTCACCAGGATGGCTCATTCACAGTAGTCCAAGCTCATACAAACATACATCAGTAGAGAATCACTATGAGACCCACAGATTAAAATGAAAGTATAGAAGGAGAAAAGGCAGAGAAAAGTTTAATCATACAAGAGAAAACATAACAAGAGAAAGTCATAAAATAACACAGTGAAACTGAAGAAATAAACACATTTTCAATACAAATCAGACTATAAACATATATTTATAAATACGTATTATAAATATATAAATATATAATATATAAAAATATAACTACAGAAAATATTTATAAATATATAAATAGAATATAAGTACTTCCGTATTTTGAGTACTTCTGAGAAAGACTGGGTTTGAGAAAGGACCAGGTCAGATGATTAAGGATTTCTTAAAAGTCAAACCTGGCTTCTCATATTTATTACTAATATCTCTATTATGATGCTAACAGTAGACTATCTAGTATCTTCTTTCTGACTCAAAAGAACCTCCTAATTTTGACCTCAGAAGAGTCACAAGAGTCCCCTTGCATATAAAGAAAGACGTTACTTCTACCATAGGAAGTTTTTATTCTTTTTTTCTTGCCCCATGATAAAAATTCCCTGGGAAAGCATACTTTACTTGAACTTCTAGAGTAACTTCTAAAAATAGTTCTGTATTTACCTTTGTTACTAATTCAATCCTTCAAAAAGTATTCAGTCTTTGTGGATTTTTTCGATACAAGTAATTATTTCTCCAGTTTGCCTGCTTAGGATATTTTTTTTTCAGTGACATTATTCTTCTTTAGCTAGCTCTTCATGTAAAGCTTCTCAAATGATTGATGCCAATGCAGCTGTCAAAAGGTTTGCAAATATTTGGCTTTAATTTTCACAAGCCCAGATCCATAGTTTTACACATTCTGGATCTATATCTTCATCTCAAATGGAACAGTGGATAATACTTCTACTAGGTTAATCAATACATGCCTCACCTCTAGCAATAGCAATCTACATTGCAGTTAATGAATTAATTTATAGGACTAAAATTAAACAAAGTATTTATGAAGATTCTGACCATTTCTTGACAGCTATCCATGTTTTAGACACAAGAAGAAAAGGCAGGTTGGCCTAGAAACAATATTATTGATATTTTACATACATCCTGATTCTGCAAATTTGTCCAGCTTTAATTTGAGTTTTAATTTGAGGAGGGAGATTCTTCTTAAAATTCGGTGTGAACTGAATTTTAAGTTCATACAAAAAGCAGTCTTGACTACCTCCCTACTTGTATAGATTCATAATATCTAGTTATCGCTTCCTTTTGCACCCCAAAC
Source organism: Acridotheres tristis (assembly GCA_037013685.1). Taxonomy (NCBI): domain Eukaryota; kingdom Metazoa; phylum Chordata; class Aves; order Passeriformes; family Sturnidae; genus Acridotheres; species Acridotheres tristis. Next base: position 8,148,524 of record CM072893.1, on the reverse strand, counting down.
CCATGTTTAGATTCTCAGACTCAGCTAGCCACACTTCACTGTCCTTTCTTGCCTCCTGACTAATAGAAAGTTTATGGCATATTTTTTACTTAATTTTCCACATTCCTTCATTTATTTAACAGTATTTTCCTTCTTAAATTGAAGCTGTTCAGAGTAACCAGATCAGAAGAAAATGCCAAGCCAGTGATCTTGCCTTATTCACCAACTGTAGAAATTTTGAATTTCCTCAGTATCCAGTGATTTGATAACACTTCATCTTATATCAAAAGCATAAACTTTTGCAAATCTGTCTATAAATTAATATGAGAGGATTGCCATTTCCTTCATAAACGTCATCTTTTTTCAGTTATTTTATCAGAAAAGAAATAGCCTGCATTTGCAGTTCCTTAAAATGTTCATTTTCTCTTCATCTTTCCATTTCTTTTGGTAAAATTGCGATAATAAACTTTGAATTTCCTTTCCATCAGCCAAATCCTGTCTTTTTGTGTTTCTAATTGCAACTTCTTGATCAGGCCTCTGCTAAAAGGATCCCTGAGAAGCACACAGGAGACCTGAGTGGTTAGAGAGGCAATCCTTGTGCCGACATTCACATGCATCATGTCCCACATTTTCGTGTTCGTCACTTGTTAAAAAATCACCTTTCTTTTAATAGATTTTGCCAGAAATACATTTTGGGGGTTAGCATGTCGAACTCCCCAGTTCATCACACTGCACAGACTGATTTGGATGTCACCTCTAAAATTATCTTTGATTAGCTTCAGTTGTCTGTCATCACTGATTTGTTTGATGGTCTCATGTAAAACAGGAATTTATCAAGTTGTTAATATTCCCTTGATCCTGATATTCCCAGCCTGTTGCTACCTGATAACCAGTAATTTATATGTGTTTCTCTACCTGAATTTATTATACCCAGCAATCCCAGACACTTTCAGTTTTTATGGGCAACCTCTTTGTTGCAAAAGCTAGTTTCATATTAAAACCAGTCTAGTATATTTTCCACATTCATTCATTCTTGTTACCTTTCTTCACATTCTGGGAAATATAATACAATTTTATGTCTACTTTTATTGGCTGAACACACATAAAGAGCATCAAAGAAAATATTTTTGTATAAAATATAATCCATCTAGAGGCCAGAGCTGAGATGATGGCTGTGTTGAGCACACTGGAAAGGATGCACTTGCATTTGGAAGCATCATCGTAAAGAAGGCAAGGCTGGACAAATATTGTTCATTATTAATCTCCAGTTCCCCTCAAATTCTTTACAATACCATCAAGCCAAAGGAAAGCATTATCAGCTAACAACTCTGGCTTTGCTTTTGAAAACATGTCATCTCTGTTCTGTTATACTGTACCACCAGGACATGATTGGAAATGCCAAACTATAACAATTCTGTGAAAATAAAATGGCAAGGTTCATGGTTCTATCTCATTGATGTTGGAGGAATGACAACTAACCTTGGCACTGGGCACTTAATTAATAATATGTTCCAATGGGAAGTTTCACTTTGAAGTGTGGCTGAGTGGTGTAAAGTAAAAATATCAGGATTCAGGAAAATGAACTGCCAGGGCTGAAGCAAGAGCTCAGAGCAGACACAGTCCCAGGCAGAGCCACAGGCTCAGGTGTGCAGGGGGGCTCTCTGGCTTCATGGTCATTGTGGCTGCTCTTGCCCTCCCCAGGCTCTCTGGCTGTAGGGATGGAGATGAAAGACTCACATAGTTTCTATTCTGAATCTTTGGCAGTATCAACAAGGTACAGTTCCTCTTCTCAGCTCCCCACCATACACATACTAAAATAAAACCTGTGATTAGCTGCTAGATAAATATATCTTTTTTGATGAAAAGCTCATGTATGAAGGGCAACTTGCAGACTCATAGAGGCAAGGCTGGGGCGCTCAGAAGCAATCAGGACAAGCTACAGCCTTTGTGTGTTTGAGCGACATGCTCTCAGCCCTCAAAACTGCTGCTGAAAAGAAGCTTTCAAAACTGCTTTTGAAAGTCAAGGCCATAGTCTGCACGGCACATAAACAAATAACTTTTAGATCTTACATTGCCTTAAAATCCCAGAGAAAATGGAACTCTGAAAGTGAATGTACACTGGTATTGTTCCTGGCTGTACTATATTCTACTACCTAAAAATGTCTGAATGCCTCTAAACTGTCTTCAAAGGTAAAATGGCATTGTGAAGCATGCAAGAGTGAGACAAAATATCAACTCCAAAGATGCAAAATAAAGCCAAAGTCTTCAACTAGGATCCTGAACTAAATTAAACTGGCTTTGAAGTTCAGAATTCACCTAGCAATGCTTTTCTATTTTTCTCCTTTCTCCAATTCCTATTATGTGTATTTTGAACATGCTATCTGCAACAAACTCTGCAGTAAGATGATTTTATTATTGTCTTTTTATATCAGCAGTTTAGAATGAGGCAGGGACAGTCATACAACATAAAAACAAGCAGCTGCAGAAGAAGAAAGTTGTCCTGCTGTCAGTGGTGGAAAAGCTAAGAATCTGAGATCCACAATACACATCCAAAGGAAAAATTGACTCCAGTATTCTGGTATTACTCTGTTTTATTTTGGCCAAAGGTTTCAGTTATGGTTTAGAGTTGATTACATGTACTTCAGAGAGAAGGCCCCAAGAATTCTTTATTTCCCACAGGTGGACTCCCTCCACACCAGGGACTATGCAGGAGCCTGTTGCTAATTTTGTGGTAAATCATCTATTGCCTGTGCACAGTATGAGCTGCTCAAACACTGACTTTCCAACATCTGAGAGACATTTTTTTCAGCTGAGTCAAAGCCACTTTTCCTCTACTGAGGAGCAAGCTCATGGCAAGACAGAAGTTCTAAGATAATCTATTCTGAGTTATCTGGGTGCATACATAGCTCCTGAAGATTTTTTAAAAGAATGGAAAAAAATTCTTAAAAGAAACAAAAAGAGGATTTTTTTACACTTCGGATCAATGAAAACTGGACAAAGAGAATTTCATAAAATGTAGCAAAAAAAACCCAAAACAAAACAAAAAAGAAAAACTAGAACAAGACCTTTCTTTGAAGAAAATGCAATAGAATTCAGATAAAGTACTTTGAAAACTGTTAGCGGGCTACTAAACTCATGCATTTGAAAGAAAAGTTCTTACTCAAACTCCAGTAGTAGAAATTATTGTAGGATTTCTCTTTTGCACTAAAAAGGCTGGTTTTGGCATAGGAAGCTTAGTCTGTACTTTCATTAAACTTATCAGCTTAAGGAAAATCCTCCATTGATCAAGGCTCTGGACTTGCTTAAGGAGCTCAGATTCAATAGCCACATTTATATCACAACAATTTCTGCAAGTTCTTTCTCAGCCTCGTAACCGAAGCTACACCATAAAATATCAATAAATATCCAGTCACTTTGGTATCCATGCTTACATACAGTGTTTTTTTAGTGACCAAGATAGCTCAAGCTGAATAAGAAAACATTATTCAGTTGCAGTCTATCACTGAAAGCCTATATTTCTTTTTCATGTAATACTCAGAGTGCCTTGAACAGCAAAATAAAGTGCTAGAAAGAATCCTTATTCCACATATACAGCAAAACCCTCAAACAGGATCCTCTAACTCCCTGCCTGGTGCATGTTTTCCCCAGTCACTCTTATCAAGAAACATCCTCAAAAGTTATTTGGAGCTGTTTTGAAGAGGGCACAGTAGCAGCAAGTCCGTCATAACAAGGACAACACCTGTGTTTCCGTGGCTATCTGAAGTACCAAATCCAGTCTGTATCTTTTTGTGGTTTAAGAGTGAGACCAAGGATTTCAGTTGTCACTTGACAATGAAACACGACAGGATATGATTATCTGAATATAGAATCAGATTTCTGGGGAAGCTGCCTGTCTGAAATCATTGCATTTTTATTAAATTTGACATTACATGTAGAGATAAAATAGTCAGTGACTACATTTCATTACTGTGGTAAAAAAGGACTGCTTTACTATAAAGCCTCCAGACTGCCTAAAGATTCAGGTTGCATTAACAAAACTTACTACACTGCTTTGCTCCTCAGATAAGCCTTCTGGAATGAATGCACGTGGGCAAAGAAATACCACTCAGCACAGACTGTAGTAGCACTGTTTGTCAAAGAACAATTCCACAAACTCAGGCATCATTTGGAGTGAACAGAGAAAGCAGAGTTTAGTCTGAGTGTGTCATGGGAATGGTGCGTGAGCCAGGCTATGGGTGACACACATTGGTGGGCTTTGTGTCACATATGGCATTTATCCATGAGGGCAGATAGCTACACACCAATTTTCAGTATTACAACCATTGAAGGAATTGTAGTTCACTGGCCCTAGCAAGTATAACATGCACAGACAGGCTTCATATATCTCAAAACACAGAATACTTCAATTCCTATAGTCCCAGTAGCAAAGTTCTAGCAAACCTTGCCAGACAGTTCTTGTCTGGAGAGGCAGTTCAGGTAGTTATTTATTTCCAGTGTTATTGCTAGCAGATAGTTTCCAGGCATTATTAAATTCCTACTCCCTAACAACCAATTCCCTGTTATTAACATGCATTGACAGCCACTCACTACCTGTAAATGTACAATGAATTTGGCACAAATCAAGCTGCATTTGCTGCCTGGGAGTACGGATTCAGTTTGATGGACACTATCAAAAACAAACCACAGAACTGCTTGGGGCCAGACAACACAGAGAAGTCAGAGCAAGTGAAATTTCATCTAACAGCTGGGGAAGTCAACTGGATGCCATTGCTCCATCCGCCAGTGTTGCACGGTATAAAAGGACAGAAGTAATTCTCTGTATTTCTAGCGAATTAGAATGAGTTTTCCAGGCTCACAAAAATTTTCCATTCCATTATCCAACAAGTAAAAACCATGATAGTGAAAATTGAGAAGTCTCTCTTATTTTTAAGAATATTACAAATGCACCTCTTAAGTTGATTATTGAGGCATTGACAGTTAATGCAGTGAAGCATTAAACTGAGAGGTCTTTTCAGCTACCTAGGAATACATTTGTCAATTTGTTTATCTAGCTACCAAATTTCAAAGTAGACTCTTATGACAGTCTCCCTCACTCCCTCTGGGACCATTCTGCTCCCATGTGGGGCTAGAACTGCCCTAGTTTGTAATATCATGGACCTTCCTCCTCCACTCTGGGAAAAGAAGTGTTGAGCACTTGCAGAGGTGCAGTCATGAGCATAGAAAGACCAAAATGTCTGCAAAATAAGTTTATCCTAATTTAGTCATTGAGGAGTTGGGTCTAAAGAAGAGAAAAGTAGAGATTCCCTAAGTTCTGAGGAAAACACAAAACTTGTAAACTGTGTTGCACTAATCATTTTCTCTCTCCTTAATGGAGCCCTGTTGAAGCGAATGAGCCCTCTCTTATTCACTTTCCCATACTATTTGCCATCCATGAAGGGAGTTTATATCAGGCAGAAAAACTGGCTAGTGATGATTAGGCAGAAAAAGTAATTAGCAGGAGACAGTCTGATCAGGGAGCATGAACTGAAAACTCAGGGAACTGTCAAGTTCTTTGGTCAAGAGAAGCATGGGTAATAAACCTTACACTAAAATGTGATTGGGTTTGAAGAGGAAATGTTTTGGAATGGAGGAATTGAGAGAGAAAAGTTAATATTGGTACTGGGATTTATAATAATAAAGAGAGTGGTTGCAAATGAAGCTCTTAAAGCTCCTTGAGAAAAATCCATTATTCTTTGTTTTTAATTTTGTTGTAGAATAGAGAAAATTGTTCTAACTTTTCAGCCATGGAAAAAGCCCACAATGTTTTGCTCAAATTTCCAGCAATGTGAACAATCAGTAAGTGACCAATTTTAATGAGACTTCCAAGAGTCATTAGAAAGCTAATGGTTTCTCAGCTTATTTCACTTTGTCAGTTGATTACCTCACTTTGTGTTGGGAGTGCATGTGATTACTGCTTTACAGGGATCAGCAGCAGCACCTCATATCCAAAACAATGGGAAGTGGTGAAAAGTTGGACTTGGCCTGCTTGGCCTGGGCTTTGCCCTCATCTCCTTCCCAGGCAGCCGGCAGAGCTGGTGCCCAGCTTGGCTCTGCATCCCCTTTCTGCCTCACACTTGTCCTTACCCACTGCACAACCCAAGCAGTAAATGCCTTGGGTGGCTGCTGGGGCTGGCTCAGAGACCTCATTTCACAGAGCACTTGAGCCGCAAGAGGAGAATAAACACAGTATTAAAGCTGAATTTCTTTCCAGTAATATATTTCCATGTGCTGATCACCACCTCCTGTGGTGTTTAACCCATGCAATAACAGCACTGATATGTACTCTCTGTGAGAATTAATTATTCAGAGTATGTATAATCAATTCTTCTCCCTGAAATTCCACTCCTTATAAAAATTCTAAAAAAGAGAAAAAATATCTTGGAAGTCACACTGACTTTTCCAAGGGAGGATTCCTGGATGTGGCTGTCCTTAGGCAATACCACTTATTGTTCAAAAGGTGAATATGGACCTTTGCCAAAGGCAAAACACAATTATTTTGAAGATGATTATGGTCCAGTTGCATTAAATCCCTCTGGAAATAGCTGCATTGTCTTGAAGGCTTTCCAGGTTAAATGTTGTCACATTTATCATGGCAAATGCAGAGTATCATCAAGAGATGTGTTTGCAGATTTTGGCTAGCACCTAAAAACTGAATCAGCTCTATTATTGCCTTTATTGCTGACATCTGTTTCTCCCTAAAGATGCGTAAATAACTGTGGCCAACACAGGTGACAGGGAGGGTAGAGATACAAATCAAAAAGGAAAAGCACCTCTGGGACATTTTTCAGGCCCCCTGACAATAAATTTCAAAGGCTGCTGCTTTCTTATGGCATGTAGTTAGACCCTAGGCTGTACTAGACCCACTACTGTAGGGTGAATCTCTCTCTGACACAATTCTTGGTTTTATACTACAGTAGGGTCACATTCCTAGTGTTCTCCATACTAAGGAAGTGCATGTGTATCCATGAGAACTGTAATGATGCCATATTGAGGGTAAGAAGTTTAAGATCAGGAGACATGGTAAAAAGAATTATCCTTCCAATCACTTGTGCTGAGAAAAGGAGAGCCCTGAATTGAGGGTTATACTGCTTGAAACAGTCCCAGTGAAGCCTCCTCTGAACACAGTTTATTGTGTACATTTGGAATATCCCATCTGGCTCTTTTTTTTCACAGAGAAGGATTTAAAGGTAGTAAAGAACGCATTCTTCACTCAGACCTATCTTCATGTATACGAATGGAGAAGTGACAGTGAAAAACAAAGCTCAGCCAAGTGGAAGAAAGTGGATAAGTTATTTTGTTTATTATATCCATTACAGTTATGCCCAGGGACACAATGAGTCTAGGGCTCTGTTTTGCAAAATCACTGTGCAGCACAGAGTAAGAGCTGGTGTGAGTTCTGAAGAGCTCGCAGCCAAACAGATAAGCTGAAAGCCACTGCAGACACCAAGCACACAAAAGGGTTGGGAACACAGCTGTCCTGGAGAACTTCTTCTCAGGGTCATGGGAACAGCTTTATTATTTTCCCGTTTTCAAGACTGAATTGGGCTGGGGGAAGATACAAATAAATTACTGGTGGGAAAGAATGAGCAAAGTGGAAAACCAAAGTGTCAAGACAATGATGAGAGGAAGGAGGAAGGAGGAGAAAGCAGGAGCAGCAGAAGGCACTGAACTGCACAAGGTCCTGCAAGGTAGCACTTGCACTATGGACTGGGGATAGAAACAGGCATGAAGACACTTGTCAAAATATTGAAAAAAACCACAAGAACAAATTTCATATTCCAGATATTGCAACTGTAGCAATGTCATACACTGATTAAAATGACAGATATTAATTCTACATTGAAAGTAGATGCTAACAAACGGCATGGCTGCATTTTCTTCTCTTCTGCCACGTGTATAATTTTCCTGTTCACAACTACGCATTAGAGATATGAATTTAAAAAAAAAAAAACAAGGCTCCAGGTTAGAAATTTCATTCCTGAAACTAAAGGGTTTGGAGTTTTCCTGCAGTTTCGTCCTATGCTGTAGTATGGAGCACAGACAGGTACTTTTGAAAGAAAACCATCAGGTCTTACAGGTGAACTATGAAATGTCAGTTGCCAACAAAATTCTTTCTTAAGGATGTATTTTGATCATTGATCTAGACACTTTGGAGAAAATATTACTGAAAAATCATTAGACAACATTTAATAGCCTCATTAAACACTATCAAGTTGATATCATTGAGCTACAAAAATCAATCAGATATGTTTGACAGATCTGTAGGAGCAGCAGAAGGATTTCGAGTCATCGAGGCTGAAGGTGGAGCTGCCACAGTGACTTTCTGCACTGGGGACATTATGACTGTTTAAATTGTTTCAGAGCTGTCTTAAAACTGTGCAGAGGAATGATTCTAGAGCAATTGGTAATAAAATGATGAGCCTTTAATTGTTTAGGTCTTGGGGAAAACAAGAATCTGTTTTGCACACAAGTTTCTGGTAACTTTCCAATTCTTGGAGACAATTTACAATACAAGTATTCTTTTCTTGTTTCTCCAAAACCAAAAAGAATAGAAAGATACACGTACAGAAAATAATCTTCACTGCCAAACCCACAAAAGCTTCTCCTGAAGTTACAGAGCTGCAGCTGCAGCAAGGAGTGCATTTAAGGCTGCCTTCCTTGTGTCACATTGTATGCCAAGGGTGACCTCTCAGTCTGCTCACATCTGCTCTGGGCTTCTCTGTGAGCAGAGCAGCTGCCTGTGCCTTCAGCAGCACCACTAGGACCAGTTCCTCCACCACCCCCATCTCAGTGCAGCACTGCCTTGAGACCCAACTGAGACTACTACAGTCTGCTCTCCAAAAATATCTCAATGAGGTTGTGTGGTGGTTCTAGGGCTGGCCAAATCGCCAGTGCACCCACTAAAATTATTTACTCATTTCCTGCTGTGAGATAGGATTAGAAGGAAGGCAAAGCGGGCTCAAACTTTAAAGGGTATAAAGGAAAACTTTATTAAAAGAAACTAAAAGAAAAAATAATAACAATCAGAATAAAACCTTCAGAACACTTCTCCTCCCCCACACCCTTCACACTGACAATGGAAGAAACAAATCAGTCATTTTACCATCTCTAGAGCTGTTCTTCTTCAGTTCACTTAGGGAGGAGTCTCTCTTGCCATGCCATGGAAACTTCTCCACATGCAAACGGTTCTCTCACGGCTTCAATGCCACAGTGAATCAGCTGCCTGTGAGAATAGAAATCTGATCACTGTGTAAAAGTCACTCCCCTCGATTTACAGCTTTCCCCACAGCTGTTTTCGAGGGCTCACTCTTTAGGTACACATTTAAGCATGAGCTGCTCAGAAGCAAAGGCTCTCCTCATCTATCTCTGAGATCATCTTCATCTCTGGGAACAGAGATCTTCTTTCCTGGGGGCAAAGGGTCTTCATCACTCTTCTCTCTCTCTGTTCAAACTTCTCATGAAATCACATCTACTTCAGCATCTGCTTGCTTTAGCATAGATGCCTTTGCTCATATCTGCAATTTGAATGCTTCAACTGCCCCATGATTTTCCCATGATTTATAGGGATATTCAATATATCACAGTCCATCACCATAGCTTACAAGAGAATTTCAGTCCAAATTAGGGCATCTCCTCATCCCCTCCCATCTGGGACCTGACTCTCCTTCTTGTCTGACCTCAGTGTCTCCATGTTGTTTTTCTGTGTGTCATTACTCTGTCCTTTTCATCCACTCAAGAGAGGACGGAAGGTCTGCAAGTCTCATCTGTGCAGTAAAGAGTCAGTATCTCTCCTGAGGCCTGCAGATGGTGGCATGATCCGATCCCTGCCGGCTGGTGGCCAAATCTGTTTACAGTGGAGAATTTTTCGGCGACCGCGCTGGGGGGTGGCCAGGATCTCAGAACTCAGAGGCAGCACCCCTGGGCTGATGGTTTTCCCTCCCCCTTGCCTAACAATTTCTGGTGAAACTCAGCAGCAGCATTTCAGCCACACTGAGGCCCAACCGGCCACACTGGGGAAGGAACCCAGCCCAGCCAGACGAGTTACCTGCTGAGAAACTGGAAGCGAAAGAGAGGTTCCAGGGGCTTTTTCGTCTTCAAGTGTATGTTCACAAAGGTACATCTAACTTTTTCATTGGTGTAACAACGTGTCAATATTAAAAATCAGCCACTAATTGTTTTTTTGTCAGGTCTAAAGGAAGCTGCCAAGGTCCTTACAGGGAATTATTTCCATAACTGGTTCCTTTCCTTCCTTACCAAGAAATAAATTAATACAAAACCAGCACAGGTTGCATTCATTTTTGTACTTAGATTTTTAACATAATTTCATCTTTTAAAGTTTGAATTTATGCTTATTCTTTCTTTTTCATTAATGTGTATTTGAACTTGAATAAAGTCAAAACTTCTAAGGAGAGGCTAGAAGCTGAAAAGGGGACAAAATGCGATTTCAGGTTTGGGAATTTCCTAACACATCACCCTTTAAAAATTATAGGTAATATTGTATTGCTAAATGTATTTTTATTTTCTCAGAAAGCCTTTTTAGTTGTGGAAAAAATAACATAAGTGAGAGAAATTTTGGTTACTTCCTCTCCTGTCAGCACAGTAATGAAGACAACTGAACCAAAACTCAATGTTCTGCATCATCAGGGGCAAGGCAGTTTCTTTTTTTTTTCCAGCCATAAATCTTGGTGTCAGTGTCCCTGGAGGTTTCATCATTTTTCTCTTTATCCAGAAATATTTACCTTACCTTTCAAAATGTTTGAATTTGGGAAGAAAAGAGCTCATCATTTTGTGTGCAATTTCAGCTGAAATTAATTCCAAAAAGCTCTGGTGATATACACTGAACATTCCAGTTGTACAGTACAGCAAAGCCTCTCAAATTTCTGCTCAAGGTACTGACAGAAATTGGTTGCTCTGTGGAGGTAGTTTGTCAGTAGGAGTGAGGCAGACCCAGACTCAGTGAGGTGCTTTGGGGAATACAAAAAGAGGAGTCTGATAACCTGGAGCAGCTTGTTATTGTGCTCTTATACAACCTTTAGTATTTGTACCACATAAAATATTCCTTTATCCCTAAAGAAGCAGCAAGAATGAACTAGTTTTGCTAGATTTTACCAGATAAGACTTCAAGGTATTAATTAAACTGTTACTTCTGAAAGACATAAATTCTCTGTAAGAGTATCTTTTAGCTGAAATTAATTAAAGCAAGTGGTCACTATTTTCCCCACCAGGGAAAAATACAGTCACTGTGTTCCCAAATCCACAGGAGGTGGGCAATCCTGACTTTGTTTTAATTCTGCTTAGAATTTTTTTTCTGCCACTCAAACGTGAAGTTCAAATTAATAAAAAAATTCCACTTCAGAAAGCCACGTTGGCTTTCTCTTGCCTTTCCATAGCCTGAAGTGGGCTCTGGCTGCTCAGATGTCTCTTGAGCTGGCTATAAGGCTGGTAGAACAGTAGTGACAGAGTAAGAGGAGCAGAAGTTAAATAATTTTCCCTCCTAAAATAGCGAAAGATAGCATTGTTAGATCAAAGAGAAGGAGCTGCAGATACATTTCTGCTTCAGCACTAGTATCAGCAAGGACACTTGCCCACGGAAGATTGAATGAATATGAAGCAATGCCTGGCCAGCTGCACAAAAGCAAAGCCATTCCCTTCGTGGTGGCCTGGCTGCTGGGGAACCTCTGGCCAGACACAAACCTGCCTGTCTGTAAAACAACTCAGGCAATGATTAACCCTGCAGGCAGCAGCCAGAATTTAGGTTGGAAAGCACAGAGCAGCAAGGAGGGGTTATTAGAGCAGCAGGCAGTGCAAAGGGCCTTGCTGGTGCTGTGTGTGACTGGCACATGAAAGTTCTGTGTGGTTCCCTGAGACTGGGCACCCGCCTCGCTCAGAGCACACAGCTCCGGACGAGGAAGATGACCCTGAGAAAAAAACAGCTCAAATATCAGGCTTTGTGAATATTTCCATTTTCGCCAAGAGAGGCAGCAGCACTGCCTGCATTTTTACAGCAGTACGCTCTTCCCTCTCCCCTGCCTGCCCCACTGCTCTGCCCGCCTGTCCTGCTGTGGCACGGAAACCACTTCCTAAAGCAGCGGATGGGGTTAACGGCGACGAGAATCCTTTAAAGCCAACCTTGTTAAGCAGGCTGCGCTGAGCACATCATCCCTGCTCTGCAATTATCCCTGCTCTGCAATTATCCCTGCACTGCACATCATCCCTGCTCTGAGAGCATCATCCCTGCACTGCACATCATTCCTGCACTGCACATCATTCCTGCACTGCACATCACCCCTGCACTGCACATCATCCCTGCACTGAGTACATCATCCCTGTGCTGAGCACATCATCCCTGCTTTGAGAGCATCATCCCTGCACTGCACATCACCCCTACACTGGCTGCGGGGGCTGTGCCGTGTGGGCTGCGAAGCATCGAGCTCATCCTGTTCCAGCGAGCACAGGTTCACTCCTGCCTTTTGTTACTGCCCATGAATGTTAATCATCAACACCTTGTTTTCAAGTAATGGTCCGCAGCATGAATCACCCGCAAGACGGTTGTAATTCAAGACACACCGCTGCAAACCAGCACAACGTAACCTCAATTGTCTCGCTTTCGTGTATTTCTTTCGGGTTACAATATGTCTGATTTCACTTCCCCAAAGTCGCAGAGACAGAGGCAGCGTTCCTCCCTGCAGCAGCCAGTAACTATGGTGACCAACGCCAGTGCGATGAACACACCTTCTGTTCCAGCAGGAGCCCAGAAGCGCTGGAGTTAAGAAATGATGTAAATAAAAATAGGACTGAAAAGAAAACCAAAGCGCTGGGAAAACTTTGGGTTTTAGATGCAACACTATGGCATACGTTATTCATTAATGCCTGTGTATGTGCATCTCAGAGTCTTGTGACCCTTCACCAGTTAAAAACACCAGACAAATCAGCAAAGTATATTTTTTTATGTTTAGATGGGAAGAACAGAACATTTACCGCTGCCCCTGTCACACAAATGAACACACTTTGGAGTATCTAGCGGCTGATTCCTCCCTTACAGGGTATTCTTTTAGAAAGTTGCAGATCCAGCCACATCTGGTATGTGGCACAAAGGTGGTAATAGACAGATGCAGGACTGTAGGACTCAACACATCTGCTGCAAAGTCAAGCAAGGAATGCCCTGATCTGTGGTGTGCAGGGAAGGGAAGACAGGGTTTGCAGGATGGGTAAAGTGCTGCCCCAGCCTTACTCCTGAGGCTGCTTTCAGCTGCTCCTGACCAGTGAGTTCGTGGGAGCCTCTCCTGACAGTGAAAGCACGGCTTGAAGTGTGGGGGGCCAGGCCTGAGCATCTCTCCGGTACGTGGAGGTGATTTTGCTACCTGGGAGAGAAATGGGTGTCAAGGTGTTGTCTCATCTCGTCATTGAGTAGTTTGGGCTGGAAAGCAACGCAAAGATCAGCTCACTCCAACCTCCCTGCCAAGAGGTGGGGGTTCATCTGAATTCTGTCTTTTCTGCTCCCCATTGACATTAAAGGGTAAGCCGAAAGGGAGTGATTTACCAAAAGCCTGCATAATAAAGGTTTTGCCAGAATTAAAAAGCCAAGTTTCTTTGTCTCCAGTTAAGCAATGAGCTATCATACATAATTCAAAAGCTTTTTTCAGAATATTTCACACATTAATTAGCAGTAGTACTATGAATATTCTTGTAATTTTATCACCGATAATTTTTTTCCTGCTTCCTAACTGTAAAAGAACCTCTTTAATCTCTGGAATTTGTACAATACATTTCATTTCTTCTGCCTTTTATTCACTTTTTTAAAAAATGTATTTCTATTTACCCTAAGTCTGTAAGAAAGTAATTTGCTATGTAGCTGGCAGCTGTTTGGTGTACCACAGAGTTTCACTGGTTGTATTCCAGCCAGAAACAAGGGCAGAGGAGGACAAAGGAGGGCTGATTACAGTGATATTTCAAAGAACAGTGTGCTGGTTTATTCCCAATTAAAGGGTGGAAAGGGAAAGCTATGGGTTTCAAGAGTTAAACAGGGAAGAAATCTTAATTTACTTTAATGTCTTTGCTCGAAGTCAGCAGGTTTCAGGGCACTTCTGTATCCAAACTAATCAAATGGTGGTTTCTGTGTGACAGTCTCTCCGCCCCACCTGACACCCCTCAAGGCTGTTTTCAGCATGCTGAAAGTATTCAGACACAAAGTCTGGAGAACTTGAGCCAGGCATGAATTTGTGTTGGTGAAGAGGTAGAGCAAACCCTAGGGCACATTTCATGTTCCTTTTCATGTACTATCTCAAAGCCCTCTCTTCTCCCCTCACCCCCCTCCAGTGCTGTCCCTTCTGAGTAAACACAAGAAACAAAACAAAAAGCCCTTCTTTCCTCTTTGGAAAAACAAAAAACAAAACAAAACAAAACAAAAACAAAAAACCCCCAAAAGACAAGAAACAAAACAAAACTCAAAACAAAACCAAAACAACAACAAAAAAAAACCCCAAAACAAAAAAACCACCAAAAACCAAAAAAACCCAACAAAACAAAACAAAACGAAACAAAAAAACAACAAAACAAAAGAAACCCCACAAAACAAAACAAAAACAAACAAACAAACAAAAACCTCCCAAAAATCCCCAAAAACCAGCTACAACAAAAAACTGAAAACCACAGCAACTTTGCCTGAAGAGCCCCTGTACTTCTGAGTACTCAACTCTGCCAATATCTGTTTCCCTTGTCTGTAGTTAAAATGCAAATTCCATCTTCTTTTCTCTTCCTTCTCCTTTCCCTAGACAGCAATGAGACCTGTTACCCATTTTTAGGCAAAGCAAAAGAGCTTTTCCTCGTTGGCTCTCTCCAAGAAAAGCAGGGAACAAAGCATTTGTTATTTTTAGATCCCACGGTTCCACTCAGTGCAGGAGGCTCTCTGTCCTGGAAAGATGAAGATTGTCATCTGTAGCTTGAAAGGTATTTATTGCATTCCTGGTTTAACCACTTCTTTACAGAGTACTGCATTGAAAACCTGCTAATGGAAAAAGCCAAAAGCTATTAGAAATTTCTGCTTGTCCAAGCGCTCAAAGCTGACATGTACATCCAAGCCTTCTTTGTCACATCATGCTCATCTTTTCTTATTCTTGTTTCTGCATTTTTTTCAGCCTGATGATTTTCCTCTCTGTGCCCTGGAGCCTTCTCCCATTCCCTAACCCACACTAGGTAAATTCCCCCGGGTTAAAACTTTTGTTTTCTTTTGTGTTATTTCTACAGGATCCCACATCAGGACTAGGAAACTTTCTGTGATTCTCACTCCCCCATATGCGGTGTGAGGGTGATTTCCACATCCTAGTCACCATGTAATAAGCAAAGAAGTGACATCTAATGTCACTTTCTAGTGAAGTTGTGCAATAGGATGCCATCCAGCAGCAGATGAAAGACAGCTTGGAAAACACAGTGTCCCTGGCCAACTTAGCTCCTTAGAGAGGGCTGAGGAGCCCAGAGAAATGTAGAATGAATGTCTGGACAGAGGAATGCAGAGTTTAATATCGTTGAGGAGAAGGGGAGGCTGAGAAATACTGTGGTCACCTATGTATGTTCCAGTCCTGAGCACACAATGGAGCAATAAGGAGCTCTCAGGAGTGCTCAGAGGAAATGATGCTCACAGGACCACACAACCCATCAGGGTGACCTTTTCTCCCTGACAGTATCTTGACATGTCTCAAAGAGAAACAAACAACCAAAATTACTTGGAGATTTATTAACTGGGGACTGGATTGAAGAGAGAGACCCAAATTAGTGGTTGCTGGAATTTTTGGAATATTTTTGGAATTCCTATTTTTGGAATAAGCCCTAAAACAAGAAACCTAAAACAAGTATTTGGCATGAGTTACACTTGTGAATAGAGGTTCACCTGTGGGCTGAAGGCATGAGCAAAAAACTGCACTGTTGGACCAAAACCATCATCTCTGCAATGTGGGACCTTTTCCAAAAGAGCACCAAGCACATTTAATTCCCTGTGTGGGCAGTTTGTAGTTGAAACCAATTATATTACATATGGGATATTCTGTATGACATGAGCTTTGTCAAGCAGTTGGCAGTAGAGATCACAGGCACATGTAAATACATTATTCAGTAATTAAGATCTGTATTTTCACAAATTTTCACCTTTTTACAGATATTGTGAAATATGCTTACATATGCTTCCACCCCAAAAAGTGTCTTACTTTTGAAAGAATCTGACTTTATAGCCTGTTGCCTGTGAGTTTTCACCTTCTGATGTTGAGACATTCTTTTATACTTTCTCACACTTTCTTTCTGATAAACAGTGGATTGTTTGCATTCCTCCCTGGAGGAAGAGAGGATGGACTGACATTGTAACAAGCCAGTTGGAGTCAGAGGTTCTTTCAGCATTGTCCAACCACGGTCATTGTTAGATGTCTATAAATAGACATCTCATGTAAATAAAGTTCTCTTTTCCTGTTCACCCAGCTTGGAGTCAGGTGTATTTCTCTCCCTCTCTCTATGTGCATCACAACTGCCACAATAGCCCACTATTTTTAGTCACTAGTACTTACAACTAGGAGCTATGAAACAATTTATACACATTGGAAAATTTTACATAAAAGAAAAAAAATATATTTTTATCTAACGCTACTTGTCCCTCCTAAGAGCAGTAGTCATCACCAGGAGAAAGTTGATAATTTAAGCAATAAATGCTCAGCTCTCTCCCACAGTAGCTACTAAAGAACTCAGTGATCTCTGGTTAATACGTTGATATTTTAATAAACTACTTAATTTTGTAGAGAAAACCATTATTTATATTCTGTTGGACTCCAAGCACAATTAAATTACTCTTTTATGATACATTTCACCATTAGCATTTTCAAACACCAATAAAATGGAGACATATAACAAAGGAACTTTTTCTTAATTACTTTTTTAGATATCAAAACATATTTAGTTTGAGTTGAGAGTATATGCTAGAGGCAAGTGTGGCCTGTTAAGAACTGTTTCTGTGTTCCAAAAATAATTAGCTGTATTCTTTTGATACTAACCCAGAAATAAAGAGGAACAACATTACATTAATGAAGCTACACCAGCATGGCATGAAGTAGAACACAGCTGCATTTTAAAAGAAATTTTCTCTGAAGTTATAATTTGAAGGGAAAATAGGAGAAACCAACTGCAACAAAAAATATTAGTATCCCACATGGCATTTCTGTCACATCTGAAACTCAGATTGATTTGACCAAGAAATGAACACCAGCATTTGGGGATGCTAAATAGCAGCTGTGTCAGGATGGCTAAGGGAGAGGCTTGGAACATCCTTACTTGACTCGATGTGTTGTCACAGCAATTTGAACTGATGGCAGTTTTGAAATCTGAACAAAACTTCGTACCTTGACACTACCTGGAACGTCAACATGCAGTCAGGGCAGCTTCATCCAACACTCACAACCGCTCAGATTAAATTGGTTCCCATCCATTACCTTCTACCCTCTAGGTTATCCTCTAACGCTATGTTCAAAAAATAAGGTCAGTGGTGAGTAGGGGTATTTCTTAAAGGAAGCTGATGTCCCAGAACAACTCTCAGATGGCACCATCGAGACAGTGTTAGTGATCTAGCACAGCTAGGCAGGATGCTGGTGCATCCATTAATCTCATGGGCTGCATGCTTGTATGCCTTAAATCTGTCTCATCCATTTCTTTTCTTTCCTTCCTTCTCTTTTTTGTTTCTGTGTATCTCCAGGTACTGAAAAGAAACATTTGCTCAGGAAAAAAAAAAAAAAAAAAAAGCAGCCCCAAGGAATACCCTGAAGGCTTTGCTTTTGAGAAAGGAGTGAAATATCTGATGGATGATCACTGCATCCTAAAGGTTCAATTTTGTCCCTAAATTTTATATAGCATATTATTCCAAAGTATGAATCTATGAAGAAGCATTTAACCCAAAGAATAATCTAACCTTTAGGCAGTCACAAAATGATAATTCAACCTTTAAGACAGGCCTGAGAATCTCCTTTCCTTTTTGGGGGAGAATGGAAGAGCAGAAAAGGAAACTGTGCCATAGTTAAATATATAGACTAGCCACTGTATCCAAGAGAATATATATTATGATTAAATTCAATGTTTGATTCTCCACTGCACAAAGCAGACTCCACAGAAAGAAAATGCCATTTCCTACGAGCTGAAGCAGCCATTACAATGAAGAACTCCTCTAAAGGTAAGGAACAGCATCACCAGTAATGAAAAGATGTGGCAGAGGGAGGATGCACCTGATGGGAGCTGGGCATGGCTCTCCTGGAACGACATGGAGCTGTTTCTAGAGGGGTGCAGACACAGGACCACACAGTCATCCCTTTTAGACTGGGGTTACATTGACTCCCTGAGAAAAAAGCATGACTTCCTTTTTGTCTTTTGATTTCGACTGTTCTGTTTTTATTCTGTTCTAGACCCTTGTCTAGAAGTAGTCCCTTGGAGTTTTTGACTCTGTGGCACCAGTTCATTGTATCTCCTGCCTGCTAGGGTTGGAAGAGGCTCACCTAGTTCTCCCCAGCTCACACCTGAGTGATGACACACACCGTTAGATGTGGCTACATGTTTTGACATGTGCTGTTTGCAGCCACAGCTTCCCAGCACAGGCGTGCACAGTTTCATTTTCATGAGGTGGCTGCAGCTTCTGGGCCCTTAAATCACACTGGATATTGTTGTTTTATCTTATCTATCACTCTGCATGTCTACAAGTATCCACTGACTCTGACATACACCACAAGCAGCCCAGACAACCCTGTTTTCAGTTTTCTGTTGAACAGGATGTCAGCAGATGACAACCCACGCTCCACTGATGTCATTCAGTAATTTAACAACATTAAATATGGGTCAGGATCTGACCCCCATCACCATTTTAGTAGACACTATTATTTTGTTTTCAATCAACGGGTTAGACTGAGGATAATGGGGATATGTTGTGCCATAATTCATTGCAATGGCTTAAGCATATGCTCATAAAATGGGGGCTTGTTGTCTGACACAATTATGTCAGACTTACCATGGCTAGCAAAAGCAGATTTAGTACAAACTATCACCTGCTGAACTCTACAATCTTCTAATACAACTATTCTAAGAGACATAGTCGAATACTAGCTGATGATAAATAAACTCATGGGATTTTCTCCCCCATGTCTGTGTGAATAAATCAGTGTTATTTTGTCCAGTATACAAGAGTTTCCCTTTCTCTGACAGTCTCTGACTTGGCAAATTCATCTTCTTTTTTTTTTTTACTGGGCTATATGACAAAATATTTTCTGAAGCTAACTCTTTAGGGGAGGCCAGCACAAAATTCATATGGTCCCTGCAATAGTTCCCACTCATTTACTGACCTCCCTGACCACTTTATAGAGACACTTACTTGCAATACCTTTAGGACAGCCATTCTTGTGCCAGCACAAAGCTTCCTCTGGAACAGGTTAAAGGGGCTGTAAATGCTCCTTATAAGAGCCAGCTTCCCATAGCTACTATAGATTTAATCTGCCAATTGACTATTGCTACTAAAAAGCAGAGTTACCTTCCTCTTGTTTTATGGATTCTTGTGGGCCCCTTCCAATTCAGAATATTCTGTGAGTCTGTGACCCTGTGAAATTTCCTGAAGTATCCTGGAAGATATTTCACCTTACAGATTCAAGCTGGGAAGGGCCGATACCTGCTTCCTACATGAAGAGGAAAAGCAGGCACTTGCTGTGAAATTTTTGGGACAGTGGTGAGGGGCAGCCTCAGACTCCACACTGCAGCAACTGAAGTAAGCAGAGGAAAGATTGTTCTCTCACAGAGACAGAAACTCAGGACTGGTAAAGGTCATAATACATCTATTCATTGGTTAATTTGTAGTGGGTCTCCTTGGGAATTATTTCATTTCTCCTATGTGGAAAAAAACCCGACATTTGCTGTCTCCAGCGTCCTCCTTCTCTTGCCAACCCTGAGACCTCTAGTGACCCCAGCAATATCAAAAATTATTTACCCATGATACAGAAATAACAAATACTTAACTGACTTAGATTCTCCATACTACATTTTTAGAAGGCTGTGAAAAAAAAAAAAAAAAAAACAAAAAACCCTTTAGTCTTGAAACATAAAAAGAACAGAGGAACGTGACAATTTGGGAAGCTAGCAGCAGCATGTGGGAGCTGGTGCAGCCACCCACTGTGACAGAGCTGTTTGGTCATGCTGGGTCTCACATTCCAGCAGCAGTGGCAGATACTATTGCAGATGCTGCCATGCTGATGTTGTGCCCATAATCTGCTCTCATTTCATGTCTTATTTCCTTTGAGTTAACAATTGAGTGGTGTGTGAGGTGCCATCCTTCAGGAGTCTTTCTGCAGTCTCCAAGGACTCCTCCTCAGCCGAGTACTTCAGAGGCTGTAAATACAGCTGGTAATTTCCCTGATAAATAACAGAAGGACAAGGAACAGAGACGAATTGGCACCGCTGTGCCAGTCTCATTACTTAGGAAAATTGTCCTTTTACTCTTCAGAACACAGAGTTGAGATTTGCATCCTAAACGCTGCAGGTTTAATTTGTAGCCTCCTTTCCTGCCCTGACTCTGACCTAGGGCTACCAAACACTAATAAACAAAAAATTTAGAAAAAGCAGTGCTGGTTTTTTTACCTGTCATTTTCTGTCTGCTACTTTGAAGAAATACATTATGAATCTACACTTTATTATCACCAGCCTTCTTTGAGATCCTGTGTTAAATGGTTCACGCACAAAAGTAAAGATCTGTAGATGCATTTTTGTCTTTATGTCAGCTCTATATATACAAGAACAGTCTCCGATATCTTATTTTCCTTCAATTTATTTCGTAACTTGATTCCTTTCACTCCATTAGCACTCTTTGCTTTTAAAGCTGCAAAAGCATTCTGCTGATTGCATCCATTTGAAAAACATCAACTTATATTTTGAGAATCAGTTAATGAGAACCCCTCTTTTCTGATCTGACAACACCTTTATTACATGTACTCTGTAGCTAAAAACCTGTTTATTTGCATGGCAAAAAGAAATTATACTGGCACCAGAGCTGCAAGAATTTTTTTTACTGTAGCAATTGTGGAGCTCTTTGAGACAATAATTCTACAGTCTTTAACAACAGTGTTGTTAAATAGCAAGTCTGTCTGTGTTTATTATTCCACTCTGAAAAAATCAGTGAGAAATGATTTCTTCTTTCTAACAAGATATTGGAAGAGAAAAAGAAAACAAGTAAATATCTTTTTTTGACAATATTAAAAAAAAAATACTTGTTTTAGTGTTTCAGTTATAATTAAATTTTACTTCTTTGATGATAACTTAAACTGTGATGCACCCAGAGCACCAAATTAAATTCTACTGGGGTTTCTTTAATATAATACCACACAAATCAAGTAACTGGCAGCACAATTGTCTTCCTACCATACTTGGAAGGTTTTGTAGAATGGAATATATTTTACTTCTTAAATATAATTTGCACTAATGACTATATCACCCAGTGTGAATTACCAAAGGCTGCAAATTAACAAAGATGAGAAGATATCCAATTATTTTTAGAGGGCTAATGGATTCTAAAATGTACCAGTTCTGTACTTTACAGATGATACATTGTTTTAACTAGTCATAATAACACTGTAATAGCAGAATACAGCTCAGCATTACCTCTGTACAGGTCATAATCCCCCTCTGTAGCCATGGTTGTGCTGCTGATCCTGGCACAGGAAAGGTGGGACAGGGAGGGGCATTGGGAGTGTCACCTGGCACGGTAACAAACGAGCAGAAGGCAGGAAAATGCGGTTTCCATTCCCTGACAAGGACAGTGAAAACAGACTCAAAGCTACTGCTTAGGAAGTGCCTGTGCTGGAGATAAAGAAACCACCATTTCCAGATGTGCCATTCACTCCTCGTGCTGTGCTGAGATTAGTGCATTACCAACATTCTCTGTGTAGGGAAAGTGTGCTAATACTCCACAATGCACTCCCAGCAGTCTCAATGATATCTCCAAGACACCAGGTCATCTTCTCTGCAACCACTAAAATGTAATTTTCTGCCAGATATGACTCCAATAATTCACAGATAAACATCAACCCAGTCCCAGCCCTTTTCTGCCATTGGCTCACCAGGGCTGTCACACAAGAACCACTGCAAACAATATTTACTTAAACATGGAATGACAGAGCTGGATGGAAATGGCAAAGATACACATATGAGTCGACATGAATGAATCTTTGAAGTCATATTTATTAAAAATCAATGCTTAGAAAGGACAGATGCAACACTACCCTAAAGTCTCCTTGCTCAGACTGCAGAAACTGTTCAGACCCTGCTCCAGGTTTGCTGGTGTTGGTGTGCTCGAGCTCCTTCAGTGCAGCACTCACTTTCAGCTTGGCTCCTGCTATTGCCAGCCATCATTTTCAACAAAGTCAGACACCAACACCTTTAATGCATTTCCAGCCGTGTTGGAGTGTGTTCCTAAAATGACTCCAGTTTCTCAAATTGCTCCCATTAAGGTAAAAACTGCCATTTTTTATTCCTTTGGCAAGCACTGCATCTTATTGTGAGAATAACTGTTTTTATTAGCAAAGAAAAAAAAGCCTGATATTACTGGGCACTAGCAGCTCTGGGTCTCTTTCAGGTCACACACATCTTTTAGCAGCAGTTGAGAAGTGGCAATTGTCTCCTTACAAAACTCAAGCCCCAAGCTGAAACCTCTCCAGGAAGATGTGTGCTGGCCTCACACTCTCAGCCATCCAGGACAACACTACTTGAGACTTCCCAAGACCTCACAGAACTTGTATGAAGCCATGTCTGTGGCACAAACAAGGAATTGCAATTTGCCTACAGGTTTTAGAAATCTTACTGATTTAACTGGAAGTGCTGCAAACTATTCAGCCTGAGAGTTGGTTTGCGTATTTACATTTTTACTTAAACCACTTTTTGCTGGGCAAATCTCTTGGCTGTCAAAGCCAAAATAACCACAAATAGGGTTTTATTTAAGATTTTCCCACAGTTCAATTGAAGGTATCTGGAAAACACATCATAGCTGATATAGGTACTGTTTTTATGAGATAGAAGACTAGTGCAGGCTTCTCACAAGTCATTCCTCTGGTGTGAAGAAATTTACTAAATTATTTTTTCTTGTATTTTTACAACTAAGATTTATAATTTTCCCAATTCTTTTTTTATCCTACAGAGATAATGCTTATGCAAAACAGCTGGCAGATAGTCAGCCTCTAAGCCTGGAAAACAATTTAGATCCTGTTTGAAAGAAAAGAACTCTCAAACATTTCATTATTATTGTGGAAAATGGTGTTTGGCTGGAGGAGAGGGCCCAAGGCAGGGAGAACTTGGCTACTGCACACAGACCTGCTCAGTAGTGCCAGGTGAGCCAGACAGGATCTCCAGTGGGAGATCTTTTCAGTGGGGATGTTTGACTACATCAAGGGGCAACAAGGAATCCTCCCTCAGTCTGATGAAAATCTTCATGCCCTGTCACTTCAATCCTACAGGTTCTTCACCTCAGTCCTTCACTGCTCTGGGCTGGCTGCTGTTCCTGCACTGAGATCTCCTCTGTGAGGATGCCAGCCCTCTACTCAGTTTTTATGTTCTGGTAATTAATTTTGGGCCTCAGCTTTTCCAGCTTTCTATCAATATGTCCATGCCAATCGTCCTTAACCTTGTGTCTTATTTATACTTGGTTCATTTTTACCTTATTTATTCTCTTGCATCATTGTCCAGTTTTTTCTAAACTCCTGATGGATCCATAGTGCTTTTTACTATTGTTCAGTTTCTTTCTCCCTTTCATCAGGGAAGTCGCTGATTTTCCCTGCCTAATCCCTGAGAACAATTTCTGGGATCACTTTGTTTAGTTTGGTTGGGTTTAGCATTTTGTACACTTCAGTCCCCAAAATGACCTCAGAAACCCAAGTTATTAACCATTTCCTAAAATTTTATTTGTGACGACTTTCACTTCTAGTCCTGCTGTTCTCACTCCTTCCTTTCCTACTCATTTTGTGATCACTGTCACCCAAATGATTCCTCACTGCTCAAACTAATCAAACAGTTATTTCCTGCTCATGAGAGGGAACCCTAAATGAGTTACTGGCTTGGAATCCCATCTCCTGACATGCAGAGATGGCTCTGACACAATACAAGATGGTGGTAAGCCATCAGTATCCTGTCATATTCTATTTCTAACTGCTACTCTGTTAATTAACCTCATTATCTGGGGTTAATTAACCCCGGAATCCCATCAGTATCCTATTCTGCCTCTGGGAAGCTTCTATCAGCTGCTCAGAAACCCCCAGCCTCATCTCCTCCAAGGCAGCATCACTCAGCCAAAGTGTTGAGTTAAACCCTGCACTTTATTCTGGCACATGTCACGAGCTTTGCATCACAGCCACTTGTACAAGGTGGTTGTGACTCTGCTTGGGGAGGCCAGAGGAGAGATGCAAAACCTTTTCTTTAAGAGTAGGGTGTAACTGTCTGGCAGCTGGGGGGTTGTGGGATGGATGGAGGATGGCAACAAAATAAGGAAGAGGGAACTAATAAGGGAGAGCAAAGTCATTTATAATAGATTTTCCAGTGATCTATTTATACTGGGGGGTGTTAGGGTGTATCCCTTCTTTACATCCACTTGCTTCCCACACACTTCTCCCCATTTCCATTTCAGTGATCATAACTCCTACATTTCTGGAGACAAAGCAAGCCTGAAGAATTTCAAAGCATAGGAAGCACACAAACCAAAATATACAGCAGGTACATTTTTGTAGAAATTAAAAGTGATGTGTCATATCATGATCCCATTTCTGCAATCTTGTTCTTTAATGAGTACAAAATTGTTCTATATTTTCATTTAACAGCAATTTTGTTGTCTTCCCTTTTGTGATATGGACAACAATTTAATAACATAATTGTATATGAGAAGTACTTTTTGAAAATAATTGTCGGAAGCTTAAAATTTCATTGGAAATGTTATTTTAAATTGATCTCAGTAGTATTTTTAAAAAGTCCTGTAGAGAATGCTGATTGAAATTTATACGTGCAAGTTGTTTGAAAAATCTTGGCAAGAAAGGCAGATTGAGTATTAAAACATGGCAATGCTGATACTTGGGAGTGAGCTAATGCTCAGGGGGATTTCAAACAAAGTGAACTGGAAATATTTCTATAAACCATATCCTCAGCCCAACTTAATTTATGATACTGACTTTTTTTATTGTTTCTTTGCGTTTAAAATGCTAAGAAATTAAATATTTTCACATTTCTTAGCAATTTTCAGTATTTTTAAGCCAAATGAAATCCTTTAAAATTTGAAGGACAATCTGAAACACTGTTATCTTTTGTCAGGAAATCTAGTTGTCCTCACAACGCTGATCCTCCCATCCTGCTTCTGCCCATTTTCTCGTGCTCTTTATGTTGTGTGTTCTTTGGGGCAGGGACCTGAGGGATCATTCCCTTCTATCCCACTAAGCCAGAACACAAACCTTCCCAACCCTCTGAAGCCCCCATGACAGCAACAGCTGTTTGGGACAGATTTCGTGCAGTGACATTGATGGGAGCTGTGATTTGACTTCGCCTGACACTGGGGCAGCCCCTACATGAGGCCAGATCCCAGCAACAGCAGTTTAATGCCAGACATCTAATCCTGTGCTGTTTCACTGTAATTAATGAGCACAGCTCAGAGACAATGTAACAGAAGATTAACTAAATCTATTATGGATCTATCATGCTATTAGAGAATTATGACTGTTAGCACATTCATACAGAAATTTCTGCGGGCATAACAAAATTACAGTCTATTGTTGGGAGAAAAATTATTACCTGCAATAGATTAAGAAAGAAAGTAAAGAATAAGGAGTTTTCTAAGTTTACTTCTTAAACCTCTCTAAAAGACTAAAAAAATGAATGTCTGTGTTGCAAATATTATGACATGTTTAATGAAAATCGTATCAGAGCTCTGTCTCAGCATGTGAAAAAAGTTGCTAGTGCAACTGCGCAGGATTTTTCATTCAGAATTCTTAGCTCAGTTACACAGGGGTAAAACAAAGCTTTTGCACTGGACACTCTGCTACTTCACTGCTTTATGAAGAACAACAAAATTGTGATATATTTGAAGAATTTCCATTTTAGTGCAATCCGAATTTAACAGTGACCAGCTGATAACCCTTTTTGACTGAATTTATCTCTTGTGTGCATCTTGTTCATGATTAGCCTGCACTGTTAGGCCTAGAGCATGTTCTAAGATGATAGAAGGAAAAAATAGAAGCAGATCTAATGATGTTTTGAAAACATCCAGATGTAAGATTTCATCTATTTTACTAAAAAAAGCCCTGAAAACCAGATTGTTGGTTGGATGATCAAAAGTGAATTAGTCTCTATTGTATTTAAGAATGAATTACTGATTCTACCAAATACCTTCACCTAATTCTCATGAAAAGGTTTTATGATGTCACCTTCTACCTACAAAAACTGCTGTATGCTAATAAGAACATGATTTTATCAGTTATATGGTAAAACAAAAACATACTCTTATAAATATTCTGTGAGGCTTTTTGCTGCCTTTGCAGATGGTGACAATTTCTTCCCAGAAGACTGACAAACCCAAAACTGAACCACTCATGAGAGTTGCCCTCATAGTCAAAGATTATTCAGAAATGCAACATGGGCAGTTTTGTGTTTAACAATAGTTCTTGCCATTTTTAATTCCAGTTTTTCTGCCCTGGAAGAGTCTATGTATATGTCTTTACAGGACAGACAGAAGGTTTTCACATACAGAGACCAAAGAGAACGAGTTAGCATTTTTTCCCTGATTTTATGAATAGATTAAGCTTAATGTTTTGGTTTTATCCTCGTAGCATACACCACACCATTGCCTTCTGTGGAGCTACCAGGGCATGAAATCACACATGATCTTGAAATACACTCACGTATTATTTAAAGGACTGTTTTCACTGATAATTCAACACTAGCATCTACACACACACACACAGGCTTGTTGTCAAACACCTATCCATTGTTTCTTATCCATAAATAACATTTTCAGCACTCCATCCATGCAGCATTACTTACTGAGGAGAAGTTGTACATATTTAGCAAAGCTACATACATATTAGGCACACTCTCTGTGAACACAGGAATGGCCCTCCCACATAACATCTCCAGATTTTGCACTTAACCTTGAAATGCCAGCACTTTCTGGATCAGTGGGCTCCATGTCTGGTAGCAGGTGAGGTCTGGGCTGCTGGGATGCCCTTGCCAGCTGCTGCTGAGCAGCTCCCTTCTGCTCATGCCAACAGCTGGGCTGGTGTGGTGCCACGGAAAACTTTGGGAATGCAGCAGGATAGAGCAGAGCCCACAGGTGGCCAGATGGGAGGAGATGTTACTTGTAGCTGCAGTGAAGTCTCTCCAAGGGGATGATTTGCTAAGGTGTCTAAAGGGAATTTTTTCTGCCATTAAGAAAATGTTTCCTCTAACAAGTACAGTCCACCTCATTGTTAGCTGATCACCAGCCAGTACTACCCAGCATGTTAAAGCCTGGCATTCCTGGGATTTCCTGCAGCTCTTCCTGTGCTAGGTCCAAATATCACTGAAGTTAATGTCAATCACCTCTGTTGCTTGCAGACCCACAGTTACAGGAATAACCTCTAGGAGGCTGTTGTTTTTATTCTGAGTGGAACACAGCCATACCAGAGATCCAGGGAAGAAGTGAGGGAAGTAGTGCTGCCTAAATAAATAGATCAATAAATGCTGAGGTAACTTACCTCTTCAGCTACACATGCTGAACCCAAGTTTAACCAGGAAGTGCAATATCTTATATTATGTAATTAATACTCAGTATTTATATAATTACCATCCAAGGTTTTGCAGTCTGGGTGATGTCTCACTGGATTCTTGCCCTGACTTACACAGTATCTTCTTTCCCAGTGGGTACCTGGCGACTGAATTTCATGGGGCATGGGGCAACTCTTTGCAATTTTCCAGTGGACTTCTGGTAGTAAACAGTGTTCTTGAACAACTGCTCTTCAGAGAGACACGTACACAATTCTCTTTAGCATACCAGAATATTAAAAAAAAAAAAAAAAAGGAAAAAAAGAAAAAAACAATATACTGCACTCATTTTTTTCTTTGCACTTTCAACAGACTAGGGGAATGTGATTATTTCTGTACCACATGCCCTGGAGTGGCAGTACCAGCCTTCATGCTACCATGAAAAAAACAAGAGAGGTCATCAAAAGTAAACTTCTCAATTTCTCAGTCATCTGCCAATAAAAACACACATTGTGAGATGTACAACGGTGATTTCTTTCATTGTATGGGCCTAGAAATGCTCAGCTTTGTCTCATTGTTCTTTCACCCATGGTCCTCACAAGTCTACACAAAGTGTGAAGTTTTGTGCTGTAACAAAATTTACACCAGTTTGAAGCATGACAGACAATACCAGAATGGAAATTTTCCTGTTCCTATTGCAGCCAAGAGGCCCAAATCCTGAACTGTTCACAGCTTCTAAGGGATCCAGCAAATTCTTCACTATTGCAATTTGGAGCAGATTAGATATTAATAAAGAAACAACACCTAAAAGTTTGTCCTCTGTGGCTTAGTCAGTCACAAAAAACCTGATCAGACCTCAGGAGTCTGAGTTCATGTTCATTCATTAAGTGTAAATATCAGGCCAGAAATCTAGAGAGAAATATGCAGATAGCAGCAAAGGCTAGAAACAGCGCATTCTTTGAAATGTCAAAGTTCTTACAGATTAATTATGCAACTATGGAAAACAGGAAAGCTTTGTTTGCTTGAACCTAAGAATAGCTGCTTAAATGACTGAAATAATAAAGAACTTGGCAGAAGTGGGTACAGGTTATTTTTCTGCACTCCAAAACCTTTAGTAAAAAAGGAATTAAAAAATATCTGATCTTCTCCAATAGATTTCTCTGAAATGAGAAAATTCATAAGGTAGGGGATCCTAAACCCTAATCTGAACCCAGATCAAGGAAACTTTCTTGCTGTAAACATCTGTGAAAGTTGGGTGAGTATTAGGCAAGCCCAGGAATCTAAGTGGTTTCATTAATTGACACTGTTGTATCATTACACAGATTCCATCAGGATTTTAATTTTAGTTTGCTTGGTTTGTCTGGTTACTTGGTGAGAAAGGCAGAGTAATTTCCATTCACTGTAGGATAGGCATTAGTAAATGAGAATATGTGGACCAATATTGGGTGGCTCTTGTGCATACAACAAGAGCAAATATCTGCCCTGCACTGCGTTCTGGCAACCCTCCTGATTCCTAGAGCAAGAACAGCCTGGTGCCACTCTGGCACTCTGACATATATTCACAAGGCTTATCATCACTTATATTCAACATAAATACCATCTTTAACACAGAGATTATGTCTTATGCACAGCAAATTTTCACTTTAAGAAAGTGAGAGCTGCTGCTTCAGAACCTGGGATTAACTGGGGTTGATCTCGTCTCTCCTTGCAGTTAACCTACTTCTGGCATAAATTCAGACATACAACTGCTGCCTGTTTACAGTGCCACACAGCCCCAGGGAGTGGAGCATGGAATATTCCACATTCTCATGTGGAACACACCCGGAGCACATTTTACTTGGGACCCAAATCATATCTCACTTTCAGGAGCTCTGTATTCATCCCATTCCATTTGTATTAGCACAAAGGAATACAGTGGACATGCCCAGGACACCAGGCACCATACTTTCCAGTCTATTAGATCAGTTTCTACCAGCTGACTCAAAAGGAAGCTGACATTTGATAGTTAGGTTTTCAGGTTAATATGAGATAGGCAAGTTGGACAAAAATTTTGAACTTCTGATCAGCAGGGGAAACATGGTCACTAAATACTGATGGTCTTAGAGGAAAAAGTGGTGGCAGACTGTTCTGGTCCGAGGGGGAATTCCAAGCTCAGGAGAAGGTCTTGAAAATGAGGTGAGATGGATGAATAATGTGCAAGGGTTGGACAGAAAAGTACATTACTTAGAAAGCAAAAATGAAAGGCAAGAGACAAGCAGGAGCAAAGGTGCTCAGTCTTTGAGGAGAGCACCTATCCCTACATGTTTTTTAAGCTACAGTTTTACAGGTATTTCACCTGCAGAAGGAGAATTTAAACAGCAAATTGTTGAAATAGCAAGCTGGACAGCAGTGCAAGGATTTAAAGATGTGGGATTACATCACTTAGGCAGCAAGTAAGGTGGATTATTTAATCTCTGTAGTAGATTTCAGGGGATTTTGGTAAGCATCAAACAAGTCAGAAAGAGGGAAGATTATAGTTTTCCAGACACTGAAAGCACACAATTTGGCTGAAAAGGAAAAGGACAAATTCTGCCTTCTATTATACTGATTTATACCTGGAGCAACTCAGCCGAAGTTAGTTTCTCAGTAGAAATTGAACAAGGGATATGAGACCAAAAAACTGCAACTAGTATTTAATGGACAGATGACTTTCTGGAAATTGGACTACAGCAATGGAAACACTTAAGGGCAAGTACTTAACATGAATTTGTCACAGAGAACAGTGGCTGCATGAAGATGATAGATCTTCAAACATACTCAAAACCTGCCTGAAACCTAATGCTCCATTCAGAGTTTCTGTGCAATGGTGAATGAGGCTCCAGTTACTCCATAAACACAATAACTTAGTGCAAAGAAAAGAAAAATACAAACTTATTATGCAAGACAGCAGTATGTCAGAAACAACAGCATTGCATACTCAGCAGCTGAGTTGGAAGCAATGAATGCATTCAACACTTGCTGTTTTTATTGCTACTCTTGCACTTATTCACATGGCAGGAATTTCTGAAAAGTCAACATTTCAGCACACTAACTCAGGAAGAAGTAGGAGCTCCACCAAATAGACATAAAGTGATGGCAATGATCTGGGAAGCAAGCCTTACCTCACGTGCAGGCTGCATTGGCAGTGCTGCAGAGCAGTGTGACAGATGCAGGATGTGGCACCCCTCAGCATCTAAAACGAGCTTGGGAATGGTTCATAGTGGGCAGACCTGGAGCTCTGCTCTGTCTGTCTGTCCTGAGGCAAATGACACCTCCTGCCTCCACAGCCAGCTATTATTTGACATATTACACATCTGGCAGGACATTAATTCACAGGTTTATGCCATTATGACAAAGAAACTTCCATCACTATGGAATAGGAATTACATATATATATGTCATTATCTTCCTGTTTGAGGACTTGATATTTGGCAGAAGGAAGAAAACGAAAAAAACCCCGAGTGAAACAGAAACCCCCAAAATTCCCTGCATTGTTTGAACATTCTGAATATACCATATTGGGTAGTACCTTCACAGTGAATTTAATGCCAAGTGGAGAAAACAGTCTGCCCAGCAACCGCAGGGCAATAAGAATATAACTCCTTTGGTAGTTGGTATCGCCTCATCACCTGTGCTGAATGAATTACATGGGCAAAAACAGCAGGGAAATTGTCTTATTTCATGGTCTGCTTAAATCTTCTAACAGGCACATTTTCTGAAATCCAGACAAAATGCTTAGATCTAGCAAACATCTGAGTGTGGTTTTGCTTTAAACAGCAGCTGTGGTGTTATGCAAATGTAGCTCTACATGTAATTAATGTATATTGTGATAAAGCTGCCAGTTATTAAAAAAGTCCTATATAGGATCAGAAAACCATTTTTTTAGTGTAGTGTGATTTTCTATATATGATCAGGCCTTGCATGTATATTCTTAGCTGAAACTATAAATAGCATTTAATAAATGGGACAGGAAGTATTGTCTTAATCTGTGTTCTATTCTTTGGCTGTCATGTCCTTCCTTTTAATGTGTTTCCCCAACTTTAGGGTTTTCACATTACTTCTAGAACAATCAGCTTTGACATAGGGGAAATATTATCTCCCTCCTGCTTCATACTTAGACAACAAATGTAAACAAAATTTTTCTGCAGGACTGAACCTCAGTGACCCT
This sequence comes from Acridotheres tristis, assembly GCA_037013685.1. Taxonomy (NCBI): domain Eukaryota; kingdom Metazoa; phylum Chordata; class Aves; order Passeriformes; family Sturnidae; genus Acridotheres; species Acridotheres tristis. Next base: position 8,116,567 of record CM072893.1, on the reverse strand, counting down.
CTTTATCACTCATATTGCACATTTTCCATTACAAGTGCTTCTTGTTTTCCCAAAGAATATTACAGCAACAGAAGCATTTCCCCTGCATGCACTGCTTTCAGTGAATCCCGATTAATGCTGAAGGCAAGGATTTCTGCTGCTGCACTGCTGGGGACAGACCAAGCCAGGCACAGGGTGCCTCTACTGTTCATTACACTGCATGCAAATCCAGTCTCCTTCTAGAAACAGCAGTGCATGGGAATCCTCAGACTGACCTACTCCATTTCTGGGGATCTTTCCCTTCCTTTTACCTGGCTTTTTCTCTTTTACCTTTCCTTTCCTTCATATTCTTCCTCCATTTTTACCCTAGAAAAACCAGACATTCCTCCCACAAACATCCTTCTATTAATTGCCTGTCATATAAACCCTTAATCTCCTAATGATAGCTCTGATTCTGCAATAAGGAGAATTTCTTTAGAGTCCAGGGAAACATATTGATGTCAACTAGCACAAAATGTCACCTTTTCTTTTTTTTTTTTCATCAAAACCTTTCCTGGTTCTATCAGGAAGAAAACTCAGATTTCAAACAAACTATCCACCATTATTACAGCAGATTTGTTTAAATCCCACTTGTAAATGCCACTGATTCATTGATAATAGGCATCCCATTTTGTTGTTGTTGTTGTTTCAGACAGACATGCTGTGAACTTTATGCTGAATGAAGGAAAGTGGAAGAATTAAGAAAGCCTGGGACAATAGTGAAAATAATATAAACAGACAGTTTTCTTGTTGTAACAGAATGTATGTATTTGTTGTGACATGCTGCATCAGGGATCATTTTGCAATTAGAGATTTCCATTTAAATCAAGAAGCATTTGTTAAATGAAAAGGTAGAACTACAGACAATTAAATGAACTCCCACATATATTGAGTTCTACCACTGCATCTCAGTTAATCACGGTGAAATGTGTAAGCTCCCTTAATTAGCATAGTCACAGTGAACTGAATTTTATTTCACATCGACTTTCTTTGGGCCTTACCTTTTCTGCAGTTCTTTTTCTCAGACTCTGCAGTATACTGGCAGTCAAGTCTGTTCCACAGAGAATGTAACTTGATTATTCATTTGCAAGCCTATTCCAAAATAGATCATTTTAATGGATGAAGTCTAAATATGCATCAGACCTATTAACACCTGCGTTTATCAGTTTGGCTCTGTGAACAGCAGCAGACTCCACTGGTCCATGGCTAAACAGCACACACTACACTGCCACACCATTTGTTTCTCCAGCTGTTCAGCATGCCCATGTTAACCAAATTCAGTGCTGAAAGACCAGTGCTGTTACTAAATATTGCTTTATTTACTGTACAAAATCCCAAGCTCCTTCTCAGAGGCCATCATACATGCAATGCAGACAGGCCATGATACATCCTGTGCACATTTCCAACCTTCCTCACAGCTCCCAGAACAGAAAACCACAGAAAACTGAAATACTGCTTATTGAAACACAAAACAAAGCAGATAATGCTTTCTCTGTTCACCTTTCCATACAGGCCTCTGCTTTAATTGAAATATTCTTATGGTAGAAGGCCTCAGCCTCCCTCAGCATATCTCTGATATCCCCAATTCATCCAGCACCTCCAGACAGACACAAACTCCAACAGAGAGAAGGGAACTGCTCTCCAGCTTCTGGAAGAGTAAGCCATATTTTTGCCATCTATTTTCCAGAGACAACAACAGGGAAACTGTTGGAGGTCAGGCTATTCCCAGCTCATGGAGCTGCCTAAGGAATGGGGAGGCAAGGAGAGAATGAAGCACAGACACTGACAGCCACTGTTGGTCTCTCTGCACCCCAAAGCCTGTGGGTTTGTTTCTCAGGATGATGTTCATGGAGGGCAGAAAATTTTCTAGCAAATATCCCGGTCCCAGGGAATGGCAGACAGCATGACACGTGTAACAGTGGTATGGTGACACCCTCTCACTGAACATGTCGGTGTCATACTGTCTTAGGATGAAAATAAACACACCAGGGCTTACATCTTACATCTGCACGTTATAGTCACTATATAATGGCACCACACAATGCATATTTATGTTTGTAACAGGCTTCCTCTGAATAAATAGGAACATTTCCTATTATACATCTTGGGGATCAGAGTGCTGAATTTGCTTTTTTCAGCACTGCACATACTTGGCCTCTGTGCCTGTGCTAAGCTATGCTTGTTTGCCTCTAGGTTTCTTCACTTGGCTTGAGAGCTGTGTGTTTTCCTACAATGCTCCCCTGAAGTTATAATGTGAGAGCACTCAGTCAAATGGCAGCAACTCTTTGCATGGGTTTTAGGTGTGAGAGACTGGCTGCTGCAGGAATCCATTATCCTTCAGGACTTTGCCCAGCAGCCCCAGTGCAGTGCCTGGCATTTGCAGTAATGTCCACAGGCTTTGGTGTGCCCTTGCACCTGATGAGCCCTGAAAACTGCTCAGGTTTAGTCTCTCTCTACCCCATTCTCAGTCCTGTTTCTTGGGGGTTGAGGAGGGGAGGGGATCTGACGTTCCCTGTGGCTTTTTTGCCTTTTGAACAGTTCATCCAGCCAGCAACCAGCAGTCTACAGATGAGACTGAGGCTACTGCAGAACATCCAACTCGACTTTTATTGGAAAGTCTCTGAAATATGGACTGTATTTAAAATTGTTTATGATCTGTCATCAGCAAGATCTTCCTCTCCACACACCTCCAGCCCTCTCCGTCTCCCTAGGCAGCCTGTGTGGAGGCTCCCAGCCCAAACAGGAACCACAATCACCACTGCAAGATCAAGCAAGCAATACATCCCTGCACGGAAAGCAGCTCCACTGCACAAATTCATATTTTACATTACATCAGGAGAACAAAAAAAAGAGAGAAAAAAGGAAATGGAGAGGACTGCAGTTAGAGCCATTAATGTTTCATGAAACCTCTCACATCCTTGCTACAACTGACAGGATAAAAAAGATAGTCATTAAAATTCAGATAACAGGATACTGCCTTGGTGTTCTTTATATTAAAATTCTGGGCAGAATTATTGCTTTGCCAAAATATGTGTCTCTCTCTCTATTCTCTTACATCAGTGTCTCAGGAAAGACCTAATACTTCAGCATCAGCAACAAGAGCCTGTATTGCTCATATACTGCAGTTTATTGCCTTATGGGGAAAGGTTTTTGTTATATCACAGGAAGGTGACTGTGGAGCAAGATGTACATGCATGTTTCAAGGTCATTTTTTCCCCTTTGTTAACAAGAAATGTTAACAAATGGAAACACAAAAGTTGGAGAAAAGGACTGAAATACTCATAGGGAAAGTTTCCCTCTACATATGCAAGTTCTGGGAGATGTTTTGAAAAGGAGAAATTTAAGAGCTGCAATTGGGATCCACATATCCACTGTGCTATTCTGCATAGAGTAGTGTTTCCCAGGTGACAAAGAGGCAATGTAAATAAAAATCAGAATTTCTGAGCAGAGCTTGAAACTTTTGAAGCTTTAATTTAATCTAGCTTTTATGAAAATATAAAGGTTTGATTTGTGTTTGTTTTTACACTATTCCCTTATGAAGTCTAGGAGAAAAAGTAAATGCTTTCTCACCATATAAAAAAAGCTTTACATAGCATTCATATTTAGAAGTGAAAAATATCATGAACCAAGAAATGGTTTTACAAAACTTATCTGGTGAAAATAGTTTTCAGACTTTGTTTCAAGCAAACCAACATTAAGTTTTCCCATCCCTTCTCTTTGGGGATTACCAAAATCTTTCTTTCCTAAGCACGGGGTTTTGGTAGAATGCTATAAAACAGAGCAACACACACTGTTTACATTCAGCTGGAGCCCATGATTTATCCCATTGATGTAAAGCCCAAGCTGATTCATTACCCTCCTACTAATTATCACACAACCCAGGCTCACACACCTGGCAGTGATGGCTTTTCCAGACAAGCATGAGCATTAATGAAGAAAGGAAAATTTGTTTCATGAAGAATCAAGTGCACCTTGTCAAAAGATATAGAAGGAAATAATGGGGGGAAACCCCTAGATTTTTCAGAATTTTGCCTTCCTTTATAAAATGTATAATTACTGTTTAGCCTGTGCATCCTGCTTTACATACAGGATAGATACAATTTTACTCGGCACCAGTGGAAATCCTGAACAGATATCGAAAGGACAAGATCTTCACTTAGGTTTCCATTTGCAACTCTTTAATTGTATGTTGTCAACACTGAAGAAGGGCACATGCAACTTTTAAGGTCACTGTATCAAAAAGCATTTGGGACTGAGTGTGCACCTTTGAGTGATCTGCCTTTCCTCCACTGGCAGCTCAAACAATACAGCTTGTTTGTATAGCAAGCAACAAATCCTATAAATAAACTCCAAAACAACAACAAAAGCAAACTGCTTGTGTGACTTACAGCTGTTTCCTGATGATGAACACAGCACGTGTCACTGGTTCAGAAAGATTACCAACCCTCAGTACATGAAGTTCAGGTAGGAGTGATGAGGAAAGTGTCTCTGCTGAAGCCATTTCCCATCCTCAGCAAACACCACGCCTTCCTTCCAGCTCCCAGCTGGGACCCAGCCCTCACTTAAGTGGGCAGGCAACTGCTTCGCTCTCAATCCTTATTCAGAGGCTGCTTATTAGAAATTTATTTCCTGCTTTTAAATAAGGTGCAATCTAGCTTTAGGACCATCCTAAAGAAAAGCTGGAATTATAAATGTGGCCTCGGATTCATGAAAGCCAATAAGAATACAAACACTTGCAAACACTTAGTCTGATTTAAGGTTCAGTACAGAGTGCAACATTTTCTCCATGCACCTTCCCCTCCTTTTAAGGGTTTAGATGAGTTCCGAGTTGTAATCAGGGAAATTTATATTCTGTGCAATTCATATTTTCCTGAAAAGTGTGCTTGAAAACATTTTAAAATATGTCTCTGAATATACAAGAGTAAAAAAATATTTACCTTATACTATGCATGTTATGTAGTTTATGCCATTAAAAAAGAAACTAAAATTTGATAGGGCATTAAATATTTGAATTATTGAGAATGAAAAGCCTATTATTAAAATATAAAGTTACTGTTTTTTTAGGAAGTGCATAAATACACATTGAAAATAAACTTTAACTTCTTGTAATAACAGTAACCTGACATTTCTAGGTGACTGTCCTTACCCTACAGATAGACTCATGCACCAATGCACACTTGGAGGAAGTTGGCATTATCTTTAAAAAAACTTTCTGACACTACCAGAGTCTTGCCTTATCTTTGGAAAGCACTTGTGTTATGTGGGTTACAATGGCAGTACCTTTCTATTAATTTCTGCAAGATGTGTGAAGAGACACAAAAACACACTCATAGATTCTTCCACGCTTTGTCTTTCTAGATTGCACTCATCTTCTGGATTTTTCTTCAAATCTCAGCTCACCCTCTATTTTTGCCAATGTAAAGAATAAATAATATTCCAAGAATAAATAAGAAAGCTTACTGCTGCAAATCTTTTAAAACCAGAAGCTAAAAATGTTATATTTGAAGATTCCAGCAACTTCAAAATTGACCCATATTAAAATGATAAATTTTAAGTTTACACATAGGGACCAAAGATAGTTTGAATTATCATAATTTCCCTGGAAGTTGTATAGAAATAATAGATTAATTTCTTGTGCCAAAAACAAAGATCTGGTGAGGTCTCCATGAGTCCCAGGGTTGGAACTGTCAGCAGAACATGACATACCAATCACTAGCAAGGGGCTGAAACAACTGCTACTCACAAAAGCAGGTTTTATTAGTGAAATGAAGTCAATAAATCCATATGTGCTAATTTGTCATTTGGATATTTGACAGGCATGAGTCTTTGCTAATCTTTTATCCTTAGTAGGATAACTCTAAAGGGTAGGAAAGGGATTTTGACGGGATAACCCTTTAAAATTAATCTACTTTTAGAACATGAAAATTGTTTTAACAAACTGTGCATATTCAGCTGATAAGTAATGCTTAACTAATAATAATGAAGAAATTTCTCTTTGATGAGGGACTAAAGATCCCTGGCAGGACTCATTGTGTTCTGTCTTAGAAACAACAAACGATACATATTAAATACATTTATATGGATCTCAGCCTGCACAGAGGGGCACATCCCTCAAGGGATTGCCAGGAGACCCCATGGTGTCTGTCCTAGGTGTCTTTCCATGTCCAAACTTCCTGAGCATTTCTTCTGCTCAGGCCAAAGTCTGACCACACTCCAATGCAGAAACTAAATGAAGAATTTATTTTAGCCTTACATATCTATCTCTTTCTTTCAGTTTAATTTCTACTTATTTCTCCTTTTTATCGATTTAAGGGTTTCATTATGTGGCAGGGGAAAATATCAAATAAATCCAACCCTCTGCCTCTTTTTGTGGAAGACAAACAAAGCACCAACCCTCACTGTGAGACTCAGAAACAGGAATAGTCACTTCATCGAGTTCAACTTTTCTCTTTGCTTTTCTGTGCCCTAAGAAAGTGACTAAGAACTGCCTCAGGATTTGACACAGCTTAAAAAAGACCAGGTGCCTTTTTTAAAATAGGCATGTGCCTGTCGATACTGGTGCAGGCAAGGAAAAGATAGAAAAGTCCAACCCTTGTGTATGGCCATGGATCATGCTGCTGTTGGAGGAAACAGAGAACTTTAAAGCAAGGAAATTGGAGCTGAACAGGAGGGAAGGAAATGCAGCTCAACCCACTAAATATGTTCATTGGGAGGCTTGTGACAATGCAAATTATATTTTAAAACTTCCGAAGAAAAATCTTCCCGCTTTGCATTTTTTTTCAAATTGAAACATCACAAGAGACCATCACGTGGGAAACAAGCAAGGATTAGCACAATGATGCATATACTAAGTAGATATTATCTGACTTCCCTCCCTTTATAACAATGCCGTAGAAGAGACACAGCTCTGTTAAAAGCATTCCCATCATATCCCCTTGTATTGCCATGACTTATTCACAGATAAGAAAAACTGAATATCTGTACACATGATTTCCAGTCTTCTATCTTCCTAAAATAAGGTTAGAAAACTGCTTGATTAACACAACTACCAAGGAATATATATGATGTTTCTGAAAGTAGCATTTTGTAAGGGACATATAAAACACCATTAAAGAACAGAGACATATTCTCGTGTGCTCTGAAAATACAAAGTTTTGCACGTTGGCTGACTTCTGCAAATCTTGAGGGTAAATGATTTAATTTCTTTTTTGGACGTTGACTCTTGCCTGTTCAATAATATGCACAAAATCCTCAGCTTTGCTAAAAATAACATTTCCTGAGCCCTGCCACTAGGCATTGGTGGGAAGCAGAATTAAAAGAATCAGTCCAGTAAATTGGTCTCCTGCTTATCTGCAGAAGATTTTTCTGGGATACCAAGGACCATGTCTGCAGGTGTGTCAGTGTGTCTGTGGAACAGACACACCTCAGCCCGAGCCACAGCTCTCTCTGGGCTCTACTGCTGACACTGAAGAGGAAAGGAAAGGCAAAGGACTCCCACCTCTAGCCCTGGTATAATTAATCCTTCTTCTCATTTTCCTTTTAAGCCAAAAGGACAGCAAGTGGTGACATTTAAATGACATTCTGCCTGTTTGTAGGATATTTTCCTTGCACACAAGAAGGAAGAAAACATAAATGTGAATAGGCAGGAATTGATAGAGTGAGTTTGAAAGCCGGATGTCTCTGTCTCCTAAGTCCTTAAGTCCCTGACTCTGTTCCCTGATGCTTTCAGATTCCATGGCTTGCTTTTGCAGTGTGACCACAGCAGCTTTGCTCCCCTGGCCAGCCTGCTCTGTGCCATCTCACACAGCCCACTGGCCCACAGCAGTGACCCCGGCAGCTGAGTACACCTCTCAATTCAACCGGAGCCATCATTCCATCTCTCCGCTCCTCACACACCTAGCAGTGTGTGTTTACTTCAGAGACCCCCTAATCAACTCTCCCCAGTAACCCAGCAGTCTGAAAGAGATTTATCTTCCTGTCTCCAGTCCCCATCTGCCAACTCTAAAGTGCAGCCTGTCCATCTGTGACTCTCACTATTAGCTCGTTCCGACAGCCACTTACTTGGAAAAGTACATCAAGACACTAGAGACAGGGAAAGAGAAATGTATCTTAAAAGAAACAAAATAACCAAGCAATGCCTAAATAAGACTGAGGTCAACAGCAGAGTAAGTGAAAATGCAAGCTTCACATTCGTTTCCCCAGAGAACCTGGAAGAAGGAAAAGGAAGTGTAATCTACTACAGCAAATATCCTCACCTCCTTTGGTGGTAGGAATAATCCAGCATTATCTTTCACAAGGAGAAAAATGAGATAAGACAGGCTATTCATTCTTTCTCTAGAGTTTGAAATATCAACTCTCTTTCACTGGCTAAACATTCCCCACCATTCAGTGATTTTCTACCACTGAAGCTGCACTTCTAACAAAGCATTAAGGGTAGCAGTCACCAAAACCAACTACTACTACAATATTCAGCTATGCTACTGCTTTCCTATCAGAAACTTTGATGGAAAGGGTGCTGCACCAAGTCTCTTTGGGGTCTAGCCAAGTTGCTTCAATCCAATTTGACTAGCCACCATTAACAGCCCTTTTATGGCTGTGGTTATTAGAGTTCAGTGGATTAGGGAGGTGATGGTGTATGTTATGGAACATAACTGCTGGTCTCTAGCCTCCCTGATAAATTTTAATCACCCAGTCCCAGTCCGCTTCCTCTCCAGTCTTTCAATTCTGGATTTATCCCCTAAAATTGCTTTCCTTGAGATCTTTACAGCGAGCTAATTGACTTTCTGTTCCTTCTCTTGCACAGTGCATGAATAAGGTCTCTTCAGAGTTCTGCTTGCAGCTCTTTCTTTTTATAAAAGTACTGTATTATATTCATAAACCACCTGGATGGAAGGTTCACAGAAACCACAACAGTATTTAAAGGGGAATAATCATTGAACAAATACTGTGCAACTTTATAAGAGGTCAACTTCATATGAAAATACCTGAGACATATGGCTAGGAAGGAATGGACTGTCATGCTGAAATGGCAAAGCTTTAAGAAAAATTGCAAGAAATATATTCTTTTCTCTTTCTCCTTTTCTCTCCTTCTTAATCTTTTCTCCTCTGTTTTAATATTTGATTATTTGTGAAAGCTATTTCCATAAAAACTTAGATTCCCCCCCAAATTAATTTTACGTATAAATTTCCATTTTGCAAATGTTATAGAAGTTAACATTAATTATTAGAAGTATTTTTGATCATAGGTAGATTTGTTATTTTGTGGTTATTGATAGAGAGATGAGTGTCCAGGATTCCAAGAAGCATCCTGATGCTTTCCTGCTATGGGTAACATAACTCATGGAGTGGGCTTCTGTGGGGAGAAAGGGAATGGAACAGTAAGAGCAACCCATGCTGTAGGCAATCTTGTTCCTGCATATGCATCCAGCAATGAAAAACTATAAAAATGCAAATTTTTCATTGACAATTACACAGACATCGTTATGATTCGGAACCAGAGAGGAAGTGAAGCCATTCTTTCTGCCTTCCCAAAACTTATTTCATTGAATGTCATTTTACATTTTGGACACCACCTCTGCATCCACAAAAGCTGGGTGGGCATCGCTAACATATTTGGCATCAGACATACTCTGTATGTGTATACATATTTTTTATGTAAGGTATAAAAGTATTTTTAATCTGGAATAATGTTCTAGATCTGTGTTTTAATTCTGTGACTACAAAATAGATTTTCCTCCTGGATTTTCTCTTGGTATTTTTTTTTCTTCCACTGGTCTCAGAATTACATAAAACCAACATGTGTGGTATTTGGGCCTTTTTATGTCTTAGCATCATTCAAAAGAAATTTAAACTGCATGTCATGGAAAGGTGAACAACTAAGAAAATGCTCTGCTGCTGTCCCACAGACGTTCCTATACTTCTGCTCCAACTGTCCTTTAACTCTGAAGGAATGGCTGAGCTAGAGCTTACTGCTATTTTCTTCTTATATTGCCATTCAAGATGAGGTCTGATGCTGATTTTAATTTGGGAGAAAATTGTACCTCTAGCACCAAGTTCTCAGTTCAGATCATCTGTGCAAAGGCTTATGCAGGGGCATCTGAGTTATTTCTAATGACCATTTAAATGTCCAGGTTTTCCATTACAGCTATTTTCTCTAAACACCTGAACTGACCATGAGGTTTCCAGGGAACTAGATACTGACAGATTACTTTTTTCCTCCAGTAATATTTTGTAATGCCTCAGGAGTCAGGAAACTTGTCTGCTTACACACTCAGGTGACAGATTTCTTTTTTAAAGTGCATGGTCACTGTGAGGCTCAAAAAAACAAATCTCAAACATTCATTTAATATGCAGATACAGCAGAGCTCAGTGACAAAGAAAAGCTTTGCCTGCTGTCAAATGGGAGAGTGGGCACTTCCTTGAGAACAATGCTCTGCTCCGTGCTGGGTGGGAGACAGCCCTTTGACCAGGAGGTAGGGAACAAAGGAAATAGACTGATTGGACAGGTATGGAGATGTTATCCCTGTTCTCCTGCCTCACAGTCCCTTATGCATCAGGCAGATACAGAGGAGGGAGCAGTAAATACTCCAGATAATCTCAAAATGCCCCTGTGCCAGCAAAATGTGTTCAGGTACTTATTTACTTTAAAAAGACAGATCCCCCCTGTACTCACACTGCTTCCCCTCACAATATCAGGAGGACTTTTAAGCCTTTTTTTCACTCATATCCTGATATTTTAGTAATTAATGTATCTACCATAGCAACACATTTCGAGCTTGAATACATATAGTACATTTATTGTTCTTGGAAACACTCTCAGATACACAGTTCAACTACTTATCTTTCCTATATTGTATTCACAACAGATGTTTTCCCCTTTATACAATAATTACTGGTACTCTGTTCCCATTAGATATGCACCGAGAGAAAAATGATATGATTACTATTTAGTCACTTTTAGCATGAGTAGCCTGCAGGGTTATATTTTATGATGCATTTCTAATTACTGTACCATGATAAAATGATATAGAACAAGTCTAGAGTTGCACCTAACCATCTACCTATGGACAGAATTTTTCAGGGATGACCCTGATGTTCAGTTACTGCTCTGGAAGTCAGCATTGATATCCTGATCCCTTGCTTACTACAGAGATAAGTAAAATCATAACTGAGATATTTTAGGCTATTACAAGAGTCTCAGGAGGAATTAAAATTACAAAATGGTCTGTGAAAAACAAATTCTGTCAAATTGTTGTTAGTCAACTTTTTCTGAGCTTGTCATTCCCTCGTCAACACTCTGAAGGGGCTGCACAGTTTCCTAACTACTGCTCTCAGACATTGAACCTCTCCCTTCCCAGCTCTCTCCAGCTCCTCCAGTTGGGCACATTTAAGCCACATCTTTGCTGCCTGTTTCACTGTAAGACCCTACATGCCAGATGAAGCTGTTTAGGGTGGGATCTCTTGTCAATGCCTGTGGTGTGGATGCCCCTGCAGTGCACCCAGTGCCACAGCTTCACTAGAAATCAAACTCAGCTAAAGCCCTGCACAAGACCCATTCACACCTTGACCTGTTTTTCAGTCGGGACACACACTGCATATAATATAAAAGAAGCTTCCAGTGAGTGCTTTTACCTCAGCCTATTTGAGTAGAGATGTTTCTGTAGTAACATATGGATGAGTCATATCTTACTTTTATCATGAGGGACCCTACATCAGCATAAAAAGGGAAGACCTTACTTGACATTGCTGATTTCTGTAAGAGAAAAGAATGAAAGCTAAAAGGTTTCTTTCCTTGTAGAAAAAAAAAATAAACACAAGCACGCTTTTGACATATATCAGAAAGAGCAAATAAAATGAAAACATGGTCTTTCCCCCTAGAATATCTAACAGCAGGGTGATTAATGTGTTGGAGCTTACAGCACAGAGGAGAGGAATTTGGAGGGTTGCTAATGTTAGAACAAATTATGGCAATTCATAGTCCCTGAACACATGGAAGAAAAATAGCAGTGACATCATTCAAATGCGTTGCAAGTTCTTCAGGAAACTTAACTTAGCCTTTCACCCTGGGATGAAAATCTACAGTTTCAGCTAAAACCTTGTCTACATACTGCATGGGGTGTGCATCCTGTGCATGTGTGCAGTTTTGGATAACATACCCTCCTCTCGGGGCATGGAATCAATGAGACACATCTACCCTCACTTCTGAGACAGAAAATGGATGAGAAAGATGTTCCAGCTCATGAAATATTGCAGACTCCAAAGGAATACCTGTGGATGTCAGAAAATTCCAAGAAAGGAGGCAGAATCAGACTCTGAACTCTGAAAGTAATTTTGGCAGTTTGAGAGCTCTTAACTTTCATAAAGTCTTTGTGAATACTTGTTCTCCTCATGCAAAACAGGGTAGGTTGCATAATGGAAATCACCTGGCACTTTTCGTAGCACTTTGGGCATGAGCATATCTTTTGATATCACTCAAATAAATCATAAGGTATTTAGCAAGGACCTGTTTACTAGAAAGTTGGTCAGAGGAACAGAAAACATCTTGAAAATTGGGTGTTGGTTCAGAAAATACAGACTGGTAGGGAGAAATAAAGACGCAAAAATTCCATATACCTGCATATCTCACTCTTTGCGAAGAAAGAACACGCCACAGATCCATCTATTCTAGGGCTACTGTCAATGGCTGCATTGCAAAAGGTCACCATTGATTTCCAGAAATAATTCAAACGTGGCTCCTGTGACACAGCCTTCTCCATAGCATAAATAATGATGTTTGTGCCCTAAAGCTGAACACACGACTGATAAAGGATATTCAATGGCCACCATAGCCGAGTCACTGGGTTCAGGTGCAAACCTGGCAGTCTCCAGGCCAGCAGTGTGTAATTCAGAGCTCCTCTCTCTCCTGCTGCCTCCCTTGTTCAGAGAAAGAGAGCAGACAGTGACAAAGACAGGGAAAGAGCTGTTTGTGTCCCTGTAGGGAGGCACAGGTGGCTTTAGCCATCCTGTCTGTTTGCCACAGCTCAGCTACAATGTCCTTTTTAAAGACTGGAGGTGAGTATTCACAAGGCCACCGAGGTCACCAAGGTCAGGTGACAGGCTGACCTCTATGCTGCCACCAAAAGAGCTCAGGTGGTGGCCCTGGTGTCAGTTTCTGCAGCTGTACACTGAATACATCCCCTGAGTCTGAACCCTTTTAGTGGTAGTAATTCCGAAAGGGAAGTATGTTAATGGATACTTAAAATACTGCCAAGTCCTTCAAGTACATCCTTGGAATACTGGCCAAGACGTGCAGAAAATTATTCTTTTCCCTAATTTCAGACATGTTGCTTTCATTTTGAGCTTCTGGTTTGAGATCTCTTACCCTCTCCGACCTCTATTTTCTCCAAAATTTAAAAATCATAGATTCAAACCAAACCATCTCTAAAAAACTCCAGGGCTGTTTATGCAAGAACTTCCCAGATGAAACTCCTGCTACCTTTACTAAGAGCATGAGGAGCAGACAGGCACTCACTGGGAGAGACTGGCCTCCAGGTCTTCCTGCCACTTCATATCCTAAAAACTATTGTGATGTGACACAGAGAACTTAAAATAACAACTAATTCCATTTAGAAATAACTGCATTACTCATCACACATTTTCTGGGGTTTGTCCTTTTGTTTTTAATACTGAGGATAGTTGCATAAATATTGCAATGTTTGTTTCTTGATTAACTTTTTTCCTGGCAGTTTATCACTAATATATATTGATGTAACTAAAACTATCAATTAATTTATTAGATTTGTTTAGCTTTTTTTCTTGAAAAAAATTAATGTTGGGGGATATACTTGTTATTCAGGAGGATTTGCTAATATTTTCGGTTTGCAATTTTCTTCACACAGCTTCAATAAGCTTTTGTGTTTAAAATGAAAACAATACTAAACCTATTTTATCTCAAAGTATAGGGTAACCAGATAATATTTTCTTTCAGTCCAATGGATTGGAAGCAATTAAGTTCTCAAATTGTTGCTTTTTAGGAGGAGAACTAAGGAATAAGAACAAAAGAACTTTAAAAACAAACAAACAGTCATACCCTACCTATAAAGGAGGGAGACAATTAAAAGTAATAGCATGATGAGCAAAAGAACCTCCAGAAATAAACTTTTCTTTCACATTTCTTTGATGCCCCAGTCTTGGCTCTCATTGATTTTAGTCAGCAGGCTTTGAGTCATTTTAAAAGTTTCTGAAATAGCTGCACTTGTCATCTTTCCTATTTACCCTGTAAAGTTTATTTTGACCTTTGTATTATAGATCATCTTGGTGTTGGTTTAGCACATTCAGCATCCTTGTCACAAGTCTGCTGCCAGGGTCTGGTGCAGGGGAGTTTACTTTCTCAGACTGGAGTAGGTGACATTTTCAGCCAAACAAACTAAAAAAACCCAAAAGTAAATAGAAATATTCTCTCCAAGTTTTGATCCATCATGGAAAGGTTTGTTTTCATTTCCAGACTCAAAACCACTATGCTCTGGTAGCCAGGGGAAGGAGGGAACACAGTACAAATGAAAACATCTTATTACAGCATTGTCACAACAAATTTGTCACCAACGTCTCCCCCAGCCCCCTTGATCTTTTCACTGAGTGCTACTTCTGTTAAAACTGATTTACTTTTTCATGATATCTATTATTTCTCAAATACAGTGCTTTCATATCAGGAACTCCAGTAGCCTTTAGAAAAGTTTATTTCTTTTTTTTTACAGTGTTGTAATAGTAGATTTTATTTTATGTGGTCTAGATAGTGAGATTTTACTTTGTTGCAAAGACAATATATTTTTACAGATTTAATACTTGTGAAGAAATCCACATTCTCTCAAAGGCTTACTCTTGGAAGTAGATATAGATCCTTTTATTTTCAGTGGTAGAAGTGAAGCATAAAATATGTTAATGAAATAGCAACAGTTTATTTCTATGTCTATAATTAAAAAAAATCTCTAATGAAGTCAACAAAAACATTTGATTGGATTCTATAAAGTCCAGCTCTAATCACCTGGCTACCTCTGATGCTCAATACTGCATTTAATACATTTTACTGTATTACAGATGCCTGCAACATCATGGGTTTTTAAAAAGCATGTGCAACACAAAACAAATCTGACCTAATTTACTGCAGTAAAAACAATCCATTTATATATAGGGATTCATAAATTTGATTGTGGATTTATTTTTTTCATTAATTCATGTGGTGATTTAAAAAGTAAGAAGTAGAAACTATGTCCTATTTACAGGTGTCTAACACATGACTTTCCCTTAAAAATTAAAGCTCCTCCCATTCTCTATCTACTGAATCCATAATGTTAAGCAAATGCCACAGCACAGAAATGCACGGGTGTGCACGTGGATGAAACTTCTATTGACACAAATGAAATTTCAGACATCTAGAGGCAGGATTTAGCCCAGAGTACTCAGTGTGTGGCAGCTCATTTATTCTCATGGCAATGAACTGATGGAGGAGAAAGGCTCTTAATGTGACACAGCAAGCTTAAAGAGCAGGAATGGGAATTCAGGAAGCCATTCAATTGCTTTTTTGAAGATACTCCTACATTTCAACCCTGTGCTCAGCATGGTGGTCCCTGCTCCCTCCAGTCTCCAAAAAGAACTGATTTGTCCTTCAATTACAACTGCAGATGTTGGAGGACCTGTTTTTAGACTATTAAACTCTTCAATTCACAAGCTGTCTATGCAGACTTGTTAAAAAAACGAATTAAAAAAAATTATTTAAAAAGTCCAGAAGAAAAGGTAGAAAAGCTGCAATAGAAGAAAAGAGACCAGGTAAGCCTCAATTTCTCAGACTCATATCACATGACAAATTGCAGAGAAGTACCTTCACTATCACATTCTGTATTTTTTCAAAATTTCATGTTAAATTAAAATAGTTCAGTTAATATATTTTGATTTTGATTCTTAAAATATGGAGTCTTTCTTCTTTAAAGTATAATGCTTGTGCAGCATGCCAGGCAACCTCAGCTTTGGAGACAAAATGTTCTTGCAAGAATATTAGGAAGAAGCTTTCAACCATAATTTCAATAGGAGACACACAAGAATCCTTTGCATCTTGTTTCATTTCTTCTCCTTCCTTGTCCATACATGCACAGAACAGGTTGACAACCTGAGTTAGATTAGTCAAATGAAATAGCAGATAAAACAGGTGATCTGTGGACTTCACCTGATTTAACAACTCGAATCCAAGGGCTAATCCCTAACATCACTACTCTAAATTGCAAACTCTGCTTTCTTTCCTGCAAATTTCAAAGCACTGCACTACCACAAATTAGTTAACATGAGCAAAGAATAGTCCTCACTCTTATTACAACACAGATTTTTCTTCAGAATAAGGTCATAGACTGAACCTTACCCTAATTTTCTGGGAAAATTAAGCCCAGGAATAAAACAAAGATAAAAATATAAAATTCAAAGCAGGTGCAGTAGAAAAGAACAAGACAGAGGAAAGGAAGAGAAGAGGAAGAAAGAGTGGCCCAAATTTTTTCTATTTTTTTTCTACTTAACAACAAGTAGATACCATATTCTGGTGGAGTACCATGTACTTTGACGATAAATTCACAAAAGATACTGGAAAAAGTGAGGACTGGTTGAATTACCAAAAAATCCCAAACCTCACAGTCCAGTTTTTATACCAAAAAATGACAAAAATTTCATTACTAAAACATGGGCACCTTCCTTTTACTTTCTCTGGTGGCAATTCAGACCTTAGCATAACAGTTCCGAAAGCTATTATTTATCTTTGATTTTTTTAATATCTTCCTATTACTGGAAAAAAATATAGACTCTGTCATTAATTAGTTTTCATGCAATTCATTAGGATGGAGTGGAGAAAGTGAGGTACTCCTAAAAGAAAACTGTAGAGAAATTATAGAATTTCCTTAAAAAAAGAGTGTCTGTAGCTTCCAAAACACAATCACAGCTGCAGAATTTCTCACCTCTATTTGCAGAGACCAAGGACTGAGAAACCACCACAGGAAACTGCTTAATGCCCTGTGTCAAAGTGATCTCTTCAGATTTAGAACGAGCAGAAAGGCTGAACTCATGTGAGGACACTTCCACTAGCATTGCTCAATGTTTTATGTGGTGTTCTGGGGAGAGTTGAGAGGTTTTGGTCTCTCTTACTCCCAGAATGGCATTTTTCACCACAGAAAAGAAAACATGTCATGGGCAATAAAATCAATACACTAAAGCATTTCCTGAAAATGCTCAAATATCTGCATCAACTCAAAGACATGCACAGTAAAATGAGAATTTTTATTTGACAGCTGCTCAGCAGGGAAGAATCAAATGGCCAAAGTAATGATAAATATCATTCAAGAGCCCGGTTGTTAGGGCAAGGTATGGAGAGGTATCATATAGGTTACAATGTGCTGCCTTAAATTTTGAAGCCTACAGAGAAAGGGGAGTTGGAAGGTTTGTCAGGAAGAAAGGAAAATAAAGAATGTGCTGAAGTGTTGTGTAAAGGTAGTAAGTTGGAGAACATCAGAAATGTGGCACAAAACGATGCTGTCAGGATGATGCCTGGAGCCAAAGACCCAGTGTCAGTCTGAAAAACACTCACATCTGGAGGAATTTTAACCTAATAGTCAGGAATGGAAGTTCAAGGACACCCTTAGCTCTTCAGCAGCACCTTAAAAAGCCAAACAACAGAAGAACAACAAAGAAGCAAAAAGTGAACTGCTCTGGTTTTATTTCTGTAAAGAATTCAAGATCTCTAGTCACACTGCCAATTATACCAACACAACTAATGACAGTTCTGCATGAGACCTCATGTCCTTTTTTTGTCTCTCTCTCCCTCTCATTCCAAATTCTATTTTTTTTTTTTAATTGAAATATGTTCTGGACTTGACACCAAATGTTTCATGTGTCAGGAAAACATGAATAATGCAGTGGAGTACTATGGTAGTGTGAACTGTTAGAGAAATCACATCTTCTGGTCTTCACTGCATGTCTAGA
Organism: Acridotheres tristis; assembly: GCA_037013685.1. Lineage (NCBI taxonomy): Eukaryota > Metazoa > Chordata > Aves > Passeriformes > Sturnidae > Acridotheres > Acridotheres tristis. Next base: position 8,098,561 of record CM072893.1, on the reverse strand, counting down.
GAAAAATTAGGTCTTAGGTATATTCTTGATGGCAACTAGAGGCTTCAGGACAGGTACTGAAATGTGGATTTCATATGCCATATTAGTTCTGTCAGCACATGTTAAATAACCCTGTGTCCCTCATTCCTGGCCCCTCCACCCCCCATTTGTTTATCCTTCATATGTTGCAACTTCGACCCCCTTGGCATTTTCTCCCTAAAACCTTTCCTCCAATGAGCTGAAGCTAAAACATGGAGCAACAGTGGCTATTGTAGCTATCAATCTATTTTGACAGCAATACCAGAATCTCATATATCAAATATTTGCCGATTAACATTCATCGCTTTTTTGTTTTGCTTGCTTTGCCTTCCAGTACTGTTTTCCAGGGACAGGGCCTTTAGACCTGAGTCATCTTTTCTGATTTTCAAGCAAATATTAAATTTTAGGGGTGTATAAGACTTCTTTTTTTTTCCCCTCCCTCCTCACTTTTGCCTTTTGAAGCAATTTTGCAGCAATGCTTAGCTGATATTCCAGCAAAAACATCCTCCAACTCCCAAGCACAGCACCACAAGAAGCACAGCAGCATTCCCTCTGTGTGGCCACAGGCCATTCTTACATCCTAATTTCTGCTATCTGACACAGTCAAGACCATCAGCCTGTGAAAGTAGAGAAATTAAAGAATATGAGGCTACTGTGTCAGAAAGGTCCTACAAGTTAAAGGATGAAGTATTAGGTGAATTGCCAGGTGAATTCCCATAATTCAGTTTCACCCCTGCATTCTGGACTGTTTCAGTGATTCTGTTCTCATCCTAACACAAGAGGAATACATCCTGCAGTTCTTAGCTACACTCAAATCTGAATTTAGGAATAAGGAGAGAAGAAAAATGTGCTGAGGAAAAGTGGCTGAGATGTAGAGAGCAGCAAGGGAGGTATGAAGATGCTCTCACATCTATGCTGTCATTTCTCTCTCAACTACAGAAGGTACATCCCAAATAAAATCACATACAGTCAGCTAAGACTTCACTTAGGGAAAAAGTGTCACCACCAGATGGGACTGGCAATTCTCCATCAACCCTGAGTCATTTTTTATTTGGTTTGGAGTGACATGGACTTTATATCACACTGATCTGAATGAGGAGCCTCTGCCCTCCCAACTAATCCTCATCATTACACAGAAGAAAGCTCACAGGAAAAAAAGAAGATGAAGGTGAAAATGCTACAGCCAAAATTTGTTTTGTAATAGAATAATATTATTCTGATAGGGCGCATTCTCTTACTTTATGAAGGAGTTTAATGGTGTCTTTTAAGAATAAATAAGTGGGCTACTTGAAAGCATTCTCAAGTTAATATTGCTTTTCTCCTGCTAAGTCTGCTAATTATGGCATTTTTCCATTAACTGAGAATGTAAAGTCCTCAAAATCAATGTTGAGTCAGTTCTCTGAGCTGCAGTAGCCTCTCAGAAGTGCAGCACTGTCAGAGTGTTCTCACTTTGCAGGAACACACTGGCAAAGGGCAGGATTTCTGTGTCTGACTGTGAATTTCTTCCCTGACAAAATGCTTTCAGGAGTGACCAAGCCTCTGCCACCCATTTTCTGCTAAAAAGGATCAACCTGGGTATTTAAATTTCCACAGGAGCACTGCAAGTAGTGTGTAAAGGTATAAGAATGGATCATTAGCCAGCTAGCAGAGGTTTTGGCTTATTCTAGGTTTCATCTTATGAGTATTTGAAGCAGTAAAATTCAGAAGTAACTTATCCAAAGAAGCTACACAGGCAAAGTAATCTACGTTATCTGTGATAATCTCTAGTGAGAAATACCGCCCCATTCCAGCACATTGAATATTTAAAATCACCTCTCTATGATAAGTTTGCATCAAATCCAATGTATTACATGTCACTCCTGAGAGTTTGTCAGCAAAACCCAACTAACGTGTTTGCACTTTCTCATCTATTCTTAGCTCTCTTTTTTATTTATTCTTACATGTACAAAGATGTCTAAAAATCTGAAGCCACTCTGTCAACCAGGCTTGTATCTACAGGATACATGCAAAGCTAACTTCAAAATGAATTTTTAATCATTTCTTTTTAAGGCTGAGAACAGAATGGATCAAACATTGAATATGTTGTAATTTTCCAAGTTGTTCTGGTAGGTTTTTTGACTCTGAAGTGAAGAAATAAGATATTTCTCAGCCCTTAGTTTTTCATCTTCAAAAATATGAAATTCTCCTTGAGAGACGAGTTGTTTTGCTACTGGGTTAAAAAAAAATATCCCCCTCCAAAAAAACAACCCAAGTACAGTCATTTTCTCTTTTCAGAAATACTAAATATAATACTCTATGATCATTACTTTCTGCTGATCTTGAGCGGCACATGGGCTGCCATTTTCATTTCAGGAACGGGGTAGAGAGACAGAGCAGTTTCTCCTGATTTAGTTTATGAACTTCCTTTTTAGAAAACATGGTGACCACCAGAAGACATATTTGAGACTACTGATGACTTCTTGAAACCATGAAATTCCAGGTGTGAGAAAATGGTCACCTTGCCTTTTATCAGGTTAAGAACACACAATAGAGAACAAACAATTACCTCCTGACAATTCTTTTCCTGGCAGAATGTGCAAGACAGACTTTGTGTTGCCAAAACTTCCTGTTCAGGGGTGATATTTAGATTATAAGAATATGCACTAATAATAAATTATTTTTCATCTCCTTAGAGAAACAGCATAGGTCTGAAAGTACACACAGGCACAGAGTCAGCCACTTATGAATATTTAAATAAGATATTACGCTGTTTGTTTATTTTATATTTTAATGTTAAATGATGTGCAAAGAAATCCCTAATATAACATAACTTAGAAATACATATCTTCTAAAGTAAACCAAAACAAAGTCTAAATTGTGCCTGTGATAAGATTATTTCAGCTTACTCGCCCTTTAGGTTACTAAACCTGCTTGTTTATATAAAACTAATATTTATTTTCAATGTATTTAAATTATTTGCAATAGGATACCCTATTAAATAAATTGCATAGAGTTTGAGGGGAGAAGTTCTATTCTGGTATTTTATTTCTAAACTAACAAAAGAGTAAGAGAAATACTGGGCTTTTTCAGCCTCCTGAGATTTCTGATACATTATTTAGTGTGTGGTTTTGTGTTTGTTTTTTTTTATTTTCCTCTCTAACAAATAAACATAAACACAGAAAAATAGCCTACAGGAACAGTTGATTGAACTGGCCAGACACTGATGATAAAAATGAAACTATCAACGGGAAATTGGTGAATTTGAAAATGAGGGATTATCAATGTAGTAATTATGATTTCAAGGAAAAGAAACAAAGAATAATTTCCTCATGTCTTGGAACCCAGAAGTAAAATATTTAGATAATATAGATTCAAATAAATGTTTCCAGTTCTACTGTCACTGTAAAATTTCTGCTTTTTTAGTCTGAAAACACTTCAGTGGAACTTAAATACAATAAGAAATGAGAAACTGAGGATTTTCTTAGAGGGGAAACCATGATTTTGCATCTGCAAGATGAGATGGAAAAGAGAAAGAAACACTTTTGAAATAACACATGGAATGCGATCAGTTCAGAAAGAACTTGAAGCAGGATTGTAGGCAAGAAAGGAAAGAGAATGAGATTAATAGCTCTGTCTATGCAAATCCAGATATTCAAGTTCTTTAATGTTAGAATTCCTTTTTCCAACTCCCCATGATGGATAGCAAATGTTAATACTGGGATTTAATGGAAGAAACCAAAGCCCAGAGTGGAACATTATGGAATTGCTGATATTTAGACACTCTAGACTCCTGGGCAGAGGCAGCCCATCATTGTCCAAAAGGCAGGAGAAAAGTAGTGCACAAGCTCCACAGCCCTGCTCTATACCCATTACAGTGACTTTTTAAAGTAGCACAAACAGTATTTGACATTAATAGGGTAATATGCAGTGATACTTTTCCCAAATTGAGGTTTTACCACTTTGGCAAGGGATGCCAAAAAATTGCAGCGACGAAGAGCGCCTCAGGTCAATGCCAGTGGTGAATGCCATGGTGTGGCTGACTGCCTTCTCCTCAGAAACACTTCACATCTTCATGGAGCCAGGCACAGAAAGGGCCTCAAACCAATAGCAACCTTTCCCTTTCTTAACAGGGCTGAAGTATTCAAGCAAATGTCTGGGACTGGAATTCTCACAGCTATCTCACAGGGATTTATAACCTTTACAAGACTGATAATCCTAAAAGGATTTGTGGGAACTTTGCTGAGCTCCCACATCCAGTGATGCCTGTGGCAATGCTCTACTGCTGAGAGACCTCTGAGACGGGGTTTGCCATGGTGAACTGAGTTCTCACCATTCCTGCGGGAAATTATTTCGTTCCCATTACTGACACTGACAGCATAGCTCTAGGAGATTATTCATTTTGGGATTACAGCTATGGGGCGAGGTGCAAGTCCCCCTTCCTAAAGGAAGCAGTGGATTGGTGTGCTCCTCACACTCCCTCTCAGTGCCCAGTCTGCAGCAGGGAGACCTGAGGGCTGAATTCATTGAACCCTTGCCCCCCAGTGCTGCTTTCACTCCTGGAGTGCCTCTCATCACACAGAAGTGCAGGAGTGAAAAGAAAACTGCAGAAACTCCTAGTACTAGAAGCAGAGGAAAATAGTCACAGAGAGTCACACTTTTTGTCACTGTCTGGTGGTAAAGCCCCTTACCTTCTGGCCAAGACTTTCCACAGCATGTGGCAGTAAACAAGTCTGAATGTGAAAATGCTAATTCATGTGTTCCCCACATATGCCTTTTCCCATCAAGCTGAGCTCTGAACAAAACATCTGTGAGAGAAATTTTGTTTCAAGAAGTGTGAAAGAACATAAAAAAGCAGTGACTTTTTCATTGCCAATGTGTGAAGGAAACAGATCTCAAGCTCCTCTCCTCTTCTGATAATATACTGCGAGTCAGTGGTCTGAAATAATATGTGTATATTACCCAAGCCAAAACTTAATTTTTGAGAGATTTGATGACTCTGTTGATAAGTCAAGATCCATGTTCTCCCATATATGGCTGACAGGTTCAGCCAAGAAGCTTCTCCCCCTCCAGTGCTTGTTACTATCTGAGGAAATAAAAGGACTTGAAAAAAAAAATTACGGTATTCTTGTCTGAAATGTCTTTATAATGAAGCAGCAGAGGATGTGAGAAAATTTAAGATTTTTGCTAGACTAGTCATTTATTTAAAATCAGTGGTGACAGGCCCAGTATGATATAAAGACACCAATTAAATGTTACTCATTTTTACTTGAGTTTTAAATGCTAAAGTTTCATAAAGTTTGCACAGCCACTCAGACAAATAAATAATAAAATCCTAGAGATGCTGGTCTATGGAGGAAGCCCTACTAAAGTAACATTCTTGCCTTATTTGTCCTTACACTTCTTGCAGAATCAAGTATCTTTGCGGGTGGGACGCTGAAAGTCTGATACTCTGGGTCTGTAAGGACTCTTGGGAAGCGTAACAATTTCTGTGGAATCATTGATTTTTGTTGTTGTTGCTTTTTTACCCCAGTCTGAGAAGATTTTAGCAGGTGGATTGTCAGATATAATTGTTTCATGAGAATAAGCTGCAATTAGGATGTCTTCTGTATAGGTTAACTCCCTGACCTCTCCTGGAAGCAGAAGGAAAAGGAGTGGCCCTGTTGAGCTGTTGAAAGCTACCAAACCACCAGCTGGCATTCATACAAATTCCTTCATCAGCTCCACAAAAGCAACTCCTTTATTCCATGTGAGTTGAAGGCTTAGGAGCATGGCTGGAATACATTGTTAATGTCTACAATGGCAGTTCACAGAGTCTGTACACTGCTTAGAATGAGGAATTTCACACATCCTTCTTGCCAAGACATGAATAGGTTGGACTTGGTGATCTCAAAGGTCTTTCCCAACCTAGCTAATTCTGTATTATTCATTCAGCCCCCTTCTTGGTGTCTTCAGCTTGGTGCCATATAGTGAAAATACCTGATACCTGTCTCAGGACCAAACAGCCAGAGATTACCCAGAATGTAAGAACTGTCCCTTCAAACACCATCATGCATGGGTGTGTAGAGATGGATCTCCTCACCATTTTTTCCTCTCATTCAGCTGCAGGGACACCATGTGGAAAGCAGGGACCTGCAGAAAACTGGTCCCTTGTCAAGGCTGATGAGAAATGCAGCAGACAAAGGTGCATTAGTAAAGGAGCAGCTGCCTCCTGGCTGTCTGGGAGGTGCAAGCAAGGAATAAACAGCACAACTGCAGGATCAGAGACAGACCTGGCAACTCCGAACTTGTTGAATACATGAGACAGAACAAGAGTCCAGCTGCTCCCATTAGCTACAGCTTTTCAGTGCCATCACAGAACTAATTCCTTTGTTTACCTCCACTGCTGTTCCTCCCTGACAGAGCAGTGGGAAATGCTGTGTTTATTGTATTGCAGTCTGATCTGTTGGGAAAGTCAGATCTGCCCAGGCTTCAGCTGGGCACCCCACAGGCTGGACTGATGTAAAGAATTGGAGATTGTGAGCCCAAACAGAGCCCAATAAGGCCAGAGTCCAATAGCACGTGGCTCTAGCACAGGTTTTAGCACATATCTTCTTTAGGTCCCACTATGAAGGCTTTATCAATCCTGCCTTTGGCTGAAATAGAGCTCTGCCTAAAGCTCTATCTTCAAATGGAAAAATTGTTTATAAAGGATCACACTCCAAGTTCTTTTAATGAACTGTTTGTCTGAAAAATAGATCCTCACTAGTGAACTTTTGTAAAATTGAAACCATGGGGATAAAAATGCTTTTTTCTACATAATTCCAAATAAAACTCCTAAATGGGCTACTGGTCAAAGAACTGGTATCTAGTTCCAGGAAGAACATTTAGGCTAACAACTGGCAGAGAGGAAGTAGCTTAGTCTGGTGTCTCAGGCTTTTCAGAGTCCAGAGGAGAACAGAATAAATGGTTTCATAGTGTTTTTCTTGTGGGCACATGGAAAAACAGATTCCACTCTTCTTAAAGCTCTCTCTGGAGCCAGGAGTAGAAGGTACATGCTGCAATCTTCTAGGCAATTACAATATTTCAATGCGAAATTATAAAAAAAACAAAAAACAACCCCCAGAAACAAACAAAAACCACAAAAACAAACCAAACAGAGCAAAAGCAAAAACAAACCAAGAAAATTTTATTAAAACAAATAATACCTATGTTTTTAGTTAATCAATAAGTACCAGAAGTGAAGCAAACTTTTCTGGTACGCATTCATCAACTGTGAATTTACTCACAAGGTCAAACATTTGCAAAGGAGGTTATTTTGAAACCTTGGATTACTGCAAAAGCATAGCCTTATCTAAATTAGTTCTGCCCACACTCTCAGCCAATAAATTTCTCCACCTGTTTACATATTGATTTTTTTCCCATCTTTTATTTATTTCAGCTTTGAAAAGAAGAAAGTTTATTAAGAAGGTAACAGGAAATACGAGTTGAAAAAGGTTATATTTTTTTGTCAAATGCCTCTTGAGCTAGATCACCTTACAAACGTAAGTTAAAAGATTTAAAATGTTGACATCTAGTGTAGAATTCTAATTTGACTTATGCAACACATTTTCTCATTCAAAACACAATGCATTATTTCTGTGTTGCAACACCCTGCTGATCTGGATCAGAACCCATGAGCTCTCAGCTCTCTCCTGGGATTTGGAAAAAGAATTGCCTAAAGGATCTTTATTTTTCTAGTCCATCCATTTTGCTTCCCTTTTTCTGAAACAAATAAAGCAGTGCAACATATATTTAGCAGCCCCATGGCCACCCACAAGTAAGTGTGAGAGCTAATAATCAACAGCAGCTTGTGAGATTTCACAGATGGATAATTAAAACGTCTATGTTTAATACTTCATGTTCCCTCTGATTTAAGATGTGGACAGATTTGCATTCCTGTGCAACTCACTGCCAGGGCACTTAACCTCTGATACCACAGTGGAATGGTTCTGCCTCTTGATACTTCTCAGATGTTCACAAATTACTTCTACTGATTTCACCTTGAGCATTTGATCTCATCCAAAGGTGTGGCTTCTCTGAGAGATCAACAGTGTTATACAATCAAATTAATACTCAGATAGGAATACTCAGCTCGTCATTTATCAACTCATTTAGATCACTTTGTGATTAGTTTTTATTTCTGATGAAGCTGTTATCTCACAAACCTTTACAGAACAACAAGTATTAGAGCATTTACTATTCCTTGGAGACTCATTTCTCCTGAACCAGCTCTGGAGAACCAGTTGGGAGACCCAAATCTGCCTGAAAAGACAAGACAGACAATTCTTAGTGTGGACTCAATGCATGCTGGACAAATTTCTGCTTAGCAGCAAGGGCTAAGTGAGCTGTGCAGCAACAAGAGTGCAGCCAGCCCCTTCCTTAGAAAAGGCAGAACCCTTCAGCACCTTCACAATCCTACTGTGGTCTCACTTCTGAGTGCATGGATTTAGGCAGAGGTACTGAATACCAGTGCAGTGTGGTCCATAGCTGAGGCACAGCAACTTTAGTACATGAGTACATAAAAATAGTTATTTTCAAAAACAAGTGCATGAATACATAACGAACAAAACATACCTAGGAACAGACACCCCTCAGAGGTAAGAAAAGATGCAGACACTATAAAAAACCCCCATCCCATATCCCACAGAGTAGCTGCTCTACAGCAAATGTGCTGGTTTTGACTGACCTACTCAAAAGCAGTGTTTTGTCCAAATGTCCTTTCTTGGAGAAACTCTTCCTGCCACAAGTGGCAAGAGAAATGTGACAGATTCAGAGAAACAGGTTAGCATTGAGACCTGCATTTAATTTAACCCACTGCTCCAGTGGTTAGGCTCCAGGGCAAATCATATGGTTTTGTTTTCTCATATTCAATAAACATTTTCAACAGCCTGTGTAGTTTTAGGACTTTGCAAATGGCTGCAAATGCATTAATCATAAGAAAGACATATGAGAAACCCTTCCACTACCTTGTGTACAAAAAGTAGGAGAAACTAGAGTAACTTTATATCTTGCAGGTGCCTTTTGGAAGCACAGAAAGTTTTCTAAAATTGACTTTGCATTGTATCACTGATTGCAAGTCTCTGGATAATAAGTTCTGCTACAGCTTTAATTCTTTGACCTGATAAGGCTCATTGGTTGTCACAGAGCTCTGAAGTGCTGCTCCAAGGTGTTTTCTGGGTAGAGATTTCATTTTAGACAGGACAGGATCAGGGATCAAGAAACTTAGGTCAAAGCATTTAAGCCACTGAATAATGAAGTCAGAGCAGTAGCATCTTACACTGCAATGAATATCATTATTGGATACAAAAGAAAAATAGTCAGCCAAGAGCTCTCTGAGCTGAGTTCCCTGTTGGATTAAACAATTGGATCAGGCTATGGCATCATACCTGCCTTTTAGCAAGACTGAACTCTCCAGCAGCAAGCTTATTGTTTTTGGTCTAGTGCCCAGTGCTCCAGCACATCACCCTTCTGCTGTGAGGGTTGAGTGTTCACTGTGCTTTGAGGCAAGAGCTTTTATTTCAAACTAGACCAGACAGCAGGTCCATACCCAGCCTCCCAGGGTACTCCTGACATCCTGGGACTCACTTGCAAGTCTGAGCTCAATTGCCCTCCTTCAGAGCTGGTTTCTAACACATTGACCAAGTCATTGCAGAAATTCCCTGCCTTCTTTGTTGTGATCTGTACTGGATTTTCTTCTACCTTGAAAGTATTTCCATCTCATCAGCTACCTGGTTTTGTTCTCAGGGTCAATAATCTCTCCCTTGCTGAAAACAGGCATTTTATTTTGGGGCCATGAGTTCTTTTCCATATATGTCACCAACAAGGTTTTTGCTCTTCTTTAGCCACACTGGTGTCCAGATCAATGTGATGACGTTATTATCACCTTGTCCTGACTTTTTGTGCTGTAGCTTAACCTTCTGGTTAGATTCTTCTGCATTACTTTAACTCATAACTCCCAATTTCATTTCAGTGATTTCATAACCTCTTTGAACACACAGCCTTTTGCCTTGAAGGCTTTTTCTGCTGTTCCTAAAATAAACTCCAGATGACTTTTCTACCTGTAACTTGAGGACACTGCTAATATTTAAATGCTTTGGAGTAGCTGACATATTTTCAAAGTTATTTTGAGCTCAAGAGCCTTATTAGAATAGGCACTGCCCTAGGTTTGTTAATCATTCCTCCTTTCCCCAACAGTAATGCCACAGAGCCTCATCTACTCAGCCCTACAATAACAGAACAATCCCAAAGAGTCCTCAAACATCTTTCTTAATCCTCTTAATTTGTTGTTCTTAAGCCATGACTAAGGGAGGCACTTGGCTGTGTCCAGGCACATCCATCACTGCACAAACTGAGGTATTTCTGCAACATGAAATTCCCTCCTCAGCTCCTTGAAAGTTTCTCTGCCATTTCCACACTGGCCCTCCCAGTGTGTCAGCCAGCCCATTTTTTCCTCAGCCAGCTCTGACAATGGCCTCTAAAATATTTTCCTCTTGTCCTGAAACACTTTGCTCCTGTCTTTGAGCTGCCAGCTCACCCAATCTCCATTTCCCACAGAGGCTGACCCTGCTCCCTGTTTATGTGCTGCCTTGGTGAAGACCCCATTTCAAGGTCTTTTTCTCATCCCCCTGGTGCAGGTTCCCAACTCAATCATACTTATTTGCAGACCTATTTTTATCCTTCTCTTAATTCTCCTCAACTTGTATTTGATAACAATTTTAGTGCAGTTTGTACCTAAAAATTACTTTACCATTCTCGCCCTAAGCAGTTTGAGTCCAGGAGCTGGTTTTTTTTATTATTTCCAGTTTTATTTTTTCCAGGATTTTTTTGTATTTCAGCCATGGTTTGCCATCTTCCTTCCATCCCATTACAAGCATTTTCTGTTTCTCCTGATTCGCACTTCATCTTTGAAATTGCAATTAAATCCTTATTTCACCATGGTTTTTGCCAACTGAGATATCCACCCTCGGGTTCTTCCCCAGAAACTCCCATTTCTCCACTTTTCTTCGTTCTCCTGTTACTAACACAATTGGTATTGCAGTGCTGGCTCATTAATCACACCTCTTCTCTTTCCAGTCTTTGGGACCACGCGTTCATCAGCTGCATCTCAAATCTTACTACAGTTCTCACTAGTTTTTCACCTCATTCCTTGTTGTCTACCATAGTATCCTTTATTTCTGCTTTTTTTTTTTTTTCCATTTGCTTATGTGTTGGGAAAAAAACAAACCTGGAAGGCATTAATGTTTCAGGCACACTAACATAGAAGTCCCCTCTTACATCATCTATCCTGATTGCTGTAGTCAGGAGGTTAAATATGGGCTTCAGGTGGTAATAAATGTAATATATGATTCAAAAATTCATCAGTGCTTTCCTGCTATTTTACACGCTCCTCTCTAAAACAGGGGACTTAATTAGAATAAATTGAGCCTATTTTTTTTAACAATAAAGTGTATTTTTGACAGTAATAGTAAAACTACTTGCTACATTTTATTCTGTGACTCATTTTAAGCATACAGTTTGCAGCCACTGCCAGGGCCACTGTTAATTGTGCCTTGTACTATATCTTGAACTCTCCTTGAGGCAGTGCAAGTGTTTAAGTAGGCTAGATTTTCTTTTTAACTTGCCTTCTATCTTCACAAAAAAAATTAATAAGGTCACCTAAAAGAGACAATGAGGCATGTGGAACTCTCTTCTCTCAAGCTTCTTGAAAGAGGTGATTAAATTTCCTTTCTTTCCTGCTATTTCTTCCACCACAAAATACATGCAAGTGTATCTCTTTTCTATTTATCTCAAAACCAGAAGCTGTTACACATCTGCAAACGTAATGTGAGATAGACCCAGAGGCCAAGATCCAAGAGGCCATGTAGGCTGGGTGACAGAAGTTGAAGGAGAACCTGATGGCCTGATGTTTTGCTGTTCATATCATGATTAAAACTATTGTCACAAAAAAAAAAATTAAAAAAAAATTTAAAAAACCATTTCATGGGAAATTAGTATCTGTAGACTGAGAGATTGAGCAGAGATGTAAAACACTAATTCAGAAATTATATAGGGCAAAACTGCTGAGGAAATGCCCCATGATTTTTGAAGCTCTTGGTGAGATTTCTATGCTCACATGGACGTTGAAAGAAAAACTGGAACATTAAATATTTGTTCTGGAAAGTCTTCAAAGACTCTTCCAGTTGAAACAGATTACCTATTACTACAGTATTTAGAGATAAGCAATGGGCACAAAATTACACCCATAAACATTACCTTTTGCTGATTTTGAGATTTCTGGAAACCTATGTTGTGATGACATTTCCTTCCTTTGAGGGCCACAGTCAGGACTAATAAAAGACAAAGATAAAACAGTCAGCTTTCTCAAACCAGTTTTGCTTTCTAAATTCTCTCACTTTTCCAAGTGTGTTTCCTTTTAGCTGATGCAGGTGACCTGCTGACATCCCTCGTTCCTCATGTTACTGGAAATTGCCAGTTGATAAAATCACCAAGACAAGAAGATGGAGTAGGAACCCATTTTGCATGAGCACAGAGAGTTTTACCTTCCAAAGCCTAACAAATCATTATTTTTCTCACAGGTTTTGTTGTTAATCCAAGTTATTTGCAGAAATTTAGAGATCATGGGAAAAGCAAGTTACAGGGTTTTTGGACAAGGACTTAAAAGAGATGTTCCAAATGTGTCAAATCCATTACTTGGGAAACACCTAGTCCAGATTAGAAATTTTTCATTGAAATTGTTTTTCAAAGGTAAACTGAGTTTTGATTGAACTCAATGAGCAGAACTGCAGAAATGTTTGATACCAGTTCGAAATTCATCAGTGGTTTCATTACTAAGTAAAAATATGGAAGGGCTTCCTGGTTTATTCAAGAAATACTCTCTGCAGAGATGAAGAAAAAAGAATTTTCTTTTTTCATTCTAATAACTTTGAAACGTTAGAGATATTTCATCTTCATTTTGCATACATCCAAGCAAGCTAAAGAAAATTAATTTACATAGGAGAGAAAATATTTTTGTCCTAAGATGGTATCCCAAAAGACAGTTTAATATAAAAAAGAATACATTTAGTATATCAACTGATTTTATTCTTTTTTTAAAGGTGATGTGGGTATTGCCAGGAGTCTATAGCCCATTAAAAAATAGCAGCAAAAGCATTAGTGATTGTCTGCATATAACAAGATTTTGCCATATCAACCCTTTGCAGAGATTCAAACAAGTATTTGTGTAATTGTCTTTTTTGCCCTTGTGTCAGAAACAGTCGAAATTTTGCTCAGCCTTTCCCAGCTCTTATTATGCAGCTTCTCCAGAAACAGAATCGTGGCTCAGCTCTGACAGTGTGAGTTCACACTGCAGGAAAGCTTCTGTGCCAGGGCTGCTTCAGCCACAATGCAGCATTTTCCTCCCTGAAGACCCCATATCTGTGAGCACAAATTGGGTAGATAAACTCCTTACCATGGCCACGGCAGAACTCATAAATGCCTGACAGGGACGGATTCCCTGCCACAACACACAGACCCCAGCCTGCCACAGCTGCTTTGTTACCTGTGAAATCTTCAGTACAGGGAACAGTCTGCATCTGACACTTCCCCAGGAAAGACAGACTTGCTTTACTTCCAGCCATGTTTTACATGCAAAGCAGGAATGTTTGATTTATATCACAAAATGTCCTGCAAGTGACAACAGAATAAGAGTGAGCAGCTCACTGGCACGGAGTGGAGAGAGTGTGGAAGGCAGCCACAGGCTGCTTCCTGCCAGCGAGAGGAGGTATCTGGAAGGAAACTCCAGTGAAGACGGATCTTCTATTAGGAAAGAATTTCATTCTGGATCTATGGCTTATCTATTTGCACAAGAGTGTGTATTTCATAAACCAGCTTCTTGCTTTGTGACCAATTACTCTGGGATTTTTATGAGTGCTGTTTTATAAGTACTGCAAAAGCAAAATATTTTAGAATTGAATTATACTCATCTCTTTCAGGAAACATTTTTATTTAGAAATAGATCTTAGCCTTTTCTACAGGGATTAGTTATAAAACAAAAATATTTTATGTACCTATTTAGGTGTGGGATCAATGAAACTTATTTTCATGGCCATTGTGTTGATGCAGTAGTGACTGCCGAATTTGCCTCTGTCTGCAATCCTTAACACTTAATTCAGAAAACTCCATCCTGCTGTAAACTGCAATGCTACAAATTTGGGTTTTAAATGGACATAAGTAACACAGTGAACCCAACACACAGAAAGCTATACTCTGAATGCAGGATTTGTTTGATTTAAAATCCAATCATCAAATTAAAAAAAAAAAGAATACTACAGCAACTTAAGTGTTCTATTTAGAAAAGATACACCATTTTTCAAGGTGCTTTGTATCATGTTGGCTTCATTGTTAGTAACCATTCTGAATCATTCTGTAAAACAGAACAAAAACTAAATTTGGTGTGGACGATGGGAATTTTTGATTCATTCAAATCTGTTTTACAAATTCACTCATTGGTTTAGTGTCACAATCTTCAAAAAGCAGCAGAATGGGTACCAGGCCTGCCCTGTGGCTTCAGAAGCTGGAGGAAAAAGTGTGAGCTGTGGGGAGATTTGTCAAGCCCCAGGAAATCTCACCTCTGTTTTCCATTGTGAGAGAGCAACTTGAGGATCAAAACTACTGCAAATAAACAATGAAAAAAAAAATCTGCTCAGGTGGAAATATTTGCTTCACACCACACAGAAATCTACCTCCCTCCAGCCCTACTCCTTCCTCCTCAAAGAGCTACACCTGTGTCCTACTCCCAGGGAAAGACAGCAATGTCACTAGAAACCCCACTCTACCCAAAAAAAGTAATTAAAAAATCACCTTTATGGAAACTCTTGGCTTACTTTACCTCTAGCTCTCACTACATACATCACTACAGCTCTGTTTAAAGGGAAGAAAAGTAAACTCTTGGAAAAATTCATACATTGCAGTGGTGATGAAGCAGATGCCACAGACAGGGTACTGTAAATTTTAGTTAAGTAATAAAGGTGAGTGATACTAAAAAAAAAAAAAAAAAAAAAAAGAAAGGATACCAATAATAGCATCAGCAAAGGCAAAACCAATAGAAAAATTCCTGCAGCATCTCAACTTTCCTGTAAATGACTGTGCTAATAAAGGACATCGAGAGAATAAAACAAGACGAAATAGAACACTCAAGTCAGAAACATTTCTAAATATTCACTAATATGTTTGAAAAGTTTCCAGACTTTTCACTGGAAACTGACATCTGCCAGTGGCTGTTGGAGCAGGGCAAATCTATTTGCATGTTTCTAGTGCAGAGGCAGTCATGTTCATGGCAGATGTTTGTCAGTCACACTTTACATGCCCCAAAAGAGACGTATTGCCCAATTAAACAAAAAAAATGCATTTAGGGCAACTCTTGGTCACATCTGGCTAAGAGCAGCTGTGTTGGAATAAAGGTAGACAAAATCCCCTGTTATGTAAGAAGCATCAACCTCCCATGAAACATTAAGATGGAAAATTTATTAAATTAATGGTAGTTTGGTTTCTTCTCTCTTCTCCTTGGAAAGATGTTAATTCTTCTCTTATCAAGCAAGAATTGTCTTCAGGTTGGTTTAGGAATTTTTCCCTTCCTAATTTAGCCTAATGTAAGGACCGGATTATTAAAGGAAATGAACATTTCAGCTGCCTAGAAAGGTGACAAAGGAAAGAAAAAAGAAACAAAGGTATGAAGTTAGAACTGACACAGAGAAAGCAGCCAGGTTAAAAATTAATTTGATCATTACATTTACTAAAAAATTCAGAAAATAAGTTTTAGTTAGCTGCTACTATTAAATTTAGAATGACAAGCAAGTGGTAGAGTTAAAAGGGCAAGTCATAGTCCAATATTTACAGAGATTTCTGAGCACTGCACACACCAAGCCTCCATTTCTGCAGCATGTGAACACAGGGCTCTGAGTTAGGAACACTAGGGCAAGCAAGGGATCCTTGAGGTGTCATGGACTTCAAACCCCTCCACCTTTAACAGCCAAAGGTTGAGAAAGAATTCAAAACTTCTACCCCAAGTCCAGGACTGGAGGAAGAATAAGGGTGATGTTTTCCATCTCCCAGCTTCTTAGTATAACTGAATTCCTCCTATCCCATTTAGGAGAAGAATGGGAGAATTGTCTTCAGGTAATTGGTCTAACTGTAGAAGGTCCCCATCTCAAATGTAAAGTGGCTGTAAAATGGGACATACTTTTGCATATTCTGAAGATTTAGATTGGAAAAGAATGCAAAAAATCAATTTCTCTAACTAGAAGTTTAACAGCAGATGAGGGGGCCAAAGGACTGGTCATAGAGGGTTCAGGGAGTGCCTCAAGGATTGCTTTAATTGGCAGATGTATTCGGTTATGAAAATGCACAATTTGCTTTTACTGACACACAGTTGTCTTTTCTCGCTGTGAACAGCTACTTGAAAAGAGGCTGAATACAGCAGATGAACTTATTAGTATTTGTTAATTAAATGCCTGCAGTCACTTCATTTATCATGTTTAAAAGTTTAGAAACACAAAGGCAAAACATAAAACTGATGGACAAGGCTAAGTCAGAGAACTGAAATCATGAAGTATAACTGAAACCAAGACTTCAACCTTTACTGCTCAAGAGCTGCTTCAGATTATGGCCAGAAACAAGAAACCAGAGTGCCCTCTAACAGAGAGATGTTAGTTGGGGATTTCAAAAAGTCCCCACAAAATTCTTCCTTTCTTCCTTAAACTTGCCATCAGCTGTTTCCTTCCTCCTACACTCATCTGCAAATCTCATCCCCTCAATACAAAGAAAAGAACAGAAATCTGTGCTTGTATTTTGCCTTTGGCTGGAATGAGAAAAACTCTTGATAGCAGAAACTCCCTAATTTTTAGTCATTATAATTTGTAATTATTATGGCCACATGCTAATGTATCCCTAAACATCTAAATGAAAGAGAAATTATTTGAAAAAGACTGGAAGGCAGATGCCACCAGCCTAGCAGGTCAATGAAATCAGCTAGTAATTAAAGTTTTCTAAAGAACTCATTCTTTCTGATTTCTTTTCAGCAACTTGAAAAGAAAACACAGAGGGGGTCCTTCCTTTAAATGCAATGATATTCATCAAATCCATTTGTAAATATTAGTTCAGTTAAAACAACACATAA
This sequence comes from Acridotheres tristis, assembly GCA_037013685.1. NCBI lineage: Eukaryota > Metazoa > Chordata > Aves > Passeriformes > Sturnidae > Acridotheres > Acridotheres tristis. The sequence continues at coordinate 8,081,394 of CM072893.1, read as the reverse complement.
GATATAAAATGTAATTAAGTTCTGTATAGATTTCACTTTCATGGAAGACTAAGAACAGCAAGGAAGAAATGATGCTATTCTGTTTCTAGAGCTCATAGGAACCACTAATGATTTCAAAAGCCCACGACTCATCAGCTGCAATTAAAACAATTGCAGTGACAGTGACCTCAGCAGAAGACAAAATATAATTGCATAGGCATCAAAGAGTATAGAGAGATGAAGCTGGAATACAGATCTTACTGATTCATGGGATGCCTAAAAGAATAATTCTCGCCTAGCGTATTTATGAGTTCTTCCTAACATGCAGGTACAGCAAGGATGGCTGGCCAGAAAACAGCAGCTCCAATGCACTGCACATCTCTGGAGGATTTGACTTCTGCTTTGGAAAAAGACATCAGTGTAGACTGTTACTGGAGGGAAAGTAACACAGCCCAGAAGCACAGACCCTGCCAGCAGGTGAGCCATGTGCTGCACACAGCCAGCCTTATGGTCTGGAACATCTCACATGTATTTGTTTGTGCACTTATTATTTTTAGTAATAATGAGCAAGGACATGCTAGCTGCAACAGAACACCTTCCACAGGAAAAAACAGCTTTGTATAATTTCCTTAATTGTAACCCTGATGGGCAGCTACTTTGATTAACTGGCAAGATGAGCAAAACTTTCAATCTTGAAGAACGGTGGAATTAAAAAAGAAAGTTTGTATGTCACTATCTGGCCATTATTCTCAGCTAAACCTCCTTTCCCATTTTATCCCTCAAAATCTTTGCTCTCAGTATCATCTCGTGCAGGTCCATTGTCCTCTCTTCACTTGTTGATTAATCACAGCACAGACTTTGATACTCTTAAACATTTTTTTTCACAGGTTAGACAAATTATCTGCATTTGAATTGTTCTCCTCTCCTCCTTCAGTCTCAAGTTTGCAGCTTCTTTCCTCAGAGCCCTGAGAGCATCATTGCTGCCTTCCCCAATGGGATGTTTAGACCACATGGGCATTTTCTCTTTTCCAGCTAGACCTCCAATGAAAACGATTGCTCTCTTTAACACACAGAAAGAGCAGAAAAGCCATACAAAGTGGCTACATCCCATTGAGGGTGTTACTTGTGAACAAAAAAAAAAAAAAAATTTCCCAGTTAAATAGCTTTGTGCCCAAAAGAGCTTGAAAAAATGCCTTCTAAAAGTCACTGTCCCTTGTATCTGGCTGCTAAGCTGCCAGCATAATCATCCCCTCAGCAATCTCATTTAAAATGAGCCATGTTTGCAAAACCCTACTGTTTCAGCAAACTTGACCTATCCAACCAGAGCAAGTGAGCTGGCAGAGCTAGTCCTCCTTTGGGATGCAATATTGGGCAGCTCACAACTCAGAGAGGACCGATGATCCAAAACCCACTCTTCCTGATCCTCTCCTTTGTCCTTCAGCACTAAGACTTGAGCCCAGCTGAGCCTACCTGTTTGCAGGTAAACCTGACTTGATTAAAACATTATCTTCATTCTGTGTCTCCTCTCCTATTTCCTTGCCATGTTTTCTTAAGTGCCAGAGTACACTGGCTTGTACTGGAAGTGAGATTAGTAGGCACACTTAAAGCATAAAATATGAGATAATCTCTAATGTCTAATTTTTTTTGTTTTGTTTTCCTTCTCTGTTAAATTTGATACTTATCTTTCTAGCTTGGCCTGAATAACCTTTACTGCTGGTAGTAGCCAAGGAAAGGAAAGAAACCCTAAGCCCCTAAACTCATTGTAAAAATTCTAGACTGGAAATTAGGAAATAAATAAATCCAGTAGTCATGCATTTGGACATCTGATATGAAAAAAAGTGAGAGACAAACCATTTTCTGAGACCAGAACTAGACAATAAATCACAAGTAATACAAGGACTTCACCAAAAGAAATTCTGGGAAAAAAACAATTCTCCCTGTTGATATTTCTTGTGGTTTTGACCTTTGTTTGAAATCTGGTTGCTACTTCATGAAAGTTTCTTCCCTAACACCTTTCTGTATAATCTAATAGCTGGATGTCTAAAGGGGTATTTTGAAAAGATGCTTCTAAATTCCTTACTTTCCAAAAGTTTTAAAATCTCAAACTAGACCAGAGAAACTGAAAGCTTTTCTGGCACTTACAAGCAATATTTTTCAACCAGGCCAAAGTCTCTGCAAGCAGAAAGAGAGCTGATGAGTCAAACACCCATGAGATCCACAATGGTCTTTGTTCTCCTAGTCTGTTTTATACAGCAGATGTACAGATACTGGAGGGGTGAGTGGCAAAAAAAAACCCTAAAAGAGATATTCCCACAGTTCCTCGATACCTCAAGGCAGCTATGAAAAGCCACAACTAACACTTACTTCCACAAATACTTTTTTGTTTACAGATAAGCCCTGCAGTCTATCAGCAGGAAGACAATCCCATTTTCAAGCTCGTGTTCTATTCATCAGCAGCAAAGGATAAAGAAAAAAGAATCTTACAGTTAGGTTTGTCTTTACAATCCTAGGTTTCCATTTGGGAGAGACATTCCAGTTCCTAACCAGAACTGGTGCTCAGGTAGAAGCTGAGAAGGGAACTGAGGGAATGAAAAAGGGGATTGCACAAGAAGAGGAGGGATATAATTGTGTCCACCCCCTGCCAGATGCTGTGCCAGCATTTGGCACTCTCAAGTTTAAAATTCTCCCTGCTTGGTGCTTAATGACACATCCTGGACATCCACCATACAAAAACATGAAAAAGTTCTGTTGGATTATAATGGTTACAAGGGAGAACTAAGAAAGCTTGTGGCACACACACAGAAGGCCATGAATTCTTTACTGTGCTTTGATGAAGAAAGAACAAAAAACTAAAGCAGAAAGACTCAGCATCTTTGAAGCTGGCCATTTTGTTAGCTTTTGCCTGTAGCTGTATTTCCTAGTCAGGAATGACAACAGAAACTTTAGATAGTATTCATGTACTTACTTGCAGGAAAAGCCTCCATAGTTACTTGTATAATGAAAGAGATGTTGCCTCTAGATCCAATTAGATAAATTTATCCTATGAATGAATGGACCTTCTAAATACACAATAAAAACAAAAATGCTGATTATGGTGGTAGTATTTTAATCCATGAAGGGAAAAACTGAACAAAGTTCTTAACTAGAAATAAATTATATGTTTGTCGACTTTGTATTAGGAAACACACACATTTTTCTGAGAATTTTTAACCCATGGAATCATCTTCCATCTTTAAGAATTTATTGTGAAGGGAATTGTGGAGCAACTTGAGAAGAAAATGCAGTGAAGATTAAATTCAATTATGGTTTTATCTAAAATGTTCCTATTTGTTTCAGTTGGCTTAAAATCAGGGTCTTAAATTGGGAAATACACTGCTGTGCACTGTGAAATGGAGGAGAACTATGCTCAGGGTACATACACAAAGGTGCTACAGGACTACTGAAATCTGCTGGCTTCTCCTTCTCCACCAAGGTGGATTATGCAGCTTCTTCCCATGTCAGGGTGTGTCTGTCCCACAGCCAGCACGTGTGCCAGTGTCAGTGCTCCCCAAAAGCCCAGGACAGCATCCTTTACAGCTTGTGCTGTGCACGGTGTCCCTGCCTTCCCCAGGGGCTGCCACCCTGCTGACCCGGGGCTTCTGAGCAGGTCCCTGTCCTTTGGCCCAGAGGACCAGCACTCCCTGTAACAGCTGAAGGGTTTCTAAACTGGTGCAAAAATCCCCTGGCTCTTTGTGAGCCCAGTGCAGGACCCAGGTGGAAATCACCTGATACCAGCAAGACACAGCCACGCTCTCCTTAGTCAAGTCCAGCAAGACAACAGCTCTTCCTAGATGCTAATTAATCTCATTTGATGGCTGTCACTGGTAGGCCAGGGGAGTTTCTCTGAAGGGGAATTTGGGCTGGCTGCATAGGAGCAGGTAAGCAGTTTTCTAGCACTTAGTGAGGTGATTCCTGCCCCAGCCCCCAGCTGAACTTCAGATCCCTCATTCTTGCTATGGCTATCATCCTCTGCAACACTGTCATATATTTTTGCTACAGATGCCTCCTCCCTTCCCTCCTCCTCTTTTTTGTGGGAAGCTGCAGTGGTGTCCTAGAGTTCAAACAACCTGCAGTACCTTGGACACATCTTTCAAAACCAACATTTACAATTCATCAGTTTGCCCTGCCCTAGCAGTACACTCAATTTGAACCACAGTTGCCTTGTTCAAAACATCTATCAGCTCACCACTGTATAAAAGAGGGAAAAAAACAAAAAAACCTTCCTTCTAAAACAGCAGGTAGAAAGTAGGTAAAAGATGAGCATAGTGAGCATAGCACTGGCATATTAAAACTCACAAAAGAGCAGACCTAGATGGCCCTGCTGTAGAGGCAATGTTGGTACAGGAAATTTTTGGTTTTCCAAAGGCAGACACATTAAATACAACAAGGAATATTGGCTTTTCTATTTGACTTCAGAACAGCAAGAAACATGTCCTGAATGCGAGCCAACTGCCTGGCAGAATTGAACAGCTGGCTAAATTCTTTAGGCCTACAAAGGTTTTACATTAAAAATTCTACTTAAATTCTACCAGGAGAGAGCCTGCCCAGGCCCAGGTAACCACAGGGGAACACCTCATTCTCTTCGAGGGCAGGGTGTGTCTGCACCCCTGGTTTAGAAGACAGAAGACCCCATCTACAGCTAAGGATGATGTAAGATTTTTCTTCTTTTTCTTCTGCAGCATCTCTAGATGGTTACCCAGTGTTACAAAGGTTATGCATCCAATCCTTTGTGTCACTAACTTGTCCCTTCAAATCCTCCTTTCAGCGACTATTGTGAGTTTTATAGCACATTCTGTAGTTGAAAACCTCACAAATATGGCCTCATTAAGCTGCAGCTAACATTTCAGGGTAAATCATCACTATTATCCTCATTTTAGAACCCAAGGACATAAAATTCACAGAAATAGTGAGACAGGCCATAGAGCAAGTCATTGTCAGAGGCAAGAGCACCACAGTGGTATTCCTCCCCCAGTCCCCATGCTCACATGGAGAGATGTGACATACAACAGCCTGAGCACACGAGTGGCTCTGCACAGGAGCCCTGCTCTGGAGTCACTGGGGGGACATGAAATGTATGTTTATTTACATTACTTCTCCACTGAACTCAGCAGCATTGCAAGTTCAGGCAGAAAAGTACATTTTAAGAAATGATCACATGTGGCATTATCACTGACTCAGAGTGCCAAAATGACTGCATCAATTCATTTCGCATTTGGCAAGTGAGATAAAGGTTTTCATTCTCCTAAACACCCCCACTGCCTCCCAGCACCCCTGTAGTTAATTCATCCTAAGAGCCTGGCTACTATCAGAGCTAAAAACTCCCTTTGGAAACCTAGAACATTCTTAGCACACTTCAAATCCCACCCACTCAACCATAGCCTTGGCTGTGGACACAGCCCTGCCTTCATATCACACACACACACATTCCCTGTCAGCATTGCCAACCAAAAAAGGACCCACGGTGCAACAAACAATAAAAATATCCTCTGTGGACTTTTCAGATTTTCTGTTTGCTTACATAATCACAGTTATTGTTTCTACAGCTTTTCTCAGAAATATTTAATGTAATGTTAAATAATTATGAGAAAATCTTCTTAGTACAAATTCATAATGATGTTATGACTAACTAGAAATATTTATCAAAGCAGTTGCCTTAAGAAAAAGAAAGAAAAACAATCTGTTACAACTACAGCATTACAAAATGTTTGCTTTCTTAGCATTTTATTATAAAAGCCAGATAAAGTAATTAATTTAGTATCTTTTTAATTAAGCATTTTCTTTAGAGTGAATTTTCAACAGAGGTTTATTTATTATACTAAGAAAAGCTGCAAATATTTAATAGAAAATGCGTGTTGTAGCTGATGAAACATTTTCAGTCCATTGTTTCATATTTGGACAATTCAACAAAACAATGAATGCAGATGTGCTTGCAGAACTCAGTACATGAAATGTAAATGAAAAATAGGTTTAAGAATAGGTGGGAAAATTCTCAAGAATGGATGAAATGACATAATGAAAGCCAGAAAATGAGCCATTAAGCCCCTAGTCTTTCCCACTGTATCTTTTTAGATTTGAGGAAATGTGCAAAACTTCCCTGATGGGTAGTAAAACCTTTCTAGGATATTTATTGCTCTGGCTGATGCCTGATGAATTCTGACTGAAATTCCCCTCTCAGTGTATCCTTTGCCTTTTTTCCCATCCCGAGACAACTGGCTCCTCATGCTCCATACATCACACCTAGAGATACCTTGCCCAGGCTCGAGGCTGCCAAGTGAGATGTGTAATTACTGTGTGCCATGATAAACAACCCAGAGGGCTTGGCCTCCAGGTGCCAGTTCCACCCTCAGCAGGAAGCTAAGGGATAAGAAAGGCAAAACAAAATATAATCTGAGCTCGGGTTCATTCCCCAGGCTGAGGTTTGATGGAATGTTTATTCAAGCAGCTGGAATAGCAGGCATGCGCATAAAAGGCAGTATTTGCCATTTATTGTAGCTGTCATTTCACACTAGCACAGTCCTGAGCACAGAATACTGTACGTGTCTTTCAAGCCAAAGTTGGCCTCACATCCCTGTTTCCATGTATGATGTAAGAGGTGTGCACTGCCTCAAACATCTGACACATTTGCTTAAAAGGGTTGACCCAGACAAAGAAATGAATTCAGTGGAAATTGTTTCTTCGTTTGCCTGGCTTGATCCCTCCTCTGTTTTCCCCATCTGTTTGTCTGCTATAGATGTGGCAGCCTTCAAGTTGTCTTTTTCAACCTGCTCCATTTTTCATACTTTTGAGAAAAAGACATAGTGATAAAAGGTTTTCCTTTTTCTTTCTGCAAGGTTTCAAGAGAATCTGTACCCAGGGATTAAACACGCTGTCCTTTGGTGCAGCTATGGGAGCAGGTCTGACTTCTGCAATGAACATTAACCAAGAGCTGAAGTGTTACTCTCATTACCCATTCACGAGTTCAGGTAACTGATGGAAGAATACCAGTTTCCCTTTCTATAAAACAGAAAAAAGTCACATGGGTCATTGCCACAGGCATGGTGTCAGACACTCCTTCTCCACAGACTTTTGCCTGGCACAGCCATCAACTGAGCATTGCTTGGACAGCCAGGCAGCTCAGCTGAAGGGGAAAGGAGGTGAAAGTGCAAAAGATTTAGAAAGAAGCAAAGAAAGAAAATAAAGGGAAGACGAGTTCTTCCTCTCCATGCCTCACAGTATACCTTGCCAACACAGAGCCAGGATCATCTGCTGGTCCCGATGGGACTGAGGCTGGAGGGACCCTCTCTTCCCTACAAAAGGCTCTGGAGTGGAGTTCAGCTTGGAAATATGCTTTACCTTATCATCTCTCAACAGACACCTCTTTCAGAAAAATTAGGTGTTTCTTTAACACCCACAAGTGAGCTGTCTTAATTTACTTTCCACATGATTACACATACTTTCCACTCGACATCCAAATTAAGTAACAAATAAATAAACAACCCAGAACTGACAAACCTCTCAATTTCTCCTACTTCCCCATTTATTTTTCTGCTGCCATTTTGCACTATTGCTTTTAAATGGTTTGTCCATGGTGTGTTTTCAAATGCTACAAGCAAGAGCAGATTTGAAAAACAAGGAAGTTGTACAGTTGGAAAGCTGAAGTGCAATTGGCATACCAATAAATGCCTTGATAGTAACTTCAATACAACTGCACAGATGTGTCTTGTTTGCAGAGCTTCTCTCTTTCACGCTCTCATTTTTTGAAAAACCTTGGTCCCTGCACAGAGGATGAACCAGGAGTGGCCCCCAGTGTTACAAAAGAGGTGGTTAAAAGGGCAAAGACTGGGCAAAGCAATCGCTGATTTCGGAGATACCTTGACTGGTATCTGGGCTATGACTCTGTCTAATCCTCTTAAAACAGGGTAAATATCACCTGCCAAATGAGTGTTAAATACTGTGCTCCCAAGGGATTATCCCTACTGACTCCTTTCCTTTTTTGTTGGATCAGAGAAATGGCATCAGGAAGGAAAAATCAAAAGTTGTCTCATCACTCCATGATGAATGTAGTGGGGAAGAGTTATGTCTGCATTTCTGAAAGTTGTGAGTTTATTACAGAGGCACAGAAATCTCTGTGAAATATCTTAATTGCACAGACATTTGAGCCTGTGTCTCTGCCAGCTCATATCCCAGTTTTGCTGCTCTTGGCCAAGACAGGAGAGGAGCTGTTCTTGCCATCCACAGTTCATCCTAGGGGTAACAGTCGCCCACCGCGCTGCTTCGGGCAGCTCCAGGCAGCACAGAAACTGCAGCCACTTTTCTGTACATCTTCTGAAGCACAGCCCATACCAGATGTCCACACTATCCCAGCAGCTTGTTCCCTGTCACACAGCTCAGCCTCTCAGAAAAATCACATCTGCTCTGGGTCAAGCAACATTGAGGCTACCAGGGGATGCTCTAGCATGATGTCCCATCTCCACAGCTGGGTAAATACGAAAAAGGAATAAATCATCTCTTTTTATTTCTTCATAGTTCTGCCTGGTGGCAGTGACAAATAGTGACAAATACATGAACTCTAACCAGGCATTCTCAGAGAGAAAGCAATGGCATTCATTTTTCACTCGGAAGGAGAGAACCAAGTCTAAAAGTTTGGACATAGATGCCCATCCCTTGCTGTAATCCAAGCCATAAATCCCTGGCCACATATTCCTGTTGTCCAAGCATTATCAGGCCATCAAATGGAGCAGGCACGAGGAGATGGAACATTCCCCAGGATGATGTCTGGTCTAGAAGAGTGTTGCAAGGAGTTGAAAATTTGGCACTGGTGTTTTTGAGTAATGTTATTTTCTTAAACAAAGGAGAATGAATGAAGAGGACTTATTCTATTAAAGGAAAAAAAGAAAAAAATAAAAAAGTCACTGAAAAGTATTGTATTCTGAGGGAAATAAAAAAAATAGGTTTTTGGTCTATGTGAGGTTGAGGTAGAGAAGGATTTAAAATGACCTGCAAATTTTCTGTTGTGTGACCGTATTTTTTAATTCTAACTTTTAATGTTCCAACTTTTCTTTAAAAAGTAGTATTTCAGGAAAAAATATCTTCAAGAAAGACCTTGAAACCATATGCAATTTGATCAAGCCCACAAGGATAAAGCCTAGGGCTTGACTCCTGAGCCCTGGTGAAACTAGCTGAAGTGTTTAAAGCTGCTCCCATACCCTGCTGACCTCCCTGCTCCTTGGCTGGCCTCCCTCACACCTGAAGAAAAGCAGCAGAAGTGAATGTGTGCAAACACCTCAGCCGCTCCCACTCACAGGCTCTTTTACAGTGTGATCTCACCTCTCTGGCCCAATGAGCCTGCAAAGGCAATGACAACATGCTTGCAGTTATGCAGGAGCTGCTGCAGTCATTGATGAGGGGCTGCATATGCTCCTTTCTGCTGACCCTGCTACAGACCTGGCAACTTCTTGCCACAGGGCAGGCAGAACACAGGGCTCGGTAGCACACTGAGCTGCTTCAGCCGGATTCAGCACCCAGGTCCACGGTCCTAGTCTGAACCACGTGTGCATGACAGATTATAACACCAAGAGAAAAGGCACAGGTTTCATCTGGAGGAAGAGTGGGAAATTTTGCACAACTAAATTGCCTTTTGCCTTTTCACAGATTTGTTGAGCTTGGCAATCATTTATCTTTCTGAAGTGTACTGACCACTAATAGTTATTTGCTGGGGAGAGACAGAAACCTAAAGTATGACTAGAGTCTCTGAGCTCCTTCACTCCAAACACTGCCCCTGCAGTGGTTTATTGCACTGACAGGACAAAGGAAGTACATTTGGAGACCCAGTGGATACACCCTCACTGTCCATTAAAAATGGCAAATTCCACCCTGAGCCAGTACACAATCCCCTACTCTCCCTGCTGGAACAGGTTCTACTCAGGCATTCACGGAGGCAGAAGGAAAATGAGAGCATTTCTGCAGCATTTGGTGGGGGCTCAGCTGGGAGAGCACAGCAGGAGGGAAAGCTGGGATGTTCCATAAGGCAGAAAACCAGTCTGACTCTGGGACATGGGCAGGGAAAGCTTAGGTGTTGCCCTGGGCAGTTTTACTGGCTTTTCTAGAAGGAAAGTTATGTAACCTGTACAGCTGTCTCAAGGATCAGAAATGCTGCTTAAATGACTTAATGATTGCTTGGCTAAGGGCTAAAACTCCAAGCTTTTCTCGGAAGCACTGGCTCCTGCCTGGATGCACTATTGAAGTACACACCTTGATATTGGGCAACTGCTGGCCAGATGCAGTAAATAGAACTCTTCTTCCCACAGTTTATCTGCACAGAAAGTGTTTCCTCTTTTTTAAATCCACAGGTGTCTTTCAATTCCTTGGGGTTTAATACCTCTGTAAGCATTAAATCAATCTTTTTCTTTACAATAGACTTTTCAACAGTAACTCTATCTTCCTTAAGTTCAGGCTCAGAAAAATTGACAGATCAAGAGATACTGCACTGGGTGAATGCTGAAACCAAAAGAAAAAAGGGCAGAAAATCTGTACCTGTATCCAGAACTAATTAGATCTGGGGGAATAATGGATTTTTTTTTTTTTTTTTTAATACTTCGGTGGATGAACATAAATTTTAAAAAAGGTTAGATCAAATGCAAATCACTTTACTTATTTTAACTTTTTGGAGTTTTAATTAAGAAAGACAGAAGCCTCTCACTGTACTATGATTTAGGTGATTTTCAATTTTCTGAAATGTTTTGAGGTTTTTTCTTATTAGACCAGCTTTTAAGTGAAATTGTAATGACTTATTGTAATTGGGAAACAATAAGTTCTGTGCAAAGATGTGGAAATGAGAAGTTCCTGCATTTCTGGATTACAATGTAACTTTGGAAATAGCAAAGTAAATTTGAAAGATGCTTTTGCTTTTCCCTGTTCAATTCGGCCTAAATTCCTGAAGTTGTCACACAGCAGTTTTCCTTGGGTGAGCTGTAACAGTGGGTTAGTTTCTCTCACTCTGCAGAGCTTTGAGCATTCCTTAAAGTAGTTCAGGGCCCACATTCTAACCTTGTCACAATCCTGACAAATCCTACTCTGTCCAAAATCAGTGGCTTTGATCCACTTCAAAATGAGCTGCTCATTCCGTGCTTTTTCAGCCCCTTTACCTGTAATCCCCATCCTGTGGAGGAGACATGATAACAAGCTAACCTCTTCTTTTCCAAGTTTTTATTTTCTTGCTGATTTCTCATTTTTATGTTCCTTGTGCTTCTGAGAGATCATTTCCAGTTTTCTGGGTCCCTGATGATGACCGGGATTTGCACATCTCCCAGTTTCTGGCCCTGTTTTGCTCTGTTCTGGTGTAACTCACATTTCCATTATTTGATTCAATCTGTGGCTTTGCCCCCACCTTTCACAGCTCTAGTCTCATGCATGTTCTACTGCACCCCTACTCTTCACTGCCCCAAATTATAACAATACTTTTAAACTTACAAAGGGGAACACAGCATGCATTATTCTGTAGACAAATAAGGCAGGGGTTCTACATAGCACAGATCCAAGTGCAGGGCTTGTAAAATCTATTATCAGATTCCCATCAATCAGTCTGTCTAGAAAGTATTATCCAAATATAATTTGAAGAGGAGCTGGCAACAAACATCCCCAGAATTAAAATCCTCAGGTCAGCTGAATCTCCAGTGAGGTTCTGGGTTCTTCACAGGGTGCCAAGAGGGTTTCCCTGAGTAATCCCATATCACTGGATTCATATGGAAGGGAATCATCTCATAGACTGGTTAGGGGATTATCAAATTCTTTTGTTTTTCCATGAAGAACTATTCCTGGTTTTCGTCATGTGAACTATTTTATATGTAATCTATTGTATTAATCAAGTCCCAGGTAAGTCAAAGACCTAAGTCAGCCTAACAATCTGATTTCCTAAAATATCTGTACATCATCATCATCCTTTTTACAAGATAAGAATTCCATGCCTTGTCTTGCCACTTCAGAGTTTTGGTTTTCTGCAAGACAGCCATTTATCAGGCACATAAGTATTCTGTGCTCCCTGCTCTGCTTTTTCAGGGCTCGAAGGGAACAGTACTTAGTTTTTTTCTTTTCCTCTTTTTAAAAATATTTATTCCTTTTTCTGGAGGAGTGTTAAGGGGCCCGAAATCCCCCCAAAAAGGAAAAAAGAGAAAGGAAAAAAAAATACTTTTTCTGGAATTTTTCTTCACAGCTTTTAGTGATCGCAAAACCGTCTGGTTTTATCAAAAGGAACACAGCCTGAGAATGCTGGGGTTAAGGCCCAGAAGTCCCTGTGGAGGTCTGCTTATCAAAAGGTACAAATATTAGCCTGAAACCAAAAGAGGAGAGAGAAAAGGGAAAGAATATCATGACTTGGGAAAATCAAATTGTGACACTCCATCAAGAGACTGCAGGTGTTCTAACCTCTTCCTCCAGGCTGTTATTTAAACAAAGCCCCATACTCAAAAAGCTCCTAATTCAGAGACCTAATTGGCTTTATTCAAGAAGACATGAAGAAAAGAAAGCAAAAAAACGCAGAGAAAAGACTTTTTTTTGTATTGCTGATCTGTTGAAAAGAAAGTAAATCTCCAAGAAAGGGACAGAAAGACAGAAAGCTCTCCATGGTAAAAATGCAGTCTGAAGTTTATTAGATTATTTCTGAAACACTCTGGATTCACTGGAACTCGCCGAAAGGGTTGGCTGCGGCTGCTGAGTTTGAAATTAAAGATACATCTTTATCTATTGATTAATAATAATGAGTGATTAATGAGTACCTATGTGCACATCACAACACCGTTCTGCTTTGTGCACAGCTTGTTTTCTGTGGTAAATCACACGGCACACTGCTTTCCTCCAGATTCCCCAGAAAGATGAGGAATGATGCAGCCATGTCACTAGTGGTGCAATAAAACCTAAATGATCTCCAGGAAGTTTCCCAGCAAGTAGATGGTATCCCAAACCTGTTACAGGAGTAATTGTTGTTTTAGCTACTAGGAATCTTAATGCTCATAGGAAAAACTCAGATCAAATAAATCTTGACTATATCCTGCACAAATCACTCAAATATGCTGGGATGGCCTTTCATGCTCAAGTGCTATTTTTCAGGATGATTTTATTCACTTCATAGCATTTGGTGTGAAACTTCATGCCACAGAAAATTTTTCCAAACAGCATTATTGTCACTTTGGGTTGACAACTTTGAAGCTTTCCTTTAAAAGGAGGAGGAAAGAATTTCATGTAATGATAAAGGAAATAAAGCACTTCTGTTTGAGGCTAAGTGCAAATCAGTGACTATTGTGGCTTATTAAAAAAACATGCTGTTGATTTCCTGCAAACTTCTAGAAGGAACAAGCCTCCCATCAGCTTACTTTGGGATTACTACTCAGCCTTTCCCCTAAATTAAACTGCAGCTGTACTTAAACACACTTGTGCTTAGAACACCAGTTATAAGCAGCATTCAGGACTATAGGTATTCATACAGGTCAGTGCAATACTACATAAGAATTCCAGTTCTTTCTCCAGGTTTTAACAAGTTTCAGATCCACCCAAACCTGAATCCTCACTGAAATTTAACTCAGCCATTGTAGTCGTTTCTTCACACTATTGACTTGAATATTGACCTAAACTGATTTACATAAGATTGTCTTTATCCTTGGGCAAATTTACATGTTTTGAAATCTGCAACAGACAAGCCAGTATGGTTTTGGCCCAGCACCAGTAGAAAAAGAAATAAAAATTGCAAATACATGGTCATCTGTAATTCACATGGCAGAATTAATTTTATTCATCCAATTAGACTTATTAAATGGAACCTGAAGTCAGGTTTACAATGGCTGTATTTAGTCAGCTGTCCCATAGGGATTGCTGGTGAGGTGACTGTGAGATTAACAGAGTTGTAATAACATTTAAAAGTCTCCCAGGATCTCTCTGTAGGGCAGCAGTGCTGACAGCCTTAGGCTGAGCACTCCCAGAAGTGGTGTTGGTTGCAGTGGGAAAATGCAGTGGGGTAGGTGTTCACTGGCATGAGCAGTGTTGATATTATTGATATCATCTGGCCCGGGGTTATCTGGGCAATTACACTGGAGAGCTCTTCAACACAGAACTTCCATTTTTCCGTGATCTCACTTTGGGCATTATTATCCTTTGTATTTTTTTACAATAATTAGTTTTCAGTGTCCCATTTCAAACATCGCATTCATAAATACACTAATATTGCAAAATTCTGCTGCCAAAGAAGTGGATATTCTCTCCATCTGCATGGCATTCAGCCTGCATCATTTGTCACGTTAGAATACTGCAAATCTGAAATACATCTGTACTGGAAACAAACGTGACGCACACGGGCGAATCAGCGAGGATACACAACATGGACAGTTTGTCATCCCTTGTCAGGGGAAGCACGACCTGCTGATAGTTCCCACACTCATTAATACTCATCTCAGAGCTGCTGCATCACCTGGCAGGACAAACTGTGCCAGGCAGGCAGAGGCCCACAGCTACATTTCTTTTGAACCAGGCTGAGATATGGAAGGACGAGCAGCAGCTGACATCATATATAGTCCAAAGCTAGCCCTGAAAGGAGCAAGTGTGTGTTTTTGATAGTCAGGTTCTACTGAGCAAAGGGAGATGGCTCACATTCAGGGGCAAAGCTTTTTTTAGAGCTTTCAACTCCTGGATTTGCAGACTGGGAGAGGTAGAGTGGGTGGGTATTTGGTCAAAGAAAATTTGTGGATTTTTTCCTGTTTCCAGAGAGGCTGGGAAAATGGGTTTGAAGAGGAACAGCAAACTGAAGGGAAAAAGCAGCAATGCAAGCCTGCATGACAAAGATTTTCTCTGAACCCCAGCCTTCCTGCAAAGGACACCTTCCCAAAAGCACAAAGGAATGACAGCAGATTTTGTGCTAGCTGTGATGTATATGAGAGCAACATGAAGGACAAAGGGGTTTTTAAGTCTATGGTCAAATATACAGTGTTCATCTGTCACTGAACAGCAATACAACCTGATGGTGATTAGGACATCAATGAAGTAATTACCTCCACACCAAAAGGTGACTGGATAGTGTGGTGAACGTTAATACAAAAGGAGGAGAAACAGAGATCCATTCATGTTAATACAAAAGGAGGAGAAACAGAGATCCTTTCATGTCTCTGCCAGATAAATGCATTGCATAAAGCTATCTCTGTATCATTTGGATGTGTTCTTGTAGGTGCATCAGCACTCCCAGCTTTTCATGCCTGGATTTATCAATAGATACTAATCACTAAGCACAAGACACATACTTCAGTTCAGTATTCTCAAATGAGGCCTTAAAAGCAACTCATTTTTTTTCCTTATCCACCATATGATTAGAAGATTTTTTTGGGGGGTGATAGCACTATATAATTGCCACACTTAAATGAAATCAAAGCACAGCTTTTGAAGTCAGTGTAGTGTACACATCTGACAAAAGTGAAAATAATGCTACCTCAAGCCAAGCTGTTTAATTTTCCTTTCTCCTAGCTCACTTTGCTACAAGATGCTTCACCAACACCAGATTGTCCTTAAGCAGTACATAAAGAAAAACAAACTTAAAATACTGTCAAGAATATTTGATGGCTCAAAATCTACTCACCCATTTCCACTACCACAGTGAAGATAACAAAGCAAGCTAATTATACTTAATTCCTCTACCTAAGGCATAATACTCAGGCTGAGCAGACTGGTGATAATCTAACAAGCTGTAATAAAAATCAGGGTATATATCCATATGCATTTGCTATAGGGGCCCCTATATTAATGAAGACTCAGCACTTTGTATTCTCATCACAAAAAAGTCCAAATACATGTGTGTTCTAAAAGCCCACAATGTAAAGAGGAAGATTTTATATTCATAAAATCAGAGGAAGAAAAGAGGAGAATTGATGAATGCCATAGTTCATCTAAAGTATTATCTTTGTGAGTTTTCATGTATCGATTTTGGCAGAAATAGAATCAAACCTTGCCATCACTTACAATGGTAAGAAAGTGTTTAGGTAATGCCTGATTAGGTTTTAGTGTGCAAAACAAAATTGCCTGGGTATTTTGATGGTTATATCCTACCATAGCACAGATGTAATAAAAAGGGAATGACTAATGCAGCAATAAAACAAGTTTTATCAGGTCGTCATTTTGTCACTGATCTAGTGATTTTTACTGAAACATCAAAGCCAAGAGCTTGGCACTGCAACATTCAGTAGCTGCTGGCTTGCATGGTCACAGAGATAAAAAGAGCTTGAGCAAGTCTGGTCTTAGTGTCACTATTATCTGTTTTGACCTTTTTTACAATTTTCGTCAATGCAATTAAACTGTAATTATGTGAAATACACTGAAATCACATGTCAGTGATGCTCACACATCACTTCTGTCATTTAGATTGCTTGAGTTTACTTGGATGAGACTGGTAACTCTGCATGAAGTACTGCTTCAAACTTTGCTTAAGAGAAATACTGAGGTATCTGTTAACCTCAGTTCAGATTTTCCAAGCACTTTCAGAAACCACAACACTGAGAGACCTGTTTAAACAGAACACAGATTTTGTGAGAAAACACGAGTTAGAGAAATGCATGTCATTATGTCCAGTCATTACAGATGAGCTCTGTCTCTGCCCTGGAGGGACAGAGATGGGTTAACAGTTCCCCCTGAGGTCTTCTCCAAACTATGGCTCCCATTTCCCAGTTCTCAGTGGTATCCATAACCTGTCTTCATGGACAAACAGCCTGGAAAATTCAAAAAGCACAAATTTAAAGAGGCAAAAACTGAAAATGGTGGCCAAGCATTGGATTTTAAGTTCTCAGCTCTTCGTATCTGTGGCACTGGCTTTAGCTTCAGTGCATAAGAGAGAGAGGGAGTATTTTGGAAGCACCTGTGCCAAAGGGATCCCAAACACAGACGTCTGAGTCTCAGAGTGGTGCTCAGTCACAACTTTAGCTCCAGGCCACAACTGTGCTAATAGCTCTGTACTAATGAAGGGAAACTTTCCCAAAGATTAGTGCTGCACTTCATCTTCTTTAATAAAATATCTTCTGGAATTATTCATCTCGAACATCACAAAATATCTGGTTTCCTTTAATTCCTTTTTAAAATCCAATGGCCAACAATGAGTCCGTGATTTGCAATTCCTCTCTCATTTCTGTAATCACCCAAACCGTGAATGAATAAATCTGAATTGGAAGAGGATACCATGTAAGGAAAACTAAGCAAATCCAAAAGAAATATCACCTCTGAGGCAAGAACAAAGGGAAGAGAAAAAATAAATGACTGTAGTTTGTACAGTTGGTTTAACCTAACCCAGACATCTCTGCACTGTTCCAGTGCCATTTTTTCTGGTTTCCTTTATTGTCACACTTGTGGGTACAGATACATACAGGCAAATAGCAAGTGTTCCTTTTGCACGCAGGAACAGTCACTCCTGGAAAAGCACAGTTGCAGTGTGCTGAGATGCCTTTAACAGTTTTGTTGTTCAGAATTAGACTCATACTATACTTCCTAGAAATAGAAATAAGGGGAAACAAATTAACAACAAAACCAAACTTTTGGAGATGTCTCTTTAGCTATTATCTGTCTCAGAAATTTGGAAGAAGATTTTCTTTAGCAGTCACCCAGAGGACAATGCAAGAAACTGTTCTTCTTTCACTTGCTTTTTCCCTATTCAGTAATGTCCCCCCACTGTATTAAGAATTACTACTTTAGACATAGTAATAGGGTAGGACCTGTGGCATAAAGCACACTTCTCCTGACTGCCAGTTAGTAGCAGCCAACAGGTTGAGTGGGACTAAGGGAGCTGGGCAAGCCCAGAGGATTGTGCTGTACAGGAAAACGGGAGCTGCACTGCCCAGCTCCTGCAGGCACACTCAGCCTTTTGTCTCCATACACAGGAGATGCACAGCCCTGCTCAGTGCCTGCTCCCTTGGCTGCTTGCCCGTGCTCCAGGCTCAGAAGATGCTCCTCATCACATGGGCCATTTCCTGACCGCTGTGCCTCTCTCTGCAGTTGGAGTCCACAGGTTTTTACCGGCAGGACAATTTAAGGGGCTGCACAAGCCCGCTTGCCATTCCTTCATGTTTGGTGCTACACTGACATCTTGTGGCCCTTAACCCTGGTGAGGCTGTAAACAAGGCCAGCAGATTTCCAAATGTTTCAGCAAGGATGAAGTAACATCAAGTTTGGGAAAACAGCATTGATTTACCTCTCCGTTCCTATCTGTTTGAATTCCTGTTCCAATCTTCGTGTGTCCCTTTTGGTAACAAACTTTTATGTTAAGTATCTCCAATTAAACAACAATCAAGTCAAAAGTAGTAACAAACAGACTGTAAAGCTAAACCAAAATTGCAGCAGGTGAATCCTTTGTGCAGTGGGAAGCAACTTCTCAGTGTGAGGAGAAAGCAGAGTCTATATACAGATACTGCTTTCATATTCTGTTAGCAGGACCTGTCCTTGGTTTTATAGAGGTTTTAAACTTCTGTAGCTATATACACATTACTTCAGCTGTTATTCAAGAAAATCTCCAAGAACAAAACCATATGGGTGATATGGTACTATTTAGCCACCATATTTAATGATCAACAACATGAATAAAAGCAAGAAACCTACTTGGAAACAATGCCAGTAGTTGTATCCACATATTAAAGCTACCTGAAATTAAATCATATGCCTGTTAAGACATAGAGCTGTCATACCCTCATAATATACCCAAATGGAGACTTTCTCTTTCTTTGCCTTTATCTTTATGGGGTGTGGAGAAATAAAACCAGACACTATAGAGCTGGACATAACTCCTTAACCCTAGGTTTTTATAAAGCTACAAACAAAATATGAAAAGGCCTGGAGCTGAAATGCAGTATGGATGATGCAGCAAGTAAAAGGAATTTTAGTATTGGAAAACATGAGAGACCATACTTCAATCCATATTCACTCCTCTAAGCGCTCATCCACCTCAGCTGCAACAGGATCTCTGATGCTGCTGGGTAGGTCAATGCAGAAATATATTCTTTTATAGGATGACTGAAGGGTCTCCTTGGATGCACTGAGCTTTGGAGGCATTGATCTTTCCCGTCAGTAATTACTGTGTTATCTAACTAGCTAGATTAAAAGCTACCAAGCTGAAGTGTTTCAGAGAAGCATCTAGAACTAAGGTCCCATGCCTTATTTATAGGCAAAGTACTCCAGCTAAAATAAATGGGCACTGAATTTAGGGTAAGGGAGGATCTTTACATGCATAGTCAAATAGCTAAATCCAAGTCAATCAATTTAATTTCATATTCCTACTACTATGTCAGGTAAAGTTCCTTTTTTTCTCTAGTAAATTATCAGTGTATAACATTAGACAATTAGAGCATCACAGAAACAATGCAGGAGACACATGAAGAGTCATAACTGCTAAAAGGGCTTCCCTATATAGAAAATAAAGGAAGATCTCACTGAAAAATCTCGCCTAAGGGATTCTACTTCTTTTCTTAGAAAAATACTCAAAGAAAACAAAATGTTTTGTACATTCATCATAGGGTCTGGTGTAATCACTGGCAAAAAGGGAAATTGCAAGGGGACATCTTCCCCTCCTGCAGGAGGGTACAGCAGGAGGGATGTAGGAGAGTAGGACTGTAGGACGGTACAGAACCTTGCATAGGAGACTCCTGAGAATAGGAGCAGGGGAAGAAGGTAAAGAGAGAGAGGACTGACTTGACTGGCGGGCTCCAACTCAGAGCAGGACAGTGAAAAAAATTAGATTAGATTAGATTAGATTAGATCAGATTAGACTATTGAGCCTGGTCCACTTGCTATTGTAGACAACCTATGAAATGAACTGTCCCATAAAACAGTCACATTCATCCCCAAAAGCCATGTTCTGTTTCTACCATGTCAGACTTCCATCCTTTATGTACCAGAACAGGCTTCTCTGGTACAGCCTGTGTTTATTCATTGGCACCCTACCTGCTCTGACTTTTGTGCCAGCACGCTCCTTTCACCCACACAGCTCTCGTCTCTCCTGATGTATTTATAGGCTGTTTCCATATTGTCTCTTACCCTTCATTAGGCTCAAGTGAACAGACAAAGCCCTTCTAATCTCCTCTCATGAGGGCTATCAATGCAGCAGACTGTGCCTGTGGTGCTTCAGAGTTCTCTGGTTTGCACTATGGGTGACAAGAGTTGCAGCTGGATCCCAGATGATCTCTCCAGTGGTGGCAGCACCTCATTCCATTCTCTGCACAGGCAACACTTGGCCCCACTCAGGCTAGGGCATCACTCATCCTCGTTAAGGGCTGTACAGAACAGGCAAGCCCAGGGGCCTCCTTTTCTTTAAGCTGCTTGTTTTCACTCTCTGTTTCATCCTGAACCTATTATTCCAGACCAAAAGATAACCCCGCATGCAGAAGTGCCTTCTAAATAATTTTTTTCCAGCATGCTCATTACTTGTCCTGGGCAGACCTTTTCCTCTTGCAGGTACAGCAGCCCGTCACATCAGATCCCCCTTTGTCACAGGGAGCAGTGCAAACCTGTCTCAGCACAGCAGTCAGGAAAGGCTTCCTGTTCCTGAGACACTGCACACCTAAGGCACGACTTCTTCCTGATGAGCAATGCTACTACCAGCAAAAGCAACTCTGGCAAAGCAAGCATGGCATCCCAAATGGTTGGGATATTGCAATGACAAAATCAGTGGGAACATACTGAGTGTGTTTGGGGTTGAGTCAAATATCCCATATCCCAAATTTCTGTATCAAACAGAAAAACATGCTGTACTAATTCTATCTCCTGGATTGAAAGCCATTTAAGCGATCAGAAATATGGATAGTGATAAGTTGCTACACATCATATTAAAAGAAAAAGTGTCAAGGGTTTCCCACACGAAGTTATTCACTGTTGTGTTTTAGTTTTGTAGCTAAAATGGCAAAAACTTCATTTGAATTTGTTTTAAAAACAACTAAGTTGAAAATTAATTGTAACTAAAAAGGTATTTTCTGTGAGAAAAGTTTCATTGGCACACATATGATATCAGAATTTGATCTAGTATAGCTTTTTTACTTGTCATGTCTATGACAGCCAGAAATAAGGGAAAGAAAATAAAATGTCAGTAGGTTGGAGCATTTTCAAGGGTGAAATTGGAACCCCTTCAACACTTCCAGAACTGAAAAGATGACTTATTTTCCTTCACTTGTTCCGTAAGGTCACAGACTTCGGTGGAGCTAAAATACGAATGAATTTACTGTGTAACTGAGCATGGGATAAAGTTGGCAACTAGAACAAGACTTTAGATACACCAAAAAAATCACTGTCATGCTGTCACACTCTGCTCCTTTTATACTACCCAGCAAACTCTGGCAAACGACTCTGTTGGACATAATCTTAAAACAGAAGTTTCCAGCAGGCTCATGGCAGCTGGAGCTGCCCTCTCCAGTGACACTCAGCCACAGAGAATGCACTGTGAGGGTATAAACCCACTCCTTATCCCAGGCTAGAAACCCTTGAAATATGCCATCAGCAGACACAAGTTAGAACAAGAGTTCTCTTCTTGTTAGATAGAAGTTTTAAAGAAAACAGAAAATCTGAGAAGAAAATCTCACTCTCTTGGAGACATCCACTTATCTTCTGCACTCCAGGAAAAAAACAGACCAGTAAAACTGGCAGTGTGCATAAAAAATAGCCTCAGTACTACACTAATTGAACAGGTTGTAGCAGCTGACAAAAGGACCAGTGGCAGAAGTTATAGAAAGAAAATAATTGGGCTTGATCTTCAAGTCTAACGTTATCTGCAATAGGGATTTCAGAGCAATTCCGCTCTTTAAAAAGCTGCTGGACTGACACATGTTGTGATGCTGTTATCAGACACCAGCAAGTCAGCACAGCATAATCAGAGGCAAAGCCCACTCCAGTTCCTCCCCCTTGCCCTCCTCCCATGGCCTGACCCAGGGTAGGTGAGCAGAAAGCAGACAGCTCTGCTTCCCACACAGCCAGCCTTTGGCCTCCCTCTGACACATCCATGGTGGTGGGAGTGCCCCTGGAAATGTGAATTCTTGTCCCTGGGCCCAGATACTTGCAAAGAGAAAACATCATCCTGTCGTTTGAAAGGAAGATGTAAAAAGAAAGGCATGCAAAAAAAAAAAAAAACAAAAGGGGCAAACACTTGGGAATCCCAGGTTCCCAAGGAAAAACATGGTGGGGCTATATAGCCATTAGAATGGCACAGATGAAGACAAGCACTTCATTAGGAGGGGCAGACTCCCAGCATGGGCCACAGCCAGAAGTAGAGAAAGTGAAATCAGATTCTGGGACCTCAGTGCTTTTCAGCTTTGTGACTGTCAAAAAAGGCCAGACTAGAAGCATGAGAATATTTCGAGTCACAGGGATATGAGCACTATCTGAAGTGCTACTGTTTGCAAACCTATCCTCAGTGGCCTGCTATGAATATTGAACAGAAACATCACCAAATGAACTCATTTGTCACATACTTTTAAACACATCTCTCTATTCTTTTGGAGGGAATTAAAAATATTTTGATGAGCACCGTGCCTGTTCAAAACCAGTTCAACGAAGGGAGAAACAAATTACCACAAATAGCTCTTGTGCCTGAAGAAGATGCACAGCTTCACCCCTCAAAAAAAGCCTTAGTATTTCCTAGGGAAAAAGAGATATAGCTGTGACTCTTTTACCCTGCTCAGTGTGATGTTCTGTGGCACAGTCCCTGGATTAGGCGTGTGAACTCTAATGCTATGTCTTAACAATACAACTGATACTTAAAATACCTTTTTTCAGTGACCTGCTTTAAAACCATTTTCTTTTGAAATTTTCCTTATCAACTTTTCTCCTGCAGAGATTTTCTTATATTTACATTACTTTTTTAACTTCATGGAAGCAAACTTCCTTGAACATTTTTGGTAATGCATCCGTATTATTCTTACTGCATATCATACAGTGATGTCAAACTGTATCCTTAAAGAACATGAACCATTTTCTAGTCTTCCCCTATTTATACTATTATAGCAAAACAGTCATTTTAAGTATAAGAAATCTCAGCTCTGAGATAAAATAAAGCCTCGGAGTGAAGGGGAATATCAGTCTTTTTACTTATTCAATCAGGATATTAGAAGGCTCATACAGGTGGCTAGTGCATTTCCAACTTTCAAAAACTCCAAGTGCTATTGAGGCTGGTACAGTGGCATCCCTGCAGTTATAAGGTGATGTAATGAAGATGAATGCTTCCTGCCACCACTGTGTCCTGGGCAGCTCCCAGCCAGTGCTACAACATGCACCCTGCTCTGGGAAACTCACTGTGAAGCAACAGATTGAAAGGAGCTAAGGAGACCACAGCCATGCTACTTCAGAGAAAAACTTTGTAGGTATTTTATTTTATATGGAAACAGCCTTGAGAGGTTTCTTCTGAAATGCTCTGCTCTAGGCACAAGAGCTGCTTGGAGCAGCCCACCCCACTAGTGTCATACACACCACTGCACACCAGCATCCTCCCCCATCCTGCTAAGCAGCACAGAGGACCTCTCAGTACCTGAACAGAATGATCACATCATTTCTTTTTCTTTCATTTATTTATAATACATGCTGGAACAAGGCTATCTCCATGCCTTTTAGCTGCTACTCTTTCATTCTCTTGAAGTCAAAATGGGCACATGAAGGACGTACTCATCGTCACTAAGCCATAAAACATACTTTTATCTTCTTTTAATACAGATTAATTTGTTTTTCTTATTAATATTCCTACTATTTTGTTTGGATACTATATTGGTTCTAATTGTTATCCAGCTCCCAAAAAGATCCAAAGACTAACTGAGCTGGAAGAGAAAACACTTCTCTTTCTGCTACAGCTGCATCTGCCTCTGGGCAGGGTGGCACAAGTGAGTCAGGCTCTACCACTGTGCCTGCTCTCTCTGCCATGGATATTCAACTACTCCCCCTCTAGCTGGCAGCTTCTGGCACTCCTGAATAAACCAGGGCTAGCTAAAATAAGACAACACAACTTTTCACTCAGTCCATGACTCACCTGGTTCCTGGTTGAGTTAGTATTTAATGTTTAATCTAGGAGAAGTTTAGCCAGGATAAAATTGGGTAGAGGATATATGTCATCACAGAGGTAGCAAAGGGTTTATTAGATGAAGCAATATTGATTTCTGTCACAGTCACTTTTTAATCAGAAAATAAGCTAGGAGATACCCTGAGCACCCTACATGGCTCACTCATGGGGTTTTTTGTTTGATTTTTGTTTTTGTTGGTTTTGTTGTTGCTGTTGTTGTTTTGGTTTTTTGTTGGTTTTTGGTTGGTTGGTTGGTTTTTTGTTTTGTTTTTCTTTTTTTTTTTTTTTTTTTTTTTTATTTTTTATTTTTTTTTTTTTTGGTGAGGATATTCTTTAACCTCAGTAAGGGCTGTTAATTTTGATTTGTTGAAAAAGGGTGACCACTGCCCACAGACTCTCATATTTCAAAGACCAGATTTAGCATAAATATCCTTAGCATTACAACCAGACAAAACCACTAAGCACTTTATGGAAGAAATTCTAAAAACCAGAAAACTTTACCATTTTTTTAATTAAAGCGCAAATTTTTCCATTTTATTCTTTAAATTTTTTCCACTTTCTTCTTTTTCACACAGTCAGCCCAAGAAACCTCCTAATGATCACTCTAGACATGGTCTGAGACACAGCTCAGGAGGTTCAGGTGGCTGTTGTACAAACACCTGTGCTAATGAACAGAAACTCCCTGGGAGCCAGCAGAAGGAAAGACATGTTTTAGACCAGAATTTGCTTTCATGAAAATACTTTAGGAGGGAGGACACAGGCTCTGGAAGTGCTTATTTCTTTCTGGTGGCTCTTAAGTGAGACTTTGATGAGTCTGTGTTTGGTTACCTAAATCCAGCCCCTTTGGCACTAGTCAAAACCATGGACTGCGGTGAAGGAAGAGAACTTGGGGAGTGCCAGAAGGGTTCTTAAGAATAAAAGACTACTCCTAGTTCCAAATGACTGAAGTGGATGAGAAAATAATATTTACCTTCAAAAGAAAACTTTTCTATTGCCTGAATCCCATGTAGTACTTTTCCCTGGTTTTCAACTCAAAGTAAGTATAGATTTTCTAAGCTAAAATTAATTTCCCTGGCACTAGCTATTCAGTGACTTACTTTAGAGTATTTTAGGATTAATCACCACTGTTTTCACATGATGTCAATATTCTGCAATGGAATATGTATGAGGGCAGCTTGACTCTTCTAGAAGTAGCTGCTTTGACCCAGAAAGTCTTAACCAGAGAAGGAAATTATTTTAAATAGCAGAAAGGACAAAGAAACCTCCTTGTAAAAGTTGCATAAAGTAATTTAAAAAAACAATATAGATTTTAACTTAGACCTGTTCCTATAAGACCCATAAAGAAAATCAACCCATAACAATTAATTTAATCTTTTTCTTCTCAAGTTATTAATTTAATGGCAGTTATGGCACAAAAAAAATAAATGGTTCAAATCAGAATTGTACCTCGGCTCACCATATCCATACCAATTGAACATGCAATGAACTTGGTCTCTTGACTTCTGTCTCTTATTCTTGAACCTTTGGGCCCATAAACCAACAAGCAGCAAATTTAGGGCTGTGTCTTTCCACCCCTTCAGCATAAGGCCTGTACTTTGTTTTCTAGAACCTATGTGGCTTAGGGCACATCATGCATGTTATGCTGTCTTAGGAAAACAAAACCGAAAAAGGAAACAAAAAACCCATCTGACAAGCAAGACCGCCAATAACTTGCTTTTGAGTGACCAGCTTGTGAGCCAGGAAAAATATTAAGAATGTGCATAAATGTTTGAATGAATCAATGCACTCATCTCTGTTTTTCTCAGAGCTGGAGTGCAGCCAGTACCTTCCATGGCTAAAAATAGTGCCAGTAGGCAGCTCAGAATG
Source organism: Acridotheres tristis (assembly GCA_037013685.1). NCBI lineage: Eukaryota > Metazoa > Chordata > Aves > Passeriformes > Sturnidae > Acridotheres > Acridotheres tristis. The sequence goes on along the minus strand of CM072893.1, from coordinate 8,055,503 downwards.
ATGCAAATCACCTTCTTTGGTTTTATTTAATATCTCCTGAGTGACGGACAATTCATTCCTTTGGGACGGTACAGAAAATTAGTGGAATTATACCAGCAGAGAGCAGATAAGAATCCAAGAAATTATAAAGGATTAAGTATCATTACTTTGAAAGAAAGACACTTAAATGACTTTTTCCTCCAGCCTTTCTTACCCTTACAGTTTTAAAGACATGAAAAAAGTTCTCCTGGTCATTGGCCATAAAACCCTTTGTCTCATATTTCAGGATAATTTCTGTTTCCTCTTCAAAGCAGTGATTTCTGTAAAAATTCTGTGTATTTGATTATACCCAAGGTCAGCAGCAAAGTCTAAAAAAGCTGTCAACATACTAATGAAATCCCCAAACTTTGCTTTCTCCTTTGTAATCACCAAGGACTCATCTCCATATCCAGTCAGCAAGATAATTGAATATCATGGGTGAAAGAACACGGCCCTGCCAAGCTTCTGGACTGACCTTGAACTCTTTGGCCAGCTCACCATGTACAGCTCCTCTTTGTGTAAGTCCCTGAAGAATAAACTCTGACTAAGCAGATCAATTTCCAACCATCCTTCTCAAGCATTGCATAGAAAGATTCTACAATCTGAGTCATATACTGCAGTGAAATTGGCCCAAAATAATAAGAGCTTGAAGTCAATTTTGATGTTAAGTTTGTTGAATCTGAAGTATGTCATCATCTAATGCCTGGACCTGTGTTGTAATAAGTAGATATGATTATTTTAATATATATATATACATACATATAAAGATAGTACAATAGATGCATACCTCAGACAATATGTTTTTCTGTGACCCTGTTCTCAGATTTTCTTTATATTTCTATGAAAGTGTTATGGGCCTACAGAGTAAACATCATTATTCTTTCATCCACTTTACTCTGCCAAAATGGTGACTAACATAACTATTATGGTCTCATTTATTAAGCAAGATTACACACAGGGTAATCTTAGCAGTAGTTCATCAATCAGGAAGAAATTAGTAGCCAGTTGTTTCCATATTACTGTGCACAGTGATGTGACTGCAGCCGTGGGCCATGCAAACTTAAAGCAAGGCAGACTGAGCAATGTGGTGCTCTGTGCTCCACACCAAGTGCTTCTGAGACACCTCTACTATGGCTAACGTCAAAAACCAAAGGGTCAGTTTTCTCTGGAGAAAATAATGAGAGCAACTCATTGCATAGAACCCAGTGATTTTTTATTTCTTTTTAGTGGGAAATTGCATTATTTCCTACCATCAGCCAGCTCAAGATGCACGAGATTGTCTGTTGTCATTTGCTTCTGTTTGGGTTCCTCCCAGGACAGGGTGACAGCAAGGACTAGTAATCCTGAGAACAGAAGCCCTATTATTTTTCAAAGTACAGAAGACAGAGTTCAAAAAAGCAAGAAGCACTTTTAAGATACCCAGGCATAATTTGCGTGCTCCCCTTGAAAGCAAAATTCATAATTAAAGCTGGCATTTCTGAGTGCCTGCTAGTGCTGGCCATCTTGCTAACAAACAAAGGGGACATGTTTTGTGACACTGGCACACAATCCGTGGGGAAGAGGCAGGGAGCACACATGAGGGATGTGAGATGGCCTAGAGGGAAGCCAGCTGAAAGATGTTTGGGAAACAAAATGGTTATGTAGCCACAGCAGAGACACAGGAGATGAAGCAAGGGTTTTAAGATCACTGCTTTGCTTTCCCACAAGCTTTTCCTTCACTTTGCCTTCCTTCCATTTCCTTCTATATAATGTGGAGGAGCCAATTCTATTTGTTTGTTTTGTTTTGGTGTTTTGGGGTTATTTGTTGTTTGTTTTTTTTAATTCTGAAAGTGAGAACTTGGAAAGAAAGATAACAAAAGAGTGACAGGATTGAATATTCAGAGCAAAACCTCTGCATGGGAGATAGAAAATAATTTGGTTCTCCAAAACCCTGTAATAAAGAATTAAGTAGTAAAATGCATCTGATTGTTATTCAGGTCAATTCCTCAGATAGAAGGATGGAGCAAAACCAGCTTACTTTTCCTATTTTTTTTTTAATAGGTTTTAAGTAGATGGATATTATGGCTTTGGAGATCACTGACATATTTCAGGTCTCACATTGTTATTACTCACTCTGGGCTGTATGAAAAAGGACCTTGTGTAATCCAGTCACGTAAATTACTTCATGTTTTATTGAAAACCTCACCATCACCAGGAAAAGATCTTAAAACAGTCAAAAAGGCATATACCATACAGAATCAAATTTATATACAGTTAATTGCTTTGAAGAAGGAAGAACAAGTCGAACCCACTGAGATTCCAAAGTGTGTTCCCACTAAGTGTGTTAACCTGTTCCGCTTGGTTTCTCAACATGGGAAAGCGAATCAGCATCCACAATTCCTGTCCTCTTGGAGAGGCTTTTCAGAACAGATTATAGCACTACACCTTGTTTCAAGCATTTGTCTGCAAACAAGCAAGAGGGAAGCACCACTGCAATTAACAGGGGTCAGATAGGCTGAAAAGTGGGAATACCCCCGGTATAGGAGATGCTTGCTAGAGCATTCTGGTGGCAGTCTGTAACGTGCTATGACTCACTCACATCCATCTATCCCTTCTTTTCTTCAAAGGGGAAAAAAAGAAAGGCAGGGGAGATGATGAGAAAATCATTCTGTAATTGAAGAGAAATTTCTGCTAAGTATTTCTTACCAAGGCCATGTAATTATTTTATGCAAAATTAAAAAATAGATTAAGGCAAAACAGAGAGAAGACTTTTCATAATATGGAGCATTTGCTTGGAAAGAGATGATATGACAAAGACAAGCATGAGATTCTTCATTCTTCAGTGAGATCTCTGAATTGTTACTATGACTCAGAAATGATGGATAAGGTGGCAGACAAAAGCACTGATGATGAGTGTGGACTTGGAGGCAATCAGATCCCCTTTAAGAGCTTTCCCTGAAAAAATAATTTTTGCACCACCAGCTTTCGGGAGGCAAATCAAATCCCTAAACAGAAAAAAATTAAATCCCTAAACAGAAAAAAAAAAAAGGAAGATCCACCATTTTGAAAGGGATGACATACAGCAAACCCAGGGAAGATAAACAGCATAAAAACACAGGAACATAGATGAAAGAAAAAAGTAATCAGTGTTCAGATCTTAATACAGATAATATTCCTGTGACAAGTAAATACTTCTGGAAAAGAATCAGTTTAGATCCAGCCAGGAGGGACACTCAGACACACTTTCATCTGCTGTCCCACCTGGTAAGCAGAAACAGGGAGCCAGCTCCCCCAGCATCCAGGAGCACTGCCAGGTAGAGAAGAGAGAAATCACAAGGCTCCAGAGAGCAAACTCCTGCCTCTGTGCTTGCTCATAACCTATTAATCTGACAGAGATTCTGATTTAAACCCAACTCTGCTGAGAGCAATCCTCCACGGGTCCACTGGCATAAGGAGCCAGAGACAACTATAGTTGTAGCATGGCATAGTATAAATTATTAGAAGCTGTAACAAATAACAAAATTGGGAGATACAAATAAATGTAGTGATGGAGAAGTAACAGCTTTTCTAAAGAAAATCAGTGTCACAAAGATGTGTTGCACTTTGGTTTTAAAGAGTCAGCATACATCTACAATTTGAAAAAAGTCCTCAACACAGAGCATTCCTGCTGCAAATAAGGCACAAAGCCCCTACACAGACAACTGCCAGCTGTTATTCTGGGCTTCTGAACAAGGCTGAGCATGATTATACACTCAGTTCTCATGCTTTCAAAGGGTTGATGCATTTTGTCCAACTTGCTTTTCTTAGTCATTATCATGTCCCTGTAACACCACATCCCTGAGGGACAAACCCATGTGAAGCAGCAGTGTACAAGAGAATCAAAACCCCAGAGTCGCCTACCACACACACACACCTTCATTCTTCCACCCAAAGCAGGATTGCTTTCTGTGGCTGATTTTCCAATTCTAAAAAAATCTCACCCAGTGTTACACCTCCTTTTGCCCCTGAAAGGCTCATTTGTTAATGCCTTTCAAAAAGTTTTTTCTGGCAGATCATCTCCCTGCTCTCTATGATAAAACTTGTTGTACTAATTTCTCTTCCCCAATGATGTTTATTCCCTCAAATATTTGCAGAACATTGCCAAGTCACCTTGCAATCACTGCTTGGAGCATTCCTATCTCATCTGCAGCTCTTCTGCACACAGCCAGCCAGTTCTTCCAGCCTCCTTTATCATTTGTCATGTTCATCTTGTCAGGTAGTTTCTCTGACCTCTCCTTTCACTTTGTTTTATTAATTTTTCAGCGCACCCCTGTGAGCTAAGTACAGATTAGCAGCCTCCCTCCATCCCTCCCCACTGTGGGACCAGGGAGGAGTTGATTCCCTTGGTGCCACATGAAGGGCAGGACCATGCCTGTGAGAGGCACCTCCTTCCAAGGGAATTAAATGGTGCACTGCAGCACTCAGCAGCCCTTCACTCAGCACCTGTGCTCACATCCAGGTAGCTCTCCATGTCACTTCAGAGCCTGAGTGACCACTGTGGGCATGGAAGATTAGAATTCCTCCCACAGCACTTCTCCCAGCGTGGGTTCAGGGCAAGCACGGTCCCACTGCTCCCCTGGGCTGGGACACTGGCACAGGATGGGACACTGAGCTCATTCCCTTCATTGCTTTGCTGTCTTTCCTGTCTTTCCTGTCTTTCCTGTCTTTCCTGTGTTCCTTGTGCTAGGCTGGGAGAGGTTACTGCACACTTACTTTTTCCTGAACAAAGGTATTATTTATGGTTGAGTGGAAGATAATGGAGTTTTCTGTCTGTGTGGGTATGGCATACCCACTGCATGATTTTCCATTTCATTCATACACTCTGTAACTTCCTTCCTAGCCCTGCAAGAAAATAAAACACATCTGTATTGATAGATACAGATATATCTGGGTTTTTGACAGACCTGGACGTTGCTGGCCTATATAAGATTACATTCATCCCAATTTATCAGAGTAGTGGTTACACATGCGTAGTGAGGAACTCTATTATCCTGTCTTTAATTTACTCTCAAGGAGTTCATCTCTCACAAAATCCATATCAGACCCCCCTTTCTCAATTATTTTAGCCAGGGAGGGGAGAGGTCTTTATCTGATCTGAAAATGGAGCTATTTGGTTCAGCCCAGCCATTAATCCATCTGACAGCTTTCCTATGAAAAAGCAGAATTTTCATCCTACACTCCAATTTATTTCATCATCTGCACTTTCCTTCTCCAACCCTGGTTGGTGGTAATAATGAGAACTGTCTAGAAAAATATATAAACATGGCACATGTGTATAAATACAGATAAAGCAGGTGGCACAGGTGTGAGAAGAAGTGAATTCTGCCTTTACAAGAATTTTTAGCTCAAGCATTTATTTGCCTTATGGAAACTTAAACCAGTCACCATAATTGAAAATATCCCAACACAAATTCCTATTTTTCTCAATAAACAAGCTCTTTATTTTGTTGTGTGTGGAGGGGTTGCTTCCTGGGGGTGGGGGTTAAATCAACAATTGGGTTTAAAATTGGGTTTAAATCAACAATTGATTTGGTTTTATTCTGGTTTTGTATAAATCCCTATCACAATAGTTCTCTGGTCTTAATGAAAAATGCTGTATTGTAATTCCAGAGTAAGATTTACTCATGGTGGTGACCCTCATGGAACAAATGTGGAAAAGAGACAAAGCTGCAATGTGGATATTGAGCTCTCCTGTCTGACCTGCTCCTCTGCAATTATCCTTAGCTGACAGCATCTGACAAGGCTTAGAGTTGGACAAGCAGAAACCTCAGTGAAGAAAGGGTTTTCTTGGTTGTTTTTATTTTTAAGTAAGAAAAACTGATGTATAAGGCAGCTTCCAAAAGAATTTAAATTTTACCCAGTATTAATAATGCTTTAAAAATATTTTTATTAAAAATGCTAAACTTGTGAAACATTTAGCCAAAATGTATTTTAAATAAAATTAATGTTTTGAAATTAATTCGAAATTCTGTTTCTTTTCAAAACATTGGAAGCAGAAGATAATATTTCTCAGGTCCAAAAGAGCATCTCATTTCTAAAGTTAGAAGAATTCTACTAATAAACGTAGGCAACTCTCAGCCACTCAGGCACTCTCACCTACTGCCACCTGGTTCCCTGTTCTTACAGGTGGCAGTTCAGAGACATTTCAAATGAGGTCAGGAAAGGAAAAGAAAGAAGGAATTTTCCCATAATGACATGCTCAGGAAAAGACAAATCAGAGTTTGTACTTTTTCTGCTTCTAGATCTACAGTTTAGCTCCAAAGTCACTTAAAGATAATTTCCATGCATGCAATTGAACACTTACATTTTCATCAGGCTACTTCAATTTCTTAGTTGAAAATGAAAGTATGAAAATGGAAAACATCTCATCCATGCTGGAACATCTCCTCTAGGTATTTGGGAATCCTCTATTTTCTAGCTAGTTTTTGGTCCTGCTGGAACTCCAGATGATGAGACCTCACTGTTCAGTAGATAAGTAAATGGCATAAACCAACCACACTTTGAAACACCTCAGTGGCCATGTCTGAATATTTAAATAAACCAACCCTTTCCATCTCCTGCCAAAGCACCACTGCTGCCATGGCACATTTCCACCTCTACTGACAATACAATTCCTGAGAGGAAAAGTGACAAAGATACAAGGTCAGAAATAGAAATGCAAATATAAACTGCCAAACTTCCCAAATAGCCTGAATATTCTGTCAGTGATGACTATGGTTTAGTCATTTTACACTTTACAAGCCTTTATATTTTTGAGGCATCCTTTCTTGCTTTCTGCCAGTTCTGTAGCAAAAAAAAAAAAAAATCCATGGATGGATTTTTTTTTTAAAGATCCTCAACAACGATGTCTGTTTGCTCCCCATCACACTCTCAGCCTTTTGAACTGACAGTCTCTCAAGTCCTGCTGTGACCGAGCTGCCCTGAAAGTTTGCCACACAACTTATACTTCTTCCTATGCAGAACTTAAAGTCCTTACAGGTCTAGAAATGAGGATGGACTTCTGTTTTATAAGAGAAGCTATATATCAATTTATCAGCAATTTCGTAAAGGCAAACATTAATGAAGATGAAAATTAAAGATACATTTTCAATGACGTCTTCTAGGCCCAGCAAACACTCATAACAAATTCTGGTTCATCTGCTCATGTCTCTCTCATATACAATATTTCTTCTGCACTCCTAACTGGGAAAAGGAGAACAATTTATGATGTGCAAAAAGAGGGACTTCCATTTGTTTATTTCTACAAACACTGCCTAAGTGCATTTCAAACTGAAGGCGGCTCACAGAAATTAATGGTGGCACAAAAATTGAACTAAAAGGATTTACATGGCCTGGATAAATTTTAAACTACTTTAAACATTTTCCTGAAGTAAATTTTCTTCCTTCCACAGAGCAGTATTAAAAGAGGGAGACAAGAAAAAAACAATTAACCCTTCCGAGGAGCTTCCAGGACAAATTCTTAACTAGCTCTGAGATTTCCTTCTTGCTTCCTACAGAAACCCTCTGTTTGATTAAGCTTCTTTGGGTAAACATGTTTATATTTATGTAAAATCTTTTGAAATCAAATGATGAAAATTTGCCTTAACAGTTCTTTTTACAGCAGGACAGGCTTCTTGCAGTACCTGTTTGTTTCTTCTTGGCTTTGACAGGACGTGTTTTCTAAGAACGGAGCCTTGCTCACCCTGCTCAGCAAAATGAGTGACTAGTGGCACCACTGGATATGGAAAGGAGTGAAATGAAGCTTTCTGTGGAAGTGTCACACTGGCAGTGACTGACACAGTCAGAAAGGTTACATCACTGCCTGCAGGTCTCATGTTCCTGGCTCTGGCAAGGGCTGCGTGGGCTATCCCTCTCTAATAGGCATTTTGTCTACCAGCAGTATTAAACATTTTTTTCATAGTCTCCCAACAGCTCCACAGTCCCAAGGGAATAAAACCAAACAACAAAACCCTGACTACATAAATGCAAAAGTATTTTCAAGGCAAATATTTCAAAAGCTATTCAGATTTTCAGAAACATAAGTCTGTATGCAAATGAGTTAAAAACATTAACAGACTTCAAACGTGTTATTTATTTATAAAAAACTTCCTCTTGGCATAGTTACTGCTCTCTTTCATGACTTTGTTCATCAGGCACCTATGCCCTGCAACAAACAAACATTTTTATACACTTACCTCAAATCAAAGATAGCATTATCTGTTATCTGAAAAGAATGTATGACAAGCAGGGATTGCTACTAATGGTCCATTACAGATTTTGTCTTTAATCACTAAAGTATATCCCTACTTTACAGAAGAAAAACGAACAAAGTGGTGAAGATTGCACTGGTGCCAAAACCAGCCTGTCCTGCTGTGATGCCCCTCATGTTGCATCTGCACTAGGGCCAGAACTGTGAGCTTTCAAAGCTTATGGCACACTCCATTTTCTTTCCACTTTGTGGCCTGGACCTTGCAGCATTAAACTCATACCTAACATAAATGCTGCACCAACTACTACAACTGCCTGCAAGTCTTGACAAATATAAAGCCTAAAAGCAGGACTTTTTTTTTTTCTTTTTTCCAGTCTGAAAATTCTTTTTGCTTCTTGGAAATAATTTCCTTCAAAAATCATAATCCCCATCTCAAGGGGACTTTCTAGTAGTTATCTCATTTTTGAGCTACTTCATTACTTATCCTTCCTTTTTGCCTCCCCCCTCACACTGTCTCCCTTTCCCATAACATGCATCATCAAATTTACAGAATGGAAACCACTTAAGACACCAAATTATTGCTGAAGGTGAACAGGACATGAAAGTCAAGTACCATGCTCTGCCTGCATTTTGGGATTCCTCAGGTAACACATTCTGTATTTTACTCATCAAAATGTCATGCTCAGAAAGTTGCACGGCCTGGAGAATAGGGGAAACAACAGAAAGGAGAGAGGAAGAAAAGGCTTGACCCTCGTGCTATTGCTCATGTTTGCCTATAAGAAATTGGAAAAAGATTTCTGAGTCTGACAGCAATCACAGCCATCTCGACAGTGTCTAACGAATGAATAATGTGTTGTCAGCTCAAAAAAAAGCCCAAACCTGCTTGTCTCCAAAGGCCATTTTACAGCTGGCATATATATCTGACATGAGGGAAAGAGAGATTGCATCATCTCAGATATATGACACTCGCTGGGAATGCAGCTGCTTGCTGGAGTGACTTCCATGATAAACATGTCACTTCTGCAGAAAATTGATGGCAGCCAGAATTGTCATTTCTCTAATTCATTTTTCCCAGTCACTTTGTCCTCCTGGATCCAACGTGCTTTGTAGATTGAGATTCAACACATCTATTGATTTTCTTAGTGTATAAAGGGAAAAATATTTTTAAAGTTTCTGACTGAACGGGGTCAAAAACATTTTTGTACTTTGATTTTTTCCATTTCAATAAAATGAATTAAAGTTGAGGAAAGAAAGATTGAGACATTTAAACTTTAGAGACAAAAGCCTGATTTTGATCAAATAAAGTACCTTTGAGAATAGTAAGTCCTGTTAACATGCAGTTTAATACTACTTGGTTATAGCAGTATTTTGTTTGTTCTTGCCTTTAAACAGAAACATAATCCAGTCTGTGCATATAGATTTCTCTTCAGATGCTTGGGAGTAGTTAAAGTTTCTAACTGTGCCCAAATATAATCCTCATAACTCATAACAGTATTTAAATCTTTACAAAAGGAGGGTTTTTTTTCACAGGGTTATAGATAATTTGGGTCAGTATAGCCTATTCTGGGCTATGAGCATGTCAGAGTATCTCCTTTGATTTCTCTCATATGGAGTGACACTGTCTGCCAGGGTAATGCATCTCCTTACAAATTTCTGCCTTTTCACTGGACACTCCTGCTAACTACCCAATATATCTGATCGATTCAAGGTTGGTATTTAGAAAGAAAAAACAAAAGAACAAAGAAAACACACACAGCTTTCTCCTTTTTTTTTTTTTTTGTGCTTGTCTGCTAGATCAGTGGAGCTTTGCTGCTCTGTTTACAACATTGCTTACACTTTTGTGGCACAAAACAGATCTTGAAGAATCCCACTTTTGTGTTTCTGGCTTCCCTGCAGGAGAAGGCAGCAGCAGCTCAGCCAGGATGAGGAGAGGAAAGCTGTGCTGCTGCTTCCTCCCAAACCTGTCCTTGTGGCACTGTCCTAGCCACAGCAGCAGCGTGGGGAGGGAGCAGGGACAGACTGCAGAGTGTCACACATTCAGCTCTGCAAACCTCCACAGGCCGAGATGAAGTGCAGAGTCGCAGCTCTGCCCACAGGGGTGCCTTGTCAAGTCAGATCAGTGCAGGGCTCTGGGCTGGACCTCCACCAGTTATACAGAACACTGTCCACAGGAGCTCCTGGCCAGTGCTACACAACAAGGGCTGGCTTCAGAGCTGACCACAGCTCTGTTTCCCCCAGAACTGTGGGGGGAAGAGATGCAGTGAGTTCACCCTTCTCATCTCTCCCGAGCTTTCCCCAGGTCATTGCCAGAGCGAAACCCTCCTCTTTGCTGCATGCTAATGCGGGAAGCACTGGATATAAATTGCCAGTGTGACACAAAGGATGTCCTTTTCACCCTTTTCTTCATATTTTTCTTCCAGTGCTTGCCCCAGAGTGTGACTCCTGCTTTCCTTTCCATGACAGTTACATCTGTCAAACCTGTCACATATTGCATTTATTCATATTTTTTAGCAAAAGCTAAAGCAGGTGCTACAGATTTTTCCTTGATTAGTGCAACGTGTTGATATTGTTTCTTGATACTTCACAAAGGAAAGAGAGAGAATGAAAGATAAAAAGAGAAAGGGAGAACAGAGGCAACATTAGATGAGATAAACGGCTTTAGAGTACCTTGCTCTGCTGATGGCTTCCATCAGACATGCCCAGCAAGGTAAAAGAGGCATTTTTTCAAACAGATGGTCTCAATGTCTTTAGAGCATTACGGCTCAGAGCAGCAGCATAGCTCACTGCCACACGCTGGGGAGGAGCTGTGCCATGAAGGAGACACACTCAATTTACCTGCCCGCCTTAACAGCATCTGAATGTCTGCTCTGCTGAGGTGTTAAACTGCACCTGAGTGAAAGGCAGCTGCTAGAGGGACACTGCTGAGGGTACGGGCAAGAAATAAAAGCCTTTTGTTAAGGCAATGTATTTATGTTCTGAGGAGAGAGGAGCAAACCACATAATCTCTGTGACAAGGTTTATGCCTCAGAGCAGCTTGTGGACAGTGTGACATTAGATCCAGTCACCTTCTCTTCCTAAAAATATGATGAAGGTAGTCAGCACATGGTGGAAACTCACATTGCAGAAAGCTGGTTGCATCCAAAGTTCTGCAAATAGTATATTGGTTGTGTGCTGCTGCCATAGAGAGCCAGGCTGCCAGGCACTTGTGGGTACATATATTGCATTCACTGGAGAGAAATCTTTAGTCAGCACAGGAGACTCATTTCTAGTTATCTAGACAGACAGTAACTCTGAATTTGCAGCTTGCAGTAGGTCTGTCTGCTTTGCAAAAAAAATGGAGTAAATACAGCCCAGGTTTCTGTTCACTGTATTTAAAATGGAGATAACAAATTAAAACATTATCTTTGCCTTTCTCTTTCTTGTTTGCTAAACATGTAGTGCTTTAGAAAGAAAAATAAATGTCTCATCAAAATGGATTTTTATTTTAAATGGCCATCTGGATTTTAGGTTCCTTTATCCAGAAGCAGGAATCAGTACATCAGTTATATGTGGCTTGGGTTGGTGCAGAGCACCTTGAGACAGCAGATCAACTCTCCTGCATTAATGATTCTCTGATACCCTCAGCAGGCTTTGCTACCCAAAGATTTATTTTGCTTAAAGAAGAAGCTTTACCTCTGTACCACTGCATCAGAAATGAGCCTTCAAATCAAGTTCGCCCCAGGCCATGAAAATAGAAAAAAATATTTTCTCTGAAATTTGCCTAAATTGGCATGTTCTTTTCCAGCTGCTGCCCCCTACTTGAGTGGAGCTGGCAGATTTATGCATTCAGTATGTATTGGCTTACACTACTTCTACCTAATGATAAAGAAAATATTACTTTATAAATAACCCTAGGCAGTGGCAGGCCTGAAATGTATACATTACTTACTTATATCTGTGTTCAGCAAGCTGAAAAATGACAGAGTGCCCCAGCAGTGCAACCAGGCAAAGCATAAAGCGTTCAGCTGAGCAAGAGGAGAGGCCACACTGTGCTCCTCTCACAGGCTGAGCTGGCAGGTCCTGGGTATATTCCTGTTGCAGATTAACCTGGCTGCATGAGCTGCCCGTGCCTGAGTCAGCAAAACAAGGTGAGACAGCCCCCAGCCACACCTGGGTGCTGCCACACAGAACCTGGCAGGTTGTGGCCCCCGGACCACACACTGCTGGGTGCTGCTTTTCACCCACCACCTCGGATATTTCCCCTGCTCTCCTGCTGCAGGAGACAGAATATCTTATTTTCCATGGGGCAAGTCATGCAGAGACTTTAACAGATTGATTTTCTTATTCTTCCTTATGAAGGTAAATCCCAGAGCTGCTGGGCTGGGCCACTTCCAAGTTTTGCAGTCAGGGATTTCCACAGAAAGAGCTGACAATGCAAATGGCTCCAGCAAAGGTTTTTTTCGTGACCCTCGTGACCTTTATATTATGAGCAGATCGCAGCTTTTATCTCTTTGCACCATTTGGCTATCATATTTTTATATCACTGAGTGAACCTCTGATGCTGCTACCTGGGGAGAACAGGCATAAGAAATTCTTTCATATGGATCTGTAAAACACTTCCTTGCTGAGTCACAGCACCCCAGCTATCCCAGGCTGGGGCACTCACATCAAGCACTTTACTCTTACACTGCAGTGCCTCCTTTAATCCACTACTGAACGAGCAGAGCACCTCTCCCAATAAAAAAATGTTACACTTCAGTTGCATTTCAACCACCACAGATACAGATACAATACAATACAGATAAATACAAAACACAGCTATGCTAGTCCATTTTCCTCTTAGTGAGTCTATCCTCATTTCGAATCAGCCTGGCACAGGTGAGTCTGAGAGAGAAAAGTTAGCCACAATCCTTTTCCTTACCTCACTCCTATTCAAACTATTTCTTTAAAAGAGACCACCATAGCAATTATTATATTTCATAACCTCTTTCTTAATTACCTACATAAAAATCAATGCTTTGTGAAACACAGGAAGACTATGAATAAACTGCCTCGTGTTTTCCAGAAACGTTGGCCTGATTATGAGTGTTTTTAAAATGTGATTACACATGAATAATAAAGAGAAAATTCCTTTGCATTTTTTCTATTTCCTCCATACAGCATATGGGCAAGCCTCCACTAATCAGATATTCCCTTCAGCAACAATGCAACCCATTATTTCTGAGCTTTTGGTACTTTCATCCTGTAAGCTCTGGAGCAGTGTGACCAAGGAGACAATCTTAATACCTTAAAGGTATTTGGATGCTAATGAACTACAGATGTGCTGTTCAATAAGCTGAGAAGGATAGTGCCTTCACCTTCACTTACTCGGCAGCAAACACCAGAGCTGGGAAACGGCAAGCAAGAAAACAGAAACATCGGACGTCGTGTACACTAATCTCTGGCATCAATGCTTTGCATTTCTCCCTTCCAGGCAGAACAGAATGCCTAGATCCAGGGTTTGGATCCTAAATGAAAGGATAGGTATTTCTCTGTGGTAACAGCCTCCCATCAGTACCTCCAATTTCTATACGGTAACATTAAACATATGTTCTCATGTACCCTAATCTCAGGATTACCCTGGCAGAGGGATGGATAAACAAAGCAAAACGAATAGCATGCCCAAAGGGTGTGTGGTGGCCAGAAGCCTGCTGGGGCCAGCAGAGAATTGCTGAAAGGGGCTGTGGACAGGCTGTGGAGGGGAGCCAGCAGCCCTGCAGGCTCCTGTGTGGCATGGAGTGCTGCCACAGCTGCCATGGAACCAGCCCCTGGAGAGACTCACAGGGGAGCATGCTGGTAAACGAGAGCTGTGAATGAAAGAGCTGAGGAAAGAATAGTTCTTTATTTGAAAAGTCAGACTCCCTAGATGAAGGAACAAAATTCGACTGTGAAAATTTTGCCAGAAATCTTCCGAGAGAACATCTTTAAGGTCACAGAAGGGCTGTGGGTACCTCAAATTCAAGCGGAAGGTAAATATTTAACAAAATAATGGCAAGGTTCACCTCAATATTTCAGCATGGATTTTGAGACGTGCTGTCTTTTACCGTTGTTCATGTATTTTTTTTCCAGACAGATGCTGTCAGCACTGGAATTATTTATGCTGGTGCCAGCACTCAGCTCCTGGGCTAGCCCAGCACCCTAAGAAGATTGAGACTATGGACACTGTTATGCTGACTGACCTTTCACAAACACGAAAAAGGACAAAAGGCAGAGCCACACCACTTGACCAAGCTGCAAACTTTGCAAGTTTATCTTCTCATTCTCCCTGCCTGTCTGAGCGTGCCAACTCAAAACTGCTGTAAGCAACCCTTCGAGCAAATGAAACATTGTTTGCAATTCATCTCTGACAAATACCAACATCATATTACACCAGTGGAATCAAACTTTAATTTCACATTCAGATAGCTTTTAAACCCGCCAGCTGGTAATGTGCTTTGATGAGTTATTAACACTTTAGAGAAGACCGATCTTCTGTCAATAGCATCGATTTAACAGTAATGGCTTTTTAAAATATCACTTCTTTCCAAACTAAGGTGCAGGGAATCTGTCTAGGCTGCAGGTTATGTGAACTGCACCACTGCTGCTACAGGATTTGTATTGTTCCGTGTCTCTCTGACACCTGCGTTTACTAATTGATAAAGATTTGAGACCACACCAAAGTGCTTGTCTCTCTCCAGTTCACCTAGCAGCTAATAAATGCTTCCAGGATTCCATCCTTTCATTACTGAGTCAATTGAGGGGAAAATAGGTTTGCTCCTGTGAACACCTCTTAGAGAAACTTCCCTGGCTATTCATTTGCCTAAAGAAAATAGTGTGAGAGGCCAGAAAAATTCTGAGAGAAAAGAGGAGAAAACCACGGTTCAGCTAGATTTGGGGTGGGGAAATACCTTTCTGAAATTCAAAGGAGAAACACCACTTTTATGTAAGCTTGTATTTCTGGTAAAAAAAATACCAGAAAATTGCTTAAAAGCAAATAAAGAGGATTATCATATTTCGCTATGACTAATGTTTGGGTTTTTTTCTCCAAAAATCCCCAATCATTTTTGTTTGTTTTTCTTTGAACAGGTATGTTTTTCTACACCCATACAGATGTAGCAACATTTTGAGGTAATTTACACTTATTGCAGATACCTGATTAATCTTAATGATTTAGGGTTTAGCCCTTTTGTCTTTGTTTATGCTCTCACATATTACTGCTCTGGAGACAGCCAGGTGTCTTCCATTCACGGACCTCATGTGTATATGATTCCATACTTACATGGTGAATTCTCTAAAAACGAAAGTAGCTATTTACCCTGATCCTTAAAAAAAAAGCCCAGAATTTGGAGTTTCACATCCAGGGACTGCAAAACTCTTACTCTTCAGAATTAAGACTGAACGTAGTGTTAGGTCATTTGACTTGATTAGCTTGCCTCCCATGATGTAGCATGAAACTGAAAGCACACAGCTGATGCTCTAAATTCTTCTCTTTTTCTAATTTTCAAAAGATAAAGTTTTAGGATTGCTGCTTTCTTTGTGGATATTTTAACTCCTTAGCAAAAGAAATCACAGAGATTTCAGAAATAAAATAAATAAGCAGGGGAAAACACGCACATTGTAAAGCAAAACTTACGTCCCTCTGGAATTCTGAGGGCAAGAAAGACATAGAAGACAAGGATACTGATGTCTGAAACAGGGAAGCCAGAAGAAAAGTAGATGAATTTTCGTTTCACTGACCAGAACATGTACACAAGGTTGAAAAGGAAGAAGAAAGCCTCAGGAGAAATACCAAGAGGCCTGGGAAGCAGAAAGATGAAGCTTGTAACCAGGATTATGTGATCTGGCAGGTACTAGGAAGTCAATCAATGGAAATTGTAAAAATGAGAGTGCTGCCTTTTAATGAGATTTTTGAACACTGTCAGATTTCCTCTGGCATGGAGCAAGGGAATTGCTAGGATCTTAATAAACAATTTTGGAGATACAAAACCAAATTTTTCCTATTCAAATCGTCTTCTTGGGGCCTTTTTAGACTTCTGCTTTGAGCACTATTAAAGTTTGAGAACTCTGATCCTTTTTAAAAGTCTTTCTCCCTGCTTCTCCTATCCATAAGGGAGAGGTGGAAAAGGTTTCTTAAAAATTAAGGAGGCAGGTAGAAACAGAGAGCTTTTCCCATGGGATATTATAGCATTCATGCATTCCCATGAAAAACTTTTTCTTGATTGTTTCTCCTCCTAAAAGTAGCAGTGGAAAAAAGATTTCACCAGAGATTACAAATTAAACTCAGTGTAGCATTTGAGGAAGTCTTTTATGTTTGTGCAAGCTGGGACTTCTAACAATGAGTAGCACAGGCAAGATCTGGACTGCTTTCCTCCAGCTCCCTGAATCTATCTTTACTGATCATCCTTGCCTCAGGCTGCTCTTCTTGGATCAGATCCAAAGCCTGTTCCAAACAGAAAGGTCCTCTAAATCTAATTAGGTTTAGGAGGAAACTCCAGGCACTTCAGGCTTGCTTTGGGACACCCCTCTCTCCTCCCATCACTGCAGTAGGAGATGCTTTGTTGCAACCATTGCTGTGCAATTAATGCCAGACTGATTTTGTGATATACACTGACAGGAAATATGATGAAGTACTCACCTCCTTTTCACTAGGGAATTCAGCCAGGACAACTTGTTTCCTAATGGGTATATGCCAAGGACTGACAGAAGATGTGGATCAGAGTCAAACATAAATTATTTCCACTGTTTGCTTTGCTACCTCAGAGGAATGAGAAATCACCGAGAAATATCACTATCAAGCAGCCTATCTGCAAAAGCCAGGACTGCACCTTAACAAGCCCTGGTCCCAGAAGCTCGAGCTCTCAACAGTGACTGCCACTAAAATATTGACACCAGCTCACAGAAAGGTCCCTAAAACTTCTGCAAGAGAGATGAAACACTAAGTAGGCATTCAGAGATAATTAGTCTTTCCTTTTCAGCACACAGTAAGCAGAAAGGAGCCCATGAGCCAGCCAGTTTGAGGGCACTCCCATTTCCTCTGCCCTTGGAAAATAAAGAGCCTTTTTACAGGTGAGTATTAGCCAGCAATCACCTGACCCATTCTCTTTGACACCTGGGGAGCCTTCAGCACCCACAGAACTTGATTACCACCTCCCCCAAAAAGTCCTAATTACACCAACTAGCCTGTTCCATGCTTAGATACACGAGTAGAGGTAGCCTAGCTGCCAGACACCACTTTACTTCTCTACTCTTCTGCTGACACTATCCAAAGCTTCCATAAATGAGTGGCAGTTTTGTGTTTCCAGCTAGATTTTTTAAGTCTCCCACTAAAATTTCTCTCCCAAGCATTTTCATTGTATTAACTGCTGGTTTTCAAAATCCTATACTAGATTGCTCTCTCCTCTGCCTTTTCATTTATGGTTTTCAACATAGTACTTTTGTTCTGTACACGGTACCACGTGTGCTAATTTCCTACGTGGAAGCAACTCTGAAGGGATTTAAATCCTAAATTCTAAGAAGAGAAGGAGAATTGCTTGTGTTTTCCACGAAGATTTTCAACCAAACAATCGGCTCTGCAGCCTTCAGAGAACAAGGAGACATGGCTGCAATGTTTCAGTCTGGAAAACCTGCTGGTGGAGAAGAGGGTTTTTCCCTAGTTAACCTTCACAGGGAGAATCAAACTACCAAAAAAACCAGAACGAACCAAAAACCCAGGCCCGAGGGCTCCCGCTGTTATTAGTCATATCCATCTCATGCTGCTTTTCTCTTCTCTCTAATAAAGCGATACAATGCCTTCTGGCATGCCAGACACTTCATGACTGTAGGGAAATCTATTTTCTTACTTCTTCCTGACAGAAAATCCCTGTGTCCTGAGCAAAGATCCCCTCTCAGGCAGCAGAGCTACAAGACCCTGATTTCCTCAGCCCCCCAAGAGTCCATAAAGCTGTAATTAGCACCCACTTGCACCAGAAAAGAGTAATCAGACCCTGAGGCAAGAGGGGTGAAGGGTCTGGCAGTGCTCTCGGACATGCCATTTGCTGTTATCCACGTCCCCCAAAAATATCTTTTTGCATGAGTACGGTTTTGTTTCAGGTTTTGCAACACTCAGCACGGTGTCTGGCAAGTGAAACTCTTGTTTGCAGTATCAAGCAATTAGCAGAGGCTAGGTCATTAGGTAAGGATTCTTGGCAGGGTTTTTTTTCCTGTAGTATACATTTCACTCCTAAGCTAACGAGGCATCTGCCAGCAATTACAGCCAAAGCCAGGCAACCTATCTAGTGTAGACAGACTAATGAAAAAAAAGTAACTAAAATGCTTTCAAGGGTGTCTAAAAGGCAAATCTCCATGAGAAGAGAGAACTGAACTGACAGGATGAAAGGTGTTAATTGTGGGAACAGCCACCATAGGCTTTGGTAACAGCCATGGTACCTTATTTCTACATATTTGCTCTTCAGTCTTGCAACTGAAAGTTCCCAGAAGGAAGTATAGGGGCAGAGTGGAGAAGGTTCACTGACAGCAAATGGAGAGTCAATCCTTTAAGCCATTTTTCCAGGTACAACTAGATTTTATAGCTAGACTATATGCCACGCCCTCAGATTTTCTCTTTCCTACAATCTCGACAGTGTCCACACAGTGAGAAGAGAATGTTTAAAAGTGTTAACTTGCCTCTGATTCACTGGTGAGTGAAAGAGCTCGCATCAGGGGGGATGCTGATGTCAGGAAAGAGAGATGTCTCCTATAATTCAAAAGTGGTTTATGCCAACAAAAACAACTGCTAATTTTCTCTAACAGAGAATTACAAAAGCAAAATTATAATCCATGTGCGTAAAGGTCTCTTATTCAACAAGGCAGCTCATGTCCTCCGTGCTGGCTTCAGTGCTGTGGGTAACTAAAGCCAAGCCTACCCTGATGGCATGTGCCTGGAGAATATTTCACACACACAATGAAACCCATCCACATGCATACGTGTTTGAGCACAAAAGAATACTTTTTTATTTAACTAAAAAAAATTTTGAAAAGATATCAGGGTCCCACTGTGCAGGAAATGCAAACATATGCCATTGCTTAGGTTCCATTCCTTAAGTGCGTTATGTATCTGTGCATTATGTCCTGCAGTGTCTGTTCCCATGTGAGTGATGGCCACTAAAATGAGGGAAGAAACAAAAGTATTGGGAAGAGCCATGCAGGCAGCCTTTGTGCTGCTCCAGTTGCCAGGGAGATGCTGTCCACTCTGTGTCCAAATCAGAACAGCTGTCTCATTTGCAAACTGACCTGCAGGCAACAACGAGCATGCTGTGGCCAGTGGTGAAAAAATGAGAGAACCAGGGAAAAGTTATTATGGGCACCAATAAAAAGGCAGAAATAACTCAACCCCCCACCTCGTTGCTAAAATAAAATATCTGAGCTAGCAAGACAATTCTAATGTAAGCTAATGAAGGACATGGTTCCTTTTCATGAGTGTTAAAAAGTGCGGTTACCATAATTTCTACTTTGTACATAAAAAAATGCCCATCCAAACACTGCTACAGCTCTCTAACTTTTTGGAGGAGATTTATTAAAAAAATTGAATGTTTGAGAGTGACATTGTGCAACAAGCTGCAGGACCTGTGCAGATACAAGACTGAATTCCTGCCCAGGGTTCCTCTGTGACAAAGCCAGAGCTCCCACCACTCCTGAGCTGCTCACACAGGTTATGGCTCTGCAGCGACCAGTGCTGACTGCTTTGGCTGATGTTTAAGCTACACATTGGTGCCACTGGGAAGAGTCCACCACATCTGATTTGGATTCAATATTTTAAAAAGTGAAGTGATAAAGTGAGTTAAGAAACTGAATAAATCACTGTACACCTGAAAGGTAGAATGTTTATGCAGGAAAATTTAGTTGTCTCTATTCATTTCAGGAGTCACTGTAAGATAGAAATACCACCTTACAAGCACTCCAAACAACCTTTTAAAACTAATGCTCCTTCTGTTTTCTATCTTTGAGTCAAACAAGTCAATGCACTTGCCCTTAAATCTCCTGTACCCTTTGTCTGACCGACATTCAAGCCTGATTCAACCTGAGCGTCCTTCCCTCTTTGCCACCAATCAAAATAAAGCTCTTCTACCATTTCAGACATAAATACCTGCATGCACTGGGCAAGATTTCAAAATAATATGTGTGTTTCTGAACTTAAGGTAACTAAGCATGCACAAAACCAAAGAGAAATTGTTATTTTGAAAATGACATTACACCCTTCTGTGTATTGTTGATAATGTCTAAGTTAAATAAGCTTTTTCATATGGCATCCTTAAAACTGCACTCAGAATTAGTGAGCTTGATTCTTTTTTCCCCCAACAGGTAATATGTTCTGACTGCAGTGAAGGAGTTTGGGAGGGAGCCTGCCAATTTCAGTGAAGCTAACGGAGAAATTTCAAAGACGAGAGAGGACATTTTGTTCCAGCTTTCTCAGGTTCTATTAGGTGGATTACTTCATGTGAGCACAGGCACACAAACTGTACAAGTGCACACAATGTATACCGGCAGCTTGTGTTGCATTAATTTCAGCATTACCAGAAAGATATATTTTGATAAATTCACTTATGTGTTTACACACTCAAAAAAATCAGAATTTATATAATACATATATATTTTTATATATAATATATTATATATCTATATTATTATATATTATATATAAATATATGTAAAATATGTATTTTTTCCAATTTTCCATCATTCTTAAACAGGATTTCACATTCTTTATTTCTCCAGGTTTTGCTTTCAAACTTATACTTCAGAATTCCTTTATCATATATCCCACTAGAACAAGGGTGATGTTTTCTCTACTACCCTACAATAAACAAATTGACTTAAAAAAATAAACAGAGAAATAACAGAGATAAATAACCATTTAAAAAATAATAAAAACAAAGTCACAATAGATTTTAATTTCAAGATCCTTATTGTTATATAACAAACAGCCTGAGGGGAGATGTTTTACAGATGATGGGAAAGTATCTTGACAGGTTCCTTTAAACTGAGATCCTGTTTTAAATTTATCTTTATCCTTAACAATCTGAACTTTAAGGGTCAAAAGCCAAGCAATTCACTAGCAAGTATTCCACCATCCTATGCTTGTTTAAACTTCCAAACTGTATTCTTAATGGTTCAGATGTTACAAATTATTACAAATGTACTAAAGAGGCCAATCCCTTGGGATTTTTTGTTTCAGTTGGGTTTGTTGCAGGGGGCTTGCTTTATTTTTTTTTAAGCACTCCTTTCCTTCACAAGGTCACTGGTTCACTGGACTGAAACAACAAAGTGGATTATTAATACTATATAATCCCAAAGAGTCTAAAAAATCTCTTGACCCTTGAAACTCACTGGTTTGTGAATCTGCAACCTGGATGCATCTGATGAGAGCAGAAGCAGAGGTGTAGAAAAGAGGAAAGGAGGCTGGCAAAATCAGGACACACGTAGGACTTTTCTGATGCTTTCTAGTACCAGAGCATCTTGAAGATTTGTGCATTTGGGCTTAACTAGAAATTTACTATCTGGAATGATGTTCCTGACATCTCCCTTGGCCTTATGCTTTAATTTAAAATTGGTGCTGCTTTCAATATTAGCCAAAGCGCTTCAGTTATTTCTGAAAAGAAGGCAAAGCTTTATCCATGCATACATTCTGCTTTCAAAAATACCTGCTGTCTCCCTGAAAAACTTTTCCTCTCCCACCAAACAGGGAAAAGATTAGTGATCTCCACAAATCTCGATTATTAATCAAGCAAAATGCAGTTATAAACAGTTATAACTGCATAAGCCATTA
This sequence comes from Acridotheres tristis, assembly GCA_037013685.1. Classification (NCBI taxonomy): domain Eukaryota; kingdom Metazoa; phylum Chordata; class Aves; order Passeriformes; family Sturnidae; genus Acridotheres; species Acridotheres tristis. Next base: position 8,033,481 of record CM072893.1, on the reverse strand, counting down.
GTAGCATCCTAGAGTGGTTTAGGTTGGAAGGACCACACAAAGTGGGTCTGTCACTTGCTACGTTTAAACTGTTTCTTTCTGGGCAAATATTCTAAACATATATGCATACCTGAAAGTCTTATGTTTTTAATTCATATTTACCTTGAAGAAGCAGCTAGGTGAGTAATTTCTGCCCTAAAAAACTACTGCCAGCCGAACAAAATAGGGGGACAAGAATCCAGACAGGTAGCAGTACAGGATAACATGATTAAGTCTATTTCTGGAAGTCTTGCCAAAAGTCAAGTTCAAATTGTTTCTCAAATCTACAGTTCTGCACCCTTGTGAACAATGAGGTAAAAAGAAAAGAAACCTGTGGACCTGGATAAATGGGAATCAGCCATGCTGCAACTTTGAATTATGGCAGGATTTCACAAACTGTGTGAGGCCCTGGTGTCTCATCTCCTGAAACTTGCTTTCAGTGTCTAGCAAGCACAAGGCAACTTGACCTATGAGCTGTAGATTCAAATAATAAATAACATTCCTCACATGCTGATCACTACACTACACAGCGTGGCACTGAAGGAAGTCTTGCAGCATTTTTGACTGTCTGCTGGCTGAACAATGGAGAATTGAGCTGCTGGGCAAGATGGAAACCTCTTTGTTTAATGCCTTCCAGAATATTTGACTAAGTGGCAAGACTAGTTGTTCCTCTCAGCTGAATAGAACATAATAAAACATATTAGGTCCATTTAGACCCCAGAGGTGGAGTTGTTGATGTGCTGGACAGTGACCTGCAGTGTGACAGTGCAGGTACATGTCCCATTCAGCAGTGCTTTCTGCAGCACCAGTAACATCCAGCAGAGGCACAGCTCAGAGCAGGAGGGTTTCAGTTGCTTGACAGTCCAATACCTGCTGGTATCTTCAACAGTTCTTCAAGAAAACAGTGTCTTCCTTTTCAGCTAAGCTTAGAAGAGAATCCAGAAAGGTCTGGATAGTAGAAGGTTTCTTTCAAAAAAGAGAATCTGAAACTAATGCTACACATTCAGAAACTTCTATGTAAATAATTCTCAGTAAATAGGAGACTGTCACTGCAGGTGATAGACACAGTAATTGTGTAGAGTTCATCAAGTAATGACAGCTCAAGACTGAAACTGACTGACCCCTGGCCTTGTCTGGGTCACTTTAAAGCTATTTTTCACTCACAAGTCTTTTGACCATCATTTGACAGTTCCTGGCATGTCACACCTCCCTATCTAGAGCTGACAACACAACACAGAGAAAATGCTTTTAAAGCTGTGAATTACAGACTTTGGAAATTTCATATTTACAACTAGCAAGGTGTCACCGTAGAAAGCAAATAAAGCTTTTTAAAATTTTTTTTGCCCATGTAGAGGAGGCAAAGGACAACATCTCCTCTGGCAATATTTCAAATTGCTGTTTGATGGAGATGTCAGATTGCACCCAGGAACCATTCTCTGCAAAGGCATGTTCTGGGGATTTCATCGCCTGCCTGTCACTCCACAGGACAGCATGTTCCCATGTGTTCAGGTTTCTATACAAATCACTGGGCTTATCTCAAAATGAATGCTCAGACTGCTAGATTTAGGAGGCAGAGAAGCAACAGTGCAACACCCCGTGTATTCCATCCATCTCTACCACACATGATGGAGAATATTCTGAGTTTTTTATTTTGCTGTGGATCAGAATTATTTCTTGCTAAACCACTGGCATTCTTCACAGGTCCTGTGCTTCAAAAAGTAAGGCAGAGGGGAGAGGGGTGTAGCATGAAGGGAAGTAATTTCTCTCTCATTTACTGCCAAATGCACACAGTGCAGGTATTTGCTGGACGAATGTTCCTCAATGAACTGCTCTCCTACTATGCTTAATGGCCTGTAAGGTTTGGAGTGTGCTTTTGTTTTCACTCTTTTTAGATCTTGATTTGATAAGCTCTTCTTAGATTGATGTAAATCTCGGTTCTTTGACTTACCAAGCTCTTTGGTACTCCAGCCCTCCCTCTGTTTGCTTGGGCAGAGAAAAAACAAACTGGGGGCAGCCTTGTGCTTACACCAGCAATAATGCACATTATGAAGAGGATGTGTGTGTGTGTGTTCCCAGGAACAATACCTGCTTGTGACCAGCACACCTGTGTTGGTCCACTCTTCCTGCCACATCTGATTCATTTCAGGCATCAGTCCAAGGCAGTCCACCCACCTTGGAGACAATCAGATAGGGTGAGACATCAGATGAAGAGGTACACATGCATCCCTGGCTACACAGCTAAACCTTACATTTAAAGAAATCAGAGAGTGCTATAAATCAGGGAAAAATAGGCACAACTTCATTGCAAATATCTTCTGAAAACACATTTTTTTCAGGCCATTTACTGCATTTTTCCTTGCCTTTGACTTTGTGACCAGAATGGGTCAAAGTCCTGAGATAACTGTTAAGATGAGGTGGTGGGAACACACAGTGAGTTCAGTTAACAAAAACCATTAAATATATGAGTAGGGATTTGCCTCTGAGGACATTTTAATATGTCTTTCAGAACTTTATTCTCATATAAATCTCCCTGGAGCTTTCATTTCATGTCAGAGACTGAGAAGGTCCATTTACAGTAGCCTCAGAAACAGAAAGCATATTTTCTGTTTCTCTAGAGTCCAGCTAGAAAAACTCCACCCATACTATCTCAACGAGGACCTCAATGTTCTTCCAACACCAGCTTCTACAGGTACACATTCATCTCCAGCAGGAAGGCAGGGTGACATTTTGGCTCTCCTGCTACATGGCTAAATAACTACTTTAATCCTGCAAAGCCACTTACTTACATATTTAATGTATTGAATTATAGCACTTGCCCTTCACAAGCAGCAAAGCAGAGAGTAGTCGTGGAGGGAATCAGCACCAGCAACGGGCTGAGCACACAGGAGTTCTGCCCTTCACCTCTGCACCCATTGTGCCCCATTTGTCTTCCTGAGCATTCCTGGGATTCCTTGCAAAGCACACATTCTCATCAAGATAAAGCAAAATGATGCTGTCACAGTAGCTTCGACAGTACACTAAGCTCTGCTGGCTGAAGACACAAATCAGTGTTTATTAAACAGGAAAAAGGACAACTTGGAGGAGAGAAAAGCTGTCAAGCACCTTGTAACTCACAGCAGAATGCCAATAAAAGCACTGTAAACATGACTTGATTGTGCTTTCTGAATAACTCATTATGGTGTCGAAGCTGTGACAAATTTCATATGAATTTAAATATTACAATCTATTTAGCAACTGACGAACCTCTTCCTGTAAACCATTTTTTAAAAAAGAGTGCAGAATGTGGCAAAAAATATTTGGGGGTAATTATGCTACTTCTGCTGATGCTTTCACCTCAGACATGTCTAGACTTACCCTCTCTATGTAACCAGGATATCCTTCTTCCTTTAAATAAATGTGGAGTTTTGCATAAACTGTGCAAACAGCAGCCACCCTTCGTGTGGAGGACAAATCCCCTGCTTACCTATAATGCTATTACATTAAAATCCCCATATGGTGGACTGGAAATTAGTAGGCTAGGAGACCAAACTGTTTTTTCTACCCTTTCACATACTCAGCAGACTTTTACTTACTAGAATAAGAAATTCTTCATAGAATAACTTGATCTGGCTTTCTTTAGCTATATTGTGTAGCAAAGGGCTTTTAGTCAGACTGACACTCAGTTTGGAGTAGTTCCCACAGATAAAACATAGCAAAGCTGGCTATGCTGGGATATTGTATAAAGGATATATTTGTATACTATTAATGCTTTTTTTATATATAGGCTCTTTTTCCTTCTCCCTTCAAGATCAATGATGGTGACTATTGTTTAGAAGGTCCACAAATAGTAAAAATGAAACATATTAAGCTGCTTTAGGAGACATTGTGGAGTGCAGATAAGTGCTTCTGCAGTTGTTTGATTTATCCTGTATCATTTCAGCCTGAATCTCTCTTCAGGAACAAATCTTTGTTTCTTTCTAATTCTTGACATACAGTGGCACAAATTCTCCCCGCTTATTTCATATGGATTATGGAGCACCATTAATTGAGCTTACCACCTTTTCAGGGACAGTTTTCTTTGGAACACCCTTCACAGCAGGGGTGTGGCAGTTACAGACCTGAACACCTCATAGTAGCAACATTCCCCCTTCAGAATCTCTAGATTTACACCTTATTGAAGCTACATCATCTTAAAACTGGCTATAATGAGAACAGGCTCTGAAATGATGTGCAAAGTTTGAAGAAGATAATTAATGTGTGAAACTTCGCCTTTTCTTTTTTCTCCCCTTGTGAGAATGTGGATTGAAGGGGAATTTAAAGCTTTGAAAAATTGGAAAAAATTGTGAGCAAATTATTTTTATAATACTGTAACAGAGATGCGTGCCAAGAAAAATGGCTTTTTGTCTTACCACATCCTCCTCACTCCCAATTTTAATTACCACAGCTTGGCACCTGATCCTGCACAGAGCCATATAAAAGCCACACAGGCTAGCTCTTTCCAGACAGAGATAAAACAGAGGGAGGGAGGAATTAATTAAATCCTTTTCAAATCTTTTCAGTGAGTTTTCTTCTAAAGTCACTGTTCTGGTTTCTGCATAGCTAGTACAATGACATATGGTCATAAATAACAAACAGTCCTGCCTCCTCCTGTGTTCTCTCTTTTTCCACCCTCTGCAGAATCTAAACAAAACAGGCTTATGATTCTGGTATTATAAGCAAGCCAGTCAGGATCCAGAAGAAACAGGCAGCTGAGCATGTTTTTGATTTACAGCACAGTGCAGAGCTTTTAAATGAGCTGGTTTATTTAGTCTTGCAGGTCCCTGCTCAGCGGCTTACTGAGTTCATCTCAGCCCCAGAACAGTGACACATAGTTACCAAACTAAGCTAAAACAAACCAAACTCTAATTTCGTTCGGCTAGTTACCAAAACATAGTTCCTCTTTTTTTATGACTGCAATCTCGTGAATCTCCTCACCTCCAAAAAGGAGTGTGCCACTTATTTCTGGGATCCTCAGGAATAAGGCAGAAAGTCTCTTGTCTGACTGCACTGCCCTTCCCTCCGTCCAGCACAAAGGAACCAGCAGCCAGGTGAGTCCTGCTGTCTTTGGATCTGGGAACACTTAACACCAGAAACACAAGCAGAACCCTCGAGAGGCCATGGGGGATGCCCACCTGCACTAAATGATAAACTCTTTACCAATGTCTGACACAGCAAAGAGGAAAGGATGGATCGCAGCAGCCCAGCAGCCTCCGTGGTGACCAGTTGCAGTTTTCCAGCTAAGCAGAAGTGATTCTGAGAAAAGCAGCAGATTACAGCATCAGTGCAACACTGGAGCATATCTGAGAGATGCTACAGTGTGCAACCCAGCATGCCACCGACAGGGATAAAAGACACATCCACTTCCAAGGTGTTTGTTTTCCATTTGAACAGACTATTAGCACAGCTCTCCATGTCCCTGGCCCACAGTACCTGCGTCAGTGAGCCTGCCTGTCTCAGGGAACAAAAGCCACACTACAGCATGGGGGACAATACATCAGTCCAGAGATCAATATTTTTTGATTGTTTACTGCCCATTTGCTGAATTTTCATGCATAGAATAGAGCATAGAGCACAGACTATTGCATGATGCTTTTTCTCTGGAAAAAATAATAAAAGATAAATTCACAACTTAAGTTTCTTTTTGCAAGTTTAACCCCAGATGCTGAGGAGAATCTGTAATCCCATTAAAATGAGTAAAGTCTTTTCTTTCCTATCTCCTTTGTTGATACTGGGAAGCTTCTGAGAGAAACTGTAAATTAATCATTTCTTAACTTGTCAAACTTCCATTCTCTTTATTAAAAATGATGATGAACTTCTGTATGTGATTACTTCAGCTGAAAACAGCCTGGCTGCATTTGCAAGACAGAAGCTGCCTGAGCACTGAGCAGAGCTATCAATGTTACAACTGGGGTACAGAGTTACAGGGATAATCCAGCAGCACCCGCAGAACACACCAAGCCACAGATGCTCTCTGCATCAGAACTAATCAAAATTCAGACCTTCAGCTCCCCAGAAAATTCTAACATTTTGAAATCTGTTTGGGTTTCAAAATAGAATGAAAATACACAAGCAAACTGTTACATACAATTTCCAAATTATTCTGTTTGGATGTGTTAAGCTGTCCAGCTTCAATACCACGAAAATATTGAGCCTGGAATTCATCTTACATTACAACATAAGAGATAAATCCCCGTTTTTTCCGTTAGGATGACAGAAGGGTTTTGCTTTAAAGCAGGCGAGGAGTGGAGAAGTCTGAGTAAGCTACAAAGCTCTTGGCATCTGCCTTGTCCACCTGAGCTCCTCTGAGCATGGTGCTACACCCAAGAGGAGAGACTGATTCCTCTAGGAGCAACACAGAACATTAAAAGCAAGACTCCTGATGAGAATCATGGTATTGATGCATTGGAAAACCTATGGCATTTGACTAATCACTTCTTAAAGAGCCTTTTAATCGTTTAGTAAGCCCTTCATAAAAATTGTGCTGGTGAAACCTTCCATGTAAACAAGAGTTTCATAAGAATTAATCAGTTTTCAGCTATCAATCACTGAATATAAGAAAACTGAGGAAGTATGAAAGGGTTTTGAGGCTCCAAGAGATGCAGAGATTAGGTTTAGGTCCACCATTAACAAGAGGAACCTACATCAGATCCCAAACAAGAGTGGCAGGAAGGAGAACGTTTTCCTCTAGGTACCAGCTTCTCTCACTCAGTGTGGAGGGACTCAAAGCAAGAGCTTTAAAAATTACTAAGAGAACACCAAGAACTTCCCAGAAAGCATTAGGAAGAGAGGTTTGCCACACAGTCACCATAGAAGATTTGCAAGGGAAGACGATTTGTCCCACCTACCCTTCCATCTCCCTGCACAGAAACAACTTTGATTCCACAAAAATAACCACAATGCTTATTAAGAAGAGAATAAAAATTGTCAGAGCCTTTTGGATAAAGAAGGGTTTCTGTTAGCCCTCAAAACTTTCCAGCTATTGTGCTCACATTTGACCCTGCCTCAGGCTTCCTGGGCTCTCTAACATAGCCTAGCTAAGAAAAGCTCTTCACTGTGACAGAGATTTAAATTAGTCAAAGATCCACCACGAAACAAACAATGTGGCTGATACATAAATCCCAGTTGAACTGGAGAGAGTTTTCTTTATTTTTTATTTTTATTTTTATTATTGTGTATGATAATAGACACCTAGCTTGCTGGAAAATATCTTTATAAATTGAAGTGCACTGTTTAAGTTAATTTTATTATGGGGGAAGATATTATATGTGGCACCAGGAGGATAGTAGAAGTAATAAGCACAAAAGTACAATCTTGTTCTTCTTTTGATTAGAAGACTTCCAAATTGGGGGGGGAAATCAATACAGAGAACAAGCCCTGGATGCTGGGAGAAAATGTTTTACTACTGACAAAACTGTGTTTCCACCAGGCCACCTAGCAGGTTTTGAAAGAGAATACAAACTCTGCGCCAGTTTGTCTAGAGCCCACAGCCAAACTTGAAGCCTCTGATGCAGAATAAGCAGGGTCTAATGAGCCAGTGCTGCTGTTCAGGCTCTCTGCACATACTTGAAAAGGAGCCTCTAGAGAAGGGAGACGGAAGAGAAAGAAACTGAGGAGTAATGTGGAAAAGCTCCTTAGAAACAACCACATCTAGCCATGGCTCTCCAGAACGTGTGACTTGTTTGCAGAACAAACACCATAAACATGCATAGGTGTTACCACTTCCCACATGATATTCAAGTATCCAGCAAAGCAAAGTTCCTAAGCTCTGCTGTGATGGAGACAAGCGAAATCAGATGTTTAAAGTTCACTCAAAGTGGTGAATCCAGGAAAAAAGGGAAAGAGAAAGCTCCAGGAAGCCAGTGCTCCCTCTAATGAACAAGAGGCAGGGAGCAGGGTGAATTAGCTTTTACACCTTGCCCCTTACACTCCCAACCAATTAAACTAACTACAAGCAGGAAAAAGACATCATCAAAGCAGAATGTCACCTTGAACTCAAAATAATCTTTTAAAGTCATTTCTACAAGACTTAGCTAAATATTGCTGAAAAACCTGCTAGGTAAAATGACAGGTACTATTCATCACTAGGCTCTGCAGCATTGGCAACATCAGAGTTCTGTTGCCATAAAAATGCACCAGAATTTTCTAACAAGATTGGGGAAGGCAGAAAATACAAAAATATTTGGAGTCCTCCTTGCTTTACAGAACAGAGCAAATATTTGCTTTTTATGAAATCACCCTTCATTCCTTACTGTTTTGAATCAAATCCGTTGTTCATCTTCTTTAGGGTTTTTCCAATATTCTGATTATACATACAAAAGGCAAAAATCTCATTTAGTGAGTCCAAAGAAGTGAAACACTCTTGCAAATGGACGGACTTGGACTGACTTCAACGGAGCTTCACCAGTTTTTATCAGCACAACATTTGCTCCTCTCTATTGATTGTTATAATTGAGAGCATACATTGAGCATGCAAACAGCAAAACAAAACATAGAAATAACTTCTAAATTGTCAGTTATCTCAGATTTCTCTTTTAATTAACAAGATTCAATCTCATTCCCAGTTCTAGAAAAGCTGCAGATTTTAGGCAGTAATCATTCTGTTTAGTAAAAATGTGGGTGCATGTAATATTGTAAAGTGCCTTCTGGATTGATCACCAATCCATGGTCAGGGACACTCTGTTTCTTTTGCATTTAAAATTGTGTTTTAGGTGGAAAAAAAGAAAAATATTTATTATTGGAATGCACATGATAAAAGTCAGAAATAACATAAATATGTTTGGGAGTTGTTGATCGTTGATTGCCCCTTGTTAAGCATTCTTCTGCATGAGGAACTTGCTGGAGGTGATCATTAACTGTATTTGGTAGTCTACTCAATACATATATCTATATCCACAGACACATGCCCAATCACAATTCCAACTAAGCTTTGATGAGGAATTTTCTAACAGATACTGATAATGAAAACTGTGTATATCTTATCCGAAAAAAGTTCCCACCAATATCATGACATTTGATCTCAGTCAGCACCAATGAAACAGAAAAATTTGATCTAATTACAAAAGTTGCAAAAAGTGGTTTGCTTCATGCTGGCTCCCATGTTTGGAAATAAAAAAAACCCACTTCCGTATCTTGGGAAAAGACAGCTTTATTGCTCATGCTTTACCCCAGTATAAACACAAGGTACCTAAAGTATTGAAACTGTTTACAAGCACCAGTCCACATTTTCATGCTTACATAAAAGCCTGGGCAAATTCACAGTGATAACTTGAAAAAACAACTGTCTAATGCATACAGCTGAATGGAGATGCAACCTGCAGCTAAAATAATTTCGTGTCTCTATCTGAATATTGACAGGACAGGACAGAAAAGTGCTGCAGAGCTGAAGAAGCTGTTATATATCACACTTGTGAATTCATTTGGACAAAGTTCCATTAATTCCAGATTAGAGATTTCATCCTGTGTTCTTGAGCTATCTTTAACATAGAACTGTAAGCATAGAGCTTTGTGATTGAAAAGACCTACCTTAAACATAGATTGGCCCATTGTTACTAGTTAGTTGCCATTAGCATTTTGTTTGGCGTGGAAAGGAAGAAGGCTGTGTCCATAGATAATGCCCCAACACCTGAACTGAAGACTACAATGACTCACAAAGCTCAGTTGCCCTCTTAAAGCAAGAAAAGAAACACACTCAAAATTAGGTGCCTAGCATGAGGCATCTGTTCCTAATCTAAATGTTTTGCTTTACTCTATAATTAGGTTTCTGAATGCCTAGTGTGAGATTTGGGTACAGATTGGATATTTTAGAACTAACATATTTGGAAATGTAAGCAATTATTAAAAGTCAAGCAGATGTCTGTTCAGCCCTCCTTCATTTGCACTGCAAACACATTGTCTGCTCACACAAATACAGGCCCTGCAGATTAGGAATTTAAGAGCTACATAGGGGATTGCCTGTGTTCTGAGAAAGCAACACAAAAAAAAAATCCCTGTTCCAAGCATAAAAGCATGCCCCAGCACTTCTGGCTATGGGGTCCCTATGAACCAGCCACAGGAGAAAGTTAAAAAGGAGTGAGAGCTCCTTGAAGCTCTTTGCCTGCTTGTTCTCTTTATGGACAGGTACATGACAAAAGTTTTGAAAGCTGAGCCTCAATGAAAGAGGCATTTGCTTTTCTAAACCTTCCAGCACTCTGCCAGTGTAACTGAAGAGGGCTGACTTCTGTCATCTGGGGCCAGGTGAGCAATTGGCCTTGCATTCAAATACTGCCAGTGTTTTAGGACAGGCTGTGCACAAAACTGCTATTATTACACTGGAATCACATCAGCATTTTAATGTAATATTTTTCATCAATGATTATAACTATTCCTCATATACAATATCTACAGCACTTTAAAAAGGAGTCTTTATGACTGGCTTCGTCTCTTCCTAGCAAACATATTATTTCCTCCTCTTTTAAATGCTTTTTTAAAGCATTATAGGTTATGAGGTCCTTTTTGGAAAGCACTTAAAACAATGATGGTTGCATGTAAATTACAGAGATTTCCATGTTTTCTGTATTAAAACTACTTAGATTTCCTAAGAAATGTAGGTCTACTGGCGTTTTCTTTTGGCAGGGTAAATAATCATATTTGGAGGATAAAGCATGTATTCCTAAAAAGTTCAGCTGTGGACTGACAGATTCCTCTGAGTGATGTGGGCATGAAAAACCAGTTTATAATATATGCTCTCTCGTTGCATTTGTTTATCATCTGTGTTATTTTCCATTTATGAAATTTCTCCAAGGATATTTCTGTTCTCAAAAATCATTACCAGTGCCCACAGCCTTGTGGGAGACCCTCTTATAAATAGTAACAAAATAAACAAACCGTAGTGCATACAGAATGGAAGATAATATGTAAGAAAACATGTGCTGTCAGGTGCCAAATGGCCATTAAAAACAAGCATGGGGATAACATCACTTCAAAAATCATGAGGCAAGAGAAGTCCCTGACAGAATATTTTAACATAAGAAAATACCTAAAAAAATTATCAAAAAAATCCACACTAAAATAAGCTGGTGCTAGCTGGACATTGATAGTTGCATCCTGACTTCAGACAGTTTTTGAAAACAAATCCACTTTCATCTGTGAGAATATCAACTGCAATCCAGAGGGTTGTGGGCTGTTTTTTCCCCTTTTGAGGGCTTGTTGAGGTTTAAATAATGTTCCATTCATATGTTAGTGCACTTAGTGACACACACAGATTTACCAAGAGCTGCCACACTGGTAATTCTCAGACAAGTACCAGATCCACGCATTCAGAGAAATCTCACACCCTAATGCTGCTGTCAAAAAATCCTCTCTTATGAAAGCACTGCTTATGTGCCAGCTCTTCTAAACTATACTGATTTTCATCAGGCACTTCCAACTTATAGCCAGATCACAGAGATCATCAAAGCAATCACCTTCCAACTGACAAACCCAGTTTGGACTCTGTTTGGAAAGGACTGTGTCAGTGATCTACATTTTGAAGAACAGGTTCATTTACATGGGAATGCAAAAAAAAGTATTGCCTATGAACATGAGACACGGCACAAAACACAGGAGGTGCCACAAAGCACAAATGAATGCCATGAAATTGTATATGAACTGCAGGGAAATCAATGGTTTTTTGGCAAGTCACAAATCACAGCAGATATATTTTGTCCTGTGGTTCCTGCTGCTGCAAAGCCACAGCCAGAAATACTGTCAAATCTTCACACTGTTTATAGACATGCAGTAGAAAATCATCTTAGCTAGCCCCAGTAGGTGTTTACAACAGCTGTAAATTCCCTTCTAACTTGCACAGCTACAGTGACTTTTACATTTCTTCCCCCAAAAATGAAGGAAATTGTCCACTGCTGAGAGGATGCTCGGTTTGTTCTCTCTCCGTCTCTGCTTGCTTCCAGGAAATTGGAGCCTACCCCTTCTTGGACAGACAAACACTCTTTATGGTTTTGACCTTTTTTCCTGCTCTAGAGCCGTTTGCTCTTGAAACACATTTCACAATTAATTTCTTTTCTCATCCTCACCAATGAGCAGGAACCTGCATTCCTTCCAGATGTGTCCCTCTCTTCAGAAAATATTTATTATGTCCCTCTCCTGGTTCTTCATTCACTGTCATGGGGAAGAGCAAAGGACATCTCTAACATGTGGAAGAGTTTTATTAATTGTGACTGGGACTGATGTCCTACTGATGGTGTTCCCTACACTCAATGAGGGTCACCCAAGTGTACAGACCTCATTAGCCTGTACTTTACCCCAAATAAAATGCCTTAAGCCCACGTGGCCACAGGGCAGTTCTGTCCTTACAGCAAGTTACATGATCTGTCAATCAGGACATTGGCATCCTGCTCTCAGAGCAAGCAGGATCTGGCACATTGGAGTCCTTGCTCTGGACTCTAAGACTGAAAAGGACCTTTCATGGTTATGCCATTCTTAAAATAGAAAGTCAATCACACAAACAAGCTCCTCACATATAATTCAAGACTGTCTTTCACCGAGAGCCTCTCATAGAGGGCTTTTTATGGGAATGATTCATTAACTACCATGTGTGACTGATGGGCATAATCTATTGGCCAAAATTCTGGGCCTAAAAATCACAGTATCACAGATGATTACTCATCATCAAAGAAAGCAAAGGACTTTCAGGACATCTGGAGCTATAACGCTATCCAAGAGAGCCAACAGCACAATTCCAAGCAATTACAAACTGAGACACATCATCGCAGTCCTGCTCACTGATTGACTCTCTTCCTTTTGGGGGAGCAGATCATGGGCTTTGGAGGGGATCAGGACATGTTTTTATAACCAGCTGTTGACACTGCAGCATTTAGTGTCTAGGCAAGTCCAGCTGCTGTTCTCTGTTAATAGCAATAATAAAGCCAGACCCGCTGTTGGCCTCTAAGTAGAAGCTTAAATGTCCCACAGGGCTTCTTTGAAGAGAGGAGTGAATGACCCTGATGTCTAGACTAACATTAGTTTCATCAATAAAATTCAGGTCGTAATGTAAAAAGCTGTGTGTGAACTATTGCTGAGAGCATAATGACCGAGTTAATTGCCTATATAATCATTCTCCAATCCAACGAAGTACCCTGAGATGGTTTGAATGGGAAAAGTACCATTAAAAAATCCTTAGGCTAGACTAAACTTTAATTACATGACACCTGCAAATAATAAACTGAGAAACAGCTCAGTAAAGACATACACACTGTAAAAAAAAAAAAAAAGTGCTCTGCTTGTACCATTAATGGATAAAGGATTAGTTCCTAAGGCGTTCATCCTGAAATCTGCAAATAGGTAGAATGTAGCAGATTACACACAGGAAAATCCTTGGGACATTCACCTGTAGTCCAAAAGCACAGGCCAGCCTTCCTCTTCCCCTAATGCCAGTGATAATTTCATACGAGTCCAACTCAGAACCTCTCCATTCATGATGGACCAAGGCAAGTTCTGGACATGCTGATGGCTGCAATAGCCTGGAAAAGGGCTGGATGGCAAAATAATTCTGATTTTTTTTAAGAAGCAATATAAAACTCAAGTGTGTTTTGCTAAGACACAGGAAGGTTGGCAAACCAGATGAACTTGCAGTCCTGTTTTATTCATGATGGATACAGGAGACAGCTGTGAAGGTTATGACATTTTCTTTTATAACAGCTACAGTTGGGCTAAAACAAGTAGTAGTAGCTGCAGCACTAATTGACTCAGCCAGTGCATTTTCTATTAAATCTTGAACATTAAGAATTCATAGGCAGAACCAGAAATAAACTGTGTGTGGGCGTGAAGGTACATGTAATGGTAAAAAGCTAAGCCTGCATGAAATTATATTAACTTCAGCTGAATGGGAAGACCCATAGTTAGATTAGAAAACTATTATTTTATTTGTTGGCTTTCAAGGAAGTTATTGTTAGCCTGTTTGGCTTTGTCATTACCATTCTAGCTTTTAAATGCAACATGGTTTTATCGCATGCAACACGATGCCATTTCACATCATGTACCTCATAGGATAATGTCAGGCAGGATAACATCACACCATTGGAAAGACATCAGGATCACACTGCACTCATCAGACATTCTCCCTGGCAGACCACACAACTCCCCCCCGTTTTAATCCAAAAGACTCTCCCTTTGACTTTGACTTGACATGCTGTTTTGAACAGCAAATAGAGCCAAACACCAGCTCTTAAAGTTAGGCTATGGTTTCAGGGTCCTGTTCTAGTACTTGTCTGCTGGAAAAGTACTAGCAAAGTGGGCAAGGGTAGAGGCAATTACCATAAATTAAACTAGCATTATGCAAAGAGAAAATTTATACATGAAATAGTCCTCAAAGGAAATTCTGCTTGCATATAACTGGCCCAAATACATCAGGCTGACCTCAGGGATGAGCCCTAAATATATGTGCCTGTGGTCCAAACCTTCCACAGATACCCATCTACAAACTAAGATATTTCCCTAGGATGCAGACAAGAGGAGCATCAATCCTACCTTTCTAGTGAGGTAAAAAATCCCAAAGCAACAGACTTGCCAAGTTGCTTGCCATATCACAGAAGTAAAATAAAGTTAGAGCTCATGATTCCCTGAAACACGTCATCTATTCAATCACAGAGCACACTGGACAGAAGACTTGGTCATTTTCCCTTGTATGGGATTAATCCGCACTGAAAGAAAAAGTTGACATAGCCTAGTTAATAAGACTTTAGGAATCTCCCTGTAAGGAGGTAAATACCATAACTTTCATGGGAGACTAAGGACCCAGCTCACTTGCAAAGATGCAATACAAATGTTCTAGGCACACTACAAAAAAATTAAGCCATTGCCTCTATGATGGAAAGTTCTGCTACTGAATTGTTCATGCAGTAATTCCAATCAGGTGTTTATAGTTTTACTCCACTGAACTTTCTCCAAATGTTCACCCTTGACCTTAAAATATCAGTCCTGTCTTTCTGAATAATTATTAAGAAGTGAGATAGCTTGCAGATATTTTATTTCTCTGCCTTATAGCAAACAGACTGTACCTTTAATGGAAGATGTTCTCCTCTTACCTTCCAGGAAAAAAAAAAAATCAGCCTTCACACTGATGATAAAAAAGAAAGCTTTAAAGTGTTTGCAAACTGTACAGCAAGTAAGAATGAAAAATGTTGTCAAAATATTTTGTAGAAAAGTTTTGACAACAAAAAAACCCCTTTTTATTAATAGAATTTTTAGAGACTAATAAGGAAAAAGTTTAGAGTAAAATAAAATCCTTTGTAATTAATTTTCCGCAGTTTCTACTTATAGCTTCTCCATATAAACTTAGCACTTTATTTCCATTTTCTTTCCTAGAGGGAAATAATATAGAGAAGGATTTTCATTCTTGATTGGCTTATCTGTCATTAATGAACACAGTAAGCATGCTAACTATCCAAGCATACTTATTTGACTCTGGTTCAATCTCAGCAGTCTCTCAGCACTTCACATGATTACTGTCAGTATGAGGAGAGAGGGAAACATTGTTCAAGTGCCCTTCTACTCTGAATATCCTCTGTATATTTCCCTTGGAATATAGAGCCAGGAAGAGACAGTCCTTGGATAGTTACAAAAGAAAACTAGATAAAGACAACCACATAAATTTTAATTCACTGACAAACTGACCTAAATTTGGGCTTGGAAACAACTATTCAATTATCTTCATTTAATGTTATCTCAATCTCAATCAAAAAAAAAGTAATTAAATGAATACTTTTAAAGTACTTAAAACTTTTCTCTGGAATTGTTCTGTTAGAGAATGATGCCTCTCCCCTGCCTATGTTATGATATAAAGGATGTTAAAACAGCCAAAGATTATTAATACTAACAGTTTATAATATCAGAAGCACAGATAGCACCTCACTGGTGATCAGCTCTCCAGTTAAAAATATTTTTACAGCAGTTGACAGAGCTGACATTGACATGAAGCAAATGAATGATTAGGAATAAAAATACACTGAATATTCAGCCACTAGCTAGCCAAGCACGCTGTATCTCTTCTCTTCCATGCAGGGAAATCTCCCTGGCCCTTTCAGCTGCACTTTGCAAAGTCCACAGCTCCTGACTGCCTCTGTGAACTTCTCATCTCCTACACTGTACAATTCACCCCATTTTTATGTGCTGCTCCACACGAGATGTAAGGTCTGTCCCACGCCTTTTGCTTCTACTGCACCAAAGCACATTAGTGTTTTTATTAGCTCATAAACCACTGTCTGAATCTAATGATCTAATCTTATACTTTCAGATTTGGCATCCCACTGAAGAGGGTTGAGCTCTCGTGGTTTTTATCTTACTTCAGCTCTGTGAGTGGAGTCCCACATTTCTTAAGGAACACCTGACTTGTTTTGATTGCAATTCTCCTTTAGTGAGTAATGGGTAACAAATCCTACAAATCTCAGCACCCGCAGGTTCAGTTGTACCAACATCATGAAAATCTCATAAAATGGTCCCAATCACACTCAGCAGCTGCTGGCAGGGAGCCAACTGCAGCCTTATTTCCTCAGTTTCTGCTCAGAGTGAATTGTTACCATTCTATTTCCCTTCAGGGCTCCAGGCAGGGGACACTGAATGGAATTCCTGCTTATCCTGCACAGCCCCAGTGTTCACAGAAAGGTACAAACTGGCACAGCCTTGCACCATCTCTTCACCAGCTGTATCATTTGCTTACTTCAGGGGAGCTTTGGTGTGACTGAATCACCTCTGGATGTGTTTTTGAGTTTAATTTTTCACCACTGCTCTGAAGTCTTCAATAACACACGTGATATCAATACTCATATTGCATTATTTGCTATTACTGACATGCTGTGAAATGACTCAAGTGCAACTTCTCACTTCAGTAGCAAAACTCAGCAGAAAAAATGCAACCTATCAATGTTATAAAATAATTGCTCAATGCTTTTGTATGTTTACTTATAGGTGCTTAGTGTTCCAAACTTCGAAGCAGGCCTCCTTAAAATCTACTCAGTATGCCTTCCTTCTCTCTCCACCCACCTTCCTTTTAATCCCATTCTGTCAGTACAGCAGAGATGAGACTTGAATCATTAAAGAAATTTTAGTCAAAAGGGCAATTGCAAAATTCCATCCTTCCTCTCATTTTTCCTTCAACCGAATGGACAAACATTCACTCATTGCTACCATTCCCTTGAGTGTTCTGGCTGAGATCTGCCTCCTGTGAAAAAATCTCCACTGCACCCTGTACCCTCTGCTGTTCCTGAGCACCTCTCTCCTGAATTTCCAGAGCTGGGCCTATGAGTTTCTGCATAATCTCACTGACCAGGCTCATCAAGTGGGAAATAAGAGTGTCCTGTGGCTCAAGCTAAGAGCAGAGTTCAAAAATATTGCATGAACAGTAGCAACATACAGGTTCCTGGCTCTCTACCACCCCTGTTATTTACTTCAGTGCAAAGAGAGCATAATACACAGCAAAATCTAAATGCATTTGCTACCTCATCACTAGTGGCACATACAAGTCCCTCAAAAAGATGGGAAGCAATCACAGCCCTAGCAGATTTCCCTTCCTCCCAACTTTTTTTTTCTCTTTCTATTACAGCTAGATATTGAAAAGTCTTGAGAGACAAGCAGATAAGGGAAGCTGCCTTTCATATTCTGACATTTCACACAAGCTGAAAAGCTGCTCCTCATATATTTACCTAAAATGAATGTGCTGGTAAATTCCAGTGGTCCACAGCAGACTCAGGATTTCTTCCCCTTACTGAAATGATCATAGAAGACAGACAGACACAGACATAGAGCTCAGTCTTTAAAGATTTCATAACGAAAGGAAACCAAAAGTTTGGGGCTTTTTTGCATTAAACAGTTACTCACTGGCAATTACCCTGCTTGTAATATCACTACAATCCTTCCTTGGAATTACTGAGCTGATGGAGTTCTGCACGCTCACAATGTGACTTCAAGGCATAGTTCAGGAGTGGCTGCTGTGCTGTAAACTAGTTTGTGTTTCACTGTGGAGCCACAGATTCATGAGACAGAGCTGGAAACCAGTTACAATACAAGCATATTAAGAAACCTCCATTATAACAGATTAAATAGAAACAGTTGGATTCATTAAGACTTAATATCCACATATGGATTAATTTAGGCACCTGCATGCTTAACCAGCTCCGAAGTACACACAAGGATGGGTAAATGATCTTTTCCAATGCTTCTGGGTTTCAGATTACAAGCTGGTGCTGCCAGGAACTGTGTGCTGGCAGCTTTACCATGCTGAGATGGCCAGCACTGGACTTGCTGTGCCTTACAGCTTTCATTTTGAGAACAGCAATTGTAACAGCACTTTGTCTTCCATCTTCACTCACTGACACTGCCATAAATCTATTTATACTCTGTTCTCTCCTAGCCTGTTTCTAACTTTCAAATGCATTTTCCCCTACTTGCTTCACAAGGTCACAGGGAAAACTCTTTAACATGTGTTTCCAGAGTCTACCTCAGTTTACTTCAAACAGACACTGTACAAGACTTATACTTGTCCATTTATATACCTGGCCTCTTTCTTTTGACATCCATTGGACAAATAACAGATGGACCAATTCTAAGAGCAGTCTGTGTACTGAACTTACTGCTGGGAGGGGCAGGAACATCTCTGTATGCAGAAGGATGACAAGAATTGGTCATAACAGGAAAAATAATCTCAAAATTGAAGTCAGCACTTGGAATAACTTTTAGAGCAAAGAGTCACCACCCTGTCTCACAGAGACAGGTGACAGAAGAACATAACACTATTCTCTACAGCTGAGCCATGCCTCAAGCCCAGTCCTGTGGAGGTCACAGCTATAGGTTTAGGAACTCCCTGTGAACTGCAGAACTTCTTTTGCCAGATGGCTTAGAGCAAAACAGCACACCAGCCCTGAGAAGGAACTGTACTAAAGAAAAATTCCCAGCTCTGCAAGATCCTGGCTTTGGCTTCACCCAGTCACTGCAGAGAGGGGACAATGCTGTCCTGCTGCACCTTGTTTTCAGCGCTTGCTTGGGTGGGGTGGGTCATTTTGGAGGTGAAGAAGCAGTAGGGAAAGGAGAAAGAAAAATATATTAAAATAGGCAGCAATATACAGCTGCTTCAACCAAAGGTAACAGAAAACATGTAGCTTCATTTTGTCTTTAAAATAAGTAATTAGGAACATAACTGCAAGAGAAGCATTAACAAGCTTCCCATTTAGCTAGCTACTATTTTCTGCACATGTGTACATTTTTTAACATAACCCCAGCTCCAAAAAGTCATATCCTGTTGTTAATTTATGAAAACTAAGCAGAGGCTCTGTAACAGAGGTTAATTTGGGTTTAAAACAAATGAAGTGCCACAGAATCACATACTGCTGATTAAGCTGACTAAAAGCTGTGCCTGGGACAAAGCCTAATTTTTTCTGACAAATTTTGCATCACTGGACATAGCCTTTTGTGAATTGGGATTATGCCTGTTCTAAGGACTGTCATCCAGGTCTCCAGTGGCGCGAGGTCCCTGTGACACATGTGAGGCACAAGGACAACCTCTCAGGATTAATTCCAGCACCTCTCTATTGCAGCTGCCTGCCTTAGAGATGGCTCAATCCCAAGGCACTCACTGCCTAACTCTATCACTGGATGCTGTAAACTCAAATTATCAGTGAGCCTTAGAATTATTCAGATTTCAGTGTATGCATGCAGATCTTACTGATAAAAAAATAAGTAAGTCTCTGACAAATGATTCTACCAAAACTTCTTGTGTTCTTTCTGTGTCTGTATGTCCCAGCTGTATTCCTTGTACAAGTTCTCACAGTGTGCCTGACCAGATCTGCACAAAAAAAGCATTTCCTACCTCTCAGCATCTCTGCTGCCCTTCTCAGTATTTGCTTTCCCTCTGCCATTTTCCAGGGGGTGACCAGAGCTGCCTGTTGAGTTCACTGTGCAGGGAAAGCCTAGATTTATAAATGGCATAAAGAGGTTTTCTATTTTGATTTCCTTTTTTTCCCCTAATAATTTTTACGAGTTTATTTGCCTTTTCAGTGTGACTGAGCACACAGATGATATTTGCAGTGAACTACACTCAGTGACCTTAAAGAAGGTCCTTCTGAATGGGAGTAGCTGAGGTAAAACTTATCATGGCATATGCCTTAGAAGTTATTTTTCCCGGTATCATTATTTTACATGTATCAGCATTGGATTTCATCTGCCATTTTATCACCTAGTCATTCAGCATTGAATAATCCTTTTGCTACTCTTCCTAAGCAGACTTATGTTGAACTACTCTGACCCTTTTTCTTCAACTGTAAATTTTTTGGTTTAATCCTCAATCTCATTTTTTGCTCAGCTACAAATGCATGGAATGACAATTCCCACAACTTATTTTCATGGGGTCCTTCTGGTAACTTTACTCCTTGGCCAAAATGACCATTTACCACTGCCATTTTTTTTTCCCCCTGTCTTTTAATATTTTTTTTAAACAAGACTACAAGATGAGTAACCAAAGGGGAAAAAAAGGAGAGTGGAGGAAAAATTAATGTAATCAGTACTTGTAGATTTACCTTGGCTGGATTTAACTTTACTGCCTCACTATCCTGAAGCAACACAACAACTGCTGAGGTAATAATTTAGTACCTAACACTCCTGGGGATGACAGTGAAGATGACCACCTGCAAATTTACTCAGGCCCCTTTAAATAAGTGAATACCACAATTCCTCTAGGAATTCATTACTAATTTGCCCTTTTTAATGCCTTGGGGGAAATTTCTTGGTCCTGTCCCAGTGGATTTACATCATTCTTTATTATTGCATATATTTGACCTGCTTTGACTTATATCTTCTCATTAATCCCACTTTCATTAAATATATACCCAATATAAGTAGGAATGACTTAAATGAAAACAGAAAGAATGTTTCATCCCTTTTTAGAACATACTTAGGCTTGTATTTTCCTTTACTTTCCTTCTTACTTTGAGTATATTACTAAAATCTTATTAAGGTTGTTTGCATTTGTTTGGTTGGCTTCTAATTCTCTTTAGTGTTGGCCTTTCTGGTTGTCTCCATCAGATTTTGCTTCTGAGTACTTTTAGTTATGCATTTTTCTTTTCATTGGTGCGTGATTCCAATCCAACTTCCATGTTTAGGGCACATTTCCAGGACCACATGCATGTCCTGACTCCTGTTGTAGTTCTAACTCTTCTTTGGATAATTGTTCACTCATATAATTCTTATTCATTTTAATTTTTTTTCCTACTGTAAAAACAGTGTACTTTAAACATTAGAAAAATTATAATGTCAGCATGAAACATGGAAAATTTATTGTTTTGCATTTAAAATAGGAGTGTAGAAACATGAGTGAGACAGGGAAAAAAAATCTGAACCCTTTTCTGCACTATTTTTCGTGATGCTTCATTACTTCTTCACTTCCTTTCATCCTTACAAAGTATTGTCTGCAAATCTTATTGTGAGGACCTGAGAACTCTCATTTTAAAGAGAGCAAAATGGTAAACCTGTTTCTGAAATTGCATGGAGACACTAAGAAACATCTCCTCAATTTCTGTGAGGCTGATGAGTGACCTGCTTTGGTATTAACACTGATCCTTGTACTGGAAAAAAATTCATAGTGTTACCAAATGCAAGTTCATTAGTTTTGTATTTCTTTAAAAAAAATAATTATTTAGTATTTGCACTGGTAAAAACTATTTTTTTTCCCAAGGAAAGCAGATTGCAAACTCAGTCTCAATTAATTCCATTCTGTCAGACATTTGCCCATTTTCAGTATTTCATTCCAGGTCACGCTGATGCAAAATTCAGAGATGCCAACTGTCCTGCATGAGAGCTGTCAGACAGATTAGCATTCCTGCACTGACACAGCTCCTGCTTTGTCAGGACTGGGAACCAGTGTGTTGAAAAATGAGGCCTCAGCTGATGTGCCTATGGGAAAAGAGCAACTGGCACTATATGGGGTTTGGTCCTATGGGGAATCTCGGTGCCTAAAACCGTGCTGTCCAAATAATATTCCCACTACTCTTTGAAAGAAGGACCACAATTTGTTAGCGCTATAACTCTCCTGAATTCCCTGAGATCAGTTTATTCCTTCTCTCTATTAAAGAAGACTACACATATCCCTTCATTTTCTTCTTTCATACAATATTTATGAAGACTCTTTTTGCTTGCTCAATTGAAACTGATCGTGATCCTCTCTTTTTTCAAATGCTCCCTCCCCTCTGAATTGAGACTATGCACTCTAGCAGTCTTAGTTACAGATTTCTGCCTCACCTATTGGTTTGTCACATCTCTGTGCTCAAATGCTGACACAGTTTGATGCTTTCTCAGCTGAGCACACGGTGTCCCAGCTTTTATCTACATCACAGAATGCTCTCCAAGAATTGCCATAAGTCCCGTTGGATCCACAGCAATTTAGACTTTGCAGCTCACCATAAAGGATAAGATCCTAATGTTCTGTAAATATTTCTTGAGAATGATGGAATTCCAGAACTGTAATTCTGTAACTAAAATTAGGAAGAAGGCACAAATCACTAGGACATAATTTCCCCTCTCAGAGCTTCTTTCCTCACGCTGTGTTAACTTTTGAACAGACTCAAAAATTCAGACTGCTGAGGAACAGTGACCCTTGTTTATTCCACCTCAGATTTGGAAATAAAACTAAACCACAGAGGATGCACTTACAGTGGGCCAGGTTTTTTTGACTGGTATCAGAGTATGCAGATACTACCACAAAACTCAAAATCAAGGCCCATTTCTTTGAGAGACTCACTACGTGGAGAACTTATTACAACACACTATTAATATCTGCTGTGGAATTCAGGGGCCAAAACAAATCCTCTTTCCTAATAGTACTTGAATTCCAGTCCAAAAATCTATTTTTAAACCATTAGTATTTTGGGGCACAGAAACAGAACTTCTAAGAAGAAATGGGAACTATAACTAACACACAAGCAAATTATGCTACCAGCTGTATCTGTTTGCAAGTGTTACTTGCCTTAAATGTGGCTT
This sequence comes from Acridotheres tristis, assembly GCA_037013685.1. Classification (NCBI taxonomy): domain Eukaryota; kingdom Metazoa; phylum Chordata; class Aves; order Passeriformes; family Sturnidae; genus Acridotheres; species Acridotheres tristis. The sequence continues at coordinate 8,010,456 of CM072893.1, read as the reverse complement.
TGAGAAAACATTCCCTAGCAGAAATTAAGAATGCCATTTTACCACAGGAAATATGCAGGATTCCTGGATTAATAATGCTTTATAGCTACTTGGATCTAGTGAGGTTTTCTTCTGTTCAGACCACTGTTTCTGTGTTGCTTTATATAGTCGATACAGCTATTACTATGAACTTGTTGTTACTGCTGCTGTCGTGAAGCCCAAAGGGTTCCAGCATCAGATGAAATTTCCCAAGATAATCTCCTGGGCTACATGAATTGCTTTACATGGATTGCATTTTAAATCTCATTTGATAGCAAGTGTTTTAGAGAGGAAAAAAGTGCTTTCTGGCTTAATCACAGACCATGACAAGTTAAGTGTGCATAACAAGATTTGTCCACTTATCCAGTGTGAATAGCTGGAAAGAATTGTTCTGTTCTGCGCTGACAGCTTTAGATATTGTTGAGAAATGGAAAGGAAAATCCATTAAAAAATCATCCACATTGTTAAAGTTCATTCTTAAAGTTTCAGCTATGGTGAAAATAGCAACTTCTTGCCCAGCATCAGGGTGTTTTGGTAGACTACTGCTATGCTGTTTAGAAAGTCAGAATTTCTGCTTGTGCACAGATGTAGCTCTTGCTCTGGTTCAAGTTCTGCTTCCTTTAAACACAGAAAAAACTCACCACTAAAAGCTCAGAATGCACAGACGGAAATTTTCAGAATTCTGTCCTGTTTTACCTGGAGCTTTGTCCCTGGCAGCCTGTAGCCAGGCTCAAGAAGGCACCACCATGCAAAGAGCTGAGTCACAAACTCTCCCCACCCATCCCTCCCCAGTCTGTTCTCAGCAGCCACCACGAGCACAGGAGGCAACAAAAGTGTGACAACTGCTGTGGCAAATCAGAAGTGGATATTCTGCCGTGCTAATGACAGCAGTAAGGGAAACACAAAGCACATAAATGAAAGTGCAGTGCACAAAAAGGGCAGCTCCTTGGAGTTTTGACCAGGGCAATGTTTCTAGACACCACCCCATCCTGGACCTTGGGTTGCAACTGGATAAGAAAGACAAACATGATATTCCAGTTTTAGCACTAAGGGATGCTCATCCTTCCTGCAGTAGGCATGCTGTGTCCATTCCAGGAATGGTTTCAATATGACTGATCAGAAACACATTTACTACAAACTTTAAGTGCTAAATGGCTCCTCTTTAACCTCAACCTAAATTGGGTATTATTTCAAAATGAAACTGAACATAAACCTGGAAGATTATGATAAAGATTAACAAAGCAACTATAAAAATGTTAGGTTGACTAAGGCCACAACCCTTCTCTGGAACAAGGTGTCTTGTCAGCCTACGGAATGAGAAGGCTCCAGTTCTCCTACTGCCACAGGGAGTCCTGCAGGCACTGGTCAGATCCTGCTTTGACTAATACCTGGAAAATGGTGAGGCAGTTTGACAAAATGCCTCTGCCAGAAGCATTCACCATTTACATAACTAATGGAGCTCATTTTTCTGTCCACAAATTCATCATGAGCACAAAACATTGCTAATAAATTTGATACTGAGAGTTATTCCACTAACAACCAATACAAAGATTTGCAGAAACAATCCACTGAACTAATATGTCAAACAACATCTACTCATGCTATTTGTAAGCCATTTTTCAGACTGATCACCTGAGCTGTCACTGCTTCTGCTTCTTAACTGGCTGGTTGTAGCTCTCTAAACAGAAACAGAGCACAACCAACACACTGCAGACATCTCATTCCTTCCCCAGGCACTCTCACAAGCACTTACTCTCACAGTTTTAAAGACTTTCCCTTTGCTGTGAGCATTCTTCCACACTTGGAAATTATGTATTTCTGTTCCTGAATACTCAGCAGAAGAAAACATCAACAAAACTGAATTGAATTTGCTGTTATTATGCCAATGAATGCCTGACAATATTTCACTGAAGAAGGCACCCAGGGCTCTATGCTGTGTAGGCTGCCTTCTCTCAGCTCATTCCCAACACTAAAAAAATGGAAAGAGAAGCTTTATCTCTACCTCAGGTGCAACTATGAGGAGTACTAAACAGGTAGGTATCTAGGCCAAATTCGCATTAGTAATAAAGTACACTCCATGGAAGTGCTAAAATACTTCCAAAACTGCAAGAAGACCCACACGTGTCTGTAAAACAAGGACCTGCACCACTCCAAAGCCCTGAACGCAGGAACACAACAGTTTCCATCCTCCCACTGCCTTTTTCCTTCTATCACTAGTCCACACAGCTACCCAGAGCTGTGCAGACCCTGGGGGAGGGTTTACTCCTGTCTCACCATCAGGTACTCTCCATCATAACCTCTTCCCAGGCAGGTCCTTGTTCACTGCTACAGCCTCAGTAATAACAGGGGGATTTTATTTGTGTCAAATACTGCTAGATAATCTCAATCTTCTCTTCATTCCAGTGATGAGAAAAGAAAACAAAATAAAATCAGCCCTAATGTAATGCAGCACACTCTGCTGAAGAGCCCTGAGAGACCAGCTCAATGGATAAAGTGACTAGTACTTTCTGCGGGCAAGGATTAAACAGCAGGTTTTAATTCAGCGTAAAACAGCACTAAATTGTGATTTCCAAATGTATTTACATTTTTCTATCCTGTTTTTTGTAAGCACAAATCAGTACAAACACATACACCCTTCTCTCAGACTTAGCTCTTTCTTCCACTAAGCTGGTTCTTTCATGACTGATTGTCTCTACGGGTCAAGGCTATACTTTAAAAAAAAACAAACCCAAACAATCCTGACTAAATAAAGCACTATTGGTTGCACTTTTGGTACTAATGGCAACAGAAAAAGGAATAAAAGAACATGTATGAGGAGGAAGGAACATTTTCTTGATGCAATAATTTTAGTTCCCTGAAATAAGGACTGGAAGAGATCACACACTCCCTGTTCACTGGGCTGATCTAAAAGTAACACAGTGGACTTCAGTCCTTTTAAATTTTTAAGAGTACTTGAGAATTGCATTTCCCAATGTGTAAAAATATGGTTGTTTAATAATTGAAGCCTTCAGACTCAATCAAAATTTTGAACCAGCAGAGCTGTATTAATTTATACCAACAAAAATCCTTTATGAAATTACAGGTCCAAGGGTGTTTGAGCATTGTCAGTATCAGCAGCTGGTATCAATGAGCTGTGGAGAGCATTCAAGTGCAGTGCAGTTAATTCCAGCCAAAGGAAATCACAGGACTGAATGGTGTTACTCGTGTGCCTGCCTCTGTGGGACCTTCACAACAACAGAGGAACCAGAACCTGGAACAAAACACCTGGTAAGACCCAGACACATTCACATATCACCAAAGATGATTAAAATCTATTTAACCCTTCTTCCATATAGTTTCATTACATAAGAGAATTCTTAGTGCCAGCAGTCAGTAAAAGATTACATAACCAAAACACATCAGAAGTGAACACCTGTGCTGTACCTCGTGTCTCATCCTTACTCTGACAAAGTACTTGTATAGTACTTCTCACTATGTTGTGCTTGTGCATATCTAAGTGTGCCAGAAAGGGTGAAAAGAAATATTGCCCAGTGAAACAAAATTAGTGTCCACATACACCAGGAAAGGTGTAGGTGTAACAGGGTAACAGCAGTTTTAATTGGCTCCCAGTTTAGGAAATGCAGCAGTGCATAGAGTGTATCACTAGCAGCTTATAGCAAAACATTTTATTCTCTGTCAAGGTAAGGTGAGTGCTAATGACTGTGACTAAATCTTGACAGGCAAATGATCTCCTTGTAAGAGTCTGTCGTGTAATGAGCAATCAGAGCAGGTGAGCAGTAATTAAACACATTCACTTGCACTAAAAGCATTTCGGACAGACTGGAGGGAATTGAAGCAGAAATATGATATAATTATTTTCCTTACCTTTACATTGGACATGAAATTCTAATATTTCCTATTTGTTTTGGGGGTGGGTTCTGTTTTTGGTTTTTTGCTGTTTGGTTTTTTTGGGATTTTGGGGGTTTTTTTTTGTTTGTTTTTGGTTTTTGGTTTTGTTTTTTTTTTAATTAAACCAAAACAGAGAAGCCTTAAAAGCTTTTTTCTTTCTTTTAACTTAAAGTGTTCTTCCCTGCTTTAATTAACACTTATTTAGCTTGAGACAGAAGACAGGCATTACATAATACATAGTTCTTGTGTATTTTTAGGGCAAGCCCTGGGAGCATGGAGAATGATGTAGGCTTTCATTTGATCAGGATCTGATGTGGAAGAGCAACCAAGTGCCAGTACATATAGCACTGACAAAAGCTTTTGATTAAGCTAAACCAGACAAAGTGTGAGAAACCTTCATGTTGTTCTAACATGTTCTCTGAAAACTTGTGGGAGGAAGGAAAGAAAAAATTTCCAAGGTGGAACAGGGATTTGGACATTTATTCAAGCTGATAATGTTCTGAATTTCCAATGAATGAAGCAATGGGTAGAACAAGATTGTTGAAGCATAGATAATGTCCAGTCTCCTGCCTGTCTGATCTTTCCAGATCAACAAGTTATAATACTATTGATGTGCTGGTCTATTTAAGATCACAAATCCAGTAAATTAGTACAAAAGGATAATGCTTCAGTGTCAATTAAGATACTATTTTACAAATGGAGATAGATTTATCTAAACAATGCTCAAAAATAGCACAAGAGAATGTGGTTTATAAGTCCTTTGCGTTGGCTACCTTAATGTTTTACATATATATATATTTATATATTTACCACTATGACAAATTCCAAAAGCACACCTGAGCACTCCAAGCTGCACTTGCCATAAGCAAACTACTGTTCTTGATTAAAAATTCATGCTATATTAACATAGAAAGCTTACAAATATATAATACTCCTGCATAAGTCCAGTTTCTGAATTCCAGCCCTCAAATACCACAGCAGAACTTAAAACAATATATGAGGTGAACAGAGCCATCACATCCTCTGGTTTCCTGTAGCTCTGATGTTCTCTGGTGTTGGATCTCAAGAATCTGGAGTTTTTGAGCTCTCTGTGCTTCCAGGCACAGATCCCCTGAAAAACACTGCTCTGAACCCGAAACCTTGGAGAAGACTTGTAAATATGAATAACGAGTTAGAAATCACAAATGTATAGTGGGTTAGATGTGTGTATTTCACTGGGTGATGGGTTTTAAATTTGAGGTTTTTACAGTATAGTGGTAGTTATGGGAGAAGATGGAGAATTTTGGATGGTGTTTTTTCTTTGTTTGTTTTCTTCTTTCTTTCTTAGAAGAAAGAACTTAGGTAGTAACCTTTGGATTGGTCAGTCAAAAGTCACTCTAAGGGTCGTAGGAATCTATTACTGGGTCAAAAGGATAAATAATATAGGTGTTAAACCTCTCTTGGTTTGTTTAGCTTTAAAAGGCTTTGAAGCAGGCTCAGCTGGAGCCATTTTTTCCTACTTCTACTTCTGCTATTTCCTAGCAAGGAGCTAGAGGTGCTGTCTTATGTACTGTAATTCTTTGATAAGATATAATAAACATCCAAGTCCGAAGACAAGAATCCGTCTCGATTGCCTTTCTAATAATCCTGGCTCAGAGGGAAAACAGATGAGACTGATGGCAAACCACTAATAAGTGGTGCAAAGCTCAGCACACACCCCCACACTCCAGCATATGATTTATTCAAGTTCTGTAAAGGTTTGGGAAGGCTCTCTGGGATCATTACAAATCCCAATTTGTACTGCACAGTATTACCAAATGTTGAAACTTTTAATCATGGATATCTATTTCCATGCAGTGCTCGCACGCCTTCAAAAATATTCCCTGTTGTTGGATCTCAGGAAACTGGAGTTTTTGAGCTCTCTGTGCTTCCAGGCACAGACCCCCCCTTGAAAAACACTGCACTGGACCTGAAACCTTGGAGAAGGTTTCTAAATATAAAAAATGAGCTAGAAATTATAAATGTGTAGTGGATTAGATGTGTGTATTTTCAGTGGGTGATGGGTTTAAAATTTGAGGTTTTTATGTATAGTGGTAGTTAGGGGACAAGATGGAGAATTTTGGGTGGTGTCTTTTCTTCTTGTTCATCTTCTTGTCTTCCTTCTTCTTCACAGAACTTAGGTAGTTACCTTTAGATTGGTCAGTTGAAAGTCACTCTAAGGGTCATGGAATCTATTATTGGGCTAAAAGTATAAATAATATAGGTGTAAAACTTTTATTGGTCTGTTTAGCTTTAAAAGGCCTTCAAACAGGCTCAGCTTAGAGCCATTTTTCCTACTTCTAGCAAGGAGCTAGAAGTGCTGCTATGCTTTCTGTAGATTTTGATAAGATATAATAAACAACCAAGCCCGAACACGAGAATCCGTCTCAATCGCCTTTCTAATAATCCTGGCTCCGAACAGAAACAGACGAGACTGAGACAAACCACTAATTAGTGGTGCATAAAGCCAAACACACTCTTACACCCTGTCCTCTCTAATTCTTTAACAACCTTGCTACTTACCCTATCTCACCTCACAGAAGCTGCTTCCCTGAGCATTACAAGATTTGGGAAGTGTGTGTGACTTTTCACTTGGAATAAAGAGGATATTTCTTTTTGTATTTCGACATGTACTTTTGTTCACATAATTTTTGATCTTTCCCTTCTTGAGGGAAGCGTTCATAAAAATCAAATCTGCCACTTTTCATCATGAGTGCATAGATTGTGCACAAAGCTATTGGTGGTATACATTTAAGTGTCTAATATTTTAATATAAAGTGAATATAGACATCTGTGTATATATAGAAGTCCTGTAACTGCATATGATTTTTTCCATCTTCCCCTCTATTCTACAGAATTACATCTATGTATTTGTTTTATGGAAATGATAAAAAAGTATTTTGCAACAAGAGCAGCTGTAAGTCTACCAGCTCTGTGATAACTTGACTGTTGGTCAATTTATATGGTTCCATATTTTTTTTCCTAGACTTAAAAATCTCCTGTCTGTTATGGAGGTTAAAACTGATGGTGGAAAAGGTAAAGAGGAGAATTTTATCTCTAGCCTTCCATGGAAGAGCAGCTGTGAGAGGATTATCCATCAAACAGTAAAACTTACAGAGGCTGTCAAGTTCCAGAAGGAAAACTCATACTGGTGAGTAATGGATGCCTCTCCCTGTGCATATTCTTCAAAATCAAAGTTTTGGCAATTTAATCAAAATTTTGCTTCTTTAACGTAGGGGGAAAAAAGTTTTCTTGGAGTGTTATTTTGTTTTGTTTTTAAATAGACAGAATTTTCAAGCATTGTGCTGAATTGCCACCATGACACATAATTAAACAGGTTAAAAAATAGGGCCACAAATGAATTAAGCAAGTTTCTCCAAAGCCAAAACCACAACTTCTATTGTTTTAACAAATTCAATTTTGCCTTCCTCTGAACTCCTGTACTACACTTTCATGTTTTTTTTTCTGTAGGATATTGTTAAAAAAAAAATTAATTAAAAATTAGGTATTCGAGCATGCTTTTGCATGTTTCTGTAAAACATAAAATGCTAATTACAGTACAACTAGAGCACTACTTTGCTGATCATATGAAATGAACCATAGAATCAACTGGGACCACTTTACTAATCTTTCCTCCATCAGATAAAGATTATTTGACCCAAACAATTTTTACCTGCCAATTAGAGCACTTTTCTGCATTTAGATTTCACTGCTATTAAAGTCAAGAGGATTCATAGCATTTTCCTTCAATATGATTAAGCCATTTTTTTTAATCTTTTCAGAGTAACACAATCAGTTGCACACATCAGAAAAAAGGAAATGGAGAGATAATGACAAGAAGAAGAGGCAAAGGGAAAACGTTTGGTGCCATATGGCACCAAAGCAGATTTGATACTAATTAATAAGGCTTTATCTGTAACCTATTTAACTCCACAGTCTGGCAAATTGCCCAAGTAATTTGTTTTGATCTCTAATTCCATGCTTACTAAGTAGTTTTTTATTTCTTCTAGTCCCCAAAATTAATAATGTATATTGCAGGAGACAGTGTTTTTTGAAGAAAAAGATAGGGGCCACTTACGAACAGCAAAGAACCCAGGAACACTTCCCAGATTTGGGGTCCTAATTTCCTGTCAAAAGGTGTTTACCTGCTGCCCAGACCATCTGGTTTCCACTGAAAAACTTGGACACCAAAACTGAGCCCTCCAGAGTGCTGCAAACAACGTGAGCATGGAGACAGGACAAAGGGTGTTCAGTGAGGTGTCTGTGTGCCCAGTACATGCATGGCTTTACTTCACCAAATCTCTGAAGAGCAGGGGCCTCCGAGGCTCCTAGAAAGGCAAAACAGCCTGAGATAGAAGATAAAATAGGGTCTAAGGAGCCATCAGGGTTGGCCTAGTTTTATTCCATTACCAGAGACAAGAAGAGTAAAAAATTCAGCTCTTGTTCTCTCTATTGTTTGTTTTTGGCAGATTTTTTTTCAGCTCTTCCAATAAAGCTGAGTCAGCCCAGTCAGAGGGAAAAACAGCCCACCTCACAAAAAAAAACCAAAAAACCCAAAGAAAAACAAAACAAAACAAAAAACAAAAACAAACAAACAAACAAAAAAACCCACCCAAAACCAACATATCATCAATCCTGCTGGGTCCTTCATCACAGACAAGACTCCTCCACCTCAGGGCAGAAGTCTATTAAGCAAACTTGCCTTATGGCTATCAGAGAGAGACCTATTCTAAAATCAAAGAGAAATGCAGTCATTTTTACTTCAAGTTCTTGTGGCATCACTAGGACTCATGGTCAGTCAGTATTTTGTTCTGCACACACACACACAGAGGAGACCAGTCTATCTCTCCAGACCCCCCAACTCCAGCTTAGATGTCTAGTCCATACGTAAGGGCTGAAAAAGCTGCCAGTGCTGGAGTCACCTTTTTTCTTTTTTTTTTTCTTTTTTTTTTCTTTTTTTTTTTTTTGGGGGGGGAGGGACGGAGCCAGCAAGGAAAGAGGGGTGCACCTTTCTAAAGGTGTGTGGGGCAATTTGGCAGTACAGACAGCCAATGCATTGTACAGCCTTGAAACCACAGGCAAAGAGAACCACAACTCTAAATAGCACAAACCTGAGGATTTAAGGGACACTTGGAGTGTGATGGTATTTCTACAGGGAGATAAAGATGCAGGCTCCTGTAGAACATCACCAATCTGCACTTCGGATGGGAAGCATGAATTAGAGGGTGTGAATCACTTTTCTACTGACACACACCCAATGAACAATCCAAACATTTAATAGAAAACATGAGCCTGATAATCTAAAGATCTCCTTGTGTGCATGCTGTGAGTAATAATCTGTACAGTTAGTAGATACATGTTTCCTACTCCCACATACTTCACACAGTCCCCGTGGCTATTGCAGTCTCTAAATCTAGCTCTCCTGCACTAAATAACCATAATTGCTTCCCTCAGAGATAACAGGCAGCTCAGAGGCACCAAAGCTTTTGTTGCTGGAGCTTTGCCACGGATGCCATATAAGAACTGCACAATACATTACTTACGAATGCCAACATTCATTTATCTGTTCTGGTGTATTTATTTTTGTACTTGGAGCAATAGCTCCAAAGAACAGATGATTAATTCTAGGTTATAGTGAAGGACTGTTTACAATATACAAGCCAACTTTGTAGTAGTGAAACTAGCCCCAAAACCTGTTTATTGAAAATGGTGTTTAATAATGCATTTAGCTACCTGCAATCTCATCAGTTCCAAACAGGTTTTGGTAGGTATATCTCTAATTTTTTTCCCCTTTTGATCAATGCTGCTCTTGTACCAACATAAACACAGTCCTCATCAATACCTTCAGTGAAGCAGAAGCAAACACCTCTCCCCTCCTTTTGTTTTGCTTTCTATACTGCTCACATGCCATTCACAGTTAAGCGACCCATTACTCCAAACTTTGAGTAACTTATTACTGCAAACTTTTGCTGACAATCAAAATACATCAAGGTTGCAGTAATGTTTGGTCTGACTGATCTGAGCTACAAGGGCTGAAGCACTGAAAAGAAAGCAGTGATCACAGGAAGAGAAAGCAGCTGAACTTCAATATTTCCTGTTGGGACTCTGAGGAGCTTTTTGTCTTGGGCTTGATTCATTTATGGCTGCCTAACACAGATGGTTTACCACCTTTCTAAGAATTATCTAGTTCCAGATGCTCTCTGGCTTGCTAAAGATCCAGACTTCATGTTCAAAGAGTCATGCTAAATAGCACCTTCCATAATGTTCACTCTTCAGTTTTGAAAGGCACAAAATGAGACAATTATTTGGAACCAAACCCACGATATTTCTCTTAGACTGTCCCTTCACTGTCACAAGCTGGCAGTTCTGGGAACTATTTGACAGCAAAGATATTCACCAAGGAATCGATGAGTTATAGCAGCTCATGTGTGACCACAGTAACAGGAATTCACCAATTCTCCTCAAGCCAGCCGGGAGATCCCTGTGGGTGGGTTTGTTCCCCACTGCCCCGAAGGCAGAGCAAAGCAGAGGTGACTGATCCACTGCCAGCCTAGCTGCCTCTCAGCCATCCAGCCACACCTTGTGCTGAGCCTTCATCTACCAAAAAAAAGAGGTACAAGATGGGAAAGAGGTGTAATTTGAGGATCATATTTTTATGTGGCCTGTACTAATACAGTAGATGTCAAAAGTAGGTTTAATTAGAACAGTAAAATTAATTTAGGAAAAGCTGTAAACTGTTTAAGCACTATAGCCAATTAAACAAGTTCTACACTTTTTTTTTTTTTTTTAACAATATAAAGCAATTTTTAAGAATGGAGAGAAACAATCTTAGGCCTGAAAGTTGACAGTGAATAGTTAAAACCTATTAGCTGGGTGGCTCCTCTCTTTAAAATGCTATAGATCCAGAAATGGAGATGCCCAATACTTTTGAGAAATGTAAAATACACCACAGGATTAAAATTTAATGCCAAATTTTCCTTTCCCACATTTTTTTCCTCCTCAGCAGCTAATATATACTGCTCATTCTATTTACTATTGCACACAGAAGATTAGTTCTGCATTTGATTGTCCCATTTGGTGTAAAGATAATAGATTTATATTTCATTATATCTTGGCTATCTGGCTCTACAGAGGGTAATTCTGCTAAATTCTATTCCATCTACAGTTTAATGGCCTTAATAATAAAAAAAAAATTTTAAAAAAGGAGCAAGCTAAGTAGTCCTATTTACCTTTCTTTTAGGCAGCAAGAACTAGAATCAAACCTCCTCCTTCTGGCACCAACTTAACACAGGTAATCCAACCATTTTTTGGTATTTTCAGCCTTTTAGAAATCAGCACCTATTCCAGTTTCTTTCCTTCTTAAAAAAAAAGTGAAAAGAATGTTGGCATATGGCTGAATAAAGACAACTACCACAGTAAAGGCTTCCTTCCTGTGCCCAGGGAAAACTTGCTGGCAAATTTGGATCATTGGAGAATCCCTTCATAGAAAGAGACCGAAGCTTTAGCACAAGTGTGGTGACTACAGCCAACAGAACACTACTCTGCCACAGAAAACTGACCCAATTTGGGGTCAATACAATTTCCAGAAGTTTTCAAATGTCCACAATACTTGCATCCTTTTCAAGCTCATTCCTGGAGATTGCTATTAGGCCTCACCCTCAGTGTAAATCCACACCTCTCCTCTCACATCAATTGCTTAGCTCACAACTCAGCCGACATCATTTGGCTAAAATTGTATATAAAAATCATTTGCCTTCCATTAGGCACAGCAAAATCACCAGCCCTGCAGTCAGCTAATGCACTTATGGGCCAGGAACGTGATAGAGATTATAAAAGACAGACAATATTACTGAGCCAGATACAATAAATAAGTATACAGGATTTAAGAAACACAAAACTCCAGAAAAATAGACATTTCCTATAAATTCTTTAGTGACACCATGAAATTTACTGAGAAATTGCAGCAACTCTATCTCTAAAAATTATTAAAAGCATCATCATGTAGGTAGCATGTTTTATTCCTACAATAGCAAGCACATAATTTAAATATTTGCCATTTATACAATGCCACATCACAACAGTGCTGCTGTTCAATTCACAGAAAGATATAGTGCAGAAACAACTTTTCTCTCCACTTCAATATTGTCTACATAATGTCAAACACTTCCTATTGTCCCCATCGAGCAGCAAATACACACAAAAGCCTCACATCCTAAGTTGCATCTGATTCTGTAAATATCACTTGGAATCTTTTTTCACAGTATTCAAGCCATGAAGACTGATCACACTCCATTTCTTTTAAATTATTTCTACAAAGCACCTTTTTTTAAAGAAATAATAAAAAAATAACACATTTATGCTCCATTGCAGCACATTATCCAACTTAATATCTACCTATTGTGAGTGAACATCCGGGTGCCTCTGAACCTAATGTTAAGAAGAATATAATCTGACATTTTTTAAAATATGTGTCAGTTCTCAAGCACTTGCATGTGTATCACTTAAACTCCACTTCTATAACTAGTAAGCAAGTAGTTAATAAATGTTTCTACACAGACATTACATTTGAGAGAATAAACAATTACATGAAATAGCCCATAATTGTTTTCAAAAGTGTCTAAATATCTGTGATTATAATTTTTAACCCATGACATTTAAAAAATAACTAAAACCCCTGAACTTTTATCTCTATGAAGAGAGAGCATACAAAAGTTTCTCACCATGTCTTGATTTCAGAGGGTTTCACAAGCAAATGTTCAAATGCCTGGCACAACTTCTGAGAAGGTTTCTCTGCCCTCACCTAGGATAAAAAGCTGCCTCTGAAAATGAATCACTTCAAGTGAGCTTCATTAGGCACTTCGCTGCAAGACCACTGCATTGACAAGATATTCCACATATTCTATGGAAATGAACTGTTTCATCCTGAAACATTACTGAGCATGATGCTCCAGAAGAGAGGTTAGTCACTTATTGAGGAAGCAGCAGTCTAGAGCATCCCTGTGATAACTGAGGAGCAGGACTGCACTGTGGGAGTGCTGCCCTGGCAAATGCCAGCCAGCCAAGGGGTTCACTTCAGAAAATATTTGCAATAACTTTTTGAAATGCCAGATTTGAAAGAGGACCATAACAGTGAGTACATATAGCCCGAGGCTCACCTTATCTGAAGTCCTGTTTCAGCAAGGGCTATTGATGTCCTGTCATATTCAAGGCAGGGTCATAAAATTATCTGCAGCAGTGGGGGATTTTTTTATAAGCAGTTTTAGTGCTCACTGACAGGGTAGCTCAGCTGAAGTGCAGGTTACAGTGCACAGCTCAGTGAGCACAGATGCTCCCTCATCACCCTCTGTGCACTGCTCATGCTGTAACAGCAAAGGCAGCTCCACAGGTCCATTATTTGTCTCAAACAGGTGCCTCTCTCAAGAACAGTTCTCTGGGAAAGCAGCTTGTGGCTTTAAAAACAAGAAAGTGCATTGTCCCATCCTGAAAAGGTGGGCCTGTGGATATGCTTCTGCTTTTGTTTCCAGTCACCTGGAAATATTAGAAAGCTGCCTAGCCTGCAAACAGATCTAATATTCCAGCCACTCTCTGCCTTTAAGATTGCTGCTTATTGGATAAAATAGTGCAGTGACACCCGGCAGAGTATTTAGTGCTTTCACCAGTCTTCAGGATTCCTTCCCTCTTTTCACAAGCACAAAAGCTTAATGTTACCAATATTCCTCCTATTCCTTTCCAGCTACTCCTACTACTTTACTAAGAGATGAAATATCCTGAAGAACTCATTCTCATCTCCACTTATGGACAATAAAAACTTTACTTAAGTATTTAGTCAGAAGTCTTCTACAAGGATTACAGTGTACACTGCCAACAGCAGTAGAATAATAGAGGGGAAAAAAAGAGCAAAGATAAGAAATTCTTCTATTGCAGACAATAGTAGAGAAAGGTCAAGTCTGAAACCACAGTATTCCCTCCAACTATTTCAGTGATTTTATTTCAGCATACTGTTCTTCCCACTCTCACTCAGTAAGAATGATGTGCACTTGCAGAACTAAAACCAGTCTCATGTAGCAAACCAAAACATTTATGGGCCTCTTGTTTTATACAATTTGCAAGATTGAAACAAAAGAGCAGATCTCATTCAGTCTGGCAGTCTCAAATACAGTTTTAACTGGATGTTTTACAGGACATCCAAAAGGCCCCCTTCTCACATCTTGGAAAGATGAAACAATTGCAAAAAATTATATATGGCAGGTAACAATCCATGAACCACAGAGCTGAATAGACTGAGTTACCTCATTGTTCTGAAACAAAAGTATAATAGAACCAAAACATTTATTCTGAAATCTTTGGAAAGCAGTGTCAACGTTTTATACAGAAATTAAAAATCAGTAAGATTTATTTTTATTCAAGATATCTTCTCTTGCAGCTAGCTAAGATCTCTGGCAAAACATTAGATGAATAAATCATTATCCAATAGAAAGCCTGCTTATGGAAATTAGATAACTTTATAGAAATTTTTATGACAGCAGATTTGCACTTCAACAGAAGCATCCTGACTTTGATTTATTTAGGTAATATGTATTTATTAGTTTCTTGTGTTTGCCATTTAAATGAAACAACAGTTCTAGCCACTTAAAATCTCTTTATGAGGGAGGGTTTTCAGAAGCCCTTGACATAAGCCTACTTTCCTTTTGCTGTACCTAATATAAACTTTGCTCTAGCATGTAAGAGTAGTTGAATATAGCTAGAAATCAGGATTATATGAAAGAGTATGTGACTGGCTATAAATCAATTTAAATCCATCCAATTATAGAGCTCAAAATAAAATTTTAACTGTTAAATTACTATTGTTAAGAGACTGTTTCAAGTGTGAATGCCAGAGTGATTGCTTAATAAATATCTATTTTAAAAGTTTGTCAATAGCCTGATAAAATGCTATCCATAAAACTGTTACATTGAAGTCACTACAGGTGACTAGAAAGTGGAGTGGTAAATAATGAATTGTCACAGAGGGACTGCATTCAATCAGCCTCTGACCCATGGGTGGCAGGGGACAGGGGCACAGCTCAACACAGAAACACAAGGAGGGCAGGGATGAAGTTTAACATGAAGCACGGACAAGTGAGCTTTTCCATGCCTTATCCCTGGCCTTGCAATCCTTAATCTGACACTAAAGAGGAAAAGAGAAGGACTGAAAGAAGCAAAGTTTACCATCAAAGCAACTGATCTACTGTCTAGTGCTGTCTCCAAGTCCACTGGAATATCAAGCTGTCACTGATCCCAAGAGGATGCACTCAAATGGAGACAGAGAGAACAGATGGCACCACAATCCCCATCACGTTTTGTCAAACCTTAATCACTGTATGAAACTCGCATCCCTGCCACCAACTTTTTTCACATCTTCCTCCCTTGAGCTCCTTCCCTCTTTGCCTGCTTTCAAAAGGCTCTACCCAAGATTGTA
Source organism: Acridotheres tristis (assembly GCA_037013685.1). Classification (NCBI taxonomy): domain Eukaryota; kingdom Metazoa; phylum Chordata; class Aves; order Passeriformes; family Sturnidae; genus Acridotheres; species Acridotheres tristis. The sequence goes on along the minus strand of CM072893.1, from coordinate 7,995,074 downwards.
TCTTTTGAAATTCTATTGTAGACCTGTGACCAAAACCACAGATACAGCAAACATTTAAATACCTCAGACAGTGATAGAGGTTTCCAATGTCTTGAAGTTTTCTGATAACAGCAATGATTTGTGCCTGTCTTTGTTTAGCAGTGAAGGTGCAGCTAAGGGCAGAATTTTCGTAGCCAATTTACATCTATCAGACATTCAAAATGGAAAACTGAGCACAGACTGCAACAGCTTGAAAGAGCTACACACTCTAAAGCAAAGAAACACTGAGATAAAGAAGTATTTCAATCTTGTACTTGTCCACAGAAAAAGACCTTCAGGAATGCCACATACAGTCCTAATGGCCAGCTTTTAATAAGAATATTAAAAAATTGAAAATAGTTGTAAAGCAACAACAACAAAACAATTACTTAAGATTTTGAACTAAAAATTCCAAAAGTTGTTTATCCTAGAGGCGTGGCTAGGGGAGGATTTCATTGTGGTGTAATAGGGATCTGCAGGGAGAGCAGAATCCAATGGCAGGGAAAGATTTTCAGTGCCATAATTAAAGAGAGAACAAGGCTGCAATAACTGAAGCTGAAGGAAGATAGGCATATTCAGATAAGAAATAAGAGATATATTTGATATGGTCAGGATCATTAATAGCTTACCCAGAATCCTCCTTCTCTGCACACCTTGAAATCACGATTGAATAAGTTTAAACACAGCACCTGGTCTAACTCAAGAAAAGGTGTTGGATTGAAAACCAGCATGCAAGAGAGGTCAATGCTCATGAAATAATCACAGTCATTTACAGCCTTAATTTATACAAATCTGTGACTTATTTCTCACCTTCATTCTGAGGCATGGTCAGAAGAGTTACAAACTAAAGTAGTTCTTTTACATTCAATCACATGGCCATATGCTTTCCATGCCAAAAATGCAGTCATTTGCTCAAAAATTTGATTTCTAACTGTACGTACAAGCTAAATTACCCTGCCTGCTGTATGTGCTCATTCTAATTAACATCATAGAACATAAGTTATACCTATAAGAAAGGAGCATATATCAAGTCAAAAGAAAACAAGGGTAAAAAACGAAACAGGGACATAACAGTGTTTTGTAAACTCCATTTTTCATTAGCCTGAAAGACAGAAAAAAAGGCCAAAATAACTGAGAGACATAGTTTTCCGTAATTTTTCGAGACACATAAAAGTTAATCTTAACATCCTATTTTGTAGTGAAGACTGAGGGAGTCTTTGGCATTCAGAAACAAAAGAATCTTGTGAAAGAGATGAATAATGGAATAAGGAAATACATCCACTGATTGTTACTCTGGTCTGTGCCTACAGATTTGCATCTCAATTTTGGAATAGATTATAGAAGGAATATCAACCATGATTTCTGTATTTTCTTTTTTAACTCCCAGCGCTGTACTTGTTCTGAACACCACAAAGTGAATTAAATTAAGCCTCCCTCCATATCCAGTCACATTGAATTGGAGCCTTTTCTTTGTCTACATGCAAACAAGATCAGTGTAGACTAAGATCCACTTCAAGCCTGTACTGTCCAAAATCAGGTGAAAAACCCAAAATGACAAAAGGTGCAGACATATTTAGTCATTTCCAGGTTCATAAGAATTGAAGATAAATTCAAAGTTTGAAAAGGCTGAATTAAGTCACTATTTTGGACCTCAAAACCTAAACTATGCTTGAAACCTACTGAGCCAGGGCAAGTCCTGAGGATGAATACAGACAAAGCCAGGAAAAGGGAATCTGAACACATATTTTGAAGGCTACCTTGTAGCTTTAGCAAACTATCAGCATTCTGGATTATGCTGCCCCATGGCATTCTGCATCCTTCTACTGGTACTTTCAATTTAGCAAGCTAAAGCAGGACTCAAAACCCCACATTGTAACAAATTATCCTGGTCCTATAAGCATGTATATAACACACTTCCAAGTATGAATAAAGTTAAATTACATGTAACAGTGATAGAATTCTATGTGTGAGACAATCTGTGACTCAAGCTCCTTTGCATTGAAGAGATTCTAGAGCATTTTGATGTCACTACTGCACCATGACAAAATAGTATTTTATCAATTATCCCACACATGGTAGAACCTTGATATCTGCAGGAACAGTTTGCATCCTGTGTTCTTCCAAATATTTGCAATCTGCCTTCTTGTGTTCATTAGTGGAACACTTACCTTTCAGTCAGGCATCTTCCTAATACAAAGATGTAACAATAAATAGAAGTCTCACTGAATTCACTTGGCACAGTGAAAAGGCAAGGAAAAAATACAAACATTTCCAAACACTCAACATCCAGAAGCATGTCAAAAAATGTAAAAAGTGTTTTATCTTCAAAAACTGACTTCTTCTATGACTAACTCATGTAAGTCACAAAGCAGAATGTTTGAGCTGAAGTCAGTCTCTGGTTGACTCGTCCATACATTACTTTCTTCCCACCCAACAAAAAAACTCAACAATTCTTTAAAAGCATTTCCCCCAAGGACTCTCAGAAATAAGCTTAGCTAACGTTAGGAACCACACTAACTTTCTTTTTCCCCCATAGTTTTTGCACTGTTAAGAACACCAACATCTATACTTAGAAAGTCACAAATGAAGCAAGAGTGAAAGAAACCTGGAAAAAGTTTCCTGTTCAACAGTCTCAGGAAAGGAAAAGTTTAAAAAGCCTTGCACACAGTGCTTCTAAAATAATGTGAGCACACATTGCCGTTCCTTTCCTGTCCAGAAGGATTTAGGGATATGCTACAATTCCAGCTAGAGAAGCAGAACTCTTTATTTGAGCACAACATTTTAATTGTTAACCAAACCAGGAGCAAAACCAGGCAGATGTATTGCCTGAAACAAATTTTTGTACTGTAGGGTATGAGAAGCACTTTAAAAATTAATCTATTCTCATTTGAAATAGATTTTGACCCAAAAGGTCAGTGACTAACTGCATATTATTGTCACTACTAACTTTAATGAAACCAGATTTTCTCGAAGTAACACCAATAAGTACTAATTGGATCAATCTACAGAGAGATGAACAAACTTAACTTTGCTATGGAGCAACACATTGACTATTCCAGCAGCTCACCTCTTCTCCAAACTTACAAAAGAAAATAACTGAAGCCAGAATCTCTAAATAAGATGAAAATGTGAAAAACAGAGGAAGAACAGAAAATGTTAAAGACAGATTGTGCTCCTGATGAGATTTTAGTTGTAGCTTGCAGAGAGAAGCAATAGACTAGATCAGTTCTTTCCTTCCTTTCCCTATTTCTTCTTTGGCCATTCTTAGTACCAGATAATCTAGAAGAAAAGGCCTAAAAGTGCGAATTGGAAAGCTCTGGAAGATTAGTTTATATTTTTTTGGTCAAATCCATCAGAAGATTCATCTGCATTATGCTGTCCTCGGTTTTATGAACTAATTACACAGATGTCTTACTCCTGCCATGGCTGTTCAATGGGGAACATTGCTACTACAGAATATCCAGATTTCTTCTCCAGCTGAGTGATCAGGAGAAGATGAATGGGCCTGAGAAGGGAGTAATCGAAATAGAGTGACCCTAACAAAGAAAATAGTAATTATGTTTGTCCTGACTGACTGCTTCTAGGTCTCTGCCTGATCCAACATAACTGGAGACATTCCGTTTTGGAGGAGACAAAACCTCCCATGAAGTCCGTATAATCTGGTTATAAAACAAACACCAGAGAAGACCATTATCCTCTGCCTTATGGTGGGTGCTGCTGCTGAAGTCCTTACCCTGAAAAATGTGGCCTTACAAGAATGTGAATGCTTTTAGATGAAAGCCAGTCAGAATTGATTTTTCAGTTTATCTGGAATTCATATACCTGCCCACTACAGTGGGGAAAAAAAAAATCTCTCTGCATACTTCTCTGCAGCATTTTTCTGAGGAGCAGACAGCCCTATCACAGTGATGTCTTCGGAAAGCAGGCAGGAAGAACTGAATTGCCAATCAGTATGTTCACACAGACCATTTCTGAAATACAACTCCCAGTGGAGGAGCCAAAGGACACAAGATATTCACTGCATGCATAGAGAATAAATAATTGCTTGGACAATCAGCTAGAAGACCCAAAAATAAAAACCAGCCTTCTGTAAGTCAGATCTTCACAGACCAGTAACAGCCAGTAATACAGACCAGTTTTTGGCAAGCACAGCTGGGAGAAGGGGGTGTCAATCCTCACAAGCGGGAGTAAAATTTTCACTATGACCTTTTTGCAAAAGATTTCAAGCATCTCACATTGTTCCACCTGCAGCTGTTGTTGAAATTAATTTGCTGCTTTGGAAAGAATACTCTGAGACCAAGTTTCTCTCGCTTCACCAGAAGTTTCAAATTCCTATATTCCTTGTGGAGATTCCTATCCTCTTCACATAACTTTCCTGGCAAGTCCAGAGACCTGCCAACACACTATTTTATATTCTGGCATAGCTAATAACTGCAGAGCAGCTGTAGAACATGTAATACATTTTTCTGACACCAGAATTCTCTTTTTACAGAATAGAGACACAGCTTCACCTTTTTAATTTGAGCAAACAGATACAGACATCTTTGAACCAGCAGCAGTCTCAACTCTCAAATTCTAGAAGAAACTAGAATGAGCTTGCAGCAGGCAGATTCTTTGAGCTGAGCTGATTGCATTACTATTTTTTTCTTGACAAAACAAGATCAGTAGATGGAGGCCATTAGCAGATTTAAAAGATGTGGCTTTTAGAGATTCAAAACTGCATTGCATAAATTTCCTCTCAATTAATTCTTACCACGTTGGAGGTGAGATCCACCCTACAAAATACAAGATAGCTTAAATTGTGCAAACAAAAGATAATATTAAATGACAGATGATTGAGATTTGGAGGCATCATAGCTAGTCCTATTTAATACTTATAATAATTATCAGGAAGATAGTAAACAGCATGGTAATGAAAACTCCAGATTAGAGGGATAAGAAACATGAGCCGAAATTACCAGCAAGATGCAATTTGCAAAGCCAAAAGCTAAGACATACGGAACAAAATAATCCAAAAATCGGTCTACATGTCTTCTGTAGTAAGGAAAGCTGGAACCTGAAAAACTAATAAAACAGTATGTTTATATATGTATGTATGCCTGTATAGAGAGGCATAATGTGTATATGCATATATGGACCAGATACAGGTAGATATTCTCTGACTACATGGAACATCACAGGACTATCAGAAAATTACTGTTTCCTCATAGAAGAACATGACCTTCTTCAAGAAAGCATTCTGAAATTTTTCAAAACTTTTGTTCATCGACAGAAACTTTATTTAATACTTGGCTTGCCTTTAATATAAAAGGAAAATGATATTGTGCATTCAGTTTTGTAGTACAGGCTAAACTTCATCCCTGAGTTTATGCCATGTGCGTCAGTTTGTGTCTGAACTCAGTTAAATGTCCAGGCTCAAGCAGTGAAGCTACATGGTTATTAGTGAGTTAATGTTTAGGAGTATGACTAGAAAGATAGCTACAATTATGAGTTCAGAGGAAAAACAGTGAAAACGATAAAAACCCCCACAGCAGTTTGCTGGACTGAAAGACGCTGGACAATTTATGACATCTACAGGATAACTCAAAGGGAGAACCAGCTTTCAGTTGTATTAAGAGACTCCTAGTACCAGAACATCATTAAACAACTATTTCCCAAGACAAATTAAAGCACAATGAAATTAAAAATATATATATTTCACCGTTTGATATTCTTGACTAAAAAATACTATCCCAAGTGAAACTGCAACACTTTCAAGCATGAGTCAGCCAACACAGGGTGAATGTTTAAGACAGGATGTCTGTCACTAGCACTTTAGCTGATTGATTTCATAGCTCTGTTCATTAATAAATTCATTATTGCAAATACATTAATTTACTTCTTGACTCCTACCTCCTTAATAAAAAAAATTGTCTGCCTAGTGAAACATCTTGGCTCTTTGGTCCTTTAAAGTACACATAAGTCCCATCAGCACTCTAAAGTAACAAGGAACAGTAAAACCTAATTTATTCCTAAATGCCAAGACAGAAATAGACATACACGAGTTATAAATAACCTAAGAAGGATGTAAGATAAACACAGAGCAGTTTCAAGCATTGCATATATGCAGAGACACCAACATAAAACTTGCACTGAGTACAAGCAGTTTTTTCTCTCCCCATCCCTGCTGTAGTTTTTGAAGCTCAATTTTAACAATTTCACACCTGCTTTTTTATTTACCTATTATAAACACAACTGAAATGGTGAATGGAGTCAGAAATGGCAATCCTGCAAGTTAGTGCAGGCTCCAATTAATTGACACACTGGCATGGTGACAAAAACAGAGGCAAAGTATTTTAACTCCATAGCCTAAGAAATACTAAAATCTCCCAACTAAAATATGGTCAAATAGGAAAGCAAATTTGAAGTGAGAACTGTTATCCAGGTGTGTCAGGTTTTGCAGTTAATGCAACACAGAGGTCACACAGCTTTTCAGAGAATAGTCCATCCAAAAAAAGAAGCCAAATCACATGGACCCATCTTTAGATATCAAAACAAAGCACTATTTATACCCAGCCAATTGCCCTTCGTTCTGAAACATGGCTCTGCACCTGATTACAGGGACATGCTCCAATACACCTCCAGGGAACACTGACTGAGAGCAAGGCTGTTGGTTTAGCTGGGGAGTCAAATCACTCAGCATCAGCCCCTGCAGTGCCAAGCATCTTGAATTCTCACCCTTAATTCCCCCTCACTGTTTTAGTTATTTGCCTTGAGCTCATGCTTAATCAAGGAAGAGTAATAAGTTCCATAGGACAAGACCTCCTGCTGCTCTAGAGCCACTGCAGGCAAACTCTTCATGGTTCATGGGAAAAAGTTAATATCTCAAGAGGTAAAATACAGAGTTCTGTTTCAAACAGTATTTCATGCTGAAGAAAAGAGCACAATAAGGGATTTCTGTACTTGTAAAAGACATGATTTAAACTAACAAAACAAAAATACTAAAGAGAAGAAATACTAACTCAAGAAACAAAACTAACTGTAAGCAATTTTCAGGCAATAAATCCCTGTTCAGATGAGGGTCACTTGAGTTACTGTGGCATGAAAGCACAACTCCTGTATGAATTTTGGGAGGAAAAATCCCCAAAAAAGAAAAATAAATAATCATAGAAACCTGATGGTTGTAGTATATAACAACCTGTGAGTGCAATGCTTGATTCAGAAAGGAAACCCAGCTCTGAGTTGCATATGCTGGAAACACAAGAAAATCGGAAGTAGTAAAAGGCTGGCCAAGAGAGGCTGCTCAGATTCAGATAATTAGCAGTAAACAGGTACTCTCACCATGTTGTGAGTCCTTTCAATAAAGGGGAAATAGAAAACAAACCCCAATTTGGGACCAGAGAAACTGCATTTCAGATTATAAAAAACTCTGCATTTATCAGGAACATCAGTAACACCAGTGATGATAATAATATATTTTCTCTTTCTCTCTCTGTTTTCTGTTGTTCTCCTTTTTCTGTAGCTTTGACTACAGTGCCAAATCTTTTAGAGGCTCTGGCCTTTAGTCATCTGGTGCTCACCAACTACTGGGTCTGAGGTTCCTAAATTGTCTCAGCTGAAGTCCTTGAGAAATCCAGACCAGGAACTAAACATTAAAATCACAGTGAGAGATAAACTTCTGCAAGTTCAGAGTTTGCACTTATACAAAATTAAAAACCAAATTAAAGTTCCATTTCCTATGACTTACTGGATTTTTGTCTCCTGAACAAAAAGTTACAGGTAAAAAAACATTTACCTTTCATGCATGTTCTCTGGTAAGTGCATTGCAAAGGAACCAAGTCCAGGGCTCAAAACCAAACCTGTACTGAAGTCCATGCCCTATGTATGCTCCAGTTTTAAACTACATGAAGTTATGCTTTGCAGTTTGCACACCTCCCAGTGTATCTTTTATCCTATTTTAAATCACTTCCACATTCAATAGCAAATCAAGGGCACAGCGTTGTCCCATCTCTTCATAAACGCAGTCCTTTTTCCTTTAAGAAGAAAAGTGAATATGTGTCAAAGCCACATGGCTTCTCACCTACAACCAAGTGATTTATTTCCTCAAGAAAAATGGAGCAGACAGGAAAGGATGATCTATTGCAGTGTGCTCCTGCAAGCTGTTACAGCAGTGCCCCGAGCAGCACTGACCTGTTCTTGGTCACACCAGATTTGTTATCCCTGCCCCCAGAATGAGCTACATCTCCATAAAGAGTATTCCTGGGATACAGGAGGCCCTCTGACACAGAGGGGACAGAAAGTGCTATTCCTGCCCATCTGCAGAGCAGAGGACTGGACCAGCCCAACTCCCAGTGAAATAAAGCTGACAGTGCAGTACAATGAGGAAACTTTTGGCCCGAGTTACACCAAGCCTGGGAGGAGCATTGTCCGCTTGCTTTTCAGCAGCAGAGAATATATCAGGCTTGAACCTTACCCAAAAATTTGAAAGTAGTCTCTGAATTATATGGAAATCTCTCTACAAGAGTTAAGAGGACTAGATGAGATGTGAAGACACACCTAATATCTGAATACAAGATATTTACATACTTCTAAGAGTGAACCTAAACCATGTGTGACTTGTCCCTGTAAAATTGCTCCCCTGCCATAAAAGATGAGGTTCCACAGAAAATATCCACAGGTTAGATCTTTGTCCCTTGAAATATTTCATACATGACTATCCAAATTATTCTAGGAGACCAGTCAAAAAAAAAACCCCAAACTATTATCTCACTTTTCCCAGAAATTCCTTCCACTGCAATGATTGATGGGGTGTTCCCTCCCACTCCCTTTAGTTTTACTGTATGAGAACTACCATGAAGACTAAATTGAAGAGAGCTGGTGAGAGGATAAGTAGTGGCAGTGACAGGCAGATGCAGGTCATCTCCAGCAAGCTCAGCACAAACAGCTTGATGAAGGCTGCTCACCATAGCACTGATATTCTGTCAATATTCTGTCAAAACAGGTATCTGTACCACAGTAACAAGGCAAAGTCTTTTATGAATGAGATCCATCTGTAAGGCCCTGCACAGAGGCCCCTAGGTAGCTCTTCTGTGCACAGAGATTTATGAGTGCAGATTTGTGACTATTGACTTACTGTAACCTTTTGATCCCGAGCTGTGATCCCATTAGCTCTCAGAAAGGCAGGAGAGAGGCCCTGCTTGTGGGGCTTTAAAGGATCTCTGTCCACTGCGGGCAAGTGCATGGGGATGACACAGCAGATAGAGGTGTCTTGAGCCCTCTACTGAGCAAATAAGTGCAAGATGTTGTCATGGAGTGGATTTACAAAGAGAGATGAAAGTCTATGCATTTTGGGGAAAAAAAACAACTCTGTCCTACTCCCAGAAGAGAAGTTCTGCCTAAGAAAAATATCCACTTCAATACAAGTAAAGTTTCCTGCTTACTGTGTTGTAGGATAAAGCTGACTATGACTCAGGTGAATAAATCTCAGGCCATAATCACACAGAATTACTAGGCATGGGCACTACAGCAGGTTGGGGTGAGGAATGGGGAAAAGAAGTCTAAGTTAAACAACAAATGCTTTTTTGGGAACACTCCATTTTGTAACTTGAAAAACAGGTATAGATTGAGTTGTGTTGAGAACTAATGCTGAGTTCCCTAACTCAGAGCAGTGCTGTAACCCTTCTCCTGTAAGGAGAGTGTTGTATTACGGGGTGACTACAAGTCATTCAGAGACATCCTGCTTGAGTCACATAGCAGCAGATGACACATTTTGCCAGAAACTCACTGAAGTCACCTCATCACTCCTTCAAAAAGTTTAGACCTCAGTCTGCTAAGTGACCCAGCGTTTTTCAGAATGAAAGGTATTGTAGGAAGTTACCTGAAATCAATTCTCCAGGAACACCCTCTTACAAGACACCTAGCAGTTTTCTGTGACAAGAACAACTTAACCTTGAGCAGCACACATTTTGTTTGTGACATTAGAACGATAGAAGCATTTCTGGTTTGCTACAAGAAGGATGCAGGTCTGACAGACATTCACCCATACATGTGTGAGACTTTCAGCTACCTGACAAAACTTTCAGAAGTTGACCAAGTTCAGCTCATTGACTTTTACCCACAGGTAAAATTATTCAGATATGCAAATATTCAGATATAATTTATAATTATATAATTATGTGGGTATTCTGATATGACTGGCTATCACTGTTTGTTCCACTTCCATTCTTCCCTTCATTGTATATCAGATACAAGCCAGTTGTAAGACAATATACAGCTGGTACTATATATACATATACACACACACACTATATATGCATTCTCACAAGTTAGCATAATTAGCTGTATTGGTTTGAAAGTAAAACCAGTGCGAGAGCCCAAGTCAGTAATACAATTTAATAGAAGAAAAGATAAAAAATAAAATACATGCAATAATATAAAAGAAACAACCACCAACACAGTCAGAAATACAACCTGACACCCTGTCAGTCAGGGTGTTGGTAGCAGTCCATATAAATGGTGGCTGCAGTCCTCCTGGATGACAGATGTGGTTCCGTTGAAGCAGTGCTGTAGAAGGTGCAGTTTTCCTCCAAAGATCCAGCGATGATGTGGAAATGATCCGACTTTCCTCTGGGATCCAGTAGAAAGGTCTGCCCTCGTGTCCCAAACCCCAGTTTTTTATCTAGGTAGGAAAGGCTTGGCTCCTGCCCCTGGCTGGGGCATCTCCTAATGGGATGATGTAATCTTATCAGTCACACAATAGGACTTAATGGCCCATTAACAGAATATATCTTCTGGAGGAAGGATGGGTTGTGAATAGATAACGATGATCATCCCCCTGATTTTATCAGATGGCACATCAGCAGAGGATATCTCCCACAGAGATAAGGATCACCACCCCTCCCACATTTGAACAGATGGTGATAGAATACACAAATGTTGCATTGTACCCCAGGACATTAGCATAGCAATCTCCTTTGAGAGCTCCTATGGATGCAGGCAAGCTGGAAACTTGGCCTAGAGCCTCCAAAGCAATTCAAATACAGGAGGGTTCTTGGATATGAGAGGTGGTTTCTAGAGAAAATGAAACATTTTCTTACATTCTAGAGCACGGCAAGCCCTGAACTAATGATGTCCTTTATTCCATGGGATTTAGCAGCTCCTTAACTCACCTTCTTTTTAATGTCTATAGGTACCCTCTCAGCCACAGTAGGCACTTGTGAGCATTAGCAATGAAGCAGTGGTAAACTACAGAGCAGTAAAGAGTCAGGGAGGTTGCATTTGAATCTCTTGCAGTTCCATCTGCTGCAACACTAAATCAAAAGAAGCAGATTCTCTGTGTTCTGTGGGATTTGCTAATTGTTTATTCTTTGTCTGTAAGGCATTATTAACTACCAATTGACCCACATTAGAATTTTCTGAGTCTTTTTTGGTCTTTAAGAAGAGCTTCTGTGTTTTCCTCATTCTTGTAATCCAACACTCCCCCCAGCTTTCCACGAACTCTTAGAAACGAGTCTCTACTCACAAGAAAACAAAGCAGAAAGGGAAAAAATAGATTCTATTGAAACTGATTTGGTCAATAAGTTCTACAGACTTCTCCCAGCCTGGGCAGAGAAATATGGTGGAATTTCAGGGTCTCAACAACTTTGTGTCACAAAGATGGGTACAGAGACCTGGAATAGCTGAAGGTAAAAAACATGAGAATTATTTATTGGAGAAGACACTGCATGGTGTCCTATGGATTTCTCTAAGTATCACTGTCAGACAAACATGCTGTAGTAATCAGCTACAAATCTCTTATCCAAGACTGGAAAACCAGGCACTTAATCATCAGCAAAAACAAGTTTCCTGCCCAGCTGGGAAAGCACACGCCCTCTTGTGCAAGTTGTTCTTTGCATCTTTCTGCCAACCCTGCTAATTACCAGCTGAGAGCAGACCATGCCAGTGGGGGATGTACAGCAATTATCAGAGGCTGGGCTCCTCTAAGTTTCCTGTTGCCTTTCTTCCTTTATTTCATCCTACCTAACTACCCTGCTCTAATTTATAGCTTTGCAGTAGCAACACTGTAGTTAAAACAGAAATGGCACTTCCACTCTAAACCTCATTTTATTCCTTTCATTTGAGTTCATTACTTCAGTTACCATAAAAAAGTGCTTTCTGGCAATCTCTGTCCTCCACCTCCCCCTCAGCAAAAAATATTTGTCATTCCCCAAGGACACTGAATGGCTGGTCCCGTGGTCTCTCCTTCATAGCCTGCAGATTTGTCTTCAGTGACAGCTCCTGGAAGTAAAACCCCACAAGGATAGTGCTACAGTCTGCCTAGGAGAGAATTCGAGTTTTCAAAGAATATAAAAGGATGTGCCCTACATACATGGAAGAAGGAAGGAGGCTTTGACCTCTGCCCTGACAGCACTTTACTTCTCTGCTTCTATTTTGAGGTCTCTTTGATCCCCAGAGGTCCTGTCTGCAAATTTTACAAGAGATATGCATCAAAAGTCAGCATGTATGACAGTTACACGGGAAATCACATCGTGGACTGCACGTGATGTGCAGGCTCCTCAGAGGCCAGCAGGGCAGCCGCAGTCACAGCCCCATCCCAGCAAAGAAAAAGCAAAACAAATCTAAGAGCTGCAAGCTCCTCCAGTCCATTCATCCATTTGATTAAAGAGCATTGAAGGACAGAGGCAAGGCAGAGCAAGCCTTATTTCTGTAAAACCCCACGGCCTGTCAAGAGGCTGGTGGGAGCAATAAAGCAAGGAGTGTTGAAATTTCGCAAAGGATAATTGCCCCATCACGAGTTGTGGTGATGGGAATTTGTCAATTTTATTAATAGGTTTTATTTTTCATAAGCATTAAATCCTATTTCACAGCATCCCTAGAATCATTTTAGATTAACCAAACCCGCATTTTCTTATTAACCTAAGATTTCCAAAAATGAACAGAAGCTTACTTTGAGTCAACAGTCCATAAAATTGTTCCGCACATTTGTGTGCATGTAGACATACATGAAATACTGCAAACTATCCTGCCAAGTGGAGAAAAAGTTGTTGCAGTAACACCATCAAATTAAAAATAAATAATAAAAAAATAGGCAGAAAATGCCAGCTCTTCAAATATTTCCCAAAGATTTTGAGGGTGGGGTTTTTTTGTTTATTTTGTTGTTGTTTCTGTTTTGGTTTTTTTAATGATATGAAGCAAGAACGGATGTAAATCTTGGGGTCAAACCCTACTGGTGAATACAAGGCATTCAGCCAGTGGTGACCCCACAAACCAGTAGGTAAAGCAGCTCTTTCCTTTTCCAGGCTGCATTTCACATCCACCCTGCAGGACTGAAAAAAACTGTGCTTCTCAGTGTTAGCTGATTATCTCCACCACTGATTTTGAATTATCCTCTGATGCATCTGGTAATGGCCGTTCTGTGGGATAGAATGCCAGATTATAGGAGCTATTGGGAAAATGAAGCAATTGTAAGGAAACAAATGCCATGAAAGCTTTTTGGTAGGGCTTGGAGTACACATGCTTTTTCAGAGTGTGAGGGGAAAAAACAATATGTTCTATCAATTATTTCTGCCCACTCTTCCTCTTACTTTTATTTTCATTTATGACAATTTAGAATCTCCTTGTTATACAACTGGTTTAAGCTTAAAAATCCTCTTACCTGACCCATTTTTATCAATTTGCTGACTACTGCATCCATTCAGTGAATTCTGTGAATAAAATGGTTATACTATGTAAAAATCAATAAAAAATGCAGCATAATGGAGATGCCCATCAATGACTTAGATTATAGATTGTTCTGCAACTCTTAACTGGTGTCTTTGGGGCACCTTTCTCTTGCTGTTCTTGTGATTTTGAAGGGCAAAAGTAAACATGAATGCAATTAGGTAAATCAAGTATTTTGCAATCAGAGCTTCCCAGACCACTTTTTGTCCACTCCATATGATGGAGCCTCTGGCATCTCTGAATTAAAAGGAGACACTGCTTTTCTTCAGCTTTAGCAGGGTGTACAAGGCAGCTTTAAACAACTCTGTGTCTTTTGGCTGTAAGAATGGAAGTGGGACATTGATCTTCCTATCCTCTTCAGTAGAGGAAATAATCTATCCACAGGGACTTGATTAAAACACATTTCAATCACAGAAAGTTCTGTGAAGCTGAAGAAATATTTCAGAGAATATTTTTAGGATCTTCTGTAAAAATAGCCTCCTCTTACAAATATATTTTAAAAAACCCAACCAAAAAACCCAAACCACTTCTTTCCACTACACCCCAAGGAAAGTTTCTGAGATGTGTAGGTTGGATAAGGCACAAGGGAAGCAGCAGCTCTCTTGCTGCTGCCTCTCCTGATGGTAGCTGGGACATTGCAATGACAGGAACATTCTGTCAGCCCAGAATCTTCTGCAGATCAGAGGCATCTGGGTTTTGTTCTAACCACAGGTTGTAATAACTGGAAGAGGCAGTCTCAGAAACTATTAAAAACCTGCAGGAAAAACATCCATCAAGGGAAAAATAAAATCACTTTTATGTCCCTTAGTGAAACTACCACAAAATATCCGTAATTCTGATGAGAATCTATTACTTCTGCTGCTAGAATGGTTCAATCACAGATTAGTTTATTGCTGATGGAAGCAGAACACAACACGACTGCAAAAACCAACTAGAGAAAGAAAAATATTTCTAAAACATTTCTGATTGGATTCACTGCTAGTGGTATCTTTGCCAGGTAAGAATCAGCATAAGACAGTCCCATTTATTGAATGGAATTGGCCTGCAAGAAATGATTTTTCCATGGAAGACTTCAGCTTCAAGAGAATACTAAGGTTCTCACACTCCTGAGTGTCTGAACTGGGTCTTCACTAGAAAGGACAGTACTAATTTGTCTCTGCTGCAAGATACTGAGAAGAGATCAGAGCAAAGAAACAATGTGGAAAATTAAGATAAAATAGGAAAAATGCTATCTGTACCTTGACATAGCAAACCTAATATCTATGAAAGGAACCCAATAGCCAACCTGAAACCTGTGACATCTGAAGATTCAAATGTCCTTAACACAAAAGGGAAGCCCACTGTGGGCAAACATTAGGCTGCAAACTCAGCAGCACCAGGCACTTTACATGTTTAACAAGCCCTCCTGCAGCAGACACGGCATTGTAGCTACAGGCAGGAAACTCGTGTATCATGTCAGTCCTGGAGCTGTGCTGCCCAGGAGTTTTAATGACTGTTTTCCTAACAGAGATTTTAACACTCTCCTGGGGTACACCACATTTATGGACAAGTTTCTCTAGCTTCAGATTTGACTTGACCTGTTCATATTTACAAGTTCCTTTTATTCCCATCTCTGCACTGCAGCCCACTGTTGCTAGATTACCAAGGTAACAAGATTCTTTAATATTCACAGTTTTGTTCCACCAGTTGTTACATTCTGCTTTTCATTCCTGCTGTCAGTCTCTTGGCTTTCTCACTAACACTCCTATTTCCATTTTCTCTCGTGTAGCAAATATTTTTTTAAATAAATATCAAGCAGAAAAATAATGCAAGAAAAATTATGTCATCCACCCAGCAAAAGTCTCTGATGATTTATAGTGTTAATACAAGAATCCCAAAGATGTAGGTAAGAGTGATTTTTCATAAAGGATTCTCTATCCAGCTTCGAAGGCAGAGGTAGCAACGCCCACACTGCTTGATGGCTGAAGAAACCAAATCCCAGAGTTGTGATAACATTCTTGTCCTGCAATCTCCTGAAGAACAAGCCTTGTTAGGCTGCAGTTACCTGCAAAGCCCCTCCCTGCCCAAAGATCTGCTGAAACAGCATCAGTCAAGGAAAATTAGCTCCAGACCAAGCTATCACCCAGGCCTCCATGGGGACACTCTGACTCCTCCACACACCCACTCAGAGTCTTGCTACTTGGTCGAATTTTACATTAGTTTCAAAAGATCTCTACCGATAGGAAAGAAGAAGCACACCCAAACCCACTAGAAAAGGCATGTTTTGGCTCTAGTGAGCAATCCTGTTCAGAGTGACTTAGGTATGCAAGACAACAGGGCTGTCACCCTGTGACCCAGGGTATTCCTTCCCTGCCTTTGGGTGGTAGCAAAGGCAGAAGGGGAGTTTTTGCTCAGAGAAGAAACCTCAGACACTCCTAAGGAAACAATCCTGCAGAACTGGAGGAAACTCTCAGTTTAGTGCTGGTTTTGTTAATGTAATTGCCGCAAAGTCTGGGAGATCCCCTGACAAGCACTGCTATCAGAGCTCACAAAGGAGCTTTCCATGAAGGGAAAAAGGAAAAAAAAGATTACTTCCTTCTCTGAAACCAAACACACTTTTCTGATCCTTTGATCAAAGGCCTCATACTTTTCACTTGAAACTCCTGGTAAAACAATACCAAATATCAAGAAAATAATAGAAAAAAGGTATCTATAGCTTTTCACTGAATATAAAGTTAAAAATAAATCATTCTAGCCCTTTCCTTTCCTTGTCAATAGCATTTATAATGCTAATGTGTCCCCGTTTCCTGACTGAGGTCTTTAAGGGGGAAAAAACAAGGAACGTACACATTCAAGTAATAGGATGTCTTTGTCAGTTCATTCAAAATCTGCATTTCTATTAAACAGCCATGCCTTTTCCTTCATGCCACTGAAATGCCTGATTTTACTCAAACTGCTACTGTCTACACTCACAAACAAATAAGTGATAATTCTCTTCCCTTTCAAGAGCTGTGCCTAGTGGCTCACAAGGGACTTGGTTTCGTGGCAAAAGCAGTAGTGTGACAATATTATAATGTATGCCAGGTCGCTATTCAAAGTCTTGCAGATAATTCCCTCATCAGTTCCATGTTCCTATGGAAGCATGCCATAATCTTTCTCCTCCTACATAGCGCTTTAAACAAGAAAAGATTACAGTAATCTTTTTCTTCCCATGTCACACAAATAATGTAATCTCCTGGCTGTGTCAGAAGAAAATTTCTATCTGTAAACATCAAATCAAACTTGAGAAAGGGTTGCTGCAGCCTTCATTGTATTGGTAAACAGTTATGTAAGCAAGTTGTTTGTATTTAAGGGCATTGATGGAAGATTGACGTTCTAGGCTGCAATTCAACCTTTGGTTTCTTGCATTTATCTGCAACACAGAAGCACACTCCCTTATGAAATTTGGGAATTCATTAAGTCTGGTTCCTGACACACTTGAGTGTCTGTGCAGTTCTCAACTTCAGAGGTGTCTGAGCAATTCTTTCAGAGTCCCTTGTGAAGATATTTAAGTGACCTGAATGTACAAAGGCAAGCAGCAAATCAGTGGGGGAACAGGAGGCTGCCCAACACCCCATAAGCACCAAAGGTGGAAAATATACTCTGGAATTAGAGATAAGACATGGGTCAGCAGGCAGAATAGGCCCTCAGCTGAACTACAGACTTGACTGTGGCCTCAGAGAAGGATGAACTTTTGGCCTTGGACCTTTTTTCTTCTGTTAAATGGAGCCAGCACATCTCAGAAGCATCATTATGAGTTAAACTCAAGGCTGCAGGTGTGGTTCAAACGTCAGGCTGTGACAAGAGCAGGTGGTTACACGACACAGTGAATAACATGTCCTCATTCATGACCTCAGAACCCAACGTGGAGTAAGAGATTCTCACTTTCAGGGCAATGGTGAGATTGGAGTTCAAGGCATAGAAAGCTTTGTGAGAAACTAACTCAGGCTTTGCAAAGTAAAGTGGTGGCCTCCATAAAGAGGTCTCAGCACTGCAGAAACTTTGGGTATTCTGCCCAGGTACCTTCACACTGGGATATCAACCGCAATGAACCAAAGTACTGACTAGAACAGAAAAATCAAAGTGTTTCCCCTGCTTTCTCATTTGACATTGTTACATTATTTGTCTTGCATTATTAAAAACCAGCTAGTGCAAATATCTGTGGGAACTGGGAATTGGGACAGAGAGGCTGTCAGAACACAGGCTTTTGTTGGCTTTGAGACGGTACCTGTGACGTGGAAACATTTGTGTGGGAGATGTGCACTTGGAAACTCCTCATGTTCTACTGAGAAATATTAGAAGGTGCAAATCTGCAAAGAGCCTCCATCTTTCTCTAGTCTTCCACTTCATCAAGACTAATCTTGAAGAAATATAAACACCTGCCTTAGGAACCTTCTCTGGTAAAAAAGACCATCCAGTTTCAACAGAAGTTTTGCAGTCTTAAGTGCACATCTCTCATCATACAGGAGGCAGACAGTCAAGGAAAGAGACAAATCATCTGAATGGAGGACACCTTCTAAAGCACAACAGAGGAAGAAATAGTGTCTCAAATGAAAAGCCAAGGCTTAGAAATAATAAATATAGGCCTAATAAATTTACAGATAAGCTCCATTTCCCACCGACCCCTGCAGCTTCACTCTGTTCGTTGATAGAGGTGAGCATTGTCTGTACAACACTCCGTTTCCACAATGGGCACAATGTTGGACTCAAAAAAAACACACTTGTAATGGTAACAAGGGATAACAACTGTCTTACAACCACTGAAAGAATGGAGAACTGTCTGTATGCAAAGGATGTAGCAAGTTAAGATTTTCACATTATATAGGATCATGAGGAGGAATGAAAGCAAAGAAATGCATCTGGATTTCAGTAAGTAGCACTAAACACAGTAAATAACAAACAATCTGAAGTGTGGAATTCAATTTCTATAAGCCAAAGAGGCACAGGAGAAGGGACTACACAGGAAACTGGGACTACTACAGGAAATAATTCCTAGACAATGGACCATTACTAGCTACTATGAGAGTTTTAAATGCCATCTGGTGTCAGTAAAAAATGCAGAATAAGCTGGCAATCGATCATGACCCAATAAAATAGTAGGTGTTTTGCTATTAGGTTCCACAAGGTAAAGATTTTATCTGTGGAATGATGATGTCTATTAGGACTACACTAAAAGATATAGATGTTTTCAGAACAGAACTGAAAACATTAATATGCATTCAGCAAAGATAAACCCCAGACACTGCATACACAAGCTCAGGTTGAACTTTTAAAGCTGTGTTACCTCAAGGATTGTAACTAATTTTTTTATACAGCTTCTTCCTTAAGTATCATCATATGTCATGTAAAGAAAAGATCTGAATTTGCCAATTGCCATCACCTTTCTCCTTCCTTACCCAGACCAATACCATGGATCCCAAAGGAAGATCCAGCAGTGGGGTCATATGGAAGTCACAAGGTATTCAACTGGGTCTCCATGCTGCAACGTGCACTGAAATCCATTAAATGCAACAAAATCAGATGACCTCATATAAAAAAGTAAGACTTCATAAATCTGGTCCGGTAGTACTACTACATTGGGGATCAAGTTTTTGTGGCTGCTTCTAGATTGTGACTTCCAGGTTTTTTGAAAGCTCAGGTTTCAGTTTCTTCAAGCAATACTTGCCTATATTTACAATGCAGCTGCATGCACTTCACTGCTCCAGGAAAAGGTGAGGGAATACAAACAGCAGATCCAAGTTTTTGTGGGTGAGAATTCTTTAAGACTTTAGGTTTAATCCACTTACCTATAACCAGTGAGCTAAAACACAGCATGGAGAACAGGGAGCTCATCTTCTGTCCTAGAGCTTTGATCATTGGCACAGAAGATGTTTTTTTTTTGCTGGTTTGTTTTCTGGAATTTACACTTTATTAATTTTTTCAAAAGTTTATCTTGAAATGCTTCAAACTGAAAAGCTCTCCTTTATGCAATTCATCATCCTGACTCTCAGCTGAAGGGCAAGCTTCTTTAAACAGGCTGCTGCTGGCTGGGTTTTAGACAACTGATTTTTTTAAAAAAAGGATCATTCATTATTCAGATATACTTTTCAGATGGCAAGGTTTCTGATCCTTTCCTCTGGCTCTGTACAGCCATTTATTCCTGGGCTGGAATACGTGCTGCAGAGGATTTGAGACAAGCACCTGAGCTGGTTTGCTCCAGGAAAAGAGAACAAAATCGATGGTGTTGAAGAGATGTTTCTTACATACTTATCAGAATATAAAGCTGTGTTAAACAGATGCTAACTAGCTAATTCTGCTCAGCTTCAGTACAATTACATCAACAAGAAGCATGACAATTCTGGAAGTGAAGCTTTGTTTGCTCTGTATGATGACACACAGGTGTCCCAAACTATTGAACAGTTTTGAGGAAATTTGCTCTTCAGGTAGCAGTTTTTGAAGGTGGGGGAGGAATTAAAAATGCTGCTTTCAGGTAAAGGAATCCTGCCCATCTCTCACCAAAGTGTTTTTATTTTCCCTCCTGGCAGATCTGTGTAATGTGTTTTATAGTGTTACTCCATACCATTCAAACAAATCCTAGGTAAGTAAATGGTATTTCCACTTATTTTTATGATTCAAAGAGTGGGCCTATCTCCCTTCTTGTTCCCCTACTCTCTCAGTTTCTCAGCCTCCCTCTGAGTTTAAGAAGCTTGTGTAAAAAGAAAAGACATTTCCTGATAGGTAGTTTTCAGCACCTCAGCTTATTACATTTGAGTTTTCTAATGAGCATTCCCTGTTAAGACAGAGCACTCTAGTAGCCTGCCATGTCATAACATCACATCTTTTCTTACTTCCTATGTTATTTTTGAGGTATTGCTGCTAGCACTGAGCTGAAAGAACATGAATACAGAGTTTCACCTGTGATCTAAGGGCCACAGAAGTTAATCAGAGTCCACAGTCCCACACACACTTTGAAAGGTACAGGTTGGCTTTTCTCACTGTTTGCAGCTCTTTGTTTCCCCTGTGCAATGCACCAGCAACCTCCTTCTTGTGAGCCAACCAGGGAAAAGGAGTGTTTGAAACCTCTGCCAGGAAGAAAGGGCATTTAGGTTAAGGATAAGTCTTCTGTAATAGGAAGAGGGTCACATCTGTCCTACTGAGAGCAGGAACACAAGCTTCACATGTCCCTCAAAGTACAAGCTGAGAAGCTGGGGGCTCCTAATGCCATCACACCAGCTCCACTCCATGCTTTACATCAATAAATGTAGTTATTTTAAAGCACTGTGTCCTACACAGCCAATTTACAGTGCAGCTTGAGCAGAGCAGACATCCAGGTGGTAACACTCCTTAAACTCTCAAAAAGTGACATCTGATAAAGCAAAATGATTAACAGTTGAGCTACTTAAGAGCTACTGCTCTTCCCCATCCCAGAACAGCTCCATTTTAATGATTTTGAGAACTACACTACTATTTCATTGTCGTATATCATGTACTATAAGGAAAAGAGCTAATTGAAAACACAAACTCACTCACTGGCAAATTGCATTTCTGTCCAAGCTCCTCATGGAAAGCAAGCACATTAGGAAACAAATTGAAACAACAGAAAATCCAAGATGCCAACAGAATCCAGCTCCGTCCATATCAGCTAATGTAATGGAAAAAGGGCTCCTTTCCTAATGTGGCTCACAATGTGACAGATTAGGAAGAATGATGAAGTGGAAGGCTCTTTAAACCCCTCAGTTTGTTCTCATCATCCCCTTTCACATCAGAGGAGAATGTGTGAGCACAGTGCCTGCTGTGAGGCTGTCAGCGGCAGGCAATGGGAAATGGCACTCACCTCTGTCTCCTCACCCCCAGCCTCAGATTGGCACCAAATGTGATCTGAATGGGCCCAGAAATTCACCCCCTAACACTATCTCCCCTCTCCAGCTGGAGAATTACCACCTTTGTCAGCATTTTAATTACCTCCAGCAGCTCACAACAGGATTTCTCCCTTCTCCAGCCATTCCTGCCAAGCCACAAGTGGAAATTGAGATTCTCTAATAGGCACAGAAGTTACCCCAACAATGCAAGCATGAGATTGATTGCTCAAGGCTACAATTAAGTTAATTAATTGGAGAAATTAAGTGTTTGCTGCAAGCAGGAGTGCTCCTCCAAAGTTTTCTGAAGGGAAGATTTTTCCCTACGATGAAGAGACAGTGAGATGCTGTGACTTTACCTCATTTTGGGTGACTCCTTGGTCCAAAGGACTCACAGTAGCATCTTTCAGTTACTCGAGAAACTCATCATGAGAAACAGGGCAGGGGGGAAGGAATGTAAAAATCTGGTCTGCAAGAGGAGTAGGGGGAAAAACAAAGAACTTCTTACCTACTGCAGTGAGCTGACAGAGCAACACACTTCCATGACTCTCTTACAGTACATGCTGTATTCAGCTGTAAAATTAATAGCAATTATGTATTTTATGTATACTTGTGAAGCACAAAGTACTCAATATGAAAAGGTACATATCAGCAAAGCACGGCTGAGGCAATGCAGAAAGCAGCAGTAAAGCAACAGAAGCTCTGTTTCAACTCTCTTGCTTCATCTAATATAGAAAAAACCCTTAAAGTTTAAATATTTTGAAGACAAATTGTAGGTGGGAAGGCAAGGAGGGATTATTTCTATTCATTTTTGCCTAATCAAAACACTTTTGCAGGGGAATTGGAAAGCCTTATTTTGATTTTTACTTCTTCAGTCTGTATCAATATATCTAAAGACAAAACATTCAAATCACAGCCAAAAGAAAATAAAGCACCATTTGGGAAACATTGAAATAGAATGTTCCAACATCAGATTGGTTTTATTTCTTCTCTTGTAAAATGCTATACCAGTGAATCACCACATTTTCTCATAATGCATTTCACTGTAGACAGGTCTGCACAGACTTAGCCCAGATTCCATGCAAGTCTCTATAACAAAAAAAAACCAAGTTATAAAATTCCTGTCTGTCTGGACTTTTCTTTCCTTAAAGCACATAAAAAACCCAACAACAAAACCCCACAAATTCCAACCAAAAAAACCATACCACAAAAACAACAACCAAATAAAAACACCACACCACCAAGAAAACTCAGCAAACTACACAAAACAAACCATCAAACACAAATTTTTAATGCTCCATCTGGTACATTTCTCTCCCCAGAAGCAACATTATGCACAGAAGAGCTGGAAGACTGCATATTTAGGATCTGAAACAGGAAAGGAATAACCTTTCTATTCAATACTATAACAAAAAGTGGGATTGCTATTGGCTTGAGTAGCACTTGGAATATTTCAAAGTTATCAGCAATGCTTTTAGTGACAACTTGTAAAAAAACTCCCAGCTTATTCAAAAGTAAACTTCTCTCCATCCTCCCAGCCATGGGACAGCACGATTGTTTTAAACAAACAGCAATAACCCAGCTGAGCAAACAATAGCCAAGAGCTACCTCTCTGCTGTACAGGTTGCAGCACATAATTATTCATCTTCCCTTCGCTGAAAGCTTTGTGATGATTACAGAGCACTCATTTAAGGTATTTGAATTACAGCAAGATCTTATACATCAAAGTAATCAAAGACATTTTAGGTAATGAAGTTGACACAGAATGGATCATTTCCCAAATAAACATTTCATTTGCATGTAATAGAACTATTTTAAGTTAATTTTGACATTGCATCATGATAAAAACACTTGTTGACATTTACAACATTTCAGCGACAAGCCTTCTTGCATTGTGATGAATTAATTTTTTTCATAGGCAATAAATATAATTTCATTTCATACAGGAAAAAAGCACCAAAACACTACCCACACAAATATTCTCAGTGCTCTATGCAAGATGCATCGGTTGTCTGAGCAAATATGCCATAGGACACAACCTTCAGGAGTCAGAAGTTAATAAGGTGGCATTTTGAAATCTAGCTCTACACAGCTGCACATGCAGGGAAACTGAATTCAGACAAACACCACCATCATCTGCCATTTGACAGAAATGCTTCCTTTGTTCCTTCCGAGTTAACTAAAAAAACTGTAAGCCTTGTATATACTCTTTAGTGCAGATGCAAAGACTGGAAAGCCAGAGCCACTGCAGGGTAGCAAATACCAAAGAGGAAAGGCACCCAAATCAGCAGTCAGCTGTCTCAGGAGACCCCAAGCAGTAAGAATAAGCTCTGGACACAGAAGGGGAAAAGGGAAACAGGTCCCTCTGGACTGGCATTACCTTTTGTTACGGCCACCATCACCTGGCTCAACACAGAAGAAAGACTGTCAAGTGTCAGGCAGAGCTTTTGCCTTTGCATTCAGTGTAACAGTATAGGGCAGCCAGAATAAATCTATACTGGAACTTGACTGGAAATATTCCTTTTCTGACCTTTTTTACCCTTTGGAGTTTCTTTCAGAATAGGAAAGGTCTGCTGGGTGTGGTTGTAAACATAGCTACAGAGAGAGCAAGACATTTCCAGGAACACGCTTTCCTTTCTGTGCTGCAGCATGAGAGTGTAGCTGAACCAAGTAAGCCCTGGGCTGAAACATGACTCCTGAAATATTTTAATTTATACAAGTAAATGAGGAACCTTATCAAGGCTTATGCCCATAGATTTCTCTCCTTCCCACGGAAGTTCCCTTTCCTATATATTCATTAATTTACTTTTTATATTAATCTCTTGTCACAGTTATAACATGCACTGAGTACAGAAAAGTACTCTGTTTCAAGATTGAAACAAAATCCTTGTTCTACAGAGCATGTGGGAAAATATCATCCTGGTTGCATAGCAAAAGAAAATTACATTCTCTCTTCCAAGACTTTCAGTTCTCTGTCTCAAAGATCTACTCAAAGGAAGAAAGCTTAATTCACATGGAGAAATGTAAGTCAAGGTGTAGGCAGATATGTATATAAATATATATAGATTAAACCATGACAAGGAACAGCTTTCAGACAGGATGTCTGCTGGCAAAATTGGGTAAGAAGATCTTGTGAATTATCTTGTTTAACTGCATTTAACCCAATTCAGTAAACATTTATACCTCCATTTCAACAAATTAATTTGCTAGTGAGGAATAGCATAACTTCATGGAATTGGGTATTTAGTTGTCTAAAGTGTCTGTGCTAAAGAGTCCCAATCTGTGAGAAAATGTCCAAGTTCCCACATACAGGCAGAACCCCCCATGTTTACAGATAACTTGACAAGCTGCCAAACATGTCAGGAATTTCTAATTATTTATAATTCTGTTTAGACATTTAATTGGCGTAACAAAAGCAAGCTATCACTCACCATTGCTTATCAAATCTCAGCTTGTGCCTTGTTGCAATTGATATCTAATCAACAGAATCACATGTTGCTTGATATCAATTAAATGTCTGAACAATTCTTTCAACATTATTACCCTAATAAGATGGTAATTTTGTGCTCAACATTTCAGCAATATTTGAGATAACACCCTGCCGACCATATCTGTCCCCTTTATCCTTGTAGGACCTCAGTAGCTGTTAGACATCAATATTTAATTGGGAATAAATTCTTTAATACATTTGAGCAAGCCACTTATTAAATAATTGTTATTTATAACCAACAAGATGAGTTTGCTTTAAAATCTTCTCATTTACACTTTAGGAAATGGAACTTAAATGAAATATATAAAATGGTTGGCTTTGGCTGACAATTTCCTTCCCAAATAAGAGAAGGGTATAAATAAAAAGACAAAAGTTTTGCAAGCTTACAGCACCTACTTTCAGTGTAAATATGAAGAAACAATGGAAAGAAATTCTGTCATGAAGGAACAAAAAAGAAAAAAACTTCCCAACAATGTCATGGTATCAAGAAGAGCAAGGTGCACAAGCCCCTTAAGGGAGGTCTGTCTCTTCCCTACTCTGGATGAAATACCTCACCCAGTGCTATTTGCTATTCTTTCACAATGCCTCCCTCCTCCCCACTAACTTCTCAGCATGTACCATTTTGCATCTACATCAAAATGAAATGAAAGTTAAACGAAGATACTGAGTATGATGTTTTGGGTTCTTTAAAACAAACCCCAGTAACTCCTTCCCCACCACACAGATCTACAGTCTTGAAAATAAGATATGAAATCATAAGAACTTGGAACAAACTCTTCAGGCCCAGATTTCTCTCAACCTAGCTCCTTGCTTTTTCTGTTACCTGGCTAATATTCAGCAGTGATTAGTATTGGAATAGTAGCAAGGCTCATTATGGATCACAGAAAATATCTTCAGCAGAGTGTGATAGGACATCAGGAAAGAAGCCAAGTATTGATCTAATTTAATGGAAATTCCAAACACAAAGGCAGGAACCGGTCTGAATATGTGCACTGAGAAGGCCTTAGGTGCAACTGTTGCTTCCTGTCCTACATTTAAGTCTGAAATGTAACTTTTGTGTAAGCTCCTCTCCTCCAGATAAGACAATCTGCTTTGAATTGCATCCTGTATCTTTTGAAAGGGCTTGTTCAGATGAATAGATGGAGTTTTCTAGGAGGAGAAAGGTTTAACAGCTCTCAACTTTGAAGGAGTCTTCCTGCACCTTCAAGACTCAAATGTCCAAATAGCAACCCAGAGTAACCTCTCCTGTTTCACAACTGAAATGGCTTGAAAAAATATACAATCAAAAAAAGTGCTTAGACTGAAAGGGAAGGAGAAGCAAAATCATAACACCTTTGAATTAAAAAACTCACTATTTTGACTGGGAAACAGTTTGACATGTATTTTTCTAGAATGCATTTTTACACCTCCTTTCAGTGCTGAGTAATTCTGTGTAGGAGGTTTTTCTATGGAGAAAGGAACTTGTGGCCAAACTGCCTTCTCAAGGATGCATTCCAGTCCTGCCTTATAAAAATAACTTCAAAATTCTGTTTGTTCATATCCTTTCCCATTCTGTGTCATTAATAGCATCTGAATAGCCACAGGATAAATCGCCATTTTAGTAGAGTGCTACAGTTCAGATCCTTGACTTAGTCCAACAAGACTACTAGGAGGTGATCAATGGACCATTTACTTGAAAGACAGGGGGACGAATGGTTGATTTATCCTCATCCTACCTGTCCACCTATTTCCTCAAGCAATCATGAAATTACTACAGCCATGAAGGCAGCAGCCACTATTCTTCTACAGGCTGGAATTTTAATTGAGCAGGGGACTCTCAGAGCTATTGGCAGACTCGAAGGAAAGCAGTGAGCACCACAGACTCTTTGACAAATGACTCCACAAGCAACATGAAACAGCTGAACAGAGACCAGTTCCCTCACCAATCATAACTCACCTGAAGCACCTAAAGGCCCACAAGGTGTTTTTAGGAATGACAAAACAAATGGTACCCAGGACCACACAGATGGACTAAGTGCAACAAAGCCAACTTCTCTGGCTTCCAG
Organism: Acridotheres tristis; assembly: GCA_037013685.1. Taxonomy (NCBI): domain Eukaryota; kingdom Metazoa; phylum Chordata; class Aves; order Passeriformes; family Sturnidae; genus Acridotheres; species Acridotheres tristis. Next base: position 7,967,970 of record CM072893.1, on the reverse strand, counting down.
ACATGACATAGAGCTCATTATCAACCCTTAAAAGGGGGGTGTAACATCTCTGAGAGTTGTGAAGAGATTTTGCCTGGGTAGTCATGCAAAGACATTTTTGACTGAATGCATTTTGGCATATGGTTGCTACCAATGTGATTAGTGAACATGTGTTCACTTGCAACAAATGTACATGCTGAAGTCCCTTTTGTAACAGAATCTGATGGGAAGCAAATGTGAAACTAAGATCTAAGCAATGCTCCCATGTCCAAGCCACTTCTCAGAAGCTGGAAATTCAAGCTGTAATGCTATGATGGCTCAACACTGCTATAGCGATTCCTGACTAACTCTACAAATCTAAATGCAGCATTAACATTTTATATTAACTGCCCAGTCAGAGGGCAAGCTCGAACTATATTCCCTCTACTTATAAAAGTCTTCATGGCTGCTGGAGAACCCCATTGGGAAAAAGCAGACCCTGGTTCAGTCCTCTACCCTGCCTGGGGGACTGCAAACCTACATCTCACAGCAGACTTGCATTAATCCCAGAACACATGTTTGGTAGAAGAGTTAAGTTGGAACAACGGAGCAGATTCACTTCCTTTTGAAGCCATTCCAGACAAGAATTTAGTAACCTGAGTGACAGAAGACCCAGGATATGCAAAAAACTACTCAGAGCACTCAGCTACGGAAGGAAGTGCCCCATTTTTGTTATTATCAACAAATAGTTGACAGCAAAGTCAGGTAGCAGACCTCTGGAATGGGACAAAATTTCACTAACATCCTCCTCACCAACACATTCTACTTGGTGGTGGTAGGCTCTCACTTCTCAGCAAGTTTGAGCACACTCCCCTCTCCACATGGGCCACAGAGCCATGTGTGAAGGCACTCCACTGTCCCTAGGCCCTGTCCTAGGAACTACAGAGAGCTCATCTCTCCTCTGAGAACCAAGTGCTTAAAATCTAGAGCAGCAAGCCCTGTTTCTGGACACCTCAGCTGCCTCTGGTCCTCAGAACCACGTTTCAAATCACTGAGCATGCATTAGAAAATATGACTTTCACTTACTACTAACCTGAACCATACTTGAACAATGGTGAAAAGCTTTTTCCTGTCACTCAGTTATTCAGACCGAAAAGGAGAACATTTCTCAAATGAAAAGACTGAAAGATTTTGCTGCAGGCCAAAACTCAAGTTCTTTAAAACAGTCTATGCATATCTCCCTATTAATTATGGTAATTAATTTCTGACACTGGTACTTAAATCTGTGTGATTTGTCTGAAATAATAAAAGCAACTGCAATTTTTAGTATACTAGATTGAAATAAAAGATAAATTTTTATAACAAGTGGGTTTTGTTTCTGTAAACTTCACAGGGTTAATGAAAATATCTAGGTTATGAAAACACAGCTTTTTTTTTAAAAAGCAAGTGGCCACCATAGATTCAAGTGATATCACCTACCATATTTATAATCAGAACAACTGAGTTTTTATCATTCCTTTTGTTTCCTAAGCATACCATTGAACTGCTTCATGATGCCCAGGGGGTAGCTTAAAGATGGTTAAGAAATGCTAGATCCAGCATTAAATGTTTCATAAACACAAAAGATCCTTACTCTACTATTAAAAATATTTAGGGCTTTTCTTCCCTTTCTTCCTAAAGCCACACAGACAACTGTTGAGGCCCCACCATATGTGGAAGGAAGAACACAAACATCAAATTAGACTTTGAGTACATCACTTTTTAATCAGTTCTTTGGTCCATCAAACCACTTCAGCATACCTTTAGCCATCAGAGAAGTCCCAAGAGGAAATCAACAGCAAGGAAACATTTGTTTACCAAAGTAAGACCTATGTCTCAGGTTGTACTGCAATCTCCCCTCTTCCCTGCCTTTGTAAAGACTTTTCCTTCCAGTCCCTCACCCTTCCTTGGCAGATGGTTGCCAGTTTGATAGTTGTGAAGGTGCTTGTGTAGAACTGACTTTTCCTTTCACTACACTCGTTCACAACAGAAATCCACCATCTGGTGGCATAAAGAAGACAATCCCATGGGACACAGCACATAAAAGGCAGGAGGTGCCTGCAGCTTTTCAGACTCGGGACTGGACAAATTGCCGTGGCTCAACACCACAGCCCTCTGCAGTGTAAAACAGGTTTGTGTCCCCATTCAGCTGAGCAGCACGCCTGGATTTCCTCCAGCTCATTAATTTCATCCAGTGTATCTGCTCGCTTCTCACAATGCTGTGTGGAACTGCCAGAACAAAAGGGCCCTGGAAACAGCTGAAGGCTTTGGGCTTCTTTTTGGGCAGGGGGTTTTGAGGCTTTGGTGTCTGTAGTTTGATTTGGGAGTTTTGTTTGAGTTTGTTTCATTCTAAGTATTTTAAAGACAAAAACAACAAAGCAAATCCATCTTTTTCTTTCCCCCCTCTCCCCCAGACATGTCAGCAGCCACTATCTCTGCAGGACAGGAGATGTGCACCCCACCCTAGGAGAAGCAGGCTGCACTTGGAAAGAACCTGGCTGCTTTTACAATAGTAGCCTCCACTTTTATGGAAGGAGAAGCAGGACACAGGCTGGAATAGCCTTTCCAGACAGGAACAGACAATGCAGCAGTCTGCTCTATCCTTGCCACTGCAGCACTCCAGCCACTCATTATGCCTAAGTATGACAAATGACATTGTACAGCTGCCATATCCTGAGATCTTCACAAAAACCAAAAGTATCTCAATAAGCTCTCTCAGCAGACAAAACTGAAAACTGTTAAGTTGTACCAGAATAATACAATATGTAGGGATTCTGTCGGGAACAATAAGCTACATCTTACTGTATATTTCCCTCTATATGCATGGCTTAGTAGAGATCACTGAAAAATTTGGTTTAAATGGACCCTGATATTTTTGGCACCTTAATTTACCTGTTGCAGGATATTGCTGTGAATATTGGAGCCATTTAGCTAGTCATAGAAACCAATAAAAGATCTATCAGGTGTTTTCAGCCACTCCATAGCAGGACCAAGGGACAAGCTATCTGCTGAATCCAATGACTAATTTCAGTCAAATCTGACAACAAGATCTGACAAGGTCAAATACTTAAACATTTAATGGAACTACAGCCAGCAAAGAAGGCAATTCCTAATAATTACTTCCTGAAAGGCTGTAATGTGAGCTCAATTCATGATAGGCAGATCTTTGAGACCATGCAAAAGAACCATTACTGAAACTCCAAACAAAAAATATTTAAGTTGCTACCAGAAGATTCAAACCACAATATATATTCAGTATGGAAATCTGACTGGGTTTTTTTGTTGTTGTTTGGGGGGGTTTGGTTCTTTTTTGTGGTTTTTTTTCTTGTTTAGGTTTTTTTTAGCAACAGCCAACAAAAGCAGTACCCAAACTATCAGTCATTTGCATTATTGCATTATGCTTGTGAACACAGAATTTACAGCAGGGAAAAAAAGCTTCATTTATTGTTATATACATGAGTAGTATAACAGCCACACAATGAGTGTACATACCATGTCAGCACAGTGGCATATAATGGCATTTCCAACAGAAACCATTATTACTTCCTTTTCAGGAATGTAACATGATACACTGACTCTTCATTATTAAATATATTTTTAAAACACTGGAGCTGTTACAACCTTTTTAGAGGAAAGTATTCCCCAACACTTCCCTGATAAAGACATGGTTCAATCCTTGGGCCACTGCTATTTAAAGAATAAAAGGCTTTCACATCAAAAAGTAAGTAAAAATAAAAGTGGTAGCAAGAAGAGAGAAGACAACTACAGGTGTGAGAAATAACCTATCAAAGACAAATCAGGAAGATTTGATTATATCCAATGGCCAAAACCTAGTATTCCAACCACAATCCATCCTCCTTTTTTTCCTCTGGAAATTCCTCTGGCAGACTGACCACACAGCTTTCTCACATTATTTGATACTTTACTTTTAGGTGAATAAATCTTTTGACTTCAAACTCCTCCCAAAAGTCACCCTCAGTGTTAGATTATTTTAGCACCCAGTTCGTTATTCTTTCTCTATTCTGCACACAGCTCTAAGCCCAAGAGAACAACAAAGATCCAGATCAATCCTTACAATTCCAGCTTGCTCACAAATAAAAGGAGTTTGCCAAACCTTAAATGATCCATCACACAACTGAAAACACAACACTGTTAATGAAATTTTCTTGTGTTTATAGAACTGCTAAGGATTATTGGTTTCTCCAAATATCTGGCAATTTTATTTCTGATGCCCCACTACTGGAGCATCACCTGTTTCTGTGCAACATTGCTTCCTACGCATAAAATATTTCTTCATATAAATGTATTTCATCTTGCAGTGCTCTTTCCACACTGAGCTTTCACATTCAGTCTGCTTTTCCATCTTGCATAATAATGAGACTGAAGTGCTCAATCTGTAAGTGCTTATACCTGTGTTGCACTGCACTTGCCAAGCCATTCTATTGTCATTGAAGGGACTCTTGTACACAAAAAGAAGGAGCAGAAAACATTTGGAAGATAGTGGCCTGACTTTACACACTGATGAAACAATCCCAGAGAATAACATAGCAGCAATAGTAGCAGCATCTGATCATCACTGATAACCTCAACGCCAAGATGCAAGACCTGGTTTTGAAGGGTGTGGGGAAGAGGAAAAGATGGAAATCTGCCAAGGACTGCTGTAGACTTTTCAAGGATTTTCAACACATTCAGGTTCTCAAAAGGCCCTTAGAAACAACTTTGTCTTGATAATCAAAACAGACAATGTTGTCCTTGTCTTTTCTGCCATTGAATTTTAAAATAATAGACTGAGTACAACATGGTGCACCTGTTGCACACACACTCTTAGCCAAATTGAAAGGGCAGTTTTGGTCCTATTTTACATCAGCATAGGTAGGTGAGCTTGCATGGAAGATGCTTTAACACCGTAGGAGCCATTTTCTTTCAAACCACAAAACGAAATTACTGAGGCAAAGCAGCAGCTCTTGCACTGGGCTGCATCACTGAGACAGAGTCAAAAATATGGTGTTTTGATGAATGGTAACTGAGAAACATGACTGAAACAACACAAGGCTAATTTAAAAAACTCCACTTCTTCCAAAATGGAATGTTACCTCTTCACCTTAGATTCCCAGAGCCCACAGTACTACTGATCACCTCCCCACAGTTTGACAAGAGGTCACTGACTCTGTCATTTGTTAGAAATGTAAGTTGAAGTGTCTGCCCTGTTTCTCAAGCATCTCTCAAACCTTAACTAGAACATCCTCACTACACTTAAAACTCTACAGTCAGGAGAGAGGAGGAGCATCAAAAGCATCCTGTGACTAACCTTGATTTCTTAAACAGCTTTGAGATATTCCTGATACGTAATTGTGTTTGCCTTCTGATGCATGACAGACATCAAACTGATAATATGAGTGTCACAGTGGTTTCAGCAGTACCAAGAATAACTGTTTATGATCCTAAACAGCTTGAATAACAGAAGAGGAATTTCTAAGGCTGTAAAGTTCAAAGCAGTATTATTTCTGACACTTGATGCCACCCTTTTATATTTTCAGAGCTTCATGTTCCAATCCTGTCACAGAAACTGTTATTTCCTGATATTTTGTACTGTTCCTGTGCCTTGTAGCAGTTCATCATGACTGCCTCCCTAAGCAGCATCTGAGGAAGTCTGTAAGGAACTGTTAATTGAGGGAAATAATAAATGGAACTGCTTGAACCAGTTCAGATTCAAAAGTAGCTGCACTTTGTGGCAGGTCTCAAAGACCACCTGCCCTGGCCCTGCTGTCCTACAGCATCCTCTCACTTCACAGAATTATTAAGTTTGGAAAGCCCCTCTAAGAGCAAGTTTAGCCATTAACATAGGACTGCCAGGCCCACCACGGAACCATTTCTCTAAGTACCACATCTACACTTTGTCAACACTTCCAGGGATGGTGGTTCCACCTCTTCTCTCTGCCCCAGTGCTTGACCACCAGTGAAGAAAATTCTGGAATAATGTCCCAGAGCCAGCCCCAGCACACCTAGTCTGTCACTCCTGGATCCCACAGGTGGGAATAGCTCTATTTCACCTGCCCATCCCCTGCTCCCTGTTCTCCAGGTGCCTCCACCAGTGCCACCAACCCAGCTTCTCCCAGAGCCCTGCAGAGACAGCCCTGGCGCCTCCCACACTGCAAAAACAAACCAACACACCCTCCCCTCTCCCTGTCTTGTGTGCAGGTGCCCAGCAGCCCTCAGAGCCCTCCGGGATGTGATGCTGTCAGGAGCTGCTGCCCACTGCATCTGCAGAGGCAGGAGATGGTGCCACTTCTGTCCCCACAGCCACACAGGGATGGGCACGGGGCAGGAGGTGGCCCTGGCCCCACACATGACCTGACCAGAGCAGCAGATTCTGTTCCCAAGCAAGACTAATTAAAAAAAGTGCAAAGCAATGTGGTTTTATTTTGTCTGCTTTTAGGCCGACAAGGCACTGACTTTCCTTCTGCCTCCTTTCTCTCTCCTAACTATAAACATAGAATTTAGAAAAATTTCTTACTCTTGGTTCATTTTTATCAGGGTCCCAAAACAGTGCTGCTGTTTGGAGAGTGCACTGTCAGAAGGCACACCCACTTCAATCCTAATTACATAAATGAAATATACACAAGCAGCTCTAAAAAGAGTACCTTAAAATACCATCTAATTCAGACCTCTATACATATGTGGTCTGATTAAAACTGTCAACCCCCTTTGCTTAGGATCTTCTTGGCAAAAAGAACTTGAAAATTGTATTTGATTTAATTTCAGGGCCTTAGAACAGTACCCTTTCTTGGTCCTGCCACTCTCCCTCAGCAATGCAACATCCAGTATATAACCAAGTAAATCATCCCAATTCCTGCAGGTACCCACTAACCCTCCATCACAAAACTTCAGATTTAAACTACAAAAAAACCCCAACAAACTAACATCAAACTTCACACAGATGAAAACAGATGTCATTTTCCCCATCATTAATCTATTTAAATGCAGATTTTAGGTATTTGCTACTGTTATATATCCTTATACATTTATAGAGTAAAGTTTCTGGGAAGCAAATACTTGGTCTTGGCTGCACCCAAATTCTTATTTTATTCTTGTTAAGAACCATCACTTAAGCCTGAATTTAAGTCACAGAACATAATTTTACTTCTAAGAATAGTACTGGAAAGAAAGTAATATAAGTGCTTCCATTTAAATTCTACAGAATTTAACAAGCACTTGATGAAAGGAACACAGAGAAAAGGCAGTAAGTGCTATATCTCTCTTTCTAAAAAAAAAAAAAAAAAAAAAAAAGAAAATTGTCTGATTTATTTTAAAATAAGATCTTAATGAAAACTACACCCCAAGTACTACAACTGGGATTCAGCATCTCAGGCTTTTCTCTTGGAACATAGATTAATGTTTCACTTTGACCGAGTGCATTTCCCCATCCCCCCAGGTCACTGAAATTAGAAGTGTGCCCAGTTCTGTGAGAATCTGCCAAGACAGTAACAGAGATCCTGACAGCATGATGACCCAGAAGTTATCAGAAGCCACTAGAAATCACTTTAGTCCAAATATCCTGATACCAAGGAACTGAGAATAGTCCAAAAGCATTTGCATGATTCCCAGAGTAAATCTACATAAATATCTCACCCTCCCATGAACTGCTTTCTTCTAAATATTTCCTAGTATTATCACTAACATGGCCATTTCAATGATGGCCACATAGCATTGGCTGGTAGGTACTAAATCTCATCATTGTTCCTATTAGGGAATTTACTATCAGTAAAATATTATCAATGAGATGTAAGAATTGAATGCTGTAAAAATTAACTTTTACTGCTAACATTCATCCCTGCTACTGGGACCACATCTTCCAATGTTAAGGCCATGTTCATTTACAGAAATTTAAAGGCAAACAGCAGCACTTAAACTTTGAACAAGTCATCTTGAGCCCTTATAGCTGCTTCAAAACCTTCAAATGTATCAATGAAAACTATTTTTACTTTTCATTCCCCAAGACCTTAGCAGAAGAAGGAAAAGAAAGGGAAACACCATCATTTTATAAGTATTATTTCTGCACAGTACTAGTTTGTGAGACTTGATAGCATCTCAAATATTTTAATGTATATGTTATCAGTTTTGTTTTGTAATTTCCTCTATTCATTCTAGCTTCATAGAAGATGCCTTGATATTCCTAGTAAAAATATATGGAAATGTCTCTTGACTCTGCCATGGAATCATGAGCAATATTGTATTGTTACCACCACTCAAAAACTCATTCACTTCATTATGATTCAACCTTAAATCTTTGTGTGACAGTCATAATTTTTACTTCTTTTCAACTCCATAGCTGTGTGTGCCATTACTTAAATACCAGCATTTAAAATGTTTCCCTGTGCTGCTTCAATTGCATTATCTAGTGTCATTTCAGAAAGGCAGATCTGCCTTCAGCTTCCGTTGGGTAGTAGCAACTTTTAATCAAGTTTTGGAGAGTTGTGGGGTTTTTTTAATGAGAAGAGAAACAGAAGTCAGGAAAGGTATTCCCACTGCCAAGAGCATGCTGTCTCAGGCTGTTTTTTTGAATGCTTTCGCCTTTCCCCCATGTCAGCAGGGTTGTAATCAGATGACTTTTAAGGTCCATTCCAACCCAAATCACTCTATGATTTTATGAAATTCTTGTGGTCTCTGCATCTGTCCATAGGCTTTTGAAAGTTTAGCTTAGTAGAGATAACACAAACACAAAAAAGGTCCTTTCTAGAGAGACTACTACATCCTACTCTCTGAGATGAAAGGTAAAAGATTTCACCTCCTTTTGGAGTGACTCTTTTCTCTCCCCTTTCCTTCTTTAATTCACATCTGCATCACTTAAGGAGCTAATACAAAACCAGGCTGGTGCATCAAGCTGGTAAGTCATCATCCCTTTTCTCTCCCCAAAGCCACAATGTTTATCTGTCAGTGATCAGAGAGCAGGAAAGGACCTGTGCCTTCCCCCTCTGTCCTTGAAGGCCCTGGGGCTGCCCACACATTTCTGGGAGCCCTCAGGCTGCTAGCAGAGTCTCCCAGACCCTGAGCCATGGATAGACTGTCCAGTTCACAGGGCTCTGTCCTTCAACACTTCTTTCAGACCAGACAGGTTTCCTCCACAGGTCTCATGGCAGGAGAATTACTGTGCAAGTCCCTTGTCCTCTACATTAGGGACAGGACACCTCAGGACTGAGGTAGAAACTTGAATTGACTTCTCCATCTCTACCTACTCAGGCTCCAAGTTTCCCAGTCTAGCACCATTAAACTCAGTTATTACCTGCCTGAGTTGGACTATTTCACACCATAGTTGCCTAAGTGATATTAAGGCATTATACACAAACATACAGAGATGCATACACACCTCTCACCACTCTAAGTCACAGAAAGGCTCCACATCCAAAACTCCTCCTACAACTGAGTCTCACATTATTGGCTTCTTGTTCCTTCTTCTCCCACTGCCTTAAGCTTCTGCCTCTCTTATACGTTCTTAAAATCTCCTCTTGTTCAGTTAATAGCCAGCTGCAAATAAATCACCTCTAAAGAAAAAGCCCAGAAAGTTAGATCTGCCTTTCCAAAATGACAATAGGTAATGCAATTGAAACAGTACAGGGAAACATTTTTAAATGCTCATAGCAAAGTAGGGGCACATAGTTATAAAGTTGAAAAGAAACTAAGTAATGTTACATAGAAAAAGCTCCATATCTCTGAAGTTATATTTTCTCCACCTGACCACAGGACAAGACAAGACTACTTCTTCACTACAAAAAGAGCAACTAAAAACCATGAAAATCAACCTACTTGACACAAAAACAGTCCTGCAAAAAGTGAGGTGATACAGTGACTTCAGACACTTAATATTTCTTTCAATTTTTGCTACACTGCCTGCTTAAATGTTTCTATTGTGATGTGTACCAAGGGAACATTTAATGGACCTGCACCAGGGATGGATGTAGGTTTTCTTTTACCTTCAAGGTTATTTTCATAAAAGCATTACATTTCCCCATTTTATCACAAAGCTGCAGAGTACTTCAAGTCCTTCATCTGCAACCTATGAGTTACAATACAATTGCCAATACAGGAAACGATAGACCATGTCTAGTTAGGAACATCATCCTCCCCTCCCTCCTTGCACTTGGAGAATATTACAAATGAGTCATTACAGAAAGTGCACAGCAAGCCAACTACTGCACTATGTGCAATTTGGGAGCTTATTTTCCACTCAGAGTAATAAATTAGTGACAACCCATAGTTCTTCAGTTTAATCTGAACAATTGTATTTCTATTAGATAGAAATGCCAATTTCCTTGTATCTTGCTTCTTAAGCTCTTCTAATTATCTCCCATGCTATGCTTCCTAAATCCCCATGCAGAAAAGCTACACTCATTTGGAATGCTGTTAGTGCGTTAGCAGTCCAGGATGCTCGGGGATGCTGTGATGCAAAGCTCCAAATGGGCAGTATTTTCCATCTACTGAGGCAGCCCCTGCTCCTCACAAGAGTCTGCCAAGGTACAATTTCAAATACAAGCAGCGGCTTAAAGTGTTCTAAGAAACCAAACAAAGAATAGCTTACAGGATTACAGCTAGCACTGGATCTCTTTTCTCTCATCCCAGTAGCCCTGGAAATGGCAGTGATTTAGGGCTGAGAGACACGGTCACTGCTGACAGGGATAACTCCAAGGAGAAAATAACAGCTACCACAGAAGAGCAGGGAGGGACCACAACTTAGCACAAAGAAGCTGCAGACAGAAAACTAATCTGCATTTTTTTCCACAATAAAAAAAAGCAAAACAAAGGCTCCAAGACCTTCCTGAAAGCAGGCAGACACCCTTCATGTGGACTCCAGCAAGCCAACCCAGAAGTATTTAGCATCAAGATCCTGCAGTTATGGGAGGAGACAGCGTTCTCCCCAGAGGAAAGAAAAACAGGCCCTAGACTGAGCCCTCTCACTGTTATACTTTACACTCGGTAAATACCTTCAGCCTTTTGCTTAGCCATTATTAAAAACAAGCAACAACACAGACCAAAACCTCCAAGAAGCCACACAAAAAAAAAAAAATCCACTCACACTTTCCCAACCATCTCCCAACGCCTATGCTGGGAGCTGTTCTACTGATTTTTATCTCCTCCCCAATCATTATCCACTAATTACTTAACGAGTTGCAGCTTTTTCCACCCTGACCTTTCACTCAAAAGAAACAGCAGGCTCCTAATAACTTACGTAACCAGGAGAATTGACTGCACCTCTTGCATTAGTGCTGTGCTCTCCTCAGTGCAAGTTTAACATTTGTCATGAAGGCAGAAGGCATATTTCTTAAAAATACACTAATAATCGCAATGTATTGCCTTAGGCCCCAATTGCAGTTCTCCTCAGCAACAGAGTAACCTGTCTCAATTCAGTGTCATTTGGAGTCAGCTGTAATGAATCTCCACTGATTAGGAAGAATTTGAAGTGTAGCAAGTTTTTGCCCCTCTTCACTTGATCACTTCACCTAATTATTTAGTCAGTCTGGGAAATGCATCTTTATTACCACTTTTAACCCCGTATTTAAGGTTAATCCTGCTTTCAGCACTGCTACTTCTTTATTTTATCTGTGTCTCTGTTATGGGCTGTTAATGGCCTTAAGCACTGTTTCCTCTCTAAATTTCTCTTTTCCTGTATTTGACAGGTGCTGACTTTTAAGCCTCCTGAGAAATTGGTTTGGTGACACCTCTTTCAGCAAGGCTTTTCTAGAATGCAATGCCCTTCACAGAGCTCAGCAGTGAGAATTGGGTGGGTACAGTACTGACCTCAGAGCTCTGCAGCCTTCAGATGGAACCAGTGCTCAGTCTCTAGCAGGAACAGCTCAATCTAAGGATTTTTTTGGGTGGAATTGGTTTTAAAATACAACGATCAGCATCTGGTTGAGAACTGCAATTCTAGTTTTCAATTGAGATTTCATTCTGCTTAGCACTGGGCTTGATCCAGGAGCCTGTGGATTCTTGTTCTAAGCATTCTTTCTGTTAAACAAAATGTGAGCTCAAAAAACCCTCTTTTTTTCTTCTTTCTCTTTTTATTCCAGATTTGCTGTCCTGCAAAGCCACTGGGGTAAGCAGCAATTGCATTGTATTATTTTTGAATAGAACCTCACCAGTCCAACATCATCACTAATGAGGGTCATGATATAGTCCTTCTGGCAATTGGTAGCTCAGCTAAAAGTTATTACTGTCACTCATGATAATTATCCATAAGAACTTGAAAAGGAAACAATTACTGCTGTACCAAATCACTCAGTGGCTCCCTGATTTTAAATTCCTACAGTTACATTATTTTGACATATGTCAAGTGACACATCAGAAGAGAAAAAGCACATTTAAAGCTGAAAAGTACCTTTCTGTTCTTTGTATCTGATTTCTGTATCTCTGAAGAAAATTAAAGCTTTTCCCTTGATTTCTAGCAGTTACATTAAAACAATCAGTGGAATCTAGTTTCTTTTTTGCTTTTTCAACTGCAGTTACACATAGCCTTGAGTCAGAAGATACATTCAGTCAAAAGGACAAAACTATTGAGTCTGAGATATTATGCCACTAATCAGCATCTATAATGATATGATTCTTATTCTTGCAAAGATTTTTGCAAAGGAATTAGCGGACAAATGGATAACTTTAAGTGAATATATGTGTTTTGATAAAGTGTTCAACAAAAAAACTGGGAAAGAAGGAATGGTAAATCAAGGTATTAAAAAATAAATCAGCTTGTTATAAGGCTTTGGTTTGGTTGGTTGTTTTCTTTTTCTCAAGTTGCCTTCTGGAAGAGAAGAGCATTAGCTCAGATTTTGCTTGCATAAACTGTGTTCTAGAGAGATATTTTTTACTTATCCACACGTCATTCAGACAGGGAAACCGGATCTAGAATGAACTCAGGCACAGCATGCAGATCTGAATTATTTCTGTAAGGACCTCTGGAGCTCCTCTGCTTTTTCCTGCTCATCAGAGATCTCTCTGGTACTTGATGAAACTGTTAAAGTTGCAGCATCAATGAGGGGAAAGGAGAGAAACCACCACAATTGTTCTGTGGGACTCCAGAATCCTACTGCATCCTTCAGGCACCCAGGGAACAGGAGTGTGGAATCAGCTGGGAGCTGGTTAAAATTGTGTTACTGCAGCCACAGAAATCTCTCCTTAATAATAGAACTGCTGTGTACACTCACCAGCCTGCACACCCATATGGCCCCCTTCACACTGCTCACGCAGCAGATTTCTGTGCAATAACAGCCAAAAAATTCAGCATCAGATTCAAATGTTGACAACAAAACAGATCATAAGAACACCAAATCCACTGACTGGAGCTGAACCTAGTGCAAGGTGTTTGCTAAGTAATCTCACATAAATGCTGAGATGAAAATCGAATCTGCACATAAAAAATGAATTCCTGGCTCTTGAGATATTTGCTGCTTAATCGACAAACACACATCTGGAGCTTCATGTTAGGTGGGTTTTTTTGCGGGGGGATTTTGTGTGTGTGCTGAGATCCTCTGTGGTTTTTATCTCATTTCTCTTCAGTATCACTCTTTCTATTTTCCTTATTACATATAGAAACCAGAAAAACAGAAACCAAGTGCATTGTTTTTCATGTGGAAGAAGATGAGCTATTAAAGCTCCCAGGACTCTGAAGGAGAAACTGTTTAGATGAAAACTGTCCCTCAGAATGTTACCTGTACAAAGGCGTCAAGGAGTAATCAAATTCTGGCAGCTCCGGAAACTTACTGTCCTCTGACTTTCAGTCTGAATAATTTATTTTCTGTTTGAGCTGCTGCCTGGAATGAAGCATACACAACACTGATGGGGCTAGGATGTTACACTGAACACAGAGAAGCTGTGGTTTGATGATTCAGTCTTCAAAACATTGAATCTCAGGATGACTTTTGCCTTTGTTAGACATACTTGTATTTACAGAACAGCAAGGCAACCGCATGGAGATGAAATCTAGATAAACAGTACATCAGCACAGAGTAAACCTGAGTAAGGCAGGAAACAAAAATGTTGCTTTAATGAAGAAATTGAAGGGAGGGAATTTACTTTGCTCTGATAAAAAAAAATCTCTGGATAATTGTTTACCTGTCTTGTAAGCTCCATACTTTGAGGGGGATTGGTGTAATCAACTCATCTCTGCTGCTGCTTAAAACAGAGATAGAGACAACATGGTGATTACATCTCTTAGGTTTCTCTTCAAATCAAATCAAACAATCAAACAAACAAACAAACAACACTTTCAAAGCCTGGAGAAGTAGGACCTGCCCGGGATGATCACTGAGCTCTGAGTACAGGAGAGAGAGCAGTGCTCTTAGATGTCTCTGTCTCTTGGATTCTCCACTGAGTTCCCAGTCCCTCACCTGAGACGTTTCTTCCCTTACCTGGAAAGAATGATGGAACCATGCTGACACACAGCATCATTTGCTGAACTCTTCCAGTCCCCAGTGCTGTGCTGCTAAAGGTCCCTCAGCCCCAACCAAGATGTCAAACAATTTTGCTTCTTGTCAAAGCCCCTATCTGCCTCCAGGCTGTATGTTAGCAATCCACCTCCCTCGCCCTACGTTTTGGTAGTGCTGGGGTAGCACCAGCTCTCTGCTAGACACGGATTTCAACAGGTATTTTTCCAGCAAGGGAGGAGGAGAGGAAAAGGAGTAGTGGCTCTGTGCCAGCTGCTTGCCCGCAGGGCTCCAGCAGAGCTGGGACACGGCCCCTCCCGTGTGCATTTGCTGCCAGGCTTTGCCTCTGGAGCAGGGTCACTAACGGGAGCCACATGGAACACTGTGCACAGGAATGCAAGGCTGCAGCAAGGGAAAAGGGATAAGCTTTTTATCCTTCAGTCTGATTCTCAGAATGAGGAAACCTGATTAAACCTCCCATTTCAGGGCATGAATAGCATCTGACCAAACAGCTCCAGTACACAGGGAGTTGTTCCTGTAAGATCTGTGTTTCTAATCATGCTAAGAAGATGCCAAATGACAGGGAGTCCTCCCAAGAGGCCTGAACTCTTTACTAGCAGTTAAATATGTTAAGATGTGAAGAAAACAATCTATTAGACAAACATTAGATTCAGAAGACTGATTTTAATGGGATATGCTTACTGTGTGAACCAAAGGCAACCCATCAAATCTCTCCTGTGCTGCAAAAAGCGGGAAGAAGATGCACTAGACTTATGGGCAGTCCTGCCATGTGAACCATGTTCACTGCTCTGAACAGGAGTGCCGAGGCACTGAAAAACTGCCAACCAACCAAAACCATAAACACAGCCTTAGGGGCTGGGGCCTGGGGGCTTAGACAGTAATTGGTGCAGAGGATTTGACACTGAGAACGTTTTCTCCTTGGGAAGATGCAGCCTCTGAGAGAAAATGCGTTTGCTGAACTCTCCCAACAGGTGTAAAAGAATACTTCCCCTTGCCATTTGGCCAGATGTTGACAGGTGATTAAGTGACCGGGCTCTCCATAGAATTAGGTGTCAGTAGCACCTTTCTCTTACTTTTTGTAGCAAACTTGCTCCTACATTAGCCAGGACAGGAATATGAGAGGTTTGCAACCCCCCAAAAGCCCCACTTTGCTTGAGTCACTCCATCAAAACTGACCCACATGACTTCAGCCCCTTGGATAGGACTATTGCTGTGACCATTCTCCTGCCAATTTGTGAACTTCTGTTCTGGACTCAGCTACTAAAAAGCATTCATTACATAGGGCAGTCTTGATATCCTCAAGAACTAAACCACTGTACTACAGGACGATGATGATAAAATTTCCAAGTGCAAAGACTTATCATGAAAGCCACTGATTTTTTAAAGAAATGACATTGTGAAAAGAAAGATCTCCAGAAAGAAGAAAAAAAGAAACAAAAAAGGATTTAAAAGGATATGAAAGTAAGGGGAAACTACACTGAGTGTCCCATGACTAATTTCAATCAATATTTGTATTATTTCTGTAATGACATCTCCTAGTCATGGGTAAGGACCTCTTGTGTCAACTACTAATATATTCATTCTGAGGCATATCAGTGCAGTGTTTGACAGTATCTGTCATTAAAATATAAGGCACTTTGTAGCCTTGCCAAGGGACCAAGCCTCTCCTTGTTCCCCTTCACTGGCCTGCCTGTGATAACTCCTTGCTCTCCAGGATGTCTCAGGAAGTGCTGTGTGTCCCATTGCTAAACCAAGAACTGCAGTGTGACATTTAAAAGGCAGTGGGAACAAGGAGGCCATGTAACAAATCCATGGTATTTCTAATGGAATAACATCAGGTCCTGAGGAGAAGCCCACCTTGTACTCTTTGGCTTTCTCACGTATCACTGCAAATGACTTTGCTGCCTCTCTTGCACATACTGTAAACAAGAATTCCCCTGAAGTCAGTGGACTTACACAGCTGTAAAACTTGCAAGAGAAAAGACTGCACAGCATAAAACAAGGAGGCAAATAGAGCCTTTCACTTTTGACTAGATGCAAAATCCAATTTATTTTCAGTCCCCATCAAAAACAAAGAAAAAAAAGTTTTCTGTGCCTTGCTATTTAATGAGAAGTTGAGATATTACAATACTGTGTAGATTAGAAATTCAAGGAATAACCTAGCGTGACATTTAGTTTCACCTCTTCCCCTTTGTGCATGGGCTTACTTTCATCCTGCTGTCTTGGTTTAGTGAAAATTTGGGAGAAGACCTCTAAAGAGGTTTTTTGACACTTACATATTGCCATGTAAGTGGCAATACAACATTTTGCCACTTAAAAAAGTTACTGTGGAGGTGTTTTAAGAAAGTGTTCAAAGTTGTAGATGGGTATTTAAAACCTGGGACCCAAGCATCCCCATAATGCATCCTCCAAATAGCACCAGGAAATAGGAAACAAAAATGACATCCAAAATGAATTCTCTGTGCCATTTCACAGCATTATCCAAAGAGAATGAAGTCCCTGATTCAAAACATGTCTGAGGCCATGCCCTCTCTGAGAAGTTGTCATCAAAAAGAACAAAGAACAGCACATATTTCTTGAGTGGAAACTCCCTCAACACATTTCTGGAAGCATCAGGAATTATTTTAAAAGTTCAAGAAAGATTTTCCTGGTATCAGCCTTAATCTATATAACCCCGATGCCTTCAAATGTCCTATTGATGTCTGAATAAGAGTATCTTAGGCACATATCAACTTTTCCTTATACTGTGTATAATTTTAGCTGCAGGTAAAAAGCAGCTAAAGGCTTTAAGTTTTATATCGAGGAGATCCTGGGAAAAAAGCCCCAAAATTTTAGGAGAGTTCTCCAATGAGAAAACAACCCTAGTCTGCTTCCTCTTGAGAATTTTTTCCGACCCTTTCCTGAATATAGACTATGTTTGAGACATTAGTGCTGCCAAGATTGTAAAGTCATAGTAGCTGGGTTTGACTTACTATAAGGTATTTACACCCACCACTGAGAGAGGGGCACTGCAGACTGCACAGAATGCAGCAGATGTGCATAGCAGTCTTAAACTAATTATCAGGATCATTGTTGACTTTCTCTTCCCACACAGTTTGTCTTTCTAATTACAACTACAAATACACAACCTAGGTGACCCACTCCCCATTTATATTCACCAAATACTGAAAAATCCCCTGTGCTATTCCAGATGCAATCAGGTGGTGGTTAACACCAGTCCTCTATTCTGGAGAATAGCCATCTACTCTGAACATTTATTAATTAAATCCAAAGATACTTCCGGGAGGCATTTCATTTTCCTGAGTCAACATAACCTCATCTAAAGTCTGGGAGCAACGCTTTTCCCACTGTGACTTGCTGTGCTTAACACAACCCAGGACATAGTTCTGGTGCTCTGCCTGCTGCGTATTTGTTTGCACTTACAAAAAAATGTGCTACTCTTACTTACCTGTGCAATTTATTGTATGTGTCATGACCTGCTTAAAGCTCAGGACAGAGGGGGTTCTGGCATCTATTTTGCATAGATGGATCACAGGGATCACAAAGGATCACAATTTTCAAGCCAATAAAGCTTTTTTTCACTGGCCTCTAGCTCCCTTCTGCCACTTCCACAGCGGTGGGTGACATTTTCTAGGCACCATCTGACACCCCCTGGGAAAAATGTGTTTTCTGCTCAGCCTGAATAGTGAATTGGGGGGCAAAAGGGTGTTTTGCCTCAATATTTTGCTCGTTTATTTGTTTGCCATTCTTAACTGCACACATTTGCATAGAAGAAGGAATGTTGTGTCATCTTCTCCCAGAGCTTATTCCCCATCTGAATTTGTTGATGACAGCTTAATCATTTCCACAGCAACCAAGATCATGACATCAAATAGGGTATAAGCAGCAGGGACAGATGATCTCTCAGGAAACAGAGGTCCTCTTCTATGTACATAAATACTCCGAAAAACAAGAGAGAAAGACAAATACAGAGAATATCTGCCACAAAGATGTGATTGTCCTAAGAGGTTAGAGACTGTCCACTTTTTCTTGTATTGTCTGTCTGCTGCTGCTGAGCAGTACAAAATTGCATTATGTTCTATGGTTTTAAACAGTATTAAATGACAGACCTAGCATGAGGGACAGACAGCTTCCTTGGTCAGAGTTGGAAAGGCAGATGTATATGCAGTTCCTCTGCCAGGCACGGCCCATGCTTTAGGTGGTTGTAAAGGAATTCTTCTTGGTCTGTTTGGCAACTTTCGCTAATTATGTTCTAAATGAGAAAAATAGAATCATGACCTTAAGTCCTTAATTTCATTAATTTCAGGTGCTTTTACTTTGACAATATCCCTTTTTGTGATAGAACAAAAAAAGAAAACACCTGTATTCTTAGTAAGGAGGTCTTTTTCATTTAACCTTTCCAAATAATGATCTCAAAACCTGACCTTTCAGTTCTTTCAGCAAAAGAGTAACATGCCACAACACAGCTTGTAACAAGCAGAACTGTTGGGTTCGGCTTCTGCAGCTCCCTAACTTAACAGAGCTGTAGAGGTGGATGGAAACAGCTGCATTTGCTGAATGCTCTGGGATAAATCACAAATGATTGCTTAGTCCAGGGATGGCCAATTACATGCAGCTCTGAATTATTTAATCTTCCTTACCACGCCAAGCTTTGCTGTGGCTCAGGGCCACGTGGAGACTGGTGTGACACTCTAGAGTCAGGGACAGGCCAATGGTCAGGCCGGACTGAATGGATGACATCAACCCTGCAGGTGGTAAAATTGCTGAGGAAATTAATATCTGACACAGGAATAAACTAAGTAAAACCGCCAGAAGAATAGGTTATTGATCACACTGCCTTCTGTTCGAAAATTAATGCTACCGTGAGACAGAGAGCAATCCCGCTCCCTTTCCAAGTGAATAAATCCGAGGAAGGCAGGAGCTGCTAAACTGAAGATCTGTGGCCCTCAAGTGAGAGCTGGCGGTAATGCGGGCGATGCCGAGCTCACGCTGAGCGGGGACATGCACAGAGTCAGCTCATACAGCACGAACCTGGGCACAAGTGAATTCCATCCCGCTTTTCCCAGTCTGGATGGTTACGGGCTTCTGGGAGATTTTGGCTGAAAAGCCGGCGGCAAGATCAGCACAGAAATATCCGCACCTGCCTTGCTAAATGCAACAGTGACATCTCCAACCCCTGGCTGGCAGTCACAAGGGAAGAAGACTGTAGAGCAAACTTGAGGCAAAGGTGGAAAACATGAATGGTTATTGATTAGAGTAAGACACACTGCAAAACCTGGGGGTTGACTCTCGAGTTTAGGTATCCAAAACAGCATATGATCTCTTCCCCAAAGTGCTGGAGAGGAAAAGCAGTATTTTGTCATGAGTTTCACCATGAGCACTCACATTTTCCAATCTTATTCTGGTGAAATGAGGTGTTCCTGTGAGAGATGTGAGCCTCATGACAAACTGCAGGTGGTCAGGGGAAAGCAAATAAACTGCTTTAAATATATTTTAAAGCAGCAGAATGCAAAGCATCACAACTTTTCCCTAACCATTATTTAGACAAACTCCTCAATGATTTTGGAATTCTGGCTCATGAATTTTGAAATGCTTTAAGCTGGACATATTCCCTGGTGACTGCTTGAGTGCTCGAAAGAATGTGAATGTGCCAGTTTTTATTGCTGGCTACTTACACATTGGGGCCATTTCTCAAAGAGCACTGCACACATTCCCCCAGGAGGCTGCCCTATCATCTCTCTGGCAGGATGGACTCGGAGAGCCTCACATAAACTCTTTACTCATACACTGATCCTGTTACAAGGAGCTAAACCTCCTTTGTACCCTTTCCTTTAAAAAGGAAAATTTGGGATGCCTGAAATTGTACAAAGCCAGATACAAACCTTTGATTTGAATGGACAAAACAAATATTTCTGTGATTTTTTCCCCCTACAATTCATGTTTTACACTGGTTTAGCCTGTTTTACACCGATTTTTCCCTTATGCAAAGGTTTTACCTGTTAGAAAGTATCTTTTTGAATGACCTGTACATACCAGCATAAACTCAGTCAGGAGTAACTACAAAATATCCAAATTGCCCTTCCAGCGAGCCTTCAAAGGACTTCTCCTGTGTTTGTACACAGACTTCAGGGAAGCACTGTGAACATTTTACGCAAAACCAATTACTTGGTAACCAAAATAAAGATGTGATGTGCAGCGTAATTTTCCAATTGTTGTTATTCTTGTCACAGAATCTTGGAACCATTTAGCTTAGAAAAGACCCTTAAAGACACCAAGTCCAACAGCTAACTTGGTGCTGCCAAGTCCACTCCTAAATCATGTTCCTAAGTGCCACATCTACACATTTTTAAACACCTCCAGGGATGGGGACTCAACTATTTCCCCGAGCAGTCTGTTCCAGTACTTGACAATCCATTCAAAGGGGAACTTTTATCCGCTGTCATTGCAGCTCCTCCCAGGATACTTTTCATGTGACCTCTAAATTTCTGAGAATCAGCATAATTAGCCACAAGGAACAAAGACTCTGACCTGTGTAAACAGACAAAACTATAAAGCTTTCTAGTTTCTCAATCAGTGTTGCATCTGTGCCAGGCAAAAGATTTAGTTTACCAAGACACATTCTTCTGCTGGGAAACACATTTGCTATGTTTCAGTGGTGGAGTAAGTGGTTTGCTGTAGCACTCTGCTGAATAGCATGACATTCCTTTGCCAAAAGACCTTTATTTATTTTGTATCTACGCATTTAGAAGAAATAATGTCTTATTCTGCACTGTTACATTGGAATAACTGTAATACTCACACTTCGGGTGTGAAAAAGCTGTAGGCTAAATGTATCAAATGTATCTCATTATTAATAAATTGCCCAGTGTTTAGACATTTAAGATAATATTTTTTACCACTTTCCCAGCTACAGAAGTCTCTCCCTGAGAGAATTGACATTATATCTGTACCTGTGGGCAAAGGCTTCAGTGCAAAGTGCCCAACCTGCACATCCTGCAGCCTTTATACACACTCTGTGTCAAATGCAGGAGGCACTCACTGCACACTGCCAGGCAGTTCCAGCAGAAGCAGATCATCCCCTCACTGGCATGCAGTATCCTAGTGAGGAGCAGGGATGCCTGCACAGTCACAGTCCATGCCAGCAGATGTATACTGCTGCCAGCAGCACAGCTTTCCCATGTTGTTCCCAGGAAAGCAGCAAAGCAAGTCCAGTGTGTCTCATTTCAAGAACAGGAGGGATGCAAGTTTTCAACGAGTCTCATTTTGGGCACAGTCGAGTAATCAGACTAAAGCACTGAAAGTAGGAAGATGAGCTAACAGAGAAAAAAAGAGGAGGAAACTGAAAATTCTCACTGTTTCTATTCCCAAAATGAACTAGAGGAATGTTTATTGACCTCAGGGAAGGTAAATGGACTGTGTCAGTAGTCACTATATGAAAGCAGTAGAGCCAAAGAGGATGCATAAACACCACCGAAAATGCTCTCCAGAGATATTTTCTTCACCCTTAGTTTATCAGTGTGTGACTTCTCATTTAGTGCCAATGGGAGCATCAAGGACACTCCCTTCCTCATTCCTGTTGAACTGGACAAGTAAT
Organism: Acridotheres tristis; assembly: GCA_037013685.1. Taxonomy (NCBI): domain Eukaryota; kingdom Metazoa; phylum Chordata; class Aves; order Passeriformes; family Sturnidae; genus Acridotheres; species Acridotheres tristis. The sequence continues at coordinate 7,945,950 of CM072893.1, read as the reverse complement.
TCAGGTGTCAAAGTATTGCTTGGAAAAACTGCTTAAGAAAAGGGAAAAAAGAACCAGATTTCCCAGAGAAACAATGCCTTTACATAAGTTAACTTAAATTCAGGTAATAAATGTACTCCATCAGCCTTTGTTGAGCATCGTGGTCTGAAACTATGGATCCATAAATAGTTTTATAGTGCTGTCAGCTTGTTACAGCTCATGTAGCAAAACTCTTTCAAAAACAGTGGTTATTCTTCCTCTCAGGAAGATTTCTTTTTCAAGTGAAAAAGGCAGCACATCCATGTGGCTGCAAATGTGGAGCTGAAATGTGTTTTCATTATTAAATGGCACCAGCTGAAAGATTTTCTGCTTTTTATTGTCTCCAGAGTCTCCCTGAGGTCACCCAGCTCGGAGAGCGCCTGCACACAAAGACAGCCTCAAAAAGATATTTCTCATCTGCCAACCCCCTGTTCTGCATGGCAGGGAGGGGTGTTTGGAACTCCTGGGCATCGGCTCCTGTCTCTGCCAGGAAAAGGCAGGAGTGAGGGAAGGAGCATGAACAGGAGAGCCCCTGGCTGGGTCAGCCTTGCAGGGTTTTCTTCTCGAGCCCTTTAGCTCCTGAAAATGAGCCAGGGCATGGTAGCTGCAAAAGGAGTCTGTTTGTCATGGGAACCAAAATCCCTGTCATTCTCTGCAAACCTCAGATGCTATGTTATACATCAATGTGTTACAGATCAATTTCCAAACCATATTGTTTCTCAAAGCCAGTCTCATGGAGAGCTGGTGCTCCCAAAATACTTGCACCACATCTTCCAGGGGCTCAGTCTGATGCACTAGGTATTTCCAAAACCAGAAATACTGGATCAAAGTGTCAGAGGGAAGAAAAACCATAGTATTTTCCCTCTATTAATCTCACAGTGATGAGGAACTATCAGGCAGTGACAAGACATCAGGAAGATGTCAGCTGAGTTTCAAACCTGTCCTGAAATGATTTGAATGAGAATGAAATACTGACAGTAAGCAACAGATGCCTTTGTCTCTTCTCAGATTATCTTTAGTGTGAATTTCAAACTCAAGTAAGCTGAAACTTCAATGAAACTCAAACATAAAAAAACATTACCTAAGACTTGTCCCTCCTTATGTCTTTCAGAAGCAGTGTCACAAAATACTTGCATGACTACCTAAAGCAGGAAAGAAAACAGTGGATGTAATCAGTCATACTCTCTGACTTCTCCAAATTTTGTTAGCACTCATAGTTTCTGTGAAACAAGGAAAGACAGAATGCAGTAACATGCAAAAGCCCTTTCTGTGAACGTCATGGGACACTAGCATGAAAAAACTGGGGACCAAAATTTTCTAAGGATTTTTTCTTTTAAAAATCTGATTTTTCTTCGTGGACTGAGCAAATCAAATACAAGCATTGCCAGGAAAGCTTGCAGCCTAGCTGGACTGTACATTTGAATCTCACTAGTTTCCTTGCCCCTGTTTAAATGCTGAGGAGGAAATCCTGCTGCAGAAAAAGCCTCTGCAATGCCCATTGCTCCTGGTGAGTGGTGCCTACACATCCTCAGGGCTTCTTTACCCACTGTCTCTGAGATCAGGCAAACTGCATCAGAATTTTGGTATTGCTGAGTCTGGAGCTTGGAGTGGTGATACCAGGACTGTTATGAGATAATTTCTGACATAATGACAGATAAATATGAAGTAAAAAGTTAAAAACAGCTCGGGCAATAGCTAAATTAGAATAATTTCAAATGCACGAGATTCTTGCCATTCCAAGGAACCTCTGGAGCACTCTGAGCCTGGGCCCATATTCACTTCACGTAACACCAAGTGCAGCACTTGGATCACTGACATTTGAGCAGGGAGACCTCAGCCTGTTTGCTACAGGATCTGCCCCCTGGAATCAGCCCTCAGTTACTACAAAAAAACAAAAAAAAACAAAAAAAAACCCCAAAAAACAACCAAACAACAACAAAAAACACAAGCAAAACAAATAAACAAACAAATAAAAGAACAAACAAATAAAAGAACAAGCAAATAAAAGAACAAACAAAACTCAGAACGAAACAAAACTAAACCCTTCATTTTACAAGATTTTTTTTTAACTCTTACAGAGTCAACTGAATTACTATTAATATAGATTGTTATATTCTAATAATCTGTATTATAATACATATTATAATATTAATATGACTATAAAATATTTCTCTACTCTTTTGCATAAATATATTTAACTGCCAGCAGTGGTGAAATCTCCACTGCTCTAGAGATGACTATTGCTTGATTCTTGATATCTTTATCCAGGTACTCCATATCAAGTTTAGTGGAAGCCTGCTGAAGATAACAGATTTTTCTGAACTCTCTGTCATGATTTACATAAGCTAAATGTTAGGGTTGACTGCCATCCCTGAACATTCCTTAGCTCCTTAGATGATAACCATCCTCATCTGAGACTGCCACACACACACCCACAACTACAATCAAAGCTCCAACAAACAGCAGCCACTTGAATAGGAGCTAAATATAAATCCTCCAGCCTTCTTCATCACCTTGCAAGGTAAGAACTGATATTCAGAGTCAGCACGCTGACAACACCTACATGGGATCTAATTCCCCATCAAGCCTGTCTCGGATTGCCTGGCTGTTTTGGTTACCAGTGACAAGAGGAAAGAAAAGAAAAAGGCAGGATGGGAGGGTGGCAGGCACAGAACAGAAATACAAACTATTACTTTCCCTTAGAAGAAAAAGGATTTGCTGGGCTGGATTTTCATCTCCTTCCCCTTTTCATTCAGTGACAATTATTTGATCCTGTGTGCTATGTCAATAGTTTGGACAAACTAATGTACACCCCTTGGGCGATATTTAGAGCAAGAACATTGGCTAAAGTATTAAAAACAATTGCATTTTCTTATCAATAGTAGCATCTATTTTAGCTATTTTAGCTTGGAAGAGCTGCTTGGGTTGGTTTTTTTCGGTTTGGTTTTTTTTGTGTCAGCATCTGATTGCAAGTCCCTAGGAAAAGTCTTGATTAAGTGTCCATACATCAGATGATTCAATCTCGGCACAAACACGGAAAGAAAGACCTTGTTCCACTCATTAGAGGCCAGCTCATGCTTCCTTATGTGCTGGGATAATTATCAACACACTGCACTCTGCCAGTTCACAGACAACTCAAACATGGCAGGTATGTGTAAGAATAGAAAAAAAAAAAAGGTAAAATTAATACAATCATTTTCCATTACCTACTGAGTGTTTAAGCCACCCCAAATACCTCCAGGAAGGGGCACTTGGTCCATATATTTCTCAGAACATTAGACAGCTAATGTCAGCTCCTTTTCTACACATTACACTACAGCTGTGCCCATTATCTACCATCCATGAATGCCATGAATTCTATCCTTTAGACACTTATCTGCCAGGAGCATGAAGGGAACTCACTTCCCCCAAACAGCACAAGACAATAATCACTGCTGGAAGCAAATGTAGGAGGGAAAGGTGTTACAGACCATTGGCTGTCTCCTGAGCCATCCCTACAAAGATTTCTTTGTAGGAGGAACAATGGAGGAAACACAGATAAAACCAGTCAGGGAGTGCACTTGTCACATTAAGAAGATGCAGATAAGGACCAGGACTTTCTCCTTTTACAGGGTGAGTGCAGAATGGTGGAGCTCTGAAAATATCTGCTGGAAAGGACAGAACTATTGATCTGTATTAAAGGGGAGGACAATGATCATGGGAAGGGAAAGGGTGGCTAAAAATACAACAGTAATTCCATTTTTCGGTCAGAAAGGAAAAAGAGAAAATGTCTGTTCCGATTTTACTCAGCAAGTCAAAGACTTTGTGATTTGTAATCAGAACAATCGAGCTGGCTCCCAATCTGCCCAATTCCTCACTTGCTGTAAGCCTACACCTTGATCTGTCAGCAGCAGGGGTGAAAATGTGACTGTGACTTTGTTGGCATAATAAATGCCAGTGGACATAGAGGAGGATCACGCCTAGCATTGGCTAACAGCTTGGGCTATCAAATCATACCAGCTATATATCTGACTATAAACACAGATGTTTTGTATTTTTTTGTCTCCTGCTTGGACTGTCTACAAGGGGTTGTGAGGAAAATAAGAGGAGCTGTGAGTCTTGGTGAGAGGAAGGGAGGGAGAACAACACAGACACAAGTTTACCATTTGATATTCTTGGTGCTTTTCATTCCTTCTTATCTGTAAAGGCTTTCAAGAGCTATGCCTTTCCTTTCTGTGTCTCTGCCACAAGTATACAACCAGCCTTAAATATAGAGGAATTTGATTTTCTTTGAGTAACAAAATATTTTCAATCCTAAAGAATAGCCTATATTCTTGTCTGAATCTTCAACAACCTCCCTTCCTTTTCATTGCTTTCCTCCTCTTCCATCCTTTCCCTTTTCTGACCCTTCACCTCTTCTGTCCTGGTCTGGAGCCTTTGAAAAAAGTAAGACTGGACTCCCTTTAAAGGTCCTTCTCAGTCAGAAGAACAAGCATTTCATCAAGACTCACCGCTGTTCATATTTTCACAAAAACTTCTAAATGAAAAAAAAACAGCACAAAAAAAGACACATTTCCTGTTGCTGTTTAAAAGACGAAAGCAGAAAACAGCTCAGAATTAACGCCCCAGTTCCCCTCCAAGATGAGTGTTTTTAAAAAACCCAAAGTATAACAGCAGTAATAACAGAGAGATGCCATTGTTTCAAACCTTTTCTTTCCCTCATTCTTTTTTGTTCTTTTCCTTTGTGTTTTGGCAGCTGTGAATAATTCTCACCCTGGAATTGTTCTGCAGGCTATTAATGTCTGTGACCTTTTGCATCAACAACAGCTCTACTTTCCAGTCATTTCTGGAAATGTTACCCAATATGAATTTAACATGACTGAGACAGCCTCCTACACACACAGAGTCCTTTCTGAGACCTGCCAGGACTGTGCTTCATCCCAGCCATATACAAGAAAATTAAATCCTTTCATCAGAGAGTTATCTACCTTGCAAACAGCTGTGTTTCATGGCAACAGGCAACAACCACCTCTGTTACAACCTCCCCAAGTTCTCCTGGGGAAATAAAAGGAGGTGGGATGATTTCACTATATAAGGAAAATAAGATCTCATTAAGTGTGAGCCATTATGGGGTCTTCCTTTGAGTTAGCTCTGCTGCTTTTACCTTTTTAAGAGTGTGTAAAGAACCCATATGTGATCAAACAGATATTAAGAGCATTCTCCAAACCTATGATCACATGCCTGCTACATCAAGAGAGCCTCTCATTCTTTTTAGATTAATTTCATCAAATATACTGGAGTCTAGCTCCCAACAGCACAGCAGTACTGCAGGAGTCTCCCATGATGAAAACAAATAGCAGGTGTCCTCTTGCAAAATAAAGTAAGTGGTAAGCAGATAAGCAGGAGGAAAGGGCTCAAAACACAGATGCTTTTAAAAATACTTTAAAATATCAAGGTATATCTTTCTTCACTTAGGAGCCAAAGACTGGTCAAAAAGATTTGCAGAAAGATGGTTTTGTTTGAGTTTATAGAGTTTTTTAAACAGCTTAAATTAATTGCCTCAGCAGGCCAAGAATTACACAGCTTAACTCCTGATTGTGGTTTATGCTTCTTAGAAACCAAAGTTAAGATCATAGGTGTTGCTTCTCCAGTGAAAATTATGAGTGAGCTGTTAAAACAGGCTGTAGAAATGTGCTGGACTCCAGCAATGCCTAAAACCAGATGAGACTGTTGCAGAACAGTAAGTGCCTGTGTAAGCTTTCCTCGGAAAACAAGAGATCTAGGAATTCCAACTCTGTTCCTTGCCAGCTGCATCAGACATTAACTTCTCTGACAAAATTGTTTGTGTCTCTGTTTCTTCTGGTTCAGGCTTCTCATTTTTTCTCCAGTCACACAGACCAATGAGCAGGGCCTTCTGGAAAATTTCCCCTGAAATCCATTTGTCAGGGAAAAACGAGTTTCTGACAAAACAAAACATTTCATGAAATTTGTCTTTCTCTTGTTATATATTACATGTTCCTAAAAGTCTGTTTAATTAAATTCTTTTTAGATTAAGCTCTTCACATTCTCTGATGAGGAACTGGCTATTTGTAAGGCAAATTAAGATAAAAAATGTTCTGGCCTGGTTTGTGTTTACATTTTCCTTGTAAAAAATCCCTCATCTCACCACCCTGTAACAAACTGGCTGGCTGATCAGGGAACCACAGTACCGGGGAAAGCAGAAATTATGTCCTTCTGGGAAAAAAAAAGCAAAACTAAATTGCTCCTTCCTATAGTAAAGATTTTTGCAGCTGGGAATAAGAGGCAGGGGGATAACATTATAAATGTAGGAAAACATTTCAGGATTCCTGAGAAATCCCAAGCTCCTGGGAATGAGTGATCCTCTCAGAAACCCACCTTCCAAAGTGGAAGATGACTGTGATTTCTCAGACTGTCTATATAGCACATTGCAGAATGATGAACCTTCATCTGGAAATCATTATAATACAAACTGTGACTAATATTACCAGAAATCTTGTTTCTAAATGATTCAGCTCCTTCCAATCACCCTCTGCAGGGAACACTTCACTGTGGAGTCAGTGATTTGAGATGAGCCCAGGCAAGGAGCTGCTGCTCACGAAGAGCTGCTCAAGAGGCACATTCCAGCTCCTGGGAATTAATAGTGGTATTTAGATCACCACCATAAATGGTTGTTCCTCTGTGATGTTATAGCTGACACGGAAAGGCCTGGATACCTCTGGAGCTGGTACCCTGGAAATATCTATCCATCCATCCATCCATCCATCCATCCATCCATCCATCCATCCATCCATATGGCTCAGTGAGCACCGGTTTGGCAGAGCAACGTGGGGATATCAGCACATCTGCTGCCTGGATTATACTTGGTTTAGAAGGAGAGGCACACCTCTCTGTTGATATATTCATGAGAAATAACAACACACTGGGAAAAAAGAAAAAAAAAAAACCTTAAAAAATGCAAATTTGTTTTGCTGTATCCAATATGTTCTTGTCTCTTGTCAAAAAGGCCCATCTGGTCTAAAAATATGCAGCACCTGTGTAATTTTTTATGTATTCATGCTTGAAGTGTTAAATATTCCTTGTTGTAAAAATAAGTAATGGATAATAAAGGGAATTTTTTTTTTATTACATGTTGATTTACCCCTGACTTTAGTGTACCCACCTTTGCTGGATTCTTCAATGAAGGGTTTTCACACAAAGATGGGCTTGCTGGGCAGAGGAGAGAAAACAAAAAGATTAAAAAATAGACAGAAGGCTTATTAGCCCACTTTTCATATCTTAACCATAACTTTCTTTACCATTGTCTAAGCTGAGCTCCTCCAGCTCTTTCCTGATGTAGAAAAACAGTGTTCTCAATCTTTCTAAAAGGTTGCTAAATCACAGAGCAAAAAAAGAAATCAAATACTGCAGAAGTAATCTACATCTCGGACATACACCAACAAATCTCAGGTAGTGATGATGCTACATATGTATTTTTTTCTATCCTAAACAAGGGCTATGTCCCTTGGGTTTTTTCAGTGCTGTACTTTTAGCTGTCAGAGAAGTGCAGCAGAATATTGTTCCCTAAGATTTGACTTTTACAATTCAGAATGAAAGAATGGGAAAGAATGAACAGATTGTGTTGAGGTCACTGACACAACATCCTGGGCTGTAGAAACAAACTTCATCCACACCCTAAAGTCTGTTATTAGCAGGCACCAGTGCCAACTTTCCCATTTCCTTGTTGGCTTAAAAAACAGCTTATGATTCAATTATCTCTTTTCAAAATACAGAATGAAATGACACTGTGATGCATATGACTTGTGTTTAAAGGTCTCAAAGAACTAGAATAAAATACACTTTGAGTTTTTATGGTTATTCAATTGTAACAATTGCATTAAAAAGGAGTCATAAAGTCTATGAAGTCTGAAGTCTGTCAGGGTACAAAAAGCTACTGCCTGTGGTTGGGAACAGGCTCAGGCTCACAGAGACCTCAGTGTTCTCTACAGTGAATCATTAAAAACCAATATGATCATGGACAAAGACCCTCTAACTAATTAAAGTTAGAAAGTGGTATGTTTATTCACCAGTGGGCAGCACAGGAGTCACCTCCGAAAGGCGTGACCGCGCCGAACAAGGTTCTTTGCCATCTCTTTATTGCCCAAGATCTTACATAGAATACATGTGCATAACCCCAGCACCTCCCATCCCCACCCTATATTGAAATGAGCCCATTAGTCCTTCACACGTGCAATTCTTCTCTTGAATTGGGTCAGTGGTCTCAAAATGGGTCCGTGGTCTCGAAGGATGAAGTCAGGAGAGTCTTCATCAGGTCCCAGTGACCCTCTGGCACGATCCAAGGCCCCATGGTTCATGATTAATGGTTTATTTCTTTTACGCTCTTCTGTATCTAAATTCATAATAGCAGGTAATTATACCAATTAGCTCTTGCCTAAGCATCTAGTAATTATTAACCTACCATTTACCTACTGTTAGGGGTTGGATTGTTCCCCTTTTTTCTTTCTGTGAATTCCTCCCATTATTATGGTAAGTAGTTGTGGCTACACCTTAAAACATAGATAATGTTCTCCCGTAGGGGGGTGGGTGGAGGGGGGGGGGGGGGAACCGGAAAAGGAAAGGTGGGAGAGGGATCTGGGGAGGGGACTCTCTCTCGCTTGGCTCGTGGAGGGAGAGGACGCCCCGTGCTTCGCTCTGGCATCTCCCCCTGACATCTCAGCACTGAGATCCACGCTCCCTGCCTTTGGACATCGTTCTGCTGCTCTCCCATCTCACCCTACTATCTCCGGACACTCTGCGGAGCACCACGACCGACACCGTGAGGGGGAGTCACCTTCCCATCCCCTCTCACCCCTGGGCCACCACCATCACTCCAGCCCCTCTTCAACTGCGCGGGACCCGCCCTGCCCCCACAGCACCGGTAACCGAGCACAGGGAGACGGCCTGAGGCCAAAGGGGACTGGAGCGGAGCTAGACTGTTCTGTTCTGTTGCCAATTTTCATAGCTGTTGTTGTTTTCTGCCTTGTTAAATACCAGTAAAGAACTGTTATTCACATCCCCATATCTCCTGCCTGAAATCGTCTGATTTGGACCTAAAATAATTAAAAGGGAGGGGGGTGCACTCTGCATTGCAGAAAAGGGGCTCTTGCCTTTCCTTAAACCATACCTGTCTTTTCAAACCAAGACACCTACCAAACTTACATCTTGGTCATGTAAATTGTTTCTACCCTTAGCAAAAATCTTAACTCTTTAAAACCATGATTCAACAGAACTTTGCTGTAAGTTAACGTGGTTGGCCAGACTCCTACAAACACACTTGTGTGCTCTCAAGAAGGGATGAGAAGACTTTTCTCACACGGACTTACAGCTCTTCTGTTGTTTTCCAGAAGGGGAGTCAATTAGTTATTGTTCTGCTCCATTTATAGCAGAAAAAGTTTTCCATTTACTCCTCAGGTAATCCTGTGCAAAGTCAGGTCAGTCAAGAGCAGATGAGAGATCTAGAAAGAAAGTTGGAAGACCAAAGGTAAAAATCATCCTTAGCATCCTGATCCACTGAGCTATTACAATGCTGCAGGAGGATTTAAATGAATCAACTTAGTCACTCTTCTTCTTATCATTGCAATTAATTGCTGGATTTCTAAGGCAGCATCACTTTGTTACTCAGTATTTTTGTGACTCTTCACCGTCCTCATTTACTCATCTGGTGTAAATTAAACACATCTTGGGGAGCTGCCTGTTCTTAAGCATTCTTTGTTACGCAGTCTTCATCATTTCAAGTTTTGAAATGTAAAGTACATGTTAGAATCCAATTAGAATGACAAATGAATCATGAGAAAATCTAATGGCATAAAACAAATTTGAAAGCTTAAACAATTTCCAATTTGCACTTATATTGTATATAGCTGATGTAGCTCACCTTGCCAAATGGCACCATTAGCATTTAGACTTCTGAGGAACACCATATGCAGTGAAAGGATAGTGATTACTGCACGCTACTGGAAGGAAAATGAAAGCTAAGAAAGGTGTGACAGTTCTGGGTGAGGTGTGATTGCAATTGCCTTAATCCAGACTGAGGGATTAAGGAGGTCATCCCTGTATGGCTGGAGCTGGTCCCTCTCTGGAAAGGTATGTGCAAACCAAAATTGTCCCAGGCTCATCTGTAAATCCATTACAGACAAGCAAAGAAATGGCACCATTATCTCTCTTCACCTGTCCATCTCTGAACAGAATTTCCAGACTCAGAAGGACAAACTAAGGAATCTTTTGGGGTGCAGGTCTCAGATCAGAAAAGGGAAGCCAAAAGTCTTTTTATTTCAAGAGATATTTGAGAAGTGAACAAGGGAGGTGGTATAAGAGAGAGTTAAGTGGAAAGGTGAGAACAAAGGAAGCAGAGAAAATGGTAATGATTGCACTAAAAAGAGAGAGAAGCCTGTAAAAACATTAAACATTAGTTTAGTGCATAACTTAATTTAGTATTCAATCATCTGAGGAGGGAGGAGAAGCAAAGAACAATAAAACAGAAAGGAGGACTGAAACATTAATGGGACTGGGATGGGGAAGGAATGAATGCTAAAAAGTAGTTCAAGGAAAGCAACCACAGACTGCACTACTGAGGTCAGACAGGCAAACACGGATTTAGCATCATCTGAGGGTTTTTCCCTGCTGCTGTAATTAGAAGCAAATCTTTTTATCAATTACTCTACCAGCTGTGGAAAAACATAAATATCCACAGATATAAGCAGATCCAACAGGACACGTGCCTGAAACAAAGGACAGTTATGTAATTTTTAAACTTTCAGGACACTTGAAAGCAAATTTGCTCAGTGGTCAGTAGCAGTGATGAACAAACCTGGCCAAGTTTACATACAAGTTCTTAACTTTGATAGAGAGCAGAAAAATGATGCTGTGTATTTAAATATTTGTGCAGCTCCTGTTCACCCACTTTCAAAAGGTTGTCTTGCTGGCAGAAACCTGCAAACATGCACACAATTCACTTCTCTTCCAAAAGAGAAAGAACTGACAGGTATCAATAAATCCAACAGGAAGAAATTATCAAAAAAAAAAAAAAGGAAAAAAGGAAAAAAAAGACAGAGGTATTTATTAACCTGTTGCCTTGGCATAGCAATATTGTACAAATACCCTGCAAAATACCACTGCAGGACAGTGTGCAAGCTTCTGGGAACACATTAAACCTTGGTTTTCCAAACTTTGCAAGTAATTGCTTAAAGGTAATATCCTAGCAGCCAACTGGGGCTGAATATGTGGGCAGTGGATGCTTGATTCCTAGGTGGAGCCTGAAGCCAGGGCTGCAGGATGTTGGAGAAATGGCAGATGACATTTCCAGGCTCAGCTTCTGTTCCACTCATTCCTGCCCTCAGAGGGGCTGCATGGTTAGCAGACCGTAAAGGTTGTGTCTGAATGGATTGTCTGAACTTTTTTTTCTGAACAGGGACTTCCAGATCAATACCAGACCATTAACACTCCAATTGGTCCCGTGCATCTTCTGGAGTAAACAAACAAACAAAGCAAGAGAAATCACAAGGGCATTTTTTTATACAGAGTTTAAATCTAACCTGCCATATAGAAAACATATAATAAAATTGTACTCTGCTTTCCCTGTGACTTACTCAAACTGTAAACTGCTTTTGGTAAAGATCTCATGGCCACAAGTCCAAGACACTCGACAAGTAGAAATGCTTTGCCTCCACTGTGCAACAGAGCTGTCTTTGAAGAATTGTGTGCAGGCTCAGAGTCTGGCAAGGAAACTGATGTGTTGGTCAAGTGTTTGTGCCCACATAACTCTGCATCATTAGAAATGATAATATTTTGCTGTAGAAATAGGAAAGCTGGACAAAGAAAGCTCCTTCTCAAACCATGATTGCTAAATGAAAAATCAAACCTAACTACCCTTCAGTTCCTAATGGTAACTGCAGGAAAAACTTTGAAATAACTGAAGATTTTTCCAGCTTTTGCTACTGCACTCACCTCTGTGCTAAGACCCTCTAAGGTTTATATGGTCTTCTTGCCATAACAACAGTGCAAAATACCTGACTCATCCCTTATGCACAGTACATATTTGAGTCCATATCCTGTCATTCTGTTGCCATTTCTTCCTAGTCATGACAAATGAGGATGATGAAAAATATGATCAAACATGCAACACCAAGCAAATATGATTTTGGAAGTCGGTTATTTTTATGGTTTTGCTGCATTTTCCTTCATTTTTTTCCTCAATTTTGTATAATCTGTGTGGAGATGAGCATGACAACTCTTGCAATCTTTTTTAATTACTGCTCTCACTATCAGTGTCTACCACCTGTTTTCTTCCTCTGCTCTTATGTTTGGCTCTGTCACACAACTTTTGCAGAGAACTGAGAACAACCAACCAGCCAATAAAATGGTGACTGCCATACCCTGGAGAGCCTGCAGCCTTCCCTGACAATTATATCAAAGGCAATTTGAAGATTCTCAAAGCCACATGACAAACAGTGTTTATCCCAGACATTACTTGTCTATTCACCACTAAAAGCATTTCTGCATCTTTTGCAATCTTTCCTTGCACCACTGAAGTCTGTCATTTATATAGCAAGCACAAGCCAAAATCTCATAAATGTCACTTACGAAGCTTCAGACCCAAGAATGCAGATAATCTGAGATGTTCAAAAGGATTTTGCCTTTATGAAAGGTGAGATTGGAACAACATATTTATCCAAAGTTAGCATCATATGCCATTGCTGTAGTTCACCATATGTGAATTCCTGGAAATACAACTCTACCTGTGACTGCATGCAAGAGAATTTTTGTGTAAATGTGCATGTTTAGGGGTGTTATGGTTCTTTTCACATCTCTTTGTAAATGTCTCTTCCTATTCTGCCGTCTTCCAAATTTTACCCTTAGGTTCCAGTTGCAGAAATCAGGTGATTTATGAGAAACAATTTTTCTCCTGCCAGTTTTCATCCCCTGTGGTACGTAAGCCAGGGCACTTGATGGCCACCCAAGAGATTGGCATGAGCCAGAGCAAAGAAGGGAGAGCTGCCATTCATTTGGCCTCAAATGAGCACTTGAAATCCTTCCCTGCACAAGCAGAAAACCAGGATTTTGTATAAAAGTTCTCAAACGTAGGACCTGGAATTTAAACAGGGTTGATTGTATAGAGAATCATAGATTTTTACTGGTTTTTTTTTTTCTGACAGGGGTAGCTGTGTCACATGGATTAAGAAGCTTTCAATCAGTGCTTGTTTTCTGGTAAATATCTGATTAAACTACTGGGAAAGCCAGGGGGAAAGGATTAATGAAGCTACTTAGTACTGTCAGCTTTCATAATAAGATAAAGGGAATTTCAAGGACCAGTGAAATAAAAGAAATGGAAGAAAGATAACATACAAATAGCAAAAGTAGCTGACTACATATTCACTCAAGTATTGAAGGTATTTTAGAGGTGAATTTTGCACTGTTGGTTGGAAAATTTAGGTGTATGATTGACTGACTGATGTTTGCTTGAATCTGGAAAGTCTCAAGGCATTTGTTTGAGTTACTCAGAAGGTAAAACCTCTCCAAGCCCATTAAATAGCACAGAGCAGATCATGATTTCCCTCTCTCTAATTCAGAGTTTCTGCTCATTAGTTAGCTACAAAGACCAAGTCTCAGCAGGAGCTAAAAGCTCTAAACAATCGTCTCATGTGTGACCCTAATGATGACAGTACTACCTTTCAGAAGTAGTTTGCACACTGTCTTTTCTTGAAATGAATTTGATCCTGCTGCCTGTGGCCTTGTTTTCAATACTGTAAGTCTTTATCCAAAGGAGTGTTATACACATCAAGTGAGTTTTACATTGCTGCAGCAACATTGTTCATGTTCTGAAAAGTTTTTCCCTCCACATCCCCAGTAGGAAAATATGAATTAATTTACAGCTTTCAAATGAGCCTGATGGACTTTGCGCTGCATTTTAGATTGAATTTTCCCAGCAGAAAGTTTGGCCTTCAGTGTTGAGTTTCTCCAATTTCAGTCCAAATATAAGTTCGAGTGTGTTGTTCTGCTATCCTTTTTTTTTCTTTTCTTGTAGGAAACGTCTTTCTACATTATATTTATGTGAGTCATTATGAGATTACTGGCATTTTATGGGGTTTATGAGAAAATCCCTAGAAAGTTTAACTTCTCTTACATCTTCTGAATGAGATAAAGAACAGCCTGCCTGTTATCTTTGTATTGTATATTCCCTGGCATGACCTTATCTTGTGCTGCTACAAGAAAACATTTCCATTATTTCCATGTCTACTCCTTTCTCAGGCCCAAACAGAAGTTCTATAACTTTCAAGCATCCAGTAAAGGTGTGTAGGTAGTAAGAAATACTCTATATTGTGAAATAAGCTGCTTGGTGAAACTTTCCAATAAACTAAGGTGTCACAAGTAGGTTTTTGATGTGACAGATAGAAAGAGTTTGGCTTTCTGATCTGAAAGGAAGACAAAACAAGGCTAGATTCCAGGGAACAGCCTTATTTTATGTATTAGTCAGAAGCCTTTGCAGTCTGATCTACAAGTTTGGGCTGATGTAGACCTGCTGATTCTCTAATGCAGTCTGCTTAAGACTACTGAATTTCAGAAAACAGAGTGCATTTGGATGGGTGGGGTGATGTGCTATTTCATTTCCCTCACAGAGAAAAGGGAATTTTCCCTGGAGTCCCTCTCCTGTGCAGAGCAGTGTCCCAGCACAGCACAGAAATTACAGTGCCCAGCACGGTGACAAAAGGGAAAGGGAGGAGAGCCTGGCAGAATGCTGGCCCAGCCACACAGGACACCTTCTGACAAGATATCTAAATCACAGCAATTTGTGAGACCAGCAGAGCCCAGATGAATGGCAGGTGTGAGATTTATAGGAACTCTTTGTAATCCTGCAGCAGCAAAACCTTTGGATAACACAGCTGTGAAGGGGGAAGAGACAATGAGATGGAGGAAAGAAGAAAAACTGAACAAAGAACAGATATGTCCCTTGTAGGAACAGTAAGGAAGGGGAGAAAAGAGAGAATTCTTTCTTTCACGTGGGTTTATTTTTCATTTTAAATATCTTATATTTCCCTCCAGAAGTCATTCTCCACAGTTTCTTTGAATTTCAGCTAGGGAACTGCTCCTTCCTCTGGTAGTTTTTCAGGCAAATGAAATCAAGTTGCAGCCTAGATTAGCCCTAGGCTGTGTTTCCATCACCAATATTCTGCTGTCAAAGTAACCAAACTATTCTTCAGAGGAGTTTTATTTTTGCAGCAGACTTTCTTTTCCCTCATCTAAAGAATTCCCCAACAGGGTGGGAGAACATTTTTTCCCTGCTTCACATGACCCTCGCACAAAGGAAAAAAAGGCACAAGAACAGTGAATTTCATTTGTGCCTGTTTTGAAGCCTCAATAAGCTAGCAATCACTAGATATTTTCAGGATAGAGCAACCTACTTTTCTCAACTCCTTGTTATGAATTTTGTTTGGAAAACTTCCCAAAAGAATCTAGGCAGCAGAAGACTAAATGTGCCATCCTCGTAAGTTCCCTATTTCACCCATGGCAGTCTGACATGTGAGAAAGGACCCCCAATACCATTGCAGAGAGTCACTGGAATAAAAAGGATCCTCACAAGGACAGAAAGGTCACACACATTTCTGACTTCAGGCCTGAGGACATATTTTGTAAAAAATCTTTGCAAACATGCTGCAGCACAGTTGGTAATGGCAGGTAAAGAAATGTGAAAATAAAAAAGAAATTACCTCCTGTGAAGAACACATCCTTTTGTGTCTTGACACTCTTCCCATGGATCTGGTTTCTGGTGCTCAGGACTATTCTGTCTGTACCACTTCCAGAATATTCTTGGTAACATCAGGGGCACTAACACAGGCACGGTAAAACACCTTCCATGAGTCCTCGGCTAGGAAAAAAGGAAACATGTGACTTGGAGTTTATAGCTCAAATATAAAAGCAGTTAAAACTGAAACAACTCTTGAAAGGAGGAGAAGAAACTACACAGGTTCTTGTGGCCATCAAGCAGAGCACCTTTTGCATTCACCCAGAATAGCCAGAGCAGTGAAGCACATTTCACCTCCAGCTGCACATAATGGCCATTGCTTCTGAAAAAGTGTTTTGTTGCCTCTCTGCTAAGGCAGGTTTAACCATGCAAATGACAACAGAAACTGTCCTGGAGAGCAGAGAGACTGCTGGATCACGCAGCTCTTCCTTGTTAAAAAGACAGACAAGGAACTCATTTGGATTGTAAACTTGCTTTTGTTCTTACTTTCCAGGACCTCTATTTACAGAGGAAATGTGGACTCTCTTCTGTCCTCTATATAACCTAAAAAGTTCCCTACACTTCAATACCACAGTTCATAGTTTGTGTATGTAAGCAAAGGTAGTGGAGATGGAAGAATGAAAAAACCTTTCCCTCCAATACCTTGTGAGGTTATTCAAATAAGATCACAGGAACAGCAAGAAACATCTTGAAAATAGGTATGTCATTAAAAGAACCCCTAGGTTTCATTATGCAGCTTACATCTGAGCGAGCACCACTTCCTTTTGATAACTTCCCTGATATTTGAAAAAAAACTGTACTATTCTGCAAAAAATAATATGAAAGACAGTACATTTTGTCCAGTAAACATGCAGAACAAAAGCATCATTGCAACAGCACCACTGTTTTCCAAGCCTGAAGCACAGCTGAAGGTTCTTTATCATTCTATCTGTAGTGCTTATACCTGTGAGAAGCATAACCTGATGAATAAGGATGTGATAATGTTACAGAAACCTGCTGATATCAGAGCAGCTCCTCTGACACCTAATTTATTCCATGTGGCTCAATCATTATTCCTTTTTTCTCTGCTGCAAGGTTTCACAGAATATTCTGAGTTGGAAGGGACCCACAAGGATCATCAAGTCCAACTCTTAAGTGAATGGCCTGTACAGGGATCAAACTTATGACCTTGGTGTTATCAGCACCACGCTCTGACCAGCTGAGCTAATCCCAGGGTTTTATTGAACATTGTAGTTTGCAATTAAAATAAACCAATTATTAAAATTTGAACTTGGCACAACAAAAAACAAATTCCAGTTTTGGGAAAAGATTCTGGGACCCTCTTTATTTCAACACAAAGCTCACAATTTCACTCTCACCTTCTGAAATTCAGTTCTCATAAGCAGCATCTCTGTATTTCCTGCTGTATCATATTCTGCTCTCTCCATGCACAGATGACTGACCACACCTGGTGTTTAGACAAGTCCCTGAGACACATTATAAGGGAATGCTCAGATTCTCTCAGTGCCTTTGAACAATGTAAGGAAAGATCCCCCCCTCCTCGGGCAGTAGATAAAGTTGCATACAAAAAAGTTAATCTGGGTGGAAAATACATTTTTCTTCTTGCACAAAAGTTAAAATTTTAAGAAGTTATCCTAGTCTGAACCATGAGTATCATGTACTCAATATACAAAGATAAGGAAATACGTTTCTGGGTCAATCAAATTATTTTGGACTCCTTATGTTTGTGTGTTACTTTCCCACATTTGACAAGCTTAGTGGGCAGGGTGATACTGATACCTGGGCTCCTTCCCATGATCAGGAAAAATCAAGCCTGGATCAACAAGGAGTAATTTATGTCTCTCTCTTTATGGATAGAAAGCTTTGAGAACATTTCTTTCTATTTCTTTGGAATTAATAAAATCCCTGATGTACTTGT
This sequence comes from Acridotheres tristis, assembly GCA_037013685.1. NCBI lineage: Eukaryota > Metazoa > Chordata > Aves > Passeriformes > Sturnidae > Acridotheres > Acridotheres tristis. The sequence continues at coordinate 7,928,242 of CM072893.1, read as the reverse complement.
TCTGGTGAGGGAGATAAATAAGGAGAAATAAGAGTTGTAAAGAATTATATTGGCCCTGCAATATAATATATATATATATATGTGTGTGTGTGTGTGTGTGTGTGTGTGTGTGTGTGTTTGTATAGGAATCAAGGCTGTTGGTTTGCCTTTATAACATCTGTGTTTTATGATATTTTAGTGCTCACTTCTTTATCATTATGACAATTCATGCCAGCTGGTGATTGATTTGGTGCTGGAAGCACACATACCCAAGAAATACTCTTCATAGTGGAAGAGACATTACAACACATTTTCTGAATGATACCTGGTAAGAAACTCCTCCCAGACACTCAATGCCATTCCTATAGGTTTGAAAATACTCAGCAAGTTGCCATTTCTCTTCGTACCACCTATATGAAGGAAAAAAAAAAGTATTCTTCCCAAAACTACCACTGTTCAGGTGATCTACCCATTGTCACTTCAGCAATCACAGAGAAAATGAATGCTGTCCTTTAATGAGTAACATTATGGCTTCTTGGAGCTCCAGAGTACTTCTTGGAGGCATGTCAAGAGCACAGAGACTGAATTTTCAGTTAAAGGAACAGGACTAATGAAAGTCAAAGTGGGCATGGCTACAAGGGAGATGGGAGATGAAGCATACCCAAGGTGCTGGAGAAGATCTGTGGAATGGGTGAACAAAATTCACTGCTCAAAGCCAAAAAATGGATCTGTCACAGATATTCAGATAAGTCACAGCAGTCCAGACTGCAGTCCTCAAGTCTGTCTTCCCTTCAAACATAGACTGCTTTGTTGCTAAGAGATCTGCAAGTCACTGCTGGGTTTAGTTACACTTCAGAACACTCACAGGTCTGACAGGTTTTGAGATTGAACATGGAACAGCTTAGACCACCCTCCACATAAGTCAACCTTGCACTGCCAGACAGTTCAAGGTTGTACCAAAGGCCTTCCCACCTCCTAAGGACATCTAAACTCATTTGCAGGGAGGTGGATCTTGTTGACAGGTGAAGGCTGTGACTGGAAAACATCTGGAAGTTTAACTTCCTTAGTTGTGATCCTTCTAAGGACCGCGAAGACCAGCAGAGAAAATCATGTTGAAAACTTTGTTCAACAGAGCCCTGACTCAGAAATAGTTCTGTGAATTAAGGACTGATGGCCTCAAATCCTGATGAAGCAGTCAAGGCAAGTTTTTCTTGTTAACGCTTGCTGACATTGGCACAACAGAAAATTATTCATGTAAACTGTGTATATGTTGTGTGTGTGTGTATATCCAGGTGCCTCTGTGCATCGATGGAAATCCCAGTAACAGCTGGAGAGTTCCAAGACCTATTTTCTGGATTTTTCAGGAAGCAGGTATTTTTTCTAAGCCCTGAAAACAGACTTTTTTGCAACAGACCTCATGATTGCCTTCTGGATAATTTCCTAAACTGGTGTCTCGACACTACATTTCATTCAATGTCAGTTTTAAGCAGGTTTCCCTTGGGGACCACAAGAAGCCATACAAGCTGGATCACAGGATTTTGGAGAGGTCCTGCAAGAGGCAGAAGAACACCTATTCTTTTAACCAGGGCCATAGTCAGCAGTAACTAAAGAGGCAAAACTAGGAAAAAAGAAAATAATTACAAAGCTGGAGGGTGAGCTACAAAAATCAAACCAAAGCTACAAAGACAAGTGGGTAAAAAAAGGGAACAAATTTTCTCTGGAGATCTATTCTGGTGTCACACTGTATGAAGCACTATAATTTTCTTCTCTTGGTGTCCCACAATACCAGGACTTCAGTGCTTTTCATTTTAACTTAGCATTATTAGTAGGCCCTGTGAGCATGTTTTTCATTGATTCCTATTGTAGAGTCCCAGGGGCAAAGACCCTGTCATTCTTTCATTGAAATTCACTATATGTGTTTCTCGTCATGGTAGTTTCCCTTTTGCAGAAGGGGAATTGAGCTACTCTGACTTGTCCCCAGGACACACAATAGTGGATGGAAATAACACCCATGCTTTGTAAAAGTTCTTAATACAATTACTTTTTGCTTGAGGCAAAGCAAAAATCAATAAAATGTGGGCATCTGATGTGAAAACCTCATATTTCTTGGCCTGTGTCAGCCCTTGGATTTTCAGTTCACCGTGGAGGTGGAAAGAATTGGACGAAGTCATGTGAAGCTCACACTAGAAAAAAAAAATTCTCAATTTGGCAATTTTTGTTTCTGTGAGAGAAATAAAATTTGTAAACAGGGCTAGTGGGGAGCCACACCGTGGATGCACAGTAGCCTGGGAAAGAGGTGTGAGACCAGAAAGCTTTCCCAGAGACTGGCCTGGGGGCAGAGGTTTTCCCAGGAACAAACAAAGGCACCTACTACTGTTTACAGCGTGTGTATTTTGAGAACTCTGTTGTTTATAATGGAAACATCCATGCAAGAAGTGCTGCTCGCTCTGACCAATGAGCTGTGTTCTATTCTTGCTTCAGCAATCCAGTGTACTTAAGGAAAGTAGTGTTACAATAAATTGTCCTTTTCCTCTGCACAAGAGACATGTTGTTGTGCTTCCTTTCGCCATTCCAGCAGCTAATCTGATATTAACAGCAACACCACATATTCCAATCAACTATAATCAAATACCGGAGTCCAACATTCACAATTCATTTCCAGCATTAACCAAATCTTTTAAGTCTTGTTTCATACTTTCTCCATTACTAAAATGCTGTTTCCATAGGTAAGGAAAAAACACTAGTTTTGCTAAGGAAATAACAAAGTTTTCCTACTTTCCTTAAGATAAAAACATTTGATTAAAAAAACAAACAAACAAACAAACAAAAAACACAGACACATTGTTTCCCCATATATCAACTTTGCAAAACTTCTCAGTTTTGCAGTTATAAAACTTAGGGCTTGGAAGAGGAAATGAGCCCAATACTCAACAGAGATTGCTTGAGATTCTTGCTTTCAGATCTTCTGCTTATAGAGGGAGCAACAAACTCCAACGAACCTGTGGCAAATACAGATGGCCCTAAAATTTAAAACAGGAAGAAGTTTTAGCCAGAAGTTCTTAGCCTGTTCTTGCAAGAAAAAAGACAAAATGGTGAAGCTCTCTTTTTGCAGCAGAACTGTGCAACATATCTGAGAGGGGGAGAGGGGGAAATATCAAGAGGAGATCAAGACCCTCCAGACTCCAAGAAAGCTTCTCCACATCCCCAAAAGTGCCACGTATGGTGTCACAAGATGAACACAAACATTTTGAGTGCTAAGTCTATCAATCAAATTTATTCCACTGTTTACCAAAGGCTTGGTGCTCCCTTCCCATAAATATAGCATTTCCTGTTTAACCTGGGAAGTGTTCAGACTGCAATAGCTATTCCCTTCTCATCACTGCAGAGACAAAAATTGAGCAGCAGTCTTGGGCTGCTGATATTCTTGACATCATCTTCTTGGTCAAAGCTCCAAGGAAAGAAAACCTTAAGTGTCTGTTTCTTCGTGGTGCAGCTGGATGTTTACATTCTTGGTTCCTTCACCAGGGTGAACAAAAGCTGTGAACTCACAGAGCAAGTAGGGAAGGTGGTTTCTTTTTTTAATTTTTTTTTTTAATTTTTTTTTTCCTTAATTAGGCAAACATATTTTCCTGGCTTTGGCTAAGACCCAATGTCCTTCCCACTCTCTTTTCAAGGACCCAACACCTTCTTTGGTTATTTTTGCTGGCATTATCAGTTCATGAGGAAAAGAACTTATTATTAAATATACTAAGGGGCTGTAATTTCCCCTGAACTTGATCATTATAGGGCTTCAGCCTGAATATATATATATTTCTGCTGCATCTTGCCTAACAAGATTTGATTGAATATTAATTGAGATTTCATACCAAACTGAACTGTACTAATTTGTTCATTATTTTTGAACGACAGTTTTGGGCTGGGTCTTTGACATCTGACCAAAATTACTCTTTAAATTATGGTCTTGTATTTGTGGTATTCTTGTAACAGATAATTTGTAAATGTAATGTACAAGCCAGAATGGCATGTCTGCAGTTATTGTTGAAAACTTAGAATGAAAAAGAAATTAGAATTCTAAGGTGCATCTCAGTAGCTCCATAATCACATTTGGGCATGATAATAAAGGTTGATACATTCTTTGACACTCAGTGCTATTCCCCAGTGATAGAAAACAGAAAATTCATGATATTTTGCTAATTAACTTGAGCACTTCATTTCATAATATGAGTAAGTAAAACGTTAAGCATGGTATTATATTCTCTCAATATATGAAAATGACTAAAAGTGTTCCCAAGCATACTTCAGGGGCAAAGGCTAGTTTATTGTAGCCCAGATTCTAAGAGTGTATTACACAACTGTACTGATGCATTTTGTACCAATACCATGGACCAGAAATCCCCAGCACAGGCAGGAGCTGTGACTTCCAGCACCATTGTCACCCCCTTCTCTGTACTCAGGCAAATGGGAGGGGATTCTATGGCTGAGAGAGCAGATTCTTTAGTAATAGATACAGTTTCATGTGAACCTTAATTTGCCTGTTTTCAATTAGCTTGTTTCTTTTACCACGCATACTAATTTGAAATTGAAGTTTAGACACATTTAAATAGCATTTGCTAATTAGTAAATTAGAACCTGGCAAATCAGATGCAAATCACTGATTTATATACACAGTGTGAATACTCTTGGCTCCATTTTTCCAGCAGTTATTTAACTCTGGAAAACTGAAAGAGCACAGGGTGTAGAACCTCCCTTCACAGTATAGCTGGGGCAGTGAGTTGCTTGGTTAGTCAGTTGTTTCAACAATCAAATGAACCACTCTATTTACATCAGCAAATCAAAGTCTTATTTTGAGTTATATCTGTATTGAAGACTGAGAGAAGGAGTATTTCAAATTTCAGTATTACTTCTTTACATTTCCAATTACTTCTGCAGCAGCCATCCTGTACATTTTTTGCAAGGATAAGGAACCACTGACAGAGAATTGTTTGTAAGAGCTGTGTGGCAATTTAAGACATCATTTTTGCTTGCTAAGGCTATTCCTTTTTTAGTCTCAGGCCAAAGTAGGCCAATCATTTCATTTTTTAATTGCTCACGTGTTACTCACACATGGATAAATTCCCTGAAGAGTATTCACTGAGCTTTTAGTTCTAAAATGCACAAGATACAGATCTCAGATTTAGCCTCAAGCCTTTTCCCTCCAATGGTTGTCAAAATAAAATATAAAGGAATTCCACCTGAACTGACTGTGTTTCAGTGAAAGTCAAGACATTTCACACTACACTAGAAGAGATAACCTTGGAAAAGCCCTTTGTTTCAGCATAAGAGAGGCCAGCTTCCCTTCTGTTTAAAACTATGCCTTTTTTAGGCAGGATTCATGTTCAATTGTGTATATAATTTTATCAAATTGTCTTCACAGCAGGAGGGATCTTCTTGTTTTTAAGATAAATTCTTAACAGCTCCAATTGTGGCCACCTACAGACCAGATTTCATGCACAACCAAGAGTCCCTATTTGAAAGGTGAAACAAGGGAGTTCTTAAGACAAATAAGTAAGTGTAAGATGTGGGGATGAAAACGTGCCAAACTTTACAGGGGAAATAAAACAAATCTAAAGAGCTGATAAAAGGGAAGTGAATTACTGGTATGCTCCTTTCAAACTAACAGAAAATGCTTTTGCTAAAAGGTCCTTGCTGGGACTCCCTGCAGCATGGGGAGCCTTCTTAAAGGTAGCTATGCTTGCAAAAGGACTGAGGATGTTCCCTCATGAAAGGAGGCACTGCAGAACTTCCTTTCCTCTTACTGAAGCAGAAGGAAGCACTGTTTTCTTTTTAAATTTGTGTAATATGAGGCAATGAGCTAAACACTCTGACAAACCCCGACTGAAATTTTAGGCACTGATTCTGCACACTCTGCCCTTCGGCCTGAATCTTGGGAGTCCTTCCAAAGTCAGGGGTGGATGAACACAGACCTCAGCTTTTCTACGGCTGGGGCCTTACTGAAACATATGCCAGCCCCTGCTCCACTTGCCACTTCAGCATTTGAGGTCAGTCCTTGAAAGGGAGCATCCCAATCAACATGAAAATTTACGTCAGATAATATAATCTAAAACCTGGATTAAACTGCTAAACTTCAAATAAACATTATCTTTCAGCCAGATGCATGAGAGCAGGCACTGACAGCTGGGAGAATTTGAAACATGGGCTAAAAGCCAACAGAAAAAGGTGAGATTTCTCCCTTGGTAACTGAGTGGGTTCAGTTTGTGCCAAAACACCCTCACCCTACATGTATTCTATGCACTGGTGCCTTCCAGCTTCCAGGAATGCATACAACACAAGCTCTGGAAGTTTAGACACAAGTGTGGTGCAGGAGGCAGCCCAAAACTCTTTTTCACCTTAAATTAGGTGAGCCTCAAAGGAAGCACATGAGGACATGACAAAGATCCTGTGCACAGAAGCTGTCACTGCCATCCAGTTTGAATGTGCTGATCAAGGACCTTCAAACAAGTGAAATGTCTTTCACTGAAAGGAATAAAAAGATGAAAGATATTTTTGTAAACAGAAAAAACAAAGCTGTCACATACAAAATTACTTCAGAGTGGAAGATGAGTTTGGAGATATTTTCCTGGTTTGATCTGGCATTCATCTAAACAAACTAATGGCAATACCTATTTAATTGTTAGGGAAAAACCCGCTTAAAGTTCTTCTATGACATGTGGATTAGACCTGCATATTTACATGAAAAGACCCACAAGTAACTTTGCATTTTAGGTGGCCAATTGAATCTTCACTCCTTGAATTTGTAAGCAGGAAAAAGCTAGCACTGACTTTGCTGTCTTGTTTATTTAAAAAACAAGAGTTGAAAGGCAGAGAAATAGCCTACATGAAATACATGAAGAGTTTAATGACAAACAAACAAACGTATGAGGCAGCAGAGTGCTGCATGGCAGTATGAAAAAAAGCAGATAACCCTCTATAGCACCTTCAACCAAAGGGAGAAAGAAGTATGATGAAGGATAGAAGCAGGAAAGAGGAGAAATACTAATAAAATACTAATAATTTGAAACCCTACAGTGGCCAGGTGAAGAGCAGAAGAAAGGAAAATAATTACATTCAATACCAAGAACAAGTCACCATCAAGAGTCATGTTAAGTCATTCATGCAACTTTTTTCTGAATTAAGGCCTAGAAATCAAAGCACCAGACTTGTAAACATCTTCTTCAGGTGTCACAGTATTGAGCACAACCTTTTGCCAAGCAAGTAGCCCAGGGGAGCCCCAGCCAGCTACCTGGGATGTGTGTTCTCCCTACAAGAGCAACTAAAGGTAAAGCATCCCAGGAAAACCCTAAGGAGCCTAGGAAAAGTCATGACTATCTGAAGAGCCCCTTGAGTAGGGAATCTGCTCTGACTTGAGCAGTGTCATCCCAGGTGTGAGGTGAGGTTCTTTCCTGTCAGGACAGGTGTTCTATGGAATTGTGCCCAACAGTTGCCTCCAGGCTCTTTCCCTGACTGCCATAATCCCAGAATTGAACCACAGACGCCAGATAACAAACTGGGAGCCAAGACAATCAGCCATGCAGAGAGCCATCTCTCTGAGCCAGCAGGGATTTCCTGAGGACAAACCTAAAATCTCACCTTTCCCAGAAATAAAAGCTAGAGGAATACACCTGCTCTGAAGAGCCTTTCTTCTCCACAAAACCACTTCCCTTAACCAGCTTCTTCAAAGCTAAGTAAAATCTTCTCTTTCCTTCCTTTCAAAAAGCACCACCATCCTCTTTTTATTATCTGAAAGTTTAAAATACTCACAAAAATACAATGTTATTTACTGCCATCAGCTCACCCAACATCTGCAGGTTTTTTTAATGGGGAGGGAGAGAAAGCAGTAATGTCTTTTGAAAACATTCAAGGATCTGCTTCACCAGATTTTAAAATTTCAGTCTGAAAATGAACTGCATGCTCTCGTTGGAGACTTTTCCATGGGAAAAAATAATTCAACATGTTTTAAGACACTGCTTTGTAAACCTTGCATAGAGCCAGCTGCAGTCTGTTGTATCAAGTTTTCTTCTGGATTGATTCTCCCAGAAAGGTTTCATCAGCTTACAAGCAACAGGGTTGTTGTTTCATTTCCCCTTAGGATTCTGCTGTGTGTCAAAGTAAGAAATTGAGACTAAACAAGAAAACGTGGGGTAAAGTTTAAGTACCTCTGCTGTGAAAGCTGTTAAATGAGAAACAGGCATTGCAGACTACAAGTGTCAATTAGGAACTGGTTCCACTGGGAAATGACATTTTCACATTGTTTCTGCCTTCTGGTTTGCTGTTGACAAATCTGAGTTTAGGAAAGTTATCCTCTAGTTACACATATTCCTTACATCTTTCCTTTGCAGGCCTGTCAGAACAGACATTTCACATGAAACTTATTTGCTACTATCATTTTAAATTAATAAAAAATTTCAAATATTACAATAAAAATATTGACTTCCCTCCTCGCTCACTGCAAATCTGGGGTACTCAGTTGTCAGAATGAAGTAATGATTTTGGAAATCTCTGGCTTTTGGCACCCAAATGTAAGTATTTCAGGGAGATATGATCTATGATTGACAGGCAATGTAGTCCCGAAAGTCTCTCTTACAGATTGTAAATTGCGTTGTATTTGTGGGGGGGGAAAAAAGAGTCAGAATGACTGGGAAAAAAACATCCAGTGAATGCCTTATGAACCCTGGTGAATTCCAAACACTGAACATTATCCCACAGTGTTCCAAAAGTGCTTTTTAGGAGCTGAAGTTTTCCTAGGAGCACATCTTCTCCTGTGTGGGGACGTGATTGCCAGGGGCAGTGTCATGGTCCTGCCTTCAAGCGATGAGGGCCAGTTACCATCCCTGGCAAAGCTCTGCTGTAGGAACATCCCCAGCTTTTGGGATGGGAGATGGTCTGTTCCAAACCCCACAGCAGGGGTTAAAAGCACAAAAGGCTTTGCAACAATAACAAATCAATTCATACAGAGCCCAAGCTTGTGAAAAATGGCTGATTGACTCCTGAGTGGTTAAAAAGGCGTAGCTGAAATTGAAATTCAGTCTTGTAATTATGTCTCCATATGCTATTATAATTCCATCAGTCTCCTTTCACCACTCCCTCCTGGACTCCTTCAGGCTGTGATTTCATGTATCACTTACCCCCACACTTCTATCTGAAATCAGGGGAGAGACTTGATCTCATAACATGTGGCATCATGCCACTGTGTTTCCCAAGGACCAAAAGTACTCTCCCCTGCACCAGCACCAGGATAATTGGAATGCATTGCCATCAACACAAGAGTCGATGTTTCTGCTGCATCTGCATTCCACATGGACTGTGAATTTGACAAGCTCCCATAATAATGGAAAACATTTCCAACAACTTTCAGAGCTAATATATTCTGATCCCTACAGAGTAAATTTTCTAAAAGAGAAGTGTATCAATTTACAGCTAAGGGTTGGTAAAGAAAGGCAGAGCTTTTCACAGAGAGGAGTATAACAGTGAAGACACAAAGGCAGAGAAAAGTTATTTTCAAAACTTTCAAGCATGCATTGTGCCTAAAGCAAAGTTTGCATTTTCCCTTCTCAAAGGCCATTAAATTTCAGGAAAACTTGGGAACATATGCTTGAATTAGAACCATCAGAGATTTTGGCAGAGGGCCTGTTCAGTTACTGGCAAATTAAAAGCTGAGCGTTTCCCTGGAATATCTCTCTCCCACACCTAATAACACTCAGAGAGGACAGGAACCCCTGACTGAAGTCCCACATAGAATAATAGATGCTGGAAAGTAGCAGAACACACGTGGACTCAGAAGAGACAAGTGGGCATGGACAGATCCATAGAAAAGCCACAGGAACTCACCAGGACTGGAATAAGCAAGTTCAGGACTATGCAGGAATGATGGACAGTGCCCTCCAGTAAGGCAGACTCACATAGGCTAACATTCCCCTTCTTCCTCATATCATAAGGAATTTTGGTGTATCACTGTGGTAGAAATTCAAACACAGTTCTGTAATTTTTCCCTCCTAAGCACTGCCATTGTGCCGAACACAATCAAAATAAAGCTGGCAAGAGAATGGAAGTCCAATATACTGTGGGGCACAGATGACAAGAGCCTCTCTCTTCTGCAGTCAGCAGCCTGTGCAGATTTATTTGGTTAAATCCTTCAGATGACTCTGTGACTCTGTGCCACGAACCAAAGTTTCTGCTTCTGTGGGCAGACAAACCCATGCCCTTGCAATGTGGGCAGACATCAAGAACTGAGAGGAAAATTTCCATATCCAAAGTGTGACTTTGAAATTTGCTTCTCATGTTAATCCAAAATAACCCCAAATCTTTGATCTCCAGATGTAGCACTCTGTCCATGTTTTTGGGGAACAGGAGCTATTGACATTTTTGGATCTGGCTTGACCTAACACTATTCAAACTAATTCTCAGTCTGACAAGAAGAGCAGTTTCTGCTTTTTGTCTCATTTCATTAAATTTGAAGATATATCAAAGGTGTCTGCAGTCAGAAGTGGCCTTGATATTATGATGTGCAACACCAAATTAATATTTTCCAATAACACTGTTTATGGAGCTAAATAGCCAGCACATATGTTCACACACTGGAACCAGATGTCCACATTGTGAGGCTCAAACCTGATGGCAGGGCAGGGTAAATATGATGCACAGCTATTCTGCATGTTTCTCACTCTTCAGGCTGCCCATTGCAACAATGTCTACGAGGGTCTATTCATCTAGAAAATAAATGCCATCCAGAAAGTGGTACAAAAGCACAATGTCAATGTTTGGGTTTTAAGCTATGAATGCACAAGTCCAAAGCAAGGACCTTCCCAGTGTCATCTTTCTGGGAGAACATTTCTTTCCTTTCAACTGACCATTCACCAGTCATGAGGAATCCTTGGGAAAAAAAAGTATTTAAGCTCACAGTCTTCTTGAACACAGATTTATGGACTTAAACATCATTATGCTACAAAGCTTGCCTCAGCAGCCACTTCGATGCTACACTTGTCACCTAAATGAGTAGATGGAAATTTAAAAAAAAAAACTACCACTAGTAGTGAATTGTGTGCTACCAGTGTGCTTGGACAAGACACCAAACTTTAGGAAAAATTCAAATGTTCTCACCATATGCTGCAGACAATACAAAAATTTTGACCTTGAATCTGCACAAGCAGTTCAGATACATTACTTAAAAATTAATCCAGCTGCAGTCTTTAGAAATTTCAGCCCTAGTATGTGCTATTGATTCTGGTTTTGCATAACAATTGTCAGCAGTCTATAAATTTTTACTTAAAAGAATGAAACTGGTGAGGCAGAAAGCTTTTTCTTAATTTCACTCACCTTCTCTCCTCTGAGTAAAACCAGCCATGTTTTCTAGAATATTACATCTCCTCCTTTTTTTTGCTGTTAAGGCTGTCGTTTTTTTATTCATGCAGGCAGACAACGAGGCAGCACATGGCCTATTTTTCTATGACAAAACCCTTGCAATGACACCAAAGAATTCCCAGCAGAAATTTGTGAAAGCAGCATCACAATGCTTGCTCTGGAGTGCTTCTCCTGGTGGCCCACCCCTCTCCCTTCCTTGCAGGTGTCTGATCACAAGCCAGAGGGGTTATTGCCTTCCTATCCTGTTCAAAAGAACAGCTCTTAAAAGCTGTGTCCTTTGCACAATATGAAAACAGCATATAAACACAGTTACTAAGAAGATTAGTGTTTGCAGTGTCTGCCTGCACCTTTGCAAGGCACAGACACTAAGGCAAGTCATACTTCTCTGTTCTGATTATTCCTCAGCTGCAAATAATGCACAGAGCCAAAACATTATCTTCCCTTTAAAAAGCCTCCCAGGGCTTGTAAAGCATGATGAAACTGACACAAATGTGAATTCAACACACTGTCTCTGCCTTATGGGCTGCCAGACTCATTAGCAAGTTTTTAAGTCACCTTATAGTGGCTGTTCAGTGGGATACAAGCAGCTTCATCTTGCTGGTAAGGTTCTCCAAGCAGCCTGATGCTAGCTCTGCTCTCCCTATCGATTCTGCTCACTTGACAACATTGATTTTTGGTTTTCCTCTCCACGTTTCTGTTATGACGAAAAAGCTATGGCATTTGCATTGGCTCCTTGTTTGTGCCCCAGGATCATCTGTGGAGGAACAGGCACCATGATGCCAGGGGGGTGACTGAGGGGAACAAAGAGGGTCCAGAGTGAGTGACTGGTGTCGCTGGCCTGTACATCACACAGAAAGGGCATCTCAAACACATGGAAGGTAAACACTCCCGTGGATATATACACACATAAAACATTTACTGGTAAAGAAGAGACAGCATTATTCCTTTCCACGTGAATAAAATTTCTTGCTTTATGAAAGAGATTGTACATTGAGCCATTGAGCACATTCAGGCATGGCCACAGCAGGTCCCAGCTGGTCTCTAGTGGCCCACACTTAATGGATTGCACTCCAGCTGTTCTAGTCTCTGCCAAGGCCAAAACAAAGTCAGGCTCAAATCAGGGAGCCATAAGTCCCCTTTCAGTCTTTTATTTGTACCCAGTGAATACTGAGGGCATCTGCAAATCTTGCCAGAAAACCTTGAGAAAGTTTCCTCCAGTTTTGAAAGTAGTCAAATGGGATTGTTGTTTTCAAAATGCTTCTGAAAAGGGTTCAGACTATTCTGATATGCCTCTTCTTACAATTTTCAAGCTTTCTCCATTCACTGTCAGTGCTGGCACATGTGAAAGCATCATTGCTTCTCTATCCAGCTTTTGGAAAGGGAAGAATATTATCCCACTGTATTTTAGAGAGACTAGGTGTAAAAGAATTAATGAATCATGAAAATTTCTAAATAATAAAGTACAGCCTGGGCTCTAGAAAGTGCAGTCACTGGGCCCTGTGCTCTCCCACCCTCTTATGTGAATCAATTTGCTACCTTTCAAAGCTTGCAAGTAAAATACTGCAGTCATTGAACCCTTTGAACATCCTGGAGCAACTTTGAAATCTTACCAACTGTTTTAAGAGCTGCAGCAAAAGTTCAATAGTCTTGATTTGTTCCAGGAAAGCCTCAGCTTTAACAAAATTCCCACTGACCACAAAGAGAACAGCAATATCCAGCCCTTCCTCTTCTTGGAGCACAGTCCTACTACACCTCTAGGATCTGTGGAACGATACTTTAAATTATCTCAGAGGAAACCCATTAAGAGGCTATTAAACAAGTCCTAAACATGTTGAAAATTCCTTTCCATTTAAAAAAGCTTCTTTAGTTCTCTCTCAGGTGGCTAATACAAAGCTTGAACATGATTAACGGGGTATAAGGAAAACCCCTCAGAGCTGTTTTTCTAAAATAGCAGTGCCTGTATCCTCCTGATTCATAAATACATAATGCATTCTGGAAATGGGGATGATTTGGTCTAGGGTCCTTTTTGTCCTTGTGCCTCTGGATAGTCAATCTCCCACCTTTACCAATCTCAAGATGCAATTTGATGCTGTATTTTCAGGTTGGGCACACTAATATACTCCAAGAGAAGACCTGCAAATGGGTTTCTGTACACCCTATGTTTCTTAATTCCAGAAATGCAGTCCCAGAAATACATTACCATTAGACTGCCAAGTGAAATGGTGTCTTGAGGCCCTCCCACCTCTCCTGCTACTGAACTCTGAGCTTTGGGAAAGGGTATCTGTAGTAATATCAAAGAACTACAGAACTGACAGCACTATTGGCAGATGTTGGGAGAGAAACTGAATAGCGAAAAGCCTGTGAGCACAGGAGAGGCAGGCATGCACTCTGAACTCTATCATCATTTCTCAAATTTCATACCCTTCGAGTTGTAAAGTAGGTAGATCCTTTTTTTTTTTTTTCCAGCAAAGAAGCAAAAGGTCCATGCTAAAAATATTCCATACAGCATTTTCGAAACTGCTTTTGCAAACAGAATAAAACCTGATGTATCAAGTGGTATCAAGTTACTTTTCCATATTATGTAAAAACTTACAATAGATACAAAATACACAGTAGCTAATCTCAAATTTATTCTTATTTACCTCAGCAGATCTTTACTTTTCTTGTTCCTGCGACAGCTTGAGCAGCATGTGAAACAGAGGTTACTTGGAATGAGCACTGTTAATTTAGAGTGGCATTAACAGGCTATTAAAGCAGAAAGGTAAGTGAGCTGCAGCTTAGACACACCAGCTGATGGGGACAAGCTGATGGGAGATGTTTGCTGAAGCAGAGGCTGCTGAGGAGAGACATTTTGTTCTGAAGTGACCACCACATCCTCCTTCTCCCGGGTGAACTCCTGAGTCCCTGAATTGTTGTCAGCATCTTCTCCTCAGTGAGATTAACCCCCAATGCCAGAGCCCCAGGGAGGGCAGGCTGGACACAGAGCTGCCAATTCCTACTTAAAAGGGCTGGCTGGGAGAGGCTGGGTGCCCCAGGGGGCCAACACTCCTTTTCCAATAGAATTTCGATACTACTGCCTATTGCAATGGTTCTCTATTTTCTTCCTCCTCCCACTTTAACCTTATTAGCCCATTTGGGCAAATGAGACCAGATTTTAGTGGTTCTTCAAGACAAAATGTCAAGAATATTCAAGAAGATCTTGGTCCCACTGAAATAAGCTTTAGGAAATAAAAAATTGTGCAGAAGTAAAGCAAAAATATTTCAATGACTGTTACCAGAATATCTTCTTTCAGTAAGGCCAGGAGCTTGTGTTCATTATTTACTTAACTAATGGTAAATAAGAGAAATATTCCAATCTATAGAGGAGCTGGGATCCCAGGAAGTTTGAAACAACCCTGGCACCCTTCTGCATCTTTGAAAATGTTCTGATTATCAAATAATTATTGTCAATTATTGTTGTCAATAATCTTTTGCTTTTCTTTGCTCTTGCTGATGCTCTGGTAGGACTGAGGGTGAACACTGCTATCTAAGGATAAGATCATTCTTGCTGTTTGATTTTTTTTACAGACACCTGCACATTTGAGCAAGTAGCACACCTTTAAATATTTGAAAGCTATCATCTTGATATGCTTTGAAGACTAGAGAGCAAAGCCCCACCTCCTATGTTGAGCTTAGTTTCTATTTTTAATAAACGATGTTATTTTCTTCTACCTCCTCATTGCTTCTTTTTTAATATTTAAAGGCAAAAGCAAATTCCCCTTAAGCAACTAAATGGTAGGTATAGTAAAAAGAATCTTTATATTGTTATGACTCTGAAATGAAAGGAGGTATAGATTAGAGTTTGCAGCACAGCAAAAATAAAAATTATTTAGACAGAGAAATTCATATAGTGGAGGTGTTTGGAGATTACTTTCTTCTTTTAAATTTTGTGAAGCAAAATATATTGTGATACATTGACAAATTCCAACCTCTAAAGAAAACAGAGACAATATATATATCTGAAGTGTCTCTGAAAATTTATAAATTATGATATATTATGAACTTTCCTTTTGAAAAAAGGAGAAAATTTACTATGGAAGACATGGCATTTTATATATGTGCATTTTGGATAAGCAAGCCCAGGCCTTTTGTTGCATATTGATTGATTTTAAGTACAGATTTTATACAATGTGAGCACTTAGGATATTTCTCATTTTTAAAAATTCATTATAGGAAGCTGAGAGATAGATTTAGAAGAGAACACAACACATATTTGTAAAATAATTGCAGTTTATTGACCAAAGCCATTAAAGACACTGCAGACAACAGCATTACTTGACAGCCCACATCGAGTTATTGATTCACTTTTCTTTCCCAAAAGCACAGTTGCTCAGGCTTTGTTCCGTTTACTGAGCACAAGGCAGAAGGCACCTTTTCATTCCCACCCTCCCAGATGTTGTTACACTCCACTCTGGAGCTGATTTTGGCAGGAAAGTGTTGGTGCACAGTGCCTGGTGTGGCACAGACAACACTCCTGACTCAGAGCTGTGTTTGCTGGTAGCACAAGGGCTGCATCTCTGGCCCCAGCAAACTGTGGAGTCTCCTCCAGATTCCTGCTTTGCCCTTGCACGGTCATCTCTTAGAAATTTACAGGAAAGGCTTGCAACAGCTTGTGTATGCAATGGCAACATCTTGATACTGCTCGCAAATGAGAAAATCCTGAAGTCTGAGCTTCCTGATGGAACAGAATACAACAGAGGTCTCTTCCCACAAAGGAATGGATCTTAATGCAGTGAAAAATCTGAAAGGTACCCAAAGCTGGGGCGAGTGTGCTCTGATGAAGCAGTATTCACAAAGGAATTCAGAGGGGCACGAGGGCCAGGCATGCAGGGATCTAAACACAGATGGGCACCCAACTCAGACTCTGGTTACATCCACAGTGGAATAAAAGCCCAGAGCTGTAAGAGGTTTCAAGAACCTGTGATGGGAGACAAGGAGCCCTTGGGTTTCCCCTGTCTGCTCCCATGAGCTGCAGCCAGGACTGCACAGGCTCCCAGGCGCTGGGTGTGCTCTGATGTGGGGACCACTGCACGTCCTCTGCCCCACAGCCACTCTGTCCAGGCAGCAGCAGCTCCTGCTCAGCCTCTTCACAATGCTCATTGCTTTGGAGCAACTCCAAAGCCACCTAGGATCCAGAGAAACCTCCTGGGAATGGCTTCTGTGGAAACGAAGCTCCTGCAGCTCACTGAAGCTGCCTCAGAAACAGTCCACCACTGTAGTGCAGTGATTCCTCTGCAGATGGCCACAGCTGCTGCAGCCCTTGGAGAATTCAGATGCTGCTTCTTGTTCATCCTGAGCCTGTTTGACAGAGGATTTCCCAGAGAAGAGCCACCCTTCCTAACTCTGTGCCGTAACACAGAATGCATTATCCACAATTAAAAGCATGATTGCAGGCACTAATCCTTCAAATTCATTTTCTAGTTGCAGATTAAATGGCAAAAGTATGAATGGGTTTATTTCAGAGCAACTATCAAGAATGCAGCCAGACTCTGATCTAATTTTCTGGTTTTATCCATGGCATATCTGTGCTTCTGAAAGGAAAGAACCACCTGATCTCATCTCAGCATGCAAGCTGGAAGAGAACAGTTTAGGGATCTCTGTCTTTGCTATATGCTGTCAGTGACGACACGTGCACAGGGAAAGCAGCAATACAACCAGCACAGGCCCCAGACCTACTTACAGTTGGCTTTCAACAGCTGGGTGTCAGCCTGAATTTCCTACAATTCATTGTAAAAAGTTGCAGATCATGACAACACATTAATCACTGCACAGAGGAGTAACTCCAGAATTAAAAGCACTTGTTCCAAGTGGGGAAATGTATTCATAAAGTAAGGCATTAGCCATTCCACATTTTACTTATTGGGCTGGCATTTTCCAGTGGCATCACATTCTCATCAGGATTCCCATTGCAGTGCTATTGCCTGATCCAATCCCATTCCCACACCAACTGCCTGAGATGTGCAGCATCAAATTCCTCTGTTGCTAGACAACCTTTTGATCTGGGAAAACTTCAATGGATATGACCAGATAAAAAAAAAAAAATGAAAAAAGGTCCCCAGTCCTGTTCTGGTTAAAGAGCTCCCAGTGACCAGAAGGAAATCAGTGCTGTGGAAATATGGTATCCCAGGAGAACTGACCCAGAATGATGCTGCTGTCAGAAGTGGAAGACAGATAGTTCAGACAATGGCAGAACTGTCTGTTCCCTGGATCGGAGAGAAAAGTGTCAACTGAGAAACAGGCTAAAAAAGCATCTAAACCAGGTGGCTTCATTCTCTCAAGGTCCAGAAATACCAAAGAGAAACAACCTTGCAATGACTCAAATTCATTACAGCACTTGGGAACTTGCCAAACAACTCAACCATAAAACAAAAATACAGGCTTCTCTACTCACAGTGTCAGGGCAGAGAGATGAGACCAATTGGTTTCTTGTATGGAAAACAAAAGAAGAGAGCAGGCTTCCAAGTCCAAAACTAAGTGTATAAGAAATGAAAAGTAATAAGGTAATGGTACTAGCTACTTAAAAAGGCACTTAGGTCCCCATTTTACAAGTTCATGGTCACTGCTTACATCCTGCCAGGTACAACTGGAAGCAAACAGTTTGTCTGATATTGGCACTAGACAGTGGGGCATGCATTGGAAGAACCCCATTTCCCATACTGGTTTACTTTGAGGGAGGAAAAACATAAACAGAAGGAAAGCATCAGACTTCTGAGCAGACAGTGGGTAAAAAGGGGGTGAAAGCAGACAAAGCTTTCAGGGCATGTGTGCAGAATAAACAAGGGTCTTCCAGCTCAGATAAAACAAGGAGCTGGGAAAGCCAAGACTTGAAAACTTATCAGTCACCAGCTGAGCAATGAGTGCTTTGACTTGTGATAGGAACTTATTCCTATTCTTCCTTCGCATTAAATTACAATGTTTTTAGCCTTGGTGTGTATCTCCGGGGAACAATGGCTGAGAACTGACTGCATGGCAACAAACAGAACTGAGGAAATGCCACAAAGCTAACAGAAACAGTCACTTGAATCCCTTAGTGAATTCACATCAGCAGTATTTACAGCCAATGCGTGTTCTCTCCAGCTGAACACACCAGAGAATGTGACTGTTGGCAGGAATCGAGCAAATGAACAGTGAATAATAAGCTCAAGTAGAGACTATTCACAGGAACTGAATCTTGAATTTGCATTCAGGTCAGAAATGCTGGTGACAGCAGGCTCTGCTCATCCAAGCAGAGACAGGCACAGACTGTGGCTTCTCTCTCTGCTTTTTGACTTTCAAAACATTCCCTCACATGGGTACAGACCCCACCTTACTCTGTTCCCCAAAATTAAAAGATGTAACAGTCTGAAATGATTCAGGGAAAGGATGAGAAGAGACATCTATCAGAAAGGTGACTTGTTTTCAAATGGTTTCTACATCTGGTGCAGAGCCATCTGCAGCAGCATTTGTGGCCAATAGGACTGGGTGACAGCGCTTAGGATGGAGCTGCTAAGAAGTCCACGATACAGATAAGTAAAAAGCACTTTGCATCCAGCCTCTTTAGCTTGCTGCTCTAAAAGGAAGCTAGGTTCTTTGTACATGCCATATCTTCAATTTTGTAATGGAAAGCTTCATCAATTGTGTCTTTATGAGATTTTAAAACCCTGGCAGAAAAGAAACTGAGAGATTTCATAACTTTCAACACCTCCTCAACCCTAAAAAATTAAAGAATAAAAAAGTGCTTTGCAAAGCTCTCTCAGTCTCCCTTTGGCTTAAGTCTCTCCGCTTCCCACCAAGCTAACTGTCTGTGATACTGTTTTCAGGGACTAGAGAGAATTCCCTCACTTAACTGCACTGTCTGGGGAGATTAGTGCAAGGTGGGACCTGGAAGAGGGAATTGAGCCTACCCACCTTTGTTCAAGATCATTCAACTACTGCCTTGAAAGAGCACTCTGGCACCTAAGCTTTCCCACCACTGGAATTATTCCCCAGCTATATTACCCAGAGGTGATACCAAGCCTTTCCTAGAAGCAGCCAAACTTTCAAGCTGTTGGGAGAGCTCTCAGCAAGACCTGGCTGCTCCTTCTCTCCCTGCCTTATACTGTGGCTACTGTCACCCCTTCCCAGCTGTCCTGCTGCACAAGGGGAGCAGAGCAGCTCAGGTGCCTCGTACTGCTTTGCTTGGAAGCTGCAAGGATTTACTGCAGCTGGGGAAGTTTCACTCCTTGAAGGAAGCAGCTGTGGTCTTTTCTCTCCACAGAACCAGAGCTAACTCTCATAGTACAGGAGTTTCCTTGACGTCTCAGAATTTTCAGTGACCACTGTGACTTTCAGGTGATCAGCATATTTTTAGATTGGACTCTGCTGCATCCAACCACAACAAAAGGTTCAGGACTGCATTTATGGGGAAGAAAAACCCTCTTGTCATTATTTTTGAAACAAATTCCCTTTCATTTTAAAGCGACATTTGGAACAAAAGTAAATGGCACTTTCACAGCATGATTTTTACTACAAAATCAGCTGCAGCCCAGAAAAGTACTTTCTGACCTCATTTGGAGAGCTGTTACGCTTATGTCTTAAGTACAGGAGTTATAGTTACTCTTTACAACAAATTATTTCATCACAAGGCAATATACTGTAGCCTTGGTTTAATGATCTGTGTGTATGACACTTCCACAGCTGATAATCAAGTAAATCTGTGTGTCTAAACACACACTAACACACCTGTGCAATTGTGGAGCAGCCCATCACTGCCTTTTTCAGGAACTCCAGCAGCATAAATCTCTCAAGTCTGTCTGAGGGCACTGGTTCTTTTCTTCACAGAGGTATTCCTTGTCATGGTTACCAACACTCCCTCTCACTCCCGAACTATTTACCATGTGTTTTCCCACTAAGTGCTGGTATCTCTAATGTAATATCCCAAAGTTGCAACTCAAAACGGGGGAAGGGTTTTGTCGTGCAAAAACATGACAGAAACCAACACAAGAGACCAGACTTTCCCTTCCTGCAAATATCTCATCCGTCACTCTAACAAGCATGCTGACAAGAAAGGAGTACAATGTCACAGACATCCTCTAGCAAATTATGTCTAATTGACCATTTCGCACCCCCATGAGGCAGTGCTGCATCTGAAGGGGTTCCTTTCCACTGAAAATAGAGTCAAAACCATTCCCATGATGATGTTTTTCTCTTCTTCCTTTACTCACTGTACTTCCCTGCTGTGTACACACACACACTCATCTGGTCACATCCTCACAGCATATAAATAACCACAACTTCACTGCAAAAGGAGAAATAATGCGTTGGCTTGGAAGGGACCTTAAATATTATCCATTTCCAATCCCCTGCCATGGACAGGGACACCTTCCACTATCCCGGGTTACTCAGAGCCCCATCCAGCCTGGCCTTGAACACTCCCAGGGATGGGGCATCCACAGCTTCTCTGGGCAATGTGTTCCAGAGCCTCACATACTCACAGTAAAGAATTCCTTCCTGATATCCAATCTAAACCTACTCCCTGGGAATAAAGGTATTCACAGGTACAGCATATGTGTGCTGAGATGTTTGAGCAAATTATCTTTGTTATTACACAGGATCAATTAATCAGTGCATTAATATATGGTGTAGACATTTCAAACTCCTTTAGGATTTATAAAGTATTTAGAAGTGTCAGCAACAAATTATGCCCAAGTAGTACAGAGCAGGATGGGAATGAACAAAATGCACACCCACCAAGGGTCAGAGTTAGCCCATCTAACCTAGGAGCTGGATTTGCCCAGTTATCTAAGTTCCTCAGGTATGCTAGATGCTGCCTTTCTGAGGACCCACAACACCCTGAGAAGTGTACATGTGTACACCAAAGTTCACAAATTCACTAATGCACTGCTTTTTACACCCCTGCATGGCTGTCCTCCAATCTTCCTCTCTTACCTCTTAGCTCAATGACTGGCAAATTTACCTAAAACATGGCAGATTTAGATTCAACCTTCTCCTTTTGCAGGGGCTATAAACAAGATCCCAGATAAATTCCCTGAAACTTAAAGCAAAATGTTTTATCTAACCTCCCCATTAAAGTTGTAAAATATTCCCTGAATCATAGAAAACAGAAAGGAAAAAAAAGAAAATTAATTACTGCATTGCATGTTGACTGCAAGTTCCATCTGGGAAAAAAGCTAAATCTGAAGACATTTACTGTGAGATAAATAAGCCTGAAATCCAAGAATTTGAAGCTGAACTAAGGAGTTAACTACCACATTACTTCTCACTCTTACTTACTTGGCTTCAGTCAATATTTTGCTGTTCACTGAAAATCAAAAAAACTCAGCAGACTGATGGCTGGGGCACTCCACCATACAACATGCAGGCAGTGGTCCTGTCAAGTTAAGGGCAGCAAAATCACGTCTCTCACATCCTGGATATGAGCTCTTAACACTGATGTATTCAGTAAAATCTGAAGAGTAGGGAGAAAATAGCTTTGCACTTCTTTCACCTGTCTAGTAAGAAAGAGCTGTTTCAAGGACCTGTTCATAGCAAATTGTTCATCAATATAAATCCCAAGTAAACTTTAGAGCCAAGGACAAGAACCTGAGGAGGACTTGATCAGCTCAAAGCAGACCCTGCAATATCCTGCACTGAATTACCCAGCTCTCTGCAAGCAGCTCCAAGACAATTCCACTGTCTCTGCCGCTGAGGCAGCGCTCGCTCCGAGCACAGCACTCACAGCACACGGCTCAGCCTGGCTTCACATCTGACTCAGCTCCCAGAATGTCTTGTCTTTTTTCCTTCCCCTTCCACAGCTCACAATCCAGTTTATTTTAAGCCCAGAGGTATTCAAAGAATATGAAAACTTTTGGGGGATGCTGTTCCATGCATAATTTAACTTCTCTTGTCATTTGGATGTCCTACGGGTACTGCACCGATTCCCCAGAAACAGAGAGGGATTGGAGGAGTTATGTTTGTGTTCATATTAGTTATCATCTTAACTGAAACAGATTAAACACACTAGAATTTTGAGGAGCAAGCTTCCCTCCAGCCTGGCTGGTGGAATATAGCTCCCTTCTGTGGAGACAGCATGACACAGGCACAGACTGCCTCATTTCCCCAGGAGCCTGGGAAGGTTAGAAGAAGGGAAAACACATTTCCTACCCATCTAACACAATGCAACACAGAGGGAGAGAGATGAATTGCTTTGCTTTAGTCTATCATTACCTTGTCATAAAACACTATTAGCCTAATGCTTCATTCCATGGGAGCCTCTCAGCAGTGTACTCTCTTTTGGGGGACACAAGCAACTGGCTCAAAAATACATTGTGCAGTGGAGGAATCCATGTTGAGGGTTTAAATTATCTGCCTATCTTTAATCTTAATCCAGGAAGCCATGGAAGATCTTCTCATTATTTATAACTGGGCTGGGGTGAGCTGCTGTGAGCAGGGTAATTGGAAGAGTATTTCAGCCTGTCTGCCACTGATTTGTGTAATGGCTGATGTTAGCTATGGCATAATCATGGCGCTAAATGGAAAATAAAGAATAAAAATGCATTAAACATATGTTTTTATGTTGTTTTTTATGATCACATTTTTTTATTGCACTTTCAAATTCTGTTGTTCCTTCCTTTCTGAGATCAATTTACTTGCCTGGCAGCAGTTTTCTGTATTAAAGCTTGAGAAAGCTGATCTGCTTTCTCTTATTCTCTTGATTATGGAAGCTTTCAGCCGGAGAGCTAATAAATTCTAAAGACTGAGGTCTATGACCTCTTTTTAAAGTTGCTGTCACAAAAAAAATCCTTTCATGCAAACTCTTGTCCCTTAAAAAATAATCTTTATTTCCCAAAAAGATGTTATTTTGTGCTTCCCTCAATGAATTCTTCAGCATATACTGTTAATTCTTCAATCCATTACTTGTCATATACTATTTTTGATATTTGACAATAATTCCAGTTAAGTGACTTAGTGCTGCCTCAAATCAGGAAAGACATGGCCTGATTTACCATTGTGCCCACTATTTCCTCTCCTTTTAAAGGAGAAAGTACTCCCAGACCTCAACCTCATAGTTGGTTTCTATGCCATGGTGCCTTGCAATTTCTCCAGTAAGCATCAAACACCCATTTGTGTCTCTAAGTCACCATCCAGCCGTGGGGACTTCTGGGTGGGTCACACACCTCTGGGTTTTGGGCAGTAATCTGCTTTCCTGCAGCTTGGTATCACAGGCCCCCTCTGGTTTACCCTACTTCCAGCACCCAAATCAACAGGAACAGCACCCAAATGTCATCTCTCAGTCCCTGGATGCCAAACCACAGCCCCATGACAAACAGCCTGCTCACAGGGTTATAGCAGGAGCCACCTGCAGACCAGCTAGTGCTCAAAGACTTCAGGATTCCCTGCTCCAGAGCTGTGCTCCAGTTTTAATAGCTACAAATCAGGTCCATTTCCAGCACGCCCTGTATGTGTTTTGTCAGAAGCTCCTCAAAACCAGCAAATTTCTGTGATATATGCTAATATTGACAAATATGCTTTTTCCCAAGAAATATACATTTTCTCAAAGAATTTCCAGTTTTCAGAATCTAGGGCAATCCCAGAACATGCCAGAAAAATTAAGGCAAGCTTAACTGTCAAATACAAGCTGTCAATCTGCACATCCCAGCCACAGAACCACCTGCATTCCCAGCCACCTCCAAGGTAAGCTCCCAGGCTGCAATCCTCTTCCCCTCAGCCTCCGAATTTTAAACCTTAATTCCTCCATCCCTTTAGGAACCATTCAACCTAGAGCCTCAAAGATTTTTCTCAGGCTGAAGCCTAAGTCCATAAACTTAATTCCAGTCCAGTTCTGCCCTCTGACTTCCATACATATCTGGCAAGGGAGCTTCATTCTCTTGCAGAATCTCGTTTGGTAATATAGACACCACCATTACCAGATTAATAATGCTCTGAGAGGAAAGGATGGGCTGAACACAATAAAATTCTCTTGTAAACTGGCTGGACTTGATCTAGGGTATCCCACTTCAATACCACCCCGGACAGGTGCTGAGAAGCACCCTGCAAGAAGCAGAACTATGATAACTGTGAACTAATAAGTGTTAAATCTGCTGATACTTACACAGGAGTGTAACAAATGAAATGCAGGTAGACTACCCAGCAGTCAAACCAGCTGCTGACTAAAGGCACATATTTTATTCACTGTCCTTTACCATGCTCCTTCTCATGCACATATAAACTGCCCAATCCTTTTTATTATAAAGAAAGAAACTCTGGTATTTCCAGAAGGGAATTCAGGCAGTAAACAAAGAAATAGTACTGGGAAGAAGGGTTCAGCCAAATGCATCAAAGGGACACGTGTGCCAGGAGAATGTGGAGAGTAACAGAGACTCTATCATGAATCAGTGAGTTATCACCTTTCAATATCATGATGGCATCTGGATATTTTTAACCCCCCAACAATAACTTTCTAAGAACAGAATAGAAAAGTTTTGTGGCTTGCTACAGGGAAAAATATCATCATCTGCACAATCTCTCTGAGAAGAGGTCACTTGCTTCCTTGGAAAGATTATAGAAAAAGGAAGAAATCATAGCAAGGGAGCTTTGTGATACATGAGTACCTAGAAACCCACTGAGAAAACCTAATCCCCTATAACTGCTGTGCAGAAGCTCAAAGGCAGCCATTTAACCTTTGGACTGCCACTGCTACACAGCTATAAAAGCATCCATGTGAAACCTTTAAGTGGTCGAAACTCCAGGTGGGAGAGACCTATCCTACTGCCACGACTGACCCACTCAGTCCCCAGCCAGAGGATTTGTCAATTACAGCTAATAAATACTTTACCAATACAAAAACTTAGCATATTTCTAAATTTGGAAATGTTACTCTTTCTCAGGCAGGCTGTTCCTCATCTGAGCAGGCAGTACAAATGTATTTTTCTACTGTAGAGATGCTCACTGCTCTTGGCATGGATTCATATCACTGAAGTAGCTTCTTTTTCACAGCAGAGGCATGTTTTAGGACGGCTGGGATATAGTTTTACAGACGTAGGCTTGGGTGAATCCTGCTTTAGGGATGGTGTTATCTAATGGTAAATATACTGCACATGCTATAGGGAGGGTGAAATGTTACTTTCCTTAAACTAAAAAACATTATCTATGACAGAAGAGAGCTTATAACATCAAAATCAGAGAGATAAGACTCACAGGAATGACTGGCACAAAGGCTCTGAAAAGGCTGCCAGCACAGTCAGGCAAATACGAGCACAGTGCCCTCACAATGACCAAATTCCCCACCAAAAATGGGTCTCTGGAGGAGCAAATCTGCGAAGGCCACGTGGCAGAACCTGTCTCAGATGGGTCATGTTTGGTTACTGTCCCTTTCATCAAGAATCATAGAATCAGGGAATGTCCTGA
Source organism: Acridotheres tristis (assembly GCA_037013685.1). Classification (NCBI taxonomy): domain Eukaryota; kingdom Metazoa; phylum Chordata; class Aves; order Passeriformes; family Sturnidae; genus Acridotheres; species Acridotheres tristis. The sequence continues at coordinate 7,902,466 of CM072893.1, read as the reverse complement.
GTTGGAAGGGGCCCACAAGGTTCATCTAAGTCCCACTCCCAGCCCTGCACAGGACACCCCAAGGATCACACCCTGTGCCTGACAGCAAACGCTCCTTGAGCTCTGTCAGCCTCGGCTCTGTGATCAATTCCCTGGGGAGCTTGTTCCAGTGCCTGATCCCCTTCTGCGGGAAGAGCCTTTTCCTAACATACAACCTAAATTACAGTAAACTAGGTCTTAGTCATCAATGGTTTTGAACACTTTTTTTACCAGGATGTGCATTCCTGAAAGGGGACCTCAATATTTTGTGAGTGCTCCTCGACCCTGTGCTCCTTCTGTTCCTGGTGTAAAGCAGCTGAGCCTGGCCAGCTGCCATCCCATCCTCCCACTCTCTCTTGTATGCCAACAATATACTGAGCCATTTGTCATCATAAAAAAAAAGAGTAATTTCTTCTGTCTACCTTCCATAGAGCCTTGCTGCCTCTGCCTATTGTTTATACCATGTCCATGTCTGTTCCTCACTGGATATTTCCAAGTTCACACTGAGCAAGTCTCAGACTCATTCAGACCTTGGTTTATGTCCATGCTGTAAGGGGAGTGCAGAGAGGAGAAACCACGACCACCCAGGGACTGCTGATGGATCAGAGCCTGGGGGAAGCTGATAAAAGACCAGTCTGGCTTGCACACCAAACTGCTCAGGCAGCTCATACGAGAAATCTGCACCCAGAGAAAGGGTCACCCAAGTTCTTCTACGTTGTGACAACTTTAGAAAATGTAAAAATAGAGAAGGGGTAGGAGGAAAGATATAGTAAAATACAAAAGCTTTTTTCCTTCTAAAATGAAGTTGAAAACATAAAAAAAATTATCGTGAAATTGCTGAACAGCTGTGGCATCTGATAAATCAGAAAAGGGCTCCTGGATGTGTAGAGCACTCACATGCACACACATTCCCAATACTATGAGGAGCTTTGCCCACTCTTGGGCACTACAAGTCCTCAATACAAACAGCTTGAGAGCTCTGTTGAATACAGGTGGGCTTAAAATATGCTTTAAATTAAACACTTGCCTATATTCCTTGCCGAATCAGAACGAAAATCCTGTGTTTTGGCATAGTCTCAGCTTTACAGGTGCAACAATTATACCAAGGAGAATGAAGTGAGTTTGTAATTTCCAGCAAAATAACACTTACAAAATTATCAAGGGCCACAAACAAGGAGAGAAATAAGGGCAAGATTTTTATCTGTCCTTGAATCACAGCAGAGCGTAAAGGAAGACACAGAGGAAAATCTTTCTTTTCCCCCCTTTTCTCCTCGCTTGGCTGAATGAGTGTGTCTGCAGCTCCATTCAAATCGGATTATCTCACTTTCAGAAATGAATTCACCAAGGAAACAGCTGCTTATCACCAGGCTACAAATGGGATGCCCCCAGACCACCAGCTCCCAGAATCTGGGATGAGCAATTAGAAACGTGTAGGGCTAAAGGAATGTTTGCTCTTCATCACAGAAGTATTGATAAGTTTTCACTATATCAGTTCCTTGCTGCTTTCTTTCTCACACTGCTTGCCCCAAGGTGAACTACATAATTTGTAAATTATGGGAGAGTCACATTTCTATTATTCCACTAAAAACCTCTGAGGTTTTCTATAAATACTTCTGGTCAAACCTTTTAACATTTCTCTTTAACAAGAGAAGAAAATAATGGTTCTAATTTGAAATGTAAACTGAAAATGCCATGATTGAGATTTTCAATGTAGAGTGAAAAAATAACCACAAAACCCAACCAACCAACTGAAAAATAAAATGAAAAAACTGGATAAATAGGGCATATGTAATTTGGGTGACTTTTTATATACCTCCACAGTAATGACTAACCATATCAAGCCAAGGGTTCTTGAGGTGTTTTTGTCAACAGGATGGAATTGCATTTCCTTCTGCTGAAGAGCAGCACAAGACTCCACAGCAGGACTTAGTCAGCTTTAAGCATGAGTAAAAAATGTGTATGTCTGCCCCCAACCACACAGATATACCTGTTATCCAGTGTTTAATCATGTCACATGTCTGACCACTGGCCCATCCCTCACGTATGCAGCCACTCTGCCAGACACTGCTCTAGAAAGTGCTAAGAGTTATTCACCTTCAAGCCCTTGGAAGTAAACATGCAGAAGCTTATTTAAATATTTAAATAAATTAGATTGTCTTGTTTTTTCAGAAAAACTACATAAGCTACACAGAGGCTTTTGGTGTGAATAGAAGCTAAATAGACACAAATAAAGTGCCTGGAACTTTTTTTAGTGCTTACTTTAAGCAAAGTTATATTCCACAAAATCAGGTCATTCCAAGGCTTTCAAGTATATTGGAAATTTTTGCATAAAAACAGATTTCAAATGACACACTAAGGACTGATTTTGAAGTATAAAGCAGTCACAGAACACAGACTTGAATGGTAGCTCCTAGTGAGCATAGATTGAAGTTGCTCATGAAAGTGGCCTTAAAGAATAACTTCTTCCTGTCATGAACAGGTCAAAAAGACAATGAAGAAGTGTAGTGAGCTGGGGAGAAATGAACCTTAGTATTCCAGAAATGTCTTGGTCCTAGACCTGTAGTTCTGTGCCAGGCTTTGTTACTGAGTGCTGACACATCAAGGACATGACATGGGAACTGCTTAGGTGAAATAACCTGTTGTGGAATTTAGTATGTTCATGACCAGCAATGAACCGTTTTCCTCAGCCCAACACCTGACAGTCAGATGATGAATTACAGGATTTTCATGCTCCTAAAAGAGCTGTGCGATTCCTATCCCAGGCTGAGAGGATTAAGGATAAATGAAGTCTGGAGAGGCCATCCCACCGGTGATATCATGCAACTGCCATCTCTCTTCCTCCCAGAATGAGTCAGGATTCTTTTTGTTCATTTGTTTCACGCAGTCAGACTCTGCAACACTGCTCAATACCACCAAGAAAAAGAAGAAAAAGAGAAATAAGCAACAACAAAACAAATCTTGGATTTGCAACTTAAATACAGAAGGGAAACATGGGAAAAGATAGAGGGAACAGCAAGCTTCAAGTGTTGAGTATTGCTGTTTTTCTCCCTGCATAAGTGGTGTTACCAAACCATCAAAGATGCTCAGTGGTTTGCCCCAGCCTCATCCTTGCTGAGCTCATGGCTGGATGCTGTCAGGTTTTGATCCCCCACCAAGGAAGGAGCATCCTGCCTCAGCATCCATGGCTTTAGTGGGGGCAGCTACCTTCCTGCCTTCTGAAGGAAAAGAAAAAAGGGCCAGACTAATTCATGTTGCTGCTGTATGGCTCAGGAAGCTTGAAGTATTTATCAGCTTGAGCAAGCCAGTTACATTGCCAGTCTCTATAGCAGCCTGTCGGATGAGTGCTGCCACTCCCAGCAGTGCACAGAGCTGCAGAAGGGTCACTGAGCTCCCTGCTCACCCAGCTCCTGCCTTGTGCGACTGATAACTGCAAATAGAGCCCAGAAAAAATCAGAGCAGCACTCTGCTGTGGGCCACTGTCTTCAGATGCACATGGCTGCCTTATTCCCAAATCACAGGGTTAATGAAGAGATGCTGAAGGATCTGAAGGTGAACTGGGAACAGAGAGATTGATTTTGCAAACTGCTGAACTGAACTCTGGATTATATGTGAGCCTAGAGATAAGTAAAGTAGGCCTTAAAGCTGTAACACCCTACTGCTCCTCTCAGACTTCAATTTCTCTTTCTCTTCTGCTCTGCAACAGATTGATATGAATTACTCAATAATCACCAGATCCCCTGGGCTTCAGCCTTCAACTGACAGAGAAGACCTTATCTCTGTCCTGGGAGTAAATTCTCCTGGGTTCTCCTTTTTCTAGTTTTTCAACTATATGCCCTGAAATTTAAGAAGAGAATATCAGACCTCCTAATCCTAGTTTAAAATCTTCTCTCATTTCATAATAAGCAGAGAGAAATGTAGTAATCAATAATCATATTCAATAAACCTTGTCTGTGTATAAGGTTCTGCATCTGATTTTATATGTCACTGAGCTTTTTTATGCTTCTATTCTCAAACTATTCTGAGAAATTATAGTTTTCTCTTTTTCTGCTCTTTTTGTTTAGTTAGACCTCAGCCACTTCAGCACAAGGTCCCTAAAGCAGCCCTCAAACCACAGTAGTGCCCAAAGATACCTGTAATGATATATATACATATATACACACACAGTCATACAGACAGGAACTTCAAACTAGAGTTATGATTAAATCTTTCATACTTTGGGAAGAGACGAGGAATATTTTTAAACTCAGAGGCACTAAATAATTGGTAAATCATAAATATATACCCTAAATAAACCAGGCTCTATTAATTGCACTCTACTATTCCCTTTGAAAGAACTGCCCCTCAGAACAACAAGCATTTCAGGCTCCAGCTCTTACTTCAGTTTAAAACAAATCCTTAGCAATAGAAAATGAAAGAAATTATTTTAATAGATAATGAGTTTCAAGGTGAGCACCTTACCCCTGGCACTTTTCAATTAAGAGTGCAAGACTTGCGTGTCTTGAGAATACCATTACTGACAGTGCTGTTCTAATATATTTTTAGAGGATTGCCCTCAGGGCTCCAGTTTCTTCAATCCACATCCTCCTCTCTTCCTTCCGAGGTTCCTGCTGAGTTTCTGACAACCCATAATATTTCAACCCCTCTCATCTTTTCCACCTTCTTCCCAACTGAAACTGAACAAACATTTTTTTAACCTACTTTATTGTTTTTCTCCCAGCTGAAGGCCCCACATGCGAATAGGCTCTTTGAACATCATCAGGAAAGATGGTGCTGGTGGATGGGTATTAGCAGACTGGCCTGAAGAATTCTGTCAGTGCTGTCTGTGGGACTGCATACAGATTGCTCTGCTCAAGCCTCAGGTGTGCTCAGTGGTGGAAAACCAGCAAAAACCTGTGTGTGAACAAACACCAGCCCTCCTCCTTCTCCTGTACAAACGCCAAATACAAAGTCTGGGGTTGCTATAAGGCGATTTTGGGGAACTTTGGTTTTGCTGCTTCTTACAACAAACAGCTTGAAGCCCAAACTGGATTTGGACCAGCACAGGGCAAAAGGTTGTCAGTCCCTACCTGTTTCACACATTCAAAATAAAGCTACTGCAATGTTCAGATGAGAAGAGTTTCTGTTTGCCATCCCATATGGATTCACACTGCTTTTCATTCCTTTACCTTTTCTCACAATAGGTAGATACAAATAAAACAAAAGCTTCTCTAATTAAACTCACCATGTTGTCACAAGGATGAGAAGTTCCAGGTTGCAGACATTTCTGCACCCACTGACAGCTGTGATTATTATTAATAACTGCTACAAGTATGCTTGAAGTAGCACACAAGCACTGAGCAGGGAGCCCAAAGACATCATTTATTTCTTGGCTCATGTGAGATTTATTGTATTAAGGTTTGCTTTGTAATTAATCTAAAGCTCTTGAAAACTCTACCACATTAGAAAATGTGGGGAGAACGTGGCTCCTATGAACTAGATGTGAAGGTTATGAAGTGTGTAATGACAGCCAGTGCTTACAAAGCACAGCAACAAGTCCCCTCTTCACCACACGCCTAGCACGATGGGGAGTTTACAAATCCCTGGATCTTTCTGAAAGGACATAACACCCAGTTTTTATTGCATATGTCACCTGCCATTGTTGGAAGGAGCCAGTGATGTGTCCAGACAGATAAATCACTCAGATGAAAAAAAGGAAAAATAGCACCTTCCAGTTTCCATTAACACAGAACAGCCCTGCTTCACCAAGACCACCCCATCATGGGGGAGAAAAATCATTTCTCCAGATCTGATTGAAAAAACGATGAAGACAAAAGCTCAAACTTGCTGAAAAGAAAAGGAGAGAAACCTTTAAAGAGGAGATTGTCAGGACTGTGCTCTGATCCTCTCTTCTGATATAGGTGAACTGAGAGATTTATATCAGGGGGCTACAGAATCTCAGAGTCCATCAAACACCTCTGCTCTTGCCCGGAATCCATCTGCATGGGCTGCTGCAGAGGGATGGTTTACTTTCACACCTTTCGCACATTTCAACAGTTTGGTTTACTGGAAGATTGGCTATGTGAATGTCTGGAGTTTTAGGTAAAGTTCCTTCATTGTCCAGGCCACCACAGAGAAGGAGAATCTCAAGATAAACACAGTAGGAGTGAAGATAACCTCTTCACTGTGAGGAGGAAATGAAGGGAGGATCCAGTCTGACTGACTTTTAGGATGTGAGAGCATCATTTTCCATTATTCTAGCTCCTTCCTCGCATAATCCAGAGGCTACTTATTTATACACACACCTAAGGCTCAGTGTGCAACAGATGCAAAAAAGACCTTTAGGGTGACCAAGATCACTAACTCCTTCCCAGGCATCATAAGTTTACAGGTCAGTATCTAAGATCATCATTGTATTTATGTGTGGCTTGTTAGAATGCCCAGGTAAAAATACATACAATTCCATAAGTTCATGTTTGTTTTTGCACACTCTAGTCTTTTACACAGATAGTGCAAACTCAAGCAAGTCTACACCATGAGCTACTAGATTATAAATATGATTTTTGTTTGTGAGACTGTAACAACAAAGTGATTTCTACTGCATTGGATTATTCAAAACCATTCAGAGGAAAGGCACAGTTTCACAGATCATCATTTCTTATTCTTGTCTCTTCTAAAAGGTAACAATTATAAGAAAATCCATTGAGATCTTTTTGATACATAAACCAGCTAAAAGCAGTTTCCTCACATGATTAAGATAGCAGTAGTCCCCAGTCATGTCCAGAGGTAACCTGGTGAGACAGACGGGGGGGAGTCAGCAAAAAATGAGAGTCTCTAGTAGCTCACTTGAATGCATGGGAGCTGCACATCCCTCCGTTTGCAAATTAGCTGCCTCAGAATTTCAAAGGGAGCTCGAAAGATTCAAATGACAAGTATGCTCCCATCTGGTGAAAAATTCTCTTTCAAAGGAGAGGAGAGTCGTGCTGTACTGACCAAAGTGCCTTGCCAGTAAGACTTTGAAATAACAACACACAATTTTCTCCAGTTGAGAAGAAAACTGTTTGGGAAAATCTCCCAGTCACAGATTTGAAAACCTCTGCAGGCTCACTCAATGCAAAAACCCCAGAATTCATGAAAAAGCAATTCACGTGACACAAAATTCACACCCACCTATTAGCAAAATCCATATGTAATAGAACTACCAGCTTGCATAGAGTAACTAATAAACAGCAGGCTTCTTTTTTCTTAAATCCATCCAAATCTAGCTCTTTTTCAAAGAATAATATAAAAATAATTTCTCCTAAGAATAAATTTAATAATTTTTTTTTTCTTGGCTTCACAAAAAATAGTTCACGTCAAACAAGTCAAGTTTGTTCAAGCATATGGAGACAAACTTTTATAAATTTTAAGCAAACTTATCAAATAAAAGTGACAGGATGTGATAAATATCTTTTCATTATTTTTTACAAGTTGATCAAAAGGTATATCTGTAATCTGTAATATTTATATTTGAGTCCAGATTATATCCAATGTAGATAATTTCCATCAATAAGGTTTTTTAATGTCAGAAACATTCATTACATGCTGGCTCCTATAATCTGTTGGGAAATTACTCCTCCTAAGCTAATTAATGGAAAAGCTTACAGTGATAATTGAAGCAGTGCATATGAAATAAATGGTCTCAGCAACATCAATTCCTGCTCAATAACCTGTTAATACATCATCATTCAAGCACAGCCTATAACTGGCATCATTCTGCAGGAGGGAGAGCAAGACAAAAATACTGGCAAAATCATCCCAACTCTTTTAATGACATGGACAGCAGCGATTCTTCTGGGCAAGTCCGAATGACATCACAGCCAGTTATGAGCTTCCTTCTTCTAGACATCCACATTTACACCACCATAATTGCATTAGAGATTTTGGATATACAAGGTCAGTGTTGGGGAACCAGAGAGGTCAGAGATGTAAAAATTGGTCCCACCAAGTTTTATTTCTCTTGCAGAAAGATCAAAAAGTTCTGATTTTAACTGAGAAGCTACTTAAGCCTGGAGATGCCTTACCTGCCTCTCCAACAAAAAATGAACAGATTTAGAATAAAATACAATACCTCATTACACATAGCATACTTTATCTTTGAATTTTACCTCAAAATATATGAGCAGGAGATGCTAACACTTTTTAATTTTAAGGGCAGGAAGAGCTGTGGCAACCACCTCATCAGATTGGCTTGAGAGTATGTGGAATGGTCCCCCAGCAATTCCTATACCAAAAGGAATAAAATGTGGCTGAACTAAAAGTACTAGAAAGCAAATTCTTATTTAAAGACTGTGAGTAGTGATCAACACATCACTTTCCTCAATAAATTACTGTAGCAGTTAATTAAAATGTGTCCCTTATGTTCAGTCTTCTTTGGCATTCAACATGCAGAGAGCAGACTTTGTTTTATCTTGCGTTACATCCAGGCAAAGTTTGTAAGGTCTGGCAGTAATTTTTCCCTACAAAAATGGATAGAAACTGGAGGCACCTTTCTGGTACACTGCCTGGTGCTTCTACACCATAAAAAAAAGGGCACGAACATTGCTCCAACTTCTGCTAGTGGCTGGTGCCTGAAAGGTTTTCATGCTGCAGCTACCACTTGTGTCACAACTTGCACCAACACTTCTTCCATCACTACCACCACCTGCCCTGGCTGGGGTGCTCTAGTCCAGGAGTCCCAACACATGCTGCCATCACACCTTCGTTCCGTGGTGCACAGAGATATTTCTGTAATAAATATAAAAGCTCTCTAATTTTCTTCAGTTTTCCCTCCACACTGCATATGCACTTGATGAAAGCTGCCTTGTAATTGTCTCCTTGCTACTCAGAATAGACTGAACTCTGTTATCCAAAAGGATAAAGATTTCAAAGGATCTATGGAAAGCAGGACAAAATAATGTTTTGGTTTCCAACAGCCCAGCTTCTCCTATGGACTCCTTTTTTCTCCTCCCAGTCCTAAGGTTACATAGCCTTCCTCTCCCACTGCACAGAGGGGAAAAGTTGACTCTGCCATTTCCATCTGTGTGTAAGGGCAGGAGGAATCGGTACTGCAGGAATGCCCCAGCCCATGGAACCTTTCCTGAGCAGAGGTGGGCAGGCTCATCCCTGCCACCCAGAGGTGGCTCATCCCTGTCCTGCTCTCCCAGCTCTTCTCCCTGCCTCAGCTGAGGCAGGGAAGGCAGCCCAGTGCCCTGGGCAACTCCAGGCTTTGCTGCATCTAAAACCAGCCCTGAAGCCACCCTCATGCAGATCCTCTGATGTCAACGGACCAGAGCTGTGTGTGTTGGGGTGAATCACATTAGAGCTATTTAGTACAGGGAATTTCTATATTTATAACATAACGGTGGCAACTTGAGTGTTCCAAGGTCCCTGGACTCACACATCTATGTCATGGAATTACTTGTCATCGAGGTGTCAAAGCCAGGAGCATCAAGATGACAGTTTGTTAAAATGGGCAAGCTAAAAGATTCTGCTAAGTTAACACTTGAATGACTTATGAACCACTCATTTTAATATTTGATTTAAGTTTTAGGGAGTTGATTGCGTGTGGAAGTGCAGGGCCTGACAATAAACAAAGGAGTCATTCACAGGGCAAAAGCCTTTTGCTTCAAACCAAACTTTCAGAATCATGTCAGGCTGTCTCTTGTTCTGAACCTGTTTCTCCTACAACTGGTTTTAACACACACTGATCCTGGGCATGTCCTACACAGGAACAGTTGGAATATGTGACAGCTCTGTGATCGAGACGTGCTTTTGGTTGGTACCATCATTTGGTTTGCTTGGATGGCTTTACCAATGCTTGGGCCCTTCTTTCCCATCAGACACTGTGCAAGCAGCCACTAAAACACAATTGTGGCATAAACAGGCAAGAATTAAGTGAAACTATCCACACAGCTCTTCTTAACAACACGTACTCCCTAAGATTCCAAAAGAGTTTATAAAATTCCACTGGAGTTAGGAATACCAGAAGGCATTTTAGAAGGCAAACCCAGAATGACTCACATTTAGAAAAAAAGGGATGCAGCATCAGTCTCTCCCCTGCCATTTATGTCCTTGCAGTCAGGCTTGATCCAGCTCAAGCTTTAGTCGGGTGATGATTTACACTTGCTTGTGGGTTCCCATGGAGAAGTCATCCTTTTTCCATTTCTTCCCAAATTGGCTTTGCTGTTCCCTCCTCTCACCATGACCTCAGTCTCTGTCAGGCTGCTGGTTGAGTGTTCCTGACCTGCCCTGTAGTCTTCAGGCTTCTCCCCCCAGCCACCAAAAGCTGTTCACCATGGAAGAGCAATCTTCTCCTTTCTGAGACCCCAGTGAGCCAAAAGTGCAGAAGCTGAAGAAGGAAAACAGGCAAATATTTTCTGTGCGTCTAGTCACTTCCTTCTCAAAGGGATGTAACTCAGGGCAATTACAGTGCTAAGAAGTCAAAAAGTCACTACCCATCATATGTACGAGAGGTACAAACCACATCCAAGTTCTTAATATTCCCAGTGAGCAATTCTAGGCTCTTGTGCATTGGTTCATGGCAGCATGGACAGGAGCTAAAATGAATTTAGGAAGCTCCTATTAGAAACAAGGTATTTTCATCTAAAGGCCTCAGGCTCTCTTATGAATTTTTAAATATATTAACAAATAAGACAATTTTTGCTACCCAGAGAGAAGCAGAAGGAAACAGGGATCAGAACAGTGTGCAGATAAGAACACAACTAAAGACAGAACAAGTGAAATTATGGTACAAAAAAGCTGGGACGAGGATACAGAGAAACAGAGAGAATGACATTGTCTTCAACTTCCAGATCTCAAAAATGAATGAGAATAAAAACTTCATTAAAAATAAAAATATCATTGTCAAAAATATCATCGTAAACTTCTTGAAGTATTTACCTCTGCTTATTCCTGCCTTTCATAGTTTAAAACATATTGTATATGAAAATCTGTTATCCCAAATTTCATTTTATGGTACAACATAATGAATCAAAATGAAATATTTCAGAACAAAAAAGGAAGAAATCGTAGAAATTAGAAAGCTATAGTTGGGTCAGTTAACATTCCAAATAATTGGTTTGAAAAATTCTTTGAAAGCAGCCAGCTCCTGACAGATTTTTAATCACAACAGGATTTTTTCCAATAAAAAAACCTACTCTGCTAATTATTTTTTGAGTACTTGACTTCAAGTAAAGCTAATTTTAAGCAGATTATATTGCAATTAGATCTAACAACTTTTGGAAAGCATGGGTAATGATCTACACCCCTGAAATCTGAGGGAGAGATTTGCCTTAGACCAGTGAATTAATATTCTTCAGTAAGTCCATTCCTGTTTATGAGGAAGTGGCTGATATTTCCTGCAATCAGACCCTACATAACCCTTAGTAAATAGAATGCAAGTAAAAGATTTGCCATTGCAGTGTAGGTTTCTAAGCAACATTTTTCACTGTCATGATGCAAATTCAGTGTCAAGCCAAATGTTCCAGGATGGGGGCAGTTATGGGACTCTTATTTGATCATTTGGCTGTGGCTGCAGATCCTCCACTTGAACAGCAGATCAGGATGTCTGAGATCCAACAATGTACAACCAAAAATCTGTAAGCAAGCTGGCCAACAGCCCTATTTTCCATTGGATGTACATTCCTGGTTGAGATCTTCCTGGAACTGATCAGGCATGGGGCAGACTATTTTTTTGTTTCCTTAAAACTTATTTCACCCCAAACACACCATGTACAGCATAAGATGACAACCTCCTTGAAGATACTGTTTTGCACAGAAGAATTTGTGACTCATCAAGACGAAAGGTGAGTTCTGCTGAATATATAATGCCAACTTTGACAGGAAATCTATGTTTCCTCTAAGAGGCAGAGTAGCAAATTATCCAAGACAGCACAGTTCCAGAAAACTGCAGCTCAGCAGTTAACTTATGCAAGTGATGAACTTGGCATAAGTGACCTGAAAATTCCACCTCCTGAGGAACCTTCACATCTGTAATAAAACCAGATTGATTATGTACATCACTGGTGCAGGGCTGTGCTGGGGCAGATCCACCTGGATCAGGTGCTGGACCTTCTCTGGATGTGGAGTCAAATGGGGCACATCAAAAGATGCTATTGCAAAAGCCCATCCACCTCTTGACCTCTATTCTTAAATGTCAGCAATCAGCAAGGATGGTAATGCTGTGGCTTTGCCTCCACCTTCACAATACAGCTGAAAAACCACAAATGATGGGGAATTTCAGCAGATCTTCTGTCTGTGTAACCACTACAAAGGAAGGACACTGGCAGCTCAGTGCTGGTACCCAGCCAGCAGGTACATTACCTCAGACTCCACAGATGGTTTCAGGAGTTCTGCAGCTACACAAGTGACAGCCTTTCCCTTCCAGCCTGCAGTCTCTGAACAGACTAACTTACCTTTTTTAAGTATTAATGAAGTGCTCTGCCCACCTAATAAAAGCAAGTTTTCTCTACTAGAGTGAGCTGGAGCCTTGGCAAGCCAATTAGTGCAAGATTTTGCAACAGCTACCAATGCTATTTAGTGCTGTTCTAGAAAGTGCTCACCGACTGAGAGTTTTCTGGTGAGCTGGCAGAAACCAAATTGCCAAAAATAATTTTCCCCCAAGGGCACAATCCACTTTGATATATTTTCTATTTTGAAAAATATAACAAGTGTTTCAGAACTGCCACTGATTCTTAATGTGTCAGGCTGTTATTAAAGAACCAGCCTCAGATTTCAGCTTGACATTCCTTGTTTAGAAATCATTTGCCTTGAAATGCACAAAAGTGTATTATTTAAGTGAATAACAATGTAACACAACACAAGTATTTTCATACAGTGTATATTAGCCTCAAGATATTTTAAAACTCTGAAGCAGCAAGATACAAGGGACATTTATAAGAATTGCAGGATTTTTAGGAATCCAGAAAGAGGGAAAATAAAAGAAGAAATAAAATATTAAGTTTTAGGAAAGCTCACAGAAGATGAGATTGATTTCATGCAGCAGTTGTCCCTGCTTTCAGCCATTAGCATGAATAAACAAGGACGTACCAGGGAAACAAACCCAAGGGACCTTCAAGGGGACTGTGAGCATCCTTAGGGAGCAGTATCCCATCACAACTCGTCCAGACCTCTAAATCCTGCAGGCATGCCATGCTGCCATGTCCTGAGGCTCTCATGCCAGTGAAGTCAGAGATTGCTGTGCTGCTTCTCTGTGCATTTCATCCTCAGCTCTCTGTTTCCCAAAGGAAGGTCTCATGGCTGCTATAGCTGCAAGTGACCTGGGCTGTCATTCAGCCTGTGGTGATGGGATCCCTGAGGAAGACTTCTCACACAGTGGTTCTCCCCTGCTTCAATAATTCCCAAGTTCTAATTTTTCTCATGCCACAGCTGCTCAAGAGCAGTGAATTATAATGTTTGGAGGCTGAGGAAGGAAATGATCAGTCAATCCAGGAGGATTCAGTCTCCCACCTGGGATGCAGGAGCACTTCAGAGCATTTAGGAGACTGGAAAAGTTGCTCAGTTCATGCCCAAGCAAACTTGAATGTGGCAGTAATTTACAGTCACCCAGGGCCAGCCCTACCCTGTTGGTACTGTGAAGGTGTTTCTGTTTCTCAAACACTTCTCCAAGTATTTGTGAACCACACTATGGTATAACTATGACTGGAGGGCAGTTAAGATACCAGCTAACCCCAGCACCCCTGAAAGTTTAATCATTAAATACATAGTCTGTTCTTACTTTCTTGTGCTTCACATGTTTTGTGCAGCTCAGCTGCACAAAAGGCAAAACCCTAACAAACTTTGGCTTCTGTTTTCCAGCTAACAAACACCTGCCTGAACTTCAGGTACATAGCCTAGAACAAAACAGTCATTTCATTGTACTTACTAGGAAGATTTTCCTAGGTGCAGAGAATGGTCTTTCCTTCCTCTGGGTTTTTCACTGTGTAACTCTTTGAATAATCTTTTATGCACTAGGAGTATTGAAATATTAAGCTCTGACAGAAAGAAGCTTTCATGGAAAAAAATCAAATTGAAAACCGCCTCTTTTTAATGAGCCATGTCTATGGCTGTTTCTCAGTTTTCCGTAGAGAAAGAACTGAGTTCTTGGGTGAGGTGAGAAGCAACCAGAAGTGTCAGCAAAAAGAACATGCTTTCTCCTAGCTGCCACTTCAGTCTAATTCCGTGCTAGAAAATCATACATTTATCAGTATTATCAGTTAGCAGAAGAAACTAAGTAGATTATCAATTAATGCTATGGGATTGTTAACATTACCTCTCTATGCTAACACGGGAAAGGTCTCCCAATTCCAAAATGCTTTTATACCCAAGCACATGGAAATATTTAAGAATAATGAAACCTTAGAGATTTCCTGGCTTTAGAACATCATCTATAAGTGAAGTACTGTATCATCTCCAGTAAAAAGAAGAATCAATCTCAGAAATGCACTATTCACCAATCAGGTAATAGATTAATCCTTTTCACTCATCCTCTCCTGCTGACTTCCTTTACATCCTGTTCAGTCTTACATGTATTTAAATAAAATTCTACTCCCTTTGAATGTTACTGGTGGGCTTTTTTGCCCAAAGGTTAGCATCCCCTCTGAGTGTACTGCATGCCTATGTGCCAAATACAGAGGTAGTATCACAAACTGAAATAAAGTAACACAATTACAAACCATGTGCCATCTAATACTGAGCAGTCCATCCTTTGCTTTACTTTTCATTAACAATCTGTACTCTGCCATTTTAGAAAAAAAAACCCAAAAAACAAAGGATTTGGAGAAGAATAAAAACAAACAAACACCAAAAAAAAAAAAAAAATCCCAGAAAACCTCGCTCTAAGTTGGTGCCTAATATCAACTCCATAATCTGGAACTATTGGCCAGGTCATCCTGCCAGAATGTCCTGCCCTGTGTGGAAACCTGGAAAAGGGACTTGCTGTTGATCCACACATCAAAGTACAGAGCAGAGTGAAGCTGCTGTGAGGCACAGTGGGAAGTTTTTCTGAAGATCAGAGCCCAGCTGAGGTGGAAGCTCAGAGTGGGAGTCTGCAGTCGCCCAGCCTGCCTGCCGGGCAATCAGAGTCTGCCAATAAACCAACTCCCTGCCTGACTCATCCCTCCCTGCTCTCCATCCCCACCGCCTGCTTTGCACATACTTTGTATTCCCTGAATTGCCTCGCTGCTTGAGCTGCTCAGGCACAGAGTTAACAAAACTCAAACATGAGTTCATGCAGCTCTGTCTCTGTGAAGGGAAGGCAGGAGGAAGCAGAATGCAGAACGCACAGATAATGCTGTTGCCTTACCATGGGCCTTTCTCAAAGCTATTGATTTTCTGTCACAGCTTTTTACTGAAATCACAGCATGGCCTTCTGGCTGACTGAGATGCGTTTTTGTGTACACATGCTCCCTGATGTCTCTATATTATCACATTATCCTCACATGCCAATTCTCAGCATCCCTGTCACCACTAGAAGCTGACACACAGGTTTCCTTTATAAAAACATAAAGCTGCAATAAATTCCAGTCTAGCTTAAACTAAACCCATTGCTGCTGATTCTTATTCATGGTACCTTTTTCCCAACATCTAAATTCTCCCTCTCCTTGTTTGTCTCTCTGAGGGAAAATGCTGTTTACTGAGAAGCTGTGCTAAAGCTCTAATCAACACGTTGCACTGAGCAAAAAGCACACCAGCAAACTGGCCTGTTTTAAGCCTATTTTTAAATCATATTGCATTCAAGACGTGCTCCCTCTGTTGTGTAGGCCCACACAGTCACTTAGGGCTCACTGCTTCAACTGCTGGCTGTTTCCTAAGTCTTCCCTCCCTTCTGTCTTATTCTCTACCCATGGAGACAACAAAAGAGCTATTTCCACAATCAAGAGAGGTTCCTTGCTGAGTCAAAAGAATGAGCCCTAATTAGAGGAAAATACTCTCAGACACAGGTGTGCAAGTGACATCATAATTACAGTCAGAATAGATGGCCTGCAAATTGCCTGGCATTTGCAATTAGCAGTGCTCTCTAATGAAGAGCACTCTGTGTGCCATTACCACCTAATAATGCTTCATAGCTGCATGAACAAAGCTTTATTTCATCGAGAAAATGAGGATCAAATATTCACAGAAGTAATCTACCCTAGAGTGCAAAATCCTGGAGTCAGGGATGAAATTGTGGGTTATTTAAATATCAATCAAAATGAATTTGTTCTTAAACACTAGTTTACCACTGAGATGCAAGCCAAGCTAATGGGAGCTGCATCATAGAAATCTTTCTGGAACCCGGTGAGATGCATCTACATGTTCTGAGGGAATTGGCAGAGCACGTGGCTAAGCTACAATTCATCACATTTGAGAAGTCCTGGCAGTTCAGTGAAGTTCCCATTCACTGGAAAAGGGGAAATATAATCCCCATTTTTTAAAGGGGAAGAAAGAAAACCTGGAGAACTATAGGTTGGTCAGTCTCATCTTGGTGCCCAACGAGATCAGGCTAAGGCACATAGGGACATGACTGGTGACAGCCACCATGGCTTCACTGAGGGCAAGTGGTACCTGACAAATTTGATGGCAAACTGTGGCAGAGTTATAGTGTTAGTAGATAAGGGAAAAGCAACTGATGGCATCTACTTGGGCATGTGCAAAGCATTTGACACTGTCTTGTTTGATGTCTTTGTGTCTAAACCAGAAAGCCACTGCTGAGAAAAAAGGATTAAACCTGCAAGATTTGGTGAGCAGGGAATAGCTTCACTTGAAGTGACCTTGCAGCTGGGAATGCTAAGAATATGAGTAGAAAAACTAGTATTTGCTAGGATGAACTAAGCCTGAGAGATCCTGTGTCCCCACATGCCTGTGTCCCCACATGCCCACATGTCCCTCTGCCTCCTGGTGTTGCTGGCGAGGCAATGAAATAAATCTGTTCTTTGTATGGCAGCTGGAGCTTGGTGCTTGTCCTGGTTGCCTCAATGTGTTGATTCACACACATGTGGATTTGAAGTGTGGATAAGGAATTGGCTGGATGGTCACACTCAAAGAGCTGTGGTCAATGACTCAAAGTCCAAGAGGAGAGCTGTGATAAATCAATTCCTCAGGGACTGGCACTGGGACCAGCACTGATATCTTTGTTGGTGACACTAACAATGGGATCAGTCCACCCTCAGCAGGTTTGCTGATGGCCAAAGGGTGGGGTGTGGTGGATACACTGGAGGGGAGAGATGCCATCCAGAGGGACTTGGATAGGTTTCAGGTCTGGGTCTGTGTGAAACTCATGAAGACTGCTTATTCCTGAAGACAGAAAAGTTCTTCAGCAAGTTCCTCCTCTCCCTAACTCAGCTTGGACTCAATCTGAAGCTTAACTGATTCTATGATCTATGGCAGAGTGGACAAGAGATCCAGTTGCAGCAGCTAGTACAGGTTTCATCCCAGAATTTAAAAGTCACTTGGCAGAAAGTGTAAAGCACTTTTAGATTCTCCTGGTGCCAGAGAATCACCATTAATGCTGGTATTTAATATATCCAGGGTTAATAGAATTGAGGAAATTTCAGTGAAAGGATGTTAGTTATTTGCTCATTTCCAATTCAAATGTTATTCTGATGAGGTCAAGGCCTAATTGTACAAGGACACTAGGACCTACAGAATAATGATAAAAACATGCCCCCATTTCTTAAGAAAGAATGATAGCAACAATTAGCATTTGCATCACACTTAGTGTCAAAGTACCCCGGGCACTTTCCAAAGCACATCTCTGCCCCAGAGTGGTTATTCAGCAATCCTGGAGGCCAGCAGCACCACTGCATTCTGCACCTGCCCTTCCTCCTCCTTCACAGCAGCGCTGGCAGAGCCAGGTGGATCACACGGAGTGCTCAGCGTGCAATATTGCACCATTAATGGGGCAAGCAAATCCAGCAGGCTCTGAAAGCTCCTGGGGCCACCTGGCTTTCTCCAAGCCTCCTGCAGGACCGGCTGCCTGCCCCCTGTCCCTTTGGCAGTACTCAAATATCCCCATTGGAGCAACTCCAGTCAGCCAGGGCTGCAGACATAATCAGCTTTGCACAGCTCATTGTGAAAGAAGACAAAATATGACACAGATGGAGGAGAGAAAACCTGGCTTATCCATACTGATTTTGGTGGTTTTCTTACAATTCATGCCAATCCAAATCTTAGCCAAAATAGTTTTAAATAGTAATACAAAGTTAAAAGGAAAATGCAGTGTCTGGCCATACCAAGGGATTCGTTTTGTCAGGACAAAACCTCCTATAGATGACTTAATAACTTGGCAAAAGCACTGTAAATAAAGGCAACACTGGATCTGCCAATTCCCAGCTTGTCGAGCTCCTCCACAACCAACAAACCACAGAAGTAATTACAGACAGTTAAAATGCAAAGAGCAGGAGGCCATTTCCTAAAAGGCACAATTACTGTCCCCCTAGAGGCTGGGTTCAAGTCTACACCCTGAATTAATTTCCATTCATTTCCATCTGAAATTCGTTTGGCTTTCCCAAGACGTAAGTTTGAGATGTTTCCAATTTATCTGAGACTTCATCATGAAGGAACTTGCAGTACACACTTCAGTGACATATTTAAGTCCCTCATTCCCATGACATTTGGCAAGAGTTAGCTTTCTATGAGGCAGGCTTCTAAACAGCCTAAAATAAAGATCTTGTTTTCAGCATCTTAATTTAGAGTTTTCAGTATCACTGAGTATTGCTTTGTCTCAAAAAATGAACTATTTATTTGCAGGGACATGCTGAAATCTGATGTATCTGTTGGCTGCAGGGCCTAAAGATGCTCCTATGAAAATCTAATCTTGTTTGCTGTATAAAAATGATACGAATTTCACCACAAGTGCGTGCATTCCTCAGAACATTTCTTGGTGTTTTGAATAGAAACACACATACACATTCGGCACAGAAACAAGTTTGAATCCAGCTGCACAAATGTTGTAAGAACAACAGAGGGAAACAAATTAAATGCTACAGCCCTTTCACATTGTCCATGCAGTGGAAGAAGTGTTGAGCACATGGGAATGCTCTTGTTCTCAGAAGAGAACAAGAAGATAATAATCCAAAAATTATCAAAAAAATTCAACACACACCATTTAACTTTAGACATTCTCAGTTTGATACCTCCATGTACATTTACTGAAAGGAGAGGCAGGTTCCTGGAATGGATTCTCTGTATCACCCTCCAGAAGTCTCATTTTCCTTCAGGGTACCCAGGTTCTTTAGAACTATTCTAAGAATACCCTTTATTGTTTCATTTTCTGGTTCGTAGGCAGAATATTTATCGCTCTTCCACAGCAGGTAATTTATTCAGAGGCATTTTCCAAGTCAGAGGAGCTACTCCCAGCCCCAGCTGAGCTTCTTGGTAAATTTGCCCTGTGCAGAACAGCAAACACAGAGAGGACAAAGCAGAAGAGCTTCAGCTGCACAAGTAAAGCACACTCTGGCGATACAAAAACTCCTCAGCCCCCCTAGAACAAAAGGAGTTTAAATTTGGGGGGAGGGAGTCTTTTATAAATCAGGAAACAGATAGTTCCTGTGTATACTGTACTTTCATCTGCATTTTTCCCAAGGCCACAGAGGACCCGAGACTGATGCTGATTTGGAGAAATCCAGACCATTCCTGCCTCTACTCAACAGGAACAGTGCTGAACAGGGAGCAACCACAGCCATGCTGTTTCCACCTCCACACAGGGATGCCCACAGGACACACCAACTGCAGATCTTTATGGATTATCTGCAGAAATAACCAGGCTGTTTTCAGAAATCACTGGGAATCCCACTGCCAGAGGTACAGACCTTCACACCTAACCTCTTTGGGGCCAGACAACACCACAGATCACAACCAAGGTCAGCAATGCTTTGGTATTTCCCCATTTCCCACACAAGTAACCAAAGTTCCTATAAGACTTGTTCTTTCCCGACGTTCTCACAACACAAACAGAAATCAAAAATTTCCCACTGTTGTTTAAGTCCTCCTGGTTAAATCCTGCCAGAGTATACTGTACACTTCACTAAAAGGCCCCACTAAAGCAGAGTGATTTCTGTCAAATGAGCATATGACAGTTTCTTTCTTCCCTTTATGCTTCCTTACCACAGACACACCAAGCACCTGTTCGAGCAACTTGTGCTTTGCAGAACAATTACAAAGGGCATTACTGGAAAAAGCAGTTTTCATTATTCACAAAAGCCTATACAAGTTACCAGGCCAATATTTCAGCCATTCAGTGTTGTTTTCTGCCAGGAATATGCAAGTTAATGTGACCTTTTACAACATCTACCCTTAAGATGCCTCCAAGCTATGAAGTATTACAAAATTTGAAATCTGCTGAGGCAGATGAAGCATTTCCTATTAGAATGACCTGAAAAATAGAGGGCATTCCCTCAAAATTCTCATTTAGTGGGTTTTGGGGTTTTTTCCCTGCTCTGCTGATTTGCAGACCCTTAAGCATTTCCCTTTTGATCCCCCAATATCAGCGTAATAATAATAATATTCTTGCCTTTTTTAATTACCTTTCTCAGATCTCTCAGCAGCAGCTAATAGACCAACAAGGATCCATAGAGAATAATGTGAAAATGATGAGTTAATAACTTCATAAGGACAGGCCTTTAAGTGATTGTCCTTCAAAGAAGGATACACTTTGATAACAGTGTATATATCATATAGAATATTCCTATTCTTCTATCTTGTATAACAGAAATAACAGCTGCAACCTTCGCAATCCTTTGACACTACATTTGTTTACAGTGTCACAAACCTGCCCAGAGTGCACTGGGGCAGGCAGGGTCAGCAGAAGGGTGAATCCCAGGCTCAGGAATACACCCAACTGCAGTATGCAAAACAGACTTGATAGTAATGCTTATTTTTATGTGGCTCCCTCCGTGAGGAGGGTTACAAAATGCTCCATGCAGAGCCAATCATTCACACTTCAAGCAACCAGGGAGGGAGCTGAGGGAAACCTCATTTCAAAAGTAAAGTAATATAGATTTTAGTACTGGAAGTTTTAATGGTAATGCACACTAGAGAGAAATAGCACTTAGAAATATGCACTAATGATACTGTCTTTTCAATAGAGACATCAGAGCAATGATTTCTATGGTGCTTTTGATCCTGGACTCTGAAGGTGAAATTTTCTGTTCAGGAGCTGATGCACAAGTTTTTATGAGGCTCTCATTTACCTTAGCTTGAAACTTTCAGTGGCACACATACTTTGGCTAGACACTGTGTAGAGGTAAATTAGAGGAACACAAAGTCTATTAGAAAACAATAAACTTCGAAACCAACAATTTCACTCAGGAGATTTTTATCTGAACTCAGATGACTCACAACTATTCTCCAGCCCCAAGGAACACTCACCTGGAATGTCATGTGAAGGATGCTGCAGATATACAACTCTGGTTTGCAAGATCAAGCCAAGGCAATAGATTTGGTCAATAGGTAAAATCCAGGGGAGCTTTCTCTACAGCACTGGAACACTGACCTTTGGGAAAGGAAAGGGGGGGAAAAAATTCAAGACCACTTACTAAGTTTGTGCAGAGAAACAGATTCTCAGGTGTTAGTCCTCAGCATCAGGTGCCCAATTCGCAAGGCAACAGCTTGGTTGTAACTTTTCCATCTCAGCAATCAGGGAAAGCAGTGTCAGTCGTTGTTAGTCTTAGTCCTCCTTGTGAAAGATGAATCTTTTAAAAACCTGCTCATTGTTGACCAAACAAATACACCATGTAATTTTGGCTATAAGCTGCAACTAAAATGTGTGTTTAAATTATACACAGAACAAATTCAAATGCCATCCATTCTCCAAAGGGTGTTCAAAAACGTATTTAACGATTTCTGTGAGCAATTTGCAAAGTGAAAACATCCAAACTTGTTTCAAAAGTACTTTGCCTCAGGCAGCAGCTCTATCTCTACATTAGGTTTTCATACACAGAGCGAGAGCAGATGGCCACTGCAAGCAGACAGTTTTCAACATGGTTCTTTCAGCCTCTCAGTCATGGGTTTATCTGAGCAGCCTGTGCCCTGTTAAAAGAAATGTCTTGAAGCCCAAAGATCAGGATTGCTTAACCATTCACACAAAATATGAAGAAGAAATGCAGACACTATAGGAGTTCATTAAATGATGCTGTTAATTGGCAAGTTATCTGTCAACCTGACCCCAGGCTCCCAATGGCTTCGCTGGCTATTCACACACCTGAAAAAACCTGCTTTCAGAGTCCTTCTGTGAAAACCTGAGCAACATTGGCTCTAGGATGCACATCATGTTGGCTAAAATTATTGGTTTTGTTTTTTAACTTTTTCAATTGTCTAAATTCTGACTTCCCAAGATAATTTTTCTTTGCAAGTTTAACTTGGTATGATGTAGATGGAAATAGTGCAGAATGTTTCCAGCTGCCTGGCTCTGAAAGAACAGAAAATATGTAATCTTGGAGGTGTGAAAAGAGAGAAAAAGAACTGCTTTGTTGTAACGCACTACTCATTGTTCAAAAGGCTGTGTGACACCTCCAAGTTTTGACAACACAGCTGCATTTATATCGACTTGTGATGAGAGTTCCCATCAGCTCAAACCTGGCACTTTGCCTGGCTGGCAATCCATTACTTGCTGTAATGTAGGAGCACTTTTTAAATCATAGCAGCTCCTCTTTACTGTTCTCTCTCCCCTCTACCCTGAGCATTCCAGGAGCTGACATGCCTAACTGGAGATGCCACCACTGAGCTCTGGGGCTGTGTTCCCCAGCTGTTCCCAGCAAAGGAACAGCCTGTTTATTCCAAACAGGGGCCTGGGAGAGATGCTCCAAATCACACTCTGAGGCTGCCTCTCTCCCTATCCACTACAGACATAGCCAAGATATATAAAATGAGTAATGAAGGGGGAAAACATAAAGCAGGGCTCTGTTCAAGAATTAATGTGCTCATTTTAACTCAACAAGCTCAATCTTCCCTGTTTACAGTCTAAATTATCTCCTTCAACACTGAAACAATAGAGGGAGAACACTTCCACTGCTTCCCCCATGGTAAGCAGGCAGGTGCATGCTGCTTGTTGGAGGAAAAAAATGAGCCTCCTAATAGGATAATATAGTTTGGATTATATTAGTTACAAAAAAATTGAGATGAGAAAGCTGCAAGGGCATAATCATCATGAAACATAGGGCTGATTACTGCAAAGTGCTGAGCTCCAGACAAAGTCTTTAGGTGTTACATATGCACTATAATATGATCACTTCTGTCTTTCTACAAATTATGGGCAAAAGGTAGATTTTCGTACAGCTATACATCCAAGTTTCCTTCACTAAGTATTCTTATATATAAATTTTTAAAATGTGCAGCTCATAATAGCACCCATTTAAACCTCTGTGAGTGCACAGAACAACAGCACAATTATTTATAATCCGTACATAGAATGCAGAAACTGTATAGCAGAAACTCAATGAACCTGTACTGCTGTGCATTCATACAGAGGAACAATATCACAGAGACATTTCTTGAATGAGGATCAATTCTCTTGACCAATGTAATGGAAGGAAAATTAGGGCTAATGAGAAGATCAATCAAAGAAAATTCAAAGACTTCCAGATATTACTCCAAATGGAGATCAGAGGAAAAGTGCTTTTACATCACTGGGATTTTCCAGAGTGTCTGAGGGACCTGAACACTTTACAGTTCCACAGGCCCTGTTCTGAATGTGGGCAGAGAAAGCATCACACAGCTGCACCTACCCATGGGCTGGGCAGCCTGAACTGTTATCCTATAGTGAAAATAAAGGTACTGCAGAAAAGGAACAAGATAAAAACTTGGCAACCAGGAGCTTTCTTAAAAAACCTTTGCACCTGTGCCAAGGGAACGTCTCTGCTGATGTCATCCCAGACAGGAGCTCAGAGCAAACAGGAGGAAGGGCAAAAGACAGAGGCTCTAGCAGAAAGTCCATCAATGATACTTTAAGTGACTTGAACTGTGAGCCAAGAAATGAATAAATTATGGCGTCAAATTCTGCACTCATATAAGTGACAGGGTGCTAATTTAAAATTTATTTTTATGTTGGGGGAACTCATTACCTACAGAAATGTTTATGCGCTCTCTAAAAAAATTTCACTTTCTTCTTCTTAACTTACTGTTATTGGCATTCCTATTGACAGGAAGAAATACAGAACCACACAAAACTGCCCAAATCACAACATAACACTTCAACGTGTCCATCAGCTAATGCTAATCTATAATTGAACACCATGTAGGTACTCAGGAAATCCATTAATCTATATAGATTGTTCCTTCAGGATGAGTGCTTCAGGTTACTTTACATAAGGAAAGGCATCCAAGGTCTAGGACACAGTTTAAAAACCCACAGATCGACAGAAAGACTTACTAGGCATTTCAGGAGACATCTGACAACTAGGATGCTCAATAACTTCAAAAAGAATATGCTCACTGAAGATGTATACCACAGAAAATGCCTGCAAAGACATAAAAGGACTTAATTGACTTTGAAAATCAGTTAAAACTTGTCCAAAATTGTGATGCCAAGGTTTACCCCTAGCCATTTCTTTCCTTTACACACATGGCCCTTCTGTTTCACTGAGAAACAAATTTGGCAAAGAAGGCAAATACACTAATACTTTAACAGTTTTTAATGCTATTTGCTATTGTCTCTATTACCAAATCAAAGGTGTGAGGTAATAAAATTGAGACAAACCTCATGAAAATCACTGATATTTTTTAAAAAGGAAGTCTTAAATCTCTCCCTCTAGAGAGGCATTTCTTGAGAGACATTACTTCCTCTAGTCAAAATGCTTTGCTATAAAGACTTGCAACTCCCATCTACTTGTGAAACAAAATTCTAAGCACACCCTGATAATAAGCAAAATATCAGAATGGGTTCAGTGCTGTGTTCAGATGACAAGCACAGGGGAACAGAACACCACCGACACCATGCAGGACAGACAGAAATGCTCTGCAACATAATAGAAGTCCTTATATTTACTGAAAAACACATTTCTTTGCAGTAATATGCTGTAAGCCAATTGTTCTCTTTCTCAAAGACTCCTAATTTCAGAAGAATAAGTTTCCTCCAGTGGCCCCAGTTGTTCATATGGATTTTCACACATGCAGTTCTCTATTCTGTGAGAAGTTGGAGATGAAAACTCTTTTGAAATCTTCTCACTTTCAGAAGAGACTGGCCGATGAGAGCATGAGGCTGGCAATATAGAGAATGAAAAAAAGCCTTTGAGAGTCATGTCCATGCGTGACAGCAACCCAGCAGGAATTTTATTAATGGCAACTTGCAGGTTATTGCTGTGCAGCTGAGCACTGAGTGCTCCAGTGTGCACACACATGGTAACTGAGAAGAGCCTTCCCTGCTCCATCAGCCAGTGCTGTCTCAGAATTGAGAGTTGCTCGCTCTGATGGATGGTTCAGGCTCATTAAGATAAGCACATCAGGTGGCCAACAGCACCCGGAGGTCATCTGAGCAACTATCCCAGGTAAAACATCTCCTGTCATTAAAAAGAACAGGAGCAATTGAGCTTCTGCTGCTTCTCTTGGATAAAGACTTCAAGAAAGTTTAATGAAAGCAGTTTCCCACTGTAGGCAAAGAAGTGACACCAAATCACTACCTGGCTCATGGATCTGCTGAAAACCTGGGGATGAGGACAGAGCTTATTTTCCTTATTAGCAGAAATAAGGCAAGTTGGAAAGGTGTATGCCTTAACAGGGAATCATGTTTAGGTTGCTTTGAGGACAGGCTCCATCAGAGCACTCAGAATTTGCATTCTGAGCTAAATTATTAGACAAATTGGGAAACCAAATTATTAGACAGCTCTGGAAATAAAAATTGCTGTGCTTTACCCTAAAAAATTAAAATACCACACTGTCTGCAGGACAAAGCTGAAGCAAATCTCTTACCTTCCTTAAAACTCCTTTTCAGCATTTTAAGATTTTAGAAATTAGCTGCTTATCTCCAGCTTTATCTAAAGGAGACATGACATTTCATTATTAGATTTATTAATATTCTGATATGTCTAACTAGCAGGAGATCTCTAGAATATATCTTTTATAATAGGAAAGTTAGTGTGCATCTGCTCCCTGTTCCTCTTCTGCTCTGCAGTGTTTTCACTAACAGGCTAGAACTGAATTTGATTTCTTGCTTCCTCTGGTCTCCTTGGGACTCAGAGAGCCAAAGTCACCACTGAAATCTTGGCAGAGGCCAAGCTTTAATTCACCAGTAATGCAATCTGTTAGAATTACAGATAAACTGCTTAAGTGCTGGATACATCTATGCAAGTTGCATAGAAGAACTTGTCATTGATTTATCCTTTGCCAAACAGTTTAGCATTCTGGAATCAAACAGACTTTTTGAAAGCTGCTCTCATTCCATTCAGCAGCACAGCACCTATGAGTGAGAATATGCTACTTCTACAGGCATTCTTCCTTACCCTGAAAGGGAAAGGAATACAGATTATTGCTATGGTATGGAGAACTTTTACTATTTAGTCTTACTTGATTTCTTGACCTCACAAAAGCATTCATTCATTGATTTTTTTAAAGTCAAAGCCATTGATGACAGGAGATAGCTCTTTACTGTAAAGTGCTGCCTGCCACCTACCAAAGGCACTGCGCCAAATTAAAACATGATTAGACTCTCTAGGGTGACCTTGTGAAAAAGCAGGGATGTGTTTACTTTCTCTGCCTTCCAAATCAACCTTGCTCAATTTAGAAGTAAAGATGCTTTTCCTAATTGTCAGCCTTGAAAACTCTTCAAATTTTCTGAGACTCTGAGTCTGTGAAGTCTTAGCAACAGTAAAGAAAAGGAAATAGTTAATGATTCTCAATGAAGAGCACAAATAGTTAACAATCCTGGCAGTTCCTGCAAGCAGACTCCGGCTGACTCATCCACAGCTGGGCTGAATCTGCAAGGCTGACAAATAAAAAAGCAACAAATGTTTGGTTTTTTTCACCAGAACGTTAAGTCATAATTTACAACACAGAGACCCTTCAGAGCTGCTCTGCAAGAAAGTGCCTTATCTGCCCCTCAATGTCATACAGCAGTTGGCCACAGGTTTTCTCTGCCTTTTTTCTGAAACAACACACGTTATGGGAGAAATAAGTTAGCATGGGCAGCAACTCAATAACTCCCTGGGATGGGGGGCTGATTGGTTTTATTTTAATGCATTATCCCAAGCAGTTGGCTTCTGCCAATGGATTTAACTCCTTGTACTTTAGGAAAATCTGAAATTCCCTTCGAGAGCAAAGGACTAACCTGTAGTCCCAGCAGGCTTACCAAGGATTACCTGGACTCAGTGTTCACCCACCTGAGAAGCCAGAGCTACAGGAACAGGGCACTGGGTCACCAGTTAATCCTCTTCTGAGACAGGAGCAGAGGAAGTTTCAAACCTGCTTTTCTGCCACTGAAGCTCAGCGCTTTGGCCATCACAAAACTGACCCTAAGAGAACTTGGCTGAAACTGCTGAGCTGGAAGCACAGCATTGATTGGATTGCACTCCCAAACCCTGTCAGCAACCACAAGCAGCACTTGCTGGACAACTTGCAGCACTTGACTCAGCACTTACTGGACAATGGTAGCAGCCACTGTCCAGAATAAAACATACCCAAATTACAGCCATTGTCTATCACGGTCCGCCTTCTCCACCCCGCACTGACTCGCCCAGCTAGCTCCTGAAGGCGAGACCAGTGCCGAGAGTGGCCCACTTCCAGGATTCTGGGGAACCCGGAATGTGGGTAGGGCTCTGAACCCTCACGGCCGTACACGCGTCCGGGGAGGAGCAAAGGATCGAGACAGAGTCCTTCTGAGGTTCCGGGGAAGCGGGATTTATTGAGGGAGGGAGGACAACCCGGATCGTGGGAAGGGAACCGCAGAAGGCACTTTGAAGGGGTCTACACAGGCTTAAGTACGGGGGAGGAGCGAGGGGAAGGCACAGAACTCTGGCCAATAATGGTTAATGGTGGAGGTACAGAAGGTGGGGAAAGGGGTACATTGAACCAATAAGGTAAACCGAGGGTGGGGATACATACAATATAACCAATCATGGATACAAGAGGGAATGCTTGACATAGAAACTTCTGGAAGAAAGGGAGGGGCTACAAAGGATTGACATCCAGTGGGGCAGGGTTTAGGGTGAGGGACAGGGAAGGTTCCAGATAAAGGGGAGGGGTTTAGGATGACTGACTAGGACCAGGGTGGGAAAGGGAAAAACCATTGTGTATTTAACTTAGGGGAAAGAAACTGGGATGAACCATCAACACAGAAGAAAAATTAACATTAAACAACACAACATCTCCCCCTTTCTTTTTAAACAGAAGTATCAGTTTCAAAGTCCTCGCCAGAGGTGAGCCCATCCTTCTCTTCCTTAACTGCTTCCATGTCTTCACCAGTTGGGGGATCTTCAAGATTCCAATCCAGGATAGGCCCCACCTCCCCGCGGTTAACTTGGGGTGATGGGGAGATGCTGCGGACAACTAAGGCCTTAGTAACGGGGATAGCAATACAAACGAGAATAATAACAAGGACAATAGAAATAACAGTTTTGACAACTGAAGTCAGCCAACCCGAAAGTCCCCAGCCTTTAAAGATGTTTCTGAGCCAGTCTTCGGATTCCTCCTTGATGTTCGTGACAAGGCCTTGTATTTGCTGTATCTTGGAGTGGACACTGTTGCTCCGAGATGACAGGTTGAGACAGCAGAGGCCTTCGAAGTCCTCGCAGCCGTGGCCATGTAGAAGCAACAGGAAATCTATTGCTGCCCGATTTTGTAGGGTCGCCTGCCTGGTAATTTCCTCATCTGCTAGGAGGTCGCTTAAGGCTGCTGAAGTAAGATTTGCCTGTTTCGCTACCCAGCACTCTAGGTGGCCCAATTCACCTAGGGCTTTAGCCGCTGCCACCCACGGTAAAAAGATGGAGACAGCAACTCTTTTGGACTATCTTGTCCATGACACCACTTACCTACTTTAGACCCATGTCTCTCCTTGCAGCAGGACACAAGCTTCCCTTTGCATTTAGAGAGAGACACTAGAAAAGTCTGCTGCTGAGTGGAAATTAAAACTGTACTAGCCATTAAGCTGGGAAAAAGAAGATGTTAATTCCAGGAGATAAATATGGCAATGATTATTTTGCCACCTTCTACAGGAGACTCGTTCAGATATTCTTGTCAAGGTGCGTGTTTCTTGTTCACACACAAATTCTTCCACCTTCAAATACAACTCCTGCCTGATCCCAAACTGGTGCTTGCATCAGGAGCCTAAGCCGAATTTGAAGACTGGTCATCTTTAGCCCAGCCTTCTCAAGAGGGAACTCTACGTTTCCCTGTGTTGCATAGGTGGAAAACCTTCCAAGAAATCTACTCTTGTTTTTTGCGAATGTCCAAAATGAATGGTCACATGGAATGTACCATATGGAGCAAAATAAGATATGCCAGCTCTGTTTTCTCATTTTGATATCTAGAAGGTTCACACAAATCTTCTTGTGTGTTTGTTTTAATGTAACTCACAATCTGAACGATTGTTGAGAAGGCAACCAATATGAACTCAATATGGCATTAGTGATTACTTTCACATGGCATTCCTTTGAGCCCAGGTGCAAGTCACAAGCAGATGTGGACATTCATTTTCTCTTTATTTTCAGGCAAGCAGGCCTATCTGCCCAACCTTATTCACCACCCCTGGCAAGTATTCCTGCTGCCTTGGATTTACAATGCCAAAAGGTAGCTTCTATGAAGAGGCTAACATCCCTCCAGATAAAGGAAAGAAAAGAGTTCTCCTGGAGGGTAGTTCAGAGCAGGACCTGTAACCAGGCACTCAGAGTATCACTTCTGATAAAGCTCTTTATGCCCACTGAGGAGCCAGGGAGAGGAAAAAGGCTGGCTTCTTAGAATATGTCCCTTAAATCAAGCTATTTCAGTATCTTCTTATGAAACACTCTGGGGGTTGAATCTTTTCCTGATTTTTTATACTTGAATTAAATCAAATCCAGTCTATTTGCATGAAAAACCTATTTGAAAATAACTAGCTAGAAGTGCCAAATTGCCAGCCCAATTTGAAGGTGGAGCATTTTTTAATGAGCACTATGGAACTCTCATGAGCAGAAGCAATGAGAAGGGTACACTTGCAGTACCCTTCACAATGCCTGGCACATAAAGACCCCCAGAAGATGAGAAGGATTCATTTCAACATGCTTTGATATGGTACAATCTTTACTAAAAATGCCAAATAGCTTTAAATATGTATCAACTTGTACTGTCCTTTATTAGGAACTCATAGAAAATATTTTGATTCATTTCCCATAAATTTTCAACTGATAATTAGCTTTACAGAGACTACAATGTAATATCTAATATGTAATGCAACTTCTATTTCCACCCTGAAATGTATCAGAGAAATGAGGAACTTAATGGCAGAAACTTCTTGTGACTCATGATAGGTTTATGAGTTGTCAGAGTGAAGAATAAATGCAGTAACTTAACGGGGAAATATAACAGCCATTGTGTACATGTCATAGCTCAGGTGCAGTTTCAGAGCTGAGAATACCCTTATCCTTCAAAAGCAATTAAATATATGCTTAGCTTTAAGTAATCTCACAGGAATCCACAACATCTAAAAAGTAAGCAGTAATGATGAACAAAATTGTTATTGCTCTCTCTGAAGGAATATTTATATAACAGTGTCCTAACTGAGGCAAAAGAAGAATTTCAATCTCACTGTTGAAACTATTTGCCTCAACTCTGAACTATTATTTTAAATGTATGTGTACAGATCTCCATGAAGGAGAATAAAAGATGCCTTGTCTTCATTCTGGAACCCATTTGCTCATATGTTGAAACCAGTTTCTGGAAAGGGAAGCAAGGATTACAAGAGCCCTCTGAATGGCCACAAAATGAGTGGTGAAAGTATTTTGCAAGTATCTTCCTTAAGTATTTGAGAAATTCTGATTCTAAGTCACCTTAAAATCCACTCACTGATGCCCTTGGCTTTTTCTTATCTATCAGCTCTTCTGGGAAACAGCTACTTTGTCAGCACAAGATTCTGTTCAGCTGTGGTTTGAACAGCCACTGCCTTTTCCCACAGTCAAGTAAAGCACCAAGCAACTCTTGCTTTGCTAGGAGAGAGACAATTACTGGAAGAAGTACTAGGGAGACGGTATGTGGATATCTTATTTAAATAGTGGCTGAGGGAAGAGCCCCATAATGGATGAGGTGATCAGTGGACTAGCTTCCCTAATAACTCAATAAACCCGAACAACTCATTAATTTCTTTTTCCTCATAGGGCTCAGAAAACTGTGCAGAACTCTGTCTTTCAGTTGCTTAGAGAATGAGCCACTGCAAGGGTGTATAAAGGGTGCAAAATTTGCCTTTCTCTCAGGTGTTTTCTGATCACAGGAAGTGTAGAGAACACTAGGATCACGGAGAGGTTTCTAGTCTCCTTATAGGAGGTGATTACATCCAGCATTTTGCATGCACTGAACAGGCCACTCACACAGGGCTGAGGCTGGGTGAGAACACGAATCCAAGAGCATTCTCCTGTCTGCTGCTTGGGCACAGCAGAGGCCAGGCTGTGGCACAGTGTCCACTTGGACAGCACAGTCAGATGCTACCACAAGGCTCAATCATAGCAGGTTCTGAACTCTTGCTGCTGTCCCCATCTGTCCAGGCAACCCAAAACTCCCCTTTGAACAAAAAGGAACACCTGTCTGATAACTGCTTAAGATTTTTACTTCCTAAGAATCACCCATACTGCAAACAAAAAAAAAGACACAGGACAACCATCTTAATGACCCTCACATGTTCCAGACCTGTTGTTTCACTCCCACTTCAGCAGCATACATCTTGGGGTCTTCCCCCTCTCCTTTTTATCATATTTTAAAATGTATCAAATCTGTTAATTAGTGTCAAAGAAACAATGCAAACCAGCTGAAAGCAGCTTTCTGCCGCTGATCACTGACAAGCTAATATGCCTGACATTTCCTTCAGCACACTATTCCTCTGATTAATGCAGCTGCACAATTACTATTTTTTTGAAAATTTGTGTAATACTCTCCCATGACAGGAATTGATTTACAAATGTGAGACAAAGATGAAGAAGAGGTGGACTTTCAATATGGGTAAAAAACTTATAATGAGGTTCACAGTCACAGGGAGGCTGTTATACTGAATCTTGGGCAGTTTATTAGAGACTTAGGTAAGAGGAAGAATCTCTTAAAAGGCAGAGAGGGGTCAGCAGCACTTTCCTGTGATGGGAGCTTGTTGCTAAAACTTCTTAGAGGAGAGCTCTCTTATGTGAGACTGCAAACACTTCTTCAAAAGACTTGCACAGAAATAAAAACCTTCTTCAGTATTTCAATCTCAATTATTGGAAATAAGTAGTCATTTTTTGTTTATCTTGTTGTTCTTTGCCAAATCAAGCTGCCTTCAGCTGTCTACCCCAAAGCTCAATGGCTGCTCCAGCATTTTTGAGCAGAACAGATTCTCTTGTCTTCAGGCTTACATGCATGAAATGCAACAGTGACTTTTATATTCAATGTGAACTTTGTATTTTCTAGTTCTGACTGAATTTGCCATGTGAAACACTCAACCTGAGAGGTTCAGTCTGGATTTTTACACTCAGCTTTTCCTTGGCAGAAAGCCACCACCCTCTCTGCTTGTAAACATGATCCCTCGTCCAAGATCATCAGTGGAGCTAGTGGACAAAAAAGTGGAACATTTGGCTGGATGTTGTTTCCAAAGAAGAGTCATGGTAAAATCAGTACCCTCTGATGACTCTGCTTGGGGTTCTTGAAGCAAATAGCACACATGACCTTACAGTATGTTTGTGCCCACCTATCCTTTCTTCTCATGCCTTCCTCTCCTCCAAAACTTTTTGTTACCAAATTAGAAATCGAAAAAGGCAGCCACATAGAAGAGAGTTTTCTTGGCTGTAAATTTTTAGCTGATTTTTTTTGTCTTCACTACATACTAAAGAAATGAAAGCTATAAAAACAGCTCACTCTTTAACACACAGAAATTCCAATCTCCACCAAGGATGAAGCGTTGTAGCAGATTTGGGAAGACTGAAACCCTTCAGCAGACTCCTTGTTGGATAAGCTGTCTGAGAGAGGCTGTGCTGTGTCCAACAGGGAGAATGGCTAAGCAACATTCCACAAAATTCCACATCTACAGATAGGATATTCTCTTGAGAGAGACAGATTCAAATCTCTTTTCACTGCAGTTCTACAAAAAAGCTCACAGCTCTCCCCTGTCCACATCAGATGCCCTTGCCACCAGGCTTCTAGCTGCTCCTTGCTACAGCATGCGACATTTTCCCTGGCTTCTGGAGATGCAGAGTTTCCTGGACACTAATGAATTTCCATGAAAGGTTTCAGTTTCAGTGAATCAGCTTTTCCTAATGAAAAATGACACTGACAGAAATGTCTCTGCCAGCTCTCTCACATTGTATAACTTTCAGAAACTCAATTCACCTCTGTGTTTCTCCATCTTGAAACAAGGCAATAACACCAATCTCTTTTTTATAACCTTCTTTGAGATGTATGGACAAAAGCACTGTGTAAGAGCAAAGGATCATTATTATTTATTATTCTAAGCATCACTGAGATAATAAGGTAAAAGTAAAACATTATGGTACTCACTGAGGTAACAAAATAAAGCCATTCCTCTGGCAACACTTTTTAAATGTTACAGCTCAGACTTTCTTTTTTTTTTTATTTTCTTTTGGTAGCTGTCTAAAGGATTGATATAATTCTCCAACATCAAAACTGAAAAAAAAGTTTCCCATCTCTTAAAGTAAGGAGGCAAACAAACAGAAAAAAAAACCCTAGAAGTATACAAACAGCTTCTGATGGTTTTGTCTCAAAGAAAGATTTTTTTTTGTTGCCAGCATTTTTTTCAGCACACAAAGAAACAGTCCTGAAAAACATCTCCATATTGCAAGAGCCATATCCAGAATTTTATGCTTCAGGGAAAAAACACTGATATCTCAGAATACAACTTAAATTCTTTTATTGTGTATTCTTTTATTATTATAAAAGCAAATTGAGCACTCAGTATCCTTCCACTCATATCATCAGCAAAAAATCCATGCAGAGCAATGTTTATGGAATAAATCTCGGTATCAACAAAATATCCATGTATTTAAAAGCCATTCAGCAGAAATTACCACCCAAAATTATTTCTTGCCACATTTCAGTGAGAATATAAAATATTCATACAAGACACAGAAATGTTCAAGACATGCAAAAATCCATTCTCTTCTGCAGAGAGCTTTGGAAGTACAAAAATGTAACCCAGGTTGGTAGAGGACACTTCCTCAACACCAGTTCAAGCTCAACTCCCATCCTAGACAATCTGGCTATAGGAACAAACTGGGACCTCTGGAAGAAAGGCAGCAGGAAGAGCCATGAGAGTGTGGCGATATCAAAATAGATCAACCAGTTAAGACTGATGTTGAGTGCAGACAAGCCCATTAGCTTGAGATACCCAAGAAAGCACAAAGACACCATCAGATCTCCAGAGAAAAGGCCTCCTTTGGTTATTACAATCTGGACCTCCTCTGGAACAGAGCAGGCACACCACCTTACATCAGTACTTCATGTCCAATTCCTTGCTCTTTCACTGTCATCAGGCCTTAAGCATATGAACTCTCTCTCATTCTAAAACCTCCGCATGCAGGTGCCAAAAAAGCCCCAAAGTCCTTGCAAAAAAGAATGGGTAGCTGTATATATCACAATACGTTTTGTAAGGGCAAAAGCCTACTGTCAACATAAACATAGAAAAGAAGGAAAAAATAGTTTATATTCACTGACATTCACAGGCTGCTGCAGCAGGTTCTGTCCTGATCTTCCTCCTGCCCACAGTTCCACTCTTTCAATTATCCAGGTACCAAAGTATAAAAACCCTTCTATAATCAAGGAAACTACAAAAAAAATATATCTCCTTTGATACCTACATCTTATTTCCCTATATCTTCCATTTCCAGAGTATTTTTCAATCAAGAGGCAATAGCATGACCATAAAAATTATTACAGGCTCTTAAAAGACCTTCTTGGCTTTGGAAAGAGACTTTAAAATGTTAAATAATTTCTGTCAGCCTTCAAGTCATTAAAAACCTCTGGAAAAGATTCAAACTCTGTGCCTGGGAGAATTATTTCTGTCATTGAAAGAACAGCAAAACAAGTTCTTTAATAGACATGGACTCTTGGGAGATTAAACAATCAGCTATCTTGTCAACTCAGAACATACACTTGGGCTGGTTTTTTCTGTATTTGTTGGTTTCAAGATGAAAACTTATTTCATAAAATACAATTAGAGCATTTTGCATAGAAAGTTCCAGATCCCTAAAGATAAAAAGTGTAGAAGTGGTGAGTCTTCACACAGAGATTAATCCATAGAGAGGAGAAATGGAAGGTAGCTTTCCTGCCAACCATAATGAGTTTCATATGACCTCCAAACTGAATGCATCTACTTGTGAGATGCTGTGAGTTATTTTCATACCTCAGGCACAGAGCAGTTCACTTAAAGTGACTTTTCTGATCTACCTGGCACAGTTAAGTGGATGCTGTGCAAAAAGCCATGGATGGAAGGAAAGGTGTCTAAATGCAATGACCCTCCCAGCAGAAGACATCAAGCACAGAGACAAAATAGGACTCTGATGAGCAGCAGTCTTAGGATGGCATTATTGGGGCATCTCTCTGGTCTTTCAATACCCGCAGGTACTTTGCTGAATTTATTTGTCAGAAAAGTACCTGGGTTTCCATCTCTCAAGCACAACTCCTCGCTTTTCTCCAGAGCACCAGTCTGTTTCATCACTTCCATTCCAGTCTGGGCAGACATAAATTATGAACAAAACCTGAACTTTTACAATGTTTAGCAACAACTCATGGTCAACTCCAACCATTTTAGGCCTGGAGACATTATTTTCTTCTTTATTTTGCTTGAATTTTGTTGTGATGTTTGATTTGGGTTTTTGTTGGGCTTTCTGGGGTTGCGGTTTTTTGTTGTTTGTTTAAAATCTTGTTTAAGTTGGTTTATACAGCCTAAACAAATCACAAACCTAAATTTGACTTTTCTAGATGTATTTCTAATAAATATTCTCACTTTCTTTGGTAATTTACTGCAGCCTCAGTCTCTAATCGTGTATGCATTCATAAATAGTTTCCATTGGCATTAACCGGAGCCATATTTGCAGAATCAAAGGTTAAATGCAACCATTAATGACCTGCCTGTTTTTGCTGGTTTTGCTCACTCACTGTTCATTGTCTGCAAGGCTGCTCTTGCATGATAGTGCTGATTCAGGGGATCAAAGCACTGCATCTTTATATACATACATATATAGAATTAAATTCAAGGTTTGTCTAGTGCTATTGTTCCACAGAGCTTTTAATCCTGTAGCAAATCCCTACAGGACAGACAAACAAATATTAGGGAAGTTTATAGGGTACAACTGTTCCTATATAACCAAATGCACTGGGTTGGGAGGTTTGGTGCCTGTCTTCATTAACCTGCAAATAGAGGGAGAGATTAGTTAGTGCAAAGAGACGAGCACAGCAGAAGTAATTAAAGTGCCTCATGAAGGACACTGCACAATGTTTTAGCAGAACTTCAGAAGAGCTCAGAATTCCTGTTTTACCCTACCTTTTGATATAAAATACCATCACAAGGCCCAAATCCCTACCCAAACACTGTGTAACACACTCTAAACTCCTACTGAAGTGAACCAAACAAGAGCTATAGACATAGCTAGCACAGCCACTGCCACTCTGCCCATTTGGTTGATAAAGGACACTCACTCTATGCTGCTTCTCCTTTATATCTTTAGACTATCAAGGCTACAACAACCATCAACTACATTTTCCAAAGCCTAATGGCAGAGATTATTCAGATTCTCACATTGGCAAGTGTCAGCTCCAGACAGAATGAATCAGTAGCTTAATCCTTTATCTTGTCCTAGGGCTTTATAGCATCTATGACTCACAACATGGTGCTTGCAGAGCTGTTTCAGAATATTCAGGTCCCATGAGTGTATTTTAGCTGTTGTGTTACTGCTGGATGACTAATTCTCAGGATATTAACTTTCCTGCAAAGGGCCATGCTCAGCTGCACTGCTATAGTTGTCTTTCTCCCATCTAACAGTGATGGCCAGTGAGATTCAAACCTCTAATGAGAATTGTAAGAAGAAAAAAAAAAAGAATCCTTACCAACATCTCTTAGCATCAGTGCTGCTTCGAGCAGACTTTTTTCTTTGAGAAGAGCAGCCATAACTTTGAGAGCACTGACGGAATGGTGATGCATTCTGAGATGCTCTCAATTTCATAGAATTGGTTTTAAGGCTGCTTTTGAAAGAAAGGAGAGGGTCTAAAAGAAAAAAGGTTATTTGAGAAGAGGGAAGGTAATAATAGAAAACCAGACAGAATCTAATGAGATCTAAGAATAGATATTAGAAGATGAAGTAGCAATATAATACCTAAACTATTAGAAAATAATCTAAAGAGGATGGAAAAGAGGAATGTAGCAAAGGAAAATTGGCAAAGAGATGGGAAATTCAGAGTTAGTAAAATACTCAGAAATGCTTCATTTTTATTATCAGTTTGTGATAATAAAATGGAGGTGAGCTAAAATGTAGAAATAAAAGTAAATACACAAAACACTGACTGTCTGGCAAAACCTGTGCTAGGTAACAAACACATGAGCAATCTACCTCTTGCTTATCAAGCACATGACCTACCCTATCTCTGTGCTGGACCAACAAATCACATTTTGATTTTGCCCCAGGTAGAAGCCTGATACAAAGGCCTTATCAGGAACATTTCTCAAAATTCTTGCTGTAGTAAGTTACCTTGGTGAGACCGTGGTGGGTTTTATGTTCACCACGACATACATGGTACACAGTCACAGCACTGCACTTGTACTTCAGCACCTGCCTGCTCTCTTCCTGTCTCCATGTGGATGTGCATCCACTGCTGACGTTTCTTCCACCCACTGCCCACCTCACCTGGGCTACCGGCTAGCTCCGGGAAGCCTGCGTCGGTGAGTGGCCCCTCCCCGGCACCACTCTGGGAGCCGCAGAAGAGGTGTAGCAACAGCTAGGCCTGGGCGAGTCGTCAGGGAGGGACAAAGAGGCACAGGAGAGACCTTTCACGGTTCTGGGGGAAGGGATTTATTGAAGGAAGAGGTCAGGAGGTTGGGAGAGGGAACCGCAAAAGGCAGTTTGAGGGGTTCTACACAGGCTTAAGTACGGGGGAGGCGCAAGGGGAGGGCACAAAACTCTGGCCAATAACGGTTAATGGGGGGAGGTACAGAAGGTGGGGAAAGGGGTACATTGAGCCATAAGGTAAACCGAGGGTGGGGATACATACAATATAACCAATCATGAATACAAGAGGGAATGCTTGACACAGAAACTTCTAGAACAAAGGGAGGGGCTACAAAGGATTGACATCCAGTGGGGCAGGGTTTAGGGTGAGGGACAGGGAAGGTTCCAGATAAAGGGGAGGGGTTTAAGATGACTGACTAGGGCAAAGGCGGGAAAGGGAAAAAACATTATGTACTTAACTTAGGGGAACGAAACTGGGACAAACCATCAACACAGAAGGAAAATTAACATTAAACAACGCAACACAACATCTCCCCCTTTCTTTTTAAACAGAAGTGTCATTTTCAAAGTCCTCACCAGAGGTGAGCCCATCCTTCTCTTCCTCAACTGCTTTCATGTCTTCACCAGTTGGGGGATCTTCAAGATTCCAATCCAGGATAGGCCCCACCTCTGTGCGGTTAACTTGGGGTGATAGGGAGATGCTGAGGACAACTAAGGTCTTAATAATGGGGATAGCAATACAAACGAGAATAATAACAAGGACAATAGAAATAATGGTTTTGACAACTGAAGCCAGCCAACCCGAAAGTCCCCAGCCTTTAAAGATGTTTCTCAGCCAGTCTTCAGATTCCTCCTTGACAAGGCCTTGTATTTGCTGTATCTTGGAGTGGACACTGCTGCTCCGAGATGACAAGTTGAGACAGCAGAGCCCTTCGGAGTCCTCGCAGCCGTGGCCATGTGCAAGCAACAGGAAATCTATTGCTGCCCGATTTTGTAGGATCGCCTGCCTGGTAATTTCCTCATCTGCTAGGAGGTCGCTTAAGGCCGCTGATGTAAGGTTTGCCTGTTTCGCTACCCAGCACTCTAGGTGGCCCAATTCACCTAGGGCTTTAGCCGCTGCCACCCACGGTAAAAAGATGGAGATAGCAACTCTTTTGGACTTAGACCAATGAAAAACATCTGCATTGCAATTTTCGTCCAAATTATGAGCTTCTCTCTTTTGGATTGCCGATTTTGTGTTTTTAGATTTCCAATTCGAAATTTGGGTATGTTAGGCGAAAACAGGGTCAATCATCCAAGGGTACACGGCCCTCCTATCAGGCGAGAGGGGATGCCTGCCCACGCCCGGTCGCCACAGATCAAGAAGACCCCCTTACCTAGCTGACAAGGTTGGTCTACAGGGGTCCCCTCAATCTGGGCGGTGGCGTTGCACCACGCGGCAGCTCTATAGTCAAGGTTGGGTTGGATAACGTTTAGGTATGATTTGGGGTTGGACCATCTATAATGATTCTGAACACAAAAAGGGGATGGGGCTGAACCAAGCAACTCTAATTCCTGAGGTTCCTCGGGTGCTTTGGGAAGGTCTTTAGACCACTCCCACCACACCCAGAGGGGGTTGGTCATAAGATAGGAGGCATGGGAGGGGTGCCACCGCCGGGGGTTAAAATCATCCTGCATGTTGATGATTGTCTTGGGATATTCGTCGGGCTGAAATGGGATCCCAACCAAGCAGGTTGAAAGTGGATTCCCTGTTGCCGCAGTTGATAAGTAGAGATGGTCCTGCTGCATGGCCTGGGGCAGGGTGACCCACACATTCTTCCTCGGCTGCGGGACTATCCACTCCACCGAAGACTGGCAGAGGCATGCCCAGATGACAAGGGCATACCACATCCTGGGGCTCCGGGTGGCTGATTAAAACAGAACAGGAAAAGGGAATGGGCTACTCAAATAGGTCCTGAACTTCAGGGGGAGGAAACAACTTGGAGAAGGGGCTGTCCTGCCTGCTGGGCGACCCTTGGTGTTCCAGGGAGGGGCGCCGGCGACGACGAAGCACTGCATATTTGACATCTCCGGAGGTTGGCCCTGACAGATGTCCCTGACTGGCAGTATAGGGCCGGACCCACCTTTGAGGGACCCACCTCAAACCAAAGGGCGTGGATACGCAAGCGTACCCACGACCCCAGGTGACTAACTCATGTAGGCCCTCTGTTTTACCTGTCTCCGGGTTCTTCACCATCACGGGAGGGTGTTTTCTCAACCCTAATGATGAAGAGTTCGCAAAGTGCCTCACAATGGGAGGACTCAACGCTTCGAAGGAGCAGTTAAGAAAGTTGATGGTAAAAAGGGCTTTATGCAATTTAGTATGAGGTGTATCGAATTGAGTATCGCCCTGTTGCTGCTCCAGGACCCGTTTGAGCGTTTGGTGGGCGCACTTAACCATGCCCTGACCTGCGGGGGAATATGGGATGCCAGTCTTATGTTTGATTCCCCACCTCTGCAGGAACTCCTGGAAGGCCGTGGAAGCATATGCTGGGCCATTGTCTGATTTCAATTCCCTTGGGATCCCAAACACAGAGAAGGCCTGTACAAGGTGTTTCTGTACGTCCTTGGCCTTCTCCCCTGTGTGGGCAGAAGCGACGACTGCCCTGGAAAAGGTGTCCACACTCACATGTACATATTTCAACCTGCCGAACTGCTGAATGTGGGTGACATCAATCTGCCATAACTCACAGCTCTCCAGGCCTCTAGGATTGACACCAGAGCTCAGGGTTGGCACCCCAAGCTTCTGGAACTAGGGACATGTGGCCACAATGTCCTTGGCCTGGTCATGGCTTAGTTGGAATTGCCATACCAAGCCAGGCGCATTCTGATGGAATTTCTGATGGCTCAACTTTGCCTGTTGGTAAATATCAGGAATCCTGGCCATATCAGCTGGTGCGGCCAGGGTGTCCGCTCTCTGGTTACCCTTGGCGATAAAGCCTGGCAGGTCTGTGTGCGATCTTACGTGCATCACGAAGTACAGATGCTCTCGGTGGGAGACAGCATATATCAGCTTCGAGAGCAGACTGCGGAGGTTTGGATTGGAGACTTCTTTCAAAACAGCGTTCTCTACCCTTGACACCACACCTGTCACATAGGCCGAATCTGTAACCAAATTAAGTGGCTCTGAGAACCTCTCGAAAGCTCTAATGACTGCATCTAACTCAGCAATTTGAGGAGAACCCTCAACAACCTTAACATCTGCCTCCCACTGCTGAGTCTGGGGGTTCTTCCAAGTCATGACTGACTTGTGCGAAGCCCCAGATGCATCTGTAAAAACAGTTAGAGCTTTGAGCGGCAACCGGCTCAATTTTTCTTTCGGGA
Organism: Acridotheres tristis; assembly: GCA_037013685.1. Lineage (NCBI taxonomy): Eukaryota > Metazoa > Chordata > Aves > Passeriformes > Sturnidae > Acridotheres > Acridotheres tristis. The sequence continues at coordinate 7,861,025 of CM072893.1, read as the reverse complement.
CCAGATTGAAATTTGAATTAAATAATTTATGACTTTGGTGGTGGACAGATGTTTGTCCTGTGTAGCTATCAAGGGCAAAGAGAAGAGTCTCATTCTCCCGAGCAAATGCTCCAAAACCTCCTTAGTCAGCTTGCCCGATGATAAGGCAAGTGGTACTCGGATGAACGCAAAATCGCAACCCGCCAGCTCTTGCAAACGGGCCCTGGCCTTCCTGATCAGCTGCGCCATCAGCTCCTGTGGCCTGGTGATACTTTTGGACCTCTGATGACTGAGGAACACCCACTCTATAATCAAAAGGGGGTCCCTCTGGTCCTGGTCCCACTGGTAAATGAGGCCATGGAGGTGCGGCAGCCGTCCCAGGATAATAAACTCAAATTGCAGGTTCGGCAGGTAGCGATGGGCTTGTCTCGTCCCCATTGCCTTCTCTACCTTTTCCAGAGCTGCCCTTGCCTCTGGGGTCAGCACCCTAGGAGAAAGTAACTCATCTCCCCCTTTCAATAAATTGAAAAGGGGAGCTAGGTCCTCGGTGGTCAATCCTAGCCAGGGTCTGACCCAATTCAATGACCCACAGAGCTGGTGGAAATCTGCAAGGGTTTTTGGCTTGGTGTTAATTGCCAATTTCTGTGGGACAATAGTCCTGCTGGTAATTTGGAGCCCGAGATACTTCCACGGGGGCATCCTCTGAACTTTCTCCTTCTGGAGCTCAAACCCTGCAGAGATCAAAACCTCGATGACAAGGTCAAGGACATGCTGCAGTATGTCGTCCGTGGGGGCACAAATTAGCACGTCATCCATATAGTGCAGGATGACGGCCTCCCCTGCCTTGGCACGGACAGGAGACAGCAATGAGGCCACATACCATTGACAGATGCTGGGGCTGTTCTTCATGCCCTGAGGCAGTACCTGCAAATGGAAGCGCCTCATTGGGGCTTCCCGGTTGATGGAAGGAACTGAGAAGGCAAACGGTGGTGCATCCTCGGGGTCGAGGGGAATTTGGAAAAAACAATCCTTGATATCTAGGACTGCCAGATTCCAATTTTGCGGCAGCATTGAGGGTGAGGGCATACCTGGTTGCAGAGACCCCATGTCTTCTATCTTTTTATTTATTTCACAAAGGTCGTGAAGGAGCCACCACTTGTCCTTCCCCGGCTTTTTGATGACGAAGACCAGAGAATTCCAAGGGCTCCAGATTGGCTCGATGTTACCTTTGGATAACTGCTCCTCCACGAGTTCATTGAGCGCCTGCAATTTCTGTTTGTTAAGCGGCCACTGATCTATCCATACTGGTTCATCAGATAGCTAATTCAGTTTCTGGACAGGGCGCTCCACAGTGGCCGCTAAGAAAAATTCCATGGGGTTTTCGGGATCTCAATACGAACACCCCATTGCGACATGGTGTCTCTGCCCCACAGGGGAGCTTTATACTCCATAACAAAAGGGTGGACATTAGCCACCTGCCCTTCAGGTCCCTCAATTTTAATTACACTTTTTGACTGCCGAGCCAATTGGGCCGCCCCTGACTCCTTGTATTCTGCCAGCCACGGGTTGCAACTCCCAATGTGACGGCCAATTCTCAGTTGGTATAATTGTCACATCTGCTCCTGTATCGAAGAGTCCGTCGAGGTAAAAGTACTCTTCACCCCGACGGAGTCCGCATCCAGTGATTGGTTTATCCTCACCAATGACTTCCGCCCAATAGACACAGGGATTAGCTGGTTTCGCCACGATGGTGTTGGGCACTGGAATCGCCTGCGCTACTAGTTGTTCCTTTGGCAGGAAGTATGGCGGCTGGATGCACCGTGCCAGGAGAGAGAAACCGTCCGGACACAAAAGCTGCGTCTGCGGCACGATTTCAATCTCCAGAGGGGTACACTTTGTATCCCCAAGCACAACATACGTGCAGTCGAGTCCGGCAAACAAACCCGGTGACGTGGGCTTCACTGACACCAACCGCCAGTCCTGTGTTTCAAAATAAGTGTTATCTGTCAGGGCTAAGCTCAGGGGAGGACAAGGAGTCCACCCTGGTGCTATTCATCGTGTTCGGTAAATGTTGGATCCGGTGGGAATGTCACATCCGGTATTAGTTTCACCCCCCCAAGGTCCCCCTCGCGGCCTGCCTCATTTTTGTTTTCACGCAAGGTGGGCTCGTGCTCCCCAGTTAGTTTTTTTTTGCTTGTGTGTTTCCTCCCACCTCCCCCTGCCCGTTATCGATTTTATTTTTAAGAGGGCACACGCGCATGATGTGACCAAGCTGGTGGCAGAGGAAGCAGCACACAGGGAAAGTCTTTGCAGCTGCAGTCATCGCTGCCATCTTCACTCCTCCTCTGGTGGGAATAGGTGGTGCTGGCACAACTGCGTGCTTGACACAGGCCTCCACTATAAGCTGGAGAGACGGCTCAGGGTAGAGAGGTAGAGATGTTATAACCCGTTTACATGCATCGTTAGCGTTTAACTTTATCATTTCAATTATTAGTTCTTCTAGGGTGTCCTGGTTTTTCACTTGCTTTTCAATTTCTATCTTTAGCCTCTCCACAAACTCAATGATAGGTTCTGCCGGCCTCTGTTTGATGGAGGCATAGTGGACACGGGGCTCGGTGGTCGGCATCACCATGAATGCCTTCTCGGCAGCAGCTTGAATTTTTAAAATAACAGGCTTTGGGATTTTTTCTGCCTGTGCTTCCGCCTGGGACCACTGCCCTTCGCCGCACAAATGATCCATCGTGATCAGCTTTTGGTCTGCGTCAATGGCGCACTCGGGGGTCTGTAAGAGCTCAGGCAGGAGTTCCCCTAGCATCCTTTTCCATGTGTCCTCCCACAATCTGTATTCAATTGATAGGAGGAGACATTTAAACAATCCTTTCAAGTCGCTAGGGACCAAGATATTGGAGGAGAAAGTAGCTTCCAATAAGCCTTTAAAATATTCACTCTTTCTCCTGAACTCCTTCTGTGCCTTACAGAGCTCCTTTTTATATGGGAGTATTCAAATGGCCAACAATTAGGAATACCCCTCTGCCGAGAATAAAAAACCAGAGTGGCAATGAGTGTGGTCTCCGGTTCCGGGTTCCGATCCCCTGGCCTGTCACTTCCGGTTTCCGGAGTGTGGGAACTGGAAGGGGGTGCGTGGGAATTGGAAGTCGGAAGCAGAGGGGTGGGACCACTTACTGAGGAGGAGCCAGAACACTAGCAACATTCATGGTGATGGGCGGGACCTGTTGAGCTCGGGGGCCGCCTCTCTGGGGGTGGAGTAGGAGGAGGAGTTTTAGTAGGAGGAGGAGGAGGAGCCTGGGGAGGAGGAACACCCCTCCCGTGGGAGGAGACAGGGGCAGGACTTGGGGAAGGAGGCGGGAACAAAAAGGGGTTGGGACACAGGGTAGGGGGCGGAGCCACAGTCGGAGGAGGGTACGGATCAGTGAGGAAGGGATTCTGGGAAGAAAAAGGAGCCAGAGCACAAGGGACCAGCCACACCATGTGGCCGGTGTCATCTTGTGCGCCGGAGTCCGGGAGGCCATTTCGTGGCTCTGGGGGGGGGTGACTGGAACCTGACTGACTTTGGGGTTTTTGGGGTAGAACCCAGGGTAGGAGCAGGGGAGGGTTTCGGGGTACATTTACAAACTTTACAACTCTTTAAAACAGGTTTCGGGGTAGAACTCGGGGTGCAACTGGGAGAAACGGAACTACGGGAAGAGGGATTAGGGGAAGGCTCCCTGACGGCTGGCGCCTTGCCGCCCGGGCTCGGGTATCGGGAGGACCGAGAGGGGCCAGGCGAGCAGCGGCTGGTCTCCCTGGCCGGGCTCGCCTGCGATCATTGCCGAGCTGCCCGTCTCGGATCCCCCGATGCAGGGGAAGAGGGATTGGAACGAGGGTTAGGAGAGGGGGGAACAACTGGGGGAACCCAGGATGGCTTGCTTCCCTTCCCCACCCTCTCCTGGCGGGGTGGGGCCGCGCACGCGCCCCCCGCCTTTTCTTTTACAGCTGTATGAATTTGGATGTATAAACTGAAAAACCAACCCACGGAGGTGTCTTCCTGATTGCTCAATGCCATGAGCCTTTGTCCTACTCATTCCCAAAATTGGACCGACTCCATTTGCTGAGGTGACACCCCAGGGAATTGGGAAGCAAGCCATTTTATGAACTTCTTTAATGAACCCCGTGAAAACTTTTTTTTTCCTCCCTCCAGGGTACCCACAACTTGGAAAAACATCTCCCGCTGCTGTGTGGACAGCTTCGTGCCCATTATGGTGTGCCTCGCACCCACACAGCAGAACTCACTCTCCCACCACAGCAAAGAAAAACTGAAACAACTGAAAATAAGGGTCCCAGGGCCAGTGAGTCCACCACCCTCAGGGACTAAAGGAAGGGGTGTTTTTACGGGCCACCACACCTAGGGCTGCACACCCTGCCCCACCTATTGGTAAGCCCCCCTGCACCCCGTTGGGGGATACTTACCGGCTCCGTCAGCCTCTGGAACAGGAGCTGCAACAGGAGGTCCCTCCCTTGAAAGTGGTCCTCCGGGTGCAGAGGTTTTCCACCTTCTCCCCTGGAGCGCTGCCGACCTGGCCTGCTCCGACCGGGTTAGTCAATGCCCAATGCCTCTGATCCTCGGATCTTAGAGGCTCTTCGTGGAGTCACCAGCGAAGTGGCCCCACGTTGGGCGCCAAACTGACGTTTCTTCCACCCACTGCCCACCTCACCTGGGCTACCGGCTAGCTCCGGGAAGCCTGCGTCGGTGAGTGGCCCCTCTCCAGCACCACTCTGGGAGCCGAAGAAGAGGTGTAGCAACAGCTAGGCCTGGGCGAGTCGTCAGGGAGGGACAAAGAGGCACAGGAGAGACCTTTCACGGTTCTGGGGGAAGGGATTTATTGAAGGAAGAGGTCAGGAGGTTGGGAGAGGGAACCGCAAAAGGCAGTTTGAGGGGTTATACACAGGCTTAAGTACGGGGGAGGTGCAAGGGGAGGGCACAAAACTCTGGCCAATAACGGTTAATGGGAGGAGGTACAGAAGGTGGGGAAAGGGGTACATTGAGCCATAAGGTAAACCGAGGGTGGGGATACATACAATATAACCAATCATGGATACAAGAGGGAATGCTTGACATAGAAACTTCTGGAAGAAAGGGAGGGGCTACAAAGGATTGACATCCAGTGGGGCAGGGTTTAGGGTGAGGGACAGGGAAGGTTCCAGATAAAGGGGAGGGGTTTAAGATGACTGACTAGGGCAAAGGCGGGAAAGGGAAAAAACATTATGTACTTAACTTAGGGGAATGAAACTGGGACGAACCATCAACACAGAAGGAAAACTAACATTAAACAACGCAACACAACACACTGCTGCTCCCCACTGCCAGGCTCTGAACCCAGAGCAGGAACACTCACACTGACAAGCAGGACCTGCTGTTTCTTGCTTTCCTCTCTTTTTCACATGGCTCCTGCCTCCATCTTTCCAGGCACAAATGGCCTGGCTCCATCTTTTGATATCCTGTCTACATACCTTTATGAGGTTCCCCTGAGCCATCTCTTCTCAGGATTTGCCTGGAGTAATTATTACTTACAATTCAAGTCAACTTTCTGAATGCTGAGTGTTAGATCTGACAAGAAAGGCTTAATATTTTCAATGCTTTTCTGGACAAACTTAATTTTCCTTGTAAGCCCAAGCCCTTTTCCTGAGTTGCATAATTGGAGACTGTATACACTCTAGTAGAGCTGATAAGAACAGGTAGCATTATTTAGGATCCAGTTGCAAGTCTCTCCAGTCCTTACCATAGGCTTTTGACCTTTTGGATCTCCTACTGTCCAGGTGAAAGCCCTAATCACAGGAGTTCTGATTGCTCTGTCTGATCTCTTCCCCCAACACAAGCATACACTGATACAAACTGAATCAAATACCACAAACCCCCTCAAAGGTGCATGAAACCCAAGACAGTCTTACAGAAGCTCTCTCCTAACCCACTCTGACCAGCATCACCAAAGATCCTGTCTGACAGCTAATCAACATTAGTTACCATAAATACATTGTATGAATTACCTAGTGAAGGGAAATATTCCCCAACTGTTAGTTACATTAAAACAAAATAAATCCCCTATCAAAATCATTATCTGAATCACTGATGCAGTCAAGTGCAAGAGGCATCTGATCTGTAAAAGGGATTTGTTAACCAAGCAGAATTTCAAATCTTTAAGAAAACAGCATCAGCAGGAGCAGCCTCTCAATTTAAATCTCAACAATCTCAGATATCAAGTAAATTTACCAATAATTAGTTAAATTCGAAGAGGCAGGCATACTGAATGCAGAGGACCCTAACTATTTTACTGCCTTTCAATAGCACAGAGGGTTTTAAAAGATTTTTTTTATTGCACTACATTCAATCAAGTCGTTTAATTGTTTAATTTTGACAGAGCCCATGAATGTACAATTCCGATTCTTTCCTTCACTGGTCAAAGCAGTGCCAAATTTCACTGTAGAGCTTTCTGAGGCACTGAGATGCACAGAGGAAAATATGTTCAGCTTAAAAAGAAAAATGCTTGTCAAAAGCAACTGCATTTCCTGCCCATGGTTTGTTTCCTCCCCTATTAATTAAACTTACTACTCTTCTTTTATCAAAACAGAAATTCTGTCATGGCAAACATAGTCCCACGGTCTACAGTTACCAGATGTGAAAATGTCAATATATTAAACATGGGTGTACACAATAAAGAAACTCCAGCCAAGCCACCAGGCTTTGTATTTCTTAGTCTTTCTCTTTAAAAATTGTGCTCTAGAAAACTGAAGTGTAAATAAGAACGTGAACTGCCAACACCATGAGTGATTTACAATTAATAGGGTAAATGAGAAGTTCTGTCTTTGCATTCAGCGAATTAACCAAATAAGAAGAAATCTGTTGCGATCCTAGGGCAGGTGCAACCACAGGGAGGTTTCTTTACAGGTTCTTGCATCATAAAATGGTTAAAAAATAAAGAAACAAACCAGAAAACTTTACAGGTTTAGGAGTTTGATTAAAATGTAATGGAAAGCATATTTTTAAAACACTTTATTATTTTTCAATTAGGATCCCTTAAATCAGGATACTTCTACACTGAAGATAGATGAATTTTCCAGTAAGCTCTGCTGCCTTTCAGGTATTTTCTTATTTCCAGTACCAGAAGCAGGTAAATATTGCATCCATCCCCATGAACCCAATCATGGAAGTCTCTCCATTATCTCAAGTTAACCTGGGCTTAAAACTTAACCAATGTCAGATATAATTCTGTGTAGAGCACAGGGTTCTCTGACTGCCTCAAAATCCTGAAGAGGAGCATTTCAGCTCTCCAGTTTAGGACTGCTAAAGTTACATAATACATTCACTCGGAAATTTTCAAAACCATTTTCAGCTTTGGATTCAAACATCTCAATCTTATTTCTGTCAAGTGAAAAATAACAGTTGAAAGGTATTTGTTCAAGTGACTCCCCCTTCTCAGGGAACAGAAATTATCTGTGTGGCAAATGAAGGGGATGGGTTGATTTTAGCAGTTAGGTGGAGGCCTGTGATTTGGCCAGGTTTCAGGAAAGACAGGAAAGTCTACAGTTACAAGAGCAAATCCTCAGCAGCACAAGTGGCATCTCAATCTTCCAAGTTATAACTTCACCTCCACATCTTTCAATATGAGTAAAAAAAAAGTATTTTATTGATGTAATCCATGAGATAACCTTCTGAGAAATCCAATATGCTATTGAAAGATTACTATTATTAAAGTTCCCAGCAGTTCAACTAGACACTTTTCAGAAGTGAATCTTGAAATTTCCCATCCTGTCCCTTTATTCTGTTAAGTGCCCATTGATTGAGACTATGATGTGCATCAAGCACAAAGGGTTAATTGCTGTGCATCAATTTTGCTTAAAATAATTCCAGTAGAAAAGGCAGCTGTAACAACCTATTGTGTACCTTACTTTCAGGGAGTCTGAGCACATTTTCTGTGGAAACCATGGCAATTTGAATGTTCCTGGCAAACAAAGAAATAATTACCCTTGCAGTCATTGAAATCAACTATGTGCACATGATATTAAAAAAAAAAAAAAAAACAACTGGGAAAAATTGTCCCTTTCAGCTTTGTTAGACTGCAGAAAATTATCCAAACTTAAGGTATAATCCACTTCAGCAAGAAAACCTGACAACCTTTTCTCTCTCTTCTTTGTTCTATTAATTCATTGCTGAAATACAGCTACAAATTCTGTGTAAAAGTAAGGCCTTTAAAGTACATACAGGCATTTTAAAAGCTGCTTCTCTTTTGTGTATTCTGGGAGTCAGAGACAGGTAAAGGAAAACACAAAAGGAAGCTAGAAAAATGGAGAAAATGGAGGAAAACTGAAAGAGTAAAATCTTCAGAAAAAAGCCCCCTTCACACAATAAACTGTTCATTGCTGGGTAGCTTGGAAAGCATTCCTGCTTGTTCACAGAAACAAGAAATCCCCCTGAAAGTGAGATCAATTCTAATGAAATTCATAAATGCCACGGAGCAACTCAGAGAAGGCAGGGACAGACTATCCCTGTGGTAGAACAAATGTTTGCAGAGTCTGGAAAGCAAAGATAATAACAATAGCAATAAATTATAGCCATTCCCAGCCTTTCTTGAGCTTTTTCCTTTGTTCTGCAAACTTAGTGTGCTGGTTTTACCTGGGGACTGACAGACTCAGAGAGGTTTTTCTCTATAAGAACTTCCTCTGTGACTTGATGGGACCAATTGAAGATTGGTTTGGTTATTGACAGCCTGAGGAACCAATTGGAGAAAGTTAGTTCACTCCATGAACACACATTTTGAAGGAGGTAACCTAAAAAAACCTCTTTTTTTTTTTCCAACAGCAATGCAGGTAACAGGGCCCGGGCCTGGCTCCACCACAGGCCTGCGGGCCTGGCAGGGGGCAGGGCTGGGCCCCTGTCTGGGGAGCTGGCATGGCCCAGCAGGGAGATGGGGTGGCCATGGGCAGGGCTGGGCCCATCTGGGGAGCTGGCATGGCCTGGCAGGGAGGAGAGGTGGCCATGGACAGTGGGTGCTGTAGCTGAGATCCAGGGAGGCTGAGTGAGGTCCCAGCCGTTCCCCCTCCTCTCCCTTTCCAGCACAGCCTGAGTCCCCTGAGATCATGGCACAGCTCCAGCATTGCAACCTTGCATTCCCCGCGTGAAATCTTAACTCTTAGTGCTGGGATAAGACTTGCAGACTTCTGGCCTTTCTTTGAATATGAGAGGGGAAAAAAGGAAATACTCCAAAGTCAGTGAAGCAAGAGCTAAGTTTCTTTAGATGGAAGGAGAATGAGGAGATGCTGTAAAGATGGCTGAAAATTCTTTTGTAAAGTTGTAAGGATGAACTGATATTGCACTGAAAATTCCTATAAACTGTGGAGAAAAGACATGGGGGGTTGGAGTGTTCCACGTGATACATCATTTGACTAAAACCACCTCTATGGAGAATCTTTTGCCCGGAGGAAAAAAGGGGATCTTGGTTTTCTGAAGATGAAGCATGAACAGAGAGAAAAGAGATGAAGAGGACTTTTGTTTTAGAACAGTTCATTCTTAAAAGTAATACCCTATGAGTTTAATATGGCCTATAAGCACAGTTTCGGGAAAGCTGTGAAGATGGGAGGAGCTTCATGACTTGCAAAGTTTTTCCCAGGTGGATGCAAATCGTGAAAGTGAAGTCATGAGAGAACTGTTTTTTTCTCTCCTTATGGAGAAATCCCTATAGCCAAACAAGAGGAAGCTCCTCTCTCTCAAGTGAACTGAATAGGATTATTTAAGTGGAGAACTGACTAAAGTATCTTTGTATGTTTTTGTTAAGAGGGAATGGGAAAAGGGAGGGGGGAGTAGTCTGAAGATCTTATTCTGAATTTACTGTCTTCTTTTTCTTTGTTTAGTTAATAAACTTCTTTTTATATCCTTTTAAGTTTTAGGCCTGCCTTGCTTTTGCTCCTGATTCTGTCTCACAACAGAAAATGAGTATATTTAAATTGGCAAATCGAAACTATAACATTATTTGGTACATTGCCCGGGAAATTCAAATTAAACCAAGACACTTAGAAATACTGAAGACAAATGTTTAGCTCTTCATTATTTCATTTGCAGTGATTTGTCCAACCAAACCACAAAATATAAACTGAGGAGGTAGAGAACAGCTGTCTCACAAAAATGCCAACAAGCACAGGGAATTTGGGATGCACCACTGAAATCTAATGGAAAACCAGGCTTCTCCTACCACTGCAAAACTTCTGTTCAGCCAGTACCTCTCTCTGAAGAGAATTTTCCCCAGCTGACCCAAAATAACTTCTTGACTGAGGATGAAGACGAACCATCCTGCCACATTAGCAAAAACTCCCTGCTTAATACTGACACACCACAAGAAATTGCTGCTTGGTCCCCAGAGGATCAGGTGGGAGCAAGGGGCAAACACACCTTGCTCATATTTAAGGTCACTGGCCAGGAGGGCTGCTACCTCTGGAGTTCAAATGTACACAACGCTTGTTGCACTAAGGAGAAAGGCTTGAAGAAATGATCAGGAAGAATAGAAATCATTTATTTTCTCGGGAGAAGCAATTGTGTGCAAATGATCTCCGTTGTACAATTAAACCCTTTTTTCTTAGCCTGCTAAGAAATGTAAAAGGATGGATAGCCTAACAAAATGGTTAGCAGAGGGAATGGGAAATAATACAGTTTATTGTATTTCAGATTAGCTGTGCTTTCACAAAAAGACTGCTCCAGCAGGCTGAACAAAACACCATTCCCTTGAGGGTTAGAGAGGAGAAATTACCTTTTCAGGTTTTAATTTTAAGTTTAAATTTATGAAACACTAATCCACAATCTATTAAAGATAGCATTTGCCAGTATGGCCAGCAAAACAGGAACGCTTACAAGCTTTCAGAGGTGTGTATTTGAAAGGAGAAAAATCATTTGACTCAGCCTTTTCTATTGTTCCCACAGTCCTCCATTTGGCAACACTTCAAAAAGAATTGGTATAAGAAGCTGTACAAGCTGTTCTCCTTAAACAAGCCAAAGATTTTGCTTTTTTTCCTTCATCTTTGATATATGGGACTTTTTGCAAAGGGAAGGGACAAAGCAGAAGACAGGGATCTTTGTTTCTTTTCCTTTTTTTTCATATACATCCAGATATAATCATTGAACAGATCAAACACCCCTCATGTCCAGCAGCCAGCCCCACCTGTCTGATAGTGGAATATGGCACATTACATGTTCAGGACAAATGTAGTGTTATTTCCCCCAAGCACCCCTTCACTCTCCATAAAACTGCAGTTTGGAGATTTCTGGAGCCAGAAACAATGTCTTGATATTTCAAAGTCCTCAGAGGAATTGTCCCATTGCTTTTCTGAACTCATGTAAACTTCTAGCATGTGGAACATTCTGCACGCTGTGTAATCTAAGATTGCTTTTTATCAGTGCTGAACTGACCACCTGCTGATTTCATCTGATATCCTTTAATTGTTCTATTGGAGGAGGAAAGAAAAATGAACAAACTCTTCCCTCTTTCTGCCTCTCCACTATATTCCCTTTCAGGAAACTCTACCCTAAAGGCTCTTCCTCTGTATCACTGATTGTGCTGGGGTTTCAGGACCTCCTTTGCCTTCCTATGTAACTTTTCCTGGTACACCCAGAAGCCTGTTGAGCAGAGGGAACCAGGAGTATGTATAGGATTCTGTATGGGTTTGATTTGTTCTATTCTTCCCACAATATATCGAACACATTATATATTTTTTAGGAGAGTAATGACAATTGAGTTAATATTTTCACCATACATCAGGGTGCTAAAATCTGATTTCTAATTAAAAGAAACAGCTCAGAATCCATCACTTTATATGTACAGATGGGATTATTTTTCTCTTGTGTTCATCACTGAATTTTTCTACACAAAGTTACATATGCCATTTCTTTCACTCAATGACTTCAGCTCACATAATTTGTCTGCATTTTTCAGTTTGCCCTTTGTCATTAATACAGACATTCTTAGGACTGTCAACAAACCACCTCTTGTCTATTAATTTCACTCTCAGAATTATTTTGACCATGATTATCTTGAAGATCATATGTTAATCCGCACTGACTCAAATACAAGGTTCTCAGTAATAACAACATTCTCCACTTGAAAACTGATCATCCATTTCTATGTTTTTTCCAATTTTTTTTATCCATGCAATGGCAAGGACACAAAATTTATGGCAAAGCAGTGGGCATCTTCATTCTTGAAGCTGCTTTGGTGAAGATAAATCTTCAATATTAAGGCAACCTGCATTATTGGAAATGCCCATATCCATTTGTTTTCCAGCTACTAAAAAAAGCCCATAAAATTCGGTAGTCTGTGAGGCTTAACTGCCCTTTTCAGAAAGTATGCTATTTCTGCCTCCTATTGAGCCCATTTCTGCACAGTGATCTCCTTTAGAGCCTTGTCAGTGGTTCTGGTCACAGGGTCAATTGTTGATGTGCACTGACAGAGGTTCAGTTTGCACCTGAGACCCCAGCTCCAGAGCCACAAAACCAGGGAACAGAAGACACTTAAAGGAAAAAAGCCAAACAGGAATTACAGAGTCTTCCATATGCCATAGCAGGGGGAAAAGAGTAAATCATTAATGTTTTCTTTTACTCCATAGCTTTGACCCAGCTCCAGTTTTGTGTACTAAACATTCATTAGCCATGACAAATCTTTGATCTTTAGTAATAAACCAAGGCAGAATAGAAGAATTTTAAAGGATCCAGTTGCCTTACCTGTAGTAGTGGTGATGACATTTGTCCTTCTGTTTCCACAGAAACTGAGACAACAATAGTACATGCAAGCAGCATCACATCCATATACACTGCGGGTACTATTTGTAAAATCTGACAATGAACATTGTTCTGGACAATTTCACAGGAACAAGAGAATGAAAAAATTTACTCCTTCTAAATTGGTACTTTGATGTTAAAATTGTGTATTTGTCTGGAAATGTATGTTTATGGTACACATCTAAAAACTCTTTGTAATTTTATTACATGATTAAGTAGCTCCAGTTTTCTAGTACTTGCTTATCAGTCTTTGATGAAACACCTTTTAAAGAATGTTGAAGTATGCTATTTTTCTCCTAACTACTGTAGTAGAATGGAAGTAGAATTGTGTAATTAGTTAATTTTATTTATTCTGCCATTAGTTTAAGAACAATCTACATTACCTCTCTCAAGCAGTACAGCTCCAGTTAAAGATTAAATAAAATGAGAAGTATCCACTTCAAGATGCAACAGAAAAAGCACAGAACAGATCGTCTATGTCCCTATTTAATCATTGCTAAGATTTTAAAATCAATACCTAACTCATAATATTCATGCCAGCATATCAAAATTCAGAGAATTAGACAGTTCCAGAGTGTCTAATATGATGTGGTTTGGCTTTTCTGGGCTGAAGTAGCAGTCAAAGAAGGAAGGCTTTGAAAAACTGATTATTGTTCTTTTCCTGAAATACAAGAGAGAACATCTGAAGTACCAGTAAGTTTTTCCAGTTTCTTTTAAATGCCGTCTCCCTTTTATTTCCAATTCTGAATGCAATGTTTAAAATGAATGAGTCATCATTTTAATACCATCAACTGAAAGATCCATATAAACTGTTGCAGATGAGCCTTTGTGAAATAGATGCTGGAGAGCAAGTGGGCCATCGACAATGGTCTTATCTTGATGGCTTTTATTTGAGGCTGAGGTTTCAGCAGATCCTACCAGGCTGGGCAAATCTCCCCATCTGGTGATCATCCCATCTTTGAGCTGCTGGACTGACAGAGCTGCAGGGCACCTGCCTTGTCCGTGCTGGACAGGAATGCCTTTAGCAACAGCACAACACAGACATCTGCTAAACAAACTTGTCTGAGCTACAGCCATTAGTAAAAGTGTGTCTCTAGCTTAATTTAACTGGCTTTGGAAGTGAATCGACACCAACTGAATTAAATTTCAGTTAATTAAGGTTGAGACCATCAGCAAAAGGACTAGAGTGAAGTAACTATTCCACTCCAAAACATAATTCAGATTTTTCTCTTTTGCTTATGTCGTCTCCACATGAAGAAGCTATTTCTAAATCAACCACCCAAACCCCATTCAGCTGGACCTGGAAAGATATATGATTTAGAAACACAATAATTCCATCAACTCCAACAACCCCACCTCTGTGCTTAAAGGTGTTCACCTCCAACTTAACTAAATTAAGCCTTATGCTTATTTTGCATACTTTTCTCTCCCCCTTTGCACAGGAATTTCTATATTAGTACTCAAAGAAACTAGGGTTCTGTATTTGAGTGTTCCACTCTAGGGAACACAACTCGTATCTTGCATTATTACCAGCACACTCAAAACCCTGCCTTTTTAAGAGAAATGCCCTAGTCAAAACAGAAATGTTGGTTTCCTGCAGAGATTATTAGCAGATATCCTTTGGTCTGTGCTGTGAGGCAGGTCTGATTACACCCTTGCAGCCTTCCCTTCCACCCTCACATCTCCAGGAAATCACTGGAAAGCAGTTATTGTTTTAATCACAAGTTTCAATAACCAGCCAAACTTATAGTAGCTGTTGTAGTAGAATAAAGCCTTTCTTTAAATTCTTCCATTGATAAAATCTGTTAGAAACAAGAGGAAGATAATCTGCATCTTGTGCAAGATTAAATTAGAAGCACCAAAATGTCTTCAGCTCCTTTTGTTTTTGCAGAGCTGGAGAGAAAAAACTGTCAAATATCCATACCTTTAAAATGTATTTACCCAATGAGGAGCATGAACCCAGGAAAAAAATAATTCTAAATGCCGAGATCAATTTTTAATGTAAGAGAAATCAATCTGTCCTAACCCTACCAGAAGCCACAGTCCTGTGGCACATGGTAGAACTCTAATGGATCTTCTGGTGCCCATGCGTCCAATCAGCCTGAATTCCTAAGCTTTTGACCATCCCTCCTCTCTGGCCAGGCTGGTGCTGATCCTACACTGCCAGCCTCTGCTTCCCTGGAGCCCAGGTGTCTGTAGGCAGGGCTGAAGTGCAGCTGTAGCACTCGGATACTGTGCAGCCATCTGTGCAGTCTCGCAGCAACTGTTCATCTAAATGTCTTCAGAAGGCAGCACTGATGAGCCTTTTCACTTCTGCTCTGTATGTGATAAGAGAGCATTTTACCCCAAGCTGTGGCCCAGATGTATTGGACACTAAATGCATTACTTCTGTTTTGTTTTCATTTTAGAATGAAAGTTAATAAACACTGCTATTTACAGTGGATTAGCTCACTCATCTGCCATGGGATTTTCTCTGCAGCTCCTTCCAATCACTTCTCAACACTAAGCTACCTCGGATCATTCATAAACCTTAAAAAATCTACTTTGCTCATTTTAAGAGTGAATTTTCTGTTTGCGTAGGAAAATGCCTGTACTGATCGCTGTCATCTCTTCTTCCCTCTTTCTCTCTGTTCCTCCAAGCTTCCAAAACTGACTTTAATCTGCTATCTGAAACAGAAAGCTCTCATAGGAAGTCACTGCTTCATTAACAGGCATCTCTATTCTTTCCTGATATATTGCCTGAACGATTTTATTCTCATTTGCATACTTATCTTCATATTGCATGTAATTGTGTGTCAGAGTGGTTAATGTAAGTGTAATAATGCCAGCCGCCAGCCTGTCAAAGTTATTCCAGTGAAACAGGTCAGTGACTCACCTCCTCTTCACTCGGCCCATTGTTAGACACTTACCTGTCAAACTGGAGGAGAGCAAAGGTAAGCCAGGCAGCACCCAAAACAGGACCTATAGAGAGCAGAAACAGCTGGGAAGGCTGACAAAGTGGTTTTACATCAACACAAAGAGATGATTGGTTACACTGTGAGACTTTGTGTCATACAAACATACAAACACAATTCCTTTGTGTTCACTTAACTCACTGCTCCTACATAAAACCTCAGAGTTTGCTCTGCCTCTGGATTTCCTTTTAATTGCAGAGTAGAAGGTGAGAAAGTAGGAAATTGTGCAACTGGAAATAAACAGGGTATCTACCTGAACACTTGAAATATGCAAGTATTGAAATCTACTTCAATCTGTTGAAGCAGCTGCAAAAGGATGTTTCATCCAGTTTCAGACTTTCTTCTTTATCTAGGAAGGCAGTAGAGGCTCCAGAGGAATGGCTCAGAGGAGTTGGAAGTAAAACCAAGAAAACTGGGCTAGAGGAATATGAGGAATAGCAAGTTTGTAGAGCTCAGCGGCATGTGAAAAACCTCCAGGGAGCATTTACCTCATTTACATAATGCTCACCAAGAGCTCATGGCACTCAGGAACAGCTGCTGTGACAGCTCCAACAGCAGAGGTAATTCTCAGGGCAGAGAGGAGCAACCACAGGCCAGTGCACAATCTGAAAGGCAGATGAGGTAAGAGCTCAGACTGAGCACAGGTAGCCTCAGGAGTCTTTCTTTCTAAGAATTCCAAGGAATTCCCTCTGTAGATGAATCCAAATGCCTGCTGACAAAATAACTGAGCAATTCCTTAACTTGTGCAGAAGACAGATAAAGGATTCTCCTGCACAGAAAAGCTCAAGAGGACAGAAGGTAAAATAGAGCAGCATAACAAGTGTGTGTGCACACTCAGAATGGGTCAGAGAAATTTCATTTCTTTGCCTCAGACTAAGGCATGAGAAATACTCAGAGCTGTTTGTAGAACCCAGGTAAAACTGGTTTTGACCAAGACTTATGTTCTCCTGGTTACCAGAGAATCTTTGGGTCTATTCCCTTTCCAGTTAATAATATCTAGAAAGGCATCATTATTTCATTTCACAGTTCATGGAAATAAATATATTTTTCTTCTCTTGAAATCCTGCAAAGTCCCAACAACGAAGTAAACCTGATGTCAGAATTTAACCACAGATGTGACAAAACCAGCTGGTCTCAAAGGCAGAACACCTTTAGGTGACAGTCTGTTTCCAATTACTGTTCATATTTAACAGACACAAGTTTCCATTTTCTATGTAAGATGCCACAGGGAAAAAAAACCACACATCTGTCTCCCACACTATTTAGATTTAGGAACTGGAAGCCTGCCACATTTTCATTTGCACTAAGAGAAGTAACAACAAGATAAAATCTAGTAAGTTTGAGCAATTTTGGAAGATGCAGTAGTAGGTAAGGAGATCTTTGGTCAGACAAGAGTTTAGAAGCACAAGCAAAGATCATGGTTTTGAAGTGAAAGGTTTTGACTTCCCACTACTGAGAAGATACTGATTTAGGAAAGGCAATTCTTGGATACCTGTTAGGACTACAGGGACACAGAGCAACACAATAAGGTCAAGTGTGAGAATTTTTCTCCCTTCTGGAGTGATGAATGGGATCATGACCCTTATTTTGGGATAGGCTCAAGGGTCTAAAACCCTAAGGTTCATACCTCAACACATAACCACAATTAAGCTCGAGAAAAGTTCAGAGACATCACTCAGACGCTCTATCCTGCCCAAAGGACAAAGTTGAACAAAGTTCTTCTGTCTGCTGCTACCACTTCTAGATAAGTAAAACTTAATGCTCTCTACATATCCCCCACCTTTTGTCAAAACAAATATTGCCATATTTTATCTGAGCTTGCACCCTCACCCAGGACACTGACTGGGGGAATTCAGAAAAACACCCAAACAGCTTCCTTCAAAACCAAACATCCTGAGCACTCAACCACAATGGCCAACAGATGACCCAGATCAGAGCACAGCACCTGTAATGTGCTTCCCTGGATAAACCCATAACGATGAGGGCAGTATTACAGACAAGATCAGGAGAAGCAGAATGAAACCTGCCCCACCCCACAGAGACACAAATATAAAACAGCTACACTCACTCTGAGGGACGTGACACTGTGCTGTGCCTTGCTGCACTCAAATGAAATGGCAGGAAAAACCTGCTGGAATTTGTTCTGCTCTGAACTGACAAGGGCTTAGTGATTTAAGGGCTCATCAGAAGGACAACTACTGAGGTTGCCTGTTAGAAGTAACTCAAGGAAGCTGTAATTTACAAAGATCCCAAAACTTGCCTGGTTGGGCTTTTTTTATTGCTTTGGTGATTTGCTGGTTTTGTTTGTTTGGCTTTAGATTGTTTGTTTCAAGCCAGTAGGAATTTAGTTTTATGAGTTAGTTTAAAATAATGCTCTGGGCATTTTTTTATCTGATATTTGTGGCTGCGATTTTTTGTCTGTTTCTTTGATCGGGTTTATCTCTTGCCTCCAAAAAAAAAAAAAAAAAGACAGCCATACTTTATGCTTTACATAGCCTTATCTTGCAACCTAGTATTTATAGCATTTATATCCTAACCTTTTATACCAGCAAACTGTTGAATTATCTCTCTGCCCTTTTCTTGGCTTCATTACATGCAGTGAGAATAGGGTGGATCCCAGAGGTATTATATGCTCAGTAAAAAAAAAAAAATCACCGTTTTTAATCTGCCATGGGTCTCATTTCACATCACATGCAATGATTTGTGCATTTCTTATTTTTTGATTCAAAACTGCCTGTGTGAATAATCCACTGACTTCCCTCCCCACCCACCACCAGGTAATTATGGTCTAATGTGTCTGATACACAGAGCAGCGTGGCTGCTGAGCACACTGACATTCTTCACAGGTTAAAACTGTTTCTAGGAGGTTAAATCCTACCAGTTTAGCTCTTGGAAGCAAGCCCCAGTGCACATGTAGGACAGGATTAGCACCTGATGGAAGGGGGGGAAAGCTGTGCATTAGACCAGGTGTGTCATCAATCTGCACCTCTCACAGCAGCTTTATTAAAGACATGGGGCTTCACGAAGATTCCACTGCACCTCCTGGAAGGACTCAGTCACGGAACTCCAGCTTCCCCCTCTGTGGCTCAGAACAGAACTTTATCTTCCATTTGATGTGTTCACAGCCCTCAGGTGGAAGACAGCAAAGTGACCAAATAGATACTCTGAGAAGTACAAATCTTTGCTGGTATGACCTTGCTTATCAGCAGAACTGCTTAGACAGATTGTCACTGCTTGGTTCCAAATGCCACCTGAACGGGAAACAAAGGGGATCCAACAGTCCCAGTCTAGCAGTAAGATTACATCTGTGCATAAGGTTGGGCGTGAAAGATAACTCAGTGGGGTTTTATTTACAGAATACATAGGAACTTTGATTAAGCATTGTTTTATTATTTTATGTTTTATTATTTCAGACATTACCTTGGAAATCTGCTAGATGGTGCTAGAATATATACATATGCAATACTATGCTAATACAGGGGTTTAAGCTGCAATCCTGGACCCTGGAATTAGCCTTTGATGCAACTGCCTTGTGACTGCTTGTTGTATATAAACAGAGAGCAGTGTCCAGGATGGCAGAATCTTATTTTCTCATGCTTTGCAGCGGGTGAACATAGAGAAACACTAAGCTGGACTCACATCAGGGCCCAGGTCAAGGAGATTGGCTCATCCCCACACTGCTCCGTGAGAAAGTTCAAGGTACAAGTCTGCACACATTTAACAAGCAGGCAGCTATATATTCCAAGGCATCTTATGTAAAAAGAGCATCTTCCAGAGAACATTGTGTTCTTTCTCAATGAAAATATTCTTGGGAAAAGGAAAAAAAAAAAAAGAGGCAAAAAAAGGAAAAAGGAGGGAAAAAAGGCAGCTAACCAAACAGAAAAAAAATCTGTTCCTAAGCATGCTAATAGCAAAGGAGAATTTGGTCAAGACACCCAAATTGTCTGCAACTTGTGTTACTAGTCTAGGTAATATTACTGATTTTTGACTGGTGTGCATGGGGAAGTTTAAGCACGATATGTCATAAATATATGAGATTATAAATGAGAGATGCTGTTAAAAAGAAGTATGATAACAGAAAGAGTCACTGGAGCAATTGGGTTTACACAGTGCAGACTTGATCCATAATCTACTAGAGTTTTCATAGGGGGAAAAAGTATATACACAGACATTTTAAAGTGGTATTAATATACTTGATTCTTGACTTTAATGGCTAAGCATGTGGACACTGAGGGAAAAGAAAGCCCCAAGCAGACTAAGACCAGCTTTAATTACTGTTAATCTGCAGAGACATTCACATCAGAAATATCACCCTGGCATTTTCTTGTTTACCAGCTGCAGATCAAGCTCTGTAACATTTAATCTTTGTAAGCACTTGCCCTTTGAAAACCTCTCCTTCCCTCATCTTTCCCTCAACAAATCACCTCCTGTGTTCCTGCTGCACAGCAGTTCCTGCCAGCTTCTCCGGGCTATTCCCTGCCTGGGGAGCTTTCCTTCTAAGCCCCTCTCTCTGCTCAGAAGTTTTTCCTTCCTGGGAGGGCAATATCAGCTTTCCCGGTTTTTGAATGGAATTGAAGCCCCGGGAGGCCAGGGCATTCTGTGTCTGGAAAAGCAGCCGGAACTGGCCCAGCAGAACTGCAGGGCTGCCATTAAGGACAAAGCAAAACACCTAAAGAGCTGCTGAGGCCAGAACATCACCCGGGCCAGCCAAGAAGAACAAACGCTGCTCCAGGAGATCTAGAGTCACTCTGTTCCTAGAGAAAGGCAACATTTGTACCACCTGGGCCGACAAACCTACGCTTCAGATGGCAAGCACCAATAACCACACTGCACAAGGTTTACCCTTCAGGCCAGCAGCATCCGAGAAACCTAACACCTAATTTTGCCAAGATACTGTCTCCAATAAGTTATAATGTAAATTTATTTGTTTCCAGCTTTTATTGTGTGGTTCTCCCATATATAAGAGTTTTTAAGCAGAAAATTTCAGGCGGTCCTGAAATCTTTCAGAATAAAAAGTAAAATAAGAACAGAAATTATAACATGAATTTACTTCTCAGAAATCATCGTGCAAGATTAATCCATTTTCTCCTGGAAAGTAAGCCTATCATCACACATCCCATCTCTTATATCTTTCAGACCCCTAGGTAACTGGACCCACCTCCAGAGGAGTGCTAGAAATTCCAGTTATGCTTTGT
This sequence comes from Acridotheres tristis, assembly GCA_037013685.1. Classification (NCBI taxonomy): domain Eukaryota; kingdom Metazoa; phylum Chordata; class Aves; order Passeriformes; family Sturnidae; genus Acridotheres; species Acridotheres tristis. The sequence goes on along the minus strand of CM072893.1, from coordinate 7,840,086 downwards.
GCTTTCCAAGAACAAAATTACATGGAACTGCTTTTGCTTGACCTTTCCTTTTCCAACACGTTATTTCTACATTTTTGAGGAAACCATGTACAATAATGATAAAAACATCTATTAAGACTTCTTTCTACAGGTCTTTCAACTCAAGATTTGTTAGTAAGTCTGTGTGACATTTCCAAGAAAGCAAATTACTGGCATTGCAGCATTGAATTTATCAACTTCTTTTTGTACTTTCAACATGAAGCATAAAAGAAAATTTTCCTTTCCTAGAGAGGAAAAAAAAATTTACTTGCCATTTTGCTACTTCAATTGAGGTACAGATTTCTTCTTTGCACCAAATTAAAAAATAAAGGGGTGAGAGAAAAAGCCTGTAAGATTAGCACAGTTTATCTAAAACTCATATTAACTTTATTGACTCTGTAACACTATTATTATCAGCAAAACATCCATTAAAAAAGATTTTAACTATTTTTCTTCTGAAATAAGTAAACCTTATTTGTTCAAACAAGTCAAATTGAGGGGTCAGGCAAAGCATTTAAGCTCATTTCCAACTCCTGTACTTGTTTTGTACGTTTCCTGTCCTGTAACTGTTTATGCTGTACCCACCCATATCAGGCAATGGCTGTTTCCCATAAACACTTTTTAGATAAATGGCTACACCTAGAGAGAGATGGTCCTTTTAAATATAGAAGAAAGTACTTAAGTATAAATAAAACATCCAAATCTAGAGAACCACAGCCTTTGAATGGTCAACAGAACTTTCCAGACTACAAATGCCCAGGACATACAGCTGATGAAATTAGCACTAGATTATCTGGTGTTCCAAATCAGCAGATGAGGTTCAGGTGGCAGGTGGAAGAAAATCAAGATCATTTGATGCTCATCAAATGAAGCAGCTGATTACCCAAACAGTTTTTATATGAGGTTAATTCAACATAAATGACATTAATGGCATTCACATGTCACTCATTTTGGTCAATTCTGCCCAAAGCTACCTCATAACCTCATCATTCACGATGCACAACTTGTCTTGCTCCCATACCTCTGCACACCCCATGGCTATGCTTTTAATCCAGGTAATCAAAAATAAAATTTAAAAATTCATTTTTTCCACTGCAGAGTCTTTCTATTCCTTCTCACAGCTTCTCCTAGAAAAAATTTTAACATGGGTTTAACAGCATTATTAGGCTGTAAACATTATACTCTGGCAGACATTACATTTCTGCTCTGGCTTGGAAGCCTACTGCCTCAGAGAGGACATTTCCCAAAACAGCTCTCTCCAGCCCCATCAAGGGGTTGGGAGATGCTGGCTTGCAGGCAGCAGAGAACTGGCTATATCCTGTGGTGCCAGGAGTCAGTGCTTAAATGGAGCTGTCTTAGCAAAAATGTTTCGCCCAGCATCTCTGGGCCTCACCAGAGGCTGGCACAGCCCTGTGCAAAGCAGTCATTTCCTTGTCTCTATGAACTTATCAGGAGTCCTACTGATTCTGGATTCCCCCTCTTCCCCTATCCCACTTTTAATGCCAACTACACTCTATTTTCCAGACCGTGCAGAGAAACTTGCTTTCTCAGGTCACCACCCTCTAAATCCTGCCTCTCCACCACCCCCCAGCAGACAGACTTTAGAAGTAAGTAGAAATTACTTATCACTGGGCAATATGTAACTACAGGTCTTTCAAATATCTGAAAAAAGCTGAAATATCCAAATATCAAATTTGGTGCTTTCTTGTTTTCTTGCGAGGGAACATCATGTATTTTTCCCCTTTGACAGCAGTAAAAAGACGAGGCAAGAAAGGATGTCATGTATTTTCGCTAAAATTTTCTTACCCTAGTGCTTATGCCACAAATGTACTTACTGCCTTATCACTAAACTTTATCTTGCTGACAAGTTTCCATAACAGCTGTAGGATTCACGGTGGGAAGTATATGGTCTGAATGCCAGAAGCTCTCAAAGAGCTACTGAAAGGCCAAATCATCTCCTTCATGTACTGACTCAGAAACAAAACCTGAGCTGCAGGAGGAATGCTGAAGCAGTGGAGAAGCTCTGGGGTATCAAAGGATGGGAGATGCGTAAGGGATACAGGCTGAGAAACTGGAAAGGCTGAAAGCTGCTGCCAGTGACAAGGAATAACCTCCCTTTGCACAGGAGAGGTCCCACAGGGGGGCTCTGGGCTGCACCAAGGGGACAGGCCTGAATAACTCCAGATCACCCCATCCTCTAAAGTAGGAAAAGTGCCTGGAGGCACAAGGGCAGTGAGCAGGGTAGCTGGAGAGAGCCCCAGTCCAGACATTCACAGTCCTTTGGGTGTCTGCAGGTCCAGCCCCATGGTTCTCCAGAGGAGATTTCACACAGTGCTGGCCTTGTGACAGTTGTGTCACATCAGCCACCACAGAAAAGCACCGACTCCCCAAAAACTTCCCCTGCCACACACAGCTCCCCACCTCCTCTCACTTGGGAAAGGGAAAAGAACTCATCAACACAGAAATTAATTTGACAGTAACCTTGAAAGAGATTGGGGAATTCTGTGGCTTTCCTAATGGCTACAGAGGGACTTTTTGCACTGGGATTTCATATAATCTAATTGTTTGCTATTTAAACAAAAAATAATCTTTTAGAGCCTGCAACTACCTCAGACTGAGTCCCCTTGCAATTACAAAAGTGATTGTGTTTGAATAGCTGGCTTTCTCCTTCACTGCTTAACTTCGCTCCACTCTGGTGACTTCTACAGGGAAATCATCCTTTGGACATCATGGCTAGATGCTCCAGGCATTATTGGATTGCCCAAACCTCAGTATCTCAGCCTCACTGCTAGTACTAGTCAAGGCAGAAGAGAATTGAACTGTTGCAAAGAAGAGGAGTTATTTAAACACTTTTGACAATCATTGTGCACACTGTAAAGGTCTCTTCCTATTAGCACTCATAACTAGGAGTCACTTAACCTTTGACTGCATAACACATTCAAATTCCATGATATATTGGGTTGCCACTGTAGAAATAATTAAGGAAGACAGTGCAGAAAATAATAATTTACACTGGCATGTCTGTAATACCAAGTTCTCAGCATGTTCTACAACTGTAAATGAAAAATAGGCAAAAGAGAATGGGTTATGTGATTAATGTTACAGTCCTTCCCAGTGTAAAATGTCATAGAGGGAGGGCAACACTGTTCAAAACTGTCAGGAGAAGGGAGAATGCACCTAGGGTAACAGAATATACCTCTCTCCTTGCTTAGTTTCATTTTTAAAAGGTATGGGGCTGTTATAATTTCATGCAAGCTTGCAAAGTTGACTGTCCTTATAAAAAGAGCAATTATACACACACTTTAAGCACGAAGCAGCACAATAATTAAATGAGTAATTACCTTCCCACTTTTAAGCTGTCATGCAATTAAGCTTAATTAAACATTCTGTATACTTCACTAATCTTATACAAACAGAAGAAGGTAAGAAGGGTGTGGCAAAGAAAGGGCATTTGGCAGAAGGTTGAGCCTATTATTCTCTCTATAATAAAAAATAACACTGTACAGTCAGCTCTAGGTTCTCATGTCATTGCCTTGTTCCTGGCCAGACTATAACCTGGTCTGAGCTGCAAAATGAACAATACACTGAGGCAATTTCACACTGTTTAATTTTGGGTGGCATTTTTCTATTAACATTGTAAAATGCTCTTCAAAAGAAACAAGTCTAAGGGAAGGGAAATGCTGGGATTTTAGAGCAGAGGGAGTAAAGAATTCTGTATGGAAAAGCTGGTCCAAATGTAAAACAAAATCTTTAATGCAAACACAAGTCCAAGGTTTCTCTCTTCCCCAGCAGAGGAACTGTCATAGAGACACAGTAGAGGAAGGGTCAAGAAAAGACATGAGAACTTTGTTGACAAGGAGAAAAGACACCTATGGTGCAAGGACAATTGTGAACTTGCTCCTATCCTGGTCTGAAATACAAATAAGCTTTGTAAAAGCACAGCCTACCTATTTCTGCTAAATATTTATTAATTCCCAAAAAGCTGTATCATATCTACTGTCTTTAGCTGCATATTATTATGTTAAATGACAAAATTAAGACAAAGAAATTAATTCTCTCGAGTAGCAAGGATTCGGTCTTCCATTGCTCCCTGAGGCAAAGGCAAAAACAGCAAAACAGGAACATCTAAAAGCAAAACCTGTCCTACACACTATAAATATAATGTTTAACTCCAGGTGTCCTCACATTTTGGCCCACCCTCATAACCCACATGTGTGCTCACACGTCTCTGCTCTTTTCCTTACTACTGAGTCCTGATTCCAAGTGCCACAGAAGAAATTTGAGCACATCACAGCAAAACGTAGCTGGGAAAGACAATTTTGCCCTTTTCCACCCTCATTTCTTCCAGCATACAGAGCAGTTCCACATAACTTAAACCTGCCATTAATATTAGCAGAGGGTCTTCACATAGTTTGAAACTATCAGCACAATGATGGGACAAAGACAGGATGCTTGAAGATAAGGTGCTATTAAAATCATGGCGGAAAACCCAATAACAATACTGAGCAGCTTTCCAAAATGCTGAGTGTGTCTGAATGCTGAGAAACTGAAAAATGGGTGAAAATCACCACACTATACACCTACTCCTGCTGCCCCATACCATTTATTTACCATTGCCTAATGATAAACTGCTGCTGTGGTTAAAATGTGTCAAGAAAAGTTTTATGTTTGGTTCTCATTCCAACTTCCACAGCAAGTAAAGCATCACAGGTTGATAAAGTCTAAACCACAAATTGTACAAAACACGGCACTGTATCAGCTACCAAGAAGAAATTAACTCTTATTCCAGCTGAAAACAGGACAGAAGCATTTCTTTCTGGAAGATGATACTGTTTTTTATGCTTTGTAGGCCAAAACAAGTAAATGAACACATTGAAAACATTGGAAGTGCAGCATTCAGGGTAAGACTGTTACAGGCAGTCTGTGTTACTTTGCAGACAAGCCTGACAGCCCAGGCAGCACTGGTTTGGCTGCTCTGCTCCTTCTGCCAGCCCTCTGTGCCACCAGAGCGGGGAGAGCCATGCAGCCCCTGCCAGGCACACAGTGACAGGGCCAGGGCTCCAGCTCCCTTGCTCCATGGCTGATTTAGAAGCTGAGGACACTGAATCCAGTGCCAGCTACCTCACAGCTGCAGGAAGCCTTCAGAAGACCCAGCCTCAGCTATTTAACCCAACCTGTAAATTTCCAAAGGATGTTTTATTTCCTGTCTGGGACATTATGTCATTTTGTTAATGGCCTAGAAGTCAACAGTTCCCTATAACTGGCAGTGATTAAGTGCTCTGTGGTTCGAATGCAGAATCAGCAACATAGAAACTGTATTAAAGTTATGGTTTCTGCTTTAGGATCCATTGCCCCACTCATACCAACATGTCCAAAAAGAAATTCCAGAACTTGTCCACATAAATACACCTTTTGTTCCCCCCTTTGATTTAGGCTATGGTTTGGAATTATTTACTTTCCCCCTCCTCCCACTGCTTGTTTTGTTTCCACATCTTTCAGTTAAATTTGATAGTATTACCTCAAGTCCTTCTGCTTTCTGACACAGAGGCAGCACACCTCATTCCAGCCCCATGAGTGAGATTCACACCTGCTACTGAGGAACTTTGTTCAGAGGGACAACCTCCATGTTACCTTCACTGTGGGAACAAAGAAAACAGTCACATGAAACTAATTTCCCAGTAGGAATGCTCAAGATAGCATTCCAACTCAGCCACACCATCGTGCTCTGCTTGACATACCCAGCCCAGGCAACTTTTAGCAGATCCAGAAAGTATGTGATTGTTTCTGTGCCACAATTTTCTTTTTGCACGGTGTCCACGACGGTCCTGACTTTACTGCATATCTACAAATAATAGAATCCTCCCCTCTCCTGGATTTACAGTGTGCAGAGAGTGAGGCACAGGCAGCACAGGGTTGTGTTTAATCCTGGGGAAGTTGCCTTAGGGATGTGTTTAACTATGGGGGGATGATTGTCTCTTGCAAGCAGGGGCTAAAAATACAGTGGGATTTGTTATTGGCTAGATTTCAAGGAGCACTGTGATTTATATCAGCCAAATTTGTAATATCACAGAAACACTTATGGAAGGAACAGCTGGAGCCTGCTCACGCCAGACTCAGCATCAGGCCTCACTCTCCTCACTGGCTGTTCCCTCAGGATTGCTCAGAAGGCACAAGCAGGCTTCATTAAAGATACGTGATTTTCTTCAAATGGGCTTTCACATTACTTCTCCAGAAGGCACAAGAATTCATATTTAAAAGCAAAAAGTAAGTACAGGAGGAGTCTTAAGCTTCTCTAAGTGCAATCTCCTCCTCAATGCAAGGGGCTCTGAGGTCAGGTTAGTCAGCTGAGCTTGCTCTCAGGATAACCTATTTCAATATTTCACCACCCTCATGATCAACTTTTCTTTCCTAATAACTAATGAGAATTTCTCTTGCTGTAATTTGGCTCTATGCATCTTTTTCCTAAACACCTCCAGGAAGATGTTGGCTCTGTCCTTTGAGCACTCTCCCTGCCCTTACATTGAAAAATGGTCTTTTCATAGCTGAGCCCACAGCAAGGCAGACTGAAAGAACCCTCAGTACCACTTCCATCTTCATGGTGAGACTGCCATCCCACCACCACTGCCTTGTCTCTAATGTGTCTTTTCCATTGCACATGCAGGCAAGGCCTGGTCCTTTTGACTGCTCAGGCAGCCTCAAGTCTAACCAGTAGAGCTACAGCAATACCTTGCATTGCAAAAACATTGCAACTTCACAATTAAAAATTGCACTAAACATTTAGAGAGAAAATAGACAGATATGGATATGCCCTGCTGGAAACAGCCTCCCTGCCACTTGAAAAAGTAGAAAAACAGAGTAACAAAGACCCCTTCTGGCTTCACTCTGGTGCAGCAACAAGATTACTAGCTGTTCTCACAATCTTTGTTACTGCAACAATAAATACGGAACTGAATAGAAAGAAAAAGAAATCCACTTGGCTCAGAGACTACTTCTTGGCAATCAATACATTCTGAATAGCTTACAAAATTGTGGTCTATAAGAGACAGTCAAGTCTCACTGTCCATCTTCCTTTAAGCACTGGTGTTTATAATGGTCCCTCATTTAACAGTGTTCGTTTCCATCCCTGCTGGAGCTCAGCTCCGTTCTCCTTCCCCAAAAGAGAAGAAAAAGTGAACAGACTGAGGCAGCCTTTGACTAAACACTTTCACTTACCAGGCAGTTCTTAACCTTGCCTCTCTGAAGTCTCCTCTAAGCTGATTTGCAAAGATCCGGGGGTACAGAAAATGGGGCAAAACCTGTAGAATTACTGAGAGGCTTGCTAATAGAGCTCAGTAAGTAGAAAAAAAGTTGCACAGATCTCTTCTGGTTTTTTTTTTTTTTTTTTTTACACCTGGTGAATTGGTATAGGGAAGAGTTCTTTCTTTGCAAGTCAATTCAACTGGATCATGAACTTTCGTTCTTCAAACCCAGCTCAGGATATTAGGACAGAAAAGTGCAAATCCAAAAATATTTCAGAATAAAACCAAAGGAGATTTACCTTTTATAAATATGCATCCAGAACTCTTTTGTTAGAGAAAATGTTGTTTCTGTGGGAAAAAAAAGGACCCCTTACTCTAGGAAGTGCTCACTGCCAAAGCAAGGAGATGCAAGTGTGTAAAACAGCACTATCAGTCCTAGCACAGTTAAGATGTGCACTAAACCTTCATGCAAAGCACGGACAAGGCTTGTGAAAGCTGTTTCATACAACCCAGAACCAGAGTGCTCTGTTGTTTTATACACTGCACTTCTAACTTCTCCAGAGTGCCTTCCTGTGTAACATATTAGGCTGTAGGAGAGAGTTTCAAACAGGCTGAGGGTCGCTCCTTCCACACTGTGCCATGGTGCACCTTGTCCTAGTTTAGGACAAATTTGGGAGGAAACTTTTGAATGAGGTCCCTCTAGGAAAAAAAAAGAAAAGATTCCAAGCAGTCCCTCCCCCAGCCGGCTCGGGGGGAAAAAAAAGAGAAAGAAAAAAAATTGGAGAGAAGTGGAAAAAAAAGAAAACTGTTTATTCAACAGGCAACACACCTCCCAGCACAACAATGAACAATAGCAAACAGCAAAACCTGTCGCCGTTCTGAAGAGACGGCAGATTTAGAAGAGTTCTATCCGTGGCTGCCCGGCTCACTCAGTCTGCCCTCAGCCCCTCCCGTGCTGGGGATGCCACGGCCCAGGCCAGGCCTGGTGGGCCACAGGTGTGAGCTCCTGGTGTTCCCCTGGATTTTCAGTCCAGAGCAGGTTCAAACAGTTCCAGGAAAACAGAAAAAGGGAAAAAAACAATCCAGGGGGCTTCTCTGCCTCAGCTAGCCAGAAAAACTAACCAAGAGCAAAAGAGAGCTCTCTCTCGCTGTCCACTGCAGACAACACAGTCCAAGTGCAGGAATGCGGGGGAGCCCGTGCAGTCTCTGATAACAAACTCTGCACTTCTTCTTTCCCCCCCCTTCACTCCTGGAACAAGTCTTAAAGTTGCAGAATTTAATATTCAACACCAACACAGAACAGACGATTTGGGGATATAGGCATCATACAGTCACCCCAAGACACACCTGAACCTTCAGCTCCACAAGCCCAGGTCTTCTGGGGCATCCCTCCCATCCTCCAGATGCAGCTCTGGGTGCAGATTCCTCATCTCTTTTGGCAGCACCTCCCACAGAGTCCCATTACCAAAAGTATGAAAGCAGTTTTAAGGTCTTGCAAAAAGCTCTCCAGCAAATGTGGAACTGCTCTGCAGAGCTCCTCACCAGGATCCTCAGACTACAGCAGAAGTCAGAAAGCCAACCTCAGGCACAGAGCAGCTCCACAGCCTCACAAAGTACCTCACAAAGAACAGAGGCCATTGCTGGATGTGTGTTAGACACCTTCGTGCCCATGTCTTCAAGGAAGACACAACAAAGAAATACTGAAGTCAGCTCAAGGTAAGGGAAAATAATACTTTGAGAAGCTTCCAGGAAAAAGCTGTAGACAAGCAGAACTCCCTTGTGCCTCCTGTGGCTGCTGGGATGATAAGTGACTGTTCTCTCCACCCTCTGAAGGAGTGTGGGCGTCTGTAGACAATGAGTGCTCATTAACATCGATTCATTAACTTGGAATTAAGGATGTTGTTCATCACAGCAGCATAAATGCTACAGACTGAGAGATGTTGTGCATTAGCCAGCACTTTCACTGACCAGAAAGATAGGTTTAAACTGCAAACAAATGTCCATGAAAGGATTAGCACAGGTAATAGATCAGCATATGGACCCCAGCCTCATGGAGCAAAACACATTCATTAGTGACTCAGGTTCACAACCACTTAAAGTAGGATTCTGAAGGTGGCAAGTTTGGTGTATCAGAGTGCTCATCCTCTAAGGCAGCTAATCCACAGTTAAGATTTAAATTCAGGGGAGTAGCCCAAAACGCTGTTAAAGCTTTTATTCAGTTAGCAGATTTTCACAATCTAAAACTAATTAGGAAGCCTGGGTCCCTGAGCATAATTTGGTCAATTTAGTTTGCAGAAACAAAACTTGGGGAAAATAGGGAGCACTGGCTGAGGGCTGGCAAAACACATCTGGAAAAGGGAAAGTAGATCTGTGCCATTTCAGACATGGCTCTGACAATGCTGTCAGCCCTGAGACACAGTTCAGCCATGCCAACAGTGGCAGCAGCTAAAAGCACGGAAACAGGTACTTCCTAGTCTGGATAACAACCAGTTTATGCCATAGTCAGTACCTTGAACCAAATCCAGGACTAAAAGCAGAGGGAAATGGGAAGCATATGTAGCAGGTCACATACAATAAGGTACACCTAGTAGTTGCTCAGGATGATACAGTGAGAGTGGCAGAGTTGTAAAGCCCTATCATTTTATTTGATTGGATGCTCAGCTCTGAGTCCCTCAAGGTGAATAGTAATTTCTTCTTTGAATGGAAGAGAATATCATCAGCTTGCTGTTAAGGGATGATTAACTGAATACTGAAAATTAACATTTCTCCTTTTGACCCTTTAACCTTCTTCAGTCATATTACTTTGATACAGTATTAAATCTCTATTTTATTTGTACCCACTATCAAGATTGTAAAAGCTAAAACCAGCAGCAATACATTTTTTCTTTTAAGAAATGTGCATGATTGAAAGGCTATAGAAAGCTGCTATCTCCTGTCTTATCATTCTTTATAAAAGTTCTCTTTATGATTTCAAAATGGCAGGAAATACGCAATGAAATCCAGGATAAAATATCTGAAAAAGTCTGAAATACTGGTAGTAACTGGAGTGCTTCAGCATCCTTCTCCTTTAAATATCCCTATGTATGAGGGGGTATATCATCTTACTTCCGCTGAATTCTGTGAAGTCCATGAACAGAACAAACTGTACACACATAAAAATAACACCAAATAAGATGGAATAAGATTCTAGCACTTCTTTTCATTCCAGAACTGAGAATAATAACAAAATCAAACAAAGACTTCACTGGAAGTACCCAAGTATTAAAAATCTAAAAGGAAAGCAAGTAGCTTTTGGGGATAGGAAGGTCACACAGTGTCAATCACAAGATTTGACCTGCTAATACAGAACTAACCACTCCTATACAAACTGAAAAGATTCATTATATCAATCAATCCTTTGAATATTTACTAGCACTTTCCGGGCTGCTTTTACTACCTTACATAGATAAGAGTATACCTCACACAGGCTTGAATTAGTTATACTGCAATTAAGGCATCGAAAGCAGCATCTGAAATGAGCATCTATTAACTCTTTCAATAGTCTAATTAGGACTGCAAAACAAGGAATACATCACAAGGCAATACACATTTCAGCCAGTTAAAAGCAGTAGCTGGCTTAAATTGAGGTAACATTACTTACTTGTAAAAACCTTGGAGAATAATTCCATAGGAAGAGTAGAATTAAAAGGCAATTCTTTTAAAAAACACTTGGCAATTAAAAAACTTAAAAATTCTTCACTAAAGCCATCTGTCTTACTTGACCCTTTCACATAAATTCCTACTGGATTTATTCAAGTGCTTCTGCAATCAAGTCAGTCCATGCTAATAAGGTACAGATTTAGCCTGTAAATATTCTTCCCCTAGAAAAGTTGTTTTCCAGCTTACACCACAAAACAGCCTGTCTGCCATTCATCCAGCAGCTGAGATCCCTCCAGTTCACTGCATATTTGGTTTAGACACTTTCCAAGTAGAAAACTAGCTGAAAGCAAGTCCGTATTCGGTTGTTTTCAAACCTACACTTGCTGGGACCCCTCCTACCTGAATAAACTTGTGTTGTGCATTCTCTTCCCGCAGCAATCAGGGCAAGGCTGGTACTTTGGGCAGCACGATGACTGATGGCCCTGCTAATATATCAGTGTCACAAAGGCTTAAGGAAGGGCTCAGCAGACAGGCAGCTTGTGTACTAAACACTCTCACCACTGCTCCTACCGCACACAGGGACAAGCTCACAGCACCACATACCTGGAATTTAACTGCCTTTGACCTTTTCAGGTTTTCAAGTTCAGGATTTAACTGCTTGGCGCCATTAGGAACAGCAGGAAGTGAGCAGTTAAAACCCGTGAAAAGGCTTTGAAAGCTCCCCGCTAAATGTTCAGGTCTCTCTGCGGTTCAGCAGCTGGCAGGAGGGAGGGCAGGCTGAGCAATGAGAGAGCAGTTACTGTAGGAAAGGGGACAGGAGGAATACATGAGCTAAGTTTGACTGTTGTAAAACCAGCAGCTCTAAAAAGACATTGAGGAAGAGTCTGGCAGCTCCCCCTTCACACCTCATTACACAGAGCACTACTCTTCTGCAGGGCTTCCCAGATGTGGGAAAAGTTACTGAAGCTTCTGAAGCAGCAGTTTATTCTGCTCTTCCGAGGCAGTTTGGCTTGGGCTTTTTGCCCACTGGTCCCTGCAATTTGACACTGAGCCTGTAAAACTGCCTAAGCAGCTTCCAGGGCAGGGTGGATCCTCCAAGCATCTCTGGCAGAAAATCAGCAGCTGGAAGACTTGCAGTGCATGTCATGGCTAAGGCCATCCTGTGAGCTGGGTCTCAGGGCCACTTAGAGCAAAGAGGATGCCTTCCAATGAAACACTTCTTAAATCCCGGAGAGGTGACATGTCATTTCTGTGGGGCAATTATTCAGTTATAGACAAGTCTATCCACTCCCATGCAGTGTCTACATTCCTTCTCCCACAGCCTTGGAGCCTGATTTGTCTCTGGCCAATGCAGTTCAATTATTTTCTTAACCTATTTGTAAATCAGTTCTCCTGATTGATGCAGACTTCTGGATGCTGGAAACACCATTGTAAAATTTGTGTTGGAGTACAAATTCAGGTTGTTGTTGCAGCAGCAGGTTCCTGGAAGGATTGCAGCAGAGACCCCACCATGGCCACTCCTGCTAAGAGGGTTGGTTACTCAGTTGCTCAAGGACTACTGAGAAGGCCAGGAATGATTCTGAACACAGGAGCTATTTGAACCTGCAAGATATGGCTCCTACAAATACAGAGGGTTTTTTGGGGTTTTTTGGGGTTTTTTTGTTTTTTTTTATCTGATGCAAAAAGGGAAGAAAACCACCAAAATATGAAAAATTTGGCATAATTTTCATGGTTATTTTACAGCAGAAAAATGATTTGGGGTGTTTTTTTACAGTGATTTCTAAAGACCTTTGGCTCCATTCAGGGTCACATATATGTACCCCTTTGAGAACACAAATGGATTTTATTTTAATTATTATTTTAGTAGCTTTGCTCATTGCTAAAGGAAATATACATGTGTATATCACTAGAGTGGCAGTCTTTGAGACTAACAGGTAAAATGAAATGTCTGGGATAGTTGAAATCCTTAATGAGTTCAGGTTTTTTCCCCTGGTCAGACAGGGGGAGTATGCCAAGCCTCACTGGCTATTCACAGGGCCAGGTACAACTGTGACCCATGAAAGTGTAAAAGAAAACCAGCTACTTGGCTGAGTAAATCTGCACCATCAGAACAGAGCTCGAATTGACAGGTTCCAGTTGATTTCCCACCCCAGTCCCCATTAATTACAAGCTCTTTTAATTACTACATGCATGCGAGGGGTGGAAACAACAAGATTTAATTACCAAGCTCCCACCAAGAGTGACCCAGCTTGGCCACTGCAGCAGGAGCTCTCACAAAATGCTGTTCAATGACACGGCAGGTCTCCAGCTCAGCAGCATCATCTTCTGGCACTCAACCCAGGAATGCAGCTGCTGGTGGAAGGAGAGAGATCTTTCTGCCTGTTCTTCTTCCTGTTCAAGCAAGGGGTTGGCACAGCTGGTCACGCCACAGCTGGAATGCTGCTGATGGCAAGGAAAATCCTTGCAACTTTCCAGATGGGCAATGTCCATATTGATTCTCTCTCCCCCACTTCTCAGACTCTCTTCTCCTAATTCCCCAAAAGGTAGGGCAGGAAGTTCAAATGTTCCAGGAGTGTGCTTTTCCCCTCCTGAAACACACCCATGGCTGGTGCCTAAAGTGGACTTGGGCAAGACCAGAGACCGTGCTGGGACCTGAGCACCCTGGAAGCAGTTAGACTTGCAAGGGGAGCAGACAGGAACCCACATGTCCCTAGGCCCCAGCCATTTCACTATAGGAAATCATGCCCAGCGCCCTGAAGAAGAATGAATAGCCCTGGTGGGTCCAGCTGCCCTGACTCAAAACAAACTGTAAGTGTTAAATAGTGGAGGAGAAGGACCATCTAAGCCCACATCAAAAATATCAAGACATGCAGAAAACAGAAACAATGCAAACAATTTTATTTTCACCTTTACAGCATGCACATGCACACCCTGCACTCTGCAAGACCAGTCAGCAGTAACAACCCCCAAATAAAAGGCAGGGAATAGTATAGATTGAAACAGGGCCCCAGCACTGCTCAGCCCCTCTGAACAGTGCCTCCAGTCCAGCTGCAGTTGTGTTGAGAAAACTCTGCTCTGCAGGAGTTCAAAGTGAGATTCAGGTAGCAGCTTTATGGGTCCCAAACTGCAGCATGATAAACAGCATGTACAGAAGCCACCACAGGCTATCAGGAAGGATATTAAGACCTTCTGGTAAAGAACTTCAGCAAACACTTAACCTGAATTTATGATCTGATCCTTCAATTCTTGGCTCCAGAAGTGACTCGCCCTTGGCTCCTTCCTACAAGCTGTGGTCATTCCTGAGTATGGCTTCTGGAAAAGACAGACAGGAACTCAGCTGAGCACCAGCTCAAAACTTTCAGTTGCTGCTTTACTTAGCTGTTTTGTATTAATTCTTTCTTTAAAAAAGAAAAAAAAAGAAGTGTTAGCTTCCTGCATGAGCAAGGAGAAGAACCAGCAATAAAGGCTGATAAAAGAATAATTTAGAGGTGTGAACTCAAATCAATAAATAAATTGGAGATCTGTTCAGTCACCACCTCCCAGAGCTGAAGAGAATTAAAAACCAATTAAAAATTACACATCTGCCTCCAAATCAGTCAAATGGAAAATGAAGGACAATTATAGGACAATGATCGTCAAGAGGACGAGATCATCCTGGACCACCTTTTATGGCTGATCATATAGCAATTAACTTACAAAAAAAGTAACCCAAATTAAAAGTAACCCTATATTATAAACCAGTGGTTCCAGTTTTAGAAAGCAACAGACTCTTATTGATCAGTTCAGAACAGTTTGCATTTGATTCATTAAACTGTGCCTCAGGCTGCCAAGAACAGAGCTGCGCCTTAATTAATAGTAATGAGCACCAGCTCAGAAGCCTCACACTTATTGGACCCCAAAGGGGCACCAGCTGAAGTAGGAATCTCAGTGGGCAGCTTTTATCCAGCCAAAAGCAGAAGCACAGAGATTAGTAAGAGAGAGTGTTTACAAAAGATGTATTAATGATCTTTGATGTTCTTTCATAATGTCTCTAGCATTGCCAAAAATAACATCTTTTTAGGCTTTAGCAAAGTACCACAGCTCCTGAACCTGAGTGAAAGTGGCTGCATTCCTAATTTTCACAGCCACAACTTGTTAATAACCTATCAGAGAGCAGTGAGCAAGCTCGTTGTACCTGAGAAATAAAATGCATTTGTTTTTCTGTGGCAGAACCTTCTGGAAAAGAGGAATAAACTGTTGCCTTTCATGACTTATTAACATGATGCAAAAACATTTACACACAAATATAGACAGCAAGTCCACTGAATGCTCACGTTAGGCAGGAATCATTCCAGTTTGGTTTAGGACACCCAGCGTCAGCTATTTGCACAGAGCAGATCACTTGCTTGCAGAACTAAATCCACTAAAGCACAAGTGGTGATTCCAGGTCAGAATTTTGTCCTCAGCTTCATCCTCAGGAGTACACCAGCTAAACTGCAAGTCTACCACTGAGTCTGACATTCAGCAGCCTGCTTGGCTCAAAGTTCTGGCACTCAAAGAGGGAAAAGGAGCATCTTGTAGTCAGGGCACAGTCAGCTCCTTGAGAGCCCATAAGGTGCTGTTCAGCTGGCAGTGAAACAAATGGAAATGTCACCTGAATGACCGATGCTGTGCAAAGTGAACAGAGACTGAACCGGCTTCCACGGAGCATCTGAGGCACCAAGGCTAAAAAAGGTAAACAATTTCCTTTTTTCAAACTGAGCAACTATTATCTTCAATCCCCCTATTTAGAGGGAAAAAGTAAAAGCCATTTCAAAGTGCCAAGAAACTCTCTGTACCTTTCAAAGCCCTCATGAATCACACCCACAGACGGTAACACACATTGCTAATCCTTTCCATGAATCTGGTCCAACACCAGGTGCTCCAGCTGCAACATTTTAGCTAAAAGCCTCTGCACAGAGCACCATGCACCTCAAGACCACAGGGCTACAGCATCTCTTCCAGAAACTTCCCCAGCAGCTGGTTATTCACAGCCTTGTCTTCAGTGCAGTGCAGGGATGTCCCCCACTCTCCCATGCACCTTGAGAATTCTGGCTCCTGCCTCTGTGTCATACATGTGAAATAGCCAAAGACAAAGGATTTGGGGCCTGTCACCCACCAGTATGATGCCTACCGATGGCAGTTCCCTTTCCAGAAACCTCCAGAGATGTGGATCTTTGCACCAGAACAATGCTGCCTTGACCTGGCTGCAATGTGCAGCCCTCTTGGTCTAACACACTCCCAGGGTTCACAGAAATCTCAGGGCTGCCTTCAATGAAGCCACAGCCTATGCAAAGTATCAGCCCCTAGACCACAAAACATGCCAGAGAAGCACAAAATTAAGAGAGATCCTGGGCTGAAGGAGTGAGTTTCCTTAATCCCTGGCACTGGTATTGCTGGCCATGTTGAGCATCAAGATTCATCAGGTCAGTCATGACAAATGGTCACTGTGGTCACCAGAGAGCCAAGGTACCAGTACTTTACCCGAACTTTACAACTGCTGAACAGACAAGTAACAAAGTCTGCAGGACATCCAATACTGGGCAAGTGGCCAGAGATTTCCATGTACCTTCCAGCATGGCAGGAAGGCACCTTAGCATTGTGCAGCTAAAAACCGAAACAAAACAACAAAAGAACCCAAGGAACCCCCAAAAAATTAACTACAGAGACCATGTCAGAATAAATGGTCCATTCTGGAAATTGGTCTTGTTTGAGCCATGGCCATTAACTTCTAAAACAAAAGAAAAAGTCAAGGCACAGCTCTGAGCAGAGCTGTCAGCAGCTGGGCCAGCTGCTCTGGGAGTAAGGGCTGTGCATTTCCATCAGATCCCACTCAGGTGCCCTGTCATGGCAGCAGGCTCAGCTGCAGCCAGTCAGAACACAGGCAAGTGCCAAAGGTGTGCTGAGAAGTCAGGCATACTTTAATGGAGCAAATTAAAGGAAGAAAATAGAGGTGGAATATTTATCGAAGCTGCAGCTTCAGAGACTTATAAATTGCTTACTTAAAATGAATTCAGACAGTGTGTGCTTCGTTTTTCCACAAAACCACCCAAACCCCAAAGCTGAGAATTAATTATTCCCACACCTTTGATAGCACAGAGGTTGACAATAGGGGTTTGGACAGCAAGGAAACATCTCTGAGGAACAGGCTCAGGACATTTCCTTGGTTCCATAAGAAAGAGGTTAATTCCCTGTCAGTCTGCACTCTGCTGTTGAAAGGTTTGTGTCCTCTGTAGTTAGGCAATGAAAAGACAAACTCAGTAATGCCCATGGCTCACTATGGAAGACAGGAACAAAGAACTAGCTAACAATAATCAAATCACAAAGTACAAAGACCAAATGTAATCTACGACTGACAGGAAAAGCAGGCAAGGTGACATGGAAATCAAAAGCTGGCCTGAGTAAATTAGCTGCAAACGGCTTTAAAACAGAGAGAAAGGGAGAAGATTCAGAATTATTTAAGTTACTAGGCTGATACACTTATGATTACAAATAGAAGGAATCCACACATGTAAACAGCTAGAACACTGTGCAGATGCATAACAGGTGAGAGTGTGAATATGTATGGAAACATCCCAGGGAAATAAAAAGAAAAAGGTGTGTTTGCGTTCAGCTACTGTGCATCGTCATTGAGCTGGGACAGGGGCAGTTATTAACATAGTTGATCTGCTACTGGTCTGAAAGTTGCTGCAGTCTCAGGTAAGTCAGCACTGGATCCTGCTGCCCTGTCCCTCCTCCAAGAGATTCTACAAGACCTGATGCTACAGCTTTCTCCCACATCTCCACTAATGCAGCATCCTCCTGCCCCTGAACAGCCACTGCCAGACCTTCTGCACTGACATAAGGCAGCATCACCTTCCTGCTCTTCTGATTGGTGGTAGACACCAACAATAACTCATACTACAGTATCTGTGGAGCACAGGAGAAAAAGCCATCACTACTTAAAGGAATCCAACCAAAACCCAAAAAACTCCCTCTGCTGGATTCTGTCTGAAAAAATGAATTATTTTACGGGATGGTACAAAGCACAGCTTTCCTGAAAGGTGACACAGATCCAGCAGCAGCATGTTTGCTGAGTACCATGTTGTATTTCTACAGAGCTAATATAAAAAAAGCCCTGGTTTCTTACTGCTAAAATTAACATAAGTCATCATTTAAGTGTGATTTGCTTGCTATTGTTTAAAATACAGATTCCATCTGAGAAGTGCGATGAACAAAAATTTTGTGAATAAACACTCTAAAGAAAAAGTTGTATGTGAACACGGGGACAGGCTAATGTGGACTCAGTTTACCGAAAGGGTAGGAGGGACATTTTCATACCATTGCACTTCAGGGGTTATTGAGAGTCTTTTCCTTGTGTACTGGAACAGAACTGCTAAAAAATTAAACAAGGCTGAGTCCAAGGTTTCACAGAGATACAGGTCGAACAAACAAGAGACTCCCAATGAAAAGAGCCAGGAATACCTCAGTAATTTAATTCCTGAAAAATTGCTTGCATGTATCTATCTCAATTCAGGCCAGTAATGTGTAATTGGTAAGTCCTTCTAACTTTAATAGTTAATACTAGAGTTAATACTTGCTCTACTTAAAGAAATCTCTTATTTAAATTAAATCTGATCACAACAGGCTTCATCTTTCATATGAATAAAATCTGAATAAAGTTTCAATCCCAAACACAGGTGATGACTTCCACTGCTGAAGGTCTGAGGAGGAAGTGTTTCCTACTGGATATGAAATTCAAGGAACCATATGAGCAAGTAATTATTTCTTTTTAAACATGTAACAGAAGTATGCTCAAGGAATCAGGTCCATTTAAAACACAATGAAAACAGGACCCAATAGTGAGACTGATTTCTGCTTATGTGTTATGTATAGGAAAGTTTATACACAAACAGGAAATTAAATACACAGAGATTCTCGTTGTGTAATTTTCTAACAGTAACCACCAGCACAACAAATTGTGTTGGTGTAATGAAATGCTCATTTCTTCCCAGCAGGATTTGCTCTGTGGGGTTTGTGCACTGAAAGAGCAGTCAAAGATTTCAATAAGGGCTTAGAGTCGCCAACACGTTTGAGCATTTAGTGTTTTATCTCCCATGTCTCTTGTGGACTTCCCACCTGAGCACTCAGCCGGCTGGAACAAGACAAGCTTGTCACAGAGGCCAAGCGGGGAAAACAACTAATTTATTTGGTTCAAATTACACCGATTCTTCAGCGGAGGTTTCCAATGTCTGTTTTACCGCCTCCACCCCCTAGCGGTTGATTGTTTCTCTCCACGGAGCACCGTCGCTCCTGCTCGCTGAAAACAATAAATCAGTAGCGCTGAGTTTGGGGCTGGCCCTTCAGAGCCAAGGATGAGAAGGTGAGAGACGCCTGCTCCGCGCTCGAGCATGGCCAGAGCCCCACCTGTGTCGGGAAGGTGTGTGACACTCGGGGACAGGGCTGGCAGGGCCGGCTGCTTGCCTTGCACTGCCCTCTGCTGTCACAGCAGCCCGCAGGAGCGAAACGCTGAAAACACCCATGCGCTCTGAGCCGAAGAAAGAATTGAGCTAAAGAGAAAGGGAATGCAGGGGATTTTCCCACACAAAGCATTTCCTCTTGCTCACTGTTATCCACTGCTATCCTGCTATGAATTTCTAATTAAAGTACTATTGTCTTTTTCTGTTAGTAGAGCTCCAAGTGTTTTATCGAGAAAACATATACTATCAGATTTTGGGGTTTACCTTCAGACACTGCCTAAAACATGTTTGCTAAGGCCCGGGCGTTTGGTACTGAGCTTAGAGCACTTAGCACAAGACAGAGACCCATGCTCCTACTTACAGTAACAGCTGAAAAGCCCTTCCATACCAACATTTATCATGTAGCCGTTAATGTATTTCTAACACCTCTCCTCAAATCTAGTTTGTTCCTGCACTAGCACATTGTAGGATGGGACACAAGAAAACACATTTTAAAAATGATGCAGTGTTCTTCTGTGTCAGCAACATAAGAAGTGTAATACAGCTCTGTGAAATAACCTCTGTGACCCTTTTTTCCCTTTAAAATAAATAAATTTCTATGAAATCAGACAATATTATTTGGCAGAATAATAACTCACAAAGATAATCCCTTATGAAAATGCATACCCTCAAAGCAGCTCAAAATGTGTCATTAGAAGCACATTTTAAAGGAAATACATATTTTTTAATACTTAAATACAAACTCCAAACATACAGTATTTTTTCAGTGCGCTGTATGTCCCAGAAATGCCACACACAGAGCTTTTAACAGCCGTTAATATAATACTCACACACAGATGTAACTAATTCCTTTGAAGTCAGGAATTGAATGCTGGGATGAAAAACACAGGAGCGTGACTGGCAGAGAGCTTGGGCATCATTAGGCTTCCTTCATGGGAATACTAAATCTGCAAAAGCTTATAAGCATATGGTTTGAACACCCGACTTTCTAGAAACATAAGCTCAGATGCTGGCAGATCAGCTCAGCCTGACAACCTTCTGCTTCCCTACAACTGCCTGATCCAGCAGCTCACACAAGGGGCTGTCCCCTGTGACTGGGGGCTGCTGCCTCACCACTGGGGGACAGGCAAACACAGCAACAGCCCGGCGAAACTACACAGCAGAGTTACAAACCAGGGCTGCACTCAGAGCTGCCTGTAGCTGTCTCAGTGACACAGAATCACTTGGCCAAAGGTGAGTGGAATTAAAAGGAAGGATCCCACAAACTCACAACTGTATAAACTTGATGAACACCTTAGGGATCCTCCTGGAAGATGGGGCCACCCCATGAGACTGCCAGTGTGCTGTTTGGGATACAGATTTCCATGAGGACTTCCTTACAGAGCTTCAGAGAAGTTGTTTGCTGTGCCGCGTGTAACTCATACAGAGAAACCATTCCCTCTCATTTACACTTCAAGAATTTCTGCAAATAACTGCCAGGGAACTCTTAAAATATGGAAATTCACTGGATCTAATAAAAGAGTCTCAACAAGATCCACAAAACCTGCATGCAAGGAATTACTTAATTTTTTTAAAGACTCCTGAGCAGACAAATGCAGGAAGATTAATAAAATGTTCAAGAAAATAAGAGTGGATCCATTTCCTCAGAGATTTTTTTTCATGCTGTCAGCACAGAATCTTGCAAGTGATGACTTTGCTAACACTGGTACAATTCTGATTTTATTTATGAGGAAACTAAGGCAGGGAGATTAAAGAAAGCGTATAATCAGTACAGTTTGTCAAACTGAGTAGCAATTAAAATGGAATTGTGGGAATAGCTGGAGTTTTGTATTACTAAGCATTGAAATCTATCACACCAAATGATCCAAGTCTTTAAAGGCTCATAGGTTTTATACACATATGCTTCTGATATAGCTAAATTATATATTTATGTATAATTATTATTAATTATATACGAATATTATATATTATAGTATATTTGCCACCCCTAGACTGACCACTGTGTACACAAAGGGTGCTCTGATGATCATGAGGAAATGAGGGAATTCACAGGCTGCTATTCAAGGGTGCCTCTAACCACAGCACCCAAGATAATGATGTTATCAGGCCTCTTCAAAATAAAATCTGAATAATTGTTTTGATTGGAGAGGTGCCAAGAACCACATATCAGAAGGTGAAGCTCCACTGTAATCTAAATGCTTCTCCCAAATTGCTGCATTTCTATGGAATTTCTGAAAAAATACCAAAAAACCCAAACCCAAGTGAAGTAACTGTTGGAATGTCCCATGTCCACAACTGGTTTTAAACGCCTCTCAACTTGGACTAGTCTGGGGACTTGCAGTGTAATGGGCTTTAAAAGCCAACCTGTGTCATGAAACGCTTTTTACAACTAAAGTGATTCTCAGAGCCGGTGATGGAGGGAAGCATTTTAAACAGCTCCGAAGTTTTCAGATTGTGCTCTGCTTTGGAATAATCAAATTCAAAATACTTCTTAAAACAGAGTTTCTGGTCAATTACTTCTGCCTTCAGCATTTTACTAAGAACTCACACTGTATTTTCAGTGAGGACTTGGAGCAATCCTGCAGGGCACCCCACATATTGTATGAGACCCGAGGGCTTTTACTGCCTGTGGCTTCAGAGAAAACTATTAGAAATCCTAACAGAAACCCACCCTTTCAGCTTTCAGATTGACTGATTAGCACTGAATACTTGACTAACTAATTTTTGGAGCTGGAGAATTTATGTTTAGTGCCTTCTACTACGAGGCAATTCTGGTTCAAAATAGCAGATAATATCCATAACCCGGAGCAAGCAGCAATTGCACAAATCTGGTTGACGTTACAAATAGTTTGATACTAACTTGTCTTGGTTACAAATAGTTTGAGATTAACTTGTCCTGTGGTTCAGCTGTATTCAATCGTGCTCAGAAGACCCCCAGACATTTCTGTCAAAGGGAAGGTGCCAGGGGTGTTCCTTCTGCATTGCAAAGGAAGGGAAATGTTTGAAATGTGTCACCCTCTCTCACCTTCTCCCCATGTGTAACATTCTGCCCAGCAGCAATAAAGCAGCTCTGCTCCAGTCAGGAGACCACTGCTCAGTTCGGACAGCAGCAGATTGCTCACCACCACCAAAGAAGCCTTTGTCTCTGGATGAGGAAGACAGGGAGGCTGTCAATCACAGCTTTTAGGGACACCATTTCCATAGTCACTACATCTGTTTAAGACCCGATGATCACATTGGAAAGGATTAGACATCACGGTAACACAGTCTGGTCCACCAAGTGACAAAGAGCACACTTACCCAGGAGGACTACAACACAGGAGGATTCATTCACACGATCTTTCTTCCTTCTTGGGAAGGAAGTTCAAACCTTCTTGGTTTGAACTTGGAAGCCCTGTGCAGTTCTTTCCATCCCCAACACCCATGCAAATTTTCAAAGGCCATCTTGAAGCTAACATTAGGTTAAAGACTGCAAGTGCCTGCCTGCAGTATATTTAAAATGCTCTTACTTCAAATCACAGGATTTCCCCCCCTTTTTGATAATTTCAAAATTGAACTTCCATCTGCTGAAATAGCTCAGATTAATCAATGGAGTAGATTTCCTTTCATCTGAAGAACAGCAAACCAATGAAATCATGGGCAAAATACTGACAGACAATTACGACTTGCATATTTGTACACGTTGTATTCATTTGGACGTCAGTGGGGAAATAACTCTCTCAAACTATTTTACAATAATGATTTTAGCTTGTTAAATACATAAGACATAGGTGCCATAACGTACCTTTAAGAACTAGCCATGAACAATCCATGTTCATCTGCAAGCAATACATTAAAATGTTTAACTTGTGTTTTTTCCCTCCTTTTCTTTTTTCCTTTAATAACAATCTCATGCTAAAAGCCTGCCACTTTCTGTTGGAGAAAGTCAATTCCAAGGAAAAAAATCCACTGTAAATATAAACCTAATCTCCCTGTCCCCCCAGTTTTTCTGTCTACAGCTGTGTCTACATTTTGCACAATGACCTGAAAAAACATACAAATCAAGAGAAAGAGATACTTATTAGAATTATGACTTTTATTTTTATTTATTAGAGCAACATTGAGGAAAGAATTTTTACATACAGTTTTTTTAATCAACTTTACAAGCAAATTCCAATATACAGTATTTACTCTGGCCTGGGTTAAAAAAACCAAAAACAACAAAGCAGATAGTAAGGGAACCTCTTGTTTTAGCTAGTATTGAATTGAAGATTTTGCTACACAGGAATTATGTTGGTTTTATGGTGGTGCTTTTACAATTAAGTAGGCAGTGAGCAGCTTTACTAGAACAGTGACTGAAATTCCTTGATAGCAGTTTTAAGATGACTATACTGAGCCCTACCACCAGGGTCGAATTAAATCCACTCTGCTCAGAAAATACCTCTGTAACGAGATAAGGAACAGCTACAGAAGCCCGATTCAAGAACTGATTTCCATTTGTACGGCAAGAAAATTTCCATATTAAGAGGATTATGTGCTGTGCAAAACCAGAAATATTCCCCCCAACATGCAACCTACCCCAGTATGACACTTTAGAATGTGCACATGGCTGTGACATGCAAACAAAGGCAATCACGCAAATGGTATTCAGTTTTCAGGCATCCTTACAACAAATCAGCATTTAGATCAAGGATGAAATGAACTGTACTGACTTATGATGCAGTCTAGTTGCTATGCCTACTCTCACTGCTACAAAATGGAAAGTTGAGGAACCCCTTTTTTTTCTGGAACTGTAGCAAAATTATGTCGTTTTGGATTTTCAGGGCCTTCGTAATTATTTCGAGAAAGTTGGAGAGATAATATTGTACTTCTTTTCTCAAAACCGTATTCTGGGACCATCATTCTTTAAGATCTATGCTAGTACCAGGGAAATTTTGCCATTGGCTTTGATTGGCAGTAGGAAGTGCTAGCTTCAGGGAAGGAGAAGGTAACAATGATCTGGCTGTATCAGTGTTAGAATTCCACGGTTAAATTAAAGTCATTGCACAACAAAAACTCTGTACACTATATGAATACTTCTAAACATGCTAGAGTGCATATCTATCCTGTGAAAGTGATGTGAAAATACCTTGGAAACAGCAACACTACCGGGAAAATCTGTTTCAAACAAAAGCCACACACAGCAGGAGGCATCTAGATTATTTTAGGCACAACTCCAGCAATAAAGCTCATTTAAAGTGCAATTCTGTTCTTTTCTTTTGTGTTTATTCACTTGTTAAAACGTGTATACTGAACAGTAGTTTAATACTTTTGTGAATATTGCACAAAAGAATGAGGAATCAAAACAAAAAAAAATGGCAAAAAAATCAGTTTTATAAACCTAAAAAAAACCCTGAATACTTAAATGTACACATTTTGGATAATCTGCACCAGCACTGATGATATAATCTGCACCTTCCATAAGGTAGATATGATACCTGAAAATACTCACTTAATCCCATTTGACAAGCACTCTCAGTGCCCTCTCATCCATCACTCCCCAAACCCCATCTTTCCGTGAGGTGAAGCTTCAAACCTCACTTCACCACTTCTCTCCCAGCTGCCCATCTCCTGACAGGCTTTGCCATACTCTGGACTTACTATACATGCAACAGAGCCTTCCCTGGTAAAGTCTGAAGAGCCCAAACATGCAGTTGTCTTAGAGGGATGCAAGGTTAGCAGCTGAACACAAACACAAGCCAGGCTAGCATCTGTCTCATCCATGATCAAATCCTGCTGGCTCCAGCTCAGTGTCTCACTAACCTGTCAGAACAAAACGGGGAAATGCTATATAAAGACTATAATCTACTTATGTTCCTTTAATACATATATATATATGCTCATATAAATATAACCTTTTCTTCTGGAAACAAAAATTAGGAACTGTCTTTTTAATGAAAACCTTGATCATCTCTATATTCTTTGCTTAGTTTGCTTTGACCATCTCTTTAATTTTCAGTAAAGGTGCAGATATGAATAAAGGTATAGATATCTATACTTTTAAATGTAAACACGAAAATTGAAACATCACTAAATCAGGCTGGCGATACCTCCAGAATAAGAAGCAGAAGATGATGAATTTCTGTCAATAACATCAGGTGAAAATTGTATTTTTACACAAAATATACAACTAACAATAAAATCAGCTTCTCCTCGAGGAAAGTAAACTTAAAAAACACACCTTCCATAGAAATCTACATGGACCGGAAAATGAACCAGGAATCTGATCATTCTCTCAGCAGTCTTTAAACTCCTGAGAAACACAGTTAGCTGCCAGGAGCTGGTTTTGGGGAACATAAAAAGTGAGTTTTATTTTTTTATTGAAAGTAAATACTTACACTAAATACCACTAATTCAATGCTTTTCAAGGAAATTAATTATTACCAGAGCATAATTGTTACTGCAATCTCAAGTTGTGGTTTCTGATCCTATACCAACTATAACAATTAATGTTATTTATCTTGTTATGTTTTGCTTACTTGCTTATTGTCATCACCTCAGTTCACAAAAGTCTGGCAGGTCCCTTATTTCAGACTGATATAAGTAGTTCAGATAAAGAATCTCCTCCTACCCATTTCCTCCATCAAGCTTTTCGTTTTTCCACTTAATCTTCAGTTAAATAAAATTATAGTGTAAGAAATGCAAAATAATTCTTGAATACCAATGATGTACTGAAAACTCAGGTGAGAAGACACCTTTTTCCTTCACACAACTGAGGTATCCATCAGGACACCCCCAGTTAAAGGGCGTATATTATAGGAGCTGAATGTTGAATTCATTTATGAAATGTCTACACCTATTCACTTTAATTCTCTCAAAGAAAATACTGCAATATGTCAATGTCCTACAGCCAGAGCCTAGAACAAACTAACACTGTGTTACATTTTACTGACATTATGTGCTCTTCAGGAACAGATTTTGAGCCAAGTTGTTGCAGCAGCCTTCTGCTGCTGATTTTAAAACCAACTCAAGAACAGGAAAAAAAAAAAAAACCCAACCAGTAACATCCAAGAGAGTCATGGGAAAGATGGGAAGAATTAGAGATGGGACATAGCATCAAATTTCTGGAAAGCTTCACTGGATGTGCGCACATGTAACTCGCATCATTCGTGTCGTGGTCCCAGAGTGCACCAAGACTACTTTCAGAAGACAGTACTTCTCCTAGAGAGCGCAAAAACACAGATTGTTTTTTTTTTTCTGCCCAATTTCCCCAAAAAGCTCCTTACCAGTTATCAAGCACATCTTCAGAAATTAACAAAAATCAAAAATTAAAAAAAAAAAAAAAAAAAACAACAAAAAAACCCACAAAAAAACTCTCAAAATAACACATCTTCAAAAAACTCTTAAGAGTACCAGCTCTGGATTAGGACATAATAGGATTGCTCAAAGCAAATAAGTGGGGTTAATTTTTTAACTTTTTAAAAAATAGTTGCATTTTTTATATAACTTTTATTCTGTAAAATAGTTTCAAATTCTTACACATATGGCAAAGTTTGTGCAAAATTTCAAGTCAGGTACTTCAGAGCCTTTCAATATTAAACAGAAATCAATAAATACAAGCAGAACAATAAAAGTTTAAAATATTAATTAAAATGCATATTGTGCAACCTCAACATAGGTGTTCTGGACCCCTTATTCCCAGAGGCTCCCTACTTACCAATTCCTAAGAGCCTGCATTGGAAGGTTTGGACAAACATCCTTAGCACTGCATTTCAAGAATCTACCCGGTAATGTGTCTATTCAACACAATAAAAACATACCACAATCATTTAACAAATGAGGATGTTTAAGCGAGAAAATTCATTTCACCCTGTGAAATCTGCCTAATGTCTGTGAACAGTGAAAACGGGATAAATAAAGAACAGAGCAACTTCAGATTACAGCAAAACAAAACAACACAACCCATCCAACCCATCAGATTAAATAACATTAAATATGTCAGTCTTGAGAGAATTATAAATACAAGGATTTTTGCATAGGCCTCTGGAATACAGAGTCAGAATTATGGCCAATAAAACATCTGCTAGTCAGTCTAATTTTCTACCACTCTGACCTAACGAGTACTCAGAACCAAGAAGTTAAACAGAACAGCAATTTCATTGTCTAATAACTCAAACAGAGGTAAGAAATAATTTCTGCCATCCTGAAATAAATAGTGCAGCATTCTGGCATTTGTGGTCACCACAGACTTCAGTATTTGCTTAATTACTAGGATTGAAATACCATCTTTATTAAAGACTGACGATAAAATAAAGCACTCTCAAGAGAAACTGCACAGCTCGTAACAGCAGCCTCAGAACACAGCAGGATGGAGAATGCAAACCCTAAGGAAGATGTAACTCGGAACAGTGACTCAGGCTTTGCAGGCTGCAGGTACAGCAGGCTCCGAGGCAGTCACAACACGGCAAGTGGGATATGGCGTGGCATAGTGCAGTGAGATGTGGGAACAGCCTCAGTGTGTCTTTGGTTTTGGGAGGCGGGAATGCCGAGTGGAGGGCATGCTGTCCCCAGAAAGCAAACCAGCGGAGCGTGTCTGCACATTTTCCTTTCTCTGGACTGGTGGCCTTGGGATGTTAGACTTTAGGGAGGTGATCTGAGTCTCTGGAGGTACTGGCGTGGATTTCTGACTGCTCACTTGCTTGGATTTAGCAAAGGACGTAGTTGGTGGGCGAAGCTTTGACACTTTCTGACTCTGTTTACCCTTCAGGCTATCCTGCCCAGATGTTGGCTGTGGCTGAGTCGAACTACTCAGTGGCAGAAGCTCATGTTCCTTGGAAGTAGCGGAATGACCTGCAGATCGTACAGGAACGGCCATGGTAGGAGGCACTAAAGCAGTTGGGGGTTTCGCGATTCTTGAAGTCTTTGGCTGAGAAGCCTCGTTTGTGAATGAGGGTTGACCTTTCACAGGTAATCCAGTCTGCATCTCTGGAGCATCAGCTCGTGTAGAGGTCTGAAAGTGGGAACGAGGTGGTAATGTACCTTTCTTATTACTAGCCACCTCTCCAGGGTCCTCAGTGTTTTTGTTTTTCAAATTGTCCAAATATGATGCATTTTCATCTTTTGTGTTCAACTGTACTCTCATTAAAGAGTTTATGTCATTCGGGCTATTTGGGAGAGAGACATTTGCAGCATTTGGATTCTGATTCTGATTACTTCTATTGTCATGCAGATCTGGTTGTGGATATTCACTGTGGGCCTCGATATGTGGAGTTCTTATTAGTTTTCCCTGGGCGAGGTCTGTGGAATTGGGAAGGCTGCTGGAAGGCTGTAGTACTTGAGGCTGTTGAAGAGAAAATAATACAAGAATATATTAGGCAGAGAAGACACCAGATATGTTCAGAATCCAACGTGAGCTGACTGGATGCTTGATAAGGGCTGTATATCTGGGTTTTTAAATCAAAACTTTGACAAAACAGGATGGGGTCATGGGACTCGCACAAATGGAACTTGTAACTGAAGTGGAAAAAAATAGACCAGCACTGAAATAAACAACATAAAGACAAAAAAGAAACCGACCGGCTTAAAAAGGAAACATGAAGAAGGCATGGTTGATGGTTTCACCCAAATCTGCAGGGCAGCGCAAGAATTAACGTCGGTGCAGATCAATTCTAATGCAGTGCTTAGCCCAATGCAACAGCTGTGTCCAGCTTGGATTTCTACTCACTGCATACTGACCTCAGCTACCCCAACCATTTTACTGCACTAGCAGGAGAGGAGTTGGACGGACCACATGAACTTACAGGATGTTTCCTTGCCTTACTGAGGCCAGAAAATCAGGCAGCAGTATGTGCTCATCAGGCTACTGACTAAGCTTAGGTAACTGTTCTATCTTGAACTGATTTTAAATCGGCTGATAAAGAAACAGAGTTCATGTCAAAGTAGAGACCACACTCTACCACGCTGATAACCATGGGATAAAGAGAACTGTAGAAGATTTTACATTTTATCAGAAGATAGAATCTAATCAGACACACATCAGACAAGGAAGTTGCCAGTACCTCTTCTGGGTAATTTCTATTCTCTTTGCTCTGCCCTGTAAAGAGACTTAAAAGATTAATGGTATACTAGCTTCACAATACATCCTAGACCTGCAACTTGGATACAGATCTTGGAAACATTACGAAAAATTCTGCAATTCATGGCAAAACCCAAAATCTATTAAAACCTAAACTACAGTTTTATCAGGTTTGGATTTTTTTCTCATTTTCTTTACAAAGGACAGGAACTGAATTCCTACGAACTAGTCATCACTCAACTACCTGGATTCTAACTACCTGACAGGTTGCATGTACACAGTGAACAGGCTTACTCTGTTTACTACTGATTTAGAGTAAATTAAAAAGAAGCAATGTTCATGTTTGGGAGATTTGACTAAAAGTGTCATTTTAGTCACTCTCCTGAATTATTCACAAGTTCTAAAGAGAAAACCCATTATCTGTCTGGTATTTTTAGCTCTTCTTTGAATCAACAGGAAGAATGCAATGACAGCTGTGCATGCCAGATTCCTGTTACACATTTAGGGCCACAGCCCATCTCAGGACTCTTTAGGCTTTTCATCTTTTCCCTGGCAGGATTACTACAGAAAACTGAATCCTCAAAATTCCTCACCAAGAAAGAAGATTTAATGGTTAATGAGAAGGAAGTCAAGGTTTCTCAGTCTATTTTTTATTTATGAGCAGTTTTTCCCTTTAGAATGTAACAGTTGTCTTGTAAGGAAAGGCAAAATCCAGACCAGTGAAATCAGCTATCAGTGACAGACATGAAAGGCAAATATCCTGAGCAGTCAGAACATGATTGTTTTGGAAAGAAGGAAAAGATTAAAAAAAAGGCAAAGAAGCCTCCAAAATGGTGACAAATGAGTACCAAAAGTTTGTTCCTTATGTGGCCCAAAACTAGCTTCACTTTGTGAATCCTTCTTAACCATACAATCCTACAGGAAGAAAATGCTGAACACAAGGAATAATTCCATACACTGAGGGAGTTGCAGCTTAAATAAAATTAGTCCTCCGGATATTTTTTCCATTTTCCAGTGTTTATGTTTGTGTTACAGAAGTTATTAACCTTCCAGTCTAGGAGTTGACAGAGATGATTGCCAAAATGATTTACTGATTTGAGATCTCACCTGCAAAACCAAAATTGCTAGTAATGAATGCAGAAACCAAAGCAATATGTACCCAATTCCCATGAAAATACTACAACAAATAAATAATATTTTCTAGTCTCATTTGAGGTAAAAAAAATTAAAACATTTATAGCCCACAGTATTGTGTAAAATGTGGAAAAATAATTGTCTTAAAATTTTTCTCCCTCAGCTAGGAAGAGTTTTTTTAATGCTAGTCTTCAAACATACAGATAAATATCTAATCTAATCAATAAAAACTAACTTAATATCAAATAATTCTAGCAATACTAATCAACAACAAAAAAAAGATAAGCTACAGAAGAAACTAAATTTGTATTAAAAGTTGAGTTAAACACAAATACATTTGAGGTATAACAAAGCCATCAAGGTTTCAATAATGCTACTTTAAAGTCTTCTGACAAACCTAGGTAGTATTTGAGCTCTTCCTTTTGGGCAATTTTGCACTTTACATATAAAAATAGCCAAATAGATGTTTTCCTCATTATCCTTCATAACCTTAAAAGGTCTAAGCAGCTCATTATCCAGAAAGTTAGCAATACAAAGGTAGAAAATGGCTACGTGCTCAGAATTATGAGGACACTGAAGCTCTGGTATCATCTTTGCCCACTTGTTTTAAATACAGTACTGCTTTCTAATTGCGTATTTCTACTCAAGATCTGTCCAATTATCACTATGACAGATTTTAATATCATCAAATTTCTACACACATTAACATCCAAAATGACACTAAAAGCAGCAAAATGCCACTTGCAAAATATGCAGGTAACAGTTCACAAGGTATCCAACACTGACAACTGCATTATTGTCACCCACAGATCATACCTTTGTACTAAATACAAGTTCTCCTTTTACAAAGAAAGTCTTTGAAATTCTGACCATGTTACTGATAAAAACAATGAGCCAGCCAAAGGACTGAAGTACTTGGTGAATTCCTTCACATGAAGGAGGAGAAATAGATAAAGAAGCATTCTGCCTTCTAGGCAAAGTATTTTATTTCACCTAAGTCCTAAAAGAAGGGTTTCATCTACATTGTTTTGAGTACACTTCAGGTAATATTTCTGGGGTGGGACAGACCATGACTTGGAATAGTCTGCCATGCCACCCAGACTTCTATTTATGTCCCATAATGAAAACGTGCAGGTAGGCAAACACTTGCGCTCCTTTGGCATGCTCCTAAAATGCAAAGTTGGACTCAAATGTTTCAAGTACAATGTAACTGAAGACACTTAGTTCTCCTCAGACTGGAAGTACATTAGACAAAGTGTTTTTTGCACATGCTTCTTCCTGCACAAAGAAACGGATTTTTCTCTACTGGCATGAGTTTCAAAACCTTCCAAACACTGATGTACTAATCAAAATTACTCAATTCACTCCCTACTTCATTAACCTATGAGATTTTTCTATTATTTCTCTCAAGTAAAACTGGCTGTTAGATCATCAGAGAAAGATGACATCCACAACAAGGATTACCACTATTGTACAGTTATCAAACTACTGACGTTGTATTAGCTTTGGGCTGGAAAACTGAAACGTCATGTTGTACTGTTAAAGAAGTTAAAAATGTGGTTGTGATAGTCATTCATTTGCTGAAAATTCCCTCAGTTTTGCTTTGATTATCTTGGTCCCCATCTCAATTCCCTTTATAATACCTCTGTAGAATGAAATAAAAGCATTTTCTCCCTGCGGTATCTTGAGGAAGGAGGGAAGCAATGCAATGGAAAATCCGAGAACTGCATGCACATCTCCCATAGACATGCATCATGCATAGGGCAAAATAAAAATCCAACAGTGAAAATGCGTGAGAGGGAGATGGGAATAAATCTGAAGTTGTACTGTACCACGCTTTATCACAGAAGTAATGGACTAACTTCTCAACTCCTTGCCAATGGCATAATGGAAAGCAGAGACAAGAAAAAGACAAGGACAATGATGTCAGAGGACCAAGACAAAACAATGAGCAATCGCCATGACAGAACTGCAACTTCACAATTTTAATTGCAATTACCATGTCCCCCATTGGTTTTTAATCCTCCTTCAAGAAACAAAGGTAGCAACAGAATTTAATTAATGCAGTGCAAACACATTTATAGAAAGACCTGCATGGAATACCTTTGCTCTTATAACTTCAAGGCTTTTAGCAGTTAATCTCTTCCATTCCAAATACTGCAACTAGAATTTGTGTGCATTAGTATATCTGTATAAAAGAAAAATCTCTGCATCCATGCATATGTATGTTCAATATCTAATCCTGAACAGCAAGGTCATTAAAGGCACAGCATTCCATCCTTGGATCATATTGCCCTCATTTTTAGTAACTCATCTTCCTAACAATTCACTCATGAGTTGGAAGAGAGAACTGCCACAGGTTCTTTTTGGAAGGGGTGGAAGGGAAGGGTCACAAACTCTGCTACATAATTCTTTCATTTCCTCATCAGTACTGCCATCCCTCCTCTCACTGCCTTGGCACAGAATAAGCTGTTAGGTCAAACCACAGCCTGTGCAGAGTCAGCCCTGCTGAAAGGCTGCATCAGAGAGCTCTCATTTTCCACCTCTGGAAAGCATCAATACTTCAGGCCTTCAATCTGTAGCATTGGCTAATACCTTCTTTTTGAACTTTTTTTCTTTCCCTTTGATCTAGCTGTATTATAACCATATTTCAGCATCAAAATATAGGATTCTGCAGTATGGAGAACAATCTCAAGTAATGACACAAAACAATCGTATTTTTTAAAAGCATCATTCACCATAGCCATGAGGCTAATAAAATAATTGTATCAAATATTTTGGTAGTTGTATAATTGTACCAATTATTGCCACCAATAATGTGACAAAGCATTATTTTTTTTCCTGCATAGTCTGTACTGAAACGTCAGCTTGGAAAACTTTATTTTTTCAAAGCAAAATAATTTCAAGTAATATATAACTACATTAAGGGAAATATTTTATCCACAAATATAGATATATGTTCAACAAGCAGATAAATATCACCACATACAAAATCAAGGGGTTTTTGCAAACATAAATTTAGTTAGGTACAAGAGACATTTCTCTTGTAGTTGACTCTGCAGTTGGGAGTCAAGGAGGGAGGAAAGGAGTTTTCCCTAAAAGACTTCTTCATAGAGCTGAACATTCTTGGAGAAAAAATAATTACATAAGAAAGGCAGTACTGTAATGATTCCAGGCTGTTTTTAATAATTTGTCACAGAACTTTCCAGCTAATGCTCTGTAGAACTTGGTTCTGCTAACAGAAACACTCTGTACACCCTACAAAGCTGTACCAGTCCAGAAAGCTTTGGAAACATTTCAGCACTGAGCAATGTGTCTTTGTTTAAAAGAAAAGGCGTGAAAAAGCACAGCCTGGATCTGATATATAGTCACTGGGCATAGAGCAGCTTTCTTCATGTATGTCACTTGCTAGAATTGCTTAGATTATTTTTATCTGTAATATTTACACACAAAAGGTCTACATACTTCTTCCAGGACATACACAGTTAGTGGTGATGCAACAACTGCAATGCTTGGGAAAAAAAAAGCGGTTTTGAACAGCATTTCTGTGTGGAGAAGCACTTGGGGTAAGGGGCCCAGAGAAGGTAATGTAATATTCTTGTATTACAACACAAACTCATGATTGCTTCCTTACCAATGTGTATTCTAAATGTTTGTTTCTAGAGCCACATCATTAAAGCTCTAGAACACAACTGAAAAGAGTTTAATTGTATTGAAACAAAGTTTGAGATGCCATTAAAATATAACCTATAACCAATAGAAAAATAAATTACCATTACACAGGAGTTTAGTTAAGACACGAGAGAATTAGAGGAACAAAATTATATGTTTTTTAATTCCTAAAACGGCAAAATTAATGTACTGTTATCAAAGTACTTATGAAACACAAAGTGCTGAATTGTTTCCAAGTCTGGTGAAAAAACATGAAATTAATAAATGTGGATATATTAAAATTAATTGCCATTAAAAGTGAAAAACATACATTCAATGCTGAAGTGTATTGCAGTGTAGTGATATGCAAAGGCAAGTTCAGCAACACGTGTGCTGACATTGTGACTGGTGCTTACAGACAACCATAAACCTACACTAGTGTAATATAACCTAACAGGGATATATTTTGTGTCCTGTATAGCAGGAGGGAAGAATTATTTTAGTTGTTTATACACTGTAATATGAACAGTTTACAGATTTAAACCCTCATAATCTACAGTGCCTGTAAGTGATCTATGTATCCATCAGCTATCTACTGCACAGTGAAAAAACCTGCAGAAGTCAAGTGCAGAGATGTTATTTTAGGTTCAGGATCCAGAAGTTAGGAAAGAACTGCTTGACTTCCAAATCTATACAGAAAACACAACCAGACAAAACCTGAGACTACTTCATGTTTCCATCATACATCTTCTCTGTATTATTGCAAAAGAACACTGACATTAATGTTTCAGGCTGTCCTAAACACAGTGGTGATGCCCAGGTTTTGCCTTAAAACCTCATGTTTGGCATTTCATACCACCTCAAAAACCTGAACACTGAAACCACTGAACCAAGTGGGAAAGAAGGGTACTAGTGACCATTCCAGTAATATTTTACTTTGCAAAACTGTTCACACAGTGATAAATAATTGATTTTTCCAGAATTTCATTAAAAATGTCTAAGGAACCTCCTAATTTATACTGTATTTTTATTTCTGGTGTTGGTCTATAGAGTAAACCTAAGGCTTAAAGAAAAAAGCTAGGAACACTCCACTAGCAGAAACTTACTTTTCTAAACAATACATTAGTTTTAGTTTAGGTTAACTAGTCTAGGACCCATTTTCATTTACTTTACTTCCTTTACTAGCAATTCATTGAATGCAATATAAAAGATGCATACTAAAAAATCCAACCTGCTTCAGTCATAAAAGTTTACTACAGAATCCTGAATAAAAGGCCACTCTTGTTAGTGGAGGGATGAGGTGGAGGCTAAAAAAAACCATCAAGGTTAGCAAGTAAAGTTTTCTTCTTCAGCAAAGTAGCCACTGTGAATATTGTGACACCAGAGGCTCACTTGGCAGCCGGGACATCATCCTCCCATTCTGATTCTCCAGTCACCAAGCCTCAAAATCATAACATTTATATGAAGTCTAAAACTGATCTCCTTGAAGACAGTCTCTGTTGATAGGACAGTGAATGATCCAGACTGGCCCATCCACTCAGAAGAGAAGGCACAATCATCAGATTTTGGGGTTCTACATTCATTACACACACAGAGCCCCACATCAAACACCACAGAGAAATGAAGCACATCCCTTATTGCACAGAGAAAAGCCCATGAAACAGGCTGTGCATTCCTGATGAGTTGTTTACATGAACATTGTCACAGAAACATCAAGAGAGTATTTGAAGCACAGTTTACAAAATACTGGATTTTTTTTTCTGGTGATTGATATAAATAAGAATCATTGCAGTGTGAAATATGTAAGCTTAGTTTTCCAAGGTGCAAGTTACTCTTCAGATCTCCATTGGCCTTGGAAATCTTACTTTGTTTCCATAATTTTACTTTTCGTTTATTTCTTGTCCAAATACACTCTTGAGCTTTGCTAGGCAAATACTGTAATTTGAAAATTACAGTACATTTTAAAAATATAACTTTAGCGTTATGAAGTAGTTATATTTCTTCAAACAGTTATCTGTTCAAAATGAAATACCAAAGCACAAAATAAGACTTACCATTTCTCTATGTCTACGTAAGCATACAGTTTTAAAATCAGCAATTGTCTTTTGTTTTGCAGATCCAAGCCAAGTGAACAAATGCATCTTACATCAGCCCACATTGTAGCTAGTACATAAGGAACATTAATAAATCATGCAAGTTGTGCAACAGCCACTTCAATGTAAGAGAAGCCTTTTTACAACAAATACCGAGGGGGGAGGAAATTAGTTTGAGGGAAGCCATTCTGAACAATTAAAACCTTTTGTGAGAGACAATGCAAGTGACACTTTCCCACCAACACTTTTCTGTAAGACCACGACGCATTCACATGAGCAGACGCACAGATGCGCGTGCGGAGTTGTGAGCAAACGGAACACACACACGGACAGGAGAGTGCATCACAGCCATGGAAAACAGGGAAATGCAGCAAGCAAGACTGATGTTAAGACAAGACTGGAAACAAGGGCCTACTCAGGTTTGCCTGAAGAACTGCTGAGGTCTATTGGCATTTAATAACTGTTATAAAGCTATAAGTTGTAGCTGCTCGCACGCTGGCTGAAGGAAGCGGTTTGTTAGGCACAGACTATCGTGTATGCCTGGAGATCTGCCTGAGAGGAGGAGACTACGAGATGAACAGTGCGTGCAAAGGGGAAGCTGCTACTGGAACACGGTGAGGGAGATGAGTGAGAGGTACAGACTCACTCTGTCTGCGGTGCGGTGGAACACTCCGAGGGATGCCCTGGAATGAGCCCTGCCAGGGAGAGAAGGAGGGAGCAGAATACCCACCCTGTGCAGAAAGAGAGAGGGGGAGAAGTATAATAAAAAAAGAGAACAGGGAAAAACAAGACACCAAAAAGCCACACCATTCTTTTTCCCCCAGAAAGGTATCATTATATTTCCAGTTGTTCTACTTTGTAAATGTCACACACTACCAAAGCCCAGATGCCCTAAACTAGTCAGAAATCTTACAAAATACCTCCATTTTTGTTCAATATATAAGTACACTTTTCTGTCCAAGATAGTTTTAGGGAAAGAGTACAGAAGCTGAGCTTTTCATGATTAAAAATATATGATAAAATTGTATTTATACAGCTTTCAAAACTATTTTACAAAATGCCTCACCAAGTATTAGCTTGTTCTAGCTTAGTTCTAATCTACTAGAAAACCAGTCAACCTTAGTTTACAACATAAATTTCTAATGCATGGAAACAAATTTTTAATCAAGTCCTGGTGCTTTGGAGGCCACTTTACTGCAGTTTCATCAGAATTATTTATTATGGAATAGAAGAGGTGACATAGAACTGTTTTCCTTGCACTTTGCTCTTGGAGCTTGAGTCTTCTGTGAAAGGATCAGGGAACTGTGTAGATCCATGCAATGCAGATTTGCCTGTCAGGTTTGCCTGTCAAATCACCACAAGTGTGACACACCATGGTTGCTATGTTCTCAAAATAAGAAAAAGTAATTTTCTTATTACTTTTCCTTTTTCTCACATCCTTACCTTTGCAAATCCAAGCTGCAAGTTCCCTCTTAAACAACACAATCTTGATTTCCTATTTCAGCGGGACAAGTTTACATATTTACAATCCTTTTACTATTTAAGCAGCTGAAAACTGCTTTTCTAAGTCATGGAACACTGGTACTACAATAATGACTGCCCCACTGCCTCCTGACCAACAGCAACTAACTGTGGCTACTCTGTGAGCCAGAAGGCTGAAGGTATTTGAACAGCACCTACATGACAGAAAACAGGACCCCAGTTTGCCCCACCTCTCCAGATTCTCTGCCGCACACCATACTGCCAATGCTGGACAAATAATAAAGCATTTGACTTCCACGCTTCTATTAAAAAATGTTAAGCATCACATTGTTTCTCTAAATAAATATTTCTGCTTTTATTTGTCTTAGGAGAGTTTTAAACACCTCCCTGATCTTCCAGTTATCCTTACCTAATCAGATTTCAGCCAGCACTATTCCAGCTTTCAGTACTGCTAGGATGAAACTTAACACATGCATTTTACCAAGTCTTAGAATCTGCTAGTCAGAACATTTTTCATCTAGAACAGGAAATAAAGAAAAAAACCTGACAAGACTCCTTCATTGTTCTCCAGAAGCTGAGATAAAACAATCATTGCACCAAAATCTAAGGGGAAAAATGAAACAAGTTCTTCAGTCTGATTATCTCTAGATGGAGGTATTGATTACCTAATGTGTTCTTTCAGTCCTCCATCAGTGGTCATTAAGATCACTATTTTTAGACTGCTGCATGAACGTACTGGAACAGTACTAGCTTCAGTCAAACAATGTGACAAAATAATATAACATGCTGTGTTAGCTGAATAAATACATACACTAAACAGTCCTGGGAACACGATTTATCAATCAGTGACTGATGAGAAAATCATCAAACATCTTGGATTTTCATAATGCGGTACAAAAGAACAGTACATTTTACAGGTTTGTTAACATTTCATCCATAATTTTGTCAGGGTACTAAAATACCAAGACAAACTTTTTCCATTCTCTAAACATAACTGAATCTTCACATAGTAGAAAGCACATTATCACCAGGCCCAAGTCTGATTTTGCAGAGACTCATCTGAGCTGGCAATGGGCTTTTTACAGACTTCTTTGAAATTTTTAACACATTAAGAGAAGAGGTGAAAATTTTATATCCTCTCCCTTTTACTCTCTAAAAACAAAGATTAAGAAGAGAAGCACTAGCCATCTGAGCTACATAACAGTTAAGACACTACTGTAAAGGCAATGAAATATTTACATGTCTTGATCCATTCCAGAAATTTTTAAGCATCCATATTAGCACTTCAAAGCACAGCACTAAGTACAATCTTCTCAATAATTCTTCATGCTACTTGATCATTGCTCTGACTGGAAAGGTAAATGAAGGAAGTGCAAATAATTTCCTCAAATCTTTTGCCTGCTGAACTGAACTGGTCTCCAGGCATATTTTAATCCCCTTCTCCCAAATGCTGCAATTGACATTGCTCCATATAGGTAAGTTTCAAATAAATGCCAGGTTTCTTTTTTTTGTAATAAATTAATAAAGAAATAGTTTTTCCTGAAAATAACCCAAACAAGGATTGTTTAACTGTACATCAAATAAGGTAATTAAAATCAACATCAATGGAAAAAGTAAGGATCAGCAGATACAGCACTGGGAATGTATAAAGATGAGTGCTATGACTTAAACTGATTATAAAAATTATAAAGGATGTACCAATCCCATTGATATAGCATATAAGATTTAAGTATCTGCAAATATGCCTGGCTTACAAAAAGCTCAATTTTCTTTTAATAGTAATTATTGTACAAAACGTCAGCAAATTTACCAAGCTTTCTCCTTTAAACATCAACTCATATGTGCACTGAGGTTCCCAAGAAATCTAAAAAGAGGAGGAAAAAAGAAACACACTAATAAACACATCTCCTCAGATGATGATGGCACATATTCCAAATACACAGATAATGTGGCAGTTTCCTACGAAAAGTAAGAAAGAAGAAAATTCTGAATCACCACTTATTTATTACAATGTCTAAAAAACTCATAAGCAAGGAATTCTAGAATTGAAAGATGAGGACGACTTACCTCAACTTTTATTAAAAAAAAAAAAAAACTGAACAAAAAGTATCTGATGGGATTATTCTGGGTTCTGAAGCAACTTTTTCCACTAAGACTTGAATGTTAGACAGAAGTTTGAACAGTCCCTCCCCACAGCTATTATGTCCATCCAGCCACTACTCTTAAATCCCATTCCTCTTATATTCCAGACACTGTATTTGTGAAATAGCAAAGGCATCCCCAAAGAGAAGCGAATCAGAATTTTGTAACAATATGAGATTCAGGAGTGGAAAAATTAGAGAAGCTGAGATAAAGCAGCCGACAAACCAGAAGGAAAAAAAGTTCTTCTGACATCCTGATGATGAATTGTACTATTTCTTTATGCTGTACTTAAATGCTTTGTGATGTTCTGACTGTAACTGCACTGGGAAAACCTGGTGACTGTTTCTTCTTTTAAATGCTACTATGAAGTCTAAGGCCAGAGTTTTCCACTGTTAGTTATGAGCAGACTTCAACCTTAGAATAAGAAGTCACATGAACAAAAGCAACTGCTTCCACCAGAAAAGGAGAAGCAAACTATTTCTAAGCTATTGCCACACAGTAATTTTAGCCCAACAGCCAGATATTCCAGTTCGTTTCCCAACAATACACCAACATGCAAAACTGAAACTGCTTTAAAAGTCTTTTCTGCTGCAGAAACAAATACAGCAAAGATCCTTCTTTTAATTCATACAACTGGAGCCTCTGAGCACTTCAATGATTTTTGCCATCTCTCACCAAGTTGCTCATACACACTCAGAGCTCCACATCATGAACAAACCTAGAATGACAGACCTCAATACTGAGGCAAGCAAAATGTTTCTGCAGCACTCTTCTCTTACTGGCCTAGCACCCAGAAAGAGATCGTGAATTAGCACTTCTGACATTCAATAGTCTTTCTGAAAGTATTCAGATGAAAAATATCACCAACCCAGTTTTATGTGCTGGTTTACACTAAACCAACAAGAATTGCTTGTGAAGGGTTCGAGGACCTCTCTTCTGTGTAGTCCCATGTCATGCACAGTCACAGCACAAGAGACAGGTGCACAGTACGACCACCTAGTCCAGCTATGGTTTTGTTTCACCAAGTACATGTATAAGAACATGAAGCAAACAGCAGAACATTGGAAAGAAACCAAAGGGAGAGAAATCAAGGCTGGATGTGAAGATGAACACATACAGTGACTGGACCTCAAAAGCTGCAAATTTAAATCAATGGTTGTGAAGCTGACACATACAGGATGTTTAAGGCTAAGGTAGAAAGAGATACTAAAACCAGAAGGACAACAGTACACAAAGACAAAGGATTACAAGGGTTCATCAAAACAATTGACATGAAAGGCTTTGGAATGACAAACTGGAACAAAATTCAAAAGGGAGGAGCAGAATATCTCAGTGCAAAAGTAGAGAACAGATGGAGCAAAGAGCAAGACCTTGCATGCTCCCATGCAAACTGACAGGTTCTGCTGTCATTTTAGCAGACAAGAATGGACTTGTACACACATTTAAGCAGCAAAGCTCATTCTCATTACTGTGAGCTATTGCCAGGGTACTGTACACACTATCTTGCAGAGAGTGGAAGAGAAACCAGCAACTAAGAGGAACTGGTCCTCAGGCCAGAATCTCCTCCAAGATACCTATCTTGGACCAAATTCAGGGCTTTGCAGTTTGTTTGCTTGTCATTTACTTCTCAGCATCTGCCAACATCCTTTCCACTCCAAGAAATCAAATGATTTATCAACAAAAACCTGACTTCTAAGCCCTTTACTCTCAAAGTCTTAAAATTATCAGTATTTACTACTAGAGAAACAATCTTGCAAAGCCTGCAAGCCAAGTCTGGAAATGGATGTTCACATTTTTCTTTCTTGTAAGCTGTCCATTAACATTAATTTCTTCAGGTAATTTTTATCTTCTTCCAGGATTTGGTTATTTTCTTCCATGATAGTAAAATCTTAAGACACACTAACTGGAATGAATTCTGTATTAGACACCTGTAAGAGACCCTTTCAGAAATATCATGGTCTACCCTGCCAGCAAATATTTGTACAAGTCTTTATCCCAAGGAGGGCTAACCAAGAATAGAACACAAACAATAAGTTACCTAAATTTTGAGCATCCTGACAGGACACTTGCAAGAAATACCATGTGACAGACACAGTAAGACAGGCAATAGGCAACGACCTATCAATTTTTAAGAAGCCAAATTTCCCAAAGAGTTCTTTGCAGCCCCTAGTTTTATTATGTGAGCACTAAGTTCCAAGGATTAAGTTAAAGTTACACAACTTCCACTTATGTACATATTTACCTTTAAATATGAAAAAAGAATAAAAGTACTTTGAAAAACTGTGGTCCCTGGAGAGAACAACACCAGACAAGTTTATAATCACATCAGAATGGGCCATTTTCTAGAAATATTTAACCAAGAAACTGTGAACATGACTTTTAAAAACTAATGTTTAATGAAATACACTTATTTATTTAGTGTCAGAACCATGAAGTGGTCAGAAATATCAGCCATTTCAAATGCTTTCCACTCTCACTGTTTCCTAATTTATTCTAGCATCTATTCTTTATGATACACTACATTAACAATGTTTTTAAGACACGTTTCAGTAAGCATTACCAGTATTCCTTGGAACACTAAATCACTGTGTTCCCAGACTGGTACTAACTCCTGAGAAATAAACACATTATATCAGTTCTGATTTGTATAGAACATATAGAATTTATAAATAGTCACATTAATTTTTAAAACTTTGATACCTGAAGTACCCAATATCCACCATAATTTTAAATGGCTGACAGGTCAACACTAATAGGAAAAATTGAAATAGTTAACTATTAACAATAGAAAACTATTAACAAGCTTAAAGAAGCAAAAAGCTAAGATGCCTCAAAGGAGCCATTTTGTCATTGCCAAGACCTCAATTGCCCTTTGGTTTAAAAAAAGAAAAAGCTAATTTACATTTAAAAAAGCTAGTCTACACGAGAACCTGATAATTTCATAAACATTAACATTATTTCATTATTTATACCACATATAGGATCAATAAACATGACTTTTCTCAGTCTTTATACTTAGGTCAAGACCATCAAATTGAACTGAAGAAGAATAAAGCTAAACAATTTGTTTAAGAGGCTTTTGGGATTTGAGTAGTGAGAATACATTTTCCTTAGGTGTCTCCTATTTATTGTACTCTTACCCTCAAGAAAATAAGAGCTGATTGTGACCTTTATATTGCAAAAGACGTTTTTTGATATTAGGTTCCAGATCAAAAATTATTTTATACATTAATTTGTTAATTAACCCAAGCAGGAAAGCATCCAAATGCACGGTAGCAGAGGGAGCATTAAACCAGAAAGTTGAGAACTGAAATTTGACTGCACCAGCCAGACCATCATTCTCCTTGAAGAAATCCCACATTATGGAGCTCCCGTTTCTTTTGGCTGGCAGAAAGGCTGTAACTTACAAATATGCATGTGAAGACACTGAAAAAAAAAATCAAAGAAACATGCACAAAACATTCTGCCCAAAACTTCTCAGCTACCCAAAGGTCCTGAAAAACAGCATCGTTTCAAAATTTTTTTAACACTTCATGAATTTTCTTAAGCCCTTTATCAATTTCATGAGAAACTTTGCCCATGGATAAAAATACCAAGATGTCTGGATTGTGTGTGTAAAGATGATAGGCCTAGAAATACGTATGTGTATCATATACATATATCCAAACACCCAATCACGGACACAGCAGAGATTCCTTTAGCTCTTCTTAAAGATACTGTCCCTTAACCAAAACTCCCTCCTGACAAAAAAAGTCCTTTTGATCAAAACTACAATATAACTTAAAAAAAAATATACTGGCCAACCTGACCCCAACCAGACAATCATGCTGAGTGACTCTTTGTGCTTGAGACAGCAACTCACATTCCCCATCTTCTCCAATATCTACCTCTTATCAATTAACACCACAAGTTGCACAAACTAAAACTTGTGTAGTTAGCAACCAACTTTCCACTACTATTAATCTTGTCCCTGAAGCCGTGTGATAAATGAGCTAGAAAAAAAGGAACATGGAAAAATAGCCACTAACATTGTAACAGTATCAATGTCCAAAGACATCCAATGAACAGCACACACATGAAATTAAACTGGGAAAAAGAAACAGTGCAAGGGCTCAGAAGCTCCAAAGTAAAAGCAGAAGAAACAAATGGAATGAACCAAGAACGTTCCAAAGACATGGGGGAGCAGAGGTGTCAAAGCAAACCAAAAGCTACTTAAGGTTATACTTTTTTGACAGCAGTTTCTTATCAGACAGAAAGAAGGAGGTTGGAAAACATGGGTAAGGTTGTTTGCCAGTAACTGGTGAACACAAGCGTGGTGGGGCTTCTGCCCGAGAGCTACATATTTAAAAGAGCAATTTTAGAAGGATAAAAGGGGTTATTCATCTTTATTACAAGCTTACATAAAGCAACTCAAGGTAGGATAAAAACAAATAAACAAAAAAAAAAATCAAACCCATTTTTAATCTTTCAATAAAATGTCCTAGGTTTTCTAGCTAGAGCAGTAGCTTCAAGATTCCAATGCTATCTGCTGGTAACTAACAAAAGCTTTGTTTAGCAAAGGTAATTTCTGCTTATTATATAATATCAAATATGTTGTTCCTCCCCCATCTCAAATATCCTATTGGTGTTCCATGAAGAATGTGAAAATTTTACATAGTGGAAACAAATGTGATCCATGCAATAATATATGGGAATGAAGATGTCTGTTGTCAAAGTGATTTTCACACAATATTTTTTTAAATTATTCAAGTTATTAAAATGAAT
Source organism: Acridotheres tristis (assembly GCA_037013685.1). Taxonomy (NCBI): domain Eukaryota; kingdom Metazoa; phylum Chordata; class Aves; order Passeriformes; family Sturnidae; genus Acridotheres; species Acridotheres tristis. Next base: position 7,795,415 of record CM072893.1, on the reverse strand, counting down.
TATAAAAAAATATTAAACGACATTAACTTTTGTTTTTACACTTACGCACCAAAACTTAGAATACTCTGTTTCTTTTCCTCAACAAATATGAAAACATCAACAAGAAAATTTGACCAGGAAAAAACCTGAAGAGATACCTTTGACTTTGAAGTTAGGATATAAGAAAATCTCTTAAGAATAACTAGATAAACAGCTTGGATTAACTTTAACTTAAATACTGCAAATGGTGATTATTTAAAGAGAAGATTTCTAAGGTTTAATTATTTATTTTAAAATAAATGTTTGTAATATTTGTTTACATAATAGGCCTGCAAAAGAATGCAAGGGTTGCAGAGCAGGAAGCACATTACTCACACACAGCACAGAATCTCTTACACAAGGCTGACTTGTGTGAGAGCCAAGGTTATAGAAGAGGGGAATGAAAGGCAGAAAGAGGTACCCGAGCATGAAGGGCCCACTTTACTCACAGAACTCCTCCTCCAGGAGGTTTGCGTGAATTTATCGGCACACCCACGCCCTGCCCCCGGAGGTTTTTGACTGTCCTTCTGGCAGTTACATCTGGTAGCCTTAATCACCCCCAAAAAGAGAAAAAGAAACAAGAATTAGTTAGAAATTAATCAACTAAGCCTCTTGAAAAGTACAGTCAAGGCCCAGTGTTCAAACATGAAGCATGACTTGATTGTAGAGCACCATATGATTAAACTGCAGGAACCACTATTTACAGTGCTGCACAACTGCTGCTTTTCTCAAAGGATACTGAGAAGTAATCCAGATTAAATATTGACTTGTGAAAGAGTTTTTCCACTTGAATTTCAGAAGCATCAAGTTCTTCCAAATCATTTTTCAGTCATTGCAAATGTAGGTTTTACCTGTCTCTACAGCAGAGTTCCTCTGCTGCACCAGTTACAGGTTACTCCAGCAATCAGGCACATGACTGAGCAGGGAAGGAGAAACTTCCTTCAAGGAATTTTGGCTGATTGTTAAGAGTGAGACTAAGTGTACCCAAAACCCAACACTTATTGCAAAATGCTAACAAGCAAGGCAATTTGGTTTGGTATGCTGTGATCTGGGATTCTGCTGTTTAAACAGTAGAGCAAATGCCAAATCTTCATCTTTCAGTTTTGTTTTTCAGAGGGAATGTTACCAAGCCAGAGAGAAAGAGGATGAAGGCCACAGCTCAGTTTTACTGCACATGTTTAAAATTTTATTAGACATTATGGTCACACAAGTACTGTCTCCAGCTATGATAAATACGCATGATACCTCTTGGCATCTCACCTACCCTGCCTGTAGGATCTTTCTGCAGTTTGAAAATGTGGGGCTATTTTACAAGAATTGCCACAGCAGACGAACTTAACAGAACCAAATTCAAAGATATACAGGCAAAATCCAAACTCAGAACATGAGCAAAAGGGCAAAAGGCATATGTGACTTTTGCTTGAGGCCTTGTGTCTTGAACCTAATTTATGATGAAATGCCCCCACCACAACTTGTTCTTAGATGGCAGATTTAATCTGACTATTTTAATTGTTCTGTATTGTTTCCTAAAAAAGCAATCAACTTAGAATACTACCTTGCTCAGCTTTAAATTCTATGGTAGAGTTCTTTATTAAGATAATGGACAGTAGACGAAAGGAGAAGGAGGAAGAAAAACAGTAACAAAACCTTTAAGCAGAATGATAGGCCCAATCCTTGCCCATTTTTAAAATACTTTGAGTGTAGCCTCATCTTTTCTTCACTGTTGTTTTTGAGCAACTTCTAGAATTTTATCTAGAATTTATTTTATTATTCAAAACTGTTTTGGAAATTAATACTTTCAACAGCATTATAAACATCCTTGCTTAGTGCCAGGTTAATGGAATTAAAGATCCCAGAACACAACTGCAAACCCAAACCTACCTTTGTTCAGTGGAAATGCAGGAAAAAATCAGCTGTCTAAGCTCTCTTAAAGCCTTCCTCAGAACTGCCTATTGAAGATGCACTCTGCATTGCACACCTGGGATTTTGCTAAACATTTTGGATTATACTTACAAGCTGCTGCTCTAATTGGTTGATTGTTTCATCCTTTTTCCTCAGTTCATCTTTAAGCTGCCTGATCTCATTCAGTAGATCATCCATCTGCAACAGAACAGTGGTTTTCTGTAAGGACTGCATAATCTTAAGTAACACCTCTACAGGACATATGAGATCAGACATGCCTGGAGGGATGGCAGTGACATGCTTTCCTCCTGTTCACACAGAGAGAGCGGTTGCAGGCACACAGGCTAAAGAGTGAAGAAACTTGACTAAAAGTCTCTAAGAGGCCAAATTCAGGTGACCCACTAAATTTCCAGGGTAAGTATATCAGCTGCATTTTTGAAGCAGGAATTCATCTGTTGTGCAAACCAGTGACATTATGTAGATGAACATGCCCAGTCAGCAAACACTACTACAGTCCTCTTTATCAACAACAGAAATTACTGAACTCAGAACAAACATTAGATTTTAAGTGTTCTATAACTTCATGAAATATTTACAGCCTTGTTATATTTCCAGTAAGCACTGTTTCCCTCCCATAAACACAGAATTAGTGATCTTTGTATAGCCATTTTACAATAAGAGTCAAGCCATGCTACAAAAGCTTACCACCACAGAAAACACAATGTTACAAGTCTACAACTATAAAAGATGATCCCATGTGCAATACCTATTGTGATTTCTTCTGCCTTTAATACCCATTCTAAAACAATAAACTTGCCACTGACTTTGTGGGGTTCATTTAAACAAAGCAAGAAGCAGGAAGCAGTACTTCAGTAACACACAAGCTTTGGGTGTGTTTTCTAAATATAAACAGGTTTGCGTCTCTTATTCCTTAGAGTCAATCAATGTCATTTACCTTAAAAGTTGACTCAGCTCCTTGTGGTTCTGGACTCGATGGAACTGAAAATGTGATGTCTTGGAGTGACACATTTTCATCATTCTACCAGGGGACAAAAACAAGAATACAAGTTTGAATTACTTGTTGAAAGATCAAGTTTCCTTTCTCCCCCTATAGGAAATCCTCCCTTGCTGCAGCCTGTGTACAATGCCCAAGTAAGGGCCATGCTACAGACACTTATATTTAATTTCCATAGCTTGATATAACTTTACATCTCTCAGTTTTTTGGTGTGGTTGGGTTTTTTGTGGGTTTTTTAATGGTTTTTTTGTTTTGTTTCTTGGGCTTTTATATAGACTGGTAATTTTGAGAACAATCAAGTTTACACGTCCAGCACTCAGTTGTATTCAGTTCTCAAGTAGCTGCCTATCCCTTCCAGGCCCATGCCCAGCAAGTGAAAGACTGATGAAGCAGCAGTTTACACTCCATGCTAGAGATAAATTCTAACACAGTGCTCTGAAATAATTTGCACAATAATACCATAAAAACACAAACATTTCTAAAATGCTAGAGGAAAAGTGCAGCAATTAGAATCCTAGTATTACTTACAGTTTAACAAATTTTTTTTGCATATTTATATCGTATTTTATATTTGCCTTATATTCCCCAATTAACAAATTTCACCAACATTTTACTTTTAGCAATGATTCAAACAAATACACACACTCAGACGTGAAGCTATAGATGATCACAGTTACAATTGTGAAAAAGTCATCATGGGAATGGGAAAAAATACAAAACTAGACAAACTATTCCAAGCAAAAGTATCTTGCATGGCTTCTCAAAGCTCTGTACCTCCAATATACCTTTTACTGCTATTAAAAAGCAGAGAAGTGGAGCAATAAAACATCTCACAACAGCAGATTAAGACCTAATTGCCAAGAAGGTTAGTATGTCACACACACCCTGGTGATTTAAATCAGTACTCCAGGCCTGTGCTACACCTGACTCATTCACCAGCAAAGCAGGGACAAAGGTCATTTGCAGCAATTCCCTCACCACTGTCATAATTATCTCAGTACACATGTAGAGAACACAGCATAACTGAAAAAGAAACAGTTCTAACACTATCAGTGGGAACTCAAACCCCCATTTGAACACATGCTAGGATTAATTTATGAAACCTGTCCTGTTGTGCTTTTTACTTTTTGCTCATTATATTGCTAAAATGAAACAGGAGAAATCAGCACAAAAAAGAACATATCAGAATTATCAAAAAGATGATAGAATTAGCAAAGAAAATGCACCTGCTTGTATGCATATGCTATTTTTGGCAGGCTAGAAATAATACTACAAAGTATACCAAGGTATCATAAAATTTGGAAATTTGGAGAGAACATATGCTTTAAAGCTTTTGGTAAAGATACAATTAACTTTATAAAGGTATCTCCAGATTGCACATCACACTACAACAGGTAATATAAAAAACTGCTCCCTCTAAGATTTTTACAGTAGCAGAATACATTATTTATTTCGGTATAATCGCTTATCCAGAGCAGTGGCAAGTTTATCATGGTCTACCAAATTTTTACCAAGGTCCACGTTTTGATTCCCAATTCCAAGCTTTATTCAGTACAAATCACTCATCTGAATAGGCTCCTTTGCCAATGGCATTTCTATAATGATGCAAGCAGAATTTAAGTGGCCATCAAGCAGAGGGTGCTCTTCACCTACTGCCTGCTTGGCATTCTGAGTGCAGTTTCATCCAGGCCATGTCAATCTCAGTGCCCACTGTCAAACACTGTCAGCAGCGACAGTCTGACAGTTAAATAACGGCTTGAACCTAAAATTTGTCAATTTGATTTGCTATTGTTTGTTCATCTCTTTTGGTTCTGTTTCTTTCAAGCACAATTAAGTCACTGAGGTTTAACTATTTTCTGGCTAGTAAAAAATAATAATTATAGGGACAATTTATACAACTTAACGCATAACACAATAACATCTTATTTTTTAAGTCTGTTTCTTTCTTAACTTCAGGCTTCTCATAAACAAAGATGAATCTCTCCCGTGGATCTCACCAGATGCAAAAAGAAAATAACACAATGAATATGTATTTCAAAGGTACACAAACGACTTACTGATCTAAAACACCAACAAAATGTACTGATGCATTTAACAACTTTGCACGACATGGGTCACGTTTTCATTCACATATCTCCATACAAATAGGCCAAATCTGATAAGTTACAGTGAACACCTGTGCTTGAAAAATAGAATTTCTCTTCCACTCACGAAAGATGAGTTGAAACAAAACATTTTTTAGAAAACCTGCCTCCCACAGAAAAAAGAGCTTCACAGAGCTCACAGTTCTGTGAACTACTTCATGTTTCAAGTCCTCCCTATAAGAGCAGCAAGTGCTGATCTGAGGTAAGACAGGGTAGCTGCAACCATTGCTAGGATACTACAGAGGATGGTCAATCTTTGCCAAGATCAAAGGCTCTAGGGCAAAAGAAATAGAACCATCTTATTTAAAATTGTATTAACACATTAGCCTCCACCCAGAGCAGCAAGTTTATGGAATTAATTGAGGAAGAGGAAGAAATTGTTAAGATCAGAAGAAAAGTTATTTCTTAATAAACATGCAAATGAAGTACCTTATTCAATGTTTAAGAGGCATTAACATTTACATGTCAATTATTACTAGAATTAGAATTCCAAATTCCAAAACATTTTCTTCTTACAATACAAAGTTAGCACTCCAGTTAAGCATTAAAGAGAGAACGCCCTCCAGCAGTACACCCCCCTGCAAATATGGCTGCATTTAATACAGGAACAAGCTATATTTTTCATTCCATATAGATTAGTAGAACATTACTGAGAAGTCAGAGAAGCTTATACACACTACTGTGAAAATTTTCTAAACTCTGTATGAGACTCCTATTGCTGATTTCAGTGTTTGAAAGCACAGGAAGAAGGCAGTGTGTGAGGAGTAAGCAGTCTGCACATGTTCTGCTGCCACATGTACCTGTGCCATCCTGGTCACACAGAGCTCAGCCAAGGCTCTGGTACCCAAGTAACTATTTACTTTTCCAAGCTGAACTGGGAATGCAGCACCAGCCCCACTCTGCTGCAGCTATGTTGCTAGCAATACTCCAGCTAATTTATATCCAGTTATGTGAGCTCCAGTCACAGCAATGGATCTAGTACAGCACATTAAGTCTCCCCAGGAATCTGCTAGGTATACACTCATTACGTGCTGTGCTCCTCACTAAGTCACACTATGGCTGATTAGATAATTGTATAAAACTGAATTTAATTACTAACTCTTCCTATTTTACTGTAACTGTTCCTCTGAGACCTCGTGCCTAAGTCCTGACTACAGCTCTATTTCTCCCTATCCAAATTAAATATTATTGCTGAATGTCACAACTGGAGAAAGGCAACACATACACTTAAATGTGCAATATTGGTGGAGCTAACAGAAGAACTTCTCCTTCCATAATACAACTGGAGTTTGAAAGCAACTGACTTTGTACCTTGATTTTTTGGATTTTGTAAGAAGCTGCCTATGTTCCAGTCCTAGTTCACAGTTCAGAATGCTAAAGTTCAACTAATTGTTTTCAAAACTATATTTTGGTTCAAGAAGTAAAAGATAATTGTGGTATTCATTCCAGTTGGTATGAAACTTGATGTTTACTCTAAAGGCTTTACACTTTATTACCTTAATTTGCTAAACAATTAGGGCAAAACTTGTATGAAATATTTTTTCATTACATTAGAGGTCTGAAGTTTCCCCTTCTGTAGTGGGCTAATTTACTTTTACATTACTATTCATGTTCTTTAATTAAAAGACTGGATTATACACAGAAGAGTAGAATAAATATTCATAAGTCCAGTGATGAGTTTTGGAAGCAGTGAGTCAAAACAGGGTTGGTTTAGGTCAGGAAAATACAGCCAAGTATGCCTGACAAAGTTTGAAGGGAAGAATAATACCTGCTGCTACTAATCTCACTGTTACAGGAAGGAAGGATCAGGCACTTGTCAAAATGAGGAGTAAATTTCGAAACATGGACATATTAAGAGTAACTGCTTCATTCTGTGCTTCTAAGTTCTCTTCAAAAAGTTAATCTGAGCTACTTGAGTCAAGGTTTTTATTCTGCAACCTGGCTATAACATAAATTAGATCAGGATTTTACACATGATACTCTGCAGGGCCACACAGTACTTGGCTGTAATGTGCAAGCTTTTACACCATGAACCACACACACAGATAATCAAGCTGCCAAATTGTCTTTGTGTTAAAGGCATTAAAAGCCCTAGATAAAGGTTCCCTGCTTCCTCTCTATTAATGCCTGGGGCTGTTGGGGGCACAGTTTATGCAGCACACCACTCAGATACTAGGTTCTAAGAACACACCTTCCCCTTCTGACACTGCATTAATTTTGTTACAATTGTTTTCCCCCAACAAAATCAGGAATACATCTCAGTTAGCACAGGAAGCAAATGCTCGCATTTCTAAAAGGCACAATCACACCCTTGAATTAGCCCCAAGGATGATTTGCTTTTTGTTACGTTGTGTTTTGTTTTAGTGCCTTACTTTTAAAGCACGAAGTTATTTTCATTACATTATCCTATTAGAAAAGAACAGCAATGAATTGGGTATTAAAAGACAATATCACACAAACACTTTTCAATGCCAATCTATGTATGCCTCCAAAGAAAGCCTCATGGACTGTTTTTTATTATGGCAACAAAGGAATTTTTGTAGCCATATTTTGAACGCCATGCTTCTGCTGAGTCATTTCGCAGTTTACCAGCTCCCATAACTTGCCAAGTTTTGAGGTGCATTGAAAAAGCTCCTTAAAAGTTTATGACAATTTCATAACATAGAAATTGTTATGAAATTTGTTAAATTTGAACACTTCCAACAGAGATGACCCAGTAGAATTTGCTAAGCTTCTTGTCAAATTACACAGAAAAGATGGAAAGAATGAGGAAAACAAAGCCTTAAGAAAAAGCTATTACCATTGACTTGCTCAATGCAAGTTCCATCAATAGAATCAATTTTAGTACTTTTTAACTTTTTTTAAACTCACAGCTTTTTTGAATCTTACTGGAAAAAAGTTGGTTTTCATACCCACTTCTTTTCTGTTTTGACATTTCCTCAGAGAAGTAAAATTTAATATTGAAAAAATATTTATTAAGAATTTTAGTATTTAGTATGTTTTGTAGTCAGTAAAGCGCTGACAAGGCAGAAAAGGTGCTATTGGAAACAGCAATAAAAGGTATAGTCACTTTCTGGAACTCCGTAATTCAATGTATACATGAATGCCAACATCCTAATAAAGCTAAGGAGAACATAAGCCCATCTAGGTGCAGTCCCCAGCTTATTTCAGTGCTTCAGTCCCTGTGGACAGCTCACCTGGTGCAGCAGCCTCTTGAGTTTGAGGAGCTGGGTTTTGACTGCGGTGCAGTCCTGCACCATGTGCCGCAGGGTCATCTCATCCAGCATCACCGTGTTCTCCGCCAGCGCCCGCGGGGCCTGCGAACAACTGCCTGCTCTGCAGCTCTCCAGGGGACCCCCTGCAGGCTCCAGGTAGCCTGAACCCCTGAAAAGAAATCCAAAACACAAAAACAGAGATGCCAAAATGCAGCTAGACAGCATTTGGTAAAAAGGAAAGTGTTATGCAGTGTGGGCTATACTTATGTACTGTGGCACACAGCAGAAAATAAAAGAATAAAAATCAGGAAATGTCAATGCTATTTCACTTAAATACAGACTTCTCCTTTCCACTCCCAGAGACCACTCTCACTACAAACTACAGTGCCCTAAAACCAGTTAGTTCAGCAGAATTTCTATAAACTGTCATTCAACCCTTTTAGGACTACAAGGTTGCATTTACTTTTCCAACAAATTAAACTGCAAAAAGCTGCTCAAACTTACAAAATGCAAGTAGCAAGACATTGCAATGGTTTTCCATGGAACACATAAGGTATTTTAATCAACATGTATAATATTGTATCAACATGAGCAACATGTACGTGGAATGAACACAAAAGTGTAAATTTTGCAAAGAAATTGTTATGACTCTCAGTGGTGCTTCCACTCAGACATACAACAATCCTGAAAATGTTGTACTCAGTATCACTTGACACCCCTTAGTGCCAAAAAAAATTGCTCACTGGTGCTTTAAATGTTTGTGAGGATATACAAAAGTGCTTTACCTGTTCAAATCATTTTTACCATGGATATAATGGTCAGCATGGCCAAGATGATAGTGCTCCTGTGTATTCCATCGCTGTTGTGATGCTCTTTTCCAAAATCCCTCTTGATGTTGTCTCACATTTCTGTCTTGTCTGTCATAGCGGCTCATATTTTCACATTCCTCTACAGAGAGCATAATATTAAAAAAAATTGTAAGACTTGTTCTTAGGACCTTGCAAATAAAATATTAACTATGTGCTAGTAAGAGATGCAGTGCAAAGTCTGTGGGGTTTGTTTTTTTTTTTTAACTGATCCAAAACAGTATGCATTTTAGAAGTGTCAAGTAGACTTGTCTAACAATGTCACATTTTTATGAAAATATAAACTTGATACAAGAATAAGAGCAACCTGTAGCAGAAACTAAAGAATCCAGCTTTAACGGTATTTCCAGTTTAAATAGAAAATCACTTGGAGGAGGTAGAGATTATGGACGAAATTTTAAAGTAACAATTTCTTGTCTTTTTTTCTGACGGCAACTCCAGGCCTTTAACAAGTTCTAACAATACACACAGAAAGACAACATTGTAAAAAAAGTCACGATTACTTGCAAAAGGAAACAGTTTAGTTACTTAAAGCACAGATATAGCTTGTCCTATTCACTTGGTTTGGTTTTCAGATTCAGAGACATTTAATCTGTATTTACCTGGACAACCAGAATGATTTAAAACAAGGAAACCGAATAATCTCTTTAAAGCACCAACTTCTGCAAAGCCACAGGAATTCCACAAACGTCTTAAGGGAACAAATGCTAAATTTGGCAACAGCCCGGAAACGACGGAGAGAAAGCCAAAACAACTTCTACCCGGGCAGTCAGACGCAGCAAAACCAGCCCTAGGCTGCTATTCTGCCACCACACTTGGTCGTTCACTCACCCAAGGAGTTTTCCTGACATTGCGAGTCCTTTGCTAGGAGCAGCTCCACACAAGGGAGCGGTGTTTGCCGCTGCCCCCAGCCTCGCACAGGGCAGGCCCTCCTTCCTGCTGCTTCCCAGCCTGCGTGGGGCTGGGAGCCAGCCCAGCGTCACCCCGTGATTTACACTGCCCTCCCCACTCCCTGCATACTTGTGGAGCTAGAACTGCTGCTATAAATAGTGGGCAAGCGGCATCCCAGGATCCAAAGTGAAACCAGGAGTTTCTGAGGACCTGGAAAGTCCTAAGAGGCTGATGTCGGTGAAGTCACACACAATTACGGAAAAAGTGTTGGCAAAAAGTGCTGTTAAACATTACTAGAAAAAGTACTCATACCTACAATTCAGTTTTTATCACCTAGCAAATAAACAAAAAATTTAATAATAAAATAAACTTATTCACCTTAACTAACCCAAGATTTACTTTCCTTTAGCAGCCTCTTTCTACAGCTCATAAACACACGAAAATTAACAACAAAATCCCTTGGTAAGTTTACAAGCAATTGTGATTTTCAGCTTTGGAAAAGTAAATATTGAGACACTGAGAAAAGACAGGTGGAGATAACTGAGAAGTTTTGCTTTTTCAAGTGGTCATGTTTACATAAGGGAAAACCTGGAGGTGGCTTTTGAATTCTTCTTTTCAGATCCTCTTTCCTGAAAATACAGAATTTTCAAGATAAGAAGCAAAGATACCCAGTTTATGCCAGATTAATTTTATAAGGAAACCCAACCTCTAAAAAAAGTCAAAAGTATGAGTAATTAGCTTAATATGATTTTGTGGCAAACATTCACCTTTAAAAACAGGCCCTTCTAGCAGTTTTTAAATTAATAATTTGTAATGGAATTACTGATGCAAATGTAGTGCATATTTCATACAAACAAGGAAACTTAGGAGGAATTGATCTACCCTTTAAAATAGTTTTTTAGTTTTTCCCCAACAGAATTAAATTACCCCTATTGAAAGAATATGCCTTAGGCTTCATTGCTACCCATTCTGGAAAATTAACTGAGTAAAAAAAGTAAAAAATTCATACCTGTCAGGGTTGAAAAGCTGCCTACTTGCAATGTTCTCAATCATTTCACACAAGCACTGTGAAAAACTCATTCTGAGATTTAACAGCTTAAGCACTCACTTCATACATGCACAAGGTTAAAACACGATGTGCCGCCATCGTGGTAGATGGAAATCTGTGCTTTACTTACTGGAAATTTGGCTTCCTAGCTAACATACACACAGGAGTCTTCACTAAGGTAACTCAGAGGTACTCTCAAAAACATTTAAATTGCCCCCAACTTCAGCAAGCAGCTGAACATTACACAAAATAAGTAAAGGCATCTTCCTGTCAGTGCATGTTTGCACTGAGTAGGGCCTGACAGTGCTCCAGTGCTTCTGTTCATTTGACAATAGACTGGCCTCCATTGAACTTGGAGGTGAAACTAATATCCATATTCACATAACAACAGCTCATAATAATAACAATATTCAGTCCTATGAGTAGCTCAGGAATAAACAAAGCAAATGCCTCAAACTTTTCCAGTCTGAGATTTGAAAAAGTGCAGTCATAATTCCCTTTACCAAGTTAATTATATTCTGAATTGTTTTCTATTTCAGAGGCGTCTAGGTACCTCTGCTTTCTCTGTGAAAAGTCGTCCAGCACCCTCACAAAAAGCAAGAGCACATAAAACACAATTTGAAAACACATATCTTAAATTTTACATCTGCTATCCTGATATGTATGTATATTTATAAGGAGATACTGTAATTTTGCAGAAGAAAACAATTAAATATCTTAAAGAATTACACTGTCATTCACCAAAGCTAAAAAAAAACCTGTCCCAACATTTTCAAATATAGCTGAAACACGAGACTGAAAGACTAACTTCAAACATTGAAATTGATTCTATAGAAACGATTTTTTTAAAAAATAGTATTAAAAAGGTTGCACTTTTCAAGGCAGTACGTTTCTATAGTCAGAATTTTTCAAATGTAAGAGTTATACGTGGGAAAACAGAAATATCTCCCTTCCTGTATTTCACAAAAGAAAGAGTTGTTACCTTAAAAAAAAAAAACACCCCAATTTGAAGAGTGCATTGACTTATTATGTCAAGAGTCAGAAGAAAGCAACTCAAAAGTCTCTCAAGCCCATGAAGGAGTTCCACAGTGAGATTGCCTGGCTGCCTTACCTTTGTCACGAGGTGGGTCCTCAGGCAGGTCCACATCAAGCATGAGATCATCATCTTCAAGATCACATGAATCAAGATTATTCAAGATATCCTGCAAGAAAGGAAAAGTGAGATACAGCTGCTTCCATGAGGCTTCATGTACCCATTCACAAAAAGTTCTGTTACATTCTTACTGTGCAAACATCCAACGTTACCAGCAGCCTCCTCTCCTGAGCGGGGAAGATCAGCCTTATTTGAGACCATCTATACAAACACCAATCATCACACCCCTGCTAATATGGCACAGTAACAGTGTTACAGGAAACAAAGATGGATTAAAGCATTTTCTGCCTGATGCCTATGGAATACTCTGAAGACTTTTTAAATTCATTTATATCCTGCCTTCTCCACAGTTGGAAGCATTTTGAAACTCAACTACTTTGTTTACTTGGAATTCAAAAACAGCTTTGTGAAGAGATGATGTCAAATTCCTTTTTTTCAGCTCTCATGCTATAATGAGATTTTTTCATTAAAAGGAAGTGATAGAATCCTGTGTTATCTTGACGTTTTGGGACAACAAAGCTTCACACACACTATTATGGGCACCAAACTCAGCTTCTTTTTGCCTTTCAGGTTGTGGTTCATATAAAGCTGCTCCTAAAGGGACTAACAAACCAGCACATTGCATGGGTATGCTAATGGCACAAGAAAAATGCTATGAAGTGTTAGAGCTAAATGAATTATACATATTAAATATAGTCAGGTATATTAAAGGACTGCAATACTTTAATTTTTAAGCAAGCCCAGTTAGTGTTAAAAAGACAGAGAGTGACACTCTTGCTTTAGGAATACCAAGAGGAGGAGAAACTGAGGTCAAGGCTGTGGAATACCCAGCTCAGGGCACAGTGAGACACTGCTGGACAGCCACAGCAGCCTGGGCAGAAAACCCAGACACCCTTTCACTCCATCACTCCAAGAAAACTAAACCTATTAATACCAATGACTATTACACAAAGCAGGCCTGAGGAAACTCCAAGGGATATCCAGCTTCAACTCCTGAATTCCCAGTAAAAGTCATGCCTTTAAGGCCTGAGGCCAGACTCAGGCACTTCACATTAGCCTCTTTCCTAATAGCAGAAACACAGATTTTTCTTAGGTTTATCAGCCACCCCTAAAGGTGATGCCTGGCATCAATATTGAATAATTTACCAAATATTAAGTCAAATAAGTGTTTTATAATTATTTCTCATAGTAACATGATCATTAAATACTTAAATGAATACTGGCATACAGGCTATGAACACAATGCACAACAATATTCCCTTGCGAAGCCAATCCCCTTTGCTGGCTATCATTTGTTAGATCTGCTAAGATGCACAGGTGAAAAGGAAGAACGTGAACAGGCATTTGTCTGAAATGTTGCTCCAGCTGTTCTTCAGCAGCCTTCCTACAGCACTCACAAAGCACTAGTGTATTTTATTGTAAATGGTGACAAGAGCTAAGTATATTTTAAGATTCTTAGGGGGGGGTTGGGTTGTGACTCAGAACATTAAACATTTTGCAAGTCATTTATTGACTTCGGAGGGAGAGTGTGAGGTGAAAATAGTTAATATACACTTTGTAAAACATGAGCAATATGAAGGAAAGATGGAATACTTGAGACAAAATCACCCGTTTTTGTCATATTTCAAAGTCCTATCTGAATTGCTTTGTCCACAGATAGCATTCTATGCATTTACAGGAGGAAAAAAAAACAGGAAAACCTACAGAGCAAGGCATTGGGAGTAATAATAAATCCAACTACGGAAAAGCTTCACAAAAAATGGAAGCCATTTAAAGGAAACGTGGATTTGATATTTGGGACAACAAAATGCCTGCATATTTTTGCTACTTTTGCTTCCATTTATTTACATTTTTCCAGGAACCAGGAGTTTTTAATCTAATGCGTATTTTTTCAAACAATTCTTCAAAATACAGGCATGCTTGAGAGGCAGTTTTGGTTTGCTAGTTGATAAATTATTTCTATGCCATGCTTTCATCTTCCAAATTAGTGTGAACAAGCATTATTTTCTTCTACTGCAAGAACTTTAATGAGCATGACAAATAAAATGGAAAAAGCGGCCACAAACACAAAAGAAAGTGGAAAAGCTTTACCATCGCTGTGCAAATGCATTTAAAAATGCACAATATAAAAACATAATATGCCAGAATGTTTACTAATAAACCTAGATAAGCCACTTTACTATCTTTGAATCACAACTTTGGAAGTCTAATGGTGTCATAGAAGGTCAGTATTTGAGATTCCAGACATACTTTCCTGTCAACAGCACATTTCATTATGCTTCCCTAATTACACATTCTTCACCACACTGAGAAAAGGAAATTCCATGCTACAAAAAAACTCCCACAACTGCAAATACCAAGACTTTGTAATCACTGGGCATGTGTGAATGCACTTCAAGCATTTTCCCCTCTGAGCTACTTGGGAAACACAATATACAAATAGATGCCAGCAATGTCATCCTGAAACAGCCATAAGATAAAGCAAATGCTTCATCAGCACATTAGTGTATTAAAAAGAGTAAAATTTAGATACTTCCACTGTTATTCTATCTCCTGCATAAGAAACTGCAGGTAATTACATGGGAATAACATAGTTAACAATGTGTTCTTAACAGCAATTAGTATCATTAAGTGTTTCAGGGCAATGAGCTCAAGCAGAACAGGATATAAAAAAATTCTTTCAAAGTGCATCAGCTCCAACCCTACAGAATATTACATGCTGCAGCAATTAATATAAATTAGAGAAAAGGAAGAATCCCATTTTATTTGTATAAGTGGAAAGAGTAATGTATATTAAAAGGAGTGTAATTTTCACAAGGCTGATTCAGCATTAAATTTTCAAGCTGATACAGCTTAGGAAGAGACTGAGTTTGGGACTATGAAATCCCAGGTCCAGCTACAGTGCTGTCCCCAAGCTCTCTCTCCACAAAACTTTTTCACTGGACACAAGCAGTGGTGCTTTGCTGGCTTCCTGCAATAGAACAGGGAAAGCATGAGGTGAGATGGATGATCTATGAGTCCTGGCCTAAGAACTGAGTAACTCGAGCACTCCAATAGCAGGGAACCCCCATATTGCATAAGGAGAAGGGAAAAGGCTAAAAGGGCGAGGCACACCACATGTGTGTCATACTACTTTCAGCAAGTTCACTTCAAGGTTCTGCAAATCCCTTCTGGAGCTATGGTCCTCAGATGCTGTGTTTTACCACAGGTTCAGCAAGCACACATCAACAGCTCACCCACAATAGCTTGGGATTTATCCCAATTTGCTGCAGGCATGGAGACCAGCACATCTTTCTGGAGAGGCATAACGGCATCAAGACCACTGCTTTGAAGACCGGGGAAGTCTGTGCAGAACAGCTGCTTTTGCTGAAGCAAAACTTAAAATTTCATCGTAAATAATGCTCACCATAAAGAACTGGAGCGCAAAATATTCTTTTCAAAAAGTTCAGTTTCCAAAAATTCCTCATGCAACATGCATTACAAGCTCTTTCTTAAACTGAAGAGCACTATTTTTCAGTCCACCAACAAATCTGAGTTCAGTTTAGCTTAACAGCTGGACCTAGGCAAGAGGCCTGATTCTCAGCTTTCCCACATCTTGCACTAAGCATTGCAAGGTTATAATGCAACCAAAGTAAAGCATAAAGTGCCCAAAATAGAAGACAGATAGATATCTGCATTTTCTCTCTACTAAACAAAAATGTTGACCAGTGAAAGTTTATAACACAATGTATATTACAGTGATATTTTTAAAAAAATTAAGTCAGACATTGAGGTTAGTGCAGAAATGCAAAGCCCTCAAACAACTAATTTCAGAGAACGTTACCAGAATTGAGAAGAGTCTGAGCTCTAAGTACCAATGCCAGGTTAGGATATTTTGCAGGAAAAGCCATTGCTCTGAGTGAGTCATGAACTGGTGGTGAGTATTAGGAACTACATTTTACCTGTTTCCATAACTCATGATCTCAGACCTCATTTGTTTGTTCCACCTTTAGGAAGCAGACAGCTAAAAGAATATAACTAAATGTTTTTATTAGTGATTTAGTGACTTAGGTCTTGCTTTTGATGAGGATAAAACAGTAGAAGGTAAGTGTGAGTAAAGAGACAGAACTACAGGATAATCTGGCCAGAAAACTCAAATGAAGCATTCAAGAATAGCACAGAAACTAACAAATCAGGTGCTTGAGGAATGAAAAAAGGAAATGGCTTTTAAAAACAAACACAAAACAGACTGGGTAAATCAGTCACCTGAAGGGCAGCTAAAGGATAATTGCCAAAGTCAAACACAAGTCAAGGCTGACAGAAGAAAAGAGGGAAACCTCCAGGGTCTTTTTTCATGTTATTTTCAGCCTTTGACAACATCCGAGGTAGAGATAAATTAAGAAATAGGAAGTCTCCAAAAAGGCAATATTCTATAGCAACTGAATAGAACTCTTAAGTGAAGGCAGAAAACACAGACAGGGGAAAAGCACATACTGCACTACAGGGCTGAAGAGAAAAACCCACTGTAAATGAAGACCTTACAACAGAGAAAACCACCAAGGGAAGAGTGGGATAGAGCTCTGTAGGTTACCAAAGAAATTATGGGAAAGGAGTAACACTGTACAAGCCATATTAAAGATACCTAGCCCAAACAGATGAACAAGTATTTTGTAATTCTGCCCATGCTCCATAGCTGAAGGTTGCTACGACAACACATGTAACAAGAACTTGGTTTGAAAAATCCAAAACATTTTTGGTTTAACTGTTAAGTAGAATGGTCTTAAAGATCTACTGTTCTTGAAAACATTTTTGTAGAGGCATTGTATGTTCTACCTAGTTTTACTGAAGGTATAGAGAAATTTATTATTAGCTTAAGTTTTATAAAGCATCTATACTTGCTGTTTTCTTAATTTGTTTTAACATAAAATCATATGTGAGACTGAATAAAAAGTCTGAAATTCAGTAACACAACACAAAAAAGAGAAAGAGGAAAACCAGAAATATTAGCCATTCTGTTAAGACTTCACCAATTCATAAGCAACAGCACTTTGAAACACCCTGCCCAAGCTACACCCACTGCCACAAACAGCATTCTTTGACTGCCATCTAGCCTCCAGCAATGAGGAAAGCTGAAACGGGGAAGCATTGTAACCATCTTTCTATAAAATTCCAGCAAAATGTAAGAAGATTTTCTATTTTGGAGTTTTTTTTAATAGGCTGGTGCTTTTAAATAGTTTCCTATTTACTTTTAAGCACAATCACAGAAAGCAGTCAGCAGTGAGCATAAATAGCGACAGAGGAAGAGCAGGGGAGGAGAAAAAGCAGTTCTTCCTACTCACTGCTTCCACTCTGCACAAAAAGGCTGCCAACACCAGAGGTTCAGCATTGCTTTTACAGTTTATCTAACCAACAATGGAGCATTTTACCCTGTTAAGCAATGTGCAATTCCTACAGCTACTCTTAACCGGCAGAAATGATCACGGATGATTCTCACTCCACTGACTTGCACTTGAATTAAATGTACGATGCTTGGTTTAAGGAAAACATAGATGCTTTAAATAATTCCCAGCTGATAAAGGAACCAAACAATAACCTGAGAGGAGCAGCATGGGCATGGCTGTACCAGGAGCTCCGTTGTTTCCTGTGTGCAAGAATTTTAATTCTACCCTAGGGAGACTTTTGGAGTAACCTGCATATGACACGTTACACAGCATTAATGTGTTCTATTCTTACAAAGCCAGCTTAATATACTTGTTTCTAATTAAAACCAAAACAATCCTCAAATATCTCCAAACTACTCTGGAGTGATTGCTTTGACCAATCTCTCCATGAGCTGCTAACAACATACCATCACAGCAGCTGCCACACTGTCTCCCTCTCTCCACAACACAAATCCAAAGGTGTAATTAATGGATGTCATAAACAGAACACCTAAGTACAAGTGAAGTTGCCTTCCTCGGTTTTTCCAGCCAAAACAGCATGAGAAGATTTACTGTGTCAGTTCTGAAGGAAGCATCTCTCCAAGGCATGTAAACTTTCCCACCCCAAAGGAAAAAAGGCAATTTGCCATAAAAGGTTGTTCACAAAATGTCATGCCTCTCAGACCAGTATCACAAAAGGTTTGTGAACTTTAATACAGTCATATAACTTACTAATAATGTTTGATAGCAGGGACACCTACATAACACAGGACAGACAGAAGTGCCATCTCATTAAGTAATTCAGTTTCTCACCACCTCCCTTTGCTGTTATAGTTAAACTCTGAAGTTAAAACTGGAGCAGAGGTGGGACAGTAGATGGTGGCTATTTTCACTCTAAAATCAGTCTCTAATCTAATGACATTTCCTTTCTCTGCCATGAGCAGAAAACTGCCTGCCAGCAAACTCCACCAAAGGGATGGCTGAGGAGCTGACAGAACACAACTGAAATGGGTTGTGCTCTTAGTTCTGAATTGACAAGCAACAATATACAGACTGAATTTTTCATAGCAATTGCAGTTTTCTACTACAAACTTAATGGTGGACATATTACTCATGTAATACATTTTACTAAAGTAATACCATTATTTCAGTATGTTCACAAATATTATCTGTTCATAATGAAGATTAAAGGCAAAAAAGATGACACTGACTTTTGAGGCTTTGAAATCAGAACCAAGCAGTCTAGTGGTTTTCCAAACATAAGTTTTTAGGCATAGGCTTCTTAGAAATTAAGAAGATGAAAAACAAATGCCACAGATTTCTATACTCGTATTATTGGAAAAATTAAAACTATGGAATTAGAACAGTACAATTTAAGTAAATCAGAATAATTTTCATCCAATTCTGGAACATGTCATGAAGATATTGCAACAAAAGAGCCTGGAGCTTGGACATGAATTTAGGAGCTTAAACAGAGGCTACCAATTACAGCAACATCCTACAAGCAGCTTCCAATGAAAAACAGCTTCAAAGGTCGGCACATGTATTACACTCCAATCCCAGAATCACTACATATAGACCTGAGCAGGAAGTCTGACCACAGAAATGGCAGCTTCCCAGATAATGCATTTCCAATAAACCTTCCTGTATCCCAAGTAAAATCTCACACATTGTTTGCCATTTTCTAAAATGCATCAGTAAAAACTAAAACCTCACAGAAGACTTCCTGTGCTACTGTGATACCTCTTGCCAAGTGATATATTTGGCCTAATCCAAAACTCAGGTTTTCAGATAAAGGAGTGTAAAGGACCAATGAGTTATTCAATTTGTCCTAGAGGGCAGAATTTCTTTGGTGATGAAGGTAAATAATGAAAATTCTCTGATCAGAAGCAGAAAACAGAACTCTATGCTGCCATTCCACATTAGTGGTGCTATGTGCTCTCCATCCATAAAAGGTGCTCTCCACTATCCTGGGCATGGAGGGAAACGTTGAACAAGGGACAACACAAATTGAAGAGTATCTGACTCTCTCTGGGTTTGCTCTCAGTCTCTCCCAGGAGGTTCACAGACACTTTGTACTGCAGTTTATCCAACCCATAAGGAGGATCTGCCACTGAGGATTTTTATCACTGCCCATACACACCTCCATGCCATGAGGTGACTTCTCAAGTGCATTTACCTTGGTTTGTCTGAATACTTCCTGGGCCGATAAAATCACCTCCCCTTCACTGGCACTACAGTCACATGTACATTCTCACAGTCTCATTCCTCTGACACACTGATAAATCCTGGTATCCCCTCACACACCTAAACGGAGAGAGTGTCCAGTTTCCTCCTCCATGGTCCTGTTCTGTCACAACAGTGGCCAGATAAAACTTGGCAGCTGCAAGAAAGACTAAAATCTCTGAGATTTTACAGGCTCGGTAGGCAGCAAAAAGGCAACAGATACTTCAAAATTCAAATCACCACAACACAGGTATAGAGTAAGGTTCCCTAAGACTAGAACAATTACTCTTCATTAAATAATTATACCACAAGAATAAAGTCTTCTTTCTCCTTCCAACCTCGCACCCTCACAAGAGTATTGGGCATCTAACAATTCATCAGTTCTCACTGAATCACATTCACTAGCAAAAAAATCTCTACCACATACAAAATTGGAAGTGTGTATTTATTAATGCCATAATGAATTTTAGTCAAAAAGGCACTGACTGAGATTAAATAATCTTTTGGTTTCAGGCACAGAAAAAATAAAATATTTCTTAAAGAAGTGCTCAACTGAAGTACAGAAATTACTTTTAGGAAGCATCATGGGAGCACAAAATGCAATTAATTTTCTTTATTAACCTCACCTTTTATATTCTAAGAAAGGAGGAAATGCAGCAATTCAACATTGTTCATTTGAGTACAGTCTGTCAAGAAATACGTGTCTTTTTAATACTCTTCTCTGATTTGAGTAAGATCTTCATTGTTCTTTGCAAGATGAAAAGAGAAAAAACTGAATTTCAACTGGCTCACTAGATGAAAGGCTTTTAATGTGTGCTTCTTGTAACTCGCTTGCACCTGAAGGACTCGTTTTGTGACTTCTCTTTTAGAAAGTTAGAGAAAAAAAAGAAAAGTTTGTGTTGAGAAAGGATTATATACTTTTTACATTATCTTTACATTATCTTACTGGCACTTTTATTTTCATTACCGCTGTAACCAAACATCACAAAATCTACAAAGCCCAGCTTCTCATAAAACAAGAATTAATGTTTTGGCATTAACTTTCAGAAAAGAAAGTTGTACCAAAGACAGGAAAATGGGTAGAAGGCAATACCAAGAACACTTCACTCTAAGGAAATAAATGTATTAGAACTACATATATTTCAAGTCTGAATTCACATTAATAAATTACTCACGTGAGAAATCACATTTGTATTTAAACCTTACTATTTACCGTACATTTTGAGAAGTGAATTATTTAAAAAATGAAGGTAATGAACAGTAAATTACTTGTAAATAACTATTGAAAAATTAATAACTGAACTAAACAATTCTACTCTAGCAAGTTCGTTTTCTCTGAGAAGTAGAGCATATTTCACTGAGTACCAATGCTTCAGGAACCAAAAAGCATTTTCCCAAGTCTCAAAAACTAATTCAAAACTGCCCTTGCCCAAATTACAGTCACAAAGGGGAAAAATATAACAAGGAACAACAACAGAAATCTTGTAAGATTTCAAAAACTGCCTGGGAGAAGAGAAAAATCTAACTGTTTCATACTCTGGCTAAAATTCTGGCCATGTGTCAAACTGATTCATTCCAGTGAGAACCAGATTTCATCCCAAGAGCAATTAAATTCTCAGCAAAGCCGTTAAAACCCATCTGTCTCTTCAAGCCAGATTTCAATTATTATTCCATAATCCTATGTCTTTATAATTACATTGATGTTCACTCTGCATATACCCAAAAACACTGGCTTTATCTACTTCAGGAAAAACGAACATAGCACAAAGAATCACATTGCTATTGCAGCCTACAGGAAAATAAGGGCAGAGGACTCAATCTGACAGTACAGGGAACACTCTGAAAGCTTCCTGTCCAAACCTACTGGCCCAAAGGAGATTCTTTTAAAAGACACCAAAAAAACCCCAATAAACTAATCACATCACAAGAACTTCTTCTCTCAAGTATATTACAGAAAAAAGTCAAAGTTACTGGAATGTTTTCAGTTTAAACTTTTACTTCTTGCAGACTTTGAGCACCAGAATATTGTAGCATCTTTAAAAACAAGAAGATACCACAGAACAATCACAGCTGTACTACCTATCCTCAATGTAAATAGGAACTTGCACTTGCCAAAAACATTCAAAGCTTCCCTCTGAACAAACATATATTAAACCTTCTGATTCTCATGTGCCTACTTAATACTCTGGAGATGAGAAAACACCTCAAACCTTGCTACAACATGAGAGGGCAAGCAAAGGAGCCATGAGACTCTGGTCAGGATGCCTGTTTGAGGCTACAATGCTTACATGTATGGTGAACAGTATTTTCAGACCAAAATTAATGAAAATAAAAATCTAGCAACACTAAACTACAACCAGGAGTTGTACCTCACACTGTGGAGCAGCTTTCTGCCATGAAGCAGTAAAGGAACTAGGCATTGCAGCCAGCAACTAAAACCCAGAACAGGAGCAAACAGCACAGCTAAAACCAAGTGAGAGCACCTATAAATACTGCCCTTGCTGCTAATTTACAGAGACATCAACTGCTCTGCTAAGCATCAGTCTGCTCACACAGAACTGAACTTGGTGCTCAGCAGCAAACACTAGCTGATGAAAAGACTATAGAGAACACCAAAAAATCAGTGCTTAGAAATTTGAACGGAGTTCAGCACTTAGAAAGTTATCCAAGTGATTTGACTTCCAAAGTGTAAATGGAATAACAGAGATAGTGGAATAAGTTATTTTCTGTTATGCAGTTAGACAACAAAAATATTTTCATCCTTACAAAAAACACACAGATTTTCCTACCAAGCCCTAAGTCCTTCCCATGATATTATTTAGATTTGTATGACTCTTAAACCTCCAACACTGGATTACATATTTTCTTCATAGCTGTTCACTCAGTAAAGAACAGAAGTACTGTACTAAAAGAGGCCAAATTTATTTTATTCTTCATCCCCACGTCTTTAAAACCAAGAAGTACTGAGAATAGCAAAGATATTGGTTTCTCTGCTCCCCAAAAACGAATAATGAGCTTCAGAGGCCGGCAAGTTCCTGCTGTTGCCTTCCTATGCTGGTTCTCATTTCAGAAGCCCAGTTAAAATCCCTTTTGCAAAAGCTGCCCTTCCAAAGATGGTCCAAACACTCCTATCTAAGATCACCCAATGGGAGCTGCACTGCCATCTATGGAAAAGCTTAGGAAAAGCATTTACTATTTGTTGATACTAAGAAGGCTACAGCTTAAAAGACTAACAAAACAACAGCAAGATGGAAATGAGGAAGAAAAAGGCGAATTGAGCACTAAACATGACCGATTACTCAGCACATAGCTCCCTGAATTGTTACTCAGCCACATTGCTTCTACTCACCCCAGCCTGGTGCCACAGGAACTCCAGAACTACTGCTTTGGTGACTGCCCTGGAAATACTAAATCCAAGGGGCAGGTAGGCTGGCTTTAGCACTCTGAATTCTTAAATCTGACTCTCATCAATTGGATTTTGACACACAGATATGAACTGCTTCTAACTCACCACACTAGAGGATAGAAACTGCATAATTTGATCACGTATCAGCCAGCAATCAAAACATCTGACGTGTTGACTAATCACAATAATTATTCCAAATGCCTTCACTTTTTTGTCTTTATACTCCCTGCTTGCAGAGAAAAGGAAAAACATGGAACAAAAGCTTACAGTAACCTACTCAGGAGCACAATTTTTCAGAATGAATGAAAAACTGCATCATAAATTCTTCTGCATCTTCAGATTAGAAAAGATCATTGTTTAATCTTTAGGCTAAAGAAATCAAATATATCATAATTTCTACCAAAACCAACAAGAACAAGAAAAAAAGAAATCCCCCCACTACAAGGCAATTAAACACTTCAGAGCGACATTTTCTCCCTCAAAACCCAAGCTACTGAAAATGCATTTCTGCCTGGCAAAAATACAATGTGCTATTGATGCTTTTCTTATGCAGATAAAATCACAGTACAGTAAACTCTAAAATTCTGGAAGAGTGCTAACAGGATAAAAAAAGTCAAAATCTTCCGTCTTTTCTTGGCACCTGCATGCATGTGTGTGGGGACAAGGGTGTTTGTTTTTGGAGTGGCCTCCATGAAACTTGGGTTTTCCCTATAAACACCAATAAAGCTACAAAACCATACTGCAAAAATCTCTAACAGATTTTCCAAGCTGGTCACAATTGCCACACAAAGCTAATAACCATTGCTAGACTCTTTGAAGCACTAGATCCCGACATCATAATTTAAGATGGACAGCAAATAATACCACAAGAAGCTGAAAATATTATCATGAATTCATATTACACATAAAGAATATAATTACACATCTGGGCCCAAGTCTGAAAGTGGTATGTACATTACTAAATGGGCAGTGGTGACACAGTACCTAACAGGCCTCAAACACATGAAGCACAACACATCAATTAAACCAAATTTGTTTTGTCAAATGTTCTGATTGTTAATATCATGTTAATAAAATCCAAGCTACTAATTCAGAAGTCTGTGTAGATAAAGGAATATGAACAGAACAGATAGAATTTTATTCAGGCCCACTAAAACTCCAAGGTTGGCTACCTGATCTCAGATGGAGGATCACAGAATAGCAACAACTCTCCATCCACTCCCCCTCATATTTGATGATACTTCTTGCAGACCAGTTTGAGTTTAGCAGCAAGAAAAAGGTTGTGCTGCATTTGTGTATCCCACTGGAGATGTATGAAGAGCCCTGCTACAGTGAGCTACAGCCAGTCTCTACCTCAAAGATGCTATGATTGAATGAAGAAAAATCTAGTATCTGCTTCAGCTTACAAGAGCACACAGCATAGAATCAAAAAATTCAAGAAGCCACAGAGGCAATAGCTATTTTCTGGCTTTTTCATTTCAATGTTTAAAGATTCATAGGAGGTATTAAACCTATCCTTTGCAGAAATCAAATTCCTTTATTCTTTGTGAGCACTGCTATGAGACTGCATAAGGAGGGACCTGTTTTGTCCTGAATTAGAATAAGGAAAGGAAAAAAAAAATGTGTGCAAGCAGCCTGATCAAGTCACCTGTCCAGAAACAGGAGCTCCTAAACAAGAAGCTTCACAAAGCTATCAACTACGGAGGAAAGAGGAAACAACTACAAGATTTTTCTGAAAGCACTAATATTTAAAAAATATACTTAATAAGCAATAAACTCAACACACTATAATAATGAAGTTATGAATATAGGATACATACTATGCTGTTCATTTCTGAAGAGTCGTAACTTCCACACGGATGGACACTTCCTATAGGCTCCAGCCCTTCTTCATCCCACATATATGTGCCATCAGAGCTGTCAGATGGAGAAAGCTCAAAGGAGGAGCCAGCTCTGTAGTTCATCTCTGAAGAGATGACATTCTCAGTAGCATGTTTTGTGCTTTCACTGTTGTCATCCACTGCTTAAAGAAAACAGCATCAGTTAAGACTCCAAAAACAATCCACTACGCAACAAATAAACATTAAAATGCCTGTTACTGGTGTGCTACCTTTGCTGAAGCTGTACTGTAACAGAAATACCAGAAAGCTTTCCACAGTATTGTTCCCTCATCCCAGAAGGAGAAAAAGCTCAGGCTGGTTTGGCAGCTACAACCAAGGAATCTTCCAACCTACATCTTTGCTAACCTTTTATACTGCCCTAATTCACCCACCGTGGAAGCTGCTTTCTAGAAATCTGAATCTCTTTAACATATTAGAAGGTGGGTCCAAAAATACATTCTTTGGATCTAGTCTTTCAATTGCAACATCTCTCAAACAAGCTTTTATCATGAAAAGCCCATCGAAGATTTGAAAATGTGGCTTTCAAAAGCATCTCCTCATGTCTTCAGCTAATTTTTAAAGAATTAATATGCATCAGATAAAACAAAAAAGATCCAGTAACAATCCTGTTTATAACTGAACTAATTCAATTACACATCCTACACTTATTTCCACTACTTAGAAGCAGCTACAGCTGTTCTCTGCCTACAGAGGTGGAAGGAGCATGAGGTGAAATTTTCTTAAAATATCATCAACCCAGAAAATGAATGGCAAAGCAAGGATATGAGGAATCCCACAACCACATCACAAATGTGTTTAAAGGAGGTCACCTTCATTTTTATCACAAAGAGCTCTTCAAAGTAATGCTTGGGAAAAAATCTGTAATGCAGAAAAGGCACAAGCAAACAAATATGCCAGCATAGAGCAGTTCCATTCTGAAATTCATAAGCAATGGACAATTACATTAAATAACTTAATTACCATTACAGAATTTTGATTTAGCACCTAAAATTTCAAACAGAACATAGAAAAGGTATTTACCAGACACATTTATATCAAGCCAGTCATCAGCATTACAGCAAGATCCTCCACCTTCCTTGAGAGACGTGAATGGCTCAATGGACGCTCTGCTCCCATGCTCTAATTCCTGAAGGCAGCTCTCCTTCTGCTGGACTTGGACAGGTCTGTTTGCCTCTTCTATATCTATGAAATCATCACTGAAGTCTTCACTCAAATCATTTTTCTCAGAGGATGACAAAGAAGATATAGATATTTCATCTCCATCATCGCTCATACACATCACTTTTGACCCATGCTTTCCCAGACTTTCATGCAGGCCCTCACCAGGTTCTGTTCTTTGAGCCCTGCTCTCTAGAATACTGTTTTTATCCACAGCTCTATTGATATTTGCTGAAATATCCGTGTTCTCCACGATGCACGTGTCTGCAGCCGCACTTTTGCTGCCATCCAAAACGGTGTTCCCAGCAAACCGCTGCCTGGCAGGCTTCAGCAGAGAAGGCCGACTTAATCTGTATCCATAGGAAGGTGCTGACCCAGATCCATTTGACAGGGGGTGTTTCTTGGAACAAGGAGCTGACATAGCCGAGTACGGTCTGGTAAATCCATACTTCATTGGTTCATTTCCATTGGGTACATCCAACTGACATGCATTCCTTGACAGCAGAGTAGACCTCTGAGACGTCCTGGCAGCAAGATTCTGACTATGATAAGGCCTTGTAAGATCCACAGCTTTATTAAAGGAATGTGACCTGGTTAGAGATGCAGTGGGAAGGAAAGAATTCTGAATGGAATGTGAAAAACTTTGTGATCTTACCATTTTGTCACAGGAAAAAGCCTTGCTATTGTCTGTAGATTGTGCCAGGCTTTCTCCTGAACTTGTCCTTGCGGCACCAGAATTAGCTCTAGGTCTCTGCAAACCTACCACTGGCCGATTTCCATAAAATCCATTTAAATTTGATCTTGGAGCATTGAGTCCAGAGTATGTCCTTCCTGACAGGGTACCTTTGGTGAATTTAGCTGAACTAGAGAGTCCAGGTATAGACTTTGGGTTTAATTCCTCAGTAGGAGATACAAACATATTGGTTTGCTTTGCTGCTTTTGACACAACAGAAGCAGTACTGTTCAAACCCACCCTGAGCTCATCATTGCCCAAAGCTCCTTGAGATTGAGGATACTTCTCAGAATCAATTAATTTTTCATTAGAGTTGCGTTTGGCATTGGCCTCTCTCCCATTCTGATCGTTAAGCTGATGTTTATATGATTTTTTCCAGTTGAAAGCAAAGGGAGACATTCCAACAGTGCCATTGTGCTTGCTGAAATTTTTGCCACCATTACTCCCTGCTAAGCTCACAGCCGTCCCATTTGGCATGGGTTGCAAAACACTCCCTAAAGTTTTCGTTCCATATTTCGGTAGCCTGGAAACCAACGATGTCCTGTTTTGATTTTTTTCGTCCATGAGCTATTGGGTACATTGGTTCTTAAAGGGTGCTTGGATCTAAGAAAGAAAAATAAAACAACATTAAACTTGAATCCACCACACAAATACAATTTTCTATACATTTGCAGCTATATGCATTCTAGATTTCTGTGCCTAAATCCACCATGCTGACAAAAAGTAACCCAGACACATTTTGTGAACTTCAGAGTTCCAGCAGTTATTTGGCAGTAACATGCTCTTCGGATCACAGCTCCCTCCCCCAGCTTCCATTCTCTACATAAACCACCTTCCTTTGTTTTCATTTTGTAATCTACAAAATAAACTTGAGAAGAGGCTGGATGATTTTTTGTTGGGTTTTTTTCATTTACCCATTTTCAGCAACAAACTGAACTTTTCAACTGTGTTACAATTATTAAGTTATAAACTTAAGATTTAGTATTTTTTAAAAAGCCACAAGCATGACATAGCAAAAACCTGTGGTCAGCAACATAAACCTGCAAAAACTATAATGTTAAATCTGACTAAAAGCTAATTTTTTGAGAAAGTTTTCAGTTTCCCCAATGCCTAAAACATAGGAAATAACCACTCATCATGTATCTCACCACAACATTTTTTGTTCCCAGATCTTACGAATATCCCCAAATCAAGATTCACATTCCTAGTCATTGTTTCCTTTGTAGACTACAGGATGTAGTCTATTTTGGAAAATATTATTCACTACAAGACCTGAAGTACAGTGCAACAGTTACATAAGGTCAGTGTTAGCAAGCAAATTCAAAAGTTCTACTTATTCAAAGTAGAGAAAATATCTTGTGCAACCACAGCAAGCATTACCCTAAAGTAATTCACTCCTCAAGTTGCAAGACCTCACTGATAAACACTTAAGTTTCTTGGTGATACAATCGAAGATAAAATCAAAGATAAAACTGAAGTGGCATTAAATTCATACAAACTGAAATACCGTTAAGGATTTGTCACTGAATAGCATGCCTCAGAGCAGTACTTCTGGAAGCAGATCTACATTACAAAGACAGAAAGAGAAAGGTATTGCAGACAGGGCATTTAGGGGCTCCTAACTTGTGAAAACATCAGAATCCACATTCTGGAATTCCATTTCTATTTTGAAATACACAAATCCCAACTTTTCAAAGACTCAGTGAATTCTTGCACACCAGAGACACTGCCCTCACCCAGGTGTGCAAGAAAGGACGCAGGTATTTCCCCCTGGGACCAGCAGAACATTTCATTCACCATTTATGATACCTGCCTGCATGTGGATTGAAGTGCCTAATGTCAGACTTCTTGCCTACAGTGCGCCTGCATACCATGCACAGGAAAATATCATCAGGCTTTAATAGCAACATCAAAGATCTTTATTTCATGCCAACTACATACAGTAAAGTACACCATTTTATTAGTAACTCCATGAATAAAAATGGTCTTTAACATGCTGATGAATTCATTCCCAGCAAGCAACATACTGCAGATCCCTCAGAAGATAACCTAGCTCTAAAGAAAAGGCAAGTCTTGTGAAGAAATCTTCCAAATTGAAAAAGTTAAATGAGAAAGCTCTTAATTTAACTTGCATGCTTTATGGATAATTCCCTTTTCACATCAACCATTTCTTAGGTGACTGCAAAATTTAAATGAGGCCATTTAATTAGATTACTTTAATCCTCCACCAAGTGCTGCAAATTAAACTTGAAAAGGAGACCTTTCAGTTCTCTAGAAAAGGTTCTTGCTCATTTATCCTTGATTAGGCAAAGACAACACATTATCTTCAAGAAAACCATATTGATAGCCTAGAACACTTCAGATAATTAAATTAAAGGACAAACAAGACTTCTCTGTATTTTATTAGCTACCTAACTGTAACTACTGTGCCACCTTCTCAAGTCCAGGTTTCATTTGTCTCATTGAAACACATAATCATCAAAAATCCCACTAAAACTTAACAGCATCATGTCTGGCAGATGTTTCCCAGAAAATGGGGAATTTTCTTATTAAGTTCTCTAAAACTTCCTTAATCTTTACATATGTTTACTAGGAAAGATTACACTAGCCTAACAACGAAACTCCCTTATAAAGCAGCATGCACCTACCAGTTAAAGTATTATTTCTGTATCCCAGAAGATTCAGTTCAATACAATTTTAATTGTAGATTGCTGTACTATAAAGAAATTCAAAGTATCTTTAGACTTAAGCAATCTATGGATTTTTTAAAAACTGACATTTGGGCAAACAAGTTTTATATTCTTTGCCTTGGGAAATACATTATCTAGTGCACACAAGCCTAATCGGGAATTAGACTAATTATAAAGAGCCTAGCCTTACATAATGATCCAGGGAAAAGGAGATAAAATCCACAGACCCCCTCTGAAGTATAATCTGAATTAACTGAAAAGCTGTTACATCCTAACCTTCAAGGATATGCAAGATCCTGGTGATAAGCAAAAGGATATTAATTCTCACCCTCCTTGGTACTTCCTCTACAGGATTATTTATACCTCAATAAAATCCTGCACTGTTAGTTTCAACTGGCAAGTACAACATTCACTCTAATTTCATTCACAGCTTGCTTCAGCACCACTAGGAAGGCAGTTTCCTATACATTACCTTCTCAGCCAAGTCCAGCTTTGCATCTGAGATTCTGCCCTACAGAAGAAGACAGCTTAAAGATTCATACATTTTAAAGCTTAAGCACCTTAAAATACTGCAACCCCTATGATCCCTGCCACCAGGAAGGTAACAGCATTTTCCAGTTCTAGATTCCTGAATGAGACTGAATTCCCTTCCTACTGTAACAGCAGTGTGGAATACCCAGCTGAGGGATGAAACACATGTGGCAGACTGGCGACAGGCCAGAGCAATTCCTCTCTGCAGATCTACTGCTATGCCAGATCTGTGCTTCGTTCACAGAAATTTAAGTGCACGTGTATTTCAATTCTGTCCCATGCATAGCTTATAAAACCACCTCTTACACCTCCCGGTTATTAAAAATTCATTAGATCAGTTATGTGAAAACATCTTATTTCCACGAATGTTGGAAGGTATTGAATGCCATCAGGGAAAAATGTGGGAGGTCCCTGCAGTAGAAGCAGCAAAAGGCTTCCTTAGCACTCATTTAAGAACACTGCAAGACAGGCAGCATCACTGCAAGGCAGTTTTCAGCTTTAAGAGGACCATGGGAGCTTAACAGAATGGAAGAAACTGGCAAGAGATCCAGCTGGCAAACACCTGCTCTGAGCATGACAAGCCCTGGGGAACTCAAGATCATGAATCCTGAGGAAATTGTGCATGTTGTATGAATTAAAATGAATCAGAATGCAATCAGAAATTCTGATGGCTTCAAGACTGAACTTTGAGTATTTACAACTTTTTGTGTTGTTTACTCTGCAAAGAATGGTTTCAGTTCATTCCAAGATCCAGTAATCTGTATCAGTATCAGCTCTGCAGTAGAATCTTCCAAGCCTGTCTTCCTTCTCCTGTCTTCCATTTCTGCAAAACACCTGTTCTTGAATCAATTCCCAATGTTTTATGAAGGCATCTATGAATTTAGCCACTCTCCCTTTCCTATGTCCAAACTGCAGTGGTTAACACCAGCTTCTCTGATGTTCTGCCTTTTGAAGGTACCATAGTCAGGAAGTATAGCAAGAAATTCCAAGATGGTGAGGGTTTATCGTTCTATTTCTCTGAAATCACCTTGCTTTTCTGTGTCCCAAGTTGTGAGATTTTGTTTTCAGATCTCAAGACAGCTTAGATATACATCCTTTTCTGTTTTTCCTCCCTCACAATAATGAAGTTCTACCTACTTTTATGAGTTGATCTATCAAACATCAAAAAAACAGTTATCCAAGCTGCTCTTGTGCTCAATTTACTGTCAAAATACACTAGGTCAAAGAACATGAGCAGAACAGGATAATGAATAAAGGGAGAAGAAAGCAAGAAACTAATCATAAAGAGACTGGAGTTTCAGTATTTCTAACATTGAGCACTATCTTTAGTCAATATAGCATAAAATGTGACATCCCTTGCCATCTCTAAAAGCATTCTTGCTATTCATCAGAATTCTTAATGTTTGATAAGGCAAGAGGACATAAGCACTTACTGGAGAAAAAGAAATAGGGAAATACAGCTCTATTTTGTAGAAGAAAACTAACACAATGCTTTCAGAATCAAAAACTCCCTTTGCATCCCTCAGGGCCACACTGACAATTCACTCTGCCATTAATGCTGTTTACATAAAGCATCAGGCACCTCAAGGAAGCAAAAAAGGGCTAAGTGTTATCTGTCCAGACAAGGATACTTTGTAATTATTGCCCATTTGTGCTTTATGCATTAGTAAAAGAGAAACTACGCATTTTAAACTCCAAATTTTTATGTCAAACCTAACCAAAACATTGGAACAAAACAGGGTATGAGTTATGATAAGCCCCTGGAGATTTTATTGAAAAAAAGTCATGCAAATTTTAACTACAAGAGAAACTTTTGCTAAAAACTTGTTTCTCAAACAAGTCAAGTTGCACTGATTTTTGGCATTCTTACACAACCAACAAGGTGGAAGGCAGTCAAGGTCCATATGTTTAGCCAGCTGCAACAAGGAGAAGCTTCAGCACAAAGAAAAGAAGATGGAAGAGGGCAACTGAGGGTATCAAAAAATTACTCCCAGTAAAAGAGAATATCAGAGTCTGTGAACAACGAGAAAGATTTCACATTTCAAGTTCCTTTTAAGCGTTAATGCAGGTTATTATGGTTTGTTCATGAGACATGAAGTGCAATGCCAGTTACTCTTTCCTGCATTAGTGCTGACAGCCTAACTGCTCAGCTAGAAACTGGAATAAAGCATTAGGGATGCATGACTCCTCTCTGAATCTGCTATTCAGCTGATGCATCCTCTTGGAGGAACTCATCAATTCCTTTCTTCAGCAGATCTTGCTAAACCTGGGCAAGCAATGTCAAGCCTGTACCTGCAGATACAAACAGCCCTTGCATAACCAACTCCAAAACACAAGACCCAGAGAACTGAGGCTTTCACTGGCATCCAAAGAACACAAGGCCCAGATGATAAAAGCACTACATTAGGTGTGCTGGCCCCAAGAACACTGCAAGAGGTGGGAGGGATATATTGCCATGTATCAGAAACAATTAACATAATTATGACTAATACATCTGGCTCCAGTGCAGAAACACTCCTGCTAGAAGGAACTAAATTATGTGAACAGCCTCCTGTGAACGGAACCAATCTAAGAGATTCAACCCCAGTGAGCAAGTCAAGCTTCTTCACCAGGGTAGTTTAAAAGCTCTTAAATAGCAAAAGACGAAGATGTTTCCAACATCTTTGTTGGAGAAACAAAGAGCCTTCACTTGTTTCTCTCTTTGATAATACGTTAAATTGTTACCAAATTTGCAGGGATAACAAACAGAAGGGGGAAAAACTGAAGTAAGAAAAGACAGACACTGTATGCCGGCCTTACAGATCCAATGCTCTGCAACCTAAAGACGAAGTCACACAGCTACAAAGTAGCCAAAACCTGTTAAACATTCACCAGCACCACCTCACAAGCCCTTCCAAAAACAACCCCAAACAAACATACTGTGACTATAAAGCACATTTATACCTAGGTTCCTATGCTGGCTTAATACTTCCTTGCATTTAGCAAGATTTCTGTCCTGGAAGATGTCGTAATTGCTTGTGTGCAAGTACATAGATTTTGGAAAGACTTTCCTCTTTCCCACCAGAGTCTTTTTTCCAAGGTTTCTCAAACAGGTAAATTTTTGGCATTTTTACATGATGAATAAGGCAGCAGGTAATCAGAAACTTGCCTTTCAGAAGAGTTAAAGGTGGCATCACTGTTTACATCATTAAGGCAATTTAAATTTTATGCTCTGGCTAACACTGACTGAAAAATCCCAAACATCAGTTGCAGTCTACAATTAAAGCTTTCTACCAGTGAAATGTCAGATCCTGATCTCTCCTTAAAACATTTTGTGATTATGTCAGCATCAAAGCAACTGACAACAGAAACAGGCCCGTGCTTCTGCTGATGGTATTAGTCCTTCAGCAACAACATTTCACATGGGTAATTTAATCTATCTTGTAAGAACAAATCCAGAGAGATTGCATCTGTCTCAAAAGCAATGTCCTAATGCAAACCAGTAGGAATTACCTACTGTTCTCCAGCAAATACTTCACTTAAAAACTGAGAAGTAACCCTTTCTTCCTCAGCACTATCCACTGTCACCAAGTGATTCAAACACACGACTTCCATCTCTAACTCTTCTAGGAAAGATTTACTTCACCATTGACTCAGTAACCAACAAAAAGAGATGGTTACCAGCTAATGTTTTCTACTTCTTACACAGTAATACATGTTAGCTGGAGCAGGATTTTCTTGCTGATAAGAACAGGCAGGCTGAAAGCCAAGTGAAACTTGGTATAGAACTAATTATAACTGGAAATATCCCTTTTTAGATTGCCATGTTGTCTATCCTACTCCTCTGGTTTGTTTACTCAACTGATGCATGTAAAAATACTGAGCTGTCTTGAGCTAGAAGCCTCTCACACTGGTACTAACATTTTTCAATATATATTTTGCAATTATTAAATAATGACTAAGAACAGAAATAATACTTCCTGTCTGAACTGCTGCCGAACAGTTTATCTATGTGGGCATCTTGAGATTAAGAATTTCCATGGGTTTAAATCTTCCATGAAGCTGTGCTCTCAACCAATATGTAAGTTGCTTTTTTCTCCCCCTCCAGCCACATATACTCATTCTTTCTTTCTTTCTCCTGCTGCCCGAGTAAGAATTATAGCTATAGGTTAAGCTGAATGGCAAGCAGAGATAATTGGAAGAGACTGCATGTAATTCATAGACTCACTGGTACTGAGATATCTTCAAGAAGCCTGAAGAGGTTCACATGTGATAATTAAGCAAGATTAGACAAGAAGCAGCAGAAAGAAGAAAAAACTAGTTCTGAGATTTTATTTTCTACATATTGCCAATGCTATTTCAGCATAGTTGAGTTTTTCACAGAAGAGCGTGATCTTGAGACAAGAACACATCAGCACATTGCTACGTACTGAAAAAATGTAACATTGTTAAGTCAGCCACTGCTGGATTAAAAATACTAGAAAAAAGACTGACAAAGAAAATCCTTAACACTGCTATCATCAAAGACAGGCAGTGAATCCTGGATAAACTGGAAATATTATATAAATAATGGTATTTCACTGTGTGTGGATCATGGCACTTCAACGCCCAGTTCAATTCTCCATATAGTTCTGCCAGTCAATTTTATTTTAGAAGGGAGGAATACAAAAATCCCATTAACTGCTGTGGTTGCCTTAAAATAAAAATGCACCAGGGAAGGGATGATCAGGGCAAACACAGAATGTGACTTCCTCAACCTTCAACTGTTCTCAATTCATTGAATTTCTTAAATTTGATGCAGTTTGTTTAGGAACCCTCTACAGACCTCTTGTCCACTATTTTGTGTAACCTGTCCATAAGCCCCCAAACTTTTTGAATTCTTAACTGCCATAAGCAAGGAGTTCCAGAACCCCAGTAACAATTCTTTCAAGGTTATTTCATCGCCTTGCACAGATTCCCAAGGAAAACTACTAAAACTGCTTCTAAACTCCCTACATTGTCAGAAGTTACTTATACCTGCTCTCCTTGCTACCAAACACACCAGTTTGTATCACATCTATGTGCTTTCATGAAGGTACAGTATTATGTGAAGTTTGACTTCTCTTTAACATCCACCCTTGATCAAAAATACTGCAGCCAAACACTGGTATATTACAGCTTTCAGATGAAACTTGTTTATTTGTAAACCACATCTTCAAAGTATCACTTTCTTGCTATCAAGTTTCATTTCAGTAGTGCTGGACTCAAAACAGCTTCTGTCTACAATTCCATTGATATAAATCAGTTCCCAGTCTCAAAACCAGACTCCTTGAAAACGTCCGAGTACCAAACAACTTTACAAGTTTGCCACAGCATAACAAATACCAACATGTTTTTGGCAACAGACTGGCAGCCTCCGGTATTTTAATGTGTGTTTTGTGTTTTCCTACCAGCTTTCTGATACACCAACAGCTATATTGGAATGTACGTCTCAAGGTCAGTTTCCTACAATGTGGAAGACAGATATTTGTTATGTCCTCAGAAGTCTGCAACTGAAGACAAAAAAAAAAATTCTCTGAGAAACTGAGATATAACTTCAGTTACAAATGACAGGTTGTCACAGGATCAGTTTCAGAGTTAGTCATCAATGTAGTATTTTATTCAAATTTACAGGAAGGTGATATATATTGTTTGTATCACTTAATCAGAATCTCAGTGTACTCCTTATAAAGCTATACTTATCCAAATGACCATTTCAGAAAGCTTTCATGATTAAATCGTGTAAATCATGATTCATGATTTACACAGAGAAGATTTTTTTTCTGTTTTTAACTCTGTTTGCTGATGGACAAGGCTATGCAGGTTGACAGATTGTGCTCCTCCCCTCAAGTTTCCTGCTACTGACAGCAGCAGCCCGGGCCTTGCCAAGTTTCTACCTATGCAAGTTTGCCTTACTGAGATGAAGGTTACTCAAAAGCCACAGCATCTCTCAACTCATTAAAATGTGTATCAACATGGCTATGTAATAATTTTAATATATAAGATCAGAGAAAAGTAGCGTTTAAGTGAAGTCAATCTTTATAACAGCTTAGAAAAAGAGTGTGAATTGAATTATCATCCAAATCCACATTGCAGTGATAAACTCTGCATCCATCTAAAAGAGATTTTTGAATCTCCAGCTTAAAGTAGACATAATTATTGAGTTAAGAGAAGCTGGGACATTCAGTTCTCCCAGGATGCTTCCCTTGTGCTGTGTGTGTCACAAGCCATCTGGGCTGATTAGCCTAAAAGCACAGAATTTCTTAGGCTTCAGGGAATAATTGCAGAAATTATTTGCAATTTAAGGATTATTCCTGATTCATAAATCGTTCAGCCACCTCATCAAAGTAAATCCTTATCACCCATTTCCTCTGGCTAAGAAGCCAAGCCTTCTTGTAGCGAGGACATTGCCAGCATTGTCAGTACTTCTTCAATAGAGGCCATTAAGATGCACTCTACAGAGCAGGACCTCAACTCAGCACAGACTAAGTGCTCATGAAAATCCCAACAGCCTGCAATGAAACAGGCATTTTAGCAAGAACTTGCAACACCAGTTCCCCATGTGACCAGGGATAAGCAAAAACCCCCACCCTGAGGAGATTTTCTTCAATTCCTATAGGATATTGTCAGCAGAACTGCTGCAGCTGAATCCTCCTTTTAGAGCAGAGAATGATTACTGAGCAAAGTCCACATCTCTGCAAATCCAGCTACTTTTAAGGGAAAAACAACATTCTCAAAATATCTTCCAAAAATGCACCTACTTGGTAGCAACTTCAGAGTGATCTGGCATGTGAGTCCAAGAGCTATAAAGAAATCCAAAGACCTTTCCTGACTAGGCAAACTTCAACTCTGGGATAACTACTTAACGCTGTTAGGATGTTACTGTGACATACATGTGTGCAGGTATCCAGAGATTTGCATAATCTGTTTTTATTGCTCCAACTGAAACACAATACAGGATTTTCAACCTAATTATCAAAAGCACCATTAGTATTTTGATCTCCTTAGCATCCCTGTTGGCACGGGACTTAACCCTGCCTGAAAGCTTCTAATTAAGAAGATGGTGCTGCTGTTTACAGCAAATAGTGGCTAAAAGAGAACACCACAATCACTGCTGATATATTTTATCATATTACTTTCTGTAATCTTATATTCCTTCATCTCTTCTCCATTTTGAGAGATCCATACTTTCTAATTCCAGATTTCAGGATTCCAGGCAAGCAATGTTCAACTCAAGATTGATGGCATGATGGCTTTTTTTCTAAAGAGCCTGTGCCAACATTTCCTACTAACTGGTTTATTCCAAATAACCAATCCCTCTTAAAGGATGATCAGGTCCAAAAGTAATGGATTTTACTCCAATGAGCTCTTACACGAACAGTTCCATTAAACAGGATTACTCATTAGTGTAACAATACATTAAATGAGATCATTATGTTAATCGAGGCTATTTCTACAGTTTCAACACTTTACAGTTAAAAGACAATACTGGGCAGTTTTTGGAACCCTAACATTGATATTTTTATAATGAAAAATACCATCCACAAGCAGGAATTAAACCTCAACTTCAAAAGCAACTTTTCTACTCTAAGTTGTATATTGACATAGATCATTGGTTGAAATTTAGGTAGCTGGTTGTCACTCATGTCCCATTTGGTAGGCCATCACCTTTTCAGCTTGGAGGCATGTAATTCAAAATGGGCCCATAGAATTTAGAGCTATGTGATCATGACACACCTGAGAAAAAATCTTGCCAATTTCATTCATTATCAGCAAACAATGTAAATATTTACTGTATCAGGCTAACCCAAGAATTTTGTATATTTCTCCAGAAGACAGAAATTTAGTAAAGCCTCAGTAAATATGTGAAGCAGCTCTCAATTATAAAAATGTAACAAAACGAGAACTTAGATTCAACTTCATTTCACTTTTAACAGCTTCATAACAAAAAATTCTTTCCTTCACCAAATCAAGGCTCAAAGCCCACTGGCATCAAGAACAAACCTGCTATAGACATGAAGTTCTAACCCTGCAAGATGCACCAATTCCCCTGAAAAGTGTTCTACATCTTTACACAATATTACCAGACGGAGTACCAGATTGACAATCCTTACCTTAATTTGACGTCTGGCCTGGACACTAACGCTCTGCTACAGGATAAAGTTTCCATGCAGTTTTGCTTTCTTAAACTGAAGATAAACTGCTCGACCTCCTCCAGCTCAAAGTTAAAAGCTGAGGGTGCCTACGTTTCATTGTGTGCCAAAGTACATTTGACAACGCGAAGTGAACAGCAGGCTCTGGGTGACGAAAGCAAAGTCTCAGTGTCATTAAAGTGAAATCACTACAACGCACAGTACATCCCCTGGGTAAAAATGTCAGCAGATCACTGCTGAAGCAGAAATACCACCATTGTAACTCTTTTCCACCGTTACTATTTTTTTTCTTTAACTGTGGCCTTTGAACACACACTGGGTGCTTTTGCTTCTTCCCTTTTCGGAGATTGAAACCTTCGAGACACGAAACCTCACGCTACAAGACCTCTGCGAGCGGGGCTCGCAGCAGCTGCTCCCAAGGCAGCTGCAGGTGCGTCTCCCCGAGCACCGAATTACAGGGCGCACAAACCACCGCAGAGCCGGGCCCGCCGTGCCAGCCTGTCCCCGAGCCCGTGGCACCGCGGGCGGCTCGGCTCGCCCGTGACATTCAGCCGGCCCGGAGGGGACGCGCCGGAGGCCGCCCCGCCCTCCCGGCCGCCCGTCCCCGGCCTCCCGCGGCCCCCGCTGCCACAGCATCCCCGGCCGAGCGGCGACCCCCGCCCCTGCGCAGGGCGGCGGCACCGCCAAGAGGGCAGCGGCCGCTCCCCGCCGGTCAAGAGCCCCCGATGAGGGGCGGGGGACGGCGCGGGGGTGGCGGCGCGGCCGCCCCGCACTCACCGCCGGACGGCGCGGGCCGCAGTCGCCTCCCGGGGCAGGGCCGCTCCGCGCCCTCGGGTCCCGCCGCCCGGCCCGCCCGGCCCGCGCAGGGAGGGGCGGAGGGCGGGAACACGCAGCCGCCCCGCGCCCCTCCGCCCGCCCTGACGTCAGCGCGCCCGCCCCGCCCCGCCCCGCCCCGCCCTGCCCGTGGAGGCGGCGCGGCCGGGACGAGTCGCCGCGTCTCCACATCACGCCCATCTCCCCATCACGCCCATCTCCCCATCACGCCCGTCTCCCCGTCACACTCAGCACACCCATCGCTCCCATCTCCCCATCGCTCCCATCTCCCCATCGCTCCATCTCCCCTTCGCTCCATCTCCCCATCGCTCCCATCTCCCCATCGCTCCCATCTCCCCTTCGCTCCATCTCCCCTTCGCTCCATCTCCCCATCGCTCCATCTCCCCATCGCCCCCATCTCCCCATCGCCCCCTCCGCCGTGCCTCAGGAGCTACCGGGCGCCTGGCCCCGCGCGGCCGCCGCAGCTCAGCTCGGCCGTGTGACGCTGCCAGCGGGCGGGCAAGGCCCGCGGGTCGCCTCTGCCAGCCTGCGACAGCAATCGTCGAGCTCGCTGACAGAAGTAAGGGCAAATGGGAGTTGATAAAAGCATTGCAGGGACGGGCCTGCAGGTGTCCCGGCCCTGCGGCATGGAAGGATAGAATCATAGATAGCATCGTCAGGAGTGGAAGAGACCTTTAAGATCCCCCAGTGCAGCCATCCACTCAGCACTGCCACTGTAACCCAGCTCCCCATGACAGACACCTCCAGGACCGTGGCCGTGCTGCCTCTCTATGCAACCTACTCCAACGTCCAACCACCCAAACAATGAAAAAATTGTCTTCTAGTATCTCATCCGAATCTCTCTTGTTTACAGCCGTTTCCTCCTGTCCTCTCTCTGCAGACACAGCAGAAGAGACCGGCCCTACCTAAGTACAACCTGCTTTCAGCGAGTTGCATAGAGCGATGATGTCCCACATCCCAAGCCTCCTCAGGACCAGACAACCTCAGCTCCCTCAGCTGTTCCTCACAAGACATGTTCCCTAAACCTTTCACAAGCCTTCTTGCCCCTCTGTGGACACACTACAGCCCATCGATGTCCTCTGTAAAGCAGGGGCCCAGAACTGAAGACAGCACTCGAGGTGTGGCCCCAGCAGTGCCCAGCACAGGGATTGGGATGATCCCTGCCTTGGTCCTGCTGCCCACACTGCAACAGAGCACGCTCGAAGGAGAAAGGTGCTGACCCAGCTATACAAAAATCCTGAAGGACTCTTGCGGTCAACCACAGGATTCTCCATGCAGGTGCTCATAGAATTAATTATTTGCTGCCTGTGCTAGGAGTTAGAAGACACTGACAGAAGGTTCGGGAAGTCCCTTGCCAGTGAGGTGGATCACTGAGTCATTATTTACAACTCAATGCTCTGCCTTGGGGCTTGTGTTTCTGCATCTCTCCTGGTTTGGGGCGTTCATGTTTGTGTTGTCACCATCACCAGCATTTCACCATCTCACATTGCTGTGCTTCAACAGCAAGTATTCAAAGTTTCTTTTCTCTCAAAAATTTCAATAGCCAATTTTTCTAAGCTTTTGCCTGCCTGCTTTGCCAGGCCTCCCAGAGGGAGGAAGCTGCACAGTCACCTCAGGCTATGTTTGTGTAGGAATAAAACCAACACCCTGTAATTGATAAGCCTTGTTCACCTCTTGACTAGAAACTGGGTGTGCCTAGATGTCAGCCCAGGCCCTGCAACTGCCTCCTCATCTTTCTAGACACAGGGCATGAAGATGGGTACATTTGCCTCATAAGCAGCAGAAAGTCCTTTTCTAAAAAAGAAGGAACTAGAACTGAAGCTTTTATACGTTTGTTTTTGTTTGGGGGTTTGTTGTTGGGGTTTTTTTTGCTAAAATTTAAATGTACTGGCATTAATGCATTTATTCTTAGAACCATCTGAAGTATGATGACTCTCCTGTGGTACAGGAAGGAAAAAAAAAAAGGCAAGCAGAGAGATTAAATCTCTTGCTCAAAGCTGAAGATATAGCAAAGCCAGGAAATGAACTCAGATTTCCTCAGTCAGGCATCAGTGCATCACTGCTTTAAACCACACAGCCATACTTTCTTGCCAGTCATTCTCAGCTTCTGAGCATCAGCTGCA
Organism: Acridotheres tristis; assembly: GCA_037013685.1. NCBI lineage: Eukaryota > Metazoa > Chordata > Aves > Passeriformes > Sturnidae > Acridotheres > Acridotheres tristis. The sequence goes on along the minus strand of CM072893.1, from coordinate 7,754,011 downwards.
TTAGCATAGATTTAATTTTTCCTACTTTGTTCATCAAAACAACTTCTCCATTCCCACTGAAATTTCTTCCTAATAACTTTCTTCTCCATTTTCTTCTCAAAATTAAAGAAATTATATTAGACACTCACTGGGAGAGTTGTATTTCCCACTGCCTTACTGCAGTGGCACTGGCAGTTGTTTCTTCAAGGCTGATACTTGAAGTCCTCTCTCACAAAGCAATTGTGGAGCTCCCCTGATGCAAGATCAAGGAATAGAGATCAGAGAACCAGGAACGCTTGTAACCAGCACAAAGGAGGCACATAAGCTGTGTGTGCTGACCTGGAAGTGGTGGTGTAACCACATTTTTTAACTCCAGCTCCTGCTTTTTGTAATCTGGAAACAATTAGGAAAGAGCTCTGAAAGAAAACTATATATGTAAAAGAAGAAAGTAACCTAGAGATATTTTAGGACAGATTTGAGAACCTCCGCTATCTGTTTAGGCATTTAACAGATTTTCATATGCTTATATAGGCTGAAGATTAAGACCCAGTCTTGAAGCAGAATTCAGAGAAAGGAAGCATTACATACAAAACTCCAGCTTCTGACTGGTTGCCTCAAAAAATGGTGTTAACCCTCCTACAGACAGACTGCAGACTGAGGTCTAGCTGTGATTAACTGCAGTATCTTTTCCTCCTAGTTTATTATCAGATGTTTTCTGCTTGAGGTCATCACCTTGAATTGATTTTCTATTAAATTGATTTAAATGGACATTATATTACACTGGGAGATGGACTAAAAGCTTGTTATTATCCCCTTTGCTCACTGACCTGGCAGTGTGCTGCCTCCAAAACCAGAGACACAGCCGTGGGTGACACCAACCACCCCAAGAAGAGCTGGATGTGCAGTTAGTGATATTCACATAAATATTTTCCCAGCCCTAGGAGTTCACAGGCCAGGGACTCCACTCTAGTGGAAAAGGAAAGAAGGATTTCTTAAATTTGATCATGTAGCCGAGCCCTACACTCTGAAAATCTGAACTAGATATTCCTAATTCTCTGCATTATAATGACACTGAGTGAGTCTGCTTGAGTTAAAATTATCCTCAAAGCAAGGACAGTCTGCTTCCTGCATCACTTCATAAAAATCATCTTTGCCATGATGTCCATTAAAAAAAATTCTTTGCTCCATAGCTCATATGCTGTGACTGCTGCAAACTAATCTGTTCATAATAATTTCACTTCTACTTTATGCATCCACTTTCTGTTACTGCATTCAAATATATTCTGCTTATACTCAGATTTGATGCTGTCTGGTAGATGAGGTATATTTTCTTGGTTTGCATTCTTTCAAGTTCTAAAGGGTTAGGCACCCAGGTGCCACCAGTTTTTTCCCCATATAAAAGTAATAATGTATTCATTGTGGGCATTTTACTTTTACAAAATACTGCAGCATGGGTTCTCACTAACTCACTGACATCAAGAAAACAGATGTTAAAATTAGAGACCTTATGCTTCTTGAGGTCTAGGTGGACTTTTGATTAAATATGACAGTGCATGCAATTGGAGGGTTAGGGGTTGAAATCCTTCATTTAAAAATGTCTCATGATTCTGTAAAATGTATTCATCAACAGACATCAAAAATGAACTTTCAGCTGTCTTCATAATCTGTGTCTCTACAAATAATTTTATTTTTCATTAAGGAATACATCCCTTATATTTTCTACATTTTCTTTTAACACTAAGGAGTCGCTGTCTCCAAAATTGCCTATTTACTTTTCAACTTCTTGTACTTTTTAAACTATACAGGTAATTTCATTTTTGTACTGCCTTAAAAATTTGTACTAAAATGGATATTTCAAGTTTATGAACTTGTTTGCTGAGATAATAAGGAAAGCAATGGGCTAATGTCACATAAATAAGTACTTAACATGAGTGTGGTCATATGTTTGTATATGTATTGTTCCATGTATAGTGTCCACAAATAATGAAACTTTGTACCATTCTCCAATAAGTAATTGTATAAGAATAAAAGAATTCAGTTTGGTGCAAGCTGAGGTCTTTATAGTGGTTCTCCATCAATGCATCTTCTTCCCTTTTTACTTAAGGGAAAACACAGATGTGAGCTCAAACTCATTCTGCTGAAATACACATTTACCTAGTCACATTTAAGTCATTTGTTTTTCCTAGCTTTGAAAAATAATCCACATTAAGTAATTGAAGATATATCTTTTCAGGCCTAAGTGCTATCTACCACTTTCTAAATAACATTTAGTTAATAAGGCAATATTTAAATGAAGACTTGTTCATTGCAGTTTCAGCTGCTTTGTTATTTAAATAATTATCTCAGATGTCTACCTTGCAAGGACAGTGTTGCTGGATTTATGGGTTTGGTGAGCTTTCATACCCTTCTTTCAGAAAAGCTTTTCTTGGTCAAACTCTTCTTCTGAACAATGCTGAAAGAATGTGCTTTCCAAACTCTGTGGTGTGTTATTCTGTGACCAGCCCTGCTGACGTTCAGAGATGCTCAGGATGCATTACACTGTCTGTTCGTGCTGGGGAAAGCAGTGACTTTACATGGGCTTAAACTGCTCTTGTTTTTCCGTGGTGCTGGAGCAGAAGTAGCCTGGACCAGTTCAGTAAAATCTGCCACTGAGGGCCACCTCAGGAATCTTTACACCTTACTGCTGCTGTGTTCTTTATTCTAAGGGCTGACCATGCGTGATGTTTCAAAAACACTACATTAGTCTAAATAATTTAGAGCTACTTAGATCTGAATTATTTAAGCACACTAGTTAAACAATTTAAGAAGCCTAGTTAAAGCTGCTTCTAAAATACAGTCTTTGTTTTCTGCACCATCTTCGGCAGCCACACATCCACACCAACCATCCACACATCCACACCACTTTTACAAACACAGGGAAGCATTTCTAGGCAGTCATTAAACGTGGCACATTTCTATAATCCAAGTGTGCTGCCTTTCATTTCTTCTTACAGAAGATACTGCTTCTGTGTATCTGACTGTTAAAACACATTAGTATATAATGTATTTCATTTAAGTCTGATACAGTTTCTTCCTTATTTTTAATTGCAACTTAATTTATATCCATTTAAGCTGAAAGGAATTCAAATCCCTAATGTTTCCATTATTGAGTGGGATTTTGGAGAATTCTGGAACATAAATAAAACTCCTTATTTCATCTTGATGTACAGCTATGGAAATTATTTCCTTTTGTGCAATTAAAATTTTTTCTAAATCAGGACAGATTAATGATTTTGTTGCATTTTATAACTGAAAGGCTGACTGATAATCTCAGGACTCAAAATATAGCCTTTTACTAGTGACATTGTTAAGGGACTTCATCTCACGTGTTTGGGATTCTTTCTTTATCTGTGGAGACATTCAGTTACACAACGGAAAAGACAACAGTCATGTTTCTAATAATGGCCTTCAAATTTAAAAGAATGAGAAAAGCTAACTGGAATTCAATGAAATCTCAGTAGAAATCAGTAATAAAGATGAAAATTTATTTGCAGTTGTATGTCTTATCTTTATGTAAACACTGTTACAAAGGAGCCTGCTTTAAATTAATGCTAATCCTGAATTGATTGATGTGGATAATTTGTGGGTTTACTGATTTTGTTATTTAATAACATTTTAAATTTTACAATCCTTAAAATGTTTAATGAAGATGAAATGACAGCTTTTGTGGTATAGGCCGTGTCCTCCATTTTACAATATCATTACAGTTTTTAATCTTGAGATTTGCAGAAGTAGTAATCGACTTATAATCAGCACACAACACAGTGGATAATGGACCAACAGAGCTGTACATACTAGGAAACCTAAGAGGAAAGAGAGCCTCTAGGAGAAGAACAGAGCAAGAGCATCATATTTATGTTTTTTAATTTGACTGCTCAAAGAACAGTATTCCTGTTAACATGCATCCATGGAGAAGACTCATAGGAAGTGAACTAAACATGATCCTTCTGGGTCTTGTTCAAAAAATATTTAGAAAGGACAAGGCACCTGGGTGGTGTGGTGACCAGAGGTTCCTATGTGCTGTTAGCACACAGTTAAATGTGATATACAGAGAGCAGTTTGATTCTTGGCAAACAGTGTCACCCTCTCCTCTAGGACTGCCAATCATCTCACCATCCCTAACAAAAGCTTGATTATATGATGTTCTCTCAAATCTTTTTTAAAATAAGACACCTGCATTATCTCCTCGTTTGTTCCACTGTAATAACATTTGCTATTTTACTACAGAGGTTTAGGGAGTGCCCGGAATTACCTTTTGAGCTATAATTTTGTTTATCTACTGTATTTACCAGAGACAGGTATTCTGTAATCAGTGAGAGACTACATGAGAATGATAGACTGATATCACAGAATGGTTTGGATTGGAAGAGACCTTAAAGATCATCTCGTTCCAGCCCCCCTGCCATGGGCAAGAACATTTTCCACTAGACTAGGTTGCTCCAAGAGCCATCCAGTTTGGCCAAAAACACTCCCAGGACTGGAGCATTCTCTGGGCAGCCTGTTTCAGTGCCTTACCACTCTCACAGTAAAGAAAGTCTTCCTTATGTCTAATCTAAACCTTCCCTCTTTCAGTTTAAGAATCCTAAACCAGATTTATAAATTAATCCCACCTTCCTTTCTTAGGGAAAATTCCCACTCACTGATTAGGGAATTATATGAGAAAAGTATTACATGAGATGCTTTTGCATATTACAAGGAGGCACTAATGATTAAAATATGTCCTCTGATCAATTTAATTATCTACTTCTCATTGCAGATAGATAAGAGAGATCACAGGAAAGAAAAATCCTGCACTGTACTTCACAGGGATTCTGGCCACAGCAGCCTGAAATGATGAGGCTGCAAATCCTCCTGGAGAGCAGAGTCACAGTCTCTGGCCTGAGAGATGCAGATCGTGTTCCACCTCCCTGAGCTTGGCTTCTCTCTCTCGCCCTGAGGAGCCTCTGCTGCCCGTGCACCACAGGCCAGTCCTTGGCTGAGCAGTTGCTTTGTGAGCAGTCACATCCTGTGCGGGATTCCAGCTTACCAGAAGCTGGCACATGGAATACTTCCTGCCTGCTCAGATGATATATGAAGAGGTTTCAAGAGGATTTATGTATTTTTTGAGTCTTGATTCATAGCTGAATCAGACTGCAGAAATTACTTGACTCTGAGTGATGTAGTTTCCATGAATACTACTTCGATAATGCTATTGTTTTTATATGCAATTAATTAGTTTCAATTAACTTAAGGAAAAATACAAGCAGAATGCTCCAGTAGCATATGGAGGTTTCAAAATACAGGTCAGGACATTAAAAATAGTTTTATTCCATGTGTATATTTGATCCTAATCTTTCTTGTCTGAACATGTCAAAGCATCAGAAGATAAAAAGTGAAAGCTGAAATTCCATTACATTTGCAGTATTAAATAGCAATGAAAACCAAAGATCAGATTAAAAGATGCAATTGCTTTTCCTCTGGCACGTGGCAGTAACATGTGCACTGAGAAGTGAGCTGACCTGATCCCAAATCATGTGTGACCAAGCAGCAATCAACTCAATAACAGTGTTTCAAAGCTCCACAGGTACATCAAGAACAGTAACACTATATGCCCAAAATCATAGTAGCTTGGAAAACCATGAGATGTTATCTCACAAAATGTTTTATAAAAAATTTATTCTTTTTTGATGTTTACTCCATCCCTCCTATTTTATTAACCCTGGTTACTCGGAAAAACAGTGCTTGTATATGGACATGTATACAAATAAAAATATATTTCTATAAAACATAACTTTTACATATACCTTCATTTACATGTATGTGTATAGGTATTTATATACACACATCTGTGTGTGAACATATATAGAGATATAAAGATATAAAAATATAAAAGTGATTTTAGGTATTGGGAATTATCTCGAGAATGGTAGTGGATCATTGATATATAAGGACCCTGGGCAGCTGGAGATACAATTTATTGGATCATTAGTGGCTGTTCCTCCACGTGGTGTTGGGAAGCCCATCTCAGCATGGGCCAGAGGATGAGCCCTCAGTCTGTCTCCAGGGTCCTTTCTAAACACTGGCTCTTCCTACACACTGTTTTCAAAGTCTGACATAGTTCAGTTGCAGTGAGTGGTAAGTGGTTGCTTTCCTGTCAAGAAAGCTGGATTCTCACAAAGACAAAACAGAAATTTTATTATTATACCTGCCTCTGATACATGGACTTCTGAAGGCATTTATCCCAAGAGATTCTGACAGCTTCCTGAAATACTGGAGCCAGAGAATCAATCACTACTCTGTCTAGGAAGGCACATAGAAAGGTTCTGCTGTGCTTTTAAATCAGAAGGTGTGGAAGGTGTTTTTCTCTGAGTTGATAATTTCTAACTGTAGATAGTGGCAAGTTAAAAAGAGACAACTATTTTACAAATATAGCAATAAATAATGCATGCAATAAATAATGTTTTCCATGGTTGTCACAAGGCTCAAGGACAAATTCTTAATAGCATGACTCTGGCATTTTAATGGCTAAAAATGTTTTCAGTCTACACTGGGAAACAGAAAATGCTGGCAGATGAAAAGTTACATGCAAAATCATGAGAAGAGCTGTTGCTCTTTCAGTCTCATTATTAAGGCAATTGTGAAAAATATTTTGCACTCAAGATCTTTTGAAAACAAGGAATTCCTGGTGTACTGCAAACTGGAATGTACTCTCAGAATTTGCTTTGACAGACTTAGGGCTACTTCTAGTTAATTGTAAATAAACTGAGGTGTAGAAAGATGCCAGGATCAAACTGGCAAGCTCGTGGTAGAGACAGAACCAGAACCCACCATTCCTCCTGTCAGTTCCATCCATTTAGGACTGACCCATGCAGATCTATATGGAGCTATCCCCTACCAAAGTGGTGCAGAGAAGGAAAATCAAACCTAATATACTGAGTGTAAAAAAGCTTTAACAGGAACTGCTGTGAGTAAATAGAATTAGTATTTGTAGATATTTGCCTAAATGTTGATGGTTAAATCCAAGGTTCCAGAAGTCCCAGGGGTGCTCCCAGAAGGAGAGGCCAATTCAAAGAAGCTGGGGGGTTATCTCCTTACTGAGAGGGCAGAACTAACTCAGACTGCAATGATGGACATATTTAAAGTATTAGTAGATAAGCACATAGAAAATTAAAAACCTACATAGAATGCCCAGATAAGTGGATAAACTTCTAGGGAATGCCTGGCTTTCTTCCATTTAATATCATTCTAAGCTATTTATTTGATTGCAAACATGTTTTATATGCCTGCTGGGGTTTTTTTATGCTACATTTTTATAATCCATCACCATCCTTTTTCAAGACCAGGATGGTACTCTGGCAACCTGACTCTAAGTTGCAGGAAAAAGTGAGGACAAATATTTTAGAGAATGAAATTAGTAATATAATGACAGCCGCTGGGTTTGACTATAGCATCTATGGGGAAAGAAGAATCTTGGTGAAAAGGGAATGTTCTTCTGCATGGTTCACTTAACCACAGTGAGAATGGAACTACCTCAATTAAGGCTTCCCCATTGCACGCAGTGACACACATCATTGGATGTCTCGAGTATTTAATTTCTGCTAAGACTCCTAATTTTGCTGCTGTGTGTGACACTCAGTGTTACACACCTTTGCATGGAACATTATCTTCTGCTCATCAGAAATCAGTTTAGGGAAAAAAAACTCTTTTTTGAGCCAGAATGTCTAACCATAATTAGCTCAAGATGCACTGTGGTGTCCAGACGGAAAAGGGGTTTGGAGCCATTTTCATTATAAAATTGTGTACTGGTTTGAAAGCAAAACCAGTGAGAGACTCCAAGTCAGAAATAAAATTTAGTAGGAAAAAGAGACAAAATAAAATACATGCAATATAATTAAAAAAAAGCTACTGACAGAGTCAGAATACAACCTGACACCCTGTCAGTCAGAGTGTTGGTAGCAGTCCCATTAAATGGTGGCTGCAGTCCTTCTGGAGTGACAGATGTGGTTCAGTTGAAGCAGTGGTCCTATAGAAGGTGCAGTTTTCCTCTGAAGGTCCCGTGATGATGTGGAAAGGTCCAGTTTTCCTCTGGGATCCAGTGGAAAAAGGCTGCCTTGGTGTTCCAAATCTCAGTTTTTATCTCGGTAGGACAGGCTTGGCTCCTGCCCCTGGCTGGAGCATCTCCCAATGGGATGATGTAATCTTATCAGTCATTCAGTGTGACCCAATGAGATGATGTAATTTTCTCAGTCATGCAGTAGGAGTCAATGGCCCATTACCAGATGATATCTTCCTGGAGGAAGGATGGATTGTGGAAAAGATAAAGATGACTGCCTCACCTGGTTTTATCAGATGGCCCATCAGCAGAGAATATCTCCCACAGAGATAAGGATCACTGCCCCACCTCGTTTCAACAGATGGTGATAGAATACATACTTCTGGGCACATCTTTACATTGTAACCCAGGAAATAATCTACCCTTAATTCTATGACCATCTGCATCATACCCAAACCAATACCCTTTTAGACATATATATATATATATATAAAATACAGAATGAAACCTTATACACAATTTTCACTTAAAATTAGGTCTCCTTGTGCTACACAACGGGTTTTCCCATCTTTCTGCATTACCCACCAAGTGTAACCAGGTCCTTGAGCAAAAACAATCCCACAGATTGGTTTGCCTTTGCCGGCAGTGGGATTAATCCAAACAGTCTTTCCTAAAATACCTTTCATGTGTACCACAGGGACCTTGTCCCCATCCACTGTGTGCAGGGGTTCAGAGTGGGCAGGACCGGCTCGATTGATGGACCCTTGGGTGTTAACCATCCAGGTGGCTTTGGCCAAGTTCATTTCCCAATTTCTGAAGGTTCCCCTACCAAATGCTTTTAGGGTAGTCTTAAGGAGTCCATTGCACCATTCAACTTTCCCGGCAGCTGGCACGTGGTAAGGGATATGATATATCCATTCAATACCATGTTCTCTGGCCCAGGTGTTGATAAGGCTGTTCTTGAAATGGTTTCCTTGGTCTGACTCAATTCTCTCAGGGGTACCATGCCTCCAAAGGACTTGTTATTCTAGGCCTAAGATGGTGTTCCAGGCAGTGGCATGAGGCACAGGGTAGGTTTCTAACCATCCTGTAGTTACTTCCACCATGGTCAGTACGTAGCGCTTGCCCTGGCGGGTTTGGGGAAGGGTGATGTAGTCAATTTGCCAGGCTTCCCCATACCTGTACTTCGACCATCGTCCCCCGTACCACAGAGGCTTCACCCGCTTGGCCTGTTTGATTGCAGCACAGGTCTCACAGTCGTGGATGACCTGTGAGATGCTGTCCATGGTAAGGTCCACCCCTCGGTCACAGGCCCATCGGTATGTTGCATCTCTCCCCTGATGACTAGAGGCATCATGGGCCCAACCAGCTAGGAATGATTCTCCCTTGTGCTGCCACTCTAGATCCATCTGTGATACTTTCACTTTGGCAGCTCGGTCCACCTGCTCGTTGTTGTGATGTTCTTCATTAGCCTGACTTTTGGGTATGTGCACATCCACATGTTGAACCTTCATGGTCAGTTTTTTACTCAGGTGGCAGTGTCCTGCCAAATCTCATTGGCCCAGATGGGTTTCCCTCTGCGCTGCCAGTTGGCCTTTTTCCAGCGATCCAGCCATCCCCACAGAGCATTAGCTACCATCCATGAGTCAGTGTAGAGATAGAGCCTCAGCCACTTCTCTCATTCAGCAATATCCAAAGTTAGCTGAATGGCTTTAAGCTCTGCGACTTGATTTGATCCACTTTGTCCCTCAATAGCTTGTGCAGCTTGTCGTGTGGGGCTCCATAGTGCAGCTTTCCATTTCCACTTAGTGCCTACAATTCGGCAGGAACCATCAGTGAAGAGGGCATATGGTCATTCAGCCTCTGGTAGCTCATTATATGGTGGGGCTTCCTCAGCATGTCCTACCTGCTCCTCTTCTTCTTCAGAACACAATCTAAAAGTCTCACCTTCAGGCCAGTTTGAAATTTTTTCTAGAATCCCAGGGCAATTCAGTTTTCTAGTACAGGCACGCTGAGTAATGAGGGCAATCCATTTGCTCCATGTGGTATCAGTAGCGTGATGTGTGTTCCCTTGAACATCCAGCCCAGTACCGGTAGTCGAGGTGCCAGAAGCAGCTGCATTTCGGTGCCAGTCACTTCAGAGGCTGCTTGAATTCCTTCATAGGCAGCCGGGTGTGTAGTTGGCTTCAGATCCTTTGTAGCTTCGGCTCCAGAATCCCAGTGGTCGACTGGGCACCTCCTGCCAAAGGCTCCAGGACAGACCATGGTTCCCGGCTGCAGAGTAGAGCACGTTCTTCACATCTGGTCCTGTCCTGACTGGGCCAAGGGCTACCGCATGAGCAATCTCCTGCTTGATCTGGGCGAAGGCTTGCTGCTGCTCGGGGCCCCAGTGGAAATCGTTCTTCTTGCGGGTGACCAGGTAAAGAGGGCTCACAATCTGGCTGTACTCAGGAATGTGCATTCTCCAAAAGCCTATGACACCTAGGAAAGCTTGTGTTTCCATCTTGTTGGTAGGTGGAGACATAGCGGTGATCTTGTTAATTACTTCTGTTGGGATTTGACGACGTCCGTCTTGCCACTTGACTCCTAGAAACTGAATTTCTTGAGCCAGTCCCTTAACCTTACTTCGCTTAATGGCAAAACCAGCTTTCAGCAGAATCTGGATAATTTTTTCTCCTTTCTCGAAGACTTCCTTTGCTGTGCTGCCCCATACAATGATGTTATCGATATACTGTAGATGTTTGAGAGCCTCACCCTTTTCCAGTGCAGTTTGGATCAGTTCATGGCAGATGGTGGGACTGTACTTCCACCCCTGGAGCAGTCGGTTCCAGGTGTACTGCACACCCCTCCAGGTGAAAGCAAACTGAGGCCTGCACTCTGCTGCCAGAGGAATGGAGAAGAATGCATTGGCGATGTCAATGGTGGTGTACCACTTTGCTGCCTTGGACTCCAGTTCATACTGGAGTTCCAGCATGTCCGGCACAGCAGCGCTCAGCGGTGGAGTCACCTCATTCAATGCACGATAGTCCACTGTCAGTCTCCATTCTCCTTCAGATTTACGCACAGGCCAGATGGGGCTGTTGAAGGGTGAGTGGGTTTTGCTGACCACCCCTTGGCTCTCCAGTTTACGGATCATTTCATGGATGGGAATCACTGAGTCTCTGTCAGTACGGTATTGCCAACGGTGTACTGTTGTTCTGGCGATTGGTACCTGTTGCTTTTTAACTCTCAGTAGTCCCACAGCAGAGGGGTCATTTGAGAGACCAGGCAAGGTATTCAGCTTTCTGATGTCTTCTGTCTCTACAGCAGCTATCCTGAAAGCCTAACAATATCCTTTTAGGTCTTTGAAATATCCATTTTTAAGAGAGTCTATGCCAAGGATGCATGGGGCCTCTGGGCCAGTCACAATGGGGTGTTTCTGCTACCTGTTCCCAGTTAAACTCACTTCAGCCTCTACTATAGTCAGCTGCTGGGATTTTCCTGTTACCCCAGAAATAGAAATGGATTCTTCTCCTACATACCTTGATGGTGTCAGGGTACATTGGACGCCGGTGTCAACCAAAGCCTTATACTTTTGTGGGTCGGATGTGCCAGGCCATCAGATCCACACAGTCCAATAGATCCAATTGTCCCTCTCCTCCACCTGGCTAGAGGAAAGGCCCCTCTATTCTTGATCTTGGTACACATTGCTCTCTTCTTGTAAATAGGTTCTTGTGGTCCCTTCAAGAGGATCAGTCATATCATCATTCTGATACTGTCTGGAGTTCTGTGTATAAGAGACTGGAGCAGTGCTGGCTCTAGATTAGCTTCTTGTGTTAGGTATCCCTCTTTTCAGTTCACTGGCAGGTTCAGCAGCAGTACCTCGGCTGCTAAGGAGGAGGTGGATTTTCCATCCCACTTCCTTATGTCTTCTCCATGCTCCTGAAGGAAAAACCAGAGGTTACCTCGTGGAGTGTGTCCTCTCTCCCTGGCTGGGGAATGCCAGCTCCTAATGGCAGAGACTTTTTTGGTTCTGGTGAGATCTGGTAGTTTTCTTCGTTAAGTTCCTTTTTTAGTTTCTGATGGCCCTCTTCAATCAAGCTCCAGATTTGCTCAATCAGCCATGTTTCCATGGACGAGACATGGGTACGAAATGGGGCTGTGACAGTGTCCTCATAAATTCTTACTTTGTTGGCCAAGACGCCTACCATGTCCTCACCTTCCCTCCACTGCAGTGTTGCCAGGTAACGGGAATACATCTCTGGTCCAAGCCGTTGGAATCTCAACCACATCTGTGACGTGCACCAGACACAATCTGGCTCTTAAGAAATCTTTCATCTTCTGAGAAAATGATCTCCAGCACAGCCAACATCCTCAGGTATCGGACACCTTGTTCCATTGTGCTCCATTTTCTTTGGTGCACCTGGAGATCTTCTTTACAAAGGTATCTGTCCTTCACACTTGTCAGCATTCACCACCAGAGGCTGAGAGTTTCTTGGGTTCTCCCAATCCCCTGGTCAATGACCACATCCCAGGACAGAGATCCCAGTTGCCTGGCATCACTTCCATCCAGAATGGTGTCATTGGCTGCAGCGTCCCAGATGCGGAGCAGCCAGGTCAGCATGGACTCATTTGTCTGGCGGGTGAATTCCCTCCGCAGGTCACACAGCTCACCCAGGGATAGAGAGCGAGTGATGATTTCTGGCTCTGTCTCTTCCGCTGGGTGTGAAGGTCCTGCCACGTCCTTGTCAGTCACTATGCGGACTGATTTGCTCTTTGATTTCTTCTTCTGAACGGGGGCAGCTGCTACTGGTCTAGGCTGTTCTGGTTCAGTGACAGTTTGTGTGGAGATGCTGATGGCGCCTTTGGTGGTTTTCTCCTCTATGGCAGTCTGTGCAGACATGGAAGCAGCTGATTTGCTTCTTTTTTCCTCTTCTTCAAGAAGATGCTGCACTCCACCATGTAGTGTTTTGCTTCTAAGCATGTTGCAGGCTGTGCAGAGGAGACAAAGCAGAACTAACAAGAACGTTATGCTGTCCTTGACATCCAGAGAGAACTCAACATTCTCAAAAAGTGCTGTGTCAGGCCTGAAAGGCTGGAAAAAAAATCATTCTTTACCCCTCCCCCCAGGGGTTGGGTGCGATTGCTGAGGCCCCAGATGAAGGAACCTAGACTAGGACAAGCAAACAAAGTTGAGTATCTGTTCCAATGATGTTCATTGCCTCAGAGGTTATCATACAATAGACATAATGGACAAATAAAGCAATTTTTATATCATACCCTGGTTTACACAGGAGCATTACAGCCGGCAGATAGTTTCCCATGTGCGGAAAAATATAGAGAGCAAGATATAAAACCCATGTAAGCATGTTGAGAATCATGGTGAATAGGTGGCTTCTACAATACCAAATTTTAATGCTGTCTTTTCTCAGTACCTTTGTGCCCCACTTTGGGCACCAAAAATGAACTGGTTTGAAAGCAAAACCAGTGAGAGACTCCAAGTCAGAAATACAATTTAATAGGGAAAAAAAGAGAAAAAGTAAAATACATGCAATAGAATAAAAGAAGACCACTGACAGAGTCAGAATACAACCTGATACCCTGTCAGTCAGAGTGTTGGTAGCAGTCCCATTAAATGGTGGCTGCAGTCCTTCTGGAGTGACAGATGTGGTTCAGTTGAAGCAGTGATCCTATAGAAGGTACAGTTTTCTTCTGAAGGTCCAGTGATGATGTGGAAAGGTCCAGTTTTCCTCTGGGATCCAGTGGAAAAAGGCTGCCTTGGTGTTCCAAATCTCAGTTTTTATCTCGGTAGGAAAGGCTTGGCTCCTGCCCCTGGCTGGAGCATCTCCCAATGGGATGATGTAATCTTGTCATTCAGTAGGACTCAATGGCCCATTAACAGAAGATATCTTCCTGGAGGAAGGATAGGTTTTGGAAAAGATAAAGATGATGTCCCACCGGATTTTATTAGATGGCCCATCAGCAGAGGATATTTCCCACAGACATAAGGATCACTGCTCCACCTCGTTTCAACAGATGGTGATAGAATAAATACTTTTGAGCACATCTTTACATTGTAACTCTTGTATCTATTGGACAAATAGATACCTTATTAGTCCAGTGAAAATCTGCCAAGATGACAACCCTCATTGATGTGAAAATTCAGCAACTAAAGTTCTCCTTCTGATTCCAAAATACGTCACAGGAGAGAAATTAGATGGGTGACAAAAATGTTTTATGGTAATTTTCCTTAGGAAAGAATTCTTTACAGATATAATCTCCTAAATAAGTAACTGCACCCTTCATCCTGGCAGAGCCAGTGCGACAGTGTGCATTTAAAGTGACTTATTTCAATATTAAGGAAATAGTAACCTGTGCTGCTGATGCACCTAAATCATGAGCAGCATTGAGGCTCTAGCTAAGAGAAATGAACCTTAGTTTTTCCTGCAGCTGTGTTTCTCCTATAGTCTCAGTGAAAGAACTTTGCTTTGGAAAGCATCAAAGCAAGCTGCAGATAGGAATATGAAGTGTCATTTCTCTAGATGCAGATGGCCCAAAGTGGTCCAAAGATGGGAGAAGACAGAGGAAAATAAGAGAGTAGGAAGAAGGGGAATAAGAAAATTATAAAATGTGTCTGTTTTTCAAATTAGGAAAAGTTGACTGTTAATAAGAGAACATCATTGAAGAGAAAAGCGAAAAAAATAGTCCTGTCATTTTTCCCTGGAGTGGCGGAAGCCCCTATTTTGCACTTGCTCCATTTGCTTTTAATTCCTGATGCTTCTATGGGGGCATCCTCTAATGAGAGAGATACACAGGGTATTCCTGGGGAGACACAAGTACAAAAAAAGTTATACCTGAGGCCAATTTCAAGTGCTTAACTATACATTTGCATATTCAGTGAGTGAATTAAAATGTAAGCATGATCATCCTTACATCTACTTTGTAAATCAGTGTTTATGTGACTTTCCCTTTGTCATTGAATGAATAGATGCCATTGCATATGTCCTGGAAGTCCACTGTAGTTCTAAGTGCAGAAATGCTTACTTGGCAATGTTGGTATGTCAGTAACCAAGGCTATTGGCTTTTTAAAAAAGCTTAAGAATCTGCAGAGAATCTGCAGTTCTCTGACACCTCTAGTTCTGTCCTGCTCCTGCAAGTACAAACTGTAGGTCCAATATCAGCTTGGATAGTATTTTATTTCAAATATTTTCTTTTTAATTTTTAAAAAAATTATTTTATTCCAAACACATATTTCCTGTAGGTGCATGATGGATATGCAAGCATTTCCTCACAAGCTTTTGACTCAAGCATGATGAACATACAGAATTATTGCTTAAAATAACATGCCCTCATAAATGAATTTTAAACATTAGGATTTTAATTAAGGGTATATTGGAAGACATTTTTCCTGTATCTCAACAGATCTTTATTTTTTAAAAAATATATACCTAATCTCTCACTACTGTTAGGGATCATGAAAATCACCGAGTTGTCTTCTTTATTCCCCAAGATGTTGCCCAAAATTATGTTTATTCCAGCTTACTATCACCAAGACTTACTACAGGGGTCCACAGTTGAGGACAAATGTCAGCTCTTACAGTAAAAGTTAATTTGGAAGAAAAACCCACAGGTATGTTGATGGATCTTTTCAGATATTTCCATGATTAATAATTCAACAGAAGATGATTTGAGCTTCTTATAAATTTAGAAAGCTAGGATGATAAATGTACCAGATTAAGGAACTGGAAAACCATAGTTCTCTATGTCTACATGACTTTGAAAGAGCTTTAGGGAGTATATGTTGCATTGCCAATGTATCTCTCTTCAAAGCTAGGAAATCGTCTTCAGAAGAAAAGACACTTTGGGACCCATGTCTAATTAGTCTGTGGCCTTTTTGCCAAAATGCATAACTTTCAACCTTAGAGAATGAAGAGCACATGGTCAGAAGACTGAAATGCTGATAAGCACTGAGAAAACCATCCTTCAGTGGCACTTTGATCTCTGAGGACTAGCCAAGGACTAAAACTTACTCTGTTGCTCTTTTAATAGCCATCAGACCATATTGTCTGTCAGAAATAATACACTGCCTGCACTGAGATGTGACCCAGTTGGTGACAGCGAATTAAATCTCACTATGTTCCCTTTACAGCTCCTTTGAGATAAAGATCTTATTATCCATTACCTCTGTCTTTGTAGAGCATGTAATTTCATATGAAATTTACCATTTAAAGGCTAATAATATGTTTAAAGCTCTGTATTAGATGGTCTTTGGTCACTGCCAAGAGGGAATGAAGCTGGCACTGAAAGTTTGTCCGTGCGGATAGTAAACAGAGTAAAACCACATTAGTCAGAATAGGGTTTATATTTGCTCTGCAACACTGAGTTCTGTAAAATAATATATACAAGTGAGAATACATTTCTGTATCAAAATGCAGACAACAGCAGAAGACTGTATTTTAAATAGCATAGAAAATTCTGTGTTGTTTTGCTTACAGATCAGCTGGGGGGAAGGATTAGAAAAAAGGAATATACTGGAGACCTATCTACAAAGGTGTTTCTTTTCTTACTGAAGGGGCAAAAATCATCATTATGACACTTCCTTGTTTGTACTTAAGAATAAAAACTAGATACATATTTCATGCTTATTTTTATCATTCATTTTCCTGTCTCCATTTCGTACATCTATTTATATCAGCAAGAATATACATCATATATATGTATCTATATGATAGCCTTGGCAGCTTGTTCTTAGAGGAATGAACTCAAGCACTCAGTCCCATTGGCTGCTAGAAGACTTGGCAAAGGGACATTGCTGAGCCATTTCAGGCATTGCTCTCAGATACTTTTCAGGCCAGCAGCTCATGGAAATAGTGAGAGAGTCTCTCGTGGCTTGCTAAAGCCTAAAAGAAGGAGCTGGGAGAAGAAAAATAAGGCAGAGAGCAAAGAAGAGGTGGTCCCAGATTTTGTTTGCTGGTGGAGATGAGATCACATTCTCAACATTCCTTATCTCTGCCTTATCTAACCGATGCACATCCCTGGGCCACGCCCAAGAACGATGCAGTTTTGAGGAGGGTGTGGGGGAAGCAGATGTGTTTCTCCAAATCCCAGGGATACTAAAGATGGCAGAGATGACAGCAAAATTCCTTCAACTCCCAGCCTTTCTCAACAACTACTTCCCAAATTTTTTAATAACTTTTTAATCATTTCATAAAACGTAAGGAGCAGAGTCACCCCCCACTCCTCCCCCATTGCTCGGCCTGCCAGTTCTAATTGCCAGCACAGCAATTACGATGCATTAATTTCTGGTTCCATTCCTCCCTTGTTTACCAGACATGATGTCAACACAGTGCTTCGGTTGTAGCAGTAGCTGTTTTTGTTTCTTGGCCTTCAGCAGGCACCCTGTCCACCCTCTGTCACAGACCTTTGTTACAGGCAAATAGGACATTCTATGAGATGTCTCTGGCGTAAAAATCCAGTTTACAGTCTGGCTATAGTATGAGAGTGGGTCCTCTGAACAGGCCATCTTTATTTACGTGTTAAAGCTAATGCCATTACAAAGTCAAATTAGTCTGCCCTCTATAATAACATGTAAGTAGGAAAAGTATTATGCTCTGTGTTCACTCTGTCAGCTCCTGAGTGCTTCTGGTATCAAGAGAATTTCCAAAAGGGCAGGATTGGTGTTATTCACCCACTGTGTTCAGCATGCTAAGTCATTCTTTTCACATTTTGCACTAATTAAAAAATAAACATGTAATATGACAAGTTAGGTTCAGAAATCTCTGAAGGACAGACCTGAACAGAGCACATCAGCTGATACTTTGTGCCCTCAGCTATGACTTATCCCTATTCTCTTAAATTACATTCGACTGGCTGATCAGTTCATAAAGTAAATGGACAGCTGCAGCAGAGAGCAGACATTTTAATAGCAGAGTGCTGTAGACATGGCTGCCTGCCAAAGAACACATTGTTAAAGCAAGCAGCATAAAATGAAAAATTAAGATATTGGCACCACGACCTACTGGTAAGAGCTGAGGGTCAGTAAAGGACGTAGCTATAATCTAAAAGATTTCTTCCACTAGATTAAATTTAGGACAGGGAAAACATCCTTGCTTTGGAGAAGTGTTCTGCAGTGCTGGGAACTGAGGCAAGTCTCCAAACAAACACAGAAACCCCTGTTGCTGTCCTGGCCACCTTAGCTTTTCTGCTTGGCAACTGGCAACTTGGTACAATCTCTCTTTGTAGCACAGCTGTTGCAGCTGGACACAACAGCGCTCAGATGAGTTCTGAAATGTACATTCTCAGTAATCAATACTTTATTTTAAAATATGTGCTTCATTTAATACTGTGATTTGGCTATTGTTTATTTATTTGAAAAAACCATCCACGGTTTCTTGAAATTGCCTTTGGACTGAAACAGATGCAGAATAACAGCAGTGAAAGAAAAGAATGTATTCTGATTCTCCTTCCTCAGTGTCTGCCACTGTTATCACCAGTTAACAAACACTGCATTAAAAAAAATGGTTTGAAGAAATTCTCTAGTTAAATGGCTCAGTATTCATTATTCAGGAACTCCAAGCATGAGTGCACATCCCTTCCTCTGGGTGCATACATTGTGCTCCAGTCTTTGCTTACTTATCATCATGTGCTGTTAATAGAGTTGTGATTTTTTTTTATTGCTGTCCTATACAATGACTATGGTATAGCCTGTGATGTGTCTTTGTTCCCCTCAGTAATTCTTCTGTCACTGTGATCTACTGCCTCTTTGACTCTGATTTCTTCGCAGAAGTTTTGTTTTACTCCACAGACATGTTTAAATAGCTTGTCAGCATCTCTGTGCCATCCCATTTATTCTATGCCTGTGAGTACTCTTTCCTTTGGAGCAAGTTGGACCTAAACAATTAAGCAAACAGCTAAAATTGAGATGATGAGACTCTTCAATAATGTCTTTTAGGACCTATGGCAATATTACAGTATTAATCAAAACTATTTTTTGCTTGTTTGTTTATATGGAGTCTGTCTAGGAATATTCCCAGTGATCCCTGGAGAGCACAGCTAAGAATTGGAAGTCTTCTCAACCTGTGGCTATTCACAATCAACAGGCAAAAGTATCTACAGATTTCATTATTTGCGATCACTTAGCCAAAGCCAAAGGTATGAAATACAGCCTGTGTACGTGCCAGGAAATCTTGTCAGCTCAGTGCAGTGAGATTTTCCTCCACAATGCAGAATAGCTCAGAAATTTCTAAGGTGAATCATCAAGAGTGTCCTTCAGTGAATTTTTATAATAAAGCAGGAGCATTACTAATGCTTTCAATGATTTACAAGGTGTGCAGGACCTGAGCCTGAACATCTCCAGCACAGTATTCATTATTCATCCATGTAAGTCGAGCAGAGCTAGCTTTCCCCGTGTTGCACTGGGCAAGAAAGCAGTGTGTGATCATCCGGAAAGCCAGAGCCAGCCCTGCCACGTGAGGTGATGAGAACAGGGAGAGGGAAGGGCAGCTCTGCTCAGCCGTGTCATGCCAGACATGTCCCGGGATGTGGGAGCTCTTGTGCCACATCCACTGTGCTCACATGGGAGAGCAGGAGATGTAGACCTCCCCTGGGATTTTTATCTTTCCTCTTCACCTCACCTAATGTTGTATTGCGTTATTTTATTGTTATTAGATGGTTTGTTCTATTGTTTGTACCCCCCCCCGTTATAATTCAGTTGCCCTAATTCCCGCCTTCCCTTGATCAATCAACCCAAGCCCCCACCCACCTTCCAGAACCTTCCCTGTCCCTCACTCTAGTCCCTGCCCCGAAGACTGTCAATCCCTCCTAGCCCCCCCATCCTTCTAGTATCTTCTGTATCAGTCATCCCCTTCTTAGCATGTGATTTGATGTTACATGTATTTCCCCGCCTATGTTTCCCCCTATTGGTTGTATGTATAATCAGCCCTGCCTTATGTTACACCCCCAAACTGTAGCAATTGGGTACTGTATTGTACTCTCCCTTGGGGGAGGGCCCCTATTTAAGTTGCTGTACACCTGTGTTCCCTGCCTTCTGCGGTTCCCTTCCCCCGATCCCAGTTGTCGTCCCTCCCTCAATAAATCCCGCTTCCCCGGAACCTCAGAAGGACTCTGTCTCGATCCTTTGCTCCTCCCCGGACGCGTGTACGGACGTGAGGGTTCAGAGCCCTACCCACATTCCGGGTTCCCCTGAATCCTGGAAGTGGGCCATTCTCGGCGCTGGTTTTGCCTTCAGGAGCTAGCTGGGCGAGTCGGAGCGGGGTGGAGAAGGCGGGCCGTATCAGCTGGTGCCCAACGTGGGGCCATTCGACGGAGTGACCCCACGAAGAACTTCCAAGGATCCGAGGATCTGGAAGTCTTGGCCGTTAGCTACCCCGGTGACAGCAGGCTGATTCCAGCAGCATTCCCGGGGGTGAGGACAACAACCTTCCAGCACCAGGGCTGTCCTCGGAGGAGGAGACCTTGTCTGCAGCACCACGCTCGGGACCACGGCAGGGTAAGTATACCCCAGGGACCCTAGGAGTGAAAGGGACTTACCGGGACTGGCCACCCCATGGTGAGGGCAGGGAGCATTGCCCCAGGAGGGGGCAACGGGCTCTAGCCCTAGGTGGTTCCCCGAGCCCTTATTTTTAGTTTTTTAAGTTGTCCTTTGCTGCAGGCAGGGGTGGATTTTGCTGTGCCAACCAGTAAGATCAGAGTATGGGTGCTAAATTTTTGGTGCAGCAGAGAGAGATTTACAACCAAGTTGTGGGTACCCTGGTGAGAGGGAAGAAAAATTTTTCTAAGAGAAGTTTTAAAAAGTTTGTTAGATGGCTTACTTTGCATTTTCCTGAAGTGTCCCCTCAAAGTGTAAAAACTGTCCCCTTTTGGGATGCCGTAGGTTTGAGGTTATCAGAGTTAGGGGCCCAGGGGCACTATTCAGTTGGAAAATTCATTGTGTTGTTTTTTACAATTCACTCTGTTCTAAAAGAGAATAAGGGAGTGGACAGTAAGCCAAAGCGAACCTCCCCAGTTTACCCTGTCTCTCCTTTCCCTTTTCCCGACTCCTCAATCCCTATACCGGGGGATCTGGGCGGGGCAGCCCGACAACGATCACAGGCGAGCCTGGCCAGGGAAACCAGCCACTGCTCGCCTGGCCCCCCGCAGGCTCCCCAGTTCCCTAGCCCTGGCAGCAAGGGCCCTGCTGCCAGGGATCCTTTCCTAAATCCCTCTGCCCTGAAACCTTTTTCCCCAGTTTCCCCAGTTATTATCCCAGTTCCACCTCCGGTTTTCACCCCTATCCTCGCACCTGCTCCTACCCCGGGACCCACCCTTGCATCTTACCCTGAGCCACAAAATGGTGCCCCTATCCCTGGAGCACAAGATGGCATCGACCATGTGGCGTGGCCGTCCCCTTGTGCTCCTCCTCCT
The DNA here is from genome assembly GCA_037013685.1 of Acridotheres tristis. Taxonomy (NCBI): domain Eukaryota; kingdom Metazoa; phylum Chordata; class Aves; order Passeriformes; family Sturnidae; genus Acridotheres; species Acridotheres tristis. Next base: position 7,732,560 of record CM072893.1, on the reverse strand, counting down.
GGCCCGTCCCTTTCTTCTCCCTCGGATCCTCCCCTTGTTCCTTATCCCAGTCCATTTCCATCCCCAGTTACCACCCTCTGTCCTTTCCCCATGTCAGAGTCCACCCAATTATGTCATTCAGCTCCACCCCCAGCAGGCCCCTCCTGTTGTGATCCTGAAGGAGGGTCATCTCGGGAGGAACAAAAAAGAGCGGAGCTCAGTGCTGCCTCGTGTGAGGAGAAAAATGAGGCAGGCTGCCAGGGGGACTCAGGGGAGGACGTTTACTGGAGGCGACGGAGGATCCAAGAATGGGATCCACATCCCCCCTTGGGCTTGGCTCTGGCTGACAGCATACACAGGTCTCAGCTGGGGTCAATCCTAAAGGACGTAAAGTTTGCCTCCTTGCGTCATCGAAGACGCTCCTCCATTTGACATCAACAGTCCTTGGCTGGCTCAGACACCCCCCCTTTCAGAATCCTTTCCTAAACCCTTTTTCCCCAATTCCCTAAAGTGTTATGTGAATTATGTTGCCTCTTTTCTTTTAGAAGGATAACCTCCCCTTTCCTTCAAAATACCCTAAGCGCCCCTGAGGTTCCCCCTGCAAACCCTTCCCCATCCCCATGACCTCCTCGGGATGCTCCCTGTACTTGGAGCACCCCGTGGAGGATGCAACCCTGTCTCTGGTGGACCCTAAGGATATCTGTGGGCAGCACAAAAGTCGTCTTCACCATCACCAACATCAAGACACTCAGGCGAAGTCACCAGAAGCAAATCTAAAACACTAAAGGACTTTATCGGGATGGTTCGCTTCTACATTTTGAACAGTTCTGTTAATTATGTCAGTTTTGTTTCCTATTTCCCCTACCATTTCAGTTTTTAAGATTACTTTCAAAGGTGTCTCCCCCACACTGGTACCATCAACTTAATCTTCTTAAAAAGAAAAGGGGGAGATGTTGTATTGCGTTATTTTATTGTTATTAGATGGTTTGTTCTATTGTTTGTACCCCCCCCGTTATAATTCAGTTGCCCTAATTCCCGCCTTCCCTTGATCAATCAACCCAAGCCCCCACCCACCTTCCAGAACCTTCCCTGTCCCTCACTCTAGTCCCTGCCCCGAAGACTGTCAATCCCTCCTAGCCCCCCCATCCTTCTAGTATCTTCTGTATCAGTCATCCCCTTCTTAGCATGTGATTTGATGTTACATGTATTTCCCCGCCTATGTTTCCCCCTATTGGTTGTATGTATAATCAGCCCTGCCTTATGTTACACCCCCAAACTGTAGCAATTGGGTACTGTATTGTACTCTCCCTTGGGGGAGGGCCCCTATTTAAGTTGCTGTACACCTGTGTTCCCTGCCTTCTGCGGTTCCCTTCCCCCGATCCCAGTTGTCGTCCCTCCCTCAATAAATCCCGCTTCCCCGGAACCTCAGAAGGACTCTGTCTCGATCCTTTGCTCCTCCCCGGACGCGTGTACGGACGTGAGGGTTCAGAGCCCTACCCACATTCCGGGTTCCCCTGAATCCTGGAAGTGGGCCACTCTCGGCACTGGTTTTGCCTTCAGGAGCTAGCTGGGCGAGTCAGTGCGGGGTGGAGAAGGCGGCTGTGTCAACCTAAATCCAGCACATTTACCTGTGGGTTCAGACCATCTCATTACAATTACTACACTTTAAGGTTGGGATTTTAATGTGAGGTGTTTTTCTGACCTTGCTCCAGATTATTTTCACAAACCAGGAATGAATTACTGTTATGAATAATGGTGCTTTCAGGTATTTTGGGTTAGGAAGCTATTCAGAGGAGCTTGAGAAGCTGACTTCATTTTGGTGGCTTAATAGAAGCAGATGAAAACAGGGAAAAAATAGCCTTTTTCACATTATACATTTTGACAGGAAAATATGTGATGTTTGTACCATTATCTAAATTTTCTTTCGCCAATCATCTCAACAGGGTGTGAAATGAAGTCGTAGTTTCAGTCTCCTAAGCGTCCTCCATGAAAGTTTCAGCTTCAATAACCCAGTGTCTCTCACTCTAATCAGAAGATATTTAAAAACGCAAGTGTCCAGCATACATAATCAGATATAGATATTTTATAACTGCATCCATAGGGATATTTTGGGTTTATCCACACTGGCCCTAATTGATTGTGACTGTCCACTCACTGTATTTTAGAGCAATTAGATATGCATGGTCAATTTCTTGCTAAAAAATTGAATTACATTTGCATTATGTTAACACAGGATAAGGAAACAGGCTGGATATAAGGAAAGGTTAAAATCTGCTACAGAAAAATCAGTCTGACCCTGCTTACACACGACTTGGCTGTCCTGGGCTGTACCACTCAGGACTACTACAAACACAAATATTAAGCTTCCTTCCACTTTAAGCAGCATTATTAAGAAGACCTGGAAAAGTGGGACAACTGAGCAGCTTAATATCACTCTCACAGTGCGGAGGATAATCTGTCCTGTCCTTATCCAGGATGCTCCTTCTCCGGGTCTCCGCCGACACCTCTGGGTCAGTCCTGCCTGGTGAGGGCAGGTCCAGCTCCGGCAGGGATTGAGGTCACTGGGTCACGGCATGGCCACGGGGCTGCCACCGCAGGCTCCCGACCTTGCTGCAGCCCAGCCCAGCCACAGCCACAGCCACAGGGCCACCCACGAAGGCTCCCAGCTCAGCCACACATACCCACGGGTGCCCCAAGGATGCAGAGTTTCCCACTGATCCTCAGCTCTGTGAGAGCAGGAGGCTTTTTAGGCACCACTTGTCACTGGGATCTCTGAACAGAAAGCACTGCTACCCTTAGTTGAATGGGCTACAACAACACATGCCTCGCTGGACAGGGTGAGTCTAATCCGGGGCTGAAGATTGAAGGTGAATATGAATAATCTTTATCCCAATGGCTCCTACACAGCAGACTCCTATCAGCATTATTGCTGATAAAATTGAGCTGTAAATATGAAAGGCAATTTTCAGGAGAAAAAACACAGTTGTAAATTAGTGAAGCTGAAGCCAAAGGTAACAGTAATGAGTGCAATAAAAAAAATGCCAATTTGTTGCATCTTCTAAATGTGAGAGTCTCAGAGTAATAAAAGTAATGTACATACTAAGCATGATAAAGGTTAAAGTGACCCCAAGGCTCATTGGTTTCAGTTCCTCTGCCTTCTGAAATTCTCTTAAATCTTAAGGCTTCAGTGACATCTGCTGTTGAAGACCTATTTAATTAATTAGTTGTAATTTAACAGATCTTGTTTCTAATTCTAAGAATCTTTCTAATCTAAGAATTCTTTGAATTCTTTTTCCATGGAGTTTCCACTATTCAACTATATTTGCAAAGATTCCTACCAGAACATTTTAATCTGATCAAAAAACCTCTGAAACTGAGCTCTTTTGTTGTCCTGTTCATCCCACAAGGTTTTTAAATCACTCTTGCTTTTCTAAAGCAAGAGAACTTTTCTCCCTGCCTTGCTCCTGCCCTCCCTCCCAATTTTAATACATGGAGATTGCATGAGCACACATTTAACTGCCGATAAAACTATTCCCAGTGTGTTCAAATCCATTGGTGGAATACCAAGTTTATGATCAAAAAGCAGCCATGACAAGAGGAAACATGATCCTAAATAATGCTTCTGTGGTCTCATAGAAGCCTTTAAAGAGCAGAAAAGAGGAATTAATCTCTGGTTCCCTTTCATGTGTGACTTTAATGCTTCCAAGAGCAGAGTAGAACAGAAAGCCTTTAGTCCAAGCAGTTCAAGAAATGCTTAAAGTAAGGCTAAAAGTCTGATTCTTCACCTCAAGACAGAGACAGAATTATTCAGAATTAAACTCCCCCCACTGAAGGTCACACCTCCAATTAGGTGATATGGTGATTTCTATCCTGGATAAAAGGTGTTGTGTCAACGTAATACTTCAAGAACAAAATATGGCATAGCAGTAGGCAGGATGCTGCTGTTTAGTTGCATATTTTTCTTGTCATTCTGACAAAAACCCTTTGTCACATTAAAATTGATGGCTATGATGCACTGGAGTTAAGGCCACAGAGTTGGACGCCAGAATTTTGCATCCTGCTTGTGCTATAAAATTTGCTGCATGAACTTGAGTAAGGCACAAAGTGAAACCTTCAGAAGCATGCAGCATTTCTAGATATTCACTTGAGACAGCAGATTTGTCTTGCAGAAGTGTCCCCAGAGCAGCAACAGAAGTGACTGGAACATGGGAGTGCTTTGCACCCAGGAAGCCCCTTAGACCCAGGTCTGCCAAGCTGCTCAGAAATGGGAGTGTTCAGCACTAAAGTGCCCCTTGGCAATACAAATCTCCTGTCCTGTTTCACAGAGGTGGTGTGCTTGGTACAGGAATTCCCCACTGTTTGGGTCCTGTTTGCTGGTGTTACAATTGTTGCTTTGTTGGTATTGAGCTGTCAATAATACACAGTAAAATGTGATGTAAAATCTGAGCTACTACAGCCCAAAGCAGAAACTTTAAACTTTCATTTCATCAAACATTCCACAGGTTAGAAGTAACACTTGAAGGAGTGAAACCAAGCAGCCAAGGGGAAACCTGCCACTGCCCCACCAGACTTCCAGTCCCCTACATCACTGTAAGCCAGAGGGGTTTTAACAGTTACTAAACAGAGGACTGTATTATTTATTTCTGATCATTTTTAAGCTGTGTTTGTGACTGAAACATCCTTTCTCTTGAGCATTTTGACCTTGGATACAGCTGTAGTAGTCAGAACTAGTTGATTTTAATGTTTTTTTTCCTCACTGGAAGGTATCCAGGTGGAACTTTAGCACCATTTAGAAATGCTTAAGAGTTCCTGTACAGCTGCCTAGGCAGAGCAGGGTCCAAGGGTGTGAAAAATAATGGACTGAAGAAGAGAGATATTTCTACCAAAGACGTAAGCATCAGCAATCTATAAAGTTAAACAGCTGAACTAAGTGGGATAGGGAATCTAAACTCCACTTTAGCTAATCCTTTTAGGGAAAAAATGATGAACAGTGTAGAATTACATAGAAAAAAAAATAAAAGGGAAGAAAAAAAGAGAAATATCTGTCTTCCCAAACTGTTTTTACAATGTACTTTAAAGTTGGCTACATTATGCATTGCTATATATTATTTCATTTAAAAGCTGCATTTTTCATAAGATTTTTTGCCAGTGTTTATTAGCTGAAAAAAGCTACTTTAATATGGAAAGCTTACTCCAAGGTTATTTCCCTATTTTTGGAATCAAAACCACCCAAGTATTGTATCAGTGTGAGGTTTCTGTTGCACAGAATAAGCAGGTATTGCTCAGTTCATATTTTGGACCTTGTCCCTTCTTTAATTAAGTATTGATTGTATTTTTACTTATTTGTATTTCTGGTAGGTTTCTTAAGTAAAAAAATACAAAAAATTACAAATTTATATTTCAACAAAGGATATTATTTCTTATTCTTTAATTAAACATTTATTCTTATTCTCAATTAAATATTATGTTCTAACATACAGGGTCTAATTAGCAATATTCTATCAGCATTATTTAACATTCTGCTAAGTTATATGATACATCATTGAAGAAATTTTCTTCCACATTTGGACTGTGTGAGAAAGTTTTCCATAACTGAATTTATTTTTCCATTTCAACAGAAGTGGGATAGCGATAATAATATATACCTCTTCTAAAATTCCTGATAGTCCAAAATAGTATATAGATCCTCTAAAAAAATATTTCAGCTTATATGGCAGTAGATTTTCATTATTCAAATAATTTATGGTGAGTTTAAGTCAGACTTTTCAACATATGTTCTTTAAATAACTTTCATTAGCAATTAAAGGCTTCATCCATAAGTGGAATACTTAAACACAAAGTCTCTGATTATCACCAAGACCTTGACTGTTAATCACACATTTTCATAAAAGTGAAACATCCCAAGGTTGACTTACAAAAGCCACTGCAAGACTTCCTTGCTTTCATTTTTTCAGGACCCCATGGGACTCCAGCTGGGAGTACCTGGGGACAGTTCTTCATCACATCCCTGATTTCAGTCCCCCACAGCCATGCACAAAGGAACCCAGGCTTCTTTAGTCCTTGCTAAGAGCTCAGAGTGCAATTGGACACTGTCCTCTGAAAGCTGGGAAGGGGCTGAATACAGAGGTGGGTAAAACTTGAAATACCCTCTTTTCTCAGGTATGTTGTGAACCCTTGCACTTATTTACCCAGCTGGTTTCAACATTCCTACCCCCTTTCTGCATCTGCAGTAGTTGATGTGAAAAGCCTCCATTTGCTTTTCCATTCCCTTGCAGTTATGCCCCAAAGTTATCGTCTCCTTTGAAATGGCTTAAACACTTTTTCAGTCCTTCGACTTGCAAAAATGACCAGAAATATGAGATCAGGGGGGAAGCTACTATGTCAATGCCTCTTCAAGCCCAAGACCACCCAAACCAATCCATGTCTGAGCAATGAAGTCTGGTGTTTTCATCTGAATGAACTGCTAGTTCTATTACTTGCAAGTGAATATGAAATAATACTTAGCTAAAGTTTCCAGCTAATTCATTTATGATAATTCTGAGCTAAAATTTACCCAAACATTACAATGACCTAAATGAGAATTAAAATGATTGCCCTGCAGAAGCCCAACTCACTCCCATTTGTGTGATAGACTGAAGTTTGAAACACCACAGCCCTAGAAAGATCCTTGAGCACACATTTTTAAAAGGCTGGAAGGAACAGATGGCTTTTGAACCCTGATGCTATTGGTGCTGTCGGCATGATGGAGCACTGTACCCTCATTTGTACTGATTGGGGTCACATCAGCTCTAGCCTGTAATTTACCCTAACCACTGAGTCCTTTTTTCTAATTAGAATATCTGTCATTACCTATTCCTACAGTAATGATAACCTACTGAACTCTAATGAATCAATCCTATCTGCCTTGCTGTGCATATCCTCAGCCAATTCGCTGCTCAGAATCAAAAAACTCACCGAGGCCGAAAGCCAGCAATCACAAGTGCTGCTCCTTGTATTGGGATGTAAATGGAGCAGTTATCCCGGGTTGAGCTGTGATTTTCTGCAGGATTTTATTACTAGAGGGTTTGTAAGGTCATTCCCATGAGAACCTTCGACAGTCTGCAAAGCTAAACATGAAATACAAAAGCACAGGGACAGTTTTTCAGCTGAGAATTGATGGTCTTGTTTGAAGGAGAGAGGTGAAGGGCACCCAACAGCTGCAGTCCACCTAACCTCAAACTTTAAATCTAGTCAGTTCTTACATTACAGATGATTTCTCCCAGCTTTGACACCTGGGTTAGATCAGAGGCATCTGAGCATCACCCCAACATGTAACAGATGTGATCCTGGCAGCTCTCACACAGAGCCCTCACAGTGCAATTATGTCCTGGAACACTGCTGGAATAGTTAATTTTATCCTATCAAAGATGCCTTCCAGGCAGGAAAGCTGTGGAAGGCCCACAGTGCCATGTGTTAAGCTCAAAAACAATTTGGAAACTGCTGCTTATTTAAAGAGGATTTAACTACTGATTCCAGCTCATTCTGCCATAGACAGGAACGTTTTGCAAGATAAAGAGGACAACAGCAGTTAGATTACTAACATTGTATCTGGTTTAAAAACAGTTTTCACAGGTCTACATTTTGGGGAAGACGAGATTTGCTGCACTCCACCACCCCCCCCCCCCATAATTGTGTATATTCAATGTGCTTTATCTCCTTACATTTTTCCCCTTTATGCTTTTCTTCTTGCTTTCATGCACAACTTGCTGTTTCTTTCTGTGTTGAAAAAAGCTCATGAATACACCAAGTGGATTCAAAATTTCTAGAAAATGTTGTGTATTTGATACCTGCACTGACTACCATGAAGGAGGCTGCATTTATCTGGAAGAGGTCTGCTCATCCCCATTGTTTTGCAATAGAACATTATCTGCAGCCACAACGAGAGAGTTTTAGGGAATCTGGAGACCATGGTCCTGTTTCTTGAGCCCAAACCACTGGCCATGCATTTGCCTCCTGAAAGGATGGCAAAGAAGTACATGCACCTTTCTAAATGATGCTTTTAAATTTTTCCCCATTAGTAGTATTTTACTGTAAAACTGTAGAGCAGCTGTAGTAGAGCAAGGAGGGAACTTGAACTGGGAAAATGATTGATAGATTGGGAAAATTTAGAAATAATCCTTATCCTTTACATTATCCATTAACTCAGAAAAAAAAAATCCCTATCCATTAACTCAGAGAAGATCCCAGGTGTCTGAATGAGTTACAACAGCACAGCAGAGCTGCAGAGAAGTTGCTTACTTGTGCATATCAGCAGTGGCAGAAAAAATCTGCTTTCATCAGCCTCACAAGACCTTTATGGGAATATTCTCTTTCCCCATGAGGGTGTTCTGTGACACACAGCCTAGCTATGCTGGCAGGAAGATTTGAAATCTCGAGACTGGCTGCTCTGTGCTAGCCTGCAATTACACCGGTGGCTGAGAGGGAGAATTGATTAAATTGTTACATTGTTATGGCTAAAACACAGTCGGGCTGACTTCATGTGCAGCTCAAGAGTGAAAAGAGATGCTTCTAGCTTTTCAAGTTTGTCGTAATTCATCCTAAATGAATCACCTCCACCATTTCCCAAGGGGAAGGCTTAGGAACATTCAGCTTGACAGGTGAGATGTTTCCCAACCAACTCTGTACTGCTAGATTGTGGCAAGAAACTCAAATTTAATTTCCAGGTCCAGATATTTGGTTCTGGAGCATGAAGAACAAAAGGCTTGTTTCTGGATTTCTCCACTGGCAGTCAGTGATCTGCCAGTAAAACACAGATGCAGCAACAGCCCCCAGATATTTTGTCAGGATCAGACTGATGAACAGATGGAATTCTGTCGTGACAGATTCCATACCAAGTTCTCCAGAAGGGATGCACTAGGGATGCATTTTTATAGGAGGGATATTAGATAAGTCCAGCTGGCCTGAGGGTCTCTTGTGTCCCACTAGCCCAATGGCAGCAGGAGCACCAATGTCCCATCAGTACTAATTATGAAAAGAACAAGTTGCTTTCTAACAGCTTGATATTCTATTTCTAATTTTTCTAATCTGGAGTCAGAAAAGGAATAGATGGCAACTGCCAGCTCCAATGCAGCCTCAGGACAGGATTTGGTGATGTCTGCTGGCTTCTTACAAAGTCACATCAAGCAGCTGGAGCTCAGGAAGCATTTGTACCATGATCTAAGCCACAAGGTAGAACTCCTGGGCTGACCTGTGCAGGGCCAGCAGTGGGACTGGATGGTCCTTGTGGTTCCTTTCCAGCTCAGGATATTCTGTGCTTCTCTGAACTGAACAGCAGGCTTTGCCTGGGACGTGAAATATATGTTACACTTTTTCATTTCTTGGCTTCTCTGAGATTTTGAAATTCAAAAGCCGTGCTTAACTATTACTTATAATAGAATCCAGTTCTATTAACTGTACTGTAAGGAAATACATTCATGTTCACAGAATAATTATCATATGATGTAAAATAAAATTTGACCTATACTTAGTTAATCATATAATGGAAATCTCATTGTGCCTGTACATCATGTATTTATACTTCTCAAACGTCTACATAAAATCAACATTTTGTGTAGGGCTGAATTATTTTACATATTGACTATTTGATACCATAACTGGGACAAATTCAGACAGAATTACCACACTATGCCCTCTAAAACAAACAAACAAGCCTAAAAAATAACCTAACCAAAAAATCCCAAGATCTCGGTTTCTCTGGTGGGTTGACCAAGGCCGGAGATGAGATGCCCACCAAAGCCCTTATTTGAAGAATATTTATGAGTTAATATTAATATATGTATTTCTCCATAACTGTTATTGCTATTATTACACATATTCTCCCTTGTTTATCAATGATAACTCACCTATGCTTACTATATTTCTCCTTTACCTTGACAGATGCATAGATACTAACTTATTATTTTTGCATTACCTTAATAATGTGGAGCTTGTAATCACTTAAACACTTTTCAGTCCATGGGGTGCTTGTCAGCAATGCCAGATAGCATGGAGTAAATCCAGTTCAGCCAGTCACTCTGGGAAAAAGCTTCAGGTAGCTCCAGGCAAATATTCTGGCACCAGTGATGAAACAGGACAAATTCGGTGTGGTTGGGATATACAGATTGCATAATACACTGTTTCAAGCTGCCCAAGCAGAGCTGGAATAGCTTTCAGGGTCTGTCTTCCTGGTAGAATGGCAGTAACAGGAGTTGCTCTAATGTTTTATCTAAAGCCACTGATCTAAGAGTTTTCAAAGGAGCCTATGAAAACACAGCATAGTAGAACACACCTATGGGCAATTGCTGAAATCCCCTGCAAAACCAAAGCTTTAGATAAATAAGATCAGGAAAAACTTCCTGCAAAAGCAAGAAATCCTATCCCAGTTCTTCTCCCACTAATTTCTGGCAGTTTGATACATAATCTCAGAAAGGAAGCACTATTAGAATACTGTGGAGCTGCAAGTGTTCACAGTTACTTCCAGTAGGAGCTTGGACAAACATTTTGCAAGCAAACCCAAGGGCACACTTATACTGCAAAAGCTTTTACCTCCCATCAGCTTCAGGAATACTCCTGATGTTTCCCACAATGTCAATTCCAGTAAGACTCTTTGTTTTCACACTTTTCAATTACCATAACAGCATATTAAAGTGCAGAACACAAACTTTTATTTCTAGGCCTCTGTTTATGGAAGGTCTAAACTATTATTTACAGTAGTATTTGCTTATGAATGTGAAAACAGAGTTTAAGTGCACCAAGTCAAGCTTTGCAGTGCTGCCTGTGTGTTGTTCACCATTGGTACATTCTGTCCTTAGCAGGGAGCTCCTCTTGTACCATCAAAAACTTCTCCATGTGCTAAGGAAGCACCAGGTACCAGAGGCACATGGGTTAATGGAATGGGCCAGGGAATTGATTTGTCTGCAGTGATACAGCAGAACGATGCGCCACAGGATGACACTGCAGAATGAGGGAGTTGCACCCCAAGGGATTCAAGAGGAATTTTTCTGGTATCTGAGCACTCTCTATAGCTACCTAAAATAGATTTTAATGTGCTAATGAGACTGAAATGGACCTGTATAAGGGTATCCAGCAAATTCTGCATCAAGAAAATGTTTGCAACACAGAAGTTTAACTTGAAAATGCTATAGAATTTTCCTTATATTTAATACAAGGGGACAACAGCTACAGGACATTGATAGAAAATTAATCAAAGTTCCCCCCACCCCAGTCTGCAGCAGCTCTTCTGGTTGCAGGCTGGAATACACTCAGCTCAAACACTGCTGATCCAATTTCATAAATCAGCTTCTCTTTTTTTCTCTTTTTTTTCTCTATTGTCCATTTTATGTAAATGCTTGAAAATTCAAGAAGCTACCTCAAATTGGATCAATGGTCTAATCCCTTGGGCTTTTGGCTCTTACCATCATCATAATTATGGCAGTAATAACAACAATCAGAACAGTAATGACAGTCATTTCTGCAAAGCCTTTACCCTGTGGCATCCTAAAATCTCTGTGGTCTCAAAAGGGAACACTCACAAGGCTGGCTGCAGAAAGGCAAGGACACAGCCGTCTTCCAGGCACCTGGCCAGCTGCATGAGGGTCATTTATTTTTTTTTGTCTTAGTAATTTGTTATCAGTCTGGAAGCTTCTGAGCCAGCAGAGAAATTGTCTGCTTGAGCTAGAAGCTTGACACTAGACACTCCAGAATATTATGTGTTACTTTCTTCATCTGCCTGTGGGGGCTGTCCTTTCTGAGACACCATGTTCAGGAAAGAACACTCTGGATGCTGAAGTTCCCTCCTGGACATCCAAAGAGCAAGCAAGGAAGGCAGTTTCTGCCCAGTAGCCTGGAGAACTGTGTGTATATTGAGTATATTATTACTGAAGGCACTCAGCCTCACAAAGGTCACTTCCCGAGGGCAGCTCTGGAGGAGAGCAGAGCATTAGTGCTGCCTCACCCTGGGCTACAAAGCAGATTAAAGCTCCCTCTTTTTCTCCAAAGCACCCTTTATTAGTTTAAGCCCAGCTACATGCAGTAAGAGGAGCACATTGCAGGGTTAACTCTTCCAAGTGTATGACAGCTCATGGGAGCTGTTTGAAAATACTCAAACACCAAATCCAGCCTAAACAAAAGGTGAGAGAAAATTCAAGGAGAAAAGGAAAAAAGTTTCAGCAGTTAGCACATGAACAGAGCATGCTGTGCATCTGCTCTTGAGTTACTGCAATGACATTTATAGCTAAATTGCCAGATCTAAATGGTGATGCAGTAATTATAGTTTAGGAGCTTTTTCTATTCAGAATAGCCATTTTCTTCCTTATATAACTGTCTCAAGCTGTACAATAGCCTGAAGTAGATAATATAAGTTTTAGCCCAAAAATGCTAAATGAACAGCATAGCCATTTTTAATTAGGTGAGTAAAAAAAGTTTAATTTTAAAGTACTCTTGCCACATGCTCCTGTTGGTATGTCCATTTATGTGACCTAGTCCATAGGCCTGCTCGTGGCAGTACCAGGGATGGGAGATTAATACTTCCCACTGCATCCAAGCCCTTTTCTCTTGTATACAGTCAGTCTTTAACAACCATCCTGATCACAAACACCAGGAATCAATGGAGGACATTTTTATGGACTGCCCTACAAACACGGGGTACTGATGGGATGTGCACGTTTTGGAGATTTCTGGATGAGAAATTTTTATAGTCCAGTCACAAGCACCTCAAGGGCAGAGATTTTTTCTCAATGACAGATGAGCTGCATCAATACCTGGTGCTGTGATGGCGTTTATGTACACAGGGATGCTAGGATGTATAAGTCCGGGGCACTCTGAGACATGAGAGCACCAAAGAGCTCCTATAACCTGCATGTCCTGAGACAGAGACTGCACCTGCAGCAGTGGGGACACAGCCTGGGCTACACTTGCTGGACACTTCACAGTGAGGGTGGTTTTGCCCCACAGGGGCTGGGGAAGCCCTGGGGTCAGGCCAGTTGGCCCCAGAGCAGCTCAGTGCCTGCCAAGTCCCTGCTCAATCCAACCCCATCCTGGCACTGCTAAGGCCTGTAATTTATACCTGCTGCTGTACAGGCTTCCAGTCAATCCCCTTGCAGCCCAGGTGATTAACCCCAAGGCCCTGTGCTGGAAGCTGCTGTGCAGCCCAGGGCAGAGCCAGGCACAGCTCCTCGTGTAGCAGCTCCTTTGTGCTGGAGGCTTGCAGAGCTGTGGTGCAGCCCCTGCACAGGGAGAACAGCCAGGGCACATTCCCACACCACCTTCAGGAAACCTGCTCACTGAGACCTGCTCACTGATGTGCTCCTTCACTGCTTGGCTTCTTTCAGTCCTTCCTTCCAGCTCTGCTACAATCAAAGCCCTACCCAGACCTGAAGTCAGTGGAAGATTCCCATCAAAGCAGTAACTTGGAAGGGTTTTTTTTCTCATAGTCAATTTATAGTTGAATTAACATTACACATTTTTTACTGTATCAATTTAATAATTTAAGTCCTTTTATACAGTTCTGTAATTAATTTCAATTCTCAGTAAGGGCTTTCATTAAAGTATTTCTATTGTTGAACCTTATTTCTACAAAATAATGGGGTGTTCTCTGGAAAGATATTTAAATAGTTCCTCAATTTTAGATAAAGTTACAGTGTGATTGCAATTACTCACTCTATACTATTCAATTTAAGTTTTATGATGTTTCCAAGCCCATATCTAAAATTAAAATGAAGGCTGGCTCCTTTCACAAGCTCATATAGGAATTGTTTTGTTGCTGGCTCCTTAGTAGCCAGTTGTTTTGATTTGAATTCACATTGCACACTGATATCTGTAACAAAATAATTTAACAAACTGGTATGGTCTACTTAATAACTTCACATTTTAAAATAAACAAAGTAAGGGTGATTTTTTTTAATTTTTATATTGCCTCAGCAGCATGGGATTTAATTATTCTGTTGAATTTTATAGATAATTGAAATATTTTTCCCCTTTTTCTTATGTGCTTCTGAGGCACTGACTTGCAGCACTACAGCATTTTATGCACATGTATCAAAGGCTGTGAAAAAACAGCATGTGAGATCCCAGCTCTTCAGGCTCCACGCAGGGAAAGGTGCAGAGAAAAGAGGTTGCCCTGTAAAACCTTCCTGCTTTGAAGTTGTTTTAACAAACCTGGTCTTAATCCAGATTCTGCACAGCCACTACAAACTGGAACCAGCTTGGGCCTCTCAGCACTCATTCTTGCTCCTTATGTTCTCTGAGGGGGTAAAGAACAGCAGCAGCTCAATGTGCTGACTTCCATACTCCCTTCTGCATCTTCCACCCTGCCTGCCCAAGGCCAGCCTCACTCAGTGCCTTAATTGCAGCTCCAGGCTTTCTCTGTTCTCCCCAAATCCTCTACCACCTCCTATGAGATCAATGAGAGGGAGCCAAAAAAAAAAAAAAAAAGCATCAACTCTAACTCTACCCTAAGGTATGGAACAGAGGAAAAGGGGGGCCCATTCCTAAGGGGCAGTCCTGACCTGAGCTGCAGCTCCCTCTCATGGGGCTGCTCTCACTGCTGGCTCTGCCCAAGCACCCTCTGAGCCCAGGGCTGGATGATGCTCTTGAGGCTCTGGATGGTGTTGGGGAAGCAGTAAATGTGATGTGGGGAGTTGTGTGAAGTGAAAGTGTCTGAGTGTGGACTCCCTACCCTGAAGGCAAAGAATACGCCTTGACTTCTCCCTACAAAAATGAAGGCTCTGGAAAACTGGGATAAATCTTCCTGCTTACTATTTAACTTCCTGTGTTGCTTTTCAGAAGCAAGTAGGTTTGGTTTTTTTTCCTAGAGAAAAAATGGAACAGGTTCTGTAAGAACAAACATAATTTTTTTGTCTATGTTTTGAGAAGGAACAAAAGGGCAGCAGTAAACAGCAAAGCTTCAGATTCAATAAGTTACTTAAAGCAGCTGTGCTGCTGCCTCCAGCCAGCAATGTGCTCATTTCAGCAGCTGCATGGCATAAACAGGAGCTGCCTCTCTCCTCTCCCAGCTAAATCCAGACCTATGGGGTTTAACCCTGTAAAAATGCTGTACTGTCCCTTCAAGGGAAAGTGATTGTTTCGTCCCTGAAATGCCTCTAGCCACATAAACAAGACCTTAAACCACCAGAACTTGCACGGCTTCCTCTTCTGTATGTCCTGAGAGTCCCCAGGGTCTCTGCTGGAGGCTGGAAGAAGGGAGCCTGACCTGCCAGCTCATCCCAATGTGGGATCCCTCGGCAGGAGCTGTGGAACACAGGACAAGGAACCAAAGAATGGCTGCAAGACAAATCAGGGCTTTCTCAAAGAAGCCTCACATCAACAGCACCAGATTTAGAGTCTGATGGTAAAGAACCGTGGCTTGACACTGCAGAAGCAACTAAAACTCCAGCATAAGTTATTTTAGAATCTTAAGCATTACACCAACAAAATAAAATGCAAAACGTTACTTCTAACACTCACCTATTGAAAGAAATAGGCAAAATATTCCAGCTGCAAAACAAAAAGTGTCCAGAACAGTTTGCATTCCTTTGTGCTAAATAAAATCTTTTTAGACAAAAGAAAAATGTTTTCTAAATATAATTTACACAGTTATCCCCCATAATTTGCTTTCCAGTTTTTGTCAAATGAGATAGTTTATTGGATACTCAAATCTTGAATGGTTTCCAAGAATTTCCTAGGGAGGTGGACAGAAAAGAAACAAAATGTAGAAGTGACTATTGTGGAGTCATTGCAATTTCTGCCTAATAAAGGGAGATGTTTTACAGCATGCACTGGGATAGGGTTTTATGGCTTGTATGAACAGGGGTGTTAAGTTCCACTTTAAGAGGACAGAATCTGCAGTGCGCCTGGCACTACATCCTCGACACAGGAATAAGGTTACCCTAATAATACAAAAAAATACTTTGTAAGATGTGGAATTTTACGTGAGAAAAATGAAAATACAGTTGGAGGAGCTTTCTTTCTCCTATCTGCTGAATTAATGATATTTCAGAGTATTGAATAATGCCTTGCAATCAAAATTTGATACATAAACTGTGAAAGCTTCTTTTAATAGCAAAATCCCAAGGGACTGTTCACACATTCTCTTCTGTGCTGCAATCTATTGCTTTAAAATCTGATAGTTTTTCAAACTGGAAAATCACAGCAAAAATTGAGGTTAGAAGTATTTCCAGATGCAGCCTTGTAATCAAATCAACAGCTACTCAGAGCATTTTGGTAATTATGTCGCCCAAATACATGCAAATAATATGAAAAATGGGGGGGGGGGGGGGATGGACACATTCTTAGCTGCCTTTACAGCACAGGGTGATTATCCAATTAGCCTAAGAGATGCCTCCGGGCTAATCCCTGCCTGGATGCTCAAGACAGCCAGGCATTTTTAGAAACATTACTGATGGTCTGGAACTGTAATTTAGTTGTGAGGCTGCATGGATTTTAAGGCTGGAGATGGGGAAAGCTCCCAGCCAGGATGTGAAGTCAGCCATTAAAGGAAAAGCTTTCCTAGTACAGAGAGCTGGTGAAACAGGAGCTGTCCTGGTGTAGGGCAAATTTGGGAGGAAACCTCTAAATGGGGTCCCTCTAGGAAAGAGATTCAAGCAGTCCCTCCCCCAGTCGGCTCGGGAAAAGAAAATTTCCTTGAAGTGGAAAAGGAAAAACTGTTTATTCAACAGGCAACACACCTCCCAGCACAAAAATGAGCAAAACCAAACAGCAAAACCTGTCGCCGTTCTGAAGAGACGGCAGATTTAGAAGAGTTCTATCCGTGGCTGCCCGGCTCACTCAGTCTGCCCTCAGCCCCTCCCGTGCTGGGGATGCCGCGGCCCAGGCCAGGCCCGGTGGGCCACAGGTGTGAGCTCCTGGTGCTCTTCTGGGTTTTCAGTCCAGAACAGGTTCAA
This sequence comes from Acridotheres tristis, assembly GCA_037013685.1. Taxonomy (NCBI): domain Eukaryota; kingdom Metazoa; phylum Chordata; class Aves; order Passeriformes; family Sturnidae; genus Acridotheres; species Acridotheres tristis. The sequence continues at coordinate 7,715,665 of CM072893.1, read as the reverse complement.
ACAGTTCCAGGAAAAAGTAAAAAGGAGCTTCTCTGCCTCAGCTAGCCAGAAAAACTAACCCAAAGCAAAAAAAGAGAGCTCTCTCTCGCTGTCCACCGCAGACAACACAGTCTGTGAGCAGCAATGCAGGGGAGCCCGTGCAGTCTCCGATAACAAACTCTGCACTTCTTCTTCCCCCCCCCCCTTCACTCCTGGAACAAGTCTTAAAGTTGCAGAATTTAATATTCAACACCAACAGAGCAGATGATTTGGGGATACAGGCATCATACAGTCACCCCAAGACAGGAGCTTTGGGGGATTTGTAAAAGGATAGCAAACCTTTTACCTTTATGTCAGTGATTCAAATCTGTCCAGAATGGGAATTAGAAGTAACCCCTTCACTTGAAGGGTTACTGACAGGGTAATTGAAGAGGCCCTGGCAGCTGGCTAAATGGGTTTGTATTCTCAGACCAGTGTTAATGGATGAAGCCTCTCCTCCAGACTGCAGGCACTACTGCAGGCATGGGCACCTGCTCAGAGCAGGTGTTCCTCCTGGGTGCACTGCAGTTATCAGGTATTAGTTACTCTAATTACCAGTGCAAAGCCCTTTAAGAGACTGAAAAATGTTTTGTAGTGCATGGCATAGGTGCTCTATAAACCTCACCACAGCAAGCAGCTCCTTGTGCTTTTCTTCATACGAGCTCAAGATCTGAAATCACAGCTGAGGCAATCTCACTAATTGCTGTTCTGGCCACCATTCCATTTCGTTCCAATGTGAGCAGGACAAGGCTGCTTCATGCTTTAGCTCCTCCTCAGACAGCAGACTAGCTGTAAAGTCTAGCCCAAACTGAAAAAGCAAGCCTGGGGCAGCAGTATCAGTTACAGGGCTCTCTGTGATTATGTGGCACTGTACAACACAATTCCCCTCTCCTCCTGTGCTCCTGGCACATGAAAGCTTCCAGTGTTGGGACCTGAACTTTGCTGACCCACCAGGCACACACCAGGGCCCTTGGAGGGCTTTACAATGAATCTTTATTTTGTGTGTAGCTGTGTAACACTGCATACGAGAATGAACGGCGCAGCTGCCAGGATTTATGGCAGACTGCATGCACAGCGTCGTGGTGCTGTGTCCTGAATGCACAGATACACCAGCAATTCCTGTCACAGCAAAAGAAGGAGTTGTTTTCACCAGGCTTATTAATCCTGAATAAATAATGATGATAATCACTCACTGAAAGCTTAGTTTATAGCTTAATTAACCTACAGCTGTTCCCAAGAATCATAGGCAGAAAAATACTGTTGCAGTATTAAGTAATAGCTATAGTTACTCTTTCAGGGCAATTACACAGAATTGAAGACACACAGCTTTTACTGATTTTAGAGAGAATTGTGTGGCTTAAATGCTATAAGGCTTTTTAAAAAATCTAGGAGTTAGAAAAATCCATCTGATTTGCTCAGCATGCTGAGCATCCAAAAGCAGAAGTGAACACAGTGCAAATAACTAAGAGAAAACAGGATTAAAAATTATTGACATTCCTAAACTTCACTTAAAGATTTGAGTTGTATATAGAGCTCCAGACAAACCTCTGAAAGAGGCCAATAAAACTAGGAAATACAAGAATTAGTCTAGCAGTACAAGGAGGTAATATAAGTAAGGACTATGTCACAGATTAATATATAATACAGCAGTACTACTGGGTGATACCTAAACACCCTCAAGGGACTCTAAGCCCCACCTCTGGAAGTAAGTTTGTGCACCAGCTGCATCTCAGAGTCACAACACAGCATCATGGAGCTGTTTTCTAAATCAAGCCCTCCACTTTCACTTTTCACATTGCTAATCACCTTTCAAACACAACAGGGCTGTTCTAGCCCTGGCAGTGGAGATAATCTTCCCAGCTCACCTTGATGGAGTCTCTCCAGGGAGATTATGCTGCAAACAAAGGCAGTTATGGCAATCTAGGTTTATAAGGTTAACTCCTCTCGTTTATGTTTAGGTGTTCATTTTAGAAATAGTAGTGGGGTTCATTTTGTCCACTAATCTTGTGGTTTTTATGAGTTAGAAGGGGATATAACGCAGAGAGAAAACCTGAAGCCTTTCTGTTTGCCAGAGGCAGTACAGTGCAGGACAGCAGAGGCCGGGGAAAGCACAGGAGTGCAAACCAAATAAAACAGCACTGGTCATTGTGACAGGCAGCAATCCCAGCACACCACCAGCATTGTCTGACTCTTAAACCTCTCCACTTATTGTTGAGACATAGAATAGTTTGGAAAAGATTCAGATGGAAATTCACATAGATTTTTTCAGTAGAACTTTTGCTAATATTTGTTATGGAAAGCCCAGAGGAATTTAATAAATCTGTGTACTGAAATCAAACATAACATGAACTTTGCCCTAGACAAAGAGCTGGTGAAAGTTGTTGTGGGCCAGTCAGAAGCAAGGTTTGACATCTCACTGTCCAGGGGGGTCAGGGGCACTAGGCTGCAAAATCAGCCAAAGGAGAGGTCAATAACATCCCATGTGCTAGAACAGGGCAGGGGGGAAGGCAGGAAACTCCAACCAGACTTAAATCAAGACCAAGTCCTTGCCTCAGCCTGCCATGAGTGTGCAGAAAGGTTTGCTAAAGATGGAGGAGCATGGTACACTAGCAGAGATGTGGAGGAATTACAGTCTCAGCAGAAGATTTAGCGAATGTGGAAAGGAAGGGCTGGATCATTTACAGTTTTCCCTCGAGGTCAGCTTGTGAAATAAAGGACATGTACATAAGGACATGTACGTGATATCCACACAGCAGACACCACCCTGAGCCACACCAGGACGTGGTGGTGCCCACAGCAGTCAGAAGGAAAAGCTCAAAAGCTCTGCTAAGGGAGACACTGAGATGGTGCCAGCAGGACTGACCAAGAGAAGAGATCTCAGAAGAGAAGGGTGCTGAAGTCTACACATAAGGCAGTGGTTACCTGCGGCTTTGCAGACAAGATTTCCTGCAGCCAGACTGCAGAAGAGGAAAAAATGGGATCAAAACTCCTGTAATCCTGCCAGCAGCCTCTCAGACCATTCCAGAAGAACCTTCCAGCAGACTTTGCTGAAGGGCAGACAAAGGGCTAGACAGTGACAGGGTCACAGAGCACAAAAAATAGACTGGGGGAGGAAGAGCATAGGGAGGGATGCTGAAGGTAGCTGAGTGGCCCAAAAGGATGAAGAGGCTGTGCTTGATATGAGCTCTGTGGTGTTCAAGAAGCTTTGGTGGCATGGGGGGAATCACTAGAGAAAAAAACAGAACCAGGCTGGGAGGAAGGGACTCCAGACAGCAGGGACAGACAGCAGCCACATCACAGCACTAAAGAGGAGCGCAGGCAGAAACTGGAGAAGCAGGAAGAGATCATGGGAACATTCTTTCCTATTTTATTTTACCAGTTAGCAGACACATGCTTCACATCGTCCAGGTCGAGTTCCAGCTTCCATTCTAACACCTCTTTCACACCCTCTCACTTTCTGAAACAAAATCCTTAAAGGTTGTAGCTTTCCACGTTTTGTTGCAGCTTAGGGGGTGAAAGATGCAGAGTGCCAAGACTCAGCAAAGGACTGTGGTTGTTCCACCCCACTGTGCTACATTTCTGAGGATGCCTTCACACAGCCATGATTTACCATGCTCCATATGCTGCTGGCCAGTATTTATTTGACAATTAACATCCAATAGGGAGGTGGTGTCACAAGTCAGATGAGAAGTGGGATTTCAACCTCATCAGGGATTTGACCCTCAGTTCTCCATTTCAATCCCATTTGATCTCAATCTTAAATTGCATTTCCTGATAAATACTTGCTTGTCACTTTTACTATTCATATTATTATGCATACAAAACAGGAAGACAAAAATGATAAACACATTTATATATGAAATATACCTAAAAAATGCTAAGGCTAAATCAAAGAATTTCCCCGATGTAATATAAACTTGTATTACAATTCAAGCTGAAAAATGCCACCATTATTTCTTTCTAGCCTGTTTTTCTACAATGTATCCTGAAAGCCCTATATTTTTTCCTGGCAAATGCTGTATTTCACTCTTCCACATGTAGTTACTCTCAGATGGGAATACAAAGTTAGACTAGAGAAGTTAACAAAATGACAATAACACGTTTTTAAAAAAATTAATGCAGATCACAACTTTGCAGTGAAATATTACAGCATTAACCTTTGTTTTGCAGAGATGGCGAGGCAGGGGGAACTAAAACCCATGGAGATGTCACAGAATGAGCTGAAGCAGGGGGAGTTGTGGCCTGCATCCCTGTGTCCAACTCCCGGTGTCACCATGTTCTAGATGCCACCCAGGCCAGGGTGCATTGGCTGTGGGGACACAGAGGGAACACGGTGCTGCTGGCATCCTTCCAGGGATGCTCCAGCATGTTCAGCAGCTCCAGTCTGCGTTTTCTCCCAGACAGGAAAAGCTGCTTGTTGGAGCAGGGACTGACACAGTGAGACCGTGCCTGGAGCTCCCAGAAATGGGCAGCAACCAGCAGAGAAAGGCAGAGCCTAATCTTGGTCCAAGCTTGTGCAAAAAGCCTGGCTGGAAAGAGGCAGAGTAGGGGGGTCGAACGCCCCTCCCCGTGCAGGACAGGCAACATCTGGCAGTGAGAGATGGATTACACCAGCTCTGACATAAGAGGAAGTGAAGTGGCAAGAGGATAAAAATAATGAGTGAAAATTCCATGTTAATCTTACAGGATAAACACTTCAGATTGATGCTTTCAAACACTAGCTTGAAATATGCATTCTTTAAAGTAAATTTCTTTCCCCCCAATGAAATCGCTTCATGACTGCTTTTATAGCTTCATTTTTACAAAAAGCCTTCTTATTATCATTTATTAATTTCTACAAAAGATGTCATCAAGGACATGAAACAACATACACTGTAATGGAATACTGACTAAAACCAACAGTCATTTACATGACTGGCAATTTTGAAATTTAAGTCTTTTAATCATAAACCAAAGCAAATTTGCACAGAAAGCCAATTTGAGGATATCAGCATTTCTAATTGGGTTTTGTCTGTTAGAAGCCTCTACACTATCACAAGCACAGCTTTTATTCTAAGCTTTGAGCCCAGCCTGAGAAAACTTTTTCCTTTATTAACCTTTCATTTAGTACCCTCTGCTGGCCAAAACAAGCGCAGGCAGGGAAGCCAAAACCCCAACCTCCAGCAATGAAAAAGATGCTGGAAAACCATCGGTGACCTTCAGCAGAGATGGCTTCATCTGTCACATGGGAGAAAGCTCATAGGCACACTCATCCCGAAGGAGAAAAATCAATACAACGCAATGCAATGCATCTCCCACAGCTTAAGCAGATTTTCGCTATGCAGGAAGTGACACAGGAACTCTCAGATGTGCCATCAGCTCTGTTCACTTGCCTAGCATTAGCTTTTGTTAAAAATAAAATTGCTGCTTAGTCACCTGGAAAGAATGGTGAAAGCCTGAGGCGTTCTTTCTCATATTTGTCTGCTCCTTCCTCCTCCTTCCCAAGGAGAAATGTACATGAATCACATGATAACCTCCTCATCTTCCCCCTTTCTACAGCAAAACCTTTTAAATGAGAAAATTGTCAGTAGCTATTGTGTATGAAGATTTCTTGCCGTGAGCTGTACTCCTAGAGCAGGAGCCCAGAAGACGAGTGGGCAGGCAGGGAGCACCTCCCCAGCCCTGCAGGCTCTCCAGGGTTTGGATTAGGTGACAAGGACACCTCTCTCCACACTGACCGTGAGCAGACCCAAAGGTTATCCTTAATCCAGCAGCCTTTAATGTATCACAAACATATGATCAAGGTAAAGTTCAAGCTATTGCCCTCTATCCTAGATTCTACCTGTCCCTTCAAACTGCCAGGATAGCTGGCTTGACTCATGAGACAGTCACCAGCCAAGCAGAGCAAAATATTTATCAGGCTCAGCTCCTGATCCAGGGCTCCAGTGCAACCTCCCTGCTGGCTCTGGCAGCTGATGATGCAGAAGTGTCTGCTTGCCCTTGAAATAACCATCCCTGGCACAAGTGGATGAAGGTAAAAGCAGATCCCTCCCCTTACATTCTCTCTCCCATTTCAGGGAAAAGGTGTGCAGGCTCACAAAAAGCAGCCAAGCTGTTGGACAGTCATGTCAAATAATGATAGACAAGCACAAGTCTGAAGTGCATGTGTACATTCCCAAGCTTGCCCCAGGCCAGGGTGTGACACACAATCCAAACACTTTGGGGAAGCTGTGCAATGATCCCAAAAAGCTCTGTCTGCTTTATGATATATGCAGGTTATTTTCATTTTCTAATGCACCTCCCAGGTTGTTGAGGACCAAATGTGGCACCAGGTAAGAGCTCTCACGTGCTATGGCACATATCCAATCCCCTCTTCTGTCCTGCATATGTTAGTTACCTGTCACACAGTTTGCTGAGCAATGCACAGCAACATTCAAGCCTTTTCCTAAGCCTTTCATTAATCAGTTAACAACTCTTCAGTGTGCATGGTTTAAATTAAATCATTCTTTCCTTTGGCATTATATAGCATTTATTGATTCTGTGTTTAATTTGCCATTGGAAAGCACTGAGATCTGAAAGCTCCTTGGAGTTCCTATCATGTCCATCTCAACCTCAAAAAAAACCAGTTCCTTGCACATTGTGCAACTTAACAGGGGTTTTAAGATCTTGAGGTATGTCATAGTTAATGCAGCTCTGTGATGAAATTTAACCAAAAAGCTTTTCATCATTTCTCTTTTAACCTTCATGTAAACCAGGACATTGTTTTAATCCATAATAGCTTAGTACTTTGATAAGCTCTTATAAGTGGTTTTGGCAACAGATTTTTTTTTTTTTTGAGATCACAAGCAAAGTATGTCTTTGTCCACTGTTTCAATGGTGTACTTGAAGTTCAGCAAATTAGAGGATCATAGTTTCCTTTGAAGTAGCCATTATTCAACCAGGGCAGTAGAATCACTGAATAAGCTGAGTAGGAAAGGACCTTCAAGGATCACCAAGTCCAACTCTTGGCCCTGCACAGGACAATGCCAAGAGTCACACCATGTGCCCAAGGGCATTGTCCAAAAGCTTCTTGAACTGAGCCAGCCTTGGAGCTGTGACCACTGCCCTGGGGAGCTGTTCCAGTGCCCAGCCACCCTCTGAGGGAAGAACCTTTTCCTGATATCCAACTAAACCACCCCTGACACTTCAGGCCATTCCCTTGGCCCCTGTCCCTGTCACCAGAGCAGGGATCAGTGCCTGCCCCTCCTCTTCCTTCACGAGGAAGTTGTGACTGCACTGAGGTCTCTCCTCAGTCTTCTCCTCTCCAGCCTGAGCACACCAAGGGATCTCAGTCACTCCTCATTTGGCTTCTCCTCAAGGCCCTTCACCATCCTCATGGCCTCCTGTGAACACTCTCTGATGGCTTCTTATCTTTTTTATATTGTTGTGCTCCAAACTGTCCCCAGCTCTCGAGGTGAGGCAGCCCCAGTGCAGAGCAGAACAGAGCAGGACAATGCCCTCCTTTGACCAGCTGGTGATGCTGTGCCTGATGCACCCCAGGATATGGTTCAAAAAACTATTCAACCACTCCTTCAGGCAAAACAAATGGTGCTTGAGGTTAGATTTACAGCTCTGAACCTTTATATCATTCTTGCTTTCTCACATTCTTAAAAATATAAAGAGTATACCTGAACTGCCACTATTACTGTTTTGATTGCCTAAGTTTATTCCTTTCCTTTCCTTTTGGAAATATTACAGTGGAGAGTCCACACCTCAGAGCCAAAGAGAAACCACACATGCAGCCAACAAGAGCTCCAAAAGCTTCATTATTGACACCTTCCCCTGGCACAGAGTGCTGAAGCACTTTTCCACTAAATCTTACAGTGAAAATCCCCTCCTATTAAATAACAAACATAATTTCTTCAAACTGGGCTGGCAGAAAGTTCTGTTTTCTTTTCTGGATGTGCTTCTCTCCTCTTAAATGCAATGCCTTTCATTTCCAGGTGTGTTACTTGAGGCCCAGGGAATGGGAAATCACCTCCTGTGGGTGAAATCTCTGGAGATCTCCCCCATGCTTCTCTCAGAAGAGCTCAAGTCTGACACAAAGAGGTGCTGTGCTGAGTGCTCAGCAGGCAGAAGCACCTCCTGGAGCTCCAAATTTGACAAAGTACAACAGCAGGGACCTTTCAGCAGCACCTTTACTCCCTAAAGGCTTTTACACAGCCACCCAGGGAGGGACACAGTGCCAGGGCACTGGATTCTAGTGATAGCTATTCCAATTAAAAAAAAAAAAAGACAAAAGTCCATATTAAGCACCAATTGCCTCCCATTTGGCCCTATCAAGTCAAATTCATGAACTCTAAGACCAACTGTTCTCTAGCAGCAAAAGAGCCAAAATATTCTTGGCCAAATTTCCATGCTGTTAATCTATTTTAGTTACACAAATTCCAACCTAGAACAGAGGTGCTTTAAACTCTAATCTCTTCTATGCATTTCTGCAGATAAAATGTAGGAACAAATGTTTTCTATCAAATATTTGAACCTAAGCAGGTGAGAAACAGAAAAGGAGAACAGAGGAAGGAGTGGAAGAAGAATCAAGGAAACACATGAAAAAAAATACCAATTGAACCATATGAACGTCATAAGAGTAAGGTGATTTTCCCCCTCCCATCTGTTTCTCCTCTGTCACTTACTTCCCTTCCAAACACCATTTCTGTTACTTTCTGCTTCACTCCTGGCACTGGTAACCCTAAGGATTCCTAAACTGAAAGCCAGGCCCTCAGAATTGCTTGACTGGCCTATGGATCATAGAGATCTTGAAAACAGCCCCCCTGCCTTGTGCCTGCAGAGTTCAACTCTTCACACAGAGCACGGGCCCACAAAAAGCTCAGAGCAGCAGCTGATACACTACACACTGTTAGGGAGGAGAGAGAGCTCCTTGGTACCCTCACAGGTCCTGACAGACCAGACTAAGGCCAGCTACCCGAACCACAATGTTCCAGAGACTTTTGCATTTTAGCTCAGACCTTAAAAGACAGGCCTGCTTACCTATACTAAATCCTTTACTCTGCTTTCTCACTTTGCAGTTATTAGAATTTGCTCAGATCATATTTCTCTGCAACCATATGGATTTCTCTATCTCTCTTTTTAATTTTTTTTAACACAGAAGCTGTAAATAAAATTCATGAGAATCCCAAAAAAGCCAGAGTTAGCAATCCTCTGGCTTTCTTTCAAAAGTAAGCTTACTTTAATTGATATTTAGCTCAGAGGCATGTTGTAAAACTCAGAGCATTGCAGTGTTCCCACAATCCTTCAAAGAGAGCAAGTCTGTTATTTTCCTGTTACTTTCCACCCTCTGAGTCCTGTGACACAGATGGAAACAAGAAGGTTAACCTGGACGAGGGGATCAGCTGTTTGGTAGATGGCTCAGAAACCTGATAGGAGGATTTCACATCAGCAGCAAATCCCCAAAACGTTCTGTTATTGGGGGAATTGAAAAAATAACCCTTGCTGGGACCCCTGGGTCAACCAAGCGCGTGCTTGGCATTTCAGTCTACAGGGTAGATTTGTTATACATACATTTAATTATCTCACGGCCAGAAGGTGCTAAAATTACCTGGTTGATGAACTATTTAAAACACCAAGCAGTTCATGGGCTCCCAGAAACCAGCCTTTCTAACTGCCAGCAGCACAAAGACAAACCACAGGGAACAAAAGAGTTCTTGAGTAGCCACGAAACAAAATGGTCATTAAACATGTGAAGGAGACCTTTAATTACTTGCAGCAGTTGTGGGAAACATTACCAGTTGCATCTCTATCACAGATTTGAATTTTACAAGTCATCACTGGAAGGCTCTAGTCAATCTTGAATTTGTTTTGCAAGCCAGTTCAAAGAAAAGTTTAAATGTGGAAACAAATACTGTGTCTTTTCTATGGAAAGGAGAGAATATTTATTTCTACCAGCTTCACCCTTCCACCAGATTATCTTAAAAAAACAAAGCTTTTAAAATACAGCTGCAGTCATCAGGCTTGAGAGGTATTACAGAATACGGAACCACGCAAAGGGATTAACTCCTAATATCATCCAGCTGAACAGCATGAGCTCATCTGGGCTTAAACCTTCTGAATCCATTCCATTTGTAGGACCCAAGCAAAAACAATAAATCACAGCTAACAAGCAGGCAGTTTTTGTTTTAAACACTGAGAAGGTTTGGAGAAGCTCCCTTGCATCTCCATTAAGGAACCCAATTTTTACTGGAGAGAGCATATTTATTAATGCATGGTGGCTATGCTCCCATTAGTGCCAGGCAAGGGATTCATGAGGAATCTTTTGGTGCAGCACATCCCTTGGAGCTCCCAGATTGGCCATGAAGACACCACATTTCTCTCCAGCTCATCTGTGAGCAGGGAGCAAGAAGCTCAGGGCTGGCAGGTGACATGAATGGCCATTCAGTGCATGGATCTGGGGACACAGGTCCCTTCCTGGCCCCAATGACACACAACTTCAGCAAATACCTTACAGTATTTGGTGGAGAATGAGCACCATCTCTTACTTGTATTAGGCTTTTTTAAAAAAATAAATATACTACTAGGGCTGAAATCCCCAAGAAGACCAGATAGGTCTGCTCACAGCAGAGAAATGGGGACAGCCATGAACTCCAAAGAGGGAGGAAGAGGGCCCCACAGGAATTAATCTCTGTGGATGAGTTTCCAGGGAAGAAGAGTGCAATACAGGCAGTAACAGGCAATGCCAATGGCTCAGGTATGAGTTTCCTCTGTGAATCTCTGACTAGAAAATCTGGGGAATTTAAAAAGACCCAAACAGTTCTCTTTACTCTGTCTGCAACCAGGCTGATAAAGTGAATTTAAAATAAAATTAGGACAGCAGGGCCTAGGAGAACTTTGTGTTTGGTAAAGAAACAGGATGATACCAGTGGAACATCTAAAAAAGCTCTTTTCTATTATCCTGTGACTGCTGCCCTGTCCAGTGCCTGTGCCTGCAACGTCTCAGTCCTCCATGTCCAACTGGATTTAAGTGAAAGCTTCACAGAAGTGAGACCCAGGATTCCAGTGAAGCTGGACCTGCCAATACTCATTTCTGTGCATTGTGGGACAGCCTTTGGGTATCCCATCACCTGAAGGAGCTGCACTGCCACCCAACCAGAAGGACACAGGGGAAGACACTTCAAAATGCTGTCCATCCGTCCTATAGGAAGGGGTAACACAGGACTGACCTAGCAAAATGGATCTCTCCCTGCTCATTCCCAAAATCCCCTATCTCCACATCTGAGAGCAGCCTTCCCACACCCAAGTGCCCTCCAGCACTCCTGGCCCTCCAAGCTCAGCAGTAAAGGCAAGCCCAGCCCCTGGTTCCCTGAGCTGCTGTTCAAACCCCTGGCACCAGCCCTGGCTGCCCAGGTGCCTGTGCAAGAGCTGGGAGAGAGCAGGTACCTGCCTGAGCCCTCTGGTAGCTCTTGGCCCTAAGAAGCTTTTAGGAAATGGGCATAATGACAGTCACTGGGGAAAGGGAATTAGTGTTCAAGGCTAAGGGCAGACTTAGTGCACCACTTCATGGCTCTCAGGAGTGGAGAGCCAGCTGGCTGCCAGGCTCTGAAGGAACAAGACTACAAGGCTTTCCTTTTAATCCCCTTTGCCTTTTCAACAGGCTGGGTCTAGAAAAATAAGTGGCCAGTGCACCGAGTGGAGGGAAGGCTGTCAGACAGACAGGATGCACCAGAGGCACCAAACCAGACACTGGAGAAGTGTGTGCATAGGACTGTACAGTCTGAACTGCCCTGGCAGCTCTCTGCTCACCTTCAGCTGAAAATAGGACTCACTGCTTAAAAAAAAAGGCAGAGAGACTTTCAACTCCAGTTTCTAAGCTCCCCCAGCATGTTCCATTTTGGCACATTGAGGAAGGCTGTAGGGGAAGGGCCAGGCAGGGCACTCCACATCCTTCTTTCAAGTTTATTTGTGGGAAGGCTGCTTTTTGGCATAAATATCTAACCTCCCTTGATTATTTTTCTTGGCCCATCCTGAGTTATACTTTATGCATCCTGCCTGAACTTTGTTTGGAAATAAAGGCTCCCTGAGGAAGCACCATGGCATAGCTGCATGTACAAATCCAGCCTGGGCCATCCAGGACAAACCCAGGCCAAGTGATAACACTTGAAGCTAATTAATCATTTACATCACATCTGCCTTGCTGCAGAAGGCAATTGAAAGGAAGCAAAATGCTAAGTGTGATGCACAGCATGGCACAGTAAATAAAACATTCCCCATTCTAGCTGCCTGCTCCCACCTCCACACAGTGGCTCAGGCTGCATCAGGGAGCCCATGCTCTCCACCCAGCACATTCATCCTCTTCTACCCTTCCTCTGCAGCATTCCTCAACACAGGCTTCACAGGAGCTCCTTTAAAGCATTTACCCTTAATTAGAAAGCACACTGAATAATTATGCAATGTTTTGCTGATTTAGCCAATTTGGTTGTTTGGGATGATTCAAATAGCCCACATGACATTAGATCTCATGAGGGATGAATGCACAAAGACTTTTAACATGAATATATCCATCTCTTCGGCATTTGAACTGCAAATATTCAAGTGTGACTGACATTTTCTGATTAAAAACATTTTTCTAGAAAGAACAACTACAAGCTTATAGAAGAAATCCTGGACCAGTCTGAACAAGCCTAAAAGGAAGGAGAAATTAACCTGGTGTCTATTCAGAGGTGTTATTACATTCACAGCTGGTATGGGGCAGTATTTTCCTCCCTTCCAAACAATATTAATAGCTCCAGGAAGGAACACTATCCCACTTCAAGAAAATTTCGAAGGCAACAACCAAAATCTGTCTCCAGTTAAGAGCCAAGACTCTGGCCCTTTACTCCCAATTACAAAGTACATACAAAATAAGAAGCATACAACCAACAGAGAAAGGCAATTTAGGAATAAGATTCCCTAAACGTAAAAGAGACTTGCTGAACACTTATCAAGCAATTCAAATTCACCTCGAGGACCACTGCCTGCTGAGTTTGTGCACAGTTGCTGCAAATTACTTTCAGCTGAGGTAATTTGGCAAATTGAATATCAAATGTAACTGCAACTTTGCTCTTACCATATCAGTGCCTCTGCTTGTGGAACTCCTCCTCACTGTTAGTTTTCCCTGCCAATCCCACTGGGAATGGTGAGTGTCTAAGACCAGAGGCTGGCCCCAGGCCTTTTGGGAAAACAGCCTGCCAAGGTCACTGCCCCTGTCTGCATCCCTTCTGCCTGTTATTTGTGTCCTGTGACAGCCTGACAGGAAACACTGACACACAAAGGGCAAGCAGCAGACTCCAGAGCAGTTCTCACTGCCCACTCACTGTGTGTGCCAAGTTTTGGTGACAGAGGAAACAAGCAGCATTCGCACACCTGCTGGGCTGGCTCACAAGGCGTATGCAAGGATGCTGATGAACAGAAAGACTTTCAGGAATTAGCTGTAAAGACAGATTCACAATAGGTGTCTCCAACTACTTCCAGACACGTTTTCCATGTCTGAGCTGAAAGGGAGCCCAGCACAGTTGTAGTTGTGAGGGTTGATATATAATTTGATGTTCATTTTCCTGCTTCATTGAAAGAATTGTTACATTCCTCTATTTTTCCTCAGCTATCAAACAGGGACCCAGCAGTCTGCCAGATAACATGCAGCCAGCAGTATGAAGTTGTGAGTCCACAGAAGCACAATCCATTTCCTCTTCACCTTTAAGGAGTCAGACCAAAAGTGGACTACAACTGATGAGATGTGAGTACAATGAGTACATTATAGAGCCACATCTTTCCAGGCTCCATGTCAACAGCTCTCCAAAGTGGCATGCAGTGCTCCTGGACAGTGCCTGGCTGGCTGTAAGCACAAAGGATGCTGTTTTTGCAAAACTGGTTCTGCTCCACAAGCATTTCTGGCAGCAATGAGACAAAGTAGAGCAAAATTCACCTTGTGGAGTGCAGAAACCAAAACATCCAGGCACAAGCACAAATGATCCAGAGACCAGCATTTCACAGCAGGACTCTGGCCAGAAGTGCCAACCCAAGTCTGAGCCTAAACAGAGCACCTGGGCATGGCAGAGTCTGAGGGTGAGCCCCTGCTGAGGCTCAACAGAACCATTAATGCTTGTTAGTGGGAGTAGTAAGGACTAGTTTCCTACAAAATTTAGCAGTTAGGCATCCAGCAGAAAGACAAGGGAACTCTCCAGAGACTTTGTGTGTGAGTCTCAGAGCAGCATGGATAGAGAGATAACAGCAAAACACACCAAGCTAACTCACTGACTTGTCCTTATCTCCTGGTGCAGGGTGATTGTTCTCTAGCCTAAAAACTAGGTGATTAAAATTGCAAATTATTGACTGGCAGCTCTGCAGATAGGTATCCTATGTCCATCCCCAGAGCAGACACTGCAGGGAAAGGCTTGATAGACTCAGATGCAGCAAGACTGTGACCATCCTTCTCCTGGGCTGCCAGGAGCAAACTGCTGTGGTGAGTGGCTCCATCTACACACAGAGTGTAAGAAGTGGGCTTGCTCAGGCTTTACTCAATGCAATGAGACTGCATAGCCTCACTGTTTAAAAACTACTTTCAAAACTATTTAACCCATTCATACAAGGTGATCCTTTCAGATAACCACAGGGTACTTCCATCCAGTTTGCAATAAACACCTTGTCCCCTTTTCCTATGTGGCAGCAGGTTCTGCACAGCCTCTGACTGTGCTGGTGGGGCATTTGTTGGTATCCTTATCAAAAGTACCGAAACCTGACTGGAGTGAGAGGTGTATTTGGAGTAGAACAGAAATACAGAGATCTCTCACCCAGAGAAGTGAAGAAGAAAGTGAATGAGAGGGGAGAGTGAAGTATTGGGAACCCAAAGCCTGAATTTAAGGCTAGCAGTGCAATGTGCACTCAGGCACGTCCAAAATAGAGATCTAATTTGTGATCAAGCTGCTTACCTGATGTCAGAAAAAAGATTGGAGAGCTGAGGACCTGTTTGGAAACACAGCACAGAAATTTAGGACTTCAGTGGATGTCAGGAAATTGAGGAACTATATTTTTTAGGCCACTACCTGACTTCTGAGAAGCAGCAGTGTGGTGTAACAGTGAATCAATAAAGAGAATAAATGATGAAAATCTAATGGACTCTCAACATCAAGCTGTGCTGTACAAATCTGCCCACCACTCCATCTCAGATAACACTGCATCTCAGATAACACTGTTAAATGTCCTGAGACAGACTGTAGGCAGCTGCAGATTAAGTGATTATCGTTCATTTCAGAATGCATCCATCTACCTCTAAATGAAAGTGTTAAGGAAGCAGCGTTGCCTCCTACTTAATCTTCTCTCTTCTGAAGAGCAGATCAGTGACTCAGCTTTTCCCAGCTGTGCCTCCCCACAGAAGAGCTCATTCACAGTGTCTGGGTCCCAGGTGGATCCCCACCCTACCCTACTCCAGGAGAGAAAGGACAAGAGGGTCATGGTCTGCAAGCAGACTTGGCTCCAGTGTAGGAGGAGCTGCAGCCACAAACTTAAAGTCTAAAGACCAGCTCACAAGGGACACAGGCAACCTGAGCTCTCATTTATGTCCACTCTATGACACAAGTGGTGTCACTAACTGTGCAAGTTCTCATCTTGTCTCAAGAATGGGATTATTTCCTCTTAGTGTAGTAGAGAGAATGCTTCCCAAAGACTCTGTGGTTGGGCACACAAGTATGAGGAATTCCTCCCCAAACTCCTTAGTACAGAATTAGATGTTACATGCTCTGCATTTTCTTAGGGCTGACTGGATGGGGCTGAGATCCCTGTTTAAACTGGAAGTACTATTATTTAATTCTTCTAAATTTATTCTTGTACCATCAGCTCTAGCACTGTTCCTTTACAGCGTTATAAATAAGCCTGTTCATCGGTCTGCAAATCACATATGACAAATTAAATTTCCATTAATAAAGGTTCCCTCTTTCCTCATACCTGTGACAGAGGAGACAATAGTCGTGCTGACTGGTATTTTGTCCTTTGGATAACAGCAGCTCTGCAAGGAAGGAATCTCTTCTTTCTGAATACAAAGACACAGCAGGTGAGGCAAGAACACAGACTAAAATCTTTTGAATGACAGGCTAGCGGGGAAAGTATCAAATTTGTCACCAAGTAGTACTGCCAGTGTTCAAAGAGTCTAAATGCACTTCTATTTTAGCTTAAAAAGCTGCTTTAGTTCAAAGAGTTTGCAAAGACTTCCCACACAGCAAGGGTCACCCCTCTGTCTCCCAGAGGCTTCTCATAAGGAGTATCTCCATGTCTGGTTCAACTCTGGGATGTCTCACATCTGACATTGCCCCCACCACCACTGCTTCCATCACCAGGCTGCATGTCCCATTCTTACACAAAGAAGGTGCTTGTAAAGCTGTGCTGACAGCTAAGGGAATGATCCTGCTGGAGGTGTTCACACTGGGAATGGCTCTGCCCATGGGAGAGGGAAAGGGTTGTGCATGAAGATGACCCAGAGCAAAAAAAGTCATTCAAGCTGACATAGTGAGCAGACCTGATTACAGCCTTTATTTGATGCTGCTGTTCTCTAAATGCATGTCCAATAAAAAGGCAGGCTCCCCAGAAAATATTGTGGGTCCTTTTTGTGGGCTCACCCTACAGAGGGCCCAAAGCCACCAAAGCTTGGGCCTTGTCCCAAAAACCCTTGTGCTGCTTCAGGCCAGTGTCACACCCAGGGCTTGTCTGTCAGTCAGTCAGACCCTCACCACTGCCTGTCTGTCCTCAAACACCATCGGGATGATGCAAAGTGTTAAGGGCAAGTCTTCTTGTGTCACCTCCTGCCAAAAGCAGCAGGGAAACTTGCTGTTTCAGGCTCTCAAGGTCAAAGGCAGAGACCTAATCCAGGCTGAAGAAACTATATACATTGCAATGCAATATACCACCTCTCACATGCTGTCCATTACTGACAGACAGAAATAGAGGTATTGTCACCACACAGGGCGCCATCAATTGGCTTTTTAAAATATGCTTGATGGCAAAAATTTCAAGGGCAGCACAAACTGTCAAACTGCAGTCTAACCTCCCTACATACGGTTCAGAAATTGGTATTTTAGAATAGGTAAAATATAAGCAGCTTCAGCTATGCTATGACTATTATAAGTTAATGGTGAAACTATTGCTATTATTTCCAGATGGTTATTCAGTTGTATTAATTTTTGGCACCTAGAACAGTTTGTGGTTTTGCCAGGGTATGTAAATATTTCTTAAATCTTCCTGACATGGGGTTTAGTAAGAAGGTAAAAGTATTGTGTTTCTCACTGAACAGAAGGGGCAAAGGGGCAAAGACAAACACCAGCCCAGAAGTATAAATTGCTTGAATAGTGGAGAGGAAATTAGGAGTAGAAGGAAAACAAAATGAGATTAACTGAGGTGGAAACATGTAGCGAAAATAGGAAAATGGAAAAGTAAGAGGCAGGGTGCAAAGGAAATGTAACCAAAATACTTGTCTTCCTCTAATGTCATGACATCCCAGTTTTCATACTCTGTTGCCCATGGGAGGAGAAGCCTAAGGAAGGCATCTAGGAGAAAGTAGGCTCTCTCTCTTTTTATCAGATAAAACAGGATCAGCAAAAGAGGCCAAAATAGATTTTAATTAGGCAGAAGACTTCTGTAACAGGACTTCAACATCATGCACAGTTTGAAGCCTTTGCATCTGTCTATTTAAGTACTGGTATACACTGATGTTTGTGTAATAAAATGAGTGCACATCCCTCACAAGTGCTTGGACTACACCAGCTAAAAGATCCTTACAGAAACTGAGTTCTGAACTCGCAGCAGCCTGGAGGGAGTTGATGACTTTATAGAGCACCTCCAGGAGGAAGGAGAGTTTTATCCTCCACTTTCAAAGAAGGCTCTTATGTCTTGCAAGCCACATTAGACATTCAGCTTGTCCTACAAGGAAAGAGCAGCTTTCAGTCTTTTCCCTCGCTGTTAAGCTGGAAAGAATATGGACATGTCAATGGACTGCAGGCTGTTTGCTAGCAGGAGCAGTCAAGGAGAGAAGTCACAACTACTGAGCCACTCTTTATCCCCAAAAAGGTCTTTGCAGTCTTACAGTGGGGAAGCTGAGAGGGAGCAGGTTTTCACCGAGGTATCAAAGCAATCTCTTTCTCTGAGCATTAATATAATCTGCACCTGTGCTCTCTCTGCACAGAAGTACTGACTTACCTTCCCCTCAGGCTTCCCAAACAGTGAAGGTAGCTGCAGCCTCAGATCCTCCTGTGGGAACTGCCAACGTGGGAAATGGTTTTTAGAGAGGTGGAAAATCTCAGGGAAATCTGTTATGTGGAAAGTTAATAGGTAGGATACTCTCAAGGCAGCTTGGCTAAATGGTCACACACATTTCATTTTCATACGTGGAAAATATGTGGTCAGACTGCCAGATTTTTCAGCCCCTTTTGTGAGTTATGCAGCTACATAGAGATGATGGAAATGTGTGTGTAGTGGGGCTCTGTCTCAAAGATGAGGGGCTCACCTCTGGTTAGGCTGTGCTGTTTGTGGCACTAATCATCTTTTAATTGGGTTTTTAAAATGTGCAATTACCAGCACATTCTCAGCATCTTTCTAAGGCAGAATGGGCTCCCTGGGCCAAAGGCTCAGCTCCATAACCACTCACCCTGTGCACAACTTCCCTGGCAGGAGAAGCCTTGTTAATAATTCATGAGCAGCACTTGCAGATTGAGGCCCTCGAGCACTTTTACTGTTGTTGGGAAGAAAGGAAAATGGGGTCACTCTGAAAGGTGTGACATTTATATTAACAAAAACCCAACAGCACTTTGAAAATACCTCGTTGAATTGTTCCATAAGAGCACAATGGAGCTAACCTGATTATCTGCTCCAAAGTTCAGGGAGCTCATGTGTGGGCTTCTGAAAGCCAGGAACAAAGCCAATTTGGCCCAAACAACAGCTCGTTTGTCTTGACCATTTAGACTGCTGACTTTCTGAGCTGTCTGCTAGTTTTCATGTCTTCATATGGCTGCAGCATGCATTCCCTGGCTTTGCTTCCATCTATGGCTGGATCAGATTGGCATGTTGGAGTGTGAAGGTGAATTTCATTTCCTTGTGGTCTTGTACTTGAAAGTTTATGGCAGAGAGAGATAATCCCTTGAATGCATTTCACTGACAACTTACTTTGTATTTCCAAATAGATCCTTTGAGAAAATCCACTTTTATTTCCCCACCTTTCTCCTCCAACTTTCTTTTAGTATTTTTCTCCGAGCCAGGACGCGTTATCAGATTTTTTCCCCTCCATCAGATAAGTCAGGTGCATAAAGAAGTGAAAAAACATTTTTAATCAATTAGCAGAAGTTCCCTGTTGACAGCAGTGCAATCCCTCAGCTAGCATGATAAAGATGCTAATCAAAGACGATAACAAAGAAATTAATTCCTCTAGGAATTTACTGTGACTTCCCAGACAATACTGCTGGGAGCAGTTTTGGTCAGAAATGTTTTCTCCCAGAGTGGACATTGATCACTGGTTTCCCAGTTGCTAGTTCTACTTCTCTGATTCTTCCTCTATTTCCCTGTAAAAAGGGGATTTATTACCATAAATCAGAACAATAAATCTGGGATACCATATGTCCGACGAGTTCCCCCCAGAAGCCAGGTGAGAGGGGACACATTTTTATTCTTTGGCCTTTGTAATGCCAGGTTATGGAAACAACAGAACAGATCACACACCCGTGAATGTTGTTCCAGCCAAGAGACTCTGACTGTTAATATGCTCCCCCACCTGCCAGCCCCAGCCTTTGGAGGCAGTGACCTGCAGCTAAAATGGTGTGGCTGTTCCCACTCCCTCCTCTGCCTGACCTCCTGGCTCCCTATTCACCCCCTCATCCCTTTGGCCTTCAGAGAGCAGCCCCTCTCCATGTCACAGGGAGTGCTACCCCTGCCATCTGGAGCAGCGTTTTTATTGCTCCAATCCTAAATGAATTTGAAGAGAAGCATGGAACTGGTCCTGGGGAGAGACATTTCCTGACCCTGCCTTATGAACCTTATTCATCTCAATGCAACGTCTGCTTGGAAAATTAAACACCTCCTGAAGATTTGTTCCTTTTTCCCCTCCACAAGCTCAGGGATTGCCTCCTATTTACCCTTTGGAGCAGCATATCTTGGAATGATGTCTTTTTCCTCCAGCTGACTTCCATGTTATCTTCCACAGAGGAGCCCCTTCTGCGACAGGAACATCCCACCATTGGCCTGGTCCCAATCCTGTGCCTTCAGAGCAATGAAATCTGTTTTTTCCCCATGTGGAAGGGTCAGACACAATCCCCAGCTCCCCTCTCACTCTGAGTTGTAGCATAAAAATAAGATCTCAATAGCCTGGAGGAGAAATAGCACCCAAACACCAATGGCCCTCAGCACGAAAGATACAGGGAATGTCAAAAACAGGGAATGGGTTTGCTTCCTATGGCACAGGGCAAACCATACTTATGGATAACCTGTTTTATGGCTGGTGAAATCCATCTAATCATTGCTCAAAGAAAATACAAATGAGTGTCAATTAACACATATTCCAGATGCACTTACAGTTGCCAACATTCTGGCAATATCACAATATTAGGTACCTTATTCTTAGTATCCATCCTAATATTAGACAGACAAAAATTAGAATCAAGTCTGAGCCTAGCCAAGAACAGTTTTATGTAGGGAAGGAACAAGGCACTAAATTAAATTACAGTTAGAGAAGGGAAGCTCAAGGATTTCTGATGATCACCCCTCTGACAAGCTCCTCTTCAAACCTTTGAGGAAGCTTCTTCCTAAAATAGCTTGGCACTGCATTGCCTGAACCCCCAAAAGGAAACTGGGCATGGGAGCAAGAAGCTGAGGGTCTGCCAGTGCAGGACATCACTTCTGGGACAGGCTTCTCAAACAACTGCATGCTGAGGCAGTCATAGAAGCACAGGATATCCTGAATTGGAAGGGACCCACAAGGATCAGCAAATCCAACTCCTGAGTCCTACTCCAGGCAGCTCCCTGGAAAGCTCATAGGGAGCACTAACAAGGTGGTGAAAATTTAATTTCACACTGAAAGCTAAAGACAAGCCTCAGCAAGAAATGGCCACAGCCCAAGTGGTAAGATAAATGAGGCCACTGTTAGGAATAAATCTGAAAAGCTGGACACCACCAGAGCTGACCTAATGCCAGGATCAGTATTTTAACATAGACTGAGTCTGATACATGAGTAGCTGTGTCAGCAAAGGGAGAGCACTGAATTAGTCCCCCTGAGCTTGTGGCTGCACTTTCTCCACACACACATCTCTGCTTTAGTGCAAACCTAGTCCCAGGAAGCATCATGTGAAGGGTAGGGGCTCCCCAAGTCCTCTGTGGTCCTGCCTTTGCAGTGCCATCACCTCCTGTCAGAGGACCTTCCAGATGCCCATCCACGAGTGCAGGAAATTTGCCATGGGGACTGGGGGTTACTTGAATACAGCAGAGGCACAGAAAGAGCAATCTCTCTTATCCCTACCCTGGATAGCTCAGTGTGTACCACTGGAGCCATCTTAGTTGTGCCTTTGAGCTGCAGAGGCCTCATGGGGTGATTTAGTGGAGTATTTTCATGAGGATGGAGATGAAGCCACACGGTTCTGGAGTCAGGATAGAGTCACATTTTCTTTCCAGGCCATGCTGGGACTCTAATGGATAACCTGCAATCTGCAGAATGTGAGGGTCAAACATCTGCCATAGGAAAGAGGGAGCCCAAGGAAAATGCTAAGGAAATCCCTCTTCCACCAAAGGGCTGAGATGTGCTCAGTCGCTGCTGCTAGAAAGTGTCCAGAAACATAAAGTTAATGTTATGCCAGCTCTGGCACAGAGGCAGAGATTCATTCCATTTCATTATGAAATGATACAAGCACCATAAAGTGTCAGCTTTAAAGTTCATAATTTATAAATTAAGAGTAAATGACCTCCTCCCCAGCCACTCATTTATCCTTCCCCCATGAAAAATTAATGAGTCTATAAAGTAGCTTGTAAATTTAAAACAGTAATTTTTTTTTTTAAATCAACAGTGTGATTTTCACAGAGGCCCTGAAGCATTAGCTGGCTGCAGCCACTGTTGTTAATTACAGGTCTTCGGTGTGCTACTATGCCACAGTCCTGCTAAGATTTCTGACACAGACCAGTATCAGGGACCAGATGAAGCTCTCTGAGGTTTTTAGGCTGTCCTAGTAGAGCATTTCCCACTTTCCACGGCCTGACAGGCTGCTTCCTTCAGGGGGTGCTTGAGGACTTAACATCTTATCCAAGACATCAGAATAAGAATTAGCAAGACAATTCTTAAAATAAAACTAAGTGGAAAATTCACCCCCGGCAAAACTTTTGGTCTATGGGAAGGGAAGCAAGCAGAACCAGACCAGCTAGCTCCCTGTTTCCACTATGAGGATTCCCTGCGGGGCTCTTCTGCTATTTGGTGACCTTTTAAGCTTCCCTTTGCACAAAAAGCTGCATTGGTAATTTTGCGAGGCCCTCTACTACTTTGGGAGGACCTGTATTCCTGCTCCTTGGTGTGTGCATTTACCAGTCCCATGCAAAGGTCTGAAAGGAGTAGGTGACAATCAGGGAGGAAAGGGAGACAGGTAAGCTGAGGAGCAGATGGGGCAAGCACAGCATTCCAAGGTGTTAAAGTCATGGAAGACAACAAGGAATGAGTGCAAAGAACAGGAAACAGACTGGCCTGGAGGTGCCCAAGTGGGTGTGAAGGTGTTTTCCATGCAGCAGAGGACATTGCTAAATAATTTTTTTTTTTCACAGAAATAAACTCTTATTGCTAAGGAAAAAAAGCATGGAGAGTACATTTCCCCTCCTATAGACCTAGTATGATCATGTTCAGTGTTACTTCTCTGCAGTCTGATTATCACGAACAGAAAGTTACTGTGATGATTTATGACAAAAGTGGCAGATTTTATTCATCAAATTGCTACAATCAAACATTAAAATCAATACTATTCCTCTGGGGACAAGATGGAGAGACAAACATAATGACTTTATCTATGCTGCATGTAAAATATTTGTAATTGAGCAAAAAAGCATGATCTCAAATGCTTAAAAATATACGACTAGGGCAGCAAATGTGATTGGATTTCTTATAATCTAATCATTTTCATCCATATGTGGCCCCCAATCTGTTTAGGATTGTTAAAATTCCTGGATATTGTAGTGCCTTCCCCAGAGAACGCTGGGAAGAGCTCTGGACAGCCTGGACCAGATGGGATGCCAGTGGCTCCAGCCAGCAAAGACAGAAAAGAGGACAGTGGTTAACTCCTCCTCTGCCAGCCACCAGGGAGGAAGTCTGGACAGGGAGATTAATGCAGGCTGCTTTCCAATGCTGCAAAAGGCAGGTTTTATTTTAAAGCTCTCAAGAGCAAACTGGTGTAGCCCATGTGGACAAACAAAGCAAGGACCAATAATCACATCCTTCTGAAAAACTGTTCAGTGCTGTAGGTGGAAACTGGGGCTGTTTACAAACTCCCTTGGCTATGCAATGGAAGGAGGATTCCCAGCAGCCCAAGAGGAAAGTGAAATGCTGTAAATGAAACCAGCACCTAGGAGATGAAAGGCCTCTTGGTCAGACTGAAGGTGTTTATAAAAAATCTTAGGGAGTTACACAGGATCAGAGAGCATTGAAAGATACATGAAAGTCAGCAGGCCTCTGCTTGTTTTAAGAACAACAGTCTGGCCGCTCAGCCTCCCCAGCCTTTCTCTAACCTGACAATGAAAGGAGTGACCCAACAATTCACAACCTCCACCACAGGAAACACTTGGATGCTCCTTGTCCACCAGGCTGGATTAGTTCTGTTTATACAAGTTTAATCTTTTGTCATATAAAACAAAAAACATTGTAGCTAAAAACAAAATACAGGATTACCCTATTAGAACAGTGTACTGATTACAGACAGCACCACTTCATTCTGCCTGTGACTTTCTCAACTGAGATAAGCAGAAGCTAAGCTGGAAACATCAGCACATTTTTCCATACCTGCCCAAACTGTTAGGCTGCTTTGATGACTTCTAGTGAATTCTGTAGGTGTTTTCTAAGGAAGTATTTAACAGGACTTAACCTAAAATCATGGAAGCCTAGAGGCTATGGTAAATGGAAAAGGAAATTAAAGTAGCAGCTCAGGACTTTCAATACGTTTTCCTCTAATTCATAGAGAAGCTGTCAGTGTAATACTGACTCCGAGCTGAGTACTTGAAGATCTTTTGGTTGCACTGAATTTACACTCGTGGAAGAACAAATTTACTCTAAAATTTTCCCATAAAGTCGAATATACTAACCTCAGAAGCAATCTCTCACATCCTGCAAAATCAGTTTTGTGTAGGAGATATCCCTTACACCATATATACAATTTCTTGACAGACTCATCTGAGCAATTACAACCATTCTTGAAAATATGGAATATGAGAACAGTGAGGGGCAAGCAGGTGTCCGTAATACTTATTTTGCTGGTCACTAAAAGACCCTTCAAGACTCTGTTTAGTTTCAACAGCAACAAAAAAGATAATTTTCAAGTGCCAGCATCTTATCCTGGAGAGAGACTGCTGAGGAAAACCTCAAGTAATGTTAGTGGATATCAATTATCACTGCATCATTCCCTGGAGAACTTTTCAACACAGACATGCCATAATAGGAGCTACAGGTCCAAAGTGTAGATCCCTGGCTTTTCATCCTACAAACCCAGCATGTACTGCCAGGACAACCCACCAGCCCCCTAAACAACCTATTCCTATATTCTCACCTGGATAGAGGTTGCAGGAAAAGTTCAAGTCCGCTTTTGACTTAAAAGCAATTCCCTGTCTCTCCTGCTTATTAATGCCTCTGAATAGGAACAGACTTGGGGCTTTTCTCATCTGACAGTCCTATTCATTTGCCAGGATTTGACAAAACCTGGAAGAAATAAAAGCAGCTGCCCCACTAAAATACCCTCAGTAGGTTTTAAGTGCCAGACTTTTGCTTAGGATTGACTTTCACAGCTTCAAAGGAAAGTGTGATTCTTTCTGGAGCCCAGCTGTGTGTCTAGGATGATATTTTTTGAGCAATAATACTAACCAGGAGTACATTAACTCATCAAGGGCATACTGGCTCCAGTAACTTATCAAGCAATGATTTGGACAACCTTTCCACTAGGGAGGGGGTTTTTACAGAAATTTGCATCCCCCTTTCCATAGCCATAAGGGCTAAGCTTTTTTGCTAAGAGGAATAGATTGCAAGTTGAAACTGTTGAAAATGCAGAACCTGTTTGGACACTATAATTGCCCCCATTACTCATCCATAGCTACTTCTGCTTGGGGCTAGGAAGGTAGTTAATACAGGAAGATTAGTTCAAAAGGCATGTTGCAGGCAGACAGGTAGCTAGGAGCCAAAGACTAACAATTCTACCTCAGCTGTTGATAGAACACATATGTGCATATGTAAAAGACAGAAAGGGAGAATACTGCTCATCTCATAACTGAAAGATTAAATTTCTCTTTCCCCATGCATTTTTAATTCGCTTACAGAGTTTCATGAAACAGAACTCCCTGGGCTGGGCTGGGGGCACAGGGATGTTGTCTGTGCTTGGGAATTGCCAGAATTAACAGCCAGGGGCTGATGCAGCTGGGTGATGGATGGGCAGACAGTGCAGCCCTGTTCCCTATCTCCCCTACCACATGAACATGAACAGGAAGGACTGGAGCTCTCCTTGCCTTTCCCACAGACATGGTGTCCTGATGGAGGTGGCCACACCAGCTCAAAGAATGGTTGCCAGGGCAGGGAAATTCTTCATCAGAAATACCCATGGTCCATTTTTTGCATCTCCTTGCCAAGTCTAAAGCAGCGTGATGCAATTCTCAGAGCTGTGCTCTGTGGGGTGAGCCAGGGTGAGCCTCCAAGCATCCCTGTGCAAGGCATGCTATGAAACCTGGCAGGGCCTGCTGTGGGACAGTGCTGCCAAAACTGCAGGACACTCCCCTGGCCTGCAGAATCCCTCACCTGAGTACAGAACTCTGGACAGCAGTTCCAGGAAATGAACATCTGAAGTGTCTTTGAGAGCTTCAAGCTAAACCCCCAAGTCTGGCTTTTTGTACCCATTTCAAAGCAACTCCTTTGTTTTAACATTACTGATCTTTTAGCCGAGCCACTACATAACTGAGTATAAATCAAGTCTCTGTGTCAAAGGTGCTCCATCTCTCACATTTATGAAAGGTGTGGATGGGCAGCAGGGTTGGAACAGATGTAGGATCTCTGAACAGCCCTCTTGAAGTCACCGACTCGGCTCTGAGGGAAGCAGAGCCTGCTCATTACAGACTTTTTCTACTGAAAAGGCCATTGTAACAATTTTTTTTGCCAAATCAAGGTCTGATTTATCCCTGTTGTAACTTCACTGAGTTTAGTCAAGCTATACAAGTCATTAATTTAGCTCTTAACTTTCTCCATAGAGAATACTTTTTCCCCCTTTTATAGTGCTTCAGTGAACCTCTCTGAAAATTTACTAGAACAGATTCTGCTCCAGCAAAGCATGTAAGCAGACACACATGGGAAGTACGTGAGAAATTGTCTACAGAGGAGCTGGATTATTTCCATACTTAAACCATCACCAGCCTTTTTCACCTGACATCCTTGTTCATGTTTTATTCAGTGGGAGACAGAGGGCTCCTTCAAGCATTTAACTTCCAACTCTGAAATGATGGCCAGAGGAAAGATTCCCATTGCCTTCCCTGGAAGCTGAATTTTGCTGAGGGTAATGGTTTGTTTTGATGGCAGTGGGGAGGTTTGGAGAGGACAACACAGAGGGTTCATCCCTCCTACAACAAATATGTCCATTCTGTCCAGATTCAGGGATTTTACCACACATGACTGACATCTGCTTCTGAGACTTGCCCAGAGATATCCCTACTTAGCACTGGTTGCTGGCCTACAATTCTCCCTGCTGACTTCTACCCATGAGCCCCTCCAAATTCCCAGCAAAAAACAGACTGTAGTCCCTGCACTTATATTGTGGCCAATATTTTTTTCTGTGAAAATAAATTTCATGTCCAGTTTTCAGGGCACATTTTTGATGCACCTCATCTGACCTACATTTCCCTTTTCCAGGCCTGCTCTGGGACCTTACTGGACTTTGCACCAACACTTCTTTGTCCTGTTTCTCTTCCATTAAGGAAACAGTTTGGTCTGGCTAGGTGCTTACATTTTCATTAATTCCCAGATCTGTTCCACAGACTTGACCTTGGCTGGATTTCACACAAGATGATGGTTTGTCTGACAAACCCTCTTTACCATTTACCCTACTTTTGCCAGTTTTCTAGTATATGTCCAGCAATGTCACCTCATAGCTCCACAGTGCCAATACCCTGATCATACAGGCTCCCATATGCTGTCCCTTTTTAAAAGCCCTGTTGCTCAGCAAAACTTTTCAGCAAATAATTCATGAACACCTTAATTATTCCTGCCATCTTCTGCACTGTAAATATTTCTCTTACGTTGGTTGATGAGCAAATTTGCATTTTCAAAAGGATCTGCTATGCAAAATCTGCTGAAACCTCTTTCTACTTCTCCCTCATCTGCCCCTCTTCTTAGCAAACTTTTAGTCTTGTGAAGGCTTAAACAATCTCACTCTGAATCCAAGGAGACAATAATAAAGGGTTACTGCAAGTCACTCTTCAAACACTGGACAAGAGACTTTATTTAAAAACAGAGCCTCCCTAAAATATTCTTTGCCCCCTGTGACGTGCCTGCCTGGAAGCTCATGCAGCTGCCTGGGGCTTGCCTTTCTGAGCAGACATCCCCACAGGACCAATCCCAGGGCATCTTTCCTGATACCCCAGGCCAAAAAGTACAAGCAGCCTGTGAATCCTGGCCATACACTGCTCTCACTCAGCAGGAGTGGCTTGAAAAGAACCATGGCTTTGCTACAACTGCTTTGTAGCCCCAACAAGCAAGTGCTTGGCTTGCTGTGAGCCATTTTCCAGGCACCCTTTTGCTGCCTCCTCCCTCAGCCACCCTGCTTTCACATCAGAAATGCTCCCCTAGCCCAGACACTTTTGGAGTTTCTTTCTTATATAGCCTCTTTAAGCCAAGAAAACTGCTCAGCTCTATTCAGTAGATTCCTGACACCATTCAAAGGACTGCTAAGTCCAGTCTGCTTTAAAAATGCAAAGCATTCTCTTCCTTGCAGCTTTTTTGCCTTCTGCTTTGGGTCAGCACTTGTTGGGCCCGTAAAGCACCACAGCTGAAATTCAGGACACCTGAAATTATCTGGAACATTTGCAGTGCTGAGGCCAGGGACATCACACACTCCTTGGGATGACCATCAGCTGCTAATGCAAAAGTTGTTTTCTGGAGGAAAATGGTGCACCCCTGTCTGGCTTGGATTAAGGGCTGAGAAGGGTTAACAGTGTTTGCTCCTCTCTCCATCTCACCCCCTCCTCCTCACTGTGCATTTCAGTCACAGAGCTGCTCCCTGGCCAGCCAGTGCTGGGATTAGGCTGCAGGAGCAGGCTGCCTGACACTCGGTGCAGGAGCAGCGTCCTGGGCTGGCAGCGCAGCCCAACTACTGCACAGCTCCTGCAGCAGCACGAGAACTGGAGGAACAACAACCAGGACTTGGGACACTGCAGAACTGGGCAAGTTTAAAACAACCTTTGAAAACACCCAACTGAAGAAAATACCAAAATCCTGTTGTGTTGGGGTTTTGAGGGAGGGGGGGGAGGGAGGGGGGATGGGTTTTTTTGTTTTGTTCTGGTTTTTTTTGCTTTTCTTGAAGGACTGCAACCATTTTAGTTGCTATGTCTGTTCAGAAGCCATATGGAAAAATCAGTTCTGTCTTGTTGAACTGGTTGCATTTTTGATTTTCATCTGCCTACAGAGATCTGAAAAGTCTGTTCTTTTATGCTTTTTTGGCAAAGAAAGTGAGTGGTCTGAGGATCATCTAGCCAGGAACATAATAGGTAAGCACTGTATTTTTCATGTAACATATTTCCAATAATCTGAGAATATATTGTTTCTGTAATTGAGTGAAAATAGCCTTTGGGATGATGCTCTCTTTGGGATAAGCTGATTATAGGTTTGTTGATCGCTTGATTTGTTTGTTTTCCTGGACAAGAAAAGCTGAGCTGCTGTGGTATCAGTGTGGTTTGCAAGATCCTGTCATTTAAGTAGCAGAAAGACTTTTTTTAAATTCCACTCCAAAGCACAGAGAAACTCAGATTCCACTGTCAAAGGTAAAACAAAATATTTAGGGTTCTAGTTTAAATCCGTAAGCTATAATTAGACTACGGGAATAACAAAGTGGCAAAGTGATTCAGTCATAGGGAAAAGTTCTGTTATAAGAGCATTAAAATTGAATTGATATGGCAATCTTAACTATTCTTTCAACTTGTTCAGATGGCTGTTTAAGCCTGCATTCAAGCAGGTGCTAAAATAGTACAAACAGGCAGAGAATAAACCAACTTTATTTGGACGTTGAGAGGGACATTTAGATGACGTGGTAATGATAATTTCATAATCATCTCACTGATACTGAAGATGTGCTTGGCTGTGGGAATCCCAGATTTTGTACATAAAAATCTACAGATGTATTCAATGCTATATTTAAATCTGTGTTTGAAACGGATTGTAAAAGGAAAGGGTCCTTTGATAGTGTCACTTTTACTGCAATGGACAGCAGGTGTGCTGAACTGGAGATCTGACTGCCTAAAATCTTCTACACTTTTACAGGCACTATGGGGAAAGAGCTGATCGCAGAAAGAAATAAAAGCTACAAAGAATTGAGCTTTTGTCTTGTATGTTTTCTCCTATAACCAGCTAATAATTGGATTTAACCACAATCTTTACTCCTTGGTGCTTTGTAAGATGCAATAGGCTACTTTTTCCTCAAAAAAGGGATCTTGCACACAGAGCTCCCTCTGCTTTTCAAATCCCTGAGCTACAGCTGACACCTGGATTGAAGGTCTATGCCCTTTCCACTTTCATACTTTCTGAAACTGGATGTGGCAGACAAAGGAGTTGTAAGTTACAATCAATAACTGCACACAGTGCACTGTCAAAATTTCCTGTCCCAACTGGAGTCTCCTCCCCTCTGTAGCTCTAGGCAATGCACACAGAAGTTTAAATAATGTCAGTATTTTCTGGTTTTGTACTTTGCTTTCATAGATTCCAAGCTGATAATAAGGCCTGTTGAAAAAAGGGAGATAACTGATTTTTTAAAAAATCTCTTGCCAGAGTGAATAAAATACAGTTGTTACAGTTCTAGTGAGCAGCAAATGCTGAAATAGGCTGCAAGTGATGCAGGTATGAGAAAGATAAGCAATACAAAAATCTAAGAACAAGATCACTGCCCAACAGTGATAAAGCCTTCTTCCAAATGAGATACACAGAGCTTAAAATACAAGTACCAGCTTAGGGATTCTTATCGAAGATTCTTCACCTTTGACCAAACAATATCTTACACAGCTCTGGATAATTTGCGATGATCTACACATACCTACAGTCCCTGTGGACAAAATAAAAATTCAATGACCTCTGACAGAACAGCAGAAGCAGGGTTTGGGGCATAGTGACCTCCTGTGAGTTTTAAAGGGACAGTTCCATTAAAAATAGCTCAGCCTTGAAATTTAGTAAGCCAATATCACAAACTAGAAAACAAATCTTTTAAATGTAATTTTCCACTCATTCTGACAGCAATAAAACGATTTTTTTTAATAACTGTCATGCTGCACTTGTGCTGCATTTGCTACATTTTTTTCTCTAATCAAAGACTTCATAGCAGTTTCAGCAATTAAATCTTTGCAGAGAGATCCTCTGAGGAATATTTCTGCGAACTTTAAACAATTCAGCAAAATGGAGACTTGCATTATTTGAATGCCTGGCTTGCTGGGGCTATAACAAATGCCAGGAAAGGCACAGAAAGAGAGGGTTGCATTACTTTGACAGCCATTTCTGTTCCCTTTTGTCATCTCACTTGGCAGTACAGAAGATGTCCTGGTTCTGGCTTTATCTTCCTCTCCATCTTCTCATGGCGACTTGTTTGTGCCAATCTATAAAAGCACCCACTACCAGTTCCCAAGAGAGCTTCAAGACCAATCTCTTCAATTTCTACCACTCCTTGATACTTGCAGATGGTAAGGAAAATACAATTCACCTGCTGAAGGATATACCAAAAAGGTAAGAGGAAATCAGCCACTCCTATTCTCAAATACTTCCCTGTGTCACTGGTAACTGCACACTACCAGGATAAGCCAAGAATCCCTGTGTACCTGCAGGGCTCTATCAGTGCACATTGAAATGCCAGAAAAATGCCCCTCCTCAAGTGTCAGTACACTGCTCAGAATCTGGAATGAACCTCTGAGATGAAGTTTAGATTCCTGTACACATTTCAGCAGCTTTCTGCTGTGTTTGTCAGAGCAGCAGCAGAACTGACACTGA
Source organism: Acridotheres tristis (assembly GCA_037013685.1). Classification (NCBI taxonomy): domain Eukaryota; kingdom Metazoa; phylum Chordata; class Aves; order Passeriformes; family Sturnidae; genus Acridotheres; species Acridotheres tristis. Next base: position 7,684,230 of record CM072893.1, on the reverse strand, counting down.
CTGGGATGGCTGAGCTCCAGCAGCAAACAGCTGTGTCACAAACAGCCCAACTTCAGGTCTGCAGAGACAGCAGCCATCCTACATTCCTGGTGAAACACAAACATTTTACCTAGCAAATTAACTACCCCAAAAAATCAATAGACTATCTGCACAGACATCTTATCAGGAAAACTTCTGCCACTGTCCTGCACACTAAAAGTATTTTTGCCCAATGGGACTACAAGTTGCTAAGATTAAAAATGTGGAAGCATGTGGAAATTCCACATTCTTCACCTTCCCAAAATATCTGTAAAATCTTCTGCCATACCTAGATATGTAGGTGATCTAGATATAACAGCTGGCACTGCATCTGGGTAGCAAAGATCAACCTAAATATTTGGGAAGAGATGCACTTTGGACAGAGACTAGCAAATACAGATTTTAACATACACCCAAGTGGTCATGGAGCAGAGGGTGAGCCAGATTGCTCAGTCTTCATGTGCATTGCACAGAAAAACTGGAACGTGGCACATGTTATATAATGTGACCATGCTCACAAAAACAGAACTAGGAGCTCCCCTAGTTAAAGGATGAGGTGTACTGAAGCCTCAAAGAAAAGGGAATTTCTCTATGCTCTTGCAGCATAACATTAAGACTGAAATTAGGAAGTAGTTTAGCATGATCAGGACAGTCTTTTTGAGCCCCAGTCATCCAAACAGGAACACAAGAAATGACAAGTTGTGGCTGAGAGTAAAAGACTCTAGAATGTGGAACAGATTCCAGTGAAGCTTCACCCTGGCCCAGTAGCCATACTCTGAAAATAAGCCAGACCTCCAGGCTGACAGGATCTATCCATAATGACTAGGCTTGTCTCACTGGTAAACAACAAAAAACCCCTTGGGTTGCCAATTGCCTTCATTTAAGTGCAGAGTGAAGCACCCAAATCCAAACATTTCTGTGGCCAAGTCCAAATATTATACAGTCTGTATAAAAACAACAAAAATAAACCAGAACGAGACAGGAGGTTGATCTTTTTCAATGCAGGAATCAAAACCTGACCAAAGAGACTGATGTCACTCTGTGGTGCTCCTGCATAGCAGCTCCTGACACAATGGCAATCAAGGCAGAACTGGCAACAGGTGGTTATGGAGAATGCAGTCAGCTAATCACATCCTTCATCCAAAATAATCAGCTAAGCATGAGATAGAATGTGCACCTAAAGTGTGGAAAAAAGAGGGAAAAATACTGCCTCAAGTGAATAACTCTGTCAGCAGATACATGTAGATTAAAAAAAAAAATACCCCACAGCCCATTTTCTTCCCACAGCTGAAGACTGCAGATACCCATCCACCCTTTGTGTGGCTGCACCTTAGAGAACAGTAATTTCTACCCAGAGCAAAGTGACTCACATCAGAATGGCTGATTACAAGGAGTTTTGGGCAAACTTGAATTCCCTGATACATTCCCTCTATTTCTATTTGCATTTACAGGTACTACTTTGCTTTGGAAGAGGGCAGGGTCCTTGCCCCTTTCTCGATAACAGTGACGCCCTGTGATGTTCCCATTGAATGGAGCATACTTGTGTACAAGTCTCCACCAGGAAAAGCAACACCAGGTAAGGCCTTCAGTCTGCCTAAATGGAGGCAAAGAAAGTATAAGTTACTCATAGATAACTGTGTTGTAGGAAATTTCCTACAAGCCTAAACATTTTGTGGTTTCCTCCTTTAAATTGCTGTGGACTGACATGGTCTCCATGGGTGAAACATGGAAACCCATCAGATCTTGCCCTCAACACAAATAAATTAAGGATTAGATATGAAAATGTCTACATCTAAGGTTAATATCTGGGAACAATTGCAGGTCTTCCAGGCTGCAAAACAGACCAACTTCATAAGCTCTTGGTATTGGGCCAAACTTCCCTCTGCTGCCTCAGTTATTTTTCTGTGGCTTATGTCGCTTGAGACAACGTTTGCTCCCTACATGAAGAGAAGATTTAGCCATTTATTCTTTCCACATCTACCATGGCAGTGGGTACTATATTGCCTTTACCCTAAAAGGCAATTCCTTTCTCTGGCATGGTTTTTAAAATTACTTTTACAAACAAAAAAATCTAAAAGATGCCATTAACAAGTTCTTACACGTCAAGCAGGTACACCTGACTGAGGAGTTCAAATTATACTCCTTTGAATTGATGAGTTCTCCCTCTTCATGAAACAATGGCCTAAAACTAATCCAAAGAAAAAAACCTATCACAGAAATAATGAGTCTCCTTAAAGTAAAGTACTCTAAGAGACAGCAAATAGAAGAAGAAAATTGTAGGGGCATCAGGCATGATACAAACCATGCTTTTGCAAGTTGTGGTTTCATAATTATAGTATTTTTGAAAACATAATTCTACAGCTGCATTGCTAAAATAAAAGCTTCTCAAATTTTATTTTAATAAATTGCCAGTAGCAACATATTTTTACTAAAACATGCTTTTAGTTCTAATTACTGCTTTCAAGAAGAAAATATAATGTTCCCTAACATTAGGGATGTATGATGTGATTTATTTCACATCTTTTAAAACAGAAGTTACAAGTCTGCTTTTTGCCTGCAGGTGACCATGATACACAAGAGGTCTCCAAATCTCAGAAGGCTTCAAGCATAGTGTCCACCATCTTCAACTACAAGGGAAATTCTGTAGAGACTTACATGGGAATGTCTTCTCATTCTGCCCTTTACCTGCTGGAGTTCTTGTCCACCGAGCGGGACACACACATCACCGTGTACTTAACGACCGACACCACGTCCGGACACCTCTATCCAGAGCTTCCAGCAGATCCACGCATAGACGTGATTGGCATCGGCCATACAACGGTGACTCTGACCTGGAAACACAGCCCTTCTGTCTTGCAGCACAGGGAGAGCATTCAGTACTGTCTCCTAGTTAATGAAAAGCACAACTACAAGAGCTTGTGTGCTGCTGAGACAGCCATCAGATCCTCTGGAATGAAGCTGCCACCCACGTTGGCTCTGTCCCTCTCTCCATACCTCCTTGAGCCACAGCAGGTGATGATATTATCCAACAGCGAACTGAGCATCATCAACAAAGTGAGCAGTGGGGAAGTCAGGCAGGTGTGCATGGGCACCAAGAACACCTACACAGTGCCCAGTCTCAGCCCCAGCACTCAGTATTACTTCGATGTTTTTATTGTCAATCTCCTTACAAATGCCAGCGCCGCATACACCGGGACATTTGCCAGGACCCTGGAAGAACCTGAACCCAAGGTGACAGAGATGAAAGATGGCAAAGTGATTCATGTGGTCCTGGATGGGAAAAAGCAGAAATTCTACAGTCTGCAGTACCAGGCGAAGCACAAGAAAATCCTTTTCACCTTTCAGTTGTGTCGGGGCCAAATACGGGTTCACATAACAAGAAATGGCAAAACAGTGGCATCAGAAAATCTCTCTGGGCTGAGGTATTTCTCCCTGAAGGGAAAGCTGCTGGACACCTATTTGGTGCAGCTGAGGTCCACAGAGGAATTTAACTCTTCTGTGAAGGTACAGGCATCCCCCCATTACCACAAACCCTTATTCCCACTTCTTCCAGAGAGTTTAAAAATCAAATCCTTCAGTAAACTGAGAACATGCAGGTCTGTGACCATTGCCTGGCTGGGAACGCAAGAGGAGAGCAAGTACTGCGTGTACAGAAAAAGGATTGAAGAGGATCAGATCTGGAGGGAACTGCAGAGTGCAGACAGATGCTCTGGGCCTGAATCTCGGCACAAATCAGAGAAACTGCTGTGCAAGTACTTCTATGATCTAAACCTCCAGCGAGCCGTCACCACAGAGACCATCAAAGGGCTGGAGGCAGGGACACTCTACTTGTTTGATGTTTATCTCTTTGGGCCATCTGGAATACCTGTCAGATATCACAGCAAAGTTGTGAAGACCAGGAAAAAATGTTGAATGTTTTAAATGGAAGTTTTGACGTGAATGAATGAAGGTTATTATCAAAATTTACACCAATCCAAGTCAAAGCCCCTGCAGTTTGAACTACGCTGGCAAACAAAAAATTTAAAGCCAGATTCTAAGATTCTAAAGCAAAACACATCCTAGAGGATGACACCTCTCCTGTGTGAGATGTGGTGCTTTTTTTCTTTCCCTGTCTCGTTCAAACATTAAAAACAGAGTTGTGAAACAAACTCATACACATGGAAATAAAATAGCCCAAGAGTACCCATGAGAAATAGATTGGTACCTAAAACACTTCTGAAATCCAGCACAGAAGTGATGGGAAAATGCCTCACAGAAGCACACATCATTTTTCAACTCCCAGAGTTTTCCACTTTCCATAACTCATGCAACTAATGAGGCACTGAGAGACCCCACAAATCAGACTGCTCTTGAGAAACAGATTCCTCACTGCTTGAACAAGAAAGGAGACAAAAAGAAATTGAAAAAGCAGTGGAACTTATGTATAGCTCCACACATTGAGTATAGCAGGCTGAACTACATCTTCCCCTATTACCTGCATGCTTGCTTGATTTCATTCCTACAGAGAAACTGTGCTTGGTTAGAAACAGACAAAACTCAGGCCAGGAACTGTCTCTGGATCCAGCTTTTCTGGGGAGTGTACAAATACACGGCTGTGCTACTGCCCACAATAGAAAGCAGCAATTGAGGAATCTCGTCATGGAAAGATTTATCATCTATAGCCCCTGATATCAAGCCCATGTCTATGACTGTGACTCCTGACTGTAATATATTCATTCTTTGCATCCTTAAGCCAGCATATATCAATGAATGCATTACTTTGAGAAAAATTAAATGTGGTTTTCCTACAAAATATCATGGAGGGAAAATATTTGTAGTAAAAGTTCTGACAATGCATTTTGGTTGTCTTGTTTCCTTGATTACCTTCTATATATGACATGAGACAGTGTAAAAAAAAAAAAAAACAAAAAAACCCAAACAAACAAAAAAAAAACAACCCTAAATCTTCATAAACTCCCTTAGGTTCATCTTTAATCATCAATTGAAAGTATTTTGCGTGTAGGCTCTTGACAAGCCTGGAATTTGCATAAAAAGAGATACAATAGCTTCACTAAACCAGAGGTTGCCAGAGAAATCTCGTCCATTGTAATTACTTTTCCTCTATGATTACATTAAACATATACATAAATGATCAAATCCATTATTATGCATTTGAGTCATTCTCTTGCAATTCAGGGTCATCAAAGTCCCAGTTCACTCTGAGCAATTATTACATCCAGGCGTGTTTGGAGGCCCTTGGTCAGGGCTGAATCAGTCTCATGTGCTGGCCAAGGGCTGTGTTTGCTGCTCCAAACACTCTTAGCCCTGGGCACCCTGTCCAGGGCACACTGTGACTGTTCAACCCCAGATGAGGGGCTCAGGCCTCCCCAGGGATCAGCTGCAATATCTGGGCTTGGCTGGGCATTGAATTCCTGCAGGCATTGCTCTGGACTGAGCAGTTCCAGGCAGGAGCCACGTGCTCTGCAGCCTCCTGCCCACACTCCACAGCCTTTTGGCTAATTGCAGGGGCTGGCAGCTGCTCTGCCTTCATTCCAAAGCAGGCCCTCGCTTCATTTGCCTCCTGCCAAAAATAGTCTGAGCTCAGAGAGCAACAGAGGTCATCTCCACTCAGAAATCTCAATGGTTTCTGCCTTCCTTCTCAATTTCAGACGTTTATATTGTGGATGAATTTCACTTAGATGCCCTACAACTGACTGTAATAACAACCATAACTATAACAGAGGAAGAACAGGAAGATCTATCTAGCTGTAGGTACAATATATTCTTAATCCCCTGCCCTCAGAGGATAATGTGTCAGAGCATTAGCCCTTGCTTTTGCCCTTCATACAGAAATGCCACAAAAGTCACTTGGAAGAAGATACATTGGCACCTTGACCAGTACCCGTGTTTCTACTAAAGCAGGTTTTTTACAACAGAACTGGACTTGAGCTTCTCAGTCCTATCTTGGGTTAGGGCTGTAGTCTAGAGGCATGAAGAAGGGATACAAGGAGAGCCTGAATGAAGGCAGAGAGCTGAGCAGTCAAAGGTGGTACACAATCAAAGGCTTGTTTTGCACCAAGTTGACTGACAGTGTAAGGAAGGAGTTCAGATTTGGAGGACAGCAGCTATTTCAGAGGGACATTGAAAAAAACCAGGAGATTCTCCTCTTCCCAGATTCTGCAGCTCCTCTTTACTCCTCTCCCTGGCCATTGCCCCGTGCAGAGGACTGGCTGAGGCAGAGCCCAGTGGGAAGCTATGAAGAGCACAACTTACTGCTCCTGCAGCCAGGCTGGGAGCCAAGCAGGGCAGTGGCCACTGGTGCTGCTGGGAGGGCTGATGCCAGTCCCTCACTCACAGGAGGAGCTTTCTCCCACACACACCAGGCTCTCCATCAGCCAAGGCCCTGGCACTCAGGAGAGAGCATGCTGTCCTGTCCAAACCCATCACCTCTGACACAAGCAGAGCAGGTACCTGCCCTCCAGGCAGCAGCCCGCTTTGCTCATGTGCGCAGCCAGCCATGCTCCGTAACAGAGCCCAGAGCAGCAGGGAATATTCCTCTCCACTGATCTTTCCACTGTGCTTGTGCCTGTGTGCACCAGGCTGCAAACATGTATTCAATTCACTCATGCTCAGACCCTGCTCCTGAGGTGGCCTCCGAGGACACTGGCTTAAGCTGGGTCTCAGTACTAACTGCTGTCCTGAAACTTTCAAAGGTTTATCCACAACAAAACCAGAGGTGTTGCATTACACCCTTGGTGCTCTTCCCACCCTACATAGGCAGCTGCTTATGCACACAGCTCCCCACCATCAGCACTCACAAGTCCTTTTCTTTCAAAGCTCTTTGGCATCTTTCCTTTTCCCCTCCTTCCCATTTGATTAGTCCTGGCCTCCTAGCCCATGTCTGACCATAAACATTTCCCAAGCCACCTCCTTTCCTGTCTTCATGCTTTCTGCAGTCCTTTCTGCTCAATTTTTTAGAGGCTCAATGCCTTCAGTTCAGCCTGTCCTAAGCTGTCATCAGCTCTTCTCATGTGCTTCCCATCCCTGCTGAATCTGAGTCACATCAGAATCTCAGACAGATTTTTTTGTGGAGAACATTTTGGAGCAATGTTTTGGTCTCGTGGATAATTTAAATACATCATCAACATTATTATCAGGCTGAAGTATTTTCCCAGGTGTTCAGTAGTGGGTCCCAGGGTTTTTGTGTAATTCTAGCTAATGTATCTCAAGTCCTGTCAAAGCTGAGATCAAAGGCCATGCATCTCCTCCCAGCATTTTTACAGAATTGCTCCTCCTGCTCCCCCTGCACCTGAGAAATAAGGGTCAGGGTACCAAAAGCAGAGCAAGAAAATAAGAGAAAACAGGTTTACCTCTTCATCCACTTTTCCACTTTTTTTGTGGGCTCAGCCTCACAAATCAAAACTTGAATTGGCAAAATGAAGGGCTGGTATATGAAACAGTGAAATAATAGAGCACGGGCCTAAGTTTACCATTGTGTTGCTGTTAGCCACAAACCAGAACAATGAGGGGCTCTTCAACATCTCCTTTCAGTGCTTCAGACAACTGCTACTGACAGAAACTTTGAAATGTGACCCAAGTCAGTAATGATTGCCTGTTAAATTTATACACTTTGGAAGAGACTGCTGTCTAAAACCAGTGTAGAGTTTTCAGACACTGGGTTCGTGGACTAATGGCATTTATGAGTTAATATTTAACTGACAGCAAAAATCATCTATATTGTAATTTCTTTCTTTTTTTTTCTTTCTTATTTAACAGCACATTCATTCGTTCCCTGTTACTTTGAGTTTTCTAATACATTTAAATATCCTTCTAAGTGGACTTGGTAGTTTAAAAAATTGCTCCCTATCTGCCCCCATTCAGGGATGCATTCTAGCTTAAACAATGTGTTAAAATATTCTTCCTACTTTGGCCTCTGGTACCAAGGTGAAATCCTGCTCGTTATTTGCTTTGAAAGACGTGGAGCTGAAATGCTGGTCTACATGTACACACATCACCCCCATTTTGGGCTTCCTTACTATTCCCGTTGGGTTTTGTGGGTTGAGAATTTACAAGCCATGGACACTGCAGTTAAACATCCTGGCCACATGCAGCTTTACACAAGGCACAAAATCTAGTATTGAAAATCAAATAGTATTAGCACTGACAGCAAGTACAGACCAGTGACCCCAAAATGCCAAAGGCTTTCAGGTACTGTTTAAGCAGCTGAAGCTCTCTGGCATTTAGAGAAAAAAATGGATGACTTGGCAGCTGATTAGTCATTCAGCAAAATAACCAACCCAGGCAAAAGAAAAGAGATGATTTGATTTTGATAGGGTTTTTTATGTTTCTGGGGATTTTTGTGGGGGGTTTTTTGTTTGGTTTTTTTTTGTTTGTTTTTTGTTTTTGTTTGTTTGGGGGGATTTTTTTGTTTGTTTTTTGATGTTTTTGAACAAACTACGTATGGTCGTTCACCGGTGTTACCTCTTCTGCACCTGCAGGACTGAGAAATTAACAGTGTAACAAAGCAAACAGGTCAGTGTGCTTCTCTTGCACATCAACAGGGATTTCCTGAACAAGTCTGTCAAGGAATATTAACCAACAGCGCTGTAAAAGTAGCTCGACTTACTAGAAGAGGCAAACAGCGAGTGTGTCCCACTGCTGCAATGCATTCCTCTGCTCGGAAAGGCGATGGATGAGCCCGGAGCATCCCGGGCAGCCAAGCGCAGCCGGCAGGAGCAGCAGCGGCTCCAGCGGCGGAAGCGCGTCCCGGGCAGCACCGAACGCCGTGCTGGCACCAAAACTGCAAACACCAGAGCTGCAAACACCAGAGGGCACCCTCAGGCTGGAGGAGGAGCACGAAGTGTGCTCGATAAGGCTTATCAGGAACAAATATTTCAGCAAATTTCACGAGTCAAGCGTCTTTCTGATAAGATTATTAGGAGGAACTGATAAAAGAAAAGTCCAGAGCTCACTTGTTTGGGTTTTTTTTTGGTTTTTTTTTTTTTTTTTTCAGTCTTTTAAGTTTTCCAAGCTTGAGGGGACTTTTGTTAAAACAAAGTGTGTAAAACATAATAGACAAGGGATAGTAAGAGACAGGCACTTGCTAAAAGGACCGAAACACCAGTGCTCCCACTGCCTCTGAGATGTTCAATCAATCTTTAATGAGGCTAAAGCTCATATGAAACAGAAATACTCTGGTACTGAGGACAGTCAGAGATTTCATGATGTTCAGCTGGGGAGTCTTATTTCAGGCACAATGTGCTCAGCAAGTTCCTATCGCAGGCACTCCATCTCTTCCCCTGTAGTGCCCTTGTACTGGGGGACATTCTCTGGAATATTACTTCCCTGACTCACCAACATTTAGAGACTTACCTCCCACTGGAGCTGGATGTCCCATTTATACTCTGGAAACAAACTGCAGTTTGTCAGGGCCTTGTTTTCTGGGGAATTTGGTCACTGACCCTGTAGCCTCTATAAGAAACTAAGGATTTGTTTACAGGGGCCAAGAGCCATCCCCAAAAAACCTGCAGACCCTGACCTATACTGCTTTTGCATTGAGAAAAGTTCTCTGAAATTCTGCTTCTCTACCTCAAGTTTACAAAAGCATGTGAACAAGGACAAGGCTGACAGCAGAGGGGACCAAGGAAGTCAGAGCCAAAGATGCTGTTTATTTTTGCAGATGTTGGTATCACTGACACAAGAGAGGCTTTGAGAACGTGGCCCAGCAGCTCAGATCCAAAGAGATTATTTCACACTCCCATGACAATTTGTTCTGAAAGCAGAACTCAGTAGGAAGGGAGACTTCCAGGGGGTAGGGTGAAATCAGAAAAAAACCATGAAGAATCTGAAAGTAATGAGGTAAAATTTGAATTTTTTTTGAAGCTTCTAAGGAAACAAGAGGGCCAAACCTGGATCTTCATTTTGTATCCAGCTCCCATTTTTATAAGTTGCCTACTACAGTCAGGAAGTCTATCTGCCTGGACAGATTTCTCTGGAATGACATTCATTTTCAGAAGGGCTCTGCAGGAGCCTTGATAAGGGCTGCCAGTGGGATACATCAGTCCTGGCCCTTCCCACAGCATTTTCCAGGCACCAGCACCATGGTGGTAACTGATACCAGCAATTTTTTCATTCTCTTTCCAGCAGCAAGAAGATTATATTTGATTGAGCTTCACTACTGATTAATTTCTGTCTCCAGGGTTCTCTGCCAGCATATAAACCCACTAAGCCCCTAGTATTCCTTTAGCCTGTGACTCAGGAGAACTCAGCATGCAGTGTGTTTTCTGCTCCAATACTATGATCCTAAGGAAATACTCAGTCTGAATCTCCTTTAGAGGCCTCTGAAAATAACCACCCACTATCAAGGTAATGTGCTGTTAGACCTGGATCTCACATCTGACATATCTGCTACATGAAAAACACCACAAAATCAAAACAGAGCCTCAGAGCAAATAGCCAAAATCTAGCTGCCCTGCTTTTCATTTTCCTCTGGGACATATAGTTCAAAATCAGCCCAGCAACACTCAAAGTATTACTACCCAGCACAGCTGAGATGGTACTACTGTTAAGAAAAAACTTCAGTTTTAAAGATAGGAAATAGCAGTGCTAGGTCCCACACTTTTTGGGGAGGCAGGTGATGGTTTTAAAGCTATTAAATGCAGCTCCACTCTGAGCTTAGGGCATGATCTGTCTCACCAAAGGCTGCAAACACAACCAGAGAGTTAGAGCAGAACTGTTGCTATTGACTGCAGTGCTGACAAGTGTTTATCTCCTGAGGTTTCACCCACTGAACCCTATAATTAGGGAGTTAATTCCTTCTTTCCTTTTTCTACTCCTGATACACAGAAAGTGATCATAAGCCTGAGATACTTGGCTTAACTGTATGTCAGTGTCATGACTTGGGGCCAGGTTCATGATTTTTAAGCACTTGGAGCTGACAGTTACTCATGACTGGGGCTTACGAGCTGCAGATCATGAGGGATCATGAAAGCAAGAACAGTTTTCTTACAGTGACAAAAAGGAAGGACCAAGATGTTTTCTAAACAAGGAGAAAAGCTTTAACTTGAATTCTTTGGCCTTTTTTCCTCTAGAAAAATCCCAGCCAAAGAGGGAGCCAATATTAAGCTACTACAGTCAGTGACAAGTGCCTTTGAGGACAAGAGCCATCCACCCATAGAAAAGGATTCTTTTCTTTATCTACAATTCAAGGAAGGAAACGATTTTATTATTGGGTTGGCTTAAAAAAATAAAGAAAATACTTCTATTCAGGCAGTTGGTTTCACATGTGGGCCAAACCATCTGGTTTTGTAACATGGTACAGTCCTCAAAGCCAGATTTTCAAAAACAGCATGCCGGTTTCTCAGCTCAGACTGAGGACCCACAAATTGGCCAGACCATCAGCAGTGCTTTGCACATATTATCTCCTATTGGGACAAAATCTTTTCAAATCTGCCTGTAACTCAATGAAACCACAACAGTTACATCTGCAAACAATTTGGCCCACAATATTTTCCTCCCTAGTCATGCTTATGCAAAGGGAAAAAATGCCACTTTTACAGTGACTACTTTATTCACATTATTTACATGTACTGATGCCCAATAGCATTCTTTTCTAGAATACCCAGGAGAAAGCAGAAAGGTGTTTTATTTTATTCCTCCCAAAAGAGAATTTCCACAAAGAAGCAGTCAATTCTAACTCCAAAATACAACTATTCTATAGCTAAGCAGCAGAACAAGTCACTTTGAAATGAAACTTCTCCAAAAGCAATATCACAAGTCCCACTCATACAAATGGTTTTTATTTGCAAAGGTGGTTGTTTTTGAAGAAAAGACTCGACAATGAAAGGTGATTCAGAACTCTAAGCTTGGTGCTAGAAAGGATATTAGAGTAGGAATCTGCAGCTCACATTGTGTTGGGCACAGACAGTTCTGACTATAATAACTGACAATTATGTTATTCAATAGCCTTTTGATTCTCAGAAATTGGCAGCAAACCTAATATTTCAGCTATTTGGATAAAACCGTTCCTTGTCTCTAGGGTATTGCTGTTTATTTGCCTCAACTCTATTAATTCCATCTAAACCAGGTATTCAGAAAATGTGTGATAGCAGAATTGATCAGCCAAAACATACCGAACATTCTTTTCCGGAGGATTGCAAAATAGTTCATTTAAGTAGTTCTTTTGCAACATCCTTTGGCTATGCTGTCCCTCCCACCAGCTTCTCGTAAGAATCACAGATTTACATTTATTATTGCCCACTACAGTTTCTTTCCTTTCTGACTTGACATAAATTATCATAGAGTATTCTGAATCGGAAAAGACCCACAAGGATCTTCTAGTCCAGCCCTTAAGTGAATGGCCCATACAGAGCTTGAACTGAATAATGCCTTGGCATCATTAGCACCAGGTTCAAACCAACTGACCTAAGTATTCACATGCACTTTTGCTTTATTCAGAGCAGGAAGTTACTTTTTCTTCCCTAACAGTTCCCCATCCACTCCAAGAAACGAATATAAACTATCATAGCAAGTCCCCAGTGACACCCATAGGTAAACCCATAGGAAAACTGTAAGTATGCTCACTTCCCACTGCTATTTAAAGGTAGGCAAATGGAAATGAAAAGATGGAAAGACCAAATCTTAAAAGGGAAACTAGAAAGCTACCTACAGCCTGTAGATAGGAAGGAGCCAAATCCACGTGTCTTAGAGGTTACTTTGGGCAGGTAGGTAAAGAGACTGGCTTTGTGCACCCTGCTTGCCCTGTGGGGTATGCTCACTGCAGTCATCCACAACACTCAGGGGCTATGGAAAGGGTGAAAATGAGGGGCACTGTTCACATCTAGCCTTACTGCATTTCCCAAAGTCAGAGAGGCATCTCTCAATTTCCTGGAAATTGCAGCATTGTGGCAAGAATACAGAAAAAAACAACCCACAAAGCTATATCACAAATCTGAATGCTGCATTCCCAATAGAATAAGGGTGAACAGCATTTGGCTTTTAGAAAATTATGGGTTACTGTCAGAATGCAGCTTTGATTTAAGTTCTAGTTGGTTTGGTTCAGGCTTGTGTCCAAACCTTTTAAAAAAACAGTTCCGTTAGAACAGTTAAAGGAAGTACTATAGAGTTTACTGTAGTTTTTCCTTTAGCAGTGAAATGTTTGGACTGGAAGCAATTAGGGTCAGGAGCTTTTTTTTTATTACATGCATATTCAGGCCACAACACTGATGCCAATGGGCCTAAGTGCAGCAATAAATGTAGTGGGTGCCCATTGTTTATTCTCACTCAAGAGTAACTGGGCGATTTTACCATTAGGTGGCACCAGAGAATATCTGAACATTACCAGGAAGGCCCATCGGAACTGGGATCTGGGGTAGTCCTAAGCAGAAGTAACCATGTAATTAAATACAGTCCTCTTTGCTACACATATGAGCTCTTTAATTACTTACTACAAGTGATACACTGTTCATCAGAATGCAAGTTGCAGCTACAGCCATGATTTACTAGCAAGTGGTTTTTAATCACAGAAGTATTTAACATGAAATCGCCACACAGTTGGATTTAACTGAGATGAACGGCTTTGTAAGGTTTTATTTGTCTTACTGAAAAGAAAAATATATTTCTGTCCAGACAATTCCAAATGTGGGCTGTTCGAAAAGACCTTTCAAGAGTCCCTGTGCATATCTGGTACAATTCCAGCAAGGTCCATGAATAATTTACCAGTTAATGAGCTCTTTTCTGTTTATGAAATAATACTCTTAAGAATAATAAGGCAGGACATAAGCAGTAGCCATATGTTTCTTCTCAAATTCTAGCCAGACAAATGACCTGAAAATTGCTGTTGCAAGAACTTCTAAAGCATATGGCTAAGTACAGGGAATTTGTTAACTTCTTGTGTCAGATCCAAGAGTTTCTAATTATCAACAAAAGATGGCATACCAACCCAATTACTCCTGATATATTCCAGTCAAAGACAGATTCCAAGCAACCATAGCTGTGTGGGTGTATGTGGTTTGAAATAACAGGAATCACTGCAAATTTAGTGTAAATAAAAAAGTAGACCCACAGATCACATCCAGACAAATGTGTCCCAGTGTGCTGAATGTACTTTCAACAGGAAGCAGGAATTTTTAGGCATTCCACCAATGCTGATTTCGAGCCACCATAAACTATTAGAGATACATTTACTTTCCAGCACTATAGAAAACTCCAGCAACAGCTTATTTCATTCTGAGAGGAAAAGAAATGCATCTTTCTTACATAACAAAACAAAAACATGCCAGATAGTGGACAATTTTAAAAAAATATTAATTGCAGATTGCTTTTTGAGATAACATCTTCATCCAGCTGGATAAACACCAGGACACTGGTACATTATGCATATTTTTGATACCTCTGACTAAGCAACTGAGTCCAGTGCCATGTTCTTACTCATAGGAATCCTTAGCCCCAAACCCCTGGACAATGTGTTTTCACACTATGCCTGAACTATAGAAACTCTAGCCATTCTAAATGACAGCAAGATGGAAAAGCAATGATATATTCACAACAATGGACCAGAACTCATAAAATCTCTAAGAGCAAAAAACATGAGGAACCCATTTGTACACTAAACAATATTTCATGTTCATACTAAAATTTATTACATCATCTTAAGAGCCACATAAACTGTCAGGGATTATTCCCACTGTACTGGGTCAGTGTGTCAATCCAGGTCAACAACAGCATTTTCTTCACTAAGTTAAGAATATTTCTGGGTTAATTTTGTTTCAGTCACACATCTTGCAAGGAAGGCAAAGGTCCACAGTCATTTCATGCTGCGTTTATGTTTGAATTCAGCATGTTGAAAGTCACTGCTTAGGTCCTTTATATTTAGCTTCCAGCAACTGCGACTGTTCAAGGTTTATGGCGTGGGTGGCAATAAACATACAAAATGCCAATTATCCATAGACAAGCCAATGACTGGGATGCTTTTCTCTTCATCAGCCACAGCCCTGCAGGCACTTCTCAGACCTAGGTCCTCTTGGGTTGAGTTGCTCAATCCAGAGCAGGTTTCATTCACTACAGTACAGACTTCTGGCTTGCTAACTAGGGGGAGTAAAGCCTGAGTAGAGGCTGCTGGAGAAATCCCAACAGGTCACTGGCTGAGCGAAAAACCTGAAAGAAATCATTACACTGGTGAAAGAAGAGTAAAAAGTCCTACAAAGCCTGAAAACTACCTCCTCTTCCTCAGGATTTCCAGCCAGACAAGCTGATCATGAGAAAAACTGGTCCATTCCAACAAAAGTAAGCAAAATCTATGGAAAACGATCCCCAAATACTTAGAACAGACTAAACATTAAAAGAACTACATGGACAAAACATGCTTAAGAGTCTAGAAATGCAATCTTTTCCTAATGGCTCACGTTTCATTTGCATGAAACTGAAAAAACCACCAGTTTAACTAATCCTTCCTTTATTATACTGCCTTTAAGAGTAGTACCTGAGCTGTAAGTGTAAAAATAGGCATAAAAAAAAAAAAAAAAAGCAACCCTGATCTAATTAACACATCATAAGAAAGAAAACAAGAGGTGAAAAATCACCTTTTTTTGGACCTGTCTAAATTTCTATAACTACCGTAGAAAGATCTCAAAAGACCAAAAACTCATTCTGAAATTTGCTCTGTCCATGCTATCTGAGTGTACATGACTGATGTATTTCTCCCAAACACGAGATTAAAATTAAACTGTTGTTCCTTATCATAGCAAATAATAGCTGGCACTGTTCATAGGAATTTCCAATATTAACCCACCTTTAAACCAAAGAAAACATTTTCTCATAGCTCAGGAATCACAGGCCATGGCAGCTCATTTCTACTACCCAGGAATGCTGCCTGTGAAACTTAACCTGGTGTGAGCACATGGAAGCTTTTCAATGATTAGCTATTATTTTATCAGCTCCATGACACAAAAAGATGAGTTTTCACCAGAATAGTAATGGCATCTAACTGGCAATGCCACCTCAAAACCAGAATAAATGTTAGTAGCCAATAGGTTTTCCTAAGTGTCCTTATACAACTTTTTCCTACAAAAATGTGGAAAAAGTATTCAAAAGCCTATGCCCCCAATTAAAACACCTACTTTTAAGTATGCAACAATCCACCTGCCAAAACACTACTCCTCACTGTATGTTATGTTCCACTTGTCAAGCTTTGTCTCTTTCAGGCTTGTGTATAACAGTCAAATAAAAATCTTTATCTCCTTCTCATGCCATATTGCTGGGGCTCATGCTTTCCTCCTGAAGTGTGCTGTTTTACATGCCATAGCTGGAAGTATCACTCCTTTCCAGCAAGAACTAAGCAGACACATGAATTCAGTCAATTAAGCCTATTGATTATGGTCATTTTGTTTGTACACATGAAGCCAGGTTTAAGCACTAGTGAACAATCATCTCACACATTGTTCAGTCATTCAACTATCTTAATATTCAGGTATGCATACACAATCTGTCAGCTTGAGCTATTTCAGAATAGTTGTGTCCATGTTTTTGTGGTATCAGCCAAACATGGATGCTGTGGAACCACAGGGTGCCTATCCCTAGGTATCTGAATCCTGCTCTCCCTCACCTCCTGAGGGACAGGACGTTGCAGGTGTGTCTCTTGACCATTACATTCTGCATGGTGGTTCAGAAGTCTGTTCTCTACATCACTGTTCAGCATCACTGCAGTAGCTGTTCATTCACTGGGGGAGGATTGCCTGTTGTACAGTATTTTTGGTTTTTTCAATATACAGTGATCACATACCTTTCATCTTGTCTCACGTCAAGTCCTGTATGTCCTTTGCCACTCCAGCATTGTACAGTTTGTTATAGAAAATGGGCTCAGAAAAGGTACAGAGTTGTTAAGGGAGCATCATTTGCAACACAGCCACCTGTACAGATGCCCTTGAACTGCAGTATTCTCAGTTACACCTCATAACTGAGAGCCCTCATCTCCCTGCTCTTTCATCACTCTTCAAAAATCACAATGCTCTTCCCTAATTCCAGCAGCTCCTTCTCAGGCATGATGGCTGTATGGAAGGGCACTGCTCTTGTAGTTGAAATCCCTGCTGCACTTGTTTGGATTGATTTAGCTCAATGGTCTCAGCCAGTGGTTTTGTACTGGATTGAAAAGATTTATTTTAAATATCCCGACAGACTCAGATAAGACACACTCGGCCCATTTCAGCATAAAATGCAAAACATTCTTACAGCAAAATGTGCAAAACTCCCACAACTATATAAGTTAATAATTGAAAGGTCTTCCCTCAGGGTTAACCAAGTCAAGTTAGTTATTCATCCCATTTAAAGGGCACGTACTAGGACCAAAAAGGAAGACTGTTGGATGATTTTGCATTTCATCCATGCAGAGCTGTGTATTATGACCTCACAGAGAAATGCAATATGCTTCTAGAGAAGTACGATATTGCTCCATACTTTGGCATCTGTGACAGAGTGCAGCAAGCCACATATCTTGAAGCCATCCAAGCCTCTCAGATCACTATAGAAGACATCTGCATACCTGAAACTGCTCTGGTGACTTAAACAGTATGGCATTCACACAGAATGTAGACAAACTGTACATATAACAATGCATTTACAAAGTTACTTGTACTTCATACCTCCTGTATAGACACCTTTATACCTTATACCTATGGGGACTTGTGACTGATAGTCCCAACCAGCTACTTCTCCAAAGAATGCTTAAAAAAAGCAAATTTACTTTAATCCCAATGTTGTTCCCAGCTCTGCGGAAAGACTAAACCGTAGGAGAAGGTAACACTCTCCTTGTATAACTGCTACAGTAACTGATCATCCTTAAGGTGATCATGTTCTGAATAAGATTCATTCAGGACTGTGTGCTATCCTCTGCTCACTGCCTCCATCCTGTCATCAGCTGACTGCTTTTTTAGAAGAAGATAAAAGAAAGGCTCTCAATCAGGCAGGCCTGTTATCTTGGCCGACTGGAGAGTGTGCTGAAGGCAACACCAATTATTCCAGAAAAATGCCATTAAAATAACTGCTTAACTTTGGAAACAAATACTATATTACAGCTGAAGTTTTTCATATAATTCTAAAATGTCATAAAATCTTCTGGAATATCAGGCTTTCCTTTACTCTTTGTAGCCTATAGAGAGCATTCCTACATGATTAGTCTTGCTACTAAATGCATTTAGAGGCACCCTTTTTTTTTTAAGGGCAGTATAAACGTTTGCCCAAAACTAAACAAAGCATAGGATTGGGGGTTTTTTTGACAGCAACTCTTTAAAAATTAGCATACTAGCATTTTGAGACTCAGGTGTTTATTAGGCAAACTGAAGCACATCCTTCATGGCATTATCAAAGAGCATTCATTACACTGAGATCTCTGGATCAAATTTTTATCTGTTTCACATGCAAAGTCCTTTACTCCAACACATCTCTGTGAAAAACATCCAAGAGCAAAATGTATTCCTACATGTCCACTGGAGTTCTTGGACATTTACAGTCACTAACCTGACAAAACACTATTACAGACTTGTTTTAGGAATGTTATTCAGTCATTGCAGTGCTTCCTGTCTCTGCCTCTGTGGGCTAGTAAACTTGACTTGAACAGTTTGGTTACATTAAACTAGCTTTCCTTGCCATTACTATGATATTTTTCTTTCTTGTGAGTACTGTGAGTCATTTCCTTAAATCTTTGCTGGTTTGGCTGCGGTCTTCAGGATAGTAGGAACTGCCAATGCTCCTCTTCTACTCCTGGTTTTAATTGTGCTGTGTGCAAGAACCATTTCTCTATTAGAATAGATTTACCTCTTTAGTTGAAATCATTACATTTTTGCTAATGCAAACCATTCAAGTTTGGTTGTCACCATAACTTCTTCAAAGCCATACAAGTTTCCAGTTGTCGAGGGTCTGAGCCCAACATTTTCTGACTATTCTGATAAAACCCCTGCAGATAAGCAGTTGCTTCCCAAGCCTTTAGAAACATGGCCACACCATCCTATCTTTTCACGCCTTCGTTTAAACAGAATAAATAGTAAGAAGTCTTTACACCTAATTATATGAAGTCTGCTGATACATTCTAATGGCTCAAATACTTCTCTGTGTACTCCTAGGCCTTGGGCAGAGGAAAACACACACACACAAAAAAAGAACAAGAAAAATCAATAGATGAAAGACCATCCAGGGAGCCCCTGTGGTAACAAGACAGGACAGGGAACCACCCACATTCAATTCAGAGCCAACAGCCAACCAAGGCAGAGAAAGAACACAAGGCTAAGACCCAGGGAAGCTCAAACCAGGAGTGAGAGCTCTGGGCCAAGATTAAATGAAGCTCTTGTGCCCATGAGTAAAGGGTGTGGCTGGGGCCCTAGGGGCTTCCTAGGGTTCAAAGATGAGTAGTTGTGAGAAATAAAAACAACCATGTTCTAAGTGCTAAATATATCTAGGTGCTTCTTACAAAATAGTGACTCACCAAGTGCAAACAATTTTATAGTAATGAAGTCACTTATTAAACTTGTATGAAAGAAACAAAAAAAAAAACAAAACAAAACAAGAAATCCTCAAATTCCATTTTCTGTTCAGTTTCTGATAGATACCCCAAGGCTAATTTCATCAGCTATTGGCCTTTACTACTGAAGGGGAAGTGCATTAGTTACTTCAGCCGTTATACACAATATGAAAGCCTTGAATGACTGAAGGAACCTCTGCAGTGTAAAAGAGATTTTTTCTTAGTTGAGGGACTACCATAATAATTGAGTAAATCTTACCTGCTGAGACAAACAGAAGAATAGATTTTTTTGAAATGCATCATTGTTAAATGTAGCATTTTAGCTATGCAGGACACTAAGAAGAATGCATACTCATATACCAGTAATAGCAAACAAAAATAGCCAGAATATTCCTAGTAAAGAATGCTGATCCATTTGGAACCTGAATCCAGAAAACACTTTTACCTACCTGTAATTTTATTTCCATTAGTTTAGGAAGACAGAGAAAAATGGCTTTAGTGTATATTTTGTTTAAATCGAAGTATTAACTCTCCTCAGTTGTAAACTTATATCAGAGTTCAGATACCCTCTCCTTCAATAAAACCATGTTTTCCTGTTTGACACTTTATGTGAGAAGAATAGAAAGAATAAATAACACCCAAAAATTACTGTGAAGATTACAGTGTAAAAAGGCAAATTTCAAAACAGGAATAATTTTTCTTGATCCAGGAGAGCTTTTTTCCAGTGGCCTCTAAAGAAGACAGGAGAACCTGTCTTGTTCTTAATTAAGGAAAGAATGTGGTTATCAAGTTCAGGATTTAGGTTAGAAACCAACTTTTCCTTATTTATAGATTTGTAATGCAGTTCCTTTGACAGCAATTTAGGATGTAACCTGACATGACAAGGAGATTGCCAGTGCAGGATTATTGCTCTCATTCTTTTTGGTTTTTTAGAGTGCCATATTCAATTCTAATTCATGCTCTTATTCATTAATTACTCTCCTTACAAATAAGCCGATATCAATTATCTTTCTCTAATTGGTAATATTTAAATCTCTCTTTTTAGTGTTTTCCAATTAGATTTAGAATGTGAACTATGACTTTGCTTTTGGGAGCCAAAATAGACAGATTTCGCTCTTGCCAGAAAGCGCCCATGCCATTTCCAAGAGCGAAAATTCCTGGACTTCTGAGCCTTGTACATTTGTTTCTAATTCTCCTAACATTTCAGAAAAGACAAGGTTCACATAATCCATCTGTTGAAAAATCTTCCAGAGATTAAGATGTTTAAAACCGTGTGGCTCTAATAAATAACAGTGTATATATAAAGTTATTCTGCACGTTGAATGTTACCACATGTTAACACCTCATGTGTGATCAGTCAGACGTTTAAGTTGAGATCCAGTGGTTTTCTGTCAGGTTCGCCAAGACTTTATTTATTTCCTTGCTCATTCTCACAATCATTAATGACTCCCTTTAAAATCCTTTGGTGATGGGGAGGTACCAGAAAACTGAAAAACGTCAAATATAGCAACTATCTGTAAAAAAGGCCGGAAAGGAACCAATAAATTCTAGACTGGTCAGTTTAATTTCTTCTCCCAGAAATATTCTGGAATAAAAAAAGTAACTGAAACAGGTAATTGGAATAGGTAACTTAATAACAAAAGTTATACACAGAAAAGGTAGCTATGATAAGAATAAATCCTACTAGGCTAATGTGTTACTGTAACAAACCAGGAATGTCTGCAGACAGGGGAGCAGAAGTAGTGGCCATAACTCAGGACTTAGGCAGAGTTTAAATCCTCTTTCCTGTAACATTCCCATAAAATACAGCGAAAGTTGTCAATGACATAAAAATGTGCAATAAGCATCCCCTCACAGGACTGTTGCTACCATTAGGATGGAAGGATTTACCAAAATAGACAGATATTCATTCTATCCTGGGCCCATATCTGTTTTGTGTTCCATTGATGATTCTATTAAAAAACTGAAAGTATGCTTCTGAGGGGTGTAGAAGCTGCAGAAGCACAGCATTAGTGCAAATAGATGTCAAAAAACCAGGAACACAATATTTAAGAAAAAACAGGATTAAATTCTTTTGGGGCAAGACCAGGAGACCATGCTGAACAACAGTACTCAATGCCAAAACACACCAAAGAACAATTAGCTGGATGATGGCATTTTCAGAAAAGGACCAGGAAGTTGCAGTTCATAAACACGAGCCAGTAATGCCATATAGACAGGATAAGCACTGCATAAAAAGTAATAATCAGGAGTACAGGTTGTGGTAGGATCATGCAGCTCTGTCCAGCACTGGTCAGGCCTCAGCTGGGGTACTGCCTCCAGCTCTGTGCTTGTGTTTCAAAAAGGATGTAGCTTACTATGGGAAGAGTGCTGCAGACCAACAAGAAATATGATCTCTGAGAACAAGCTGAAAGTCTTAGGA
This sequence comes from Acridotheres tristis, assembly GCA_037013685.1. Lineage (NCBI taxonomy): Eukaryota > Metazoa > Chordata > Aves > Passeriformes > Sturnidae > Acridotheres > Acridotheres tristis. Next base: position 7,662,307 of record CM072893.1, on the reverse strand, counting down.
GTATCTAGCTTAATGAAGGTAACAAAGATTAATCAAGGCTTGATAAAAGTATTCATAAGTACCAAAGTGTGATAGAAAGAAGAAATAATTAATTCAATGTGTCCATGGTGGACAGGACAAAAACTAATAGCTTTAAGTTGCAGCAAAAATAATTCAAGTTACTTATTAAAGGGAGAAAATACTTCTTGATGGTAAATGAAGCACAGGAATTTCCTGGACAGGTCATGAAGACCTCATCATTAGAAATTGTACAGGAGCAAATAAAAAAAATATCTATCAGAAATGAACTCAGTGTAGTTAGGAGATGAATAAGATAACCTTTTTGTGACCTCCTTCAATCTCTTTTTTATGGTTCCATGATTCTGTACCACTAAAAAGAGGGTTTGGAATCTCTCTGCCCTTTCTGTTAGAAAAAGAATTTATCTGGGGAATTTATAGGGGTGGAAAAGTTTTTGTAACAGCTGTGGAAGATGTTTTATTTATTTGCTGGTGGGTGCACAGTACTTTAGAACACAATAGGCCACATTATATTATTCTGAGACATTTAAGTTAATGGGACTCATTTGGGGAATATGGCATAACATCATGAAAGACAAAATATTATAGGTTCTTACTTCTGTAAAATAGTGAATGCAATAAAGCCTTTCAAAACACCACCAGCATTAATTTTCACCAGCAATAAACCTCTTCCAAATAATAAACCCCAAACTTAGCAGTCGTCCTAGAAAAACATTTCTAGATACTACAGATGATGAAAGAATTTGTGTGCCACCTTCTCTTTCCCCACCCTCACTTTGCAGCTTTCCAAATGGCACTTTTTGCACCCACCTCAGGGAACTACAGAAAAGAGCACTTTGCTTCATCGTGGTTCTGTGAAGTAAAGAAATTTGAGGTAAAGAACAATAAATAAAGCCAAGCTCTGCAATACAGACTGTGCTGTATTAACGGTATGTTACACTGTCTTACTCTTCCATTTATGCTTAACTTCTAGCTCCTGGGTCCCTGAAGTGCAGACACTACCCAGCCATCAGCTCCATGCCCTGGGAACAGCCCCAAAGCAGACTGGAACACATACATTGGTGCTCCCTGCAAGGTGACTCTCACTTCTCATCCTCAGGGCCGAGGGCAGACCCACACCCTTCCCAGGAGAGATCCTGCACCACTCGTGGCCTGGGACTTTGTGCAGTCCCAAACATCTGGGACTTACTACAGTAGATCACCCAGTTCATGAAGTCCCTTTGAGTTCCAGGATCTATTTCATCCCAATGAATGTGGACTCTGCACAGAGGCTGAATGTGACAATGAAACATTCTCCTATTCAGTTATGCTTTTTCTGAGATTTGGAGATGTGTGTGTGTGTGTGTGTGTGTGTGAGGTGAGGGAAAGAGACCAGGATGAAAAAAGAAGGCAGAGAATGTAGCAAAATAGACATGGTACACCAGAATGAGAAAGATCCTGTTATTCTTTTCTTTGATCAAGCTGTTGGCCCCAGAAAAAATGGCCAATGTAAATTATATATGCCAAAGTCAACTTCAGCTGATGTTCTTTCTAGCCATTTGATCTTGCATCTGCCAACTTCCACCCATTCCCCCAATTTTATCCACATGTAATATTATGTAACCATTAAAAATGTGTTTTTCTACTTATTTCAAGTTTTCTGTATAAAGGCATTTTATTCTTCCCCTGCAATATACTAGGAAAATAAAATGTCATTTATTCAATTGAAGTGGTTGAGTGCTGATTTTAACTACCAATAATAATACCTAATCACTGTATGTTTTAAAAGCATTTATATGGATTTAAATAGGAAATCAAAGAGTTTACTTCTTATTTTTTAATCTAAAAGCACATTAAGAAAGGGTTCTTTTCAGTGAATAAAAATTAAACTGTGGACAAAATTATTTTTAAGAGGTCTTTGATTGATTATATTATTTTTATGGTTGCTGAAAAAAAGATTACTTCTGAGTACAACCAACTGATAAGAAGTAAGATTTCTGTAAGGTGGCTGTATTGCAGGAATGGATAAAACACAAGGAAAGGGACCTCCTAGACTTCCTACACTGAGAATCTGTAAATCTCACTAATTTATGAGTGGAAAATACCCAAATAATTGTTTTGCACAGAGGAGCTAAGCACCTGTAGCTGTTGTGGATTGTAACAAGTTATGGGTGCTGTCAACACCCATAACTTGTAAATATTTGGATTGTGCAACTCACAGGTCCTGGCATCTAGAAGACACACAACTCCAGCTGGTGTTGGTCTGGGGTGAGGCAGCACACTTCGCTGAGTTTCAAGTTGTTTTGATAAGGACAATGTTCACTTTCCCATCTACCAAAAAAAAAAAAAAGTGCTTGATGACTGCAAACTTCTCAGCTGGGAAGGAAAAGACTTTCAGTCTTTCCTGAGACTGGCCCACACACCTGTAGTGAGATCACACTATAAGAAAATATTAAGGGAAAGGGAGATTGCACTGTTTTAAAGACCTACGTTCATATTTTGTTCTAGTGTACTTGACTTAAGACACTTTATCTCCTGGGGCCATGGGAAGTATCAGAGGACCTTGTGAGCAGTGTGCTGCCTGCAAGCTGCTGGCTACCATTCACAGAGACTGAGAATGCCTCACTCCATGCACGTAATGCACAACTGGAATCATGGCTGTTGTAGAATTCATGCTGTCATGGAACTAAATGGAAAACATGTGAAGTCTCAGTAAGCCTAAATTGGAACTCTGTAAAAATGAGGGCATGTTGAAACTGGGCACAGTGCAGGTCCCATCTACCTGGAGTATCAGCAAATCTCGTCACAAATGTTAGCATGGTCCTTCAAGCTGATGTTATCAACGAGGTGAGTTCACCATCACGTCAGCTGTAATTTTTGTATTGGCATCCAGAGTGCATCCAGTAACCTGGTTTGGCCACCATAAGCACGGATGCTCCAGCTCCGGAGGAGACAGGCGTCTGCAGTACTGCAGTGTAGGGTACCTTGTGGGATTCCAGGCCCAGTGCTGCTGGATCCTGCTCTATCTAGCAGATTGGAAAACAGCAGAAAACAGTGATTAATTGAAACAGAAAGCTTTTGTTGGTGTGTGTGGTATCCAAATTTTTTTGTGAGAAAGCGTTTCTCTGATTCAGTAGAAACAAGACAGACCCAAAGAGAGCAGGGTATCCGTGCTTCACACTTTGTCCAGGTGATTTGGACAGTCACACTTGGGCAGTGCTGGGCCTCCCGGACAGTGTCTGATTGTGAGAACAGCAAAATGACATCGCTGCCACCAGGCCAGTGTGGCTGCTCATGCTGATATTCCTTCTACACCACTGTGTGCTTCTCGGCTCAAACTGTTTGCAAAGTGGTATGAACTGCGCCGGTGTACATCCAGCTGGGATCCTGGCCGTGGATAAAAACAGTTCTGCTGGAAGGTGAGGGATGCGTAACCCAGTCTAGTGGTGCACCATAAGGCTTCTCCGTCACGAGGCTTCGTGTAGCGAAACGTCCGAGCGAGGAGCCAGGGCCCTCCCCGGCGGGAGGGGATGTGCCAGCCACGGCACCACGCAGGGATTCCAGGACATGCGGCAAAGCCGCGGCGAGCTGATCCCTGCCGCCCACCCCGGCGCGATTCGGGATCTGCTCTGGGCACGGCGTAACTCAGGACCGACACCCGCCTGTCCCGTGCGTCGCCCGGCACCTCACGGTCGCTGCTGTCCCGCTCGCAGGGCCGGGAGTCCCGGATGCGGCGGGATCCCGTCTGGCAGGGTGATCCCGGCTGGCAGCAGACCTCAGCCGGCAGAGACCCCGGCCCAGCGCCCGGAGGCGGGGGCAGTGCCGCTGGGGGCGGTGGCATCTCCCCTCTCCTCCCCTGCCCTCCCCCCGTGCCTCCCCGCCCTCCTCCGGGGCCGCGGCGCTGCCCCCTCCCGCCGGGGATATCCCCGGCCCCTCCCCGGCGGGCGGAGGCCCAATGGAGGTGGGGATGCTGTGCGGGCTGCGGGCGGGCTGGGGGCGCCGCCGAGCCGCGGACGCCGCCGGGCCGGGGCCGCGCTCACTCGGCGGGGAGCCGCGGGCAGAGGCGGGCGGCGCCGGGACTCGGTGCGGCGGAGTCTGGGATGCGCCGGCCGGGCGGCTGTGGGGGCAGATAGCTTCCCGCGGCGAGGCGGCCGAGTGGGGCCCGGGGCGGCGGCCGGCGGGCAGCGCCATGGCGGCGCAGCGCGACCCGCTGAGCGGGTACCTGCCCCAGCCGCTCTCCGACCCGGGCTCCAACAGCGAGCGCAGCGCCGACTCGCCCGCGCCCGGCTCCGAGGAGGACTCGGCCGGGCCGCCGCGGCCCCTGCACAGCCCCGAGTGGGGCGAGGAGCGATTCCGGGTGGACAGGAAGAAACTGGAGGCCATGCTCCAAGGTGAGAGCGGGAGCGGCGGCGGTGCCCGGGGGGCACGGGGCGGTGGCGGCGGCCGGGAGGGGCGAGAGGGGGCCCCGGCCCCCGCCGTGCCCTGTCCTGGCTCCCCTATCCGCGCCGGAACGGGCGCTCTGTCCTGTCAATCCTTTCCCCGGGCGCTGGATGCGGGCCCGGGTCGGCGGGAGCCCCGCGGGCCGGACCCGGCTCCGGGCGCTGTCGTGGCCTCTCGGGCCGGGGCTGCTCCCGCTCTGCTGGGGCGAGCGGCTCCTTGTGCCCCCGGAGCGGAGCCGAGCGCCCCGGCCCCGTAGCCCGGGTGGCCGCCCAGATGCTGCTGGGGCCGGGCCCCGGCGTCTCTCGGGGCTCGACCCGCGCCGCTGCGGCTCGGAAGGTCCCCGTCCCGCAGAGTTCCATCTGTGAAAATGTGACATCCTGCCCGCTCGGGCAGGGCGGTGCGGGCTCTCGGCTTTCGAGGAACAGGCTGGCGGGCACGGAGCCGCTGCAGCCGGGCGTCCCGGCCGGACGAGCGGGGACGGCTCCGCAGAGCTGACAGCGGCCGCCGCTGCTGTGGAACTGGCTCGGCCCTTGGCTCCGCTTTCTGGGGTTTCTAGAAGTTTTTTTTCTTTCCTTGAGGCTACATATTTTATGCCAGTATGTTTTGAATTATCTGCTCTCAGTGGAAGTTACGTAGGCAGCTTTTGACAAAACAGGAGTAGTAATTGCTGACTTTGTTGCTAAAGAACACATGAATAGGTTTGAACCAGTTGAGGATGCTGCTGAGCGGGGTAATTCCCCCGGGGTGTTCCCGGCTGTCTGGTCTGAGGAGTCCGTGAAAACCGAGGTGGGTTTCAGGCCTTACAGTCTCAAATCTCAGGGTATGTCTGGATGAACAAGAAGAGACGGTGGTGGTTTCAAGAGGGCGCTTTTTCCTTTAGAATTACTGTTTTGTAACCATTTAATGTTACACTAGCATGGTAACCCACATATTTGTGTACGTTTTCAGAACAAACAAATCCTTGACAAATGTTTCATCTGGCGTGTCACAAGGAAGGCATTTCAGTCGCTTACTGGAAACTTTAGGTGCTCCCTACATGAGCATGCCCTGTCAGGGCACCTGCTTTCCTCCTTGCAGCGGTGGAAGGGAGAGAAGCAGGGGAACAGGAGCTGGTGAGTTGGGTTGGTCACTGCAGAACTGCGGTTTGACTTGCTGACTACAATGATTGGAATTTTTAAAATTGAGATGCTCTCTCCTGGGGGTGAGTTAATCTTTAATCAGTTAATACTTCAGTGCTAGTAGAAAAATCTCATAATGTAATGCAGTAAAGAGAAAGGAATTTGGAGAAACAGAGCAGCAACAACTATTTATAAAGATGTGCTCGTCAAAAGTTCTGTAAGAAGATGAAGGCTGCCCTAACTTTTTCCTCTAATAGCCAAATACATTTCTGTTATCTCATCCCTCACACAGTCCTTTCTTCTACTGCCTGAGGTAGTAAACGTGAAGGGGTAAACAAAACTCCCAAGCAGAAAACAAATACTATATAGGTTGCGTGACCCAGTAGTAGCCTGTGTCAAAATGTAAGATTTTTCTTTGCTCCTTTTTAAAATTTTATTTCTTATCTTTGTGAGAAGAATAAAGTAGTATGAAGTATATGAATGATAGAGCATAGTGAGTAAATGTGAGCAGAATACTGCCTGTCTTTTGATGTGAGGTTGCTGTATACCCTGCCTAGAAGACACATTCTTCAGGTGATGGTTTGAGGAGGGTTTGTATCACATAGTTATCCTTGTTATGGTGCAAAGCTTATGTTGTACTTGGAAATAAGTGGCTTTATGTGAAAATCTGAACTGTCTGCCTTACTGTTAATGAAGAAGTGCTTATGAAGAAACAAGAAGTGAGAAAACTGGACTGTTTGTTAAACATTGTCACTTTCTGTCAGTGTCCTCTCCATTTTCTCTCTGTGCTTTATAGGTATTTGTCTCATCTCTTGACTTACAAGAACCTCAAGCACCAAGCAGCTCTGTCAGGGAAAGCATTGTGGAGCCAGATCTGTAACTGGTACCCAGAAGTTCAGAGTCAGTTGTGCTGCTTGATTACATGCCAAGCTTGATTTTATTTTTTAACTTCTCCCACCATCCTCACCTTTTGTTTGTGCCTGTCTTTTGGGAATAGAAGCTTTGACATGCCCTAGTAGGAAAGGGAAATGGAAAAGAAGCAGTGTGAACCATCTCCAGGGACAAACTTCTATTAAATAATTCGTAGGTTTGTGTTCCCTATGGTTTCTAATATCAAGTCCTTCACTGGATGTTCTTAAAATATGCAGGAATTGCATGGTGGAAGAGAAACATCTTTTCAATCCAAGTGGGGATGAGCAGATTTCTTATTTCCAAAAGTTTGCCATTTTTTACACTTTTTTTTTTTAAATTCAGGCTGGTGTAAATGCAGCTTTTTGTTCATATTAGATGCTTAAAGACTCCTCTTTTGCTTTTACTAGGTAGCTTGTTTACATTTGAGAAAGTTACTTTTTAAATTATTAAAAAATTTATAATATCTTCTAGTGATCACCACACCTTTCTTATATTATGGAAGAGTGAAAATGTATCATCCTTAGATCAGTTGTCTTTAAAGCCAAGTTTGAAAGAGCATCTGTTGAAGGAACTTATAAGGAAATGTTCTCATTCTTGCTTGGGGGTGCCTTGGTGGTTTTTTGTTTTTTTTTTTTTCTCATCAACATCTGTTGTTTACTAATCATGAAATGTAAGAAAAACTATCTGAGAGAAAGAACATGCAGCAGCTCCATGTTCAACTCCGTGCTTCTGCTACTTTTTGCATTGCTGAGTTTTATATGTGTTGCTGCTGTGGTTATTTTCATCTTTCCCACAGCTGATAGTTTGTGAGCAGTTTCCTGAGGGCCGGGGCTGATCCCAGCAAGGCTCACCTGGGAAGAGCAGACTCTGCAGCTCATGAGGGGACTGGGGCACCTTCCTGGGATATACAGAGTAACTGCAGTAGCAAGAACTCGGTAGCTCTCTTCCAAAACGAGGAGGTGCAGGTAGTTTGCTACCAGTTGTATCTGAAGCAGAAATCAAATCTGGCTTGAGGTGTCAGAAGATTTCAATAGATTTGAGGATGCTTCTGCTACCTTGTTTTTTCTCCCCCCCATTTTAAAATAATTGTATTGGGATTTCCTGAATGGTTCTATTTGGAATATCAGATATTGCAAAAGCTGTGGTAAACCCCTTGCAAATAAGAACTGTTTTTTTTCCTTGTGTCTATCTTCTTTGTACGACTGTTTTATTACTTGCACATAGATGACTGGAATCGAGTCCCATAAACAAATCTCAGTCTTTACAGTGGGGTGTAAGCTCTCTTATACCTCATGTCTTCATCAGTTTGTTGGTGAACAGATACTTCTAGAATAATTTTTTTTTCCTAGGAGGCCAGTATAATTTAAACAGATCAGCTGTTCTTTTCAGCAGTGACAGGAGATGGTATTTCCTAGTAGCCCAATTAGTTACAGCTGCTCTGCACGTATTCTGGTAAATGCTCAGGTGACTTCATATTGTGGGATGATTCACTTAGTGTGTGTTTGAGTGCCTGTTACTGTAGGAGCTGAGTATTATTGCAAAGATGCAGAACAGTAAACTTAGGAAAGCTTTCCAAAAAGTACGATCTATCAGCTGATGTTGCAGCAATCAGCAGGCTTGGACAAGTTAGCCATTTTTTTAAAAAAAAAAACAAACCAAAGAAAGCAGCACCTTTTTGTTGCTTGTGTGGTGTGTCTTATTTTTGGTTACCAAATGTTATGCCAGTCTTGAATTTTAAATAAACCTTTTTCTTTGTCATGTTCTTTAGCAGATGTAGAGTTTTTTATGTGATATGGGGTGGTTTAAGCACCCACGGTTAAATACTTTGACTTTATAATGCACTGTCACACGATAGTAGTTTGCTAAAAAAACAAATCCATTCTGTTTTACTAAGAATCTAAATCTAGCAATGGTGTATGGGCCCATATTATATATGGCTCTTTCATTAAAGAACAGAATTGAGCTCATTAAAATTGTTTTTCTACACTCTGTTTTGTATTTTTTTATGAATCATCTTTCATTTTGAGGACGCCTCAGGGTAATTTTAATTAGGGATCTAAAACTTTATGGGTGGTGGATTTTTTGTTCTGTGATTTTAATGGTTTTGTTGGGCTTTTTTTTTCCTTTATGAGGTAATTCAGCATATGCCTGACTATTTATTGATAAGCAAACACATGAAGAAAAACACAGACCTGCACGCCCAGGAAACTGAAGAGCACGTAGCAGCACAAGCACCCAATTTGCTCTTGAGCTCATCTTACAGAGCAAGTTGTGTTGCTGCCAGGTGGGCACCTTGGGAAATAGCAGCGAGTTTGGTACTGGCTATATTGGTTATGTCACAGGTCAACTGGAGTAGGCCAGAATTATAGGAATCATGTCAATCTGAGTTCATGTAATGTAGACTCTTACTAAAAATAATAGTGGATCACTGATTACTTCCCAGGCAGTAAGGACACAAGTGCTGTAACAAGTTCAGTATGAGCAGTCAGTGCAAGCAGCTCACTGAAGTGCCTTTGTGAAGCTCTGTCCTGCCATTGCAGTGTTGAGTGAGCTCTCCCCCATCCTAATCTCTCTGTTTTGGTGCTCTTTGCCTGCTAAAACAAGCCCTGTTTTTCTTAGGGAGAGGTGACACAAATACTTAGATAACTTTTTTGCACGGTTTCATTGAGGCGAAACTTACTGTAAATCAATTGTTAATTCCTTTGCCTAAAGGTCACCCTGAGACCATTGTCATATCTTGATTGTACTTATGCAATGCCTCTTTCTGATGCCTGGTTGATAACCAGCTTTTGTTTGCTGATCCATCAGGTGAAACTTGTGTTTAAATAAGTATATTTTCCCTACCTAATGCATAACTGTTGGAAAGTTTACTTTTCATAGTCTTCTGCACTAGTTTGTTTCATCTACAGGGAATGATAAATCGATATGTGTGGCAGGCAAAGTTTGGGGGGAGCTGGGGGGGAAGAAAAGCACTTTTATTGGAATGTGCTAAAGAAGGCAGAGATATTCCAAGAAACCCAGGCTTCTGCTGAGTGCTACAAACAATGGTTTTATTAGAAGCTGGACCCTGAAGATACGAATTCTGAACAAGTTGGCTGCTTAACAGGCAATTGTAATATTCCTGTGATGGTGTTTGTGCAGGGAGGGCAAGTTCCATGTTAAATTTATTTTTGGGTTTTATGTTTAAATGGCTAAGCAGGAATTACTGATATTCTCCTAGATCCTTTTGTGTGTTTGTGATGGTGGCAGAAATCTGTACGATAAAACTAAGTGTACTGTGCTACTTCAAATAATTAGTGTCCCTTGCTTGCAGCTGAAGTTAAAAATACTCAGAGTGCTGTTGATTTATACTCCTGTTTATAGTTCCCATGTCCCTCTTGGAGCTCCAGGGATTGTGAACTATGTCATGTCTATGACCAGATACGTACTGAAATATCTTACACTTTATTCTAGTAGATCCTAACCACAGTTGCTTTTCCTAGAGGAGGAAAATGTGGGGTTTTTCTGTTAAATTGTGAGATTTCTGTTGGTGGTTTTTATTATATTTTCTTCCTTGTAATGTGTCAGCATAATCTATACAAGGACATAGTTGTGGGGAAATTGGAACCTTCCTAATAGCGTTTACATTTGGTTTTTAGCTTATATGTAGCAGGAAAAAAGAATCCAAGTTCTTTGTCAGATTTTCAAATCCCCAAAGTGCTGAATAGTCTATTTCTACAAAAAATAAATATATGAAATGAATTTGTGTGACTTGTAGTTCTTGCATTCCATTATTAACAATTGTAATAATACCACTTTCTCAAGTTTCAATGTTCAAGTAGTACAACGGACCATCATGGTTTGGCATGAGCTGCCGAGTTAAGTATTGCTGGCTTGCACATTCCTGTTGGTTATATTGTAATCTTTACCTCCACTGGAAAATATGTCCTATTTTGAGTACTCATTTCAGGCTCTTGGCTTTATGCCTCTCAAACAATGAAACATGCTAGTTTTCATTAATTTCAAATCTATGTGTCGAAGAACTAATAGCTTTTTAAAACATTTTTACGGTAGTGACCTTTGCTGGGAAGATTCTGTGGTGACTTTGAGCTTTAAAACTAGTATGACTACAGGAGTTGGAGTTCAGCTACAGAAAATACACACACCTAATAAGCTATCTGAAGGAACGAGCACTTGATTTAAGGGTTTCTTCTTAAAGATGCTACCTATTAATCAGTGTTAGTTTCTAAAATAATTTTGATTTAAGCAATTCAGACTATTCTTTGAACATAGCCTCAGCTTTTGTTCAGCTTTTTTGTTTCTTGTCTCCAGCTCAGACCAGTATGAGTGTATTGCATGAGGCAAAGGAACTCTTCATGTTTCAGTGGCTTTTATAGCTGATTTATGTAAAGATGTCTGCAGTGATAGCCTCTTTACTGGAATAAATAGGAGCATTCCTTCTAAACATCAATAAAACTTTAACATGAAACTGAGTGAGAGTGTTATCTCACTAGATAATACAGTCTGAGGGATCTGAGTAATCAGAGTTCTCTCATGTGTGAAAGTGGTTTTTGGATATTGGGTGGAAAAACTCTTGATGTCGCTGCAGAAAAAGATTGGTGTGATGGATAGGTGATTGAAAGCAAATACATAACTGTGAACTTATTTAGACATTACTAGTGTCTAAATAAGTCACTTGTCTGGTAGCATAATTTGTTTAAATTTTTCTGCTGCAAGTCAGATTTTATGGAGAGGTTGATGGGCATGTAGCAACACTATTCTGTCCTAGCTGTTCTCCTGCTGTGTAGCTCTACTGAAGTAGATACCAGGGCATAGAAATTAGGAAGGCATGCCATAGACATGTGCCTGCAGCACTGTTCTTTACTGGGAAACCCATGTCTGAAGCACCTGATGGTAATGCATGGAGAGCAGACAAGTAAAACTGCAGGGCTGGGATTTCCCTGAGGGTGGAGAGGTGTGATGGCATAGCTCTGGGGACTGGAGTCCTTCTGTTCCAGGGTCTTTAGGGTGCACAGAGAGGGATGCTGAGGAGGAGGTGTTGCCCTTTTATGTGGGGGAGAGGCAGGGTTGCAGGGAGCTCTTCCTTGGAGCACACCACCAGCCATTTGAGAGTGCAGGGGCAGGAGTGCTGGGTGGTTTTACAGGGGGCTGCTGCAGACCATCTGATTGGGAAGAGGCAGCAGATGAGGCCTTCAAACAGCTGGGGGGGAGGATCCTGTTTGCAGTTGATCCCCATGGGGAGTTTAACCCCTCTGTTCTCTGCTGGGGCAGGAGCCTGGCAAGACACTAGCCATATAGGAGGTTTCTGGAATGCTTTTGTGATAGCAAGAACTGGTTTGCTGAGCTTTTGCCTTGCTTGCAAGGAAAAATTAATCATGAATGTAAAGATGGAGGGCAGCCATTCAGAGGGACCCTGGCAAGCTGAAGAAATGGCCCAAAGGAATTTCATGAAGTTCAGCAGAAGGGAACATGAAGTGCTGCACCGGGGAGAAAACTGTCCCAGGTTGGGGCCTGACATGCTGTGCATGGTGAGACACATCAGGAGTGCTGGGTCCAGCCCTGGTTTCCCCAATGGCAAAGAGACATGAGCATGCTGGAACAAATACAGCAAAGGCCACAATGCTACTGAGGGGCTGGAGAACTGACACAGCAGGAGGGGCTGAGACATCTGGGATTGCTTAGCTTTAATCTTGAGAAGGCACAGGGAACACCATATGAATTGTATGTGTCAGAGGATATAAGCAGATGGAGCCAGAGTCTTGTCAGTGGTGCCTAAATGACAGGACAAGCAGAAAAAAATGTCATTTCATGTCTTTTCCTCTTTTTATGAAAAGGAAATAATCCATAAAACCTGGAGACTTTCCAGTTTTTGCAGTGTTCAGTGCTAAAGTGAGATCGCTGCTGTCTCATTTGGACAGCAAAGGAATCAAAGGATTCTTAACTACAATTTCAATTGTTGAATTAAAATACTAAATCTGAGATTGGACTGTAATATTGATGCACGGTGTTTATTAATGTTAGGTATTGAGGATGACTAAAAATGCATTTTTAGGTAAATACTTGATCAGATATCAGTATTACAAGTAGCAATTTGCATCTTGAAGTGTTCTCCAGGGTTGATAAAATTGTGATTGAGTTAGGGGTCAATTTGCTTTCCTCAAGGCATTGAGAAACATCTGCTGTGAAAACTGGTCTGTACACCCCACCTTTATCAGTCCTGGTAGGATTTGGTAGTGCTGGCTCCCAGGAAGATCCCTACAGACCCCAGGAAGGCAAGATGATGGCTGGGTCAGGCAGCTGCTGCCAGGGCAGGTCTTGGTTCTCATGTACACGAGGGGTGCTGGGGGCTGTGTTTGGCTGCAGGTCGTGGTGTTGAGGTGCTCTGGCCCACGGGACCACAACTGGAGGGACCCTGCAGCCTGGCTGGGTGAGCTGGGACATGGATCTGCTATGGCAGAGTGAGTGCTGATGCTTTGCTGCCTTCAGACAGCCTTTGAAATGATAGTTCTACAAGGATGCAGCTGTGGGTTAGCTCTGTGTGCCTCTCACCTGCTGGAGGTTTTGCTGAGGCTTTATCAGGGTTGGCTCCCTGGGATGGGATAATCTAACTGATGCTCAGTGGCTGAGCTGTGGGAGCTGCCCGTGGGCTGCAGTGGCTTTGCTGGTTCCGGTGGTGTAGTTCAGGGACACTGCCCTGGATCACACTGCATCCTCCTAAGCTTTGTGTTGTTGCTGATGGTATTTGAGCAAGCTGTGAAAACAGGACTTGGGAGTGCAGCTGGGATTGGAGCACAGTCCTGTTATCTTTATTGCTTGGATTCCATTGTGTAAACCACAGAAGGACACGTTGCTCAATTTATCCTTCCTGGAAGTGTCTTCCTTGCACATGTGAGAACAAACAGGTGGTAACTTGTTCTTCAGGTTTCTTTTCCTTCGAGGGTGGAAGGTTTTTTAAAAAATCTTTATAAATGTATCACTTGTGGTAAGAAAGACAATAACAGATGATGCATTTAAAAGGCATGAGCTTTCCAGTCATTCTGACTACCTCCCAAATGGCCCACTGCCAGCAGCTGTGTCTTGAATTTGGCATCTTGAGGTCAACAATTTATAAATGCTGTGGAGTAAAGTTCCTTTTTTATTACTTAAGGTTTTGGGTTGGTTTTTTTTTTTTTTTAAATTGCCCAGGTTGGGCAATTTTAAAGATTAGATTTTGGCCCATTCCTTTAGGGGCTGTGAACTTCTGGGGCACACTGGTCGCTTGAAGAGATGCTTTCCAGGACACCCACACAATCTGCTATCTAAAGATGTTTTGAGGATGAAGTTAGCTATTAAGTGATGGTTATGTATGCAGCTATATATTTTAGCTGTTACCATTCCTAGAAGGGCTCAAATGTAGCCTGGTAGAAGTTTTACTGGAGTAGAAGAAATATTCTCTGGTTTGCTGCTTTGAGACTTCGAAAAAATTGGTTTTCTTTGCTCCATCTGATTTGAACTGCTGAGCCTTTTCCCACAGGTAGGAAGCTGGTCAGTGTCGCTGGTGCCAGCCACAAGGCAGCTGGAATTACATTCTGATGTAATTCCAGGACTTGCCTGGTGTGTAGAGGTTGCAATAAAACTTGTGAAAAATGCTCCTTATGGATAAAACTTGATAATTTGTATAGAGAAGGTTTTTCTCAAATATTAATGTATGAAAATAGCGAGTCTCCCTCTTTTTTGCTTTTTTTGCCTGTTGGGAACGTGTAGATGCAAGTGAGGCATGAGCCATCCTTTTTCCATTTACTAAACTTCTCTGTAGGCCAGGCCTGGGAAGCTTTGCAAAATCTTGGTTCCATTTTCCCCTAAAACTATGTGATATGAATCATGTCTGTAAGAATGGTTTTCGAGGAAAAGTAAATAGCAGGCGTTGTGCTTATGTAGTTATTGTCAGACTTGCAGTATGTAGATCTGAGGAATGTTTATTATATGGGATTTTATAGGTACTTCTTTTCCCCATCTCATAGAAAAGTTTGTCTGGCTTGTTTGTTTTCCTATGTGCCTGTCCAACATGTCAAGAAGCTATGGGTTGATAATTTTTTTACATCTTTCAGTACTTCTCTACAGCTTTTTAACTTGCAAAAATAATTTCTATTTGTAGGAGTTATAATGGCACAGGATTTTGCTCTGGCTACTAAAATATTAGAGGTTTTGAAAGCAAAAAACTATAAATAAGAGTGCCAAGGAAAGAAAAAAATGAAGCCTCATTCCAGATCATTCAAGTGAAGAGTATCTGCACGTTCAAATTATGTACTTAAAAAGATTGAGCTACGTGTTTTCTCACTTACTTGGCACAAAGTATGTGTAAAAGCTTGAATGATTGTCTATACTAGTGATGAGATGACAAGCAGAACAAACCCAAAATGCCATTCTGCTGCTTGTGGAACAGCTCAGAGCATGGGCTTCATATGTTTGAACTTGGTTCTTGGAAAGGAATTACGTTAGATTTCCTTGCGAGGAGAACTTGCAACATTTGTATAATCAAGCTGAGCTAAATGGTCTCTAGTACAACATATCTGAAAATTTTTATTAAGCCAAGTAAATTTGGTCTGAAAGAAGCAACGTTAAAAGATAACTGGAGGGAGAAATTGGTAACATTAATGATTTATCCTGTTGTTTTGACGTGCTGCTTTTGTTTTCTGGAACATGTACCTATATCTGTGCTGTTCTTACCTCACACAGTCACAGAGTGGGTCAGGAAAGGACCACAGGGGTCATCTGGTCCTGCCTTCCTGTTCATCCTGGAGCACATGGCACAGAACTGTGTCCAGCTGGGTCTGGAATATCTCCAGTGAGGGAGACTCCACACCCTCTCTGGGCAGGCTGTCCCAGTGCTCAGTCACTGCACAGTAAGGAGGTTCTTCCTCATGCCAGGTGGAACTTCCTGGGTATCAGCTTCTGCCTCTTGTTGTCTCTTGTTCTGCCTTGCTATATAAAACTTTAAATTTTTTGATTGTTTTGATAAACTAAGGTTCCATGGGGAAATTACCACATATTCCAATGTTTTAAATAGATTTTTACCTCTTCCTTTTTTGTTTATAAAACATTCTTTAATTCTACATACAGGTGATGATTTTTTTTCATGTTTTAAGCAAACTTTGGTTTGAGGAATGTGTTACCACTCTGAATTAGTGGTTTAACCTTTAAGTGTGCCTTTTACCATATTGCCAATCGTGTTATGTGAATGGAGGGCTTTGATTATGTCTATTTTGATTGGCTCTGTTCTGTTCAGTCTGTGCCTGCAATAAATTTGTGACAGTTGAATATATAAGGTAGGTAACTCAAGACCAAACATCTTGAGAGTTGGAAAAAATGAAATCCATAATTCCAAAACAAATATTAAGTCCATTATAAGAGATGCAGTGAAACATTTTTATGTTTAGTTACATTGATGTCTTCTGAAGATATTCCCTATGACCTTTATGGTGCGATTGTGTTCCTTAAGGTTGAATACACTGGGATGCAGAGTAATTAAACCAGGAGCTTTGCTGTAGGGGAGTTCTTGTGCAGAACATTACACTGTGGTACAGAGCCATGATAAGTGAAAGATGAGCCTTGTGCTGAGCAGAAAGGGGTTTAAATCACCTGTGTTTAAAACCATATCTCTGTGTGTGTAATACTTACATTTAAATGGAAAAACACACTTATGTATTTGTGTAATTGAAATGAAGGATACATTTGCATGTTGCTCATGCTGGGATATGGAAATCCTTTGTTTCATTGAAGGAATATGAGACTTGGTTTTCCTTTTTCCCGAAATGTAGGCACATCCATGGGTGAGAAGTGCTATAGAGTGGTGAAATATTAAATTACATTAGATGGCCTTTAACTGCTCCAGCTGCATAAAAACAAAATAGCATTGATTTAAAGAGTCTGGATGTGGAATACGTTTTTAAAATACTGTTTTATATAGTGGAAAAGAATCCTGGTATGTCTTTAGTTTTTTAGTTAAACAAATACAAGTGCTGTTTTTCCTTAGTAAATTTGCTTCCGGAGTGTGTATAAAATAGTGGATAAGAGAGAATCTGTTTCTAATCTATTCCATGTGCAGAAACAGTGAATAAATGTGATCAAATCTTTAGTTCTTTTTAAGCAATTCCTTTTTGAAATATGAACAAATTCTGCAGAATTTTCTTTACTTCATCTGTGTGGAAGACATTACCATCATTAGAGTGTAGAATACATGGATTCTCAATATGTGTGAAATTTTTCAATGCACTAAACAATTGAACATGTAATGATGTTTTTTGGGTTGCTTAGCAGCACTCAGGTTTTTTACTTTAAGTGGTCTTCAGTGACATCTTTAGATTGTTCAGAGACTTGGCAGAAATAAAAAAAGTCATTCCAGTGTTTGAGACATGAGGAATCGTTTAAGCTGTGGAAGAAAAAAGAGTAGGGTATTGCAAAGTTTTGTATATATTTAAACATTTAAAAACCTTTATATTCTGTGTTCTTGTCAATGTTTGGGGGAAGTGAGTGCTAGAAGATTATTCTTCTGGGTTTAAAGTATAGTTTTAGGTATTTATCACCTGAAAGATGCAAACTTGGGCAACAGATAAATTTTATCTGACTGAAGTTTTTTTAAATTTGTTTATATGTCATTGGAAGTATATTTTCTGTGTTTATGTAGAGAGCTAAAGGTTAGTGGTGTTTTGACTTGAGAATATAATACAAATGAATTAAAATGTAAAATGTTAATACACTTCTTTCCTTAGAGGATACAGTTCCATATTTGCAGGAATCTTTTCACTGGGTGTCTCTCCTGTATCACTGCAGAGCTTCTGTTGGCACTGCCCTCCCTCCAGGCTTGACTAGCCAGCAGAGAGTTTGAGACTGGTTTTAATAATGTGTTAAAGAATTAAGTGCTGTCAGCTCAGTGCTGAAGCTCTGTGCTGCCTGAGGCTGCTTTTGGTGTCTCTTCCCCGCTCCTGCTTTCTGCATTGCGTGAGTTAAAGGAATCTTCGTCCTCCAAGAGGAGCAGTGGCTTGGGTCTGGCCGCTGCCGGACTGCGTGAGGCGTGGGAGCAGGGAGTGGCTGAGTCAAAGGAAAGATTTACACAACTGCCCGTGCAGGTTAGCCAGACCAGAGGGTTAGTGGAGCGCCTCAAAGCCAAGATTTTCAGACGGATAGGAAATTTCAAAGTGGGAAATCTCAGGACCCAAGAGGCAAAGGGAGACGTGACTAAGAGGATTATTAAAGTCCAGTAGCCTTGGATGTGCACAGGAAGAATCTCCCCATACATTGCACGGCAGCCAGGCACGCTGTCAGGAGAGGAACTGCTCAGTGCTTCTGTTCAGCCTCTCTTCTGCTCTTTGTTTGTAGTGTTTTATGGGAGGAGAGGAGGAGGAAACACTCACCAGCTCCGTTCTGCCCCTTCCCAGCAGCGTGATGGATCGAGATCACTTGGAGCACGTTTGGCATTTCTGCACGTGGTACCCAGACTTAGGGCTGCTCCTCTTCATGTGAATGAGAGCAGGCCAAGGGCAGGCAGGGAGAGCTGGGAGCCTGCAGGGGCTGGATGAGCACATCCTTTTTCCATCCTCTCCTAACTGCTCTTTCAGACAGACTGGTGAACGTTACATATGAGTGTAGGCTTTGGTGTAGATGCTTTGCCATGTACCTGCCCAGGATGGGTTCTTTCTGCTTGATGTGTGTCCCAAAACAGCCACTCTGGTTCATCAGGCCTGCTTCACTGGAATGGAGGCAGTGGCAAGATGGTAGGGATATTTGATATTTGGGTGCATTTTGTTTGCTGCAATAAAGCAGAGTCAGGTGCCACAGTGCATGTTGACTTCCATGTTAAAGATGTGAACTGGAGGACTGTGGTGTGGAGCTGCTGGTCAGGTGTCAGTCAGCATGGATTTGCATTTTTCTAAAGAGAAGAGCCACAGCCATAAAAGAACTTTTGGAATCTTCTGGATAACAGTAGTGTAGTTTTGCATACAGCTGAGTAGTCTTTTTTTAAGGGATTAGTGTTGTGCTGCTTTACTCACTTTAATTACTTACAAATGATTAAAAAATAATTGAGGGAATGCACATATTTTTGTAAAGTAGGTCAATTTTACCTGATAGTGTGAAGGTAATGGTGTAAACTTATAGATGGAGCTTCTCATTCTGAAACACTTTAAAGTCCTTAGTATTTAGCATTTTGAAGTAATTTAACCTTTCTTCCACTATTTTAATAATCAAAGGAGTAAGAATGTGCTCTTAATAACTTCTGAGTAATTTTATATCCTGTAAAAGGGTTTAACATCAGCCAGCACAAGTGACCACATGGCTCTCTAATTATAAAATGTAATTATCTTTGTGGTCTCTTGTGATTCCCAAGTGATGTAGTCTTCTCAAACATTCTGCTCTTGGGCTATATTTCTTTTCGTTCAGAAATACAAAGTAAATTTAACTTTTGAGGTAGTCCATGAGTTACTAATTGAATTTAAAGGGAGGATATCTCAACATTTTCAAGTAGAGGTGAAGAGGCTGTTTAGGAGGAAAACACCTTTTCTGGTAAGTTAAATAACTTTCAATTCAATTTATTTAATGTGCTCTAATGAAACTTGCTTGTTCTTCTCTGAGCGGTGGTTACTGCTGCAGGTGGATCCCAGTTCGATTCCTTTTGCTCAAATACAGACTGGTTTGGGATATTTCTGGCAGGAACTGGTTAATTACTGCAATGTAGAGCCTGAAGTGCATTGAACACCTCGGGGACTGGTGCTTGAGCTGTCTCAGCTCCCTGGTGCTACTTCTTCAGCAATGAAAGAATAGTTTCCTTTTCTGGAGAAACCTCTCTGATCTGTGGTCAAGTGGGCTCAATGCAAGCAGTGAGAGCTGGTTAACATTGCACTATGACAGCTTAGGCAACAGAAGTTTATTTGTTTTTCTAAAACAAAGATTTTCTTCTGACACATTAAATTTGGTGATTATTTTTCATTAAGTTACAGAAAAAATTTTGTATCCATTTCTGCAAATCAGTTTTGCCAAGGTTGTGGGTTTGTGGTAGCCAAGCAGTCTCATGATTTCAGGGTAGCAACTTAAAGAGCTGAAAAGTATTTTATGGTGAAATCCAGTTAAGCTGTAACAGAATACCCAAATTCAACCAAAATCAAAACAGAAGAAAAAAAATGCAAACAGGAAATGTTGCTTTTTTTGGCAGTCTTAATAATAATGGCTTGTGAACTCCAGAAATGGAGTACACCCCCCAGACTTTCACCTCTGTTCATTCTAGATGGTTTGTTTTTTTGCTTTTTTAAATTATGCATGGTTGAGATGGGCAGAGACTTTCAAGTCTAGTGAGCTGCTTTGACTGTAGTTTCTGACTTTTACAATGTCCTTTCCTCCACAAGAGTAATTTATAAACTTACATGCTTGTCTTTACAGAACAATCTACTGGTCTCCATACCACTTAATTAGCGCTAATTGTATGCAATGCCTCATTGATTTTAGTAATGTGCCAAAAAAAGCAAACAGTAGCCAAATTCTGTTTTAAAGGAACAGCTCAAATAGTTGAAATAGCACTGGTAAAAAACCAGCATGTAGAAAGAAGCATAAATTAATTGATAAAGTCATTGTTGCCACAGTAGGAAGCACAATACTGTCATGTTTATCTCAAGAACATTGTGAATTGTGAAGATTGGAGCCACATCTTATGGATCCTACTTGTACTATTGCATCTATGCAATAAACTCTATGTGCAGTTGATACTTCTGTATTATTTTTGAACTCAAGATCAAATGCTATTAATGGTATGTATTGTCTTTTGAGTAAACAAGATGCATGTATTTATAATTTTTTTTTTTAGTATCTAGATTTCAGTATCAGGAGGTGGTGGTTGAATCTTGGGCTTGCATTTCTCTGAGTACATAGGCTTTTTTCAACTGCAAAAACAGGCTTGGTATAAAAATCACCCATAGTCTCTGCAAACTGAGGAACTTGAAAAATTCCTAAGGATTAATTGCAACTCTAGGAAGACCCAGTTAAATAAAGTCAATAGTAGGAGGCTTTGCTTAATACTTATCATGTGTGGGTAGGGCTGTGTTTGCCATTTTTCTGCAGGAGGCATAATGCAGTTTATTCTGAGTGGATGCTTGCACTGTAGGGAGGATTTGTCTGACTGGAAATGCCCATTTTCCCTGGTGGTGTTTGTGTGTGCTGTGTGACAGCAGGGCTGAGCACGGCTTCAGTTCTCTGTGTGGGGACTTGTTCTTACCCTTTCTTGATGCATTTGTGATTTAAGATCACTGACTCTACCAGTATAACTTTGTGTTTAACCTTCTTCCTCTTCCAGTGCCGTCTCCTGCTGTTTACTCTGCTTAAAGACTCCTGAAACATGAATTTTCCAAACATTCAGCAGAGGAACTAGAGCAGCAAGTCCTCAATGTTTTCCCTTTCTGCTTGGTTTTAAAGCTAATCCATTTTAACTGCAGGAAGAATGTATTTTTTCTGTTGGCTGCTTTGCACTGTACAAAGCTTTGGTTCACATTGTGGAACATCTTGAAATCTATATAATTGTAATGGAAGAGGAATGTGTGGAATCTTTTGTAGACATTTTGGTTTTGTTTTTTTTTTAAAGCGGAGCTTTCTGGATGGCAAGGAGCAAAGGCTGTCATGGCTTTTTAAACTTTTCTGTTCCTTAGTAGTAGGCATTTTCATATTCGAGGGCTCCATGATCGATCTTCTCCTCCTTTTCTCAGGAAAATAATTGTTGGGTAGGCAATTCTGAGTAAAATACTTAGCCTTAAATTTTCAGCTTTCAGCTGGTGGTACAGCTTTGTTTTTATTTTTCTCCTGGATGGCTTTGTGGCTTGTTCAGCATTATTCCAGGCTTTGCATAGTTCTTGCAAACCTGTGGGAATACTGACCTGGCTTTTTCGGTCCTGAGTTACTCTGTGTGATTGAAGAAGCTGAAATAAAGGTCAGAGGCTCACTCTATTGGGAACAACACAGTTTACGTGGTTGTTCTGTGGAGGGTTTTTTTGTTAAATTATAAGAAGAAGCAGCATTAGACGTTATTTTGGGTTTGTTATATATATGTTTACTCTATTTTTTTTGACTTGCAAGTTAACTTACAGAACTTCCAAAAAAGTCTAAATCTCACCCAATATGTGAGATTTCTTTTCTGAGGGCTTGATAAAGCTTCAAGGAAGTAATGGAGGACTTGGAAAATGACAGGTTTTTCTGTAGTAGTGATACTTGCCTGTATACATTGCATTTTGGTGTTGAAAAGTGACATGGCTTGAAATAGTCATCAGAGAGAAAGTGAGGCTGAGTTACAGCGTATTCACCTCTTACATAAACTGTGTGGCTTTTATTGGGGCGGTTTTGTTACTGCCTTTCTTTGTTCATCATCTACTCCTATTACACTCTTTGATAGAGAATGAAAACCTGAAGCAATTTTTTTCAATATTTCTTAACTGGATCTGCTTAGGACTAGAACAAGGCTTTGTTGCATGCTTTATTTTTGTTTTTTTAAATTAACTACTAGCTGGTGTTTACTGGAAACAGTAGCCAAAAGTGGGCACATAAGGGGTATTGACCAATCTGTGCTCCAGGGTGGTGATTGCTTTTCACTGAAATACAAAGCTAAGATCCCCTTGGCTGTCAAGTGGCAACAGTGCCATTATGTATTTACTCTGCAGCAAAACTGAGTGCTTGAGGCTTGGTTTATTGTTAATTCTGTTGACCGTAAAACACTCACATGGTTCGATTTTGGTTGAAGAAACTATTGATGGCTATTACAAACACACATATAGTCATTTTTTTATTGATGGGTAACTCGTTTCTTTCGCAGAAAGCTGACCCCAGTACATGCTTATTTATGTCTGGGAATGCTGACTTTGAGCTACTTCCCCCTGCTCTCAAGTGGACTGTATTTCCTTAGGAAGGTTTGCAGTTCAAAGCCCCCTTGCCTGTTTGAAACAAAACTGTTGTTTAAAATCAGGCATTTGCAGGGTGTTCTTGTTTTCCCACATAACAGCATACAGATGTGGTTATTGTAAATTAAAAATACCCTGTTTGTATAACTGAATTGGAGGTGCCTGCTTGTGCTTTACATCATATGAGTCACACAGAGTGATTTCTCAGGAGCAAACGTGGCTCCAAAAATAAATAAAAGAGCTCTTTTTCCTACACTGGCTGTCTTTATCATTCCTAGCTAGAATTATTCTCAAGAGCAATCTCTACTCGTGTTCTCTGTGTATGGCCCTTGGCTGTGCTTATTTTAAAGACTTTTGGATAATATTTTTCCTTTTGCCAGGCTTCCTTGATACTTAAGTTGATGTTTTATGCTAGTTGTTTCTTGGTCTTTTTGCAAAGAACCTCATCAGTACTTCTGTACCTGTTTAGTAAAAGCTTGTTTTCCCGTGGTTTCCAGTCTAACTTATCTGCTACCATAGCAATCTAATTG
Organism: Acridotheres tristis; assembly: GCA_037013685.1. Lineage (NCBI taxonomy): Eukaryota > Metazoa > Chordata > Aves > Passeriformes > Sturnidae > Acridotheres > Acridotheres tristis. The sequence continues at coordinate 7,639,408 of CM072893.1, read as the reverse complement.
TTATCTAATTATCAGGTGGTACTTTAAGATTTTTTTTTGTCCAAAAACCGGCTGTGGTTTTGGTTTTTTTCACTATGGAGTCTAGAGAGTGACATTATGCTCCTTGATTATAAAAGATATCATTAAATTGCTAAATGTACTGTGTCAACTCAGCCACAGCAGATCTGGATGTGTGCATTAATTATGTCAGTTAATTATGATTACTCCAAAGAACACCAATTGCCAGGTAATAGGGCAGATAGCAAGGTTTGAAAGTAGACTTGATTTTTCTCTTTGGTTCACTGACATTCCTTCCAGATTACTCAGCTTTCCATGTCACTTAAAAAGTGAGTGTTTTGGCAAAAGCTTTATGAAAGCATGAAACACGTGGGCAATATTTATAAAAACGGATATTTTGCAAGTGCAACATGGTGAGAGATGTTACACAATGCTCAGCTCATAGTGGTTTTTATGAATAGGTGGTAATGTTATTCTGTGTTTGGTGATAAAGAATTGGTTTTGTATTTGTTATTGGAAAAGGACTTGGCATTACAGAAAAAAAAATTGACATAAACTTTTACAGAAAAGTATCCATGTTGAGTAACACTGAGCAAAAATGGTAAAAGAGTTAGTCCTGAAAAACTGCATTGCATTAAATCAGCTGCACTAACATCTTGCTATTTAAGCCTCTTTTTGTTTGCAAAAATATGATATTTCTTGAGCTAAAGCCCCCATGCAGGAACTGGAGGCAGAAGTGTGCCAAATATCAGTTCCTTACTTGTTATTGTTTGCTTTTCTAGATTTTGGCAGAAATTGCACATTCTTTGTTTTAATTTTTCACTTCCCTGCACTTGACATTTTATATCCTTTAAGTTTACAAGTTTCTTTCCAGTTTATTTTGCATGAACTTAAAGGGTTTTGTATTGTATCAGCTTTCTAAGCAGGACTTTCCTGAGTCTTGAACATCATAAAGGGAATTTAATTTCAGAAATAGTCAAGGTTTCTAGATAAATGAGTTGTGTAACTCTGAATTACAGTTGTTTAAAGGACAAAACAATGCTTTCTTGTTTACTTGTGGTCATTAATTTAGCTTAAGCATTTCCTGCACTGTATCACAAGGTTGTGTAAATGCAGCTTTGTAGAGTTTTCCTGACTTATGTATTTCTTGTAAACAGCAGTTGTAGAAATAGCTTTGATTCCATAAAAATACAAATTAGCAGGGGGTCAGATGCAAGTCTTTGAGATCATACACTGTAGTCAGTGATTTGCTTGTGCTTGGAAAGAAAGGACTCTTAGGATTTGAGTAACATATTTTGTGTAGACCACATAACTTCAACTCTCCACTTCCTGCCCGCTCCTTAAATGCCTCTCTTGGTTTCATAAGGTTTGAATAAAAGGTTCAGCAGCCCACAAAGGCTGGCTTTCAAGTCTTGGTGCACACACTCCTAAGTGATGTTTATTTAGTCAGTTGGATGCCCACAGCAGTGTTGGGATAGGTTTGAGCAGCCCAGGCATCTTCTGGGGGTTTCACCCCTCTGCAGGGTTGCTTCCTGAGTACTGAAATATGCAAATGAAGATCTATTTTCCCTCACAAGTGTAGCAGTTCAAAGGTGTTGCCAGGACCTTGCAGTCCCTTGGGAGTGTTTCAGATAGCCTGTGGCAGGACCTTTCCTCTAGGAGGTGGAAATCACAAGGAATCCAGTGGTTAATGCAGCTGGATTTCTAAAGACTCATCTGTTTAGAGACTTGGGGTGGAGGGACCATTGCATTTCTATACATCTCCCCTGTAGCCAGAAGACATAGCTTGGAAACCAAGAAAAACTAACTTGAGCATGTTAATGTATATGAAAGCATGACTCAAAAATGCCTACAGGGTTTGATGGCTGAGCTATAAAATTGTTAACCTTTATTCCTATAAGATGTTGGTTGTTTTTGTTTTTTTTTTTTTTTTTAAGTACTGCAACATTTGCATCTTTGGCTAATTTTGTTTTCTTAAGATCTCCCCAAATTTGGGAGGAGTCTCCATGTGAAGAGGGCTGGCAGCCTGGATCAGTGCTTTAAGGTGAAGGGGCAGTTAAAACTTCTCACTCATGTGTAGCCTTTAGTGATGGGTGCTTCCAGCATGTCTGTGTTCAATTGCAGAAAGAGCTTTGGAATCTCGGAAGGACAAAGCTCAATAGCATTGAGGTATTTGAATAAATATCACTGTATGTTCTGCCAGATAAGATTTTGGTTTGGGTTTATTTTAACCTTTAGGTGACTAACGTGTCGTCTCTTTCCTTTGACACTGTCATACACAGCCTGAGCTCAATTTCCTAATACTTGAGCCATCATGCATTCTTTGGAGTGTACAGCATTTCACAGTGAAACAGTAATGAATCTGCGACTTTGCTGCTTACTTCTGTAACTTGAAATTCCACTTGTAAATGCCACCTTACCCTTGGTTTGGCAAGAATGCTCAGGTTTTCTGAAAGAGTATATAGCAAACTAAATACGATATCAGCCTGGTTTATCCTCCTGTCCTTCAGCACGTCTTCAACTGTAGAGAAAATTGTTGTAGGTTTTCTGTAGTTATTGATGAAAATTAACAATAAATAGATGGTGGAAGAATGTAATCATTGTTTACCTGAATTTCACAAGAATTTTCTACCATTCAGCGAACTTTTCATAGAAGATGATTTACCTCAAAAAGCTGATAATAAAAAGAAATACTACCAGTAGAAGTGCAGAACTTCTTGTGGAGTTTTATCTTTTTGCCCAATAGAGGTTCTCTCCTGATGCCAGCTAGAGCAGTGTTTGTCTGGGTATGTACATCTGCTGTGTCTCAGTTCAAAACTGTTTATATCTGTAGTGCTGCCTCAGTGAAAAAGCAGGTAGGATTTCCCAGGTGGAGTAATTTAGGACAGTAAAACTAACATATTTCGTTTAATTTATTTTTGTTTAACACCCTAAAATCGGAGTGTTTTTTGCTTGTTTTAAGGTAGCTGTCCTCTTTTGCAAAACAGTCTACAATTCTAAATTAAAAGCTAATAGATTATTCTTAACAGCTTATGCAGTCCACATCACCTAATGTGGCATGGTTGGAGCTGGTGTGGATGCCAAGCTTCTGGCCAAATTTTACCCCTGTAATGCACACCAGCGCAGGCTTCTATCTTACTGCAGACTGTCTCTGGAAATTCTAATTATGCATCTTGACGTTCTTGATTCACTGTGAATGTGTATGTTTTTATTTACATACATGCACATAAATGGAATAATTTAATGCTTTGGCAGCTGTATATAGCAGTTGTGTTTTTTAATGTGGGAGCTGTTCATAAGAAAAATTCATGTAGATGATGAAAATGTGGATATAAAACCAGCTGTGAAAATAAAACTTGTTCACCTTTACCAGAAGGGTCTAGACTTCTGTTGTGCTTTGATCTTCTTACCTAAACAATTACTTCATTTCCTTAGTTTCTTAAAAGCAGAAAGATCTTGGTGTTGTGAGTAAACTTGAGTTTGGCAATGTAACTTTTATCACTGTATTTTCGTGCTGATACACAATTTGGATTTCTTGCCTAGGAAGTGCATGGAAAAATGGGGGACGAGTTGGTGCACATTTTGTTGTGGTGATACACAGCTCTGGGCTGGGTGGATGGGTGAGTTTATTTCCTCTGCTTCCACCCTTTGAGGGAATCCATCCCATTCTCTGTTTACAAATCTGCTTTGCAATTTCCTCAGTGATGTTACTTGAACAAATTGTTTTGGTTCTTGGGTCAAACTGATGAATTTGCCTTCTTCAAATGTTATGTAGATTATTATAGTATGCAAGAATAAACTGGCACTATTTTTTCCTATCTTTAAAGCTATGAATTGAGACATACAGTGTATTCCTGAAAAGGAGGTTGGTTATGTGTTTAAATGTGATTTTTGCTTTTGTTTTCTTTTTTTGTTGTTGTTTTTTAATTACTGAATGCATCAGTGCCTTGCCCCAGTGCTTATGCCTGCACTTACTTGAATTTATCTTATGCTTTTCTTCTTGGCTTTTTAAGCTTTTTGTCCTTCGCTACTTAATGCTGGTTTATAGCTCAGTTATCCTGCTTATGAAGTGTTTAAGTGGGTTGGTTTACATTTTTCTGTATATAAATTTAAACCGGTGTTTTTCATTTAGGGGGAGTAAAAGACACAAAAAAGATCCAATTTACTTCTTGCAAATACGCAAGGCAGCAGCTGATGTCAAGTGGGCACTGCTTAAGCAGCACTGTCAGTAGTCTAACATATTACAAATTTAGTGTACAAGAGTGAATCAATTTTACCCTGAACTGGAAGTGGACTGTTCTAAACTGAACAGCCCTCTGCTAGAATTCCTCTATTGTCACATGCTTTAGAACCTGGAATTAAAATACAGGAAGAAGCCTGAATTGGATTTTTATCTGGAGAAGAATTTACATCTAAGACGATCAGTATGTTTTGAAACTGATGAATGCAAAATAGAAGATGGCAGACGTTCAAAATTGTCAGGTTAAGGGAAAAGGAGATGCCAAGCAGCCTGGGGTGTGTGAATTTGCAAGTGTTACCAGCTGTATGGATGTGCAGAAACAGGGGAACAGACACCTAGAAAAGGGTTCGCAACATGTCATTTAAAAACTGAGGCTGTTGGGTTTTTTCTTCGGGCAGAGACAGAAATTAAGAGCAGGTGGGTTTTGGACAGAAAAAGGAAACTCTTGTTTTGCTCTCCAAATATTCCAGTTTCATCCAGGAAGCTGGAGAGCGTGGGATTGGTTGAATTTTAGAAAAGCAAGAGACTTTATAATTCCAAATAATGGGATTTTTTTGTCCCTGTCAAATGTATTCCAAAATCTTGTTCAGCATAATGGGTCCAGATACAGGCAGTGTCTCCTTACTGTTGGAAAAGGCCTTAGAGCTCAGTGTTTAACCTGTGTTGCAACAGACTTAAATGGTTTCCTGTATAAAGCTTTGTCTTTGACTTAATCTTGGCTTCTCTCCTTTAACTCCACATCTGTGAATGACTCATAACAAGCAGGACCATCAGAAAAATATTGTGTACATTTTTATCCAAATCTGTGGGGTTTTTGTTTCTAATTTTTTTACAGCCTTGCTACATTCTCTTCTCCCATGCAATGAATCATGCAGTATCTTTACTCAAACCTGACAAGAAAAGTGGTTGTGCATTGAGGGAAAGTTGAATGCTAAACAAATAGAAAGAACATCCCCAGCCATCAATCTGCTGAGAGCAGAGCTTTTGTATTTGGCAGGTATCCTCTGTCAGCCCCTGGGGCACTTCTGATATTATGATTTTCTTTCCTCCTGTAAACAGCGAGTCCTGTTAAATGGATACTCTGGCTTGGAGGCAGAGTTGGATCTGTCAGGCACTGGCAGCAAGGGAGGTTCTGCCTCCTGAGGCACTCAAAGGCCTTTTTTTTTTTTTTTTTTTTTTGGAGCTGTCACATCCAGTGACTCAAGGCAGTCCCACAGCAGAGCTTTACATTTCTTATTTCTCCTGCCCTTCCATGAATGCTTTGGCCCATTTCCAGATATGTGACAGCACAGGGGCAGCTCACTCAGCTGTTCTGTCCCTTCCAGAGTGTCTACAGTGTCCACACTAAAGGGAAGGGGCAAAATGCTACATCCTGGGTCCTTGTCTTCCATATTTTTATTTTAAATATTTTCCTAGGGAACCACAGCCCCCATATTTAGTGTGGGTTATATTCGTGGCAGCTCATGCCCTAATAATAATGGGGGAGTCAACTGAGGCAGGCAAGGTAAAAGGACTGGAGTGGCTTCATCCTGTCACAGTATTTTGGTCTCTTCCCTTGTGTCAGAGAGGACAGTATAACAGCCGTATGATGTGTTGGTGAGATTTTCCTGCAGCTGCTAGAGCTGCCCCTCTCCAGCTGTCTCCCTCAAAACTACCTCTCTTTGGATAACAGGTCAAGGGAAGTCATAACATCTAAGCTGTGGGTGAAGTGGGAGAGTGTTCTAGCTGGCTGTGCACTGTTGCTGTCAGTTTTTCACTACAAAGGATTTGGAACAAATTAATTCAATGTGACATTGTTTTTCTGGCCAGCCTATCATTTTGGCTACACAGTTCCGAATTTCCTGGAAAATTGAAATGCTGAAAGGCCTGACTGGAGGTAGGGAGGCAATTAACTGACTCCTTGGTTAAAATAATAGAAGCTAAACCACATCACACTTCCTTTATACCTCTCAGCATAGGTGATGCTCTTTGGATGTGATTGATTCCACTTTGCTTCTCTCAGGGAGCTGCTTGGCAAAGAGTGAAGGAAGACTAAGTTCACAGTTTAATTTATATATATATATATATATATATAGGCAGCAAAAATGCTTTATAAACGTGAAAGTCATAGAATTGTTCTCTTCACTTTTCATTATTGTCTCCAGTATAATTTCAAAGGTGTTCTTCTCAAAGCTGGGGGAGCTACAGCGCTTGAACGTACTTAATGTAAGGTTTTAATCAGGTTTCACTCATACTGATAGCAATGGATCTTAACCAAGGTGTCTCGTAATTGACTTTTTGATAGGCTCACTTGTAAAAAAAGTGATTATCAGTAGCACAGTAGAAATTTTGTGTTGTAAGAGGATCTAGAAATAGGGTGTTCAACTTGGCTATTATTTAGGTGTCAAAAGGCTGTCTTCATCCATTGATTAAAATGGAAGAAAAATGTAGCCTGTAATTAAAAATCTGGAGATAATAGTGTAATTATTTGATGAAAAAAACAACAAATCTTTCTTTCTTGCAATTCTGATCTTCTTTCCCACAACCTGGCAGCTGGGCACACTGTTTGCATGGATATTCTCCTTTCCCTGTACCATCAAGATGGTTACAAATTTGAAATTGAACACTTGTGTTCATTTGAGACTCCTTACACTTTCAGGAAATCCTAAGGGAAGTTATGCTTTGTTTGGTTTTGTTTTTCTTGTTGACTTCAGTTGAATTTTATTAGTTAATCGATTTCCAAGAAGCCCTCTGCTTCCAGAAGCCGGGCCTTTGATTTAGTCTGTCAGTCATGGGAATGAAGACTTCAGTCAGGCTTTGAAAATTTGTTTGGAAGCATCAGCTGGCGTATCTTCTGTAGGAAACAGTAAAAGTCCTTGAGTGCATCTGAAGGATGACACAGGAGACTTCCAGGAATATTTTGCCTAGTTAGAGAGATGATGGAGCATTTGTGGCTCTAACAGTGAGCAAGTGGCAGCTAGCAGAGCAGTTTTAATCAGGTAATACAGTGCTGACAGCTACTCAGTTTCCCTGGCTTTTTTCTGGAGTGGCTGGCAGGCAGCAAAGCAGTCACTTCATTATCTTCATTAAACTCCTCAGTCCTGTGCCATGTGCTCGCTGTGCTGCACTCACACCAGGCAGCGTTCTGTGGCTGTGGGCATGAGCTGCACCCATGGGTGCCTTTGAAGGGAGAGATTTCCATCAAGGAGAAAGGGGCTCCCAAAGCAACCCCAGCTTCACAACGTCCCTTCGAGCTGTGATTTGTCTCTAAAAATAAATAAACCAGCAGACTTGTTTCTATGCAGAGTCTTTGGAGACAGCTTTTTCCCTAGGAATAACTTTGTTTCGCAAAATTAGAAAAATCTGTTAGATATCTAAAATTTATAGTTGTTATGTAATAAATTACGGATTTTAGATAGGTTATAGTTTTGCAACTCTAAAAATATTATGGTGGAATGGACAAGGCAATTTGCTTTCTGTATAACTCAATTATTTTTTAAAATTTTTTTTTCCTTTCTATTTGTTTTTCCCCTTATCTTTTAGTCACCAAATCTGTCAGGTCCCTACAAATACTATGAGGAAATCTCTAGGAATATTTGTTGAAGTCAATGTCTTTTTTGGTCCTGAGAGTACATGTGGGTTTTTTTTCCTTGCATTCTTTCTTGGCAATGCATGCAGAGCAAGTGGAAGCAAGTGTAATTTATTTTAAGCCTTCCCTTTTTCTCTATGTTGCTGTTCCCTTTATTTGTCACAAATGATGGGTGGGTGAAGCTTTGAGTTTTGGTTGTAGAGCTGGTTTTAGTTATTTGCCAACAATCTTAATTTTATTATCGATGTTTTTAATATAGTATTCAGGGAGGTTGAGAAGTGTTTATTCTTAAAAGTGACTATGACTGATAGTAAGGGGAGAATGAAGATGATGGATGTGTTACCTGTGTTTACTGTCACATGCTGATGACCGAGGCCTTGATCCAGGGAGCCTCCTCCAGCTGGCAAAGGGTCCAGGAAGAGCCCATGAGCCCTGGATGGCCAAGGGAGCTCGTTGACCCTGCATTTGAGCAGCAGGGTAAAAGCACCCTGGACTCTGCGTGCTTTGTTCCCAGCACTGGCTGAGATGCTGGAGCACAGCTGGCCTCTCTGTGGATAGTTCAGCAGTTGCATAGTGAGTTCATGCTAACTGGAGCAGATACAGTGGAACCCACCCAAAACGGTCCAGATATTTGACAGGCTACTTATTGTCATTTTTTGAGCATGCTGAAATTCTTCCAGTTCTTCTTTGACTGCTCTAACAGAGGAAGAATGCTCCCTTATAAACATTTTAAGTTTGTATCATAGATGGTTTTGTTTGGACTTTTAAAATTTATCTGATTTCTTCATAAAAGGTGACACTTCCACCCTCAGTCCAAGAGTCCTTTTGTCACAAAATATGTACATAGTGGATGGTTTCTGTAATATTCCAGATACCATGTAGGTCTTGATTTTGTCATTACTTTTTGTCAGCATGCTGTATGGACAGGTTGCTTTTTGTCTCATTCATTGAATGTTCTGGTAACTTCTCAAGAGTTTTGGAGCTTTTCTCCCTTTGCTCTGTCTTCTTTGCTGGTACCATCAGTTGACTCTGACCTGTGAGCATCCTCAAAACCTGAGGATTGCTCTGTATATAAGTTTAAGAGAATTTGAATGTCTGCTTTTCATGCATCAACTCTGGAAAACTCCATGAAGCCAGGTAAGAGTCTGAAATAGTGAGATTTAGAATAGTGAAAACAGTGAGCTATATATACAGGTTATTTTATGAAGTTTGTTGTAATTAATAAAGTCAAAAGAATAAAAAGCCTTATTGAAAAGCCAGTTAATAGCCTCAAATATTTGCATTTTCATGCAGATTTCTTGCTTGTTTAAGCCTTTTTACTTCTCTTGCCAGACTGTATATTTTATTAGAGTTGTCTCTCTGACTTCTTAGTTCCTAAGCTGGAAACTGGAAGTGAGACTGGCTTTGCAATTACAAGAAAAATGGAAAGTTGTTTTGTTTGGATTTCAGCAAATTCAATTTAAGATCAGATGTTTTTTCTTTAACAATGTACGCTCTATCTTTTTATTCCTAAAGGCATATTTGCAGCAATTTGGCTTAACTCTGTGGTCATGGGGGTGGAATTCTTTATCTTGGCTTGATATAAGCAAGCTTTCAGAGGATGTGTGGGTTAGTGTCTGACTTGGTGCACAGGAAAACACAATCTCTTTGTCAGGTGGTTTCTGGTTCAATGAAAGAAGTTTTTGGTTGGGTTTCTTTGTGTATGACAGTAGCTTGGTAAATTTGAAGAAATAGCTCAGGCTTTCACTAAATAAGTGTCCATTCCATTTAAAGTTAGGAGTAAATAAAAATCAACACTTATGTAGCTAGCATGTTTCCATGGCAGTTTCAGAAAAAACTCAAACCTAAATAACATGAGGACTCTCCTGACATAAGCGTTATGAAACCTTTCTCATTCAGGGCATAGGAAAGGTAAAGGATAATTGAGCTTTTACCTTTGGATATATTATTCTACAACTTCTTGAAATCATGTTTGTCTTGATAAAATGAAAATATCTGTCATGTTAAAGAGTATTTTGATACAAGGAATGATTTTGTTTCATCATACTTGAGAGCTGAAGTGCAGAACATGCTTTTTTGTTCTCTTAAAAATGTAGTCTTTCAATGCAGACAGAGGAAGAAGTTTTGGCACTAATCAAGGTAAAGGCAGAGTCACCAACTCAATCACACTCAGTTACCAAGTTTTTGATAACTTCAAGAGTTTGGAAAATAAGACACAAAACTGATATGTGAGATCAGCAAAGTTACAGTAATTCATTTAAAGATTTGACTTAATCAGTGTACATTGGGTTCCCTTCCTGTAAAATATGACCTGTATTGTAATAACTTTTTTAATAACTAAAATAACATTTGAAGTGAAAGCTCAAATTCATTTTTTCCATGTGAACTTAGAAGTTACAATTGGGCCTTTTTATGATTTGGTGATTAAGTAGACAAATGGTGCACTTCATGGGTACCATAACAGTTAACACCTGTTTCAACTGTTTCATATTTGTATTGGATGGAACCTCAGCAATCCAATACGTCTTAAAAAGCAAAAACCTTAATATAAAATATTTCATGGTATGGAAGAAATTTCAATAAACAGAGTATAGCTTAAAATATAAAATACTTGTTATGCACATTTACATAGGTTTCATCTGTATTTCTGAAACCAATGTAGCCACCTTGTGTAAAAGTAATCTTAGTTTTTGTGAGGGCTGGTTAAGTGATTATTCAATACCATAAAGTAAATACTGTTTTTTAAGAAAACAATATTTCCTGAGTTGGCAGAAATGAAACAGTTTGTCAGTCAGTAGTCAGGTACAACTGGATTAATTGGCATTTGGTTTGTGATTTCTCTCAAACCTGTTTTGGGGACAGGGACCACTGGCAGAAAGGTGGAGTGGTCTCCTAAGGCATGTGCCAGGCAATGTCACTTCTTTATGTTGTTTGTTACTGGTGTAGCATTTTGAAGTCATTAATTTCAGAAAATGTGAAACTTTTTCCATTAAAATCTGAAATCTCATTTCAAATTTAATAGAGATGGGCTCTATTGCTACTTCCATGAAGTGCAGGTACAGCACTGCTGGCCCCTTCAGCCTCCCACAAAAGAATTGTCTTTGGTGTTAGATAACTTGAAAACTTCTGCTTTTTTGAATAAAGCTTGGTTTGAAAGTCTAATTATTATTATTAAGATTACAAAAATAATTTGCCAGAGTGCATTGTCAGATGTAAATATAGTGAGTTTCTTAATATGATATTTCAAAGCTGAAGTTTATTTTGAGGGTCGGGGTTAATATTCTCAAGATTTGTTTAGAAAAGATGATCTTGGGATGTGATGACCTAAGATTTTTTTCCAAAACATTAATTCAATTTTACTTTTATCTCAGTTTATCTGATTCGAGGTAAACCTCAATGCCTTACTAAATTGCATCTGCTTGTAGAAAACACTGTAAATGATTTGCATTTTAATGGCTTCTGCATGAATTTTATAACTCTAGAATGCTTCTCTTGCTCATTTCCCTGCAAAAGATGCTGGATTTGTCTTGCTGTAACAAAATCTATTTAGCTTTTCAGTAATAAAAGAAATGGATAAATTTGTCACAAAGAAATAGATAAATTTGGTTTTGGCTATTCCTGCTGTTTTCATAAGTGCTAGAACTGCCTTTACCTAGTTTGGAGAGCAGAAAGGCCTCAGGGTAATTTCACATGAATCATAAACGTTTCAGACACATGTTGGAAGCCTTCTTAAACATAGGTACTTAATTTGGGGGTAAACATACAGGTAATTGTGGGTAGCATCACAAAAATCCTAAACTGATAGAATTTAAATTTCTTTAACTTGCTCCTCATAAAAACCAGAGGACATTTAGGAAGTAAAATGAAAGAGTAAGTAGATAATTGATACAAAGAGTTATCTCATAAGGGGAAGGAGGGAAAAGGGAGACAATAGCTGGAAAAAACTAACCTCTAAAGAAGCATAATATATTGATTCATGTAGTTTGTCTTCAAGTTGTTTTTTTTTTTCTTTTATAATGAAATATATCATTCTGAGTGTAACAAGATACTTTAAACCACAATTTTGGGATGTTTTCTATATTAATTCAATGCATAATGGAGATGGTAATGACTGGACCACCTTTATATAAAAAAATGAGGCATAATCAGAGGCATGCCTCTTCCTGGATTAAGTAGGGCTGCATCTTGGACATGAAGTGACAAAATTCCAACGGATTGCAGTATCTCTTAACATGTGAAGAATTGTTCTAAGGTACAGACCTTCAGCTTCAGTGTCTTTCCAAAAACTACCATACAGTCTGCCCTGCCTTTTCACGGGTATCACAAGACCTGACAAATGGGTTATCATAAAGCATCTTATGTGCTGAAAAGCATTAATGAAAGACCATATCTTTATAGTATGTTGTAACAACCAAACCTACTAGTTAGTAACTAAAGATTTTTCTGAAGTGCCATTTGCACCAGCTTTCCTGTTCTCTCTACTGTTGTGGGTATTTTTCCTGTGAACTCATTTTGGGATGTTTTCATTCCCTCTTCTTTCCCACTCTGTTCGTGCTTGTTGGATTCTATCTGTTTGTGCCATCAGTTGTTGGTGGGGCCAAGCTGTAAATCAGGTCACCAGAATGATTCATATTAAAAATAAACCTACAATAAAAAGCTTGGAATCCACTTTGTCAGCATTCTACTTAATGCCCTGCAGAGCATCACTGCTATTATCTTAAGCCATCTCTTGTTTGTATTCAGTTTGGAAACTATGCGTTTGCAGCTGGAACAGAATCTGTCTATTCTCAAAACTGCAGCTTCAGCCACACATCTGTCACATTCTCATCTCGGATTTATCTCATGTACCCTCTGATTAAAAGCATGTTGATCCCGTGTTCCACTTGAAATAGAGTGGTGGTGTTCCTTCCCAAAAGCATTTCCTATCTAGTCCTATTTCTATCAAGGAAGTTGTGTTTTCCTGCTTGTATCAGTAGCTTGTAAATCTGGAAAACAAACTTTCCCCAGCTGTTTTCTCTGCTTCCAGAAAGCCTTGTTCTGGTGAAATATGGACCAGTTTGCTCTTCTTATACAGGCACCTATGGGGTTTGAAGGTGGAGAGGGCTTTTCTTTTGCAGACTTGTGGAACTGGGGAGTCTGGAATTGCTCTGCAGCAAGATGAATGCTTGACAGGCTTCATTTGCTGCCTCTGCTCTGGCTGCACTGGAGTTCTATCATGAACTTCTGAACTGTATTAGATAAAACTTGCTAGTGTGCTCTGCTCTGTGGTATTTGTGTTGTTATTGAGATTTTGAGAAGCTTATTTCAAATGTAGTGGCACTTCTTTCTCTGGGGTAGAAGTCATCTCATGCCTCCAGCCTGCATTTGCTCACTTGCGTCTGCTATCACATTGCAATAGCTGAGTTAACAGTTCCTTAAGAGTTGGAATTGGCTGTGTAATTGGAAGAGGGGGCAGAACTAAGCAGTTGCAACATAGCTTTGAAGCCAGGGTGATGGGGTGAGCTCGAGGGGTCTGTTTCGTACATGAGAAATACAAAAAAAAATTATGATTAGTGTAAGTTGCTTCAGTAATCCTGTGCCATTCAGGAAACTCTTCTACCCTCGGAGTTCTTTTTGAAGGCAACCTTTTCTCCAGGGAAAAGGAAACAGTCCTCTTCATAATAAGTTTGAGCTACTGTGTTTTGAACTGGTTGCTATTTCAACTAGATGAACAGATAAACTACAACATAAGCCCTATGCAAACAGTTGTATCATTTTTAAGTGTGATAATTTGCATTAACTAAACTTGCAGTTATGGGTTTCAATAGAAGTGGGCGATAATCCAGGTCGTGGCCTTGAGATCACTGAATAATGTGATACTTGATACAAGTCTTATGCTCTCCTAGCTTTATTTTGATGCTGCTGTTGGTAGAATTGCAGGGCAAAGTATGCAGTGTGACTAAATTATTACACTTACACCATATGTATTTTGTCACTAGAATATGTATCAGTGTGTTAGAGCTCCAGTACCCAAATAGGAAGGGTTCAGATTCTGTCCTTGGCAAGTGACTTCTAAAAGGTTGATCTGGTTATTACTCAGTTGCTGACAAATGTTTATTGCATGAGAAAAAATAGCCAGAGTTCTTCTTTTACAGTAGCACATACTCACTGAGAATTTCTATATGGAAGCCTGCAAATTTTCTCCTGTATATTTAGTAACCAGATCCCACTTTTGTTTTACAGCTGCTGCAGAGGGCAAAGGGAAAAGTGGGGAAGACTTTTTTCAGAAGGTAAGAAAGATATTTCAGTTATATAATAGCACCTGACTAGAGAGAAAAAAAAAAAAGGCAACCAATTAATCATGCATGTGACCCACTAATTAAACTTCATGTGCAGTTTGCAGTGTATTGATCAAATATTTTTAAATTTTGTCATTTAAAATGTCTCCTTGCTACCAACTATGCATGGAATGAGAGGAGAAACAGGTTCTTTGATGTATGCTCCTGTTATTCATGCACAAAACCAATTTTAAAGTTTTACCAATTCTTTAACTAAAAATGTTAAAATATGCATGATGAACATTTGCTATGCTTCATTGTGGGAGTTAACCCAGATGATGTTGTGAGGTGGTGATTTTTTCTGTGGATAAATGCTGCATCCTGTTATTAAAAAACTGACTTGCAATTTATTGTGATATTGTCGAAAGCATAGATATTTGGTTGAGAAATGCAATGGCCTTTTAAGAAAGAAATGCACAATCCACAAGGCAAACAAAGTTTGTGGTTGGACATAGACACGGAAGGACTGAAAGGACTGAAAAAAGGAGTCCTGAAGCAACTAAACTACAAAGAGAAACATGGTCAAGAGTAATGACTTGGAAATTATTTTTACAAAGCAGCATGGTATTGAGGGGTTTTGGTCTTTTTGGTGTTGTTTTTGTTTTTCAAGAATAGTATGAAGATCATTATGAGTTACGTTAATGAAAGTCTGCATGCTGCAGACTAACAAAAATGGTGAGCTGTTTTGTCTTTAGTACAGAGAAGGCAGTGTAAACTTTTGTAAACGGTGAGAATTATTTTTCCAAATGTGGTGCTTATGCTTAACTGTCTGGTATTAGTGTGCACAGAGGAGAACGTGTCAATAGTGCCTCCTTAGGATTTTACCAAATACTTTGAGGTTTTTTTACTTGCTGAAACAAAGCTAAGCCATAGTAGCCTATGATTTATTCTACACATTATTCCTTTTACCACAGTGTTCTCTCTCTTGGATAAATCTGCTCATAATTCTTAAAGATATGGATAAAATATTTATTCTTGAGTGGCTTATCTATTTGACAAATGTATTTGATTATTTGACTATTTACTGTAGATATGATGTACCTTATAATTATGTAGAACTAGTGTAATGGCAGAAAATACTGTGTTGAATTTAATGGGGAAGCAAAGTATGCTAAACTTCAAGTATGTGAATGAGTGCACTCCTTATCCACACTAATGATACAGTGGCTATCTTGGCATTTAGATCTTGTCATATTTGTACATAATTACTGTGTAGGCACAGTGTGGGTGCTGCAATTGGTTAAAGCTGCTTCATTTTAAATGGCATTAATGTTATATCATCATCAACACCACAGTGTAGATTTCTGAAGTTTCTAAGCACATGCAATACAATAGCTAATAAAACCAGATGGAAACTATCTCCTTTGAGTTCTCTTTTGTTGGAAGAAATCTTTGGACGGTTTCTCATAGCTTACTCACTGTCTCTGTCTGTGCAATTTCCTTTAATCAGAGTTAAATTTTTCCTGTCTCTTGTGAAATGAGTAAGACAGAGTATGTGGAGGTAAAATGAAGACTCATTTCGTGTGTTTCAGGTTGGTGTAGTGAGGAAGAAAGTGATTTGTGGCATTAGGAACGCACTGCAAACTAAGGCAGCAGGACACTTTCAGAAACTCAGTATGAACTCGAAGTTGCAGCAAAGGGATTTTTTTTAAAGCAGTTCAGATAATGAGACTTTGGGACGTTACTGGCAGGATTTTGAGCGGAACAGGGAAGAAGTGCATCCTTGAAAGGCCACATCTAGAACATGAGGGCATTATTTGCATAAATAATGCCACATTCGGTGTATTCTGATGGACTACCCTCAGTGTATTGAGATTAGCTACTGGCTAGAAGTGGTGTGTGAGATGGAAGAAGTTTTCATGGGAATGTTGAAATGACAAATGACAAGGCAAAAATCAGGAAGGTGATTTTGTATGTCAAGGCATGCAGACCAGGAGGGAGGAGAGAAAAGGCTGTGGCTAGGGGGTTGGCAGAGACTTGGCATGCATTGTTAAGCTGCAGAGAGGTATTAAAGAAAGTTAATACAAGGGATGTATTAAGCAGTCTTTTGCTAGTTGTTAAACACGTGAGAAAAGCAGTATTACTTGGATTTTCATAGTCAAGCAGAACCTCAGTGGATTTGATTTGTTCCTACAAACTTCCAGCTTCCAGAGTTTAAAAACAATTTAAATGTCAAAGTGCATTATTTCACTGAGAATTTTACCAGAAAAAAGCACGTAGTTGCTTGTGGAGTTACAGAATAAGTCCCAATTCTTGATGAAATTCAGGCCATATTTCTGCCCTGTCGTGACATGTGAAAGATCAGGTGAAGTGTCCCTTCCTCTGGTCCTGAATTCAAGTGAAAAGTAGATAAATGTCTTTGGGTAGTGCCATTTTTAAAAGTCTGAAGACTGTCATACTTTCTTCTTATATTTCTAAGTTGTAGTACTGCTTCAGATGAGGGAAAAGCTAAAATCATCTAATGAGGATTTTTAAAAACCGCTGGGAGCTAGTAATAATTTAGCAGGAAATAAGTAAATAATGGCATCGTTTTCACTGTAGAGCTCTTGAATCTGCAGTTCAGTGACAGGTAATCCTAAATAAACATGGATTTCTCTGCTGTTGTCTTACATTCTGTTTATGTAAAACATCCTTGTGGACCTTACTCTCTAAATTGTTGTTCTAATTTATTCTGTGAAAGGAATACATAACATGAAGTTATTACATGTCCTTGATCCAAAGCCCATTTTCAGTTAATGGTGGATTTTTTTCCACCAAGTTCCACAACATCTGGCTCACGCCTCATGGGGAGCCCAGGCTCTTTCCCCTGCAAAGCCAGGACCTTGTTCCAGGGAACAGATAATTTATGTAGCCCTGTAGAGATGCGTGGCACTCTTATATAAAATGTAAGAAGGTGGTGATTCTCTGTCCTGAAGAGTTCATAATCCAAAACAGGTGAGGGTCAGCCGTGTGGACAGAGAGGAATTGCATGCATCATTTTGGTTTGCTTTTAACTCCTTCATCATCGAGTTGGTTTCTTTTCTTCTTTTTAAACCCTTGGGAATCTTAGTACTGATGATAATCTTTCATTCTGAAACTTCTCAGGACAGGAGTGTATCTGTAGCCTTCTCATGGGCCTGTGAGCAGTAGGTGATAGGTGAGGACTGTGGCTTCAGTGGAATTTGGGTGGAGTTCTTGGGCTAAGGTGGGACTGCACGTGCAGAAGGTAGTGATGCCTGGAAGTGATGCACTCGTGGTGCTCTGCACAGGGGCTCGACTTCAGGTCGCATCCAAGCTCTTCATTTCAGTATTATTCTGTGTATGTGTGTTAGTCGTGGGCTTTGGGAGTATGCCTAGAGGGGCTCTTCTCAGCTCTGGGTTTCCTGGCTTTTAGAGTTCATTTGCAGAGCTTGGTTTTGAGAGAAGCATCAAATACTATCAGGCAGCTGTAACTTGTGTGTTTTACTGGTCCTGAGTGTTTGACATTCTTTTGTGTTTTGGGTTTCTTTTGTACCTTTTTTAAGCAAACAGAAGTGGTGTTTGTATGCATTTGCCCAGTTGCAGATACTTAGAGGTTTTAAGATGTCTTTGGATTATTTAGGCAAATAGTGTATTTAAATGTTCGTGTTTCTCTTGATTGCAGACTCTGTTATTCCCTGAGGGAGACATAAGTGTGCTTGGAGTTGCAAAGTTGCAACTGGGCAAATGTTTCACGTGTGTACCAAAATCTCTTCTGTTAATTATTAGGGGCTTAGGAGTGTAAAGGAAGACTAGTGGTTTCTTTTCATTTTCCTTCCTGTGCTTACATGTAACATTTTTAAACTGTAGCTTCTCATTTTATTTACTAATTAGCACCCTAGAAGGTACTGAGGCCATTTTGAAGCATGAGGTGGTAAAGCCATCCTTTAAAAACAGTCCAGGTATGTGGAAATAATAGTAGCAAGAGAATAAAAAAGAAAAACAAGCAAGTGCCCAACCAAAGCCAAAAAACCCCCTTTTGATTACTTGAAAATGTGAAAAATAGGTCTATCTAATTGCATCTTTAATCATATTTCTGTTAAAGTCCTCTATACAGTAGTTACTAATGATTGTGCATTGTTATTTATTTAGGAGGCTCTGGCAGCAAAGGCAGCAAGGAAGCTTCCTCAAGCCCTCTTTGCTTATCTAAGACGTAAAAGAGCTTGGTTTGCAACATCCTGTTTTTTCTCTTGTATCTTTGAAAAATACCTTCTATGTTGGTCTGGGACAAACCTTCTAACGCTGGCAGTATTCTTGTACATTACTATATTGATACAGTGTTGATGTATGCATTTTGTAAGTATAGGTAGTATATTCTGATACAAATTAATTTTCTGTTTGTAGTAGATCAGGCTGGAAGTGAATCAGTCTTACTTTTTAATCTCTGAACATGAAGCATATATAGAGCTTCAAATGCAAGTGGCTTAGGGCATTTTCAGGCATTAAAAGTATTAATCATTGACCTGAGACTAAGATGTCTCAAGCTAATTATTATCCACATTTAAGAGTAACTTCTGAAGGGCTTTCTGTGTGTCTTCAGCCGTGACTATTCCTGAGCTGCCTATTCATAACTGTTGTTCCCCTAGGGCTGTATTTCCATTTCTGATGGCACCCATTCAGCTCTTGGTTTCTTGCCATGTTATTTATCTTGGTGGTGAGACCTCGTGAGTTGGTGGTGATCCGACTTTATCATGGGTCTTGTCTCTGTTTCAACCACAGGAGCAGTTTGGAGCTGCAGGAACTGGTTCCACACATTCCACTTTTTCTGGGTAGAAATCAGGATCTGCACTAGCATTAAAATAACCTCTTGATGTAGAACTTGGCTCATAGCATGTGACAAGGATATATTAAGGCCATACATTCCAGAGTTGGCTTCAAGTGCCTGGCTGGGGTGGGAATGCTGGCATCCAATTTACATTGAGCTTCCTCTCATTTAGCTTCCTGGGAAGAGGAAGCGACTACTTGGAGAGGGCAGTGTAGATTAGAGGACTGAAAAAATGTCACTGGAAGTTAACATTTGCAGTAAATCTTGGGATTGACATGTTTGTCTCCCTTTTGGCAAAACCCCACCCAGTGGAAAAGAGACTATTTAGGTTGGATCACTTTCTCTAAAAAGGTAAATCAAGAATGCTTACTTAACTTTTTGCTTAGTTCAGGCAGAGCTGAGTAGTGGGAAGCTTCATTTTTGTGGAAAATGGCATTCATCCCATCTGTAGTATAGTGACCATTCTGCTAAGGCAGTGGAGTAATTCCAAGGATTTTTAGGTTTTTTTGTTTCATCTCTAGTTTCTCCTGTGCTGCTTCTGATGCAATGGGCACTATCTTGAGATTATGCCTACAATATGAAGTCTTAGTTGATGAAGTTCAACTTTATGCTACTCTATTGCTATTCTTAACCCTGTGCAAGATCTCTTGCATTGTAAAGCAATAGAGAAGTGATTTGTCACCACCGTCTAATTGAGGTGCTCAGTGGTTTTTATTCTGAGAGTTAAACCTCTTAAAATAGAGGAAGGATTTCCTTCTCAGAAATTTTTGTACTTTTACCTTGGGGAAGAAAATTAATAGGCGTCAAGTATGAGAATGATACAACTAAGAATATACACTTGGTTTCTGGCTTCTAAGGAGGAAAATTGCTGATTTTGCTTTCAGAGAGGAGAGTTGGATGTATATTGGTGTTTTGAACAGTGTTCTGTGGGGTTTCATTTTTCAGTGATACCTTTTCTTAGAAATTTTTTACGTTACTTGAGTAATTTATTAATGCAGTACAGACAGATACTTCTATAGAATAATTTTTGTATGCTTAAGTATTTGTTTTGGGCTATACTTTGTCATGTATTTAAAATAAAAGTGTTACCTGTGACCCTTGACTAGTATTTCCATTGAGGGTAAACAAAACATTTAAATCAAGTGAAGGACTTCAGTGTTTCTCCATAGGTAAGGGCATTTGGTTGATTGACTTTTACTCTCACTTTATTTGTTGCATTTGTAAATGGTAAAAGTTCTTTAAATGTTATTATTGCAGAAGGTTCATTTAATGCTGTTTTTGGATGCAGCAACAATACTGCAATATTTGCATAAACAAGACCCTTGTTTTAAGAATCATCTTAGTTCTTTTCAGGTGAAGTGAAGGTTAAAAAAATGCATTGTGTATGTGCATACATGCATGTGTTCTCATCCTTTCTAGGCTAAAAATTCCTTACTGGAAATGGAAACAATAAAAATTCCAAAGCCATATCCGTATAGACAGCTTTCACAATTCCATCTTTAGTGATTTAGAGCTTTTATGTACAGTCTGAAAGTTTGATTTGTAAAACTAATGTCTTTTACTCTGCTGCCTTTATTGCTTTTATACATAATCTCTTCGTTAGTGTAAGTATTTAGTATATAAGTTTTGATACACATTGATCAAAACTATGACTAAATACATTGCCTATGATGTTCACCTTGACCTCTAATTTTAGCTTCAGGACCTCTTCATCCTGTACATGCTTGCCTTAATTCTTGATAAGGTCTTTAGGAAGAGCTATGAATAGCTTGTGAAGGTGGTAAATTTGTTAGAATTCAATATGGGCTAGGATTAGCCCTTGACAGCAAACAGCCAGTTTGCTGCTCTGTGGAAGCCTCAAAGTCTGCACATAAGTATTGGCTGTGAGAAGTTGTAGGGAAGCATTGTTGGTGTTTTGCTTAGCTTGACGTGACACTGTGTAGCAGTATGCTGTGGGAAGCAGGAAAGTTTTCCTTCTGTTCCTTTTTTATACGTCAATCAGAAACACGTCAGTGCTTTTTGATAGTTATTTTAGCATTTAATAAAAACTTGAAATAAAAATCAGTTTAACAGAGATGGACAAGTGAGTAGATGACGATCGATTTCCTGCAGTAATGAAGCAAATGACTTGCAATAGAAGCAGGAACAAAAACATATGAGAGTATTGATCCTTATCCACACTGCTTATTCCAGAGGGTAATGCCTAAAATAATTTACATATTGCCTTTTCCAAAGCAAGTAAAACTAGGGAAGAAGGACTAGCCAAACAGTCACCTTTTCTGAAAATGTGTCTGGGTGTCTGCCAGGGCTATAAAATGGGGAAATGAGGAGCCCTGCCCATGGAGATGCCCAGGCACTCATGTCCTTGTATGTGGGACTGCTCCTTCCTGTACACACAAGTGGAGCTTGATCCTTGTCCTCCCTGTGCATCATTTGGTTGTGTATTTTAAACAGATTGCACTTGCATCATTACTGACAGTCTGAAGTCAGAACAAACGTACTGAAGCATTTTTCTGTATTTTATGGTTTTAATTCTGGTTCTCTGCATAGGAGATGGGTTTTTTTGCCACACAGGAGCACGAACTGGAAACTCTGGACAGTGTAGTCTGGAATGTGGGGGACTGGGGCCATGTGCCATTGCTGCTTCTCAGGAACAGCCCCTCATCCTTACCTGCTGAGTTAGTGCTTACACTGTGGGGTCAGACTGTGTTGTCTCACTTTGGGCAGTAGCTGTGACAAACAGTGAATTCTTGACTGGAACTTCTTATGTAAATCACCTCGGGGGGAAAGAAACTGCAACAGGGCTTGAGATGCAAATCCATTGCTGTACCCAAAGCGCTGGCCAGGCTTCCACAGGAGCTGTGTACTTGCACCAGGCTTTGGGCTAAGTTTTGTAATCTCTTTTTTAACTCCTTATATTCCTCAAATTTCCCCACCAAACCGTAGTCCTTGATGCTGCCCCGCTGATGTGCTCTGTCAACAGAAGTGCTTTCACTGGCCTCACCAGTTTTGGAGTTTGAATCACAATGAGTAACTTCACACAACTCTCTTTTGAGTCGTGTTCTTCCTTCCCAACCTTGTTCTTGCCTTGTTTTCTCCTCTCCCCAAACAAAAAAAGAAAAAAGAAAAAAAAAACCGCCAAAAAACCAAAACCAACCAAAACCAACCAAACAAAAAACCCCATTAAATATAATGATTCTGGTTCCAGCTACACCCATTACTCTGTTCTTGCTGCCAAAAGTCATGTTCAAGGATTAGTCATCCTTTCAGATTATGCTGCATCACCCCTTATGCATTGCAAGAGGAAGATCTAAGGATCACGCCATGTAGAATTTCACTTGTCTGCTGTGACTCTTCACTTCAGGTCTTGTCCTATGGAAATATATTTTCCTTTAATTTTCATCTAAGTTACATTCTGTGATTCAAATAAACCATAAGAATAAACTTGTTTATACAGCTGTAAATATATACTAACTGAGGGGATTAAGACAACTTTTCTGGAACCTAAAGGTGCAAGATGAACATTTTAAGTCTGTGAAATCAAGTATTCAGAGACTAGGCATAACATCTTTTCGGGGTAAAGTGAGATGGTCTCCAAGTTACTTTCCCATATGGCACTGAAGTTCAAACTGATTTAATTTTTTTATTTTCCTCACTTGTGTGAAAAAGGAATCTCGCTGAAGTGGGGAAAAGTGGGGAAGGAATTCTCACTGGGAAAGCACTGAAACCCGCTAATAGATGCAGATTGCTGACTGACCCATTTTTCCTTTCACTGTTATTAATATCTGAGGCCAAGAAAAGGCCAAGATGCCCAAATCCCAAAGGGGGGAAGGTCAGAAATAGGTATCTTACCAACACTAACTATAAAGAATAATGCTCTGATTTAATATGCTTGCTTTAAATGAAGAAAGGTCTGTTATGTATGTTATTCCTGTTCATCTACTGTGTGTAAAATACTTCCTTTGAATTCTGGAATACCTGTGGGCTTTGGGGGAGTTTTGGTTGGTTGGTTTTGTTTCATTCAGGACATTCCAGTTTTCATCCAAAATCAGCTAAACAAAAAATACAGCATAAGAAAAATAATTTCTTACAGTCTTAATGTAAAAACTCCCCAAAGTGCTTAAACTATAAACTTTTCAAGCTGGAATACAAGGAAGCCAAAAGCTTGTCTTCCAGCTGCCTTACATTTAGATTTTTTTTTTTTCTTGAAGGCCCAATGATTTGCAACTAGGGCCAATTTTTTCAGGGTCAGAGTACAGTCTGATTTGTTTTGTTGGTGTCTTCCAGTGTCTTGTCCTCTTCTGTTTTTTCTCCACTGAGAATAGCTTACATATTTTGGCTTGTAAACAGTACAATTACACTTGGGGAAAGGGGGGAGGAAAGGAAAGCTGTAGAAAGACAATTTTTTAGGTTTTTCTTCCTTTTGAGAAAAAGCATGAGGTTATTTACTAGGGGATTAAACCTTACTGACAGATATGCCTGATCCCTTGGGTCAGGTGATCCCTCAAGGTGAGGAGAGCATTGATTAGTACTCATTCTATCACTTACTTTATATGGAAATAAGCAAGGCTATGCAGAGATGCTGTTCTGCAGAGATCATGAACTCTGAGTCATCCCTAGGCTAAATTTCCTCTAAATGTTATGTAACTCAAGTATTTATACAATTGGAACACATGTATTATAGCTGGAGTACTTGTAAGTTCTCTCTTTTTGTTCAATGTGAGAGCAGAACCCCTGTTCTCAAGGTATGTGGCATAACACTGAGTTTTCACTAATAGAGTTGTTCCATTGCACTATGCACTTGAGATTGTCCTGGAATAATTCCCGGTTTTTCAGGATAAAAAGTAAAATCTTGGCCCTTAAAACTGCCTGGGTTTGGATGGTAAAGCTGAAACAAAAAGTTGATGCAACAGTGATCTATGCAGTCTTCAGTATCATCTTTACTTTCAAGTTTAACTGCTGTAATAAAAACTCAGTTCCAAGTTTTCCAGAGCTTCACAACACTGCTGTTGTAATAAATACAATTCATAAATAGTAACTTAAATGCAATCATAGTTTGAAAAGTAAGCAGTGTTTAATTTCTTTTTAAACATTCTTATGAAAGCACTGATTTATTGTAATGTTACAGCCTGGAGTTGAAAGCCAGCACAGACTGAGCATTTTGATGCTTCAGTAAACTTATTTAATTTAAATGCATCCTGTCTAGGACAGGAGATAAACTTGTCTTTGTAGTGATCAAACTGAGTTGTCTTTTTTGGTCTAATGTGGCAATTTTTAGCATTGCACAGACCTTAAGAATAGTAGATGGCCAACTCTCAGTAGCTGGCAGTCAGACTGCTTTTCCTTTGAAGATCTCGTATGCATCTTTCTCATATGTCCCCAGAATGTGCAGCTGTGAAGTTGTGGGCTTTCCTTTTATTTTAGTTTAGTGTAAGAAATGGGGAGGATTTAATTTCTATAAGACAGAAGTCTCCAACCTTTATTGAGAGGGTAAAGGACTGATGGGATGTAACACTTGGCTTGAATGACATGCATTCTTCTTCTGTCTCCTCTCTTGTGGTTCCTTTCATGTTGGATCTTCTGTAACTCAGTCCTGCACCATTCTTTGTTTTAGCATCTCCCTTTTCCTTTTAGCTAGTGCCTTCCAATTATCTGTGTATTTCACTGCCTGTTGCACAATTAAAAAGAAATCTTGGCCCAAAGCCTTTTATCAGAGACAAGTGAATTCTTTGAAATAGCTTTTTACACATCTGGATTGAAAAATGGTAAAAAGTATAAGTGTGTTGCTGGTAGAATTTCACCCTCCTGGAAATGTTTTATTTCAGCTGTAACTTATTATCCAATAGTGCTGAAACCAAAAATATAGTATAATGGAGTCTGGCTGATGCTTTCAGTTTTTCCACATGGCATACTAATCTGGAAGTTGTTGTGGTGTCCTTGGGTTTTGGATGTAGAAGATAACAATTAGGAATTGTTAGAGAAATCTGCCTTAAATCTGAATTATACTGTTATGGAACACTTACTGGTATTGTAGCTGTTTTCTTAATGCATTCGTTTTCTCCTTGGAAGTGGCTTTGCTAATTATTTTGACACGTTAATTGTTTTCATTCCATCTTAAGTATGATGAGAGGTGTAAGCTCACCATGCTTGTTTATAAGATCTTGGCATAAAATAAAATCCTTTAGTCTCAGTAGACATGCCCAGTATTTCTAGGAGCAGGATTTCCATTCATATATCTAAAGTCTTTGGTGTCAAGCAGTTCCTTCTCCTGTTTTACAACTAAATGGGTTGGTGAAGCACTGTAGCTCTGTGCCAGGATGAAATTTCAGTATAAATATGCCTGTAATAGGGCTGATGGAATTTTTACTGCGCCAAAAGCAGCAAGAAAATGAGAGTTGACACTGAGCTAAATGATTGCATAGTTTTCACAATATTAGAGTGTGTGTATGGATTTTCCCTGTTGGCTGGTTGGAGATGTACAGGTAGGTTAGATACTGTGTCATAATAAATAAATGCTGTCAGATGTCTGCTCTGACCTGCTAAACTGAGAAGTAAAAATTCTGCAGTCTGGATAAGTTTATAATGAAAAGCTGCTTTTGGGTAAAAGTGAGACAAACCAATATATCTTGACTTAGGGAGACTGAAAAAGATTCAATTTAAAATTGATAGGCTTTACTTAAAAACCATTTTAAGGTAACTGAAGAAATATTTGTGTTGAATTGTAAAGATTTGAAATTCCCTCTGAGATGTAGATGCCTGCTGCAGCTATTAGTGGTCGTTTGAACTTCTTGGAAGCTGTTGAGCATCTTGGGTTTGCGTCTGGGAATTCTTTTGAATGATCAGAACTCAGCCACTCTTAACAGACAAAAGTTCTCAAGAAATCCAGAAAAGCAGTTAATGGTTTGTGCTACTTAAAAGTAATAATAATCAATAGTTTTAAGAATGATAAACATCATATTTTCAGAAAAGGAATATATGCTTTTGCAGGAGAAGAAGAAAAACTTATTTTTTTGAAAATGCTTTCTATTTTAATAGATTATGGAAGAAACAAATACGCAGATTGCTTGGCCATCAAAGTTGAAGATTGGAGCAAAATCGAAAAAAGGTATTTTATTTTGTTCTTATTATGGGGTGGGATTTGTTGTTAGCATAATAAAACCACAGAATAAAGAATTGGATTTTTAGATTCACCTGAAGTATTTTCATTTCAGTCGGCTGATACGTAGAGAAATTCCATGATAAAGTTATCTTGGCTTTATATAGGTATTTTATACACAAATCCATTTGAAGGAGCTTGCAATTCTTTGAGTACTTTATTTAATCAATATTGTTGTACTGTTGTGCTAAGCATGTATGCCTTCTGCTGTGTGATTCTGTATCTAATCAGAACAGTTTCTTTATTTTACAGCAGCCAAAGTCAGTGTTTCTGGCAACATTTTAGATAAGTGGGTGTTTTGTGGGGTTTTTTGTTTGTTTCTGTAGAGTACAAAGATGAGTGTTGGCCAAGCCCAGTAGAACAGTAAATGCTCATTGTGTCCCTCTCAAGGACAGCCTGCACACTTGTTTTGGGTTCTCTAAGAAACCCAAGTGGAGCTGTTTCTTAGGAATGGCCAGTATTATGTTTTAAATTATTTTGGAAGTCCAGCCTATTAGTGTGAACTAAATATACAGTCTGGAGCATCTCTCTTAGAAATAAACCTTCTTGTTCTGTTCTTAAGGACAGATAGCTGTGGCTGATTGAAAGCAGCATGTAATTTCTCTTTGCTTAAAAATTGAAATTGAGAGTGATTTTTAACATTGCATGTGTTTCTGTCCAGGCTGATACATATTTAAAAACAAAGAAAGTGAACTTGAGATAATTTCTCTCTATGTTATATATAGAATGTATAGGGGAGGTGTGGGCTAACTTTAGTAAATGAAAAAGATCTCTTGGGAAGAAAAATTATCTTTTTAGAAAGGTGCAGGATTAATAAAATTTTTGTAGTGTAAAGTAAGATTGTGTCTGAGGTACCTTCCCACATGGTATTAAAGTCCAAATTGATTTCATTTTTTCTTTCCCCCACTTGTATGGAAAAAGAATCTCGCTTAAATGGGGAAAATTGGGGAAGGAATTGAGACTGAGAAAAATGCAGGTGTAATGTATGTAGGCATTAGTATGTGGAACTAACATTTATAGTCATGCAAGAGTGACAGGGTCTCTGTGCAAACCTGGGGAGTTCTGTGTACCCTCTCCTTGGGGTGCTGTGAATTGATGCATGCCTCATGCTCCTCAGGAAGCTGAGGTACAAGAGTTTGTTTTTCTTCTGAGGACAGAAAAGAAGAAAAAAAGTGGTGTCTGTATCTTTTTTCCCCCAATTTAAATGGGCTTAGTTCTGAAGATGAAAAGCATGAATGAAAGGCTAGGAAGAGAGGGGTAAGAAAAGTGGTTGGTTGGGTTTTATGCATTGGTACTTGGAGATGCAACTTTAAAGTAAGTTAATTTAACCTCTTTATTAGTGATCTCAAGTAAAAGAGAATATGGTGAAGCTCTATCAGTGCATGGAATGAATTTGAGTACCATGGGAAATAAAGCAGCTAAGAGTTATGAGCTGATAAAACTAAAAATTGAGGAAAGGGAACACATATTACAACTGGGCATACTGAGTATATCTGCAGTGGAAATTATTATCCTGGCAAGTCTTCATGCCAAAAGAAACTTTAGATAGTGAGATAGTGATGGGCAGTAAATGACACATTTTAGCAATATGCTATACTATTAAAAAAAGTGTTTCAAATGCTTGTGGATTTCAGGGTGGCTCTAGAGTTAAGACTTGTACTCCCTGGCCAGCTCTGGTGTGCTAAGTTATGTGTATATACACCTAAGATAGTAAGTTACAGCATGTGTACAAAGAACCCCTTAACCCTGAGGTTCCTATTTCTTGTGAAGTAAAGTGTAGTTTATGTGTTCTGTTTACACTTAATACCAATTGTTTACAATTCCATAACTTCCCATTTGCAGCTATGGCAGCTGTTTATATAGGGGTAAATATGCCAAGTGTTTAACATACTCTTTGCTTCACTTAATGACATTTTGTGATTGAGAGGAGAGTCAGCAGCAATTAAGTGGCTGGCTCTCCGGGGACTTGAACTCAGAACATGCTGTGTGCCTGCCCCCCTGGCTGGGCCCGAGTGCCTGAGTCATTCGGGGCGGAGCAGCAGCTGTGCATGGACCGTGCTGACCCCAGCCCCACACTGGACCATATCATCAAGACATACCAGATTTTTTTGTATAGTTTTGCAATATAATTTGCCTGTGGTTTCAGCAGCTTCACATCCTTTGTTTTGTGGCCTTAGGTCATTCTCAGCTTTCCTCCCGGTACAGGGGAAAAACAGTCATTAGGAAAACATTGCTTTTCTTTCTGTCATATTGGTCAATCTGTCATGAAGCACTTAGGGCCTAATGGTATCATTCTTCTCATTGCTGTTGACAGTTGAAATTAGACTCTACTGATACTAAATCAATAAGGACAGACCATGTTTTGTTCTGAATTGAAACACAAAGGTATTGAAATTTACTGCCAAGGTGTGCATAGTAAGATTCAGCAAGGATATGTAGATTAAGTTCTGTACAAGATCCAGAAGCTTTTCATGTTCTTTTAGGAAAAAATGTGCTATAGTGAAGCTGAAGCACCAAGAGTAGATGACTTGTGAACTTCTGTATTGTTTCTTTTCTGTTGTATGGATTACAACTTTTAAATCGGTGAGCCCAAAATTCTATATTTTAAATATCATAATGGTAATTCATTAACTTACACGTGATAAATAAATTCTGATGGTTTTTTGAATTGGAAAAGAGTGATGTATGAATTTAGCATAAGCGGATTTTTAAAATTTGCTAATTAAAATTTATTTAATATGAGTTTTCTAAAACACCACAGCACAAAGCTAAATTAAAAAACCTATTATGAATTCTCAACAGTTTCATAAGGGCAAAACAGGAATTTCCTGATTTTAACAAATACCAGATGCTGTAGCCTTACTCTAGTGATGAGGAGGGTTAAAGTATTTTGAAATAAATGTTTAGAAAACACACAAACAGATATAAATCTTCCACAGCATTTTTAAAGCAAGCCATTTGTTTAGGTTGCCGAAGAGATCCCATAACATTAAGGATTTAGGGAAGGAAGTGAATAATTCAAAGCACTTCATGATTGATTCCATCAGTAATGAAAGAATTGGCACTGGCACGGTTTGCTCTGCTTTGCACTGGTGCTGTAGAGCTCAGGGTGTACCAAAGCCTCTTGTTCTGCAGGTCTGAGGTTTTCTCTAGTCTGGTGAATTAAACACCAAATTGAGAGACAGTAACTTTTGCTCTTTACGTGCTTCTTCACTCTGTTGTAGTTACTGTTCCTTCAGAATGCTGTTAATTGTCTTTTGAAGATTTATTCACTGGTATGAAAGTGTGAGTAGATTGCCAAATCCCAAGTGGTCAGATGCCGTAGTTCCACAAGCACTTTGCCAAAACAGGCACAATCTGATGGGATTTTCCCTCTCCCTTTCTGAAACACTGATCTGTCTTGTTCTTGTTGTCCAGCCCTTTCTGCTGTGCTGTCATTGGTGCTCTGATGGGGGCTTAAAACTAACCATAAATAATTTTTACTTTTGGAGAGGGCGAGTTCTTGCTCACTTGCTAGGTGTCTGAACCCTAACTATATATGCTCATATGTGGAGGCCCATGGGCCTGCCACGGCTCCACCCTCAGCTTTGTCCTGGAGGGATGTCCCTTGAATGGGATGTCCCTTGAATGGGCTGTGATTAGCTTATCTCAGCCCTTCTGGAAGGATGCTCCTTAGGCTGGCACATCTTTTCTTTTCATGGTGAGCTATCCCCAAAGGCTTCAGTGATCCCACCATGCCCTAGTACCCATGTTAATCCTTTGTAACCCAGTAGTTTTTCCCCCTTGGTACCACCCTTGCTTTCCCCCATAAAAACTCCAGTTTTTCCCCCAGTTCTTGAGGGAGCTGTCATCCCTGGCCCCCTTCACAGAGCTGCTGGATAATAAAGGAATCTCTGTGGAATCTCCATATGATGCTCCCGTCTCTCTCTGTCCCTGAGTCAGGCTGGAATAGCCTCGCAAGCTGAGCTGAAATCACTGATCAGAGCTGATCACTTGTGGCCACAGCCACGGCTTGCTGAGGTGTATCTGGTGGCTAGCAGACATGCCAGAGACCCCCTTAGAATGCTGTCCCTTGCAGGACCCTCTCTCTGAGAAGGTTGGTGGCTTCCCAGGAATGGAGCATCGGATCTCCACAGATGACCTTAGCAGCCAACACTCATATGTTTCCCCATCTGTATGGATCTGGAATACTTGACCCTTGGAAGCAGGTGAATGTCATGTTAATCACCAGCAGTGCTTGTGGATGGATATTGAAGGTGTTCTTTAGGAAATGGGTGTATGAGAGTTCAGATTTCACCTGTATTCCTTACTCCTTTTTATTTCTAAAACCTCCCTCCCCATACCCCTGTGTCCCTTTGCATTCCAACAGCCATAAGGAGTTTATGGGACATGTGTGCTCAGAATGCAGCTTGAAATAGCTTTTTGGCAGCAGCCACCATAAGAATCCCTTCAGTTCTTGGAAACTTAGTGGCTCTAAGCAGAAAGATAATTGGAAAGTTGGAACAGGGAATATTTTGGGAAGTTAAAAAAGGTGATAAGGGGAAATGCAAGATAAATTGAACTTACAGAGCAGGTAGAACTCTGGGGTCTCTTCCACCATTCACTTTAAAAAAGGACTTCTCTTGCTCTTTTTTCTTCCTCTTACTTACGTATTTTCATTCATCTTCTATTTTCTTTAGTCTCCAGGTCTTTTTTTATCTGTATCCTATCTTGAAGTTACCAAGTTATTTATATTCTCTCTCTCTTGAGCTACTGTTATTTTATTTTACCTCTTCTCTTATTTGCTGTTCCTGGCTTTGTGGCTTTATGTTTTGCTTTTTGTTATTCTGTTTTTCCTCTCTTACCACTGATGCATTTTAAGTTCTTCAATAAAAATCTAGTCCATGTTCTGTTTGTACTTTTTTCATTTGATTTTTTACTAATACTTTCATCTTTTTTAATAACTTCAAAAAATTTAAACTAGTTTATGTTATCAAAACGTCTCCTACATGCTGTTTTTCATTAGCATATCTCCACACAAGTACAGAGCATGTAAAATTCATATCCAAGGAGAATGGCAAGAAACATAGTGGTACTGAAGGCACTGGAAGGAAGGCAGCAGTAACTGGCATTGGGCACTGCTGGCATTCATTGCCTGGCAATTTGGATTCACACTTCTTCATTCAACTTTGCCTTTTGCAAATTATCTTGCAAACCAAGTGCAGCTGTTTCCCTATTTGTGTCCTAAGCTGTGAAGGTAATGTGCATGGAGTTAATAACTGTAATACCACACTTGAGGCAAATAACCACAGAGAGACTGGAGCCAAATCAGCAAAACTTCACTCTTGTTTATTGGAATGTTGTTTAGGTACAAGGACAGTACTTTGCCTGTTTCAGGAGGTGTTGTGATAAAAGCTAGAGCTTCTTCCTTTGGTAAAACAAATGTCACTGCATAGTGAACTCAAGGCCAAACTTGTGAGTTACTGCCTTAGATATCTAGAGTAAGCTAAAATGTTTGTCATTTCAGACCTTTAAATCAACTTGCAGTTGTTTCCCTGTGATACTGTGATAGAAGCTGAAGTTTATTTTTTCAGATGAAACCGGAAGGGAGAGACAAGGAACTATGTTGTCAGGCTGTGCAGCCTTAGGAAACTGTGCAAATAAAATGCCAAGTTATTTCTTCTTTTTCTATAGGCTTTCTGATAAATCTTAAATCTGGTTTTAGGTGTTTTAGATAATTTATTTTTCTTTTCAAAAATACATAATTTTCTCAATTGAGTTTGTCAATACAATCTTTTTTGAAAGGAGTGTGAACTGCTTTTAAAGCTAAATCTCTAGCAGTAAAATATCCCAGGAGTGGTTAATATATGAGTAGTTGAGAGTTGTGCCTGCCAGTTCAGTGTCCCATGTGCGAGCACTTCATCAGTTACACACGTGTTCCATGGAGGGATTACATCACTGCTTAAAACACAAGTGTACCATAAGTTATGCAATGCTGCTCTGAGCAGCAACTCAGCTGCTCTGAGGTGCTGCAACTGAGCTGAATCCCACATTTGTACAAAGGAGAGACTGTCATGCAGAAATTCCACACTGCAAAAACACTGCGAAAAACCCACTTCAGATTAATGCATGCAAGTAGGACTTAGTGCTTCTGTCCAAACCCAGTATTTTATTATATATATCAGTGTTAATAGAAGAGTTAATAACTCTTAAGTGTTAATAATGATGCAAGGCATCATTAGCTAGGAGTCTTGTGAACATCACTGTAACCTCTTGTAGTGTGTCTGGAAGTCTCTAGAGTTTCCTTCCCCCCAGGAAACACATAGCCAACCAAAAACCACGACCCCAAAAACTCCACCAAACCAAAACACCCCTAAGCAAAGCAAAGGGCTCAATGAGGCAGATGTTGAGAAACTTTGAGTAGAGGGAAAAGTACTTGTGTGGTATCAAGTGGGTTTGGACCCTTGCTTCAGGAGATTCTCATTGCATTGATGATATTTTGTAGTAAATGCAAAGTTTAGTGGAATTAATAGAATTCTCTGATTTCGGTTATCTCTGGGATTGCTGATACTCAAAGGATTTTGGTCTATGCCACTAAATTTACATTGCATACTTAGTCTTTTTCTAAATACCAGGTAGCTTGGTTTGTTCAGATGCTGACATGTCTGCAAAGTGCTGTTATATAACCTGAAACTTCCCCCAGAAATTATCCAAGTCCTAGTTCAGTCAAAAAAGCACAAAAACAACTAAAAATGCTCAATAGTTTAGGCTATTTGCTTCTTTGTCTCACGTAACTCCTAAGCAGATAATGCTGTGCTCTGTGGTTGTGTGCATATCTTTACTGAAGGAGTGTTCAAGAACTGGAAAACTGGAACAGGGAAATGGTGGAGTTGCCATTCTTGGAAGTGTTCAAAAAACACCAGGCAGTCGTGGCACTCACTGCTATGACTTTATTGACAAGGTGGTGTTCAGTCAAAAGTTGGACTTCATAATCTTGGAGGTCTTTTCCAACCTTAAAGATCCTGTGGTTCTGTATAGAATAATGACTGTTAGGATGCCCTTATTTTTTAGGTCTTTGGTGTTTTCCTTTAAGGCTTTACATACATGTTACTCCTTATAATACAGCTGCAGCCATAATAGAGGGTTTTAGTGGTTTCCTTAAATTACTTCCTTCGTCTGGGCCAAAGAGACATTAGTAAATTTTTTTCCTTTTTCACACTGTACATTTATTATGCCTGATTTTAACTTCTCTAAAAAGTTTTTTGGAGCTAGCTGTTTCGTGGAAAAATTGCAGAAATTAAAGATAGTGTTTCAGAGATGATTTAAGTTGCATGAGAGCATTTTCTTACAGAAGCTACTTTTCTTAGTTCCAGTTGATTTGTTCTTAATTCTTTCAATATAGAAGAATAAAGACTGCCCATGTAAAGTGTGGGGTAAAAGTCCTCATGTTAATAGGATTACAAGTCCTCCTATAATTTCATTCACTTGTAAAATTGCAATCTCTTCATTTGTAGCCATATATAACCTCTAAAAGTGCATTAAAATGTTGTGAATAATAGGAAACAGATCTTCATGTGCAGGAATTGTTGTCTGCCTGCCACTACTTATCTGAGTTGCTGATTTATCAATCTTAAGAGAAAACATTCTTTACTTAAATTACTGCAGAAGGAATTGATGTTTTGTGTTTCTGTAAATGCAGCAAGCCACTGAGTTTTATTTTGCACCTAAGTCTTAAATGCTGAATCAGCCCCACCTGGGAAGGTCACACAGCATCCAGGACTACCAGGTGCTTCAGACCTGTTATTGAACCAAGGACTCTAACAGTGGTTTTTCATAGTTTGGGTCAACTCCTGCTCATGACCTACTTTCATATTTTTGTGTGCTGTTTCTAGTTACAATAATTCTAGCTTCTGCTGTTCTCACCAAAAAAAACCCAAACAAACAACAAAAAAACGGATTGAGTGAATGTGGGATATAATCAACTAATTTTCCTACCTTAAATTCAGTGCTATGAATAGCCACTTAATTGGTTTAGAGCCTTAAGGTCCAATAAAAAAAAAAAAAAAAAAAAAAAGAGTTGGGGGAATTAATCAGGTCCTTGGAGACCTGCAGTGGTATGTGGAGTTTTTCTGACAAACTTGAGCTTCTCACCCACTAAGATGCTTTTGGAAATTGTGCCAACTGAAAGGCTATACCCTAACTCTTGGTAGTAACCTAACATGTATGGAGTAATGACTCTTCCCATTCCATGGTCTGTAGCTAGGGATGAAGGGATGTTGAGTGAAGTAGAGAAGAGAGCACCTAAACCTCTGAAGTGTCTGGATCCTTAAGCACTTACAAACAGAGGTAACTTTTGTATTGGTCCATAATCAAGGTTTAATTTGTTGTTTCAGCCCTGATTTCAGTGTGCCATCAATGGAAGTATTGGCTCAACTTGCCCAAAGTCATCCTGCAGAGAGTCATTCTTTCAGAGAAAGTAATGTACTTTATCTCAGCTGGAACTCTGCCAGCCACTCAAAGGCTGCTGCTGCTCTGAGGTTTAGGCCCTCATGGAGCTGTTGGGTGCCTTCCCTTGCTTGTGTGGATCCCCACCCTTAAAGACAAGGAAATAGTCCCCTGTCCATAACTGATGCAGTGAGGTGAGGGAGGTGGTGGTTTGATGGCTGCTCTGGGCACCTGTTCCCTCGGGAGAGGAGCTTTTCACCTGATTACACAGCAGGCAACAGAAAGGTGCTGCAAGAGGGGCTTTTGAATTCTCTTAGTGAGTCTTTCCCATCTGTAAATGGAAAGGGGATCCCAGTGCACCCATTTGAGACACCTTCATGTAACAGCAGTGTAGACTCAATGGTTTTTAATCACCAGACCACAGGACAGCCTTATTCCATAAGTTGTGAATAGTGATAAAGGCGCACTCACTTGTGCCTTTTCCAAGCACTTGGAAAGGCAAGACTGGTAACTACTTCTGCCAGGAACAAAATCAGGGGAGACATGATTATTGTCACAGCTGGCAAACAGTACAATTGTGGTCTTCTCTCTCTCTCCTGCCTTGCTGCGTGCTTCCAGCCTGTCCCCTGCCTCCATAGCTCCCTGCTAGGCAGCTCAGCCCTGCAGCCTGGCATGCCCTGGTGCCAGTCCCACTGACGCAGGGGACATTCAGGGCCACTGGGTTATGGGGGCCAGTGCTCTTTTGTCAGCAGAATTTTTCCTAAAGCTCTTTAGTTTTGGTTCCCAAGGTATAAAGTTGTGCGTCTGACTTTATACCGGTTCAGTAAAGGTTTTCTCAAAAATCTTGGCATTTAAATCCCCTCTACTTGATGGTGGCCATGACAACAGAACCACTGGTTTGGGTATTCTGTGTCAGCTCTCTCTGTGTACAGCAAAATTCCTTTGCAGCTCTTATTTGACCTCACTAAAAACAGGAAAAAAGATTCACCCTGTTATACAATTGTCTAGCTAAGAACTGTGTATATAAGTAGATTTCTTTTAAAAAAAGCTCATATCTTAAAAATAGATGAATTGCACATATGATTCTGCAATAAAATTGAAATTACTCATGCCAGGAGATAAAGGGTGCTCTGCAATGTTTCTTGAGAGTGCTGGCAGTATTTGGGGAGGGGGGAGTAAGATGGTTTCTTATCTATGCAGTTGCTTCATAAAATAAAATTTCGGTCCGATCTGGTACATGATCTGGGAAATTACAAGTTTTTTCTGTTCCTTAGAATGGAATTAAACTTATTTTTGTGCTTGACCTTGTTGCAACAAAGCTAATGCTATTTGTATTACTCTAGTACTTTTTCCTTTAGAGAAGGGATTGCTCATCCTCTTGAATATTTTTCACGAGAGAAGATGAACTCTTGGTGTTAAGTATCCAAAGTACATTTTTGTTCTTTTATCACAACTTACGTTTTCCTGCGTTTGGTTGGAGAAGTGTTTAAAAAGGGTAAATGTCATGTTCCATCTTTTTTTTTAAGTGTGACATACTCCTGCTTCCATGTGCTTCAATCCTAATGGTTGAGAAGCCATAAAGGGATGTTGAGAAGTTCTTGCTGCCAAAATAATGCATTACTGTATGCAAATATCTGACACTAGTATTAATAATTGAGGGTGCTAATTTCAACATGCCAATTATGCATTAAGCATTGTTCAGTGAGTGGCAATGATATGTCAGGTTAGTAAACAGGATTTGAACTGGTTTTGGATTTGAACAAAAGATGGCTTGAGTGGAGGAGGCCGGAACCCTCCACCGCTCGAAAGCATAGAGAAACAAAGATGCACGATGGAAATCTACTTAAGAGTCATGTCACAGTTTAGAGAGAAAAAAAACCAAACATATGCTCTCAAATATTACTGGTGAGAGCACTACATTTTTATACTTTGAAGCAATTATATCTAATGTGTGATATTCTGTAGCTAACCAAAATAATTATAGACTTTCCAGTTTTTTGATACAACATTTCTGTAACTGCCTTCCCCAGAAGGGCTTTCCTGGGGACAGGTGCACTTGCAGGTAGGGCTGGCTACTGCATTCCCTGCTCCAACCCTCATCAAATCCTATAAACCTTCTGAAATTATGGTGTACATGAGTATCATCCTCTCCCTGCAAATTTGATGTATTACTAGTAACATTCTGATATTTTTGTGTGCTTTGATTTCAAGAATTCTTTATAATGTGCATTCTAAATATAGACAGAGTCTGTGCCAAAGACCAAGTGCAAACTTACAAAACCATCATTTATAGAAATTCTAGTCTCTTTAATGACTTCCTCTGGAAACTGTAATTTGAATCATATGATTTTTTGAAGTAGGAGTAGGAGGTAAGATCTGAAAAATAGCTGTAATACAGTTTTCAGAATTTTAAACTTTTCATCTGTATAAATTTAACCTTGTATAAAACTGTGCTGGTCATTTAATTCCTTGATTATTTAGCAAGACTAACATTGTCTGTGAAACAAGTTAAATCTAAAGAGAACATAATTCTGGGCATAGCTAGTATTCTGGTGACTTTCTTGGTCCAGATTTTTAATGTTTAAAAAAAAATGTGTTTTTATGGTAAAGGCTTGTTGAGCACTTTGGTAGTTTTGGCCTTGGAATTGGTTTCGTTTAGCTGGGAGACCAAAACCATCTGGCAATGCTCACCAACCACGGCCAGTCTCAGAGGGCTGTTGGCAAAATGTTCTCCCTGTATTAACTCCTGTGAAAGGGAGAGAAAAATGAGCTCTTGTTAATGGGAACAAGGCTGTGGGAAAGGACAAAGTTGGGAATGAAGTGGAATGAGGAGAGACATGGAGAGGAAATGAGAGGCTGATGAGGAGACTGAAGCCAGTTGGAAAGAGGTAGGTGGGATGGCAGGAAATGTGAGATTAGAGTGGGAGCCTTAGAGAAATGTGGGTTTTGAAAAAATAGAATAATAAAGACTTAGTGACAAAGATGGTATAAAGATAACAGGAAAACAGATGGGAGGTGCAAAAGAGGAAGATAGTGAAAATGCCTATTCCAAAAAGTGAAGGAGAGGATTACAGCCTTGTGTTCATAGGTGTCTGTCATGAATTTCCAATTCATATTCTTGTCTTGGAAATTAGATCAGACACAATTCTGAAGTTCTTACTTAATGACTATCCTAGGGACAAGCTGGTAAATGCTTCTGTATTGATGTGTACTTTCATTACTGTCCAGTGATTCAGTGTCTAACATGTCACTGTTCCCATCAGATGCCTTTTTGCAGCTTCCATAAAGATGCAGTTTTGATGGCTGCAATTTAAATTTGTTAAGCATTTACCAGATGTCTTGTCTTGCATCAATACATATGGATGACTTGAAATACCAGGAATGCAGAATATGAATTTCTAGTCCATGGGAGCTGAGGGTATTGGCAATTTCTACTAAAAAATCACAAAACAGAATTAGAATGTGTGCAAGTAAACCAAGATGGCAATAAAAAGGATTAATTTTGAGTGCAGCTTTCATCCAGCTGATTGGATTTGTATCCAGTGCCATGTCAAATAATGTAAACTTGGTTTTGTAGTGCTGGAGGAAGTTAGTAGCCAAGAAAGTAAGCTGCAAAAATACTGGGCTTCAGGAAAGTGTAAGCTCTTTTGTGGAATTGACTTAAAATCCTCTAATGCCAAATAGCTCACATTGAGATTTCCAGCAGTAAATTTGTAGCTATACATGTGCAAAATGTATTCCTATGTAAAGTTCCCCTCTGCTGTTCCTACTGCTCTGAGTGCAGTGAGCAGTAAAGCTCAGGTTCAGCTCTCCTGCCTCTGAGTGCTGTCATGTGGAGGGTTACAAAGGTGAATTAACTTGCTCATAGATGCACATTCGGTCACATCAAAGAAATCTGAGTTGTCAGATTGAACATATGCTCTCTGAGGGGAAGAAATACTAAAGGTGGCTATTCGAGTGCATAATTTTTTATTTTCTTCTTGTGGATTTGCTTACTGAAGGATGCTGCAAGAAGGAATCCCTTTAGGAATGCCATGACCATGTACACAGGTGCCTTTGGGAGGGGAGCAGATTTTGGATTCTGTAAGTAAAGGTGGAGTTAGTTCCAGAGTGATGGGGTTGGAAAAAATAAACCAAAAGAAACTACTATAGAGAAGGCCATTTATGGCATGAATTATTGGTAGAATGCTAGACAAAGATAAGAAAGCTATGACAAAATGAGTTATGCTTTTAATCAGCTCACTATATTGGAAATTGCTTCTTAGCAGTGTAAGCAACATATCAGCCCAAAAAAAGAAATTTTCAAGAAGTTAGAGACTCTTGGCTATTAACTCTTTTTTTCTTATCTTCCTAGATACATTAACAGCCACAGATATTTTTTACATATTTTCTGCTTCATGTTCTGTTATTTTTGCAACTAAAACTTTAACATCAGTCATTGCCAGCAGCAGCTGAAAATTAACATCTGGTAACTTAGACCTGAGTGCCTAAACTGCAGTTTCTAAACCTGTGTCTGCAAGTGGTGCCCTTTGGTGTTCTGCTCTCATCTGCTGGCAGGGAAAAGATGTGAGCATGAGCTGTGTGGAGAGGTGGTGCTCTCTGCTTCCTGATAATAATATAAACTTTTGTCTTTCTGACCTCTTTCAGTTGCCAGTGCCTTAATCACCCTAATGACACAGGAGTTTTGTTGTTGTTGTTGTTTTGGTTTTTTTTTTCCCCGTAGGAAGGCTAAAGGTGCTCCAGAAAGAGTGAGGTGAGGCCATAGCTGCTAACTAAAATATTGACATGAACCTCTATCCAGCATTGGCATTCAGGCCTTAGGCTGGCATGGTGGAGTATGGGGAGTGCTAGGTCATATTTTGTGTTTTTTCTCCAGCAATTCTCTGATTTTTAAGTCTAGTGTTTGCTGGTAATTTCTGAAGTAACTCTCATGCCTGGTATAACACACAAATGTTTACAAATCTCCTTTGTTTTAATGCTAATTGAAATTTACCCAAGTAAAATTAGTTGAAGGCACCTTTATGAATATTACATAAATTTATTATTGATCCAATTATCAATTTTTAGGGCTTTTTTTTCTGCACTTGTGAGCTAGAATTTGATTTTGCTATAGTTGATGGAAAACTTGTTTTCTCTCACAAGTATTTAGGCAGCTAAACTGTGGGGACAATTTTCAGCTGACTTATATTGTTTGTCCACAGCTGTTGCTCTACATTTTACTGGTTCAAATTGGTGGGACATGAAATATTTGTAGGTAGTGGCTGGAAAGGGGCTGTAATTATCCTTTTTCTTTAGAGAAACAGTTACTGGAAAACTAACATAGGGATTTAAAATGTTTTTCTTCCAACTGTGGATATAGAACTTACAACAGCAGTGATTTTCTTCGCTTTTCCTCAGCATTTCAAATGAAACGTCATTGCCACCATTTTTCTGAGTGGACATACTCTCTGTCTGGAGGCCTAGACTTCCTATGCCTCACTATCTTCTAGTCTAGTTTTTTTAATAACTTGCCAAGAGTGACAATATTTGAAAATTGTGCCATTGGAAACGCATACATGCACATGAACAATTTTTCTTTGGCCAGTGGCTGCTCTCCTCAGAGTGAGATGTAAAGGTGGAAAAATTCTGGAGTTTTCTGTGTTTATGATGTTTGGGTTGTGAATATTTTGAGGGGAAACGTCTTTTTAGTTTAAATAGTTCTCCAAGTATTCATTCTAGGCACTCAGTGCTAAGCTTCCTAATTAACCTATGTAGCAGCTGAAGGACTTCTTACCTTAGTGCACCTTTGTAAATGTCAATAATTTCTGTAATGTGTTGCTGAGGCAATCAGTCTGTAATTGACTTGGAGATTTAAAGTGAGCCTCTTGCTGACATTGTGTTTATTGTTTGGAGTGTCTGATTAATTACAGCATGTATTGTAGTTGGTGTATTATGACCTCCATCTGCTTTTTATTAACTCTCTCTGTAAATGAGAAACTGTCAATGCATAGTTTCTTATATTCTGAAGAAAAATCCCCCCAAACCCCACAGTTGTGTACTTTAAAAATTAAAGAACCGTTGTGTTTAGATCACAAGTTTATTTCTTTTGTTTCTGGAGCAGCTGACTCAAGCATAGATGACTCCTCCCTGTTTTGCAATAAATAAATGGGCAGAAAGACCATCCCAGGCCGCCTGAAACTCGGCCACTGGACTTCCTGTTGGTTCTCTCTGATCTGAGCAGATAGACACACACAGACCCACAGCATCCCTTGTGCCAGCAGCTGGCAGCAAATCCCTCATTTACTGGAGTCACTTATCCGAGCCTGCAGTCTGCTGCCACTTCAGAAAGCAGCCCCAGCCATCAATTCTGCACTTGGCGTGCGGGGAAGGTGACAGGCGAGAAGGCTTTTGAAGAAAGTCACATTTGCTTGAGCCTTTTATCTCCTTTGTGCTCAGCTTGCCAGTGTTCCTGTACTCGGGGGGTGGGGGGGTGTGCCTGCAGCCATGAGAGCTTAAAGTCATGGATTTTTACTGGAAAGAAGGAAGACAAAATGGTCACATTGGTGAATGTTTTAAGGGAACTCTAGGTAGCAAAGGATCCAGCAGGTGGGCATTGTACTTTAAATACACTTACACAAGAGTGATTTGAACTTTGGTCATTCCTGTAAGAGTAGGAAGATTTTGGGCTTTTCTGTTTTTGATCAGGGCTTGATGTGTTTTCTGTGAAGAACAGTGATTTACTTACACTTGGCCAGACAAGGGAGGGGTAAAATACAAACACAGTTGTAATATGAAGGGAATTATCAAGGGGCTTAACATCCAGTGAGTGTGCTTGGCAGCAACTGTAGCAAAACTGAAATTTCAAGCCCTGGAATGTAGTAATATAAACTTATTGCTTTAATTAAATTACTTGAGAGTACAAATTTGTCACAATCTTCCAGCGAAAATTGGAATTAGTTGATGTATTGGTTTTGGACTTTTAGAAGGTTCTAGCAAGCAGGTACTGTGCAATGTGCTCTGCATTACATTTGCATGTAAACTGGAGACTGAATGTATTCCACTCTGATGCCCGTCTTTCTATTTAAACCCAATTTTTAGGACACAAAATGCAATTTGTCAGAATGACTGCTGAAATTCCCATTGCAGAGATGCCCAACAGGTGATTAATTTCCCAGAAGTGAGTCTTGCTCTTATGTAATTCTGGGGAGAGACAGATGGCCGGAAGTGATGCAGAAAAAATTCATCTGAGAACAGCTCAGGAATGATTTCTTGATTTGAAAGGCAACACTGGACATCTTTCATGTGTTTGGTGTTCTTATTTCTCAGTATGTCACAAAGAAATTACCCTTGCAGTGGAGCAGTGTGGGCAGTGTTTGCTTGCTCTGAGCCCCTCCCTGAAAAGAAAAGCAGAAGTTTTAAAGTCACTGTTCTTCAGGAGATTAATGTTCTCTTCCCAAATCAGCTGCAAACTGGCTGTTATACTGAAAATAATTTAATGTCTGTGAATAATGGAAAGATAATGGAAGATATACAGCTCTTAGAGTGCTGTATATATATTGCCATGGTAAAAGCTAAGAAATGGTCAATTATTACATAATTAAAATGTGATTCGGTATTCATGTAGTAAACTGTTGGTATAAAAGCATCTAGAAGGTTTTTATATTCAGAACCAGATGGATAATGTTTTTTGTTGATTAGGTGCATCCCAAGTGGTTTAGAGGGAAGATGGAAGCACTACTTTCCTTATCTTTCTATTTGCCTTTTTCTTCCTGGAGACTATAGCCTGCACAGAAGTGGTGCATGGAAAAAGCCAATACATTGCCGTGCTGGCTGGAAAAAAAAGTGTACCTTGTGCTTCTAAAAAATAATAAAAGAAATAGTCATGTTCAGTCAATGGCAAAAACTTGTTGATAACATGGCAATTTTTGAGTCAAATTTCATACACTTAATATTATCATAACTTTAAAATATGTACTGATCTTTCAAATTTCAAGCCCAAGGTAGAGAGATGGTTGTGTGTTAATGATCTAACACTATCTAAGAAAATTACTTCTTACAGCTTCAAAATAGAGTTCATGAACTTTTTCTAATTTAGTATCTATCTGTTGTAAGCAATATTATTAGTGTCTGGTACATGGGAAGAAAAGCTAGGCTGTTAAAGTGTTCTGCTTGTACTGGAGTTCTTTTTTTGTAAGAGCCTACTAAGCCTCTGAATCAGTATTCCTATGGCCTCTTAGACTGGATTTTTACTGGATTGTCATAATTTTCATCTAATTCATGTAGCTGTTGGTTCTTGAATAGTTCTCAAGAAGACAGTTTAGATGTTTCTTTACAGGAGTTGCCTTTTATCTCTTTGTTTAGAAAAAACAGCAAACAAACAGAAAATGATACCTATTCACCATGTTCATCAGGAATACAGTTGAAATAACCTCTAAAAATATAATCTGG
This sequence comes from Acridotheres tristis, assembly GCA_037013685.1. Taxonomy (NCBI): domain Eukaryota; kingdom Metazoa; phylum Chordata; class Aves; order Passeriformes; family Sturnidae; genus Acridotheres; species Acridotheres tristis. Next base: position 7,596,517 of record CM072893.1, on the reverse strand, counting down.
AAAAGGAAAGCTTTCCTGGGGAAAATTCATTTCACAGAGTGTGATACTAAAGCAGGGAAGGTGAAGTATTTATAATGGTGATCAAAAATATTTTGTGAGCTCCCTTTGGCTTTAGTCACCTGATGTCTGATGTCCTGTTGGGAGGCAGCAGTTTCTATCTTTCCAATACCATTTCCCAGAAGGACAGGTCTGTTTGTCCTGCTCACTCAGGCCTATATTAATCTTTGCTGCAGACAATCTGCATCCTTCTGGTCCAGCCACAGAATTCATCCTTCCAGTGGCTGTGTCCAAACCAGCTCGCACAGTGGGGTGCAGTCAGTCAGGGCAATCAGACACTGAGGTGCAGCAATAGCCAGGGATTGGATGTGGGAGCACTGCAAGGAAGGCTGAGCCTGAGGCGTGAATTTGAGCTCACGAGTCAGATGATGTTTTTTATTTAGAAAAACGCAGTCACAAGGACTTTTTTGAGAATGTGTGTGTGAGAAACTAAAATTATCTCATGGCTTATGGATCGGAATTGCAACCCTGAGTAGGAGTCTGTGTGCAGTGACGATACAGTGGTGTTATTTCCGATAGAAATGTTGTGGCTGTTTTCTAGGTCCTCTGTTCAGCTGATCTTAAAATACTATAGCTTTTCTCTTCTCTGTATTTCTTATTTTCTTTCCTAGATACTGTGATTCTGTGTTTATGCTTTGAGATACAATGGCAACAGATATTTAAGTAATGAACTGTGAAATTGTTGGGTCCATGCTGAAAAAAAGTCATAAGAGACTTTGTGTCCTGCTGAGAGATTGCCTTGCTTTGAGTGGCTGCTTGGGCTAAAGGCTGAAGAGCAACTGCCCAAGAGGCAGCAGAAGGGCTGCATAGCATGTACCTTTTTGTGGCTGACTGTGTTTGCAAAATGTCCCTTATGGCTCTTTTTAGAATTAAAATAAGGAATTTAAGCTAGTCATGGTGGTAACTGAAGTTTTGTAACTGAAATGGAGTGTCTTGGTGATTACAATTAATTCATTCTCATTTCTTCTTTTCAGGTTTTCTTCTCCACCTTGGCCTTCCCCTTCTCCCTTGAAATCTGGTCACTTTTCTGTTTAAATTGCCATATGATTTGTTACCTCTTCCTTGTCTTCCCTCTTTGCTTATGCTTTAAGAGAAGTCTTTTCAGCTTCATTTCCTCTGTCAGTGGTCCGAAATCCAGTCATCAATAGTTTATTTCTCCAAACGTTAAGTTGTACAGGTAATCTATTTTTTAAAGCTTATCTGATGTTTCTGGCTACTTTTCACTTAATTCTGGGCATTCTGAACATGAATTTTCAGTGTTCTGCTGGGATGTTTTAAAGCTGCTAGGAGATCCAAATGTGGGATTCAGCTATGATTCATGTACAAGTGCATCTCATTTATTTTAATTTGTGAGGCTACATCAAACATATTTCACTCTAAGAGCCATTTTAAGTAGCCTGTTGCAGATATTGATGTTTTCTTTTGAGCTACTCTGAAATCTTTGAGAAACAAGATTCTTTTCTCTGCTCTACCAGGTGCTGCACTGCTTTTCTTCAGGTTTCTGTGTGTGTATGATCAGTGTGTTACTCAGTCTCTGCTTCGTGGATATCTGTGTATGTCTGCCTGTGTATGTATGTGTATGTAAGTGTAGTACTATAAATGGTGGGGAGAAGTGAGGAGGGGATTGATTGCTGGCTGCACATCAGGCAGTTGTTACAGGGCAGGGTTGAAAAGCAGTGCTCTGGCAGTTAATGCTCCTCAGGTGATAGGTGGCAGCTACCAAACTGTAACAAGAGAGTGAAGGGCTGCATGTAAACTGCCTTCCCTGGAGGGAATAGTGTGCAGGGACAATGCAAGTGTTTGCTTTTTCTCAGCTGCTTTCTCATGTCCTGAGTTGAACAGAAATTCTTCTGAAGATGGCTTGGAGTTAGGTGCCAGTAATGGGGAAAGCTAAGAGTGAAAAAGTGCTGAGAAGACAGAGAGTCTTTCAAATGTGTGTGCACATATAGGCAGTAGCTCTAGCTCTTCCCAGAGACATTTCATAATCAGTTGTTTGTCCACAACAACCAGATCCCCCAGAATGCCCAGAGCCTCAGGATATGTCTCCTCTGAAGACACTCTTAATTGCTCACAGCCCATGTTGAGTTTTATGATGTTCTGGGTAGGCTTTTGATCATGCCCAAGTTAGCTGAGTGAAATCTTGTTCAGAGAAAATGATGCTGCAGTCTAATTTCATCTAAAAACCAAGAAAAAAGACAAGTCCCAAAAGAAAAAAAAAAAAAAGTCTTGGTATTGAGTGATACCTCTGAGAATACTCAGGAGTCTGCAGTAGGAAATGGCTCATTGCTTTCTGCCTTAATACATGAGTAGCTTTTTCCTTCTGTGGTTTAGACACTGGGAGGAGAAGTGAGTGCCCTGACTTGTATTGGAGAGAGGTAAGAATTCTTTTAAACTTGTAAGCCAAGAGCACCAACTGTCCAAGTGACGAATTTATTATTCAATCGAAGATCCTTTGCATGTGCCCTTAGTCCTGAGCATTTGCTCCATGCTTTTAGCCTTAATATTGCTTTTCCATTGCAATAGTTTGAGCCTATTTCAAGTGTCTTGGCTATTACAATCATCTGCTTTGGTGAGGGAATATCCACTCCTAAAACTGTACACATAGTATTTCCTGATTTATTTATGAGCATTAAATAGTTTCAATTTAATTATCCTTTTTTCCATATTAATGGGAAGCCTTACTTGACCTTTTTGCTTAATTCACTTGTTTTATAAGTCTATGTATCTTCATCTTGTAGGGTGATCAATGTATTTGCCCTTTCAGATGAGAACATACTAACTTCTGTGTTAATTTGTTGGGTTTGGCTTTTTTTTTCTTTTTAACTTCTTATATAGCTTAGTGTGTTTCTGTTGGTACTTTTGGGACAGACACTCTCATAACTTGTCTCTTAAAAATGCTGTGTCTCTTTTGTGTTTTTGTTTGAATGGCTCAAGTTCTGTAATACTCTCGGGCTATTCAGATCTTAATCAGCCACTCGTTAAGAATGACTGTCATCTGCCCTGGTGTTGCCCAGTTGTCTGGCTATTTTTAGAGTAGTGGTAATTTGGTATTTGTGTTACTTAACTTAAGGCTGTTCATCCTGTAAACAAGCTGGATGCATAGCTCTGAAGAGCTGCCCTGGACATTAAATGTAACACTTGAATTTCAGGAGAGGCCTACACAGTTAAATGACTTCATTATTTGAAGTATTTCTTGCCTGGCAGAAGTTGGTTTAGATGCATTTGCACTGGCACAAACATACTTTTGCTTGGAGGAATTTTATTTTGTTTATTGGAGTGTCACAGACAATAGTAGCAATAAAGCTGGAGGCTTGCTCATATAACTGTGGACAAAGACTGAGAAGGTGAAACTCTGCCAAAGAGTGGAGTGAGGAATTTGAGGATAGAAGCAATAAAAGACCACTTGAAGGCAGAAGTTTGGCAAAATGAAGACTGTTGAGAAAAATTTCCAGCAGTGTCTGTTGGGTAACTTCAGCTATGTAAATATTCCTTCATTCTTGGAAGTTGGGGGGAGGGAAAAGCCTGTTAAAATTACTTTTTTCTTTTCCGTTCCTAAAGAAAAATATACTGCCCTTCATAGTTGATGGAAAAGATGGATTACTATTAAATGGCGTTTTTAATAGTTTGCAGGACACTAATCATATTGTTTCTTATGAGTTAAAACCTTTTCCAGGGCCTGATACTACACTTTATTTAAAGTATTGAAGCCTTATATGCTTCTAACACACAGACTTCTTCTGAAGCCTTTGTTCTGTTTGCAAATAGTTTGCAAAGCTTTGGTGTCTCACGTCTTTATTTATGGTAGGCACCTGCTCTTTATTCTCTCTCTGTAGTTTTATATGGAGTATACTTCCAGTTGTATAGAGGAGCTTAAAAAAAAAAGGTGTTTGGTTTTTTTTTTCCCAAGTAACAGGCATCAAACCCTGTGTTCCTTAGGGATGAGAAATGACTGAGCATCACCAGGAGAAAAGTGGCATTGTTGTGGCCACAGCCAGGGGTGTTGATTGGCTGTGGATCAGTGGAAATAAGGACTGGAGTGCTGGTTTGTGCTTATCTGCACTGTCAGTACTGGACATGCATCACACTTGTTCCGATTTTGTGCCTGACAATCCTTCCCACACTTCTGAGAGTGCCGTGTCTATTTCTGGGCACTTTGACAGGACATTGCTGCCATCGCACCTCTATGTATTTCAAATATTACATGTAGAGCTTTATCCAACCAAGATTTTTGTCTTGGTGCTTAAGACAAGGTAGGATTTTTTTTCTAAATTAAATGTTACTATTAGTCCATGGAATCAGCTGAAAAGCAAACAAGCTATTTGATTCCACAACTATATTAAGAAATTTTGTTTCTGTAGTGCACAGAAAATCAGGTTATTATGATCTAATTGTCTCTCTAAATTCCTAACTGATTCCTGAAATTATCTGTTTGTTAATTGTTATTTGGGTACCTGTGAATTTTCCTGTAGATCATATGTAGTTTCAATGTGCTTTCAACGCAGGCAAGGCCTATTCAAACATTTCTAAATCTTTTAGTTACAAGTAAGTCTTTTCAGACAAGAGGATGTTGTATTTAAATAGTGTTTCACTGAATGAAAGAGTGAACAACTCTCAAAGAACTAATTTCTTTGACTTACACTGACCTGCTTCATATCCATTTCCAACCACTGTATTCTTGAGAAGTCAAGTAAGGAGAGGGTACTTAAGACCAATTTTGAAAGATTTGGTAATATATTTATATTTTTGAATTGTCACTGGCATCAGTGGATTCCTTTTTTGCTTTGTGGGTTCTTCCTTGTTTTGTTTTGTTTTTTTTAAACTGAGTATTTGAGCGTTTTTCATCTTAAAAGAGCAAACAAGTGTAGAAATATAGGATGTTTGGCTGAAGCTGTCAGTATCAATAGAAAGGTGTCCAGCTGAGATGAGAAATGGAAAAAATAGGTATTCTAAACTGCATTTTAACTCATGAGTAAGCAAATAATATTCTGGAATTATAATAATCTCCTCTGGTACTAATAGGATGCCAGGCTTGATTTCAGGTAATTTTCCTACATATAATCAAATGTATATTTAAATATAATGTTTGCAAATATGTGAAAATTGGCTTCATGGTGATGATGGTCTGGGCTTGTATTTTTCATGGTTGCATGTAAAGAGCACTTGGAGCACACACTGTGCTAGAATCTGCTTCTGGGAATTTCTGACTGCAACATCCACTTCAAATATCATTCACAGCTTAAATGCATTAGAACCATATGGCTTCCTGTCAACTTAGAAAAGAAAATTTGCCCTTAAGACACTACTTTGTTGGGTTTTTGTTTGACTCTGCTCCATTGTGAAAGGCTGAAGTAGCAGATTTTTGAAGCTTCTGTAGGTTCTGTGTGTGTACCCTGTTTTTGTGACTACGGTTTTTCCATTTTAAAAATAGAATAGATCTGTTTCTCAGAACTCAAAATGCTGCATTTTTCTTGACTTTCATGAAACTTGGCAGCGAATCCTGTGTTCCTTCAGTGTTTCTGCATCCCCAGCTGAATGTGCTTGGAACTTCTCAGTGGTAAAGACTAGAGGCTTATTTTTACTGTTGGAATGAAAAGAGTATCCAGGCACAACTTAGAGTTTCAATTGAATAGAACAGGTTTACAGCCTAAGGTTGTATTATTTCACATTTCTGTAGTAGGGAAGTGATTTCAATTATTGAGATGATGGGAAAGGCAGATATGTTGTGTTACAGCTGTTTTCTCCTGCCATCGAGAATATAGTTATTTTTATATTCCCTGAGATGTCTGTATTTGTCTAGTATAATGAATTACATTAATTCAAGAGTCAGAAGAGGGTTGAGATATTTTTTTTTTTTTAAGAACCATTGTATCACGGGAGAAAAAGGCATTGCAAAAGGGCAGAGGACTCAAGAACAGGGGAAGGAGGCATCACCTGCAATATCATCCCCTTGTTTCTAACAATTAGAGACGTGGGTGGTAGTTGGGCATTTCCTTGTTATAACTGAACTTCCATTTAATGTTTTGATGGTAATTTTGCACTGTGGCACTTTGTGCTCCTGGACACCAGATGGTGCTGCTAAACTGGCTGATGTGTAATTTTCACACTTGGAGTAATTGTTACTTGGTTTAGTTCCAAAGTCGAGTCTGTACTCTCTGACCTGGTGTATGTTATGGGATGCAGAACTGCACCTGCTAGCTCAGCCCAACACCTTGTGTTGTTTAAGGGCAGAGGTCTGGAAATTATATTGTAAACCAAGTGGGCTGTAGAATCAATATTTTAGATCTCACTGGGCAATACCCAACGTCAGCTAGTGTTCCTGTTAATTTATGTACTTGAACTTCAGCAATTCATTTTAATAAAGTGTCATTTAAATTTCATTTGATAACTGCAATCAGAAAACTTTGGGTGGATACACCTTTAGTGCCAGGTTAAAACTGCAAAGGATATTTGTAGATACTAATTAAATATAATGAAGTGATGATGAGGGAGGGTTTGAGTTTGGTGGGCTGCCAAAAAGCTTTGAGTTGACTGCTGTTACTTCTGATTTGAGAAGATATGGTGGCTTAGCTATGTAATTGCATTGCAGACAATGTTTATGATACTGTGATATACATTTGGAATTTGGTTTCTATTTATTTTAAGCTGGTTCTCATGTCTAATAAGTTCGTCTGGTAATCCTAATTGTGGGGCTGAAGGGATGGAATAAGGAATTTTGATCTTCAGCTGATTTCAGCCAAAGGCAGGTGGTACACTGGATTATAAATTGCTCAGATTTATTTTAGCAGTGAGGAAATTTTTTAATAGATACTTTACTGTATTTTTCTTACAAGTTTATTTCTTTTATAGATCCCCATATTAAAGTTTCTGGAAAAAAAGAAAACGTTAAAGAAGCAAAAGAGAAAATCATGTCTGTCTTGGACACAAAAGTAAGAAAACTTTCTTAGAATGACACCTTAGCCCCTAATTTTGTGGTGACATTGATATCTTTAATGGGCACATTTCAAGAGAAGGTATTTATGGATGCTCTGAAGCGAAGTCTCCAATAAATGCCTTGCAGATGTTGATATTGGTGTATACCCACATATTTAAACGTTTTGCAAGAAAAATACTTGCTTGAAGCAGCTTTTCCAGATCTGAATTATATAGAAATAATATTTCCAGCCATATGGCTAAAAGCATAAGTGATTTGTTCATTGAATTGGGGTTTTATTTCAAAATCTGAAATACAGCTTCACTGCAAGCAATAGATTATGCAACCACTTCAGAGAACCAAATATTTTGTTTCTGTTTGAAATTTGATTTTAGGAGCATTTATGCCATTTTAGATTTAACTGTTACTCTGTTCTTACACTCTGATGCATCAGGAACAGAATTTTTAAAACATCTAGATTTTGGCTGGGAGTCTCTTCTGTTCATCAGATATTATTTTCATTTATCAGCAGCTCTTTTGGGGTAATGCTTATGGCTTCTGTGTAGTGGTATGGCACCTTCCTGTTCCTCTGAACAGATTGCCAAAAGGAGCACTCAAGTGATAAGCACCACTTTTTGAACAGCTATTAACAACATTATTATGAGCTGCTAACAATAGAGCTTTTAAGAATAGCTGTAGTCAGTGTTTGTGTATTTTTAAAATTCATGTACCAAAAAAAAATTGTTTAAGGAAGAAAAAACACTCTTACTTGGTCCCATGGCTTTGATTTGCAAAGTCTTCATAATGTAATCCTTTCAGATCAAACAGGGGTGCGTGACGTCAATTGAGAGAACACAGAGTTAAAAGAAATTAGAATAAATTGCAAAAGGACACTTAAGTCACAGTTGACGAAAGTTCACGGGTATTTTAAAAGCCTTAGTCGTTTTTTGAAGATGCATCTTTTGGGGTATTTATGCCCATGTTATTTCCTCGCTAGAAAGAAAACAAGACCAAATTAACATCCAACCAATTCCTATTAAAAATCAGCCTTGACTAGACGTAATAGCAAAAATACTTTGGAGATGCGATTTTGATGTCATTTTTGAAGTTACATTACTCTTAAAAATGTAAATGTTCAGGTTCTGCTGTGACCAAGTCTAACTGTGGGTGCTTGATTTCCAGAGCAATCGGGTAACCTTGAAGATGGATGTTTCACATACAGAACATTCTCATGTGATAGGTAAAGGTGGCAATAATATTAAAAAAGTGATGGAGGAAACGGGATGCCATATCCATTTTCCAGACTCAAATAGGAACAATCAAGCAGAGAAGAGCAACCAAGTAAGTATTGTTTAATACTGAGCTCATTTGTATTGTAATTCCTGAGAGTTCAAAACATTTCTAAACTTCTCTCATCAATATGAGTTTTTTGGGGATGGTGTGTTCATATTCAGGGAAATACTTTTTGGTATTTACGCTGTGTGGAAAGTACAGGGCTTCCTAAATGAGCAAATCTGTAAAAACAGATGGAAACAATTTGTGATGGCTCATGAATAATTTTAAATTTTTTAAGCTAAAATTACTTTGCTCATACAGAAGTCAGCAGCTTAGTGTGAATGGTAGAGAAGTGGTATGAAAAAATCTGCTTTTGTAATTTTTTTCCTGTTCAATGCAATGACTTATTCAGCAAACTGATTGAGGTTTTTTTGGTTTTTTTTTTTGTTCTTTTTGCTTATGGTGTAACTTAGTTGAAAACTAAACTTAGCAAATAGCCAGCAGAAATGAATGTCCTATTGTAAGAGTTTAACTTCATGAGAATAAGTCACTGAGCCTGAATTGTACATCTTTTCTAGTGCTAATATTGATGGAATGTTTACTTTCAAGTCTCTCATCCTTGTACTTAGAATTCCCACTTGTGCATCCTAATGGCTGCTGGGCAAAATGCAGTAATTTCAAAACATTCAAGAAAATCTACTGTTGTCTGAATATTAGCACTGAGCACATGTATACAGTAGTAATTACATTATTTGACCTAAACCGCTGTATTTTTTGATGTATTCTTTTTTTCTAGCTTAAGTATGTATAACCTAAAATGTTGTAACTTTTTTTAATATTGGCTATAGTTGTCAGCTAGTGTTTAGAGAACAATTAGGATGTCAGCAGGTGTGAAAGATGTTGAATTTTTTTCTTAGACTTTTTTTTAAGGAGAGCACAGCTATCTGAATAACTTTTCCAAGCCTCACTTGAAAATATGATCCAATGTTTTTCGTGTTCTTGCTCTTCCAGGTGTCTATTGCAGGACAACCAGCTGGAGTGGAGTCTGCAAGAGTCAGAATTCGGGTAATGCTCTAGTTCAGTGTAGTGTCCCCTTGAAAACACCTGTCAGGGAAAAAAAATGCAGTTTTGAGAATCCTGGGGTTGTCTGCCCCTGTCTGGTGACAGCAGAAATGTAGGAACAAATGTGAGCATCCCTATAAGAAATATGCCAAGGGTATTATAACAGTGATTCACATTCTGGCTGAATTTTTAACTGGCCCAAAGTGGGTCTTGAACACGAAGTCTATACTCTAAGCAAGACGTAAATTAATTCCATATTGTGTAGAAAATTACATCTTAACTTACCCACCACAGATTGCCTGTGGAAGCTCAGGCATTCTATGTGAATCTGTGACTTGGGAAAGGCAATTTGCACTTCTTGCATTTCAACCATTTTCATGTATAATTTGTGTAAATAATCCAGTGTTATTCTCCACTTGTAGATATTTTCTATCTTTTCCTTTTAGTTTCAACTCTTATGTGTATTTTGGCATGGATAATGAAAAATCAAATAAATTACCAAAAGCTTACCGCAATTCTTTAGCCAGACATCCCAACCTTATTCCAAATGCTCCTGCTATTTTTGAGAAAAAAAAATCAACCAAATGAAACTCAAAAAACCCTCTGCAAAAAATCCCCACTCTAGTATCCCTGGAAAAAGAGGTGCTTTTTCCAAGTGACAATAAATTTTTAATCCATGAACTCTGGGCAGAGGATGTGTTTTGTCAGTTAAATCATCACTGACAGGTACGTTATGACTGAGGAATAAAATTGTTGTAGTTTAGTATGGATCTGGTTTTCAATATCTCCTTTTCATTGTTGTTGTAGGAGCTGCTTCCATTGGTACTCATGTTTGAATTGCCTATTGCTGGAATTCTCCAACCCATCCCAGATCCTAATTCTCCAACCATTCAGCACGTATGTCAGACGTATAACATTTCAGTTTCCTTCAAACAACGCTCTCGAATGTATGGTGCTACAGTCATTGTCAGAGGGTCACAAAACAACACTAGTGCTGTGAAGGTAATCTCTGCTCTTAAGGTTTCTGAAATGTCATGTATTTATAATTTGTATATCTAAGATGGTGTATCTTGCCTCATCAGCATATGTTATTCTATAATCACTTGCAAACCCTGAGAGTTTGAATTTTTTATTGTACTTATACAGGTGAAGTGTAAAAATGCATAGAAAATAGTTTTAAGTTTAGGATTCAGCCTCGTTGGTGGTAAGGTTATAATCCAGTGTTCACCTCCTGCACACTTGTTCAGGTTTTTGGCAATTCTGGAATACATGTTGGTCTTACCCAGCTTTTAATTCAAAAACAATGCAAACAAAAAACACAAAATACACCTCCCATCTCAAATTGCTCATGCTGAGCTCTTCTCAACGTGTGCACAAATATATAACCTTGAAAGTTGTCCAATCAGTCAATAAAACTTGATCTTGTGAATCCATCTTGGATATGTGAATTTAACAGCCAAGGCAATGAACTGCCAGGAGCCTGTTCTTCTTAATAAAGTAAAAAAGTGTTCTTGTTAGGAACTGGCAGTATGAGAGATTGATATGGTCCCAGGTGGTTGTATCTCAAGCCAGTAAGAACATCTGAGCCCAACACCAAGAGGCAATTTTTGCAAGTAGTGTACCTACCCAGATAAATCTCTGTTCACTTTGATTGCCTTTGTGGCCACAAAAGATCTGTTGGGACCAAACCACGTGGCATTGTCTTACTGTCTCTTACAGAGTGTACTTACTCCCATTTGGTCATAAAATCGGAGTAGTGGGAAAAGTTTAGTGCATTCGTTACCTTTAACAAATCGATTGTGGTTTTAAACCTAACAGTGTTTTCCAGTCTTGCCTGTGCAGTGCATGACAAGAAAGGAAGCAGACTGAGATCTCCTTTTTTGTGTTTGTGAGCGTTTCACTTGTTTCTCCCATTTCCTCCAGGAAGGAACAGCCATGCTGTTAGAACACCTGGCTGGGAGCCTGGCCTCTGCAATCCCTGTGAGCACACAGCTCGACATCGCAGCGCAGCATCATCTCTTTATGATGGGTCGAAATGGCAGCAACATCAAACATATCATGCAGAGGACTGGTGCTCAGATCCACTTCCCTGACCCTAGTAACCCACAAAAGAAATCCACTGTCTACCTCCAGGGCACAATTGAGTCTGTCTGTCTTGCCAGGCAGTATCTCATGGTAAATACTTTCAGTGAAACTTGGGTGAAAAAATTGCCAGATCATAGAAAATATGCTTGCTCTACATGTATTTGCAAGTCATGTGTAAATTAACCTTAGAGAGGAAGGATTGCTATTCACACTGCAGATAGCTGATTCAGTTTTTGTCAGGCTTTTGTCAGTGTTTGTAGTTGCTGAAAATATTTGTAATCTCTGGTAAAGAGACTTGAAAAATAACCTTGGTAATATAAATGCAATGTAAGTAATTTAAATTTGCAGTTACAATATGCCTCTGAGTAGAGGCAGATTTCTGAAATGTTCTGTGGGTGTTGGGTGACGGGTTGTGTTTTATTTTGCCAACCTGCCTTTTCTGTGTTTGTCAGGTAAATAGGTTTCTTTTGAGGGAAAATGTCAGGAATTCCTTAGTTCCCATGCATGCAAGTTTTCAAATTGGGAAACCATAGGAAATAATTACTTATTTTGATGTGTTACATTCTTTATAGAACCATAGCCACAATTCTATAAGACCTTTTATAAAACTAGCTCTGGTGATGAATATCATATTTGTAGAGATTTTTGGTATATTGGTCTTTAAACTTCACAGGAGGCTTTAGCCATTATTTTAGTACTTATGTATGCTATAGTTATAACATATGTTATAACTATATGGTTTTAAATTTTTTATATATGTGAATATTGACAGAAAAAATATGCTAGGACTGGACCATTCTGTTTTGGGGTTTTTACTCTAAAGCTTTAGTATTTCAAGTGTGTTACAAATGTTATCCATATCACTGGAAAATATTTACATAGCTGATGTGGAATGGGGAAGAGAAAGGTAAAAGTTAAGACTTAGGCAATGGTGAATTAGAGATTTTTTACAAGTGTGCTTCCTTATTTCGAACAGTTTAACAGGAGACTTTTAGTATGGGTGTCCTGCCATAACTTCCTGACAAGACTGTGCTGATTGGAATGCCAAATACTCAGTAAATCACTTCACCCTTGTTCTACTATACTCTTTGTTCAGAGTCTCGGGATAGGAAGATACACCTCTGTTCTCGCACACAAGGAAATGGCTTTCCCTAAAATTTCATCCTTGCTATGTTTTCTGAACTTACCTTACTTCATGATGTACAAATGTAACAATGTCTATAGTTCAGTTTATTGCTACCATTTTTATGGGAAAATGACCAGTTACAAGTGCTAGGAATTTTTTGTCTTTCTTTTCAGGGTTGCCTTCCCCTCGTGCTCATGTTTGATATGAAGGAAGAAATTGAAGTAGAACCACAGTTTATAACACAGCTAATGGAGCAGTTAGATGTCTTCATAAGCATTAAGCCTAAGCCAAAACAACCAAGCAAGGTTTGTGCAAAGCTGGTATTTTCCTTTTAGGCTTTCCTTTTAGACTTTCATGAGTTAATGTGTGCTCTTCCTTCTCAGTTAAGCAGATCATAAACTTGTGAGTGCCATATGTATTCTCTGCTTGAAATATCAGCTCTACTTTAGGGTGATTTGACTTTCCTTAAATGCTTAATAGTAAAGAAGTTAGCTTTTTTATAGAATACATTAATAAAGACAGTGGGAGGTGTTTATTGTAAAATATTTAGGTCAGTATGGACAGGGGACTCTTGAAGTTACCTGTGTTGTACAAAATGCCAAAGCAGGCAAAAGTTTTTAAATTTTAATGATCATTCCATTGTGTCAGTATGTGAGCTTCCCTGTATCAGGATATATAAAAGCAGTACAAAGAAACATCCTGTACATGATGTACAGAAAGCAATGGGGCTTTGTAATTTAATTTTCCAGAAAGTTATTACCTTATTCTCTGACCGCTGTGAATTTAGTAGGTAAATTTAATATGAACAACTGGGGTTTTGTCCACTTAATGGTATAAAGTTCAGGTAAAAGAGAAGATATTAATTATTGATTCAGTTATCTAGCCCTTAACATTTGGTCTACCAAGTAGCACTGAAGTACTATAGTAATTAATTTTCTTAGAGAGGTCTTCCACCATTCTCAGTGCAAATCCTTATGAAATCGCTTATGAAATGTTGTGGTTAGGGTAGTTGTTGAGATGGATGCAGGCAAAGAAGCAGGAAGGGCCTTTGAAGAGATGTTTATTTCAGCTATGTGTGTGCAAAGGGGCTGGCCTGAGGGTCCAGGTTAGGTACATGGGGGTTTTGGGGCAGGGGAAGATGTATTAGGGATCAATTACCAGGAGACATGAGGGTGACACAGGGGTGGGGTTAGGGCATGAGGGCCAACAGGGAAACAGGGTAGGGGTGATCAAAAGGCTGACGGACAGGGAAAGGGCAGGGGCCTGACCCAAGGAGCAGAACAGAGGTTGCCTTGGCCTGATAGAACGGGATTCATTATCAAGAGAAGGCAGCTGAGAGAGAGGCGCGATACCCATGCAGGGGTGTGAAGAAGAATTATCTGTGTTGCAGATGTGTGTTATGAAGAAGTGTTCCTCACTGGTTTTCCTTTTTTTGTTGTTGTTTTCTTTTCCTACAGTCTGTGATTGTAAAAAGTGTTGAACGAAATGCCTTAAATATGTACGAGGCACGGAAATGTCTCTTGGGACTTGAAAGTAGTGGCGTCACCATAGTATCAAATCCCTCTACTGTCTCATGCCCTGTTGGTCTATCTTGTCCTGGTTTGGATATTTTGTCCTCAGCAGGACTAGGACTCACTGGGCTTGGTATGCATTCATTATGTTTATATTTCCTTTAATATAGTTTTGTTTTAAACTTAGTTCACTTGTACTAGAAAAAAGGACCAGATGTGTTTTGTGTAAGGAATTGTGTTAAAGCATTGGAGAATTACAACAGCCTCTGGCTTCTCAAGGGTTTGTTGCTATCAAACTTCTCCAAGGTATTTGTAATCAGGTGTGGAACTCATCCCTGTAGAAAAATGTCTGGAAGTGCACAAACCACTCAGCTGAAATGGAAGGAAATACAGATGAGGCAGGGCATGGGTTTTACAGCCTCTTCAGCTGTGTTATGTCTCAGGCTGTCCTGAATTTGGGTGGGTACTTAAGCCTGGAAAGGTAATATAGCAAACACAACATTTCAAGTCAGTATCTCACTGTAATTGAGGGATCCATGTGCTTCTAATTTAGGCCTTCCCAGTTGGAAATTTAGGACAAAAATGAGTAAACTCCTTATCTTAATTTTATAGAAGCCGTTCATAGTCCAGACTGAAATTACCATTTTATTTTCAAGCTCTGTGAATATCTTTGTATCAGAAACATATACATAGAAAAACCAAGTCGTCTCAGAAGTATCTAGTGATAAATCTTGACACAGGTCCTAGAAACTCTGAGTTCTCATGTAACCAGCATTGTCTCTTGTGACCTGCCATGCAGGAGTGCTGCGTAGTTCCATCTCACATGTTTTCCTGGGGTCACACAGGAGAAAATGTTTTTGCCATTTGATTGTGGTTTCTAAGGATGCTTCTGTGACTGTTCTTGTCACACTGCACTTTGTGAATTTGGAGTTTTTACCTTTTCAGTGTGTATGCTTTTCAACGAAGAGCTGGTTTGGGGGAATGTTTTGGGAGTCATCAATACATTGGAGGATGATTCGCAGCCTACATTGAAGGTGCAAAAAGAAATTGAATAGTTACTAGTGTGCAAGTAGTGGTTGATTCACAGGAACTTCTGAGAAAAAGGTTACTGTGTGAAATGAAAGTGAGGTGGTGCAGTGCAGTTGCTTTCTTGTCTCTATGATGCTGCTTTGAAACAGACCATCAGAGGCAGCAGAGGGGATAGAAAGGGATGCTGGGGCTGAGAAGCAGCCAGTGCAGACTCTGTTATGACAAGAGTTAGGGTCCAGTAGAAGGACATAAAAGATGCTCCCATTCTTCTTGGATATATGATGCCCAGTTTAAGAGCAAGAATTCTTAATGTGCACCAAATGAACAGCAGGTTTAATGTAAAATTTGGTTTATGAAATACAGGCTGATGCGAATTAGCAGGGGATTTGTTTGTTTCTTTTCAATTGTTATTTTTGTGAAAATGTTTTCCTGTAAGTCTGAACTAAATACTCACTTGCATGATTTTTTGCAGGCCTTTTAGGTCCAACAGCCCTGTCAGTCAACACCTCAACTGCTCCAAACTCTCTGTTGAATGCCCTTAATAGCTCTGTGAGCCCTTTGCAGAGTCCAAGTTCAGGCACACCCAGTCCCACATTGTGGGCAACATCTCTTGCTAACACAAACACCACAGGTAGGTAGAAGTTTAATGTGTATTAAATGTGAACTGTGCAATACCAAGTCATTAGAATTGCAGTTGAAAGTCAAGATTAATTAATTCCTTCGAACCTTAATTCCTGCACTTACCTTAGCACAGATGAATAAATATGCAAATTTAAGGTTATAACTTAATGTATGACATGCTGTCACAGGCGGTTTTTTCATCTGTTTTATGTAGAAAACAAAGTTAACCTACTCAGAGAAAGCATTATGGTTTTGGCATGCAATTCTAATGGAAACCTTTGGTAATATATCATAGCTACATACAGATTTAGCTAAAGTAGTGTAATGCCTGAGGAAGTTAAGAGACACTTAAGCAGAACCTAACCAAGTTTTGTTACAGGTTTTTCTGCTATTCCACACCTAATGATACCATCTACTGCCCAAGCAACCTTAACTAGTATTCTGTTGTCTGGAGTGCCTCATTATGGTCAAAACGCTCCTTCTCCACCACCAGGCTTGACTCCTGTTGAAGTCCACGTTAATGGCATGCAATCAGAAAGTAAAAAAGGTTCACCTTCTTTAAATGGTCACGTAAAGGTAAGTGATACTATACTGGAGAATCCAATTTCTTTGTACTAGGCCTCTACTATGAAAAGCTGAGAGAACGAGCTATATTAGTAGATTTATAAAGTTTATTATTATTCTAAGTTTAAAAATACACGGCAGTGTTTTCAAATATGACTTAAAAATTGAGAAATAGGACATGCAAACATGTTGTTCTGCTCTACCAGGAATGAATTTCTCATTCTCCTGCAGAGATAGAAAGGGGAAATTGTTTCAATATTTCCTTAAGCATAAAAATCACTTCAGTGATTTGTGTCAATCTTTTCAGGCCTCAAATATCAAGTATGCTGCACTGTCTGCCACATCGCTGGGAGAAAACGTGTTGAGCACAAACCACAGTGATGGAGTAAGGCAAACAAGTGCTCATGGTGCCTCAGATCAAGTAGCTGCCAAGGCAAATAGTGAAGAAGGTGAGATTTTGACATTGCTTTCCTCTGTGTGCTAGTGTTTGTACAGTCTGTGTACAGTTCATGATACAAAAATGTAATGATATTCTCTCTGAATTGGCTATGCAACCATGTTTAAGGAAAATATTGCTGGATGTCCCAGATTCATTGTCAAGGAAAGTAAGTAGAGCCTGTAGTAACTGAGCTGTACTGTTGATAGAAACACCTTAAATCAACATAAATGTACTTGCAGCATTTTACTTATTCCCTAGGAGCAGAGGGAGATAACCTTTGAGAATTTTAGTATTTTTTACAGCACATTAACTAAAATCTACTAGTTTAAATTATTTATTTTTGCTTTTTAACAAAAGGCAGTAATGTCACTGAGAAGGTTTTTTGCAGAAAACTGTGTAGATTTAACCTAGGTGACGCTGGGAAACAATTTTGTGTGTTTTGCAACAGCATTTCAGTTATGCTGCCTTTTAGAAGCTAAAGTACTTAACTGTCCCCATCATTTTTGGAGGAGGGTGAAAGCCAGCTCCACTTCAACTTGAGCAAATATGTGTAAAGACCTTGTTTCCCTTGTCAATACTGATCAAAGAGATCATCTCTAATTTAGGGTGGTCATTTGAAATGCTAATTTGAATAAAAGGTGCATTGCCAATACACGGAGTGGGGGGGAACTTACTATTCCAGCAGAAGTTACCTGAGCACCTGGCAAAGTCTATTAAAACTGGGTATCAAATCAAATTTCTTCAGAATGCTTAGTCACTTTGAATTGTCCGTCTTCACATTTGTTATTAATTAATATTAATTAAGATAAATATTTTAAGAAAGAAAATACTCAGTGTGACTACTATATATGTGAATACTGTCACCTTTTTTGTGCATTTGAACTTGCACATCTTGACTGCTTAACCTTGATCAAGGAGCTATCCCTGAATACAGTCCTGTAAGGAGGAAGAGGAGGTTTTCTCCCATAGTTATTCCCTCAGAAAGCTGCCTAGAACACAGCAGGGTGGTTGTTTAACTCTGCTTTTTTTGGCCTCAAAGGTTGCAACGATGCTTTTGTAGAAGTGGGCATGCCTCGCAGTCCGTCCCACTCAGCAAACACCAGTGACCTGAAGCAGATGATGAGCTCTTCCAAGCAGGCCTGTGCCAAGAGACAAACGGTGGAATTACTGCAAGGCACCAAAAATTCCCATTTACAGTAAGCTGAGTGTATAAACACAGATTAGTAGAACTTTCACAACATAAAATTACTTCACGTTTTTGTGCACAGAAGGGGTGGTTCAATCATAAGATACTCAAAGAAATTATTTAATTTGGCCTTGATTTTCCATCACATTAGGCATTAATATAGCCCTGTTTGTCTGGTAACTGCAGACTTTCAATGCTTTTTGTTCATCCTGTTTGTCTTTGGGTTTGAAAAATGTCTTTCCTCCTCCACAAAAGAATGGAAATCTTGTTAGAGGAACTTTCATTAGCTGTTCCTAAAGTATACACTTTTGCACTCTCCTATATTGCATGCTTAGAGAATAATTTGATAGCTTTTTCCTTTTGTGTGTACCTGAGGCTGTTTTCTTCTTAGGAAAGCTGTGTTTAGGGCATAGCAGCATGTTCTCTAGCACTTGTCTCAGTGATGATTTTAGTTGGGTTGTCTCTTTAATGAACCAGCAGTGGGAAAGGATTGTTTGAGTCATAATACATCTTGGCAACACAGGTTTGATTCTTGAGGCAGTGTTTTTGTCCTATGTACTCATGTTCTCACTGTTTGTTTGGGAACTGTTTGTCACCACTCTATTGAGACACATATTTTCTTTTGCTTCATTTATTTACACTATTAAGGCTATGACATGTACTTCATTAATTCTTCTTTCACAATTAAAAATACAAGGAATCAGCTTCTAAAACATGATCACCTTTATCACAGTTTATACTGTTCTAGAGTAGGCCTAAAATGTGGCTGAGTTTAGAAAAAAATAAAAATTGCACCAAGTGGTAATGTAGGCATGTAGGACTGCAGTTATTGAAGCTGTGAAAGCAAGTAGGACCTATGCCAACTTTCTTAGTCCCTATTATGCAATCTCTTTTTATCTTATAACTATGAACCTGTTAGAACTGCTGGCCTGAGCAAGGCTAAACAGGAAATCACACTATGTATGTTTGCATGTAATAATTCCGGATACCATACAGCTCAAAACTGAACCTATAAGCTATACCTCTTATTTGGTAATACAGGAAGGATAAACTATTTCCTTCACTGATAGAGAAAAAGGTACAGGAGAGCTGAAAAGTTTGGAAATATTGCTAAAAACGCTGAGATCTTTGTGTACAGACATGTCTTGAACTTGGCTGCCAAGCCTCTGGGGTGAAGCTCAGTTAGCAGAGCTGCACTGGAGTTGCCTGGCGGTGAGGCAGCCGAGGTGTGAGCCGAGCTGACGGTGCCCTTGTCCCCCAGCAGCGCGGAGCGGCTGCTCTCGGAGGCAGAGCTGGGGGCCCCGGAGAGCCCCGTGGCTGATAAGAAGGCCCCGGGCAGCGAGCGGGCGGCCGAGCGAGCGGCAGCTGCTCAGCAGAACTCGGAGAGAGCGCGTCTGGCACCGCAGCCCTCCTTTGTAAATATGCAGGTAGGTCTCCTGCAGTGAAGCCAAGCAGGCCTAAATCTTGCTAATTGCGATGAAGTTACCGTAGAATGCAGAGGTACTGCATTCTGGCACTGGAGACTGAATTGTCATTACCAGTTCAGTAAAAGTATTCACAGCCAAGACATCAGCTGTTTCGACTGAGAAATGGGTTGTCAATGAAAAGTCTTGAAAACAGAAAAGCTCTTATGCTTCTGTTGAGTAAGAAAAGTTTAAGTACAAAAAATTGTGTAACTGTATTTGTCTCCACAAGCATCATTTTCCTGTTAGAAATCTTAGATTTTCACTTGGAGAGAACTATAGTTACAAAACACATGTTACAACTTTCCATGTGCAATGACAGCTTGGTTAATTACAGCCTACAAATATAAACTACTGCCATGTTAGTGCAAATCTCCCCAAAGAGGGAGGTGACCCCTTTGACTGTCAGGAAGCACTAACAGGGTTATTTTCAGAGCAGATTTGTTGAAGTGTGGACATAACCAGCCTGCATGGAGTAGTGAAACAAGAGAAAGGCTAATGTTTTGCAGCCGTTTTCCTTAATTATTCCTTTAGTTATTTTCAGTAGATGATGCAATACTTCAGGCTAATACAGCATTTTTGTAGTTTTGTGTTTCGATTTCCTAATTTGTAATTCAGCAAAGTGTACCTTGTTTGATCAGGGGTATTTAAACTTCACATCTTCCATTGACGTAGGTAAAATACAAACAGAAGTTCTTTAAATTCTCTCAAAACTGAAATTCTTTTCCTTTCACAAGATGAGTGCATGGAGGAGAACCAAACCTGGAGGATTATTGAAAATTACTGTGGTGCCTAGATTTGCAAAGATATATTACTTTTTTTTGTACTGTTGAGGAATGTTTAAAATGCTAAGAGCAGATAGTTAAGGAAGAGAAAGATGCTTGAAAGGTATCTTACTAAAAAAAAATTGTAAGCAGTTTGTAAGTACTGCTGCAGCCTCACTCATGGAAATCAGTTATTTAAAATCTTTATCTGTGTTTGAGTGAACACTTTAAGTAATTAAGGCTCTAACTGGGCTACCATGGAATTATTGTGCAGTATTTCAGGTTTTTCCTAGATATATTTACTGGCCACGTTGAAAACCTTTGTTTTCACAGAGATGAATGAGTACTGGAGTGACATTGTTAGAATGGCAATTAAATTATCTTCTGCATGTTTAATTTTTAGGCGTTTGACTATGAACATAAGAAACTACTAGCAACCAAAGGTATGTGGATGAACAGTGACTTCTGAAAAGTTTGTTAGCATGTGGATGAAATTATTTCCTGATGTTTCAGTTTTGTAATCCAATTTTTAATAAAATCTGAAAGTGGTAATGAAAAATTTGTGTATTAGGTTTATATTCCAAAAAATTTCTTAATACCAACATTGTATAAAATACAGTACAAGCAGCTTGCAGATGGGATGTGTAACCACATCCACATGCAAATGAGCAATATGGTTTTCAGAGGGCTCGTTGCTGTAACGCTTTATTTGGATGCAAATTAAACTTTAAGGTGTCTGTAATATCAGCTAAATGGCCTCTTATTTTAGGGATAAATGAAGTTGTAGAATTGGTAAGGGGCTTAACTATATCTTTGAGCCTGTTATAAAATAAACCGAATTACCCATTCACCAAAAGAAAAACGGAAGCTCCTCTCTGTGAAACAGATATGATTCTCTTGGCTTCCATGCAGCCCTGTGGGATTGAACTATCTTCTGGCAGAGTAGATTGCTTTAAGGAAGGGTAAGATCCAAGCTGTGTATCAAGTGGAAGTGTTTAGGGTTTGCTGTTTGCCGGGCTGCAGCTGTTAGCAAACATCACTTCAGTATTATCCTCTCAGTACCTTTCCTAAGGCTGAAATTTACTGATTTGTCTCTGTATTTTCAGCTATGTTAAAGAAGCCAGTTGTAACAGAAGTGAGAACTCCAACAAATACATGGAGTGGTTTGGGATTCTCTAAATCAATGCCTGCAGAAACTATCAAGGAACTTAGAAGAGCGAATCATGTGTCGTACAAGCCTTCCATGACAACTACATATGAGGTATATAAAAGTTTGTAGTAATGGAAGTTTACTTTTAGTGAATGGTAGTTATTTCTCTTGAAAAATGTCTAACTTCTATAAAAAAGTCTTGCAGATAACTTTTCTAAATATTTTTTATGGTGAAAAATATTTCTTACATAAATATTAAGGCATATGGACTACATTCAGCCCAACACACAAAATTATATCAGTTTCATAGATAAATCATAGAGCATAGACATCTGCTTCTTAAAATATATTTGTTTAAAGCAGCTTCAAACAACTTACAGGACCAAACATCTCAGTAGCTGCAAACAAGCAATAGGGAATTTGTAACCTAATGAGAACAGTATGTATATGACAGATAAACTATATCATGTGTATCACTGCATGGTGGAGGAGAACAGCAGAACAAGCAGCTCGTCTTTCCTTCTGTGGACAGAACTGGAACAGCTGTCTCTACTTGCACTATTCACCTGGGCTCAGAATTTTCCCAGGCAGGTCCAGCAATTCTCTTCAGAGTCCTAACATGGACATCTTGCAGGAAATTTGTTCCTTTTTTTCTCAAAGGCATGCTAGTGTGCTTCCTTGCTGTAATCCTTCCCAGCTTCCATTCCCTTTTCTGCCCTGCTTATATGAAATGTAAATGGTATGTTTCTTGAAGAAGAGGACTTCCTAGTTCTCTAAGATATACCTACCTGTCAATGCAAAAGAAATATTCAGCCAGGATAAAAATGTGCCTTGGTGTTCTCCACTTGGCATATCAACTTTCTGAGCCATTAAACTACTTGTAGTAGGCTTGACTACACGTAGTGCAGTTGTAACTAGAGGAAAGAAGAAGCTGCAGCCAAAATCTGCAGGGTTTTTTGCATGCTTTTCTACTTTGGTTGGGTGGGGTTTTCCCCCCAGCCTTGATGTCTAAAATCTCTAAATAGGTCTGTGATTCTAACCAAGAATACTGTTTTTTCAGGGGTGTCAGTTTTACTAAGTAATGTAAAAGATTGCCTCCTAAGTGATGCTTTTTAACTTCAACTTGGTACAAGTTTATAGAATTAAATCGTTAATTTCCACTTTTTTTAGCTCATGTAAGTATGTGATATCTGTAAGGTCGATTTCTTTTGGGTTCCCGTGGAATACTGCTGCCTTGTATTGCTACATTCTGACCCACAGTGATGAGAGTTGATAATAAGTATTTCACAGGTATATGAAAATCTATTTTAAAATATGCCAGACAGAACAACTACAAATTCACAAGGCATTGCAGAATTGTTGTTGTAGTATTGTGTGCAAGACTGTTGTCAAGTAGTGCGTTCTTGATTCACTTCTCTTCAGATAAATGTTCTGTTATGTTCTCTTCCCTGTGAAGGGATGTAGTCAATAGACTGCTTTGTCTAGAATTTGTGTGGGCATTTGTTACCGTAGAATGTTTTGGAAACAAACTTGGAAATACTGAGCAATTTATTTTGAAACATGGTCTTTAAATAACTCCTGCTTAAAAACTGTAAACTGCATGTGTTTTAAGCACACCTGCTGTTTTTGTGTCCGGTTTGTGATTATTTGACTGTTGATCAACTGCCAAAAGAATGTTTGCAGGCATTAAAAGCTGCTTTTTTAGTGAGCTGCTTCAAAGAAAACATCTGAGTCACAATGAAAGCTCTGTTTTCAGCCCAAATTTTCTTTGTGATTTGCAGGGTTCATCCATGTCTCTCTCTCGCTCCAGCAGTCGGGAGCACCTGGGAAGTGGCAGTGAATCTGACAACTGGAGAGACCGGAATGGGCTTGGGCCCACTGCTCATGATTTTGTCTCCTCAATTGGCAGCCCCAAACGGAAACAAAACAAATCAGGTTAATAAACTCTTATTATCTGATTAAAAGACAATAATCATATTGATACCGATATTTATTTTGATATTAATGTATCCTGACTTCACTAGAGATTTAAATTACTGACATCTTGTAATTCCTTTTCTTACAAATTGAGAAGTGTAAGCTTCTGTAACATAATAATACAAATAATGATCCAAAAGGAAAGCTTTTAAGGGTATTTTTTAAATGCCAGACATCCTTGCTGTGAAAACTTTGCTGTCATGGAGTGGGATTTTCAAGGTGTACTGAAACCAGACCTGTAAAAAGGCTTATTTCTCTCTTATTTCACTCTCATTCTGCTCTGCTGCCAATGCAACAGGACTTTATTGGGCTATTTGCTCACTGGTGAAGTTATAGTCTGTGCTGAAACTGGATTTTAAAGCATGGTTCTCCTCGTGAGGATAAAATTTACAAGAACATGTAGTGACAGGACAATAGGGAGTGTCTACAACGACAGTATGTTTAGTTCAGATATTATGAGAAGATTTTCCCTGTGAGGGTGATGAGGCCCTGGCACAGGTTGCCCAGAGAAGCTGTGGCTGCCCCTGGATCCCTGGAAGTGTCCAAGGCCAGGCTGAATGGGGCTCTGAGCAATCTGGGATAGTGGAAGCACATGGCAGGGGGTGGAATGAGGAGATCTTTCAGGTCCCTTCCAACATCGGCAATTCTATGAAAAGAAGCCTCTCCATGTGTTTGGCATGGCATAGCATGATTTTAAATACTGGTTTCTGTGGATACAGGCTGTATGTTTTGCAATAACTTTTTAAACATTGTTTGAAATTTACAAATTAAAATTTTACCTTAGTTGAACTCTTTAAAATTTAATTTTTTAATAAGTTAACAGATGCCTTTCTGAAAGGGTGAAAAGTACAGGTAGAGAATACTAAGTCCATACTACCCATCTGCTTTATGGGGAAATAAGAACTGTGGCTGTTTATACTTTTTGTTGTTTCATTTTCTTTTAACAGTGAATAAACCTAAATCCCAAACTCAAAGTACACAGATAATAAAATTTGAACATGATAAGAAAGGATAGCTCCAATTAGAGAAAATAGTCATGGTTTTAAAAAGCAAATTAGTTGAGCTGTGAATGGCTGCACATCACATTCTAAGTACTTCAAGAACTAGAAATGACAAGTTTATTTGAAATCAATCTATTGATGTTTTCAACCTAACTAGACAAAAATGGAAGTTCTAGGCTAATTAAAATAATTAAGGATTAAAAATGGTTTATATGTGTGTTAGAAGAAAATTAGAAACACAGATACATTGGCAGTGAAAGACAATGTTCTATAGCAGCTGTAGCTTTTCCAGAAAATAAAATATGTGGCTAAAGGATAAAAGAAGCAGTGATGAGTTGGCTGGACAAAAGTAGGTCTGTAGAAAACAAACACTGGAACTTAATTAACAAAAAAATTGTTTCATGCTGTTCGTTCTCTCAGACCACTGAGAGGCTGTTTTTTCTGAAAAATAAAGATTTAAATACTTTGTAAATGCAGTGATCTAGCTGAATATAATGTTGGTGGAAAACCATGCCCTTCTGTGATGTGTCTGAAAAGTGCACTTGTTCCCTTCCAGCTGACCACTATCTCAGTAGCAGTAACTACATGGACTGCATTTCCTCGCTGACAGGAAGCAATGGCTGTAGCCTCAACAGTTTGTTTAAGGGATCTGATCTGCCTGAGCTCTTCAGCAAGCTTGGTCTGGGCAAATACACAGACGTATTCCAGCAGCAAGAGGTTGGTGTTCTTCAAGAGGCACCTTTGTGTTGGTAGGATGTTTGCCAGCAGTAGTTGTTCTGTCTCTTCACCAGAGCCACTTAGAACTCACTTTGTGACAGAATTTTCATGAGCTGTTCTTTCAAAGCTGGATAAAACATCTTACAATCGTGGTAAATACTCAAAACCTCAAGGTTCCTAAATAAATAAGACTAATTGATTTTTCTCTGCTTTTTCAGAACTAGTTACTTCTTAATTTTTCCTTCTCCATCAGAAATGTAGCAAATTGAGCAACTGTGTAAAGCAGCCATTGAAAAGCCATGATTGCTGTTTACATGAGTAACTGTAAAATGGAGCAGGGAAAAAAATGAAGCTATGCTGAACCACATTTATTACTTAATACTTTTGTGAAAAGACTTGTTTTGAAAAATTTTCCTACTTCTTTTTATTCTAGATTGATCTGCAGACATTCCTCACTCTTACTGATCAAGATTTGAAAGAGTTGGGAATTACCACTTTTGGTGCCAGAAGAAAAATGCTGCTTGCAATCTCAGGTAAAAACACAGAATACCATTTATTGATTTTAGACGTTGTTTGTGTTCTTTCTCAAATTGTGTGTTTATAGCCAACAAAGGAAAAAGCCTTGGAAAGACTGAAAAGTAAGACTAGAATCTAAAGAGGTAAGTAGTATTAGCTTGCCTCTCACCAGAGGTTCTTAAACCCAGGCTTTATAGAGCTTTCCCATTACCTTATAGCAGCTCACTTGCAATAGTCCTGTAAAGCTGGAGCTTGGTAGAAAGTTCATCTCACACCAGATTGTGAAGTTTTATGCTGCAGAATTTTGGGTCCATGAATCTCTGGGATTACAGGCACTGCAGGGTCTGAACAACACTTCATACCAGTCACAACTGGCATTTTCAACCTTTTGGTTCCCTGTCCTCCATTTTATTGATTAGCAGAGCAGTCATCCTACTGGGAAAAAGTGCCTACTTCTGGGGGACTTCGTGGGATATTTTTTGCTTTTTGGTTTGCAAATGTACTTAGTTCAGTAGCAGTCTTGAAAATCTATGTAATCTCTCAGTGATTTGTATCTAGCACAGAGTTTGTTTACAAGAACAAGAAAGTGGGGAAAAGAAAAATATTTTACATGATCTCTTACTAATACAAGATTAGCGTGCATGTTTAAATGAGAGGGGAGCATTTGTTTATTTTAAAAGTCCTTGTTAAAATACTCCTTCAGATTTATGTTTAAAATAAAGAATTGTGCATTGAGAAATGCTCAAGTTGTTAATGAGCTTTTCTGTCCATCTCAGTCTATACTGCATGATTGTGCCTCCAGGAAGATTGCAGTCTTTGAGTATTATAACAGGAACTTTTTAAAGTTTCAGCTATGTCAATTTGATCCAAATCAGTATAGTAAAAATTATCTACTTCACACTGTATCAGTGCCAGTTAAGAATTGTCCCAAGTAGAAGCCTGCATCCCAAGGAGCCTGTGAGTCTTAACCTGGTGCTTTTATTATCCTGTTGGACTGTTTGTTAATTGAAGAAGTACCTCACAGATACTTTCAGTGCATACAGTGTCTGCCTAAATTACTTTGTTCATTTAAACAGAAATTTTGCATTTGGTTGAGATCAAAACATTAAAATAAGTACCTGATGAGAGATTTCTGTGGGTGTGCTTGACCTCTCCAGAACTGAACAAAAACCGAAGAAAGCTCTTTGACCCATCAAACATCCGTGCCTCGTTCCTGGAAGGTGGAGCCAGTGGGAGACTGCCGCGCCAGTATCACTCGGACATTGCCAGTGTCAGCGGGCGCTGGTAGCAGGAGACTGGGCTCAGAAGTCAGCTGGAAAGATGGACATGGCAATCCTGTGGACAGCCTTCACTGCACACCACCCTCTGCACTTTGGGAGTTTGGGTGTCAAGGACCAAAGCGTTCTGTCTGCACAATACTGTGCCAAAAAAATCAGAGAGAACACATTTTGTCAGTTGTCTTTTGAAACACCAAATGTGGGTTATGTTTTACTCATGTAGATTGGACAGAATTTGCAATAATAATAATATAGGTTTCTTTGTTTAGTATTTTATTACCTATAACTATAATGTATGCACTGAATTTTTTACTTTATTGAATGAAGGAAGAATGAAGAGCTGGGATGCCAGAGAGCATAGATTTGGCTTTATCAAGATGGATTTTTCTGGTACTGCTTAAAATAATTATTGAGGTCTTTCTGCACTTTACATGTTCTGATTTCTTGTCCTGTGGAAATTTATTTCACTTTCGTTTCCATATCAATTTTTACATTGGCAATCAAAATTTTCAGGTGTTCCTACATTGTCACATCTCACTATAATGGTACTAGAAATTGGTTCTTATGCAGATTTTTGTTTTTCCTCTCTCTGTCTCCCAGGTAGTTATCTGAAGAGATTGTTCCAAAATCAAGTCACTTGGTAGTGGACCAGTCCTATTCTCTTCTGAAGCAGTCTAATGCTGCCTGCAATAATACTCACTGTAACAAATGCAATGAAAGACCAAAATGGACCTTGCAATATTAACCCTTTGCAGTCAACATATTTAACTGCTGCCTTTATGCTAAAACTGTTTTTAATGGTTGTCTCAAAGCAAAGGGCTATTTTTAGTACCCTGCCACTAAAGGACACTTATTTATATCAGACTTTTATTTTTAGATTCTATACACCTACAATACGTAACAGATTAAACTGATCTACTGCAGATTTATGGTAGAGACCAAAAGGCATTCATCAAACTAGAGCTCTGGGCTGCCAGTTTGATTAAACAGACAACTAATCTAATTTGACAAGACAGTACTGTTGCCATTTAATAAATGACACAGATTACTTACATGACTATGCATGCAGCATTGAAGTGACCTACATAAAATAGGTGTAATAGCATCTGTTTTGTTCGATCTAGATTTGTAATTGTCAGCTGCAGAAGTGTTTGAAACTCTGGAGATGAACTATTTCTGAAACAAGTTATGTTCAACAGAAAGAGTCTTTGTTATAAGTGGCTAGAGCTAAATTTTGCATTCTTATACTGTGAAAGTCCGAAAGATTTGGCGATGTTATTCCTCTGTCTTTACAGATGTTGTGTTATGGGTTTATGAAGGGTTTCAATGTAATGAAGGAATCCATAAAGTGCCTCTTTTTGCAATGCAATGTGTAGTTTCCAAGCATTAATTGAAAAGCATTCCCATGAGAAATATTGTGAATTACCTTACCTCTACTGTAATGTATTATTTATGTTCAGTGTACAAGCCTTTTGAGATGGACATAAACCACTGTCAAGTGTTCTTAACAGAAGGCATTAGAATAACATTTACAGTAGTTGGGGTTTATGCAAAAATGGGTGAGAGAATTTTGACACTTTCCATGGGTAATTCTTTCTTTTAAGATGAGAATGCAAAATGTTGTATGGAGAAAATTGCACACACAAAGGGAATTTAAAGAGACTATTACTTGAGGGCATAGATGATCAAGCAATAATATAAAGTCTTGTGGTTAGCTAAAAAGTGCTGCTCAGTGCTCATTTCAGCCATATCTACTTAATGGTGTATAACTGGGTGACTTCCCCTGTAGATCAAGTAGCAGCTTCGTCTGGTTTTAAAATGGTACTGCAGATGTGACTGGCTGAAACTGTATCTGGTACTCACACAGTTGTTCACAGCAGGTTCCTGTGCTCAATGCCAAGAGTCCATATATACACGTGTCTTGGAGAGATTTGTGTGTGTGTGTTGCCCAGGCAAGAGCAACTCCATGGAAACTCTCTTGGAAGCCACAACTTCTCATTCTAAAGCTATTAACACTTGTGCTTACTTCTGAGTATGGAGATAGCATGTAAATAGTCCATGTGAATGGAACTTATAGATGAGCTGTTGTTTAAATGTTTGCATTTGCAAGCCCAGTGCTTGCAAATCAAATTGTATTCTGACTCACAAGTTTATAAAATATTTTTAATTTACTAAATATTCAGTCACACTTTGTACAAATTTTCAGCAACTCCTTCTTGCTTATTTTGCCTAAACTTAAAAGTATGCAAAAGCTTTGCACTCAGATTTTTAGTCTTTTGTAGGTACGTGCTGTGCATCCAGACGGTACTATACTCAGAAACTGATTTTCTTACAGCATTAAGTTGATGTGGTCTTTTGCTGAGCAGTGCTTATTTCATCTACACCAAAGTGAAGAATTTCCCATGAACAACATTATTTTTCAGTAGGGCTTCACATGAGGAAAAAAAAAAAAAACACACTGGAAGTAAAGAAAATTCTCACTTACTTTGATTCCACAAAGGGAATATAACAGTACAGTGGATCGTATTGTTAGTGTTACATTATGCACAAATATTTGACTTGCTACATAAAATGTTAGTTTTAAATCTGTGCCTTAACAGTGACCAGTTATCTGTAAATATAGAGCAGATACAGATTGTATTTTTGTGGGTTGTGTCCTTTAGTGATTTTTTTTTAAATGAAAGTTAAAATTAAAACATTAAAAATGGAAATTTTCAAAGCTAATCAGTGTTGCATAAAATAAATTTATATAACTCCCTTGTATTCTGATTGGTTCATGAAGTATTTTTTATATAGAGCCAGTTCCAGGGATGCTTGCCTGTTAATAAACTATAAAAAGCAGTATTTGACATAGTGGCAACATGTTTCTTTCACATGTTAATACTTCATGTGTTTTACTGTTCTTTTTGTATCAAATACAGTGTCTTTGTTTAGTTTTTAAGCGAGAATGTTATTTTGGGGTGCCTCTCAATCTAAGAGGAGTTAAATTATTATCACAGGTTCAATTCTTAGCAGGTTTTAGTGGTTTGCCTCACGAGTTCTATTCTTTCTTTGGTCTTCTCATTTTAATGAATGTTTTTGTCAGGTTAGCAGAGTTGTCTGTTTTTTCATGATGGTCATGTACTGTCACTTCCAGTGAAGAAATGAGGGGGAAGGGAGCTCTTTCTTCAGGCGGCTGGGACATGACCAGTCAGCCTGGCGAGAGGCACAGCTGTCGCACGGAGGTGATGTGCACACAACAGCCACTCCTGGCTGTTTGCTCCACAGCTGCTGGTACAGGTTCAGTATTGCTCTACCTCACTCAGTGCTCTCAGGCATCTCGTTATCCCTGCCTAACGTGGTCTGTGTTTTATAGACACGGCTCTCCAGTGAGAGAGAGCTGTTCCTGGCTCACTGACCTTGCAAAACTCTAAGAGTTGTTTTTCTGAATACCTTCTGAGAAGTGCAGGTGTGGGAACAAGTCTGTGAAGGAAATAGATCAACAAACTCTTCTGCTGAGACAACTGAAGGGTGTGGTGCTGAGCACCAATTCATCAGGCATTAACATAAATCACGCGGAAATTTACAGGCTGGTGGGCTTGCAAATTGCACAGTGTTTCTGATGTCTGACCTATAGTGAGCTAGGAGGGTCTGAAGCAAGGTAGTTTCCTTTGTGGACCATTTATTTGGGCATATTGCTTCCACCTGCTTCAGTCAACAGAGTGTAAAGCTGGTGTGGGACAGAGAAGGAGGTGATGGAGCATTAGAGCTTGTTGGCTGCTCTCCTTATGGTGCAAGCAATGTTCCCAGCAGCTGGCGTGGCATCGCATCAACAGGATTGCTCCCTGAACAAACTGGGCATGTCTCTCTTTGCTACCAGGCATGGAACAAAACTGGTGATTTTCAGTCTGAACAAAATGTTGCATTCTAAGAAATGTTGCAAATACACAAGAGAAAATGGATGGAGTCTCCAAGCTCTGTAAAGATTAAAAGTGAGCTCCCTCTCTTTACTGTTGAATCCTGCTCCAATCTAACGGTTGCTGGAGAATTCTTGTTTTTCCAAATTCCTAGAAAACAGTTACACGAGTTTTATGAGTACTGTTGTAAGCTGATCAGTACAGGTGTGGTGGACAGGGGTATTCAGAATCTTGTGCTTGTGCTGTAAAATAAGCCAAGGAGTATTTGATTCCAGGCAAGTCTGGACACTTGGAGCTACATTTTATGCTTGAAGAACCAGCTTCCTTTGCATCACAGATACTTGAGCAGAAGGAAGGTTTGGGTTTTTTTGGAGTTACTACGAAATTTTTGAGGGTATCAGAAGATGCAAAAACGGGGAAACTTGTAGAAAATTTGCAATATGCATGGTTGGTGTCTGTTGACAGCTGCATTGAAAGTGGTGAGCTGTAAGGACGTTTAAGTAGGTAGGGGGAGGTATTTTAGCATGGTTAAAGGTAAAAGAGCCCTTATTTTGAATAAGGTGTAGTTGTGAGTAAAGACTATCTTGTAATCTGAAAAGCACACAATAAGCTTGTGCTTTGGTATAAAATTCCTTTCTTTTTATTTGGGTTAAGATAGCATCTGGAGCAGAAGTAACAAGAATCCAGAAATTACAAAAGGCTTTTTGTATATTATATGTTTGTATTAAGGAAAATTGGAGTTCTATCTTTATTTCCTGTGCTGCAGATGTACTTTTTTATAGTATTTGTAATTTTAATATTTTACATGTTTTCATGAGTTAGTAAAGCAGACTTTAAAAATTAAAGTAGCAGAACAGTCATACTTGCCAATTTTGAATATTGACAGAGCTATTAGGACCAGTTAAAGGTTAATAATTTTTTCCTCTCACATTGAAGAAAGTGTACTGTTAAAGAAAGAGACTCAAACAATGTAGAAAGTTTTTGCATTAGAGCATCATCTAGTGTCAAATTTCCACACTCTCTTAAGGAGTAAGATTTGGGAAATATTTTCTCTGAGAAATGCAGACTGATTCCAGATGTTGATGAAAATATGAAGATTAATACATTGTGATGGAAGTTACCGAGTTTGTGCCAAAACTGTGTTGCAACTTCGTGGAAACTAACAGATGGAAAAAGCAGAACATAATATGAGAGGAAAAAAAAAAAGGCAACTAAAATAATTATATAATGAAACAAAAATTTGTCACCTCTAACAATGGGTAATTAATGTTTTAAGAAATAATGTTGCTACTAATTTTATAACCCTAGGACCTAAAACTGATATGGATTTTGCTACGTTTCTTTGCTGTGGTTTGAAAAAATCATGGTTTGTCACCCATGAAGGATAGAAGAGTTGAAGAGGCCTGGAGTGCATGTGGCAATAACTTAGGGTCCCAAAACTAAAGCCATCCATGGGAGCTGCAATCTCATTTTGTGTATATACAATACAGAATTGAAGAGGATGTGAGATTTTTTGAGATTGAGAACATAAGGAACCTTCTGTATACAGTAAATCTTGTGTGTTACACATGAATATACTAAGGGAAAAGAAAATGGAACCCAAGGATAATTTCCTTTTACTTTAAAGTTATCCAAAGTTCAGATAAAATATTCACAACCCTTTCCTTTAGCAGGAGTCTTTCCACCATGCAGCTGAACAGTGTTCTGGTTCCTCAAAAGTATGTTTCTGTTTTCATGCTAAAGCTCACCTCAGAGAGAAGTTGCCAATGCATAGTACCAGAAAACCCTTACTCTGAAGTAGCTTGAATAAGCACTGAGTGCTCAGCGCTGACAGTTCAGTACTGAGAATGCTGATTCTTCCAATACTGGACAATCTCTTTACATAGCCCAGCATCTAGAAATCAGTACAAACAAAGCTGACATGGTGAAGTTAAATTGCTGACAAATTTGAATCATGCTTGGAAACTGGATGGGAGACAACTAGGTAACTAATTGCTGTGGGGCAAGGGATGCTTTGGTGCAGCTTTATTAAAACTAGCTTTGTGCTAGCACTGTTTCTTTTTGAACCAAATGGTGACAATAGGCAGCAAACTGGAATGCTGAAGGTATTTGTCATGTAGGAAGGCTCATCCTGAACATGCCTCCAGTACTGGTTATCTTCCATCTTCACTGAAAGTGGTTGCAGATGCTCCACTGTTGACTCAGTGATTTTTTTTCCATTATACTTGTGGACTTCAAATCCTAGGAAGGGCAAACTTAAATTTTGCATGCAGCTTGATGAGCTTTTTTGCTTGCAGAAGCATAACGTTTTCTTCTTTTCCTAGGAGTGATTAGTGTGGACAGTATCCAGAACCACTAGAGTGGATGAGAGCTTTGAAAGATTTTTTTGAAGGGATTTAAGAGTCATGAGTGGAGACTGGAAATAACACTTCTGGCACTGCTGCCTTTCCTGGCTGCTGCTGGTGTCTGCTCACCTCTCCTAGATCTTGGCTCTCCCATGTTTGGCTCAAGTTTCTGCTCTCTTCTGGTCAGCACTCAAGTTTCAAACAAGTACTTCTGGGAAGTTTGAGGCATTTTACTTTTCAGGCAGACTAGTGTCTGCTTTTTGTGTTGGACTTTAAAACTGTGGCAGTGAGGATACAGGTGCTGATGGTCATCTTTGGCCAGTGTGAGGAAATAAATTTGTACATACAGGATAAGCAATACATTGTGGTTACAAGGCTGGAGTAGATAATAATTTCTTCAGGTGGACAGTTGTTTGTGAAGATCAAGTAAAGGAAGTGTTTGTTTGCTTGGTTGGCTCTTTTTAAAAAAATATTCATTATAAGGAGCATCCTTTTGCATGGTGTTCTTATTACAGTTTAAAAATTATTCTGTAAAAGTGACTCCACAGGGCCCTTGCCTTGACCAGTAATAAAAGCACAGTTATTCATAGAAGTATTCTTTAGGATCCATCCACTTTGACATTAATTTTTGGAGTACAATAGCACATTTCTTCCTTGCTTTCCACCTGCCTGTAATATTTCTCCTGAGGCCAATGCATCCATGTTCTTCAGTTACATTTTATGACTGGTTATTCTGTGCCCTGCCTCTGCTGCAGAGACAAGGTAACGAACCCCCCAAACAGAACTGCATCTGAGCTAATTCCTACTGCATCATCTTGCTGTGTAAATACATCAGGAAGTAGGAAAGCGTTTCTGGACTGAATAGATGTGTTGGTCTGCTGGAAGCTTTGAAACCCTGTATTTTAAAGTCCTCCTTAATCTTTGTGATGAATTTGTAAGCTTCAAGACGTTTTACATCTGGTTCTGTTTGTCAAATTCCTTTCAAATGTTCCTGTTTTTGTGATTATACCATCTGTGATAAAATGGGCATTAAATCAAATACTACATAAAGATGCATTGTCTGTTCAAAGCTGTACTAGAAATTGAATATTTTGTATTTCATATCTTTGGTCTCTTTGGGGTTTAAGTGAAATTTTATAGATGTTTCAGAATTTGTGTTTATACATAAAACCTCAGAATGTTATGACAAAGAATCACAGAGACTCTGTTCCACCTCCCTTCCTGAAAGCAGATAACTCAGTGTTTCATTTTAAAGCATTTTTTTATCTAATTAAGATTTTACAAGCTCACAAAATTTGGCAGAAAGCAAGTCAAGTTTTTTATGGTTCCTGAAGGCAAATCACTTTCTGATAAACACTCAAGTGTATCTTCGTGTGCTAGTCAACATGGGAGGCGTGCAGAAATATCAAAAAGATGTTGAAAGCTTTCTTCCTTGACCTCTTAACTCTTCACCAGGTCAACTTCTCCTCTGGCTTGAATCTGGTGAAATTGTTTTGTGTTTAAGCACAGAAAAGAAATCCATGGTAGAACACTACTTCCTTTCTCAGTGCTTGCTGTGACCTTGCCTGTCTGTTTTGAAAACAAGTTCTCCAGGCTTCTAGAGCTGATAGTATGCTGTATGAAATGTCTAGTTGCTACATGTTCACCTGCTGAGAAATTAGAGGCTTTGCACTCCGTGGTGAACAGGCTTTTAATTTATGTACCCAAGGGAACCAATTATTTAATGTGTTTCATGCTCAAGCATGGAAGGGCAGCACACCAAAACAGTATAAATTTTCAGGTCTTCCTTTTCCCATAAAAGCTGTCTCTTGCTATGCTGCTTTGTTACAAGTAGGGTTCTTTCAGTTCCTGGTAAATAAAGAGGACTTCTCCAAAATTGTCAAAATTAATATTACGGTTTATCTCCTGGCAGCTACCCAAGTCTCCATAAAACAGAGTTTTATTCCATGGGGACCCATAACTGAACCCAATAGTGGCATATGCTTTCTTAATGGTTTATTTTCCTTTTGCAGCCTTCACAACTCTCATTACCCTAATGAAGAGTTGAACCAGCACAACTTATTATTTGGCAGTGTAATATTGCTACGTTATAAACAAAGTGAGTAGTTGAATGGTCAGAGGTTAACATGAGTAACTATTAGAAAAACTGTGGATGATAATCTCCATATTTGACTTCTGAAAGAGTTGCTGCAACAGGTCATTAAGGAAGAGAAAATATTGCAAACCTTTGCTTTGCCATTGCTTAGTTGGAATGGTAATGCTTAATGATTAGGGGAGGAAACTGGCTGTGTGGTGCACCTTTTAAGAATCATCACTGAATCACTGCTCTGAAGAGGGAGGTAATGTTTCATTGATGTTCTTAATATCTCTTCATTAACTATTAAGCCTGTATTATAGAAATATGGGTTCGTTCATCTACCGAGAAAGTGTTTTAAAGTTTTCAATTAGTATGACAACAAAAATCCCCACTCTTCATTTTCAGTGATAGGCCACTCTTCAGTGGGGTCTGGAATGGACAATTTCTCTTCTAGGCAAAATGTCTAACCTTACTTTAAATGCAGATGAAGTCAGAATATGTTTCAATCCATTTCTGAATATTTGTCATATAAATTACATGACGTCATACCTCAGATTTCCCCAATGAGATACTTGCGTTGCAATCAAGTGATGCTTTGATTTCTGTCCCTGTGGGTTGGCTAGATGCGGTTTCACTCCTTTTACTGCATGGTTTTGGATCACTGTAAACCTATTCTCCACCTATTCCATGATCTGGTTGGCTGGTTTACCTTCCCTCTCACTATTCTCCTTTGCAGGGCTTCCATGTAATCCATCACTGTCCTGGGCACATGCTGGGTGTCTCACAGGACAGGGGTTTTTGCTGGGATTTGAGTGTCTCACAGGACACTGCTGGGTACAGGGTTTTCTGCTGGGATTTGGGTGTCTCAGGGGACACTGCTCACAGAGGGTTTATTGCTGTGGTTGGTATGATGTGGCCAAGTTGTGGTGGGCCAGCTCTGGCCAAATGTCAGGTGCCCACCTCACAGCAGGGCTGGGCAGCACTGAGTGACAGCTGGTGGGTGGCGATAAGAATAGAGATATCCCTTAAGCTGTACCCTGTCACAGGAGAAACAGATTCCACCTGGGAAAAATTGACTTCGTTTCTTGACAATTAAAATACATTTGGGTGGTGGGAAACAAAGGGAAATGAACCCTGTTGCCACCTGTTTCAAACCCTTCAGCCTCCCTTTGCCCCTCACCCCTGGTGCCCAGCAGCGTTTTCCTGCCTCAACCCCTGAGGTGCCGCCTGAGGGGCTCAGAGGGGCGGCTGGAACCGGCTGGAACCGGCTGGAACCGGCCAGATACACCTGAGGGGCTCAGAGGGGCAGCTGGAACCAGCTGGAACCGGCCAGATCCAGCCGTGATCTACCTGAGGCAGTGCTGTGCTCCCCTCACACTGACCCTCGGCCCCACTGCTGCCGCAGGAACCTGCTGCCACCCCAGATCCCACGCTGACCTGTCTGAGGTGTGTTCGGAAGCGGCCCTGAACAGCTCAGACACACAAGACACTGCCAGTGGTCAGGGAGTCGCCTGGGGCTGCCTCTCCTCTCACACCTGCAGGTTAGGGACCTGAGCGCACACAGGTGAGGATGTCCCAGTAGCCATTTGGGAATCTGGGTGTGCCTGGAGGGGCTTCTGGGGAGCTGCCCAGGTTGGGGTCTTTTTGGTTCTTCCCTGGGCAGGATGGGGTTCCTCAGCACCGTGGTTTGGGGTTGTGAACAATGTGGGCAGCAGCTGCCTGAGTCACCCAGAAAAGGAGAGTGCTGGCCCTGGTGAGCAAAGCAAAGCAGGAGGAGCAGTGCACTTGGAGCACCCACAAAGGTGAGTCCTCTCTTAAAACTGTGTACAAGAAACAGGCTGATTATAAACCTATGTGTCATCAGGCAGCATGGTCCCTCTGAGCTGCCTGTTGTATCCATGATGAGGTGTTTCATATCAGGGGTTTGGATCTGCTCTTCTTCAGCAATATGTTGTCTCTGTGCTGGGTCATC
The DNA here is from genome assembly GCA_037013685.1 of Acridotheres tristis. Taxonomy (NCBI): domain Eukaryota; kingdom Metazoa; phylum Chordata; class Aves; order Passeriformes; family Sturnidae; genus Acridotheres; species Acridotheres tristis. Next base: position 7,559,497 of record CM072893.1, on the reverse strand, counting down.
CTGAAAGCCTTAATGTGTAACCACAAAGGGGCTATAGAGGATATTTAATTCACCAAATGCTTGATTTTCCTTGCTTTAAAATGCTTATTTGTAGCCAGGTGTATTTTGAAGAATATATCTGGCTTTATCCAAGGCTTGGCTTGTCAGTGTGAGTGCAAATCCATGAAATCCAAGAGCACCCTGAGGAGGGTCCCCTGCACTGCTGCATGCTCAGTCTCCAGCTCTGGGTGCTGCCTGGGCAGAGGCAGGGTGTGTTTGTGTAGGATATTCTGTGGTTTGAAGTTACATTCCAGTGCAATAACTTGCGTGATGAGTTTAGGGCTTGGCTTTGGGAGAGAATCGTGTTGTTCACACAGGTCAAAAGTCATCCAAATCATACTTTAAAAAATGCTTTTTTAAGAAATAGGTTTGGAGTAGGCTGTTGAATATATTTAGTTATTTGGTAGTCGTATAGATCTGACCTCGCATCTTTATTCCTTAATCTGTGCTGATTTGTTATATTCACGTGAATACAAAAGCAATCCAAAAAAAAAGTTCATTATTCAAATTGACACCACTTTAAAACGTCTGATAAAGGAATTGCTTTCCATTTAGTCACCGATATTTTTGTGAGGCATGGGAGGAAAGACAATAGCAGATGGCAGAAATTTCCAGTAACATGCAGTGTGAGATGTAAGCCGAGCTCTCGCAGCTTCCCTGCTGTGGCAGCAGATGGAGGGATTGGCAGAGCAGGAGGACGCTGCTTTTGTCGCTGCTGAGAGCCGAGCTCTGCCGGGTGAGCCGGGCTGGCAGAGCTGGGCGCGCCCGAGGCAGCCAGGGCTGAGGCAACGGTGACAAATGCCAAGGGAGGGGACGCCAGAAGCACCGCAAATATGTAGCAAAACTCCTAATGATACTTTGAGGTTTTCCTCTCTCTAGATCCTTTATGGCTTTTTCCAAGGCAAGAAGAGATCAGAATTGTGGCTTTCCCCCACCCTGGGCCTGCGTGCAAACATACACACAGAGGTGACATTTCTGCATTTTGTAAACCTCTGCAAAACATTTAGAATTTTCATAGCCTGTAATAAATTTAAATATAGGAGAGCACCTCATTCAGATAACTGCTGTCACCTGAACTTGCCATTAAGTGTTTAAAATAGTGCCTAGTTATGCTAGAAAAGGTACCCACTTTTTTCTGTTACAGCTTTGATTTTTCAGAGTCGGTAGAAAATTTTATGAAAGCTTATAGGTTAGTTGTTATTTTACACCATGCATTGTGTTTTCTTGCAACCTATTTTCGTTCAACCCATGCAAAATGTTAAAATTTTACCATTCTTTTTAAGCGATCTCTTTAGAACTGATACTTGAAATCTCCATTCCAATGGTCAGATTAGCATGTGCAAATCTTTGCTTTTTTGGTTTGTGTTGATGAGGTTGTTTATTTTAGGGACATTAAAATTTAGGGACTTCACATCTGTTGCTATGGTGCAATGAGACGTGCACAGCCACTGTGCTGTTGGACTGCTCTATGGGAGGCTAAAAAGCTCCTGGAGTCACTGAGGAGTACCAGGAGAGTTGCAGCTCATATTTAGGTCAGAAGCAATAAAGGAGCGCTTCCTGAGTGTTACTAATTAATCATTAAAGTGAAAGATTTTTTTTTCTTCCTTTGCAGTATCTAAAAATTGCACTTGGTGGGTTAGTACAACAACCCAGATCTAGCTGAAGCTTTGTCTGAGGACAGTGATCTGTGAATTGTATTTTTAAATCTGTCACTGAGCTTTCAGGTAGCCAGGGGCACTGTCTGGACTCATCAGGACTCATGAAGCAGCTGTATTTTATGAGAGTCTGGAAACCTGCTGGTAACAGCCTCACAAACAACATCCTTTGGCCGAAATGACAAACTTCATTAGGTCAGTATAAGTACGTGTACTAAAGAATTTTAAATGTACTTTTACAAGACTACATAAAAACATCACATGCCTATGGGCTCTACAGTAAAGACTGAGGAAAATCATCTAGTGCTTATTAAACTTTCTTTCATCTCCTGAATTAGGTCAGTGTTGTTGAGTATTACTCTCTTACTTTTTAACCAAAGAGAAGTTAAACATTTTCACAGTTTAGAAATTTCTATACTGAATAACTCAGCATTTTATATGGCTTGTGAAATTTCAGTAGCAGCTGCTTCTGTTTTTGTATTTGAGCACACGATTTCTGGAACTTTGGGAAGTCAGGTAAAAGACTTGAGGTTAGGAAGCCAATGACTAATGTTTTATTTCTGTGAATGTTGTATTGTGTTCTAAATAACTTTAGCTCTGGACACAGAGAGAAATCACAGTGAGTTGGTGGTGGTGTTCTGAGAATATTTATCCCTGCTCTTCTCAGTAGTGAATAGTGCATCAAATGTTTACTGGAGATGGGAGATTTCATGAATCCCCTGTTGTTTGTACAAAAGCTTAAGGTAGATTAAATATTGTGATAAAAGCTGATTGCGAGAGTTAATAAAACTGGGGGGTGGCTTTGTTTTTGTTATATCTTAAACCACTAAAAGGTATTGTTTGCATGCATGTATGAATCTGGGATTTTAATGCAGGTTTCTACACTGTGATAATTTTTTACTTGTTTTAAATTTAAAAGATTAGCAGACCATTCATCTTTAGAATACCTGAATTTACAAAGAGGAAGATCTTCCTGACAATACATGAGGAATGTATTTGTGCTCCCAAGCAATCGAGAGAGGAGAGAGAAAACTTTTATAGCTGCAGTGCAGAAATATGCACTATTTTATTTAAATTGATTTTATTTTTGGTACATACAGCTGTATATACTAAAAAAAAAAATTAGTTTTGTAAAACCCTACTTGGTGGAAGCAGGCAGTGGCATACCTGGGAACGGCTGGGATAGGTCAAGGTCCAGCTGATCCAGGCCTGTGCTGCCAACAGCCATGAATATCCCCTAGGACTTTCTCTTGGCTTCAGCAAATTACTCAGAGATTTCCACACAACAGGATCAGCTTTCATTTTGATAGTTATGTTGAAAACATGGAAAAAAGATCTACCATTTTATTTGCTAAATGTGTTTTTTTATTCTGAGTGCATGTGAGGTGAATGTAATCCGGATGCCTGCCTGGGGCAGCCCAATGACTCTTTTTCAGGTGTCCATCCTGTTTTACAGGCAGGGGCAAATTTCCATTTACATTAGGGTTGCATTTGCTGCAACCCTAATGTAGCTTTTTCAAACTCTTGACTTCGTGGGGCTTGGAGTCTATGGTCTTGGGGCTTTTCTGGTGAGCTTTTTTCTTTTTATGTTTAAAAATGTTAACCCCTTTTGTTGTTCTCCCCTAATACTGCCTGAGAAAAATACATGGATGAATATGGTAGATGGGGAGGCAATGTTATCCACATGGATTTGTGTTGTCCATGCAAAAAAGAAGAGCTGAAACAAAGGCTTTAGTGGCTCAGGCCGTGCTCCTTCCTTGATGATACAGGCTGCAACATTCTATGCATGAGTGATGCTCCTGTGGTACAATGCTGGCAAAATGATGGGGTTTGGGGGTTTTTTTTGGTTTTTTGTTTGTTTGCTTTTTGTTTTTAAATAAGAAAAGTGTTGGGTTTGTTTTTGAATGCTACAATTTCATTTAAAGTTCTTGAAGAAATCTCCAGAGCTTCCCCTTCCCAACAAATGCTGCCCTTGATTTACTAGTTGACCCCTGTGAGATGAAGTCATCAGGAAAAAGTTCTTGTTTTCTTGTATTTTTTTCCTACACAGCCTTGTTGCTTTATTACATTCACCAGAGTAGACATGTGTTTTAAGTCTGATGACTTGTATTACGTTAAGAAATCCTCCCACAGCACAGACCTTTCTAAACATTGTTTGTTGACTTACGGGAACAAGATTGTTCCTCTTGCTGGGGCTGACATTTGTGTGTGGCAGCCACATGCTCTGGGAGACAGGGACAGCTTGATCCCTTTCCTGTTTGCAGAGTGATACGAACAACAACAAAATAACAATGCTGTTGTCTGAGAGGGGTCTTTCCATGTTCAAGTCCATGGCAAGGCAGCTCTGAAGAGGCAGCACTTCTATTAAAAAGAGTTGTTTGCAGCTGTGAGGCTCCTGAGGTCCCTGCATTTGGGGGTGGACAGCACGTCTGTATCCATCAGCTTGCCTGAAATAATCAGGGCAGGAGCATCTGACTGAAAATCAAACAGGCAGCCACTTCCTCTCATCCTAACCTGCATCCACCAAAAAAGAAGGGAAAAGCTTAGGCAGGGGGAGTATTTGGCATGTCCCCAAGGAATGCAATAATCCCAAATGTCGTGTGAGAGCACTTCACGATCACACACTGGCACTCGCTCCCAGCAATTGCTGCCAGTTTCCCTCCCACGCGTGCTCAGTCTCGGAGGTAATGTGAGTCTGGATGCTGGACAGTTAATCAAGTGCAGGAAAATTAGCGTTTTGGAGACTTCTTCTGTTGCGAGGTGCTTGGTGTTTAATAAAACACAGCATGCTGCCACGTATTGCATACTTGCAGGACCCTGCTGGCTGCCTGCTCTATTGGCTTTTGGTTTTGGCTAGGGTTTAGCATTTCTCTGCATTGAATTTCTCCTGTTGCCATTGCTGAGGAGATGATGGGCTGTGCCGTGCTGGTGAAGGCAGATGAAGTCTGGCCCTGCCTGCTCTGGGGTTTTCTCCAGGGCTGCAAATCCTCAACAGAGCAGCATCCTGTTGTCCCTGGGTACTTGCAAGCAACTGAGAGAAAGGCTGGCCATGTGGAGGCCTCGTGAGGCTGTTGCAGGCAGAGGATGCTGGAGTTACCCCATCAACTAAGGGTGCACAGGTGTTTCTTACGATGCTGTCGGTGCGAATGGGAGGTCCTGAAGAGTTTTGCTAACATGGCTACAACTCTGCAGGTGTGGAGCCAACATGCCCTCCTGTGGCAGACTCCGTCCTTGAGGACAAGGATCCCTGCTTGGGAAGGGCTCCCAGAAAGGGCCTGACCTTGGTGGCAGGGTCATTCCCATGAGGGCAGAGCTGTGGACAAACACAGGCCAGCTGTGGAGAAGAGTGGAAAGGAGCTCTGCATCCCAATCTAGCACCTTAGGCTGTCTGCACCTGACAGCAGTCAGGACCCTGGTAATCTGGGTAAAAGCCAACCTATACCTAAAAAATCTTGGAGTCATTCTTTTGCTATGATGAAATACATAAAAAAAATTTGCTCTGAAAAATAAGTCCAATAAGATTCATGTGTAGTGTTTTGCCCTTTGCTGCCTAGATTTTGGGTAACAGTAGTGGTATCTCCTTCCAGCAGGGGTGATTTAGGGAGTGGTGGTAAGTGATGTATGTAAATTCCACATCAGCAGCTACAGGCCTTTGGGATGTGTTGTTGCCCAATGTGGCCCAATACAGGGACCCTGTGCTCTAGCCCAGCTTACGTGTTTTGCTCTGGAAAGGCTCAGTTTTCTCTATCCCACTGGCCAATGCATGTGTACAACTATTGTAGTTTTTCCCCTTGAGCTTTAGCTTTGGTTCATTTTTATAATTTAAGTAACTGTAAGGAAAGTGATAAAGAGTAGAATGTGTGTCCTGTGATATGATATCCAAAAGAGACTGTAAGTGATACACCCTAACTCTTATGGAGTTGACTTTGCTCAGATAGAAATCTCAATTACTTTACCTTTTTCGAAGTCATTAAATAGTCTTGTATTTCAGCCGTATGTCATTTGAAAAATGTACCAGCAATCTTGTTTGCTCATTTACAGCTTCTTACAGGGCTTGGCAGCTCTGCCAGCCTTCCTTAACTCGGGCTCTGATCTGTCTTGATAAGCACCCACAAGCTCAGCACTAGAAATATATATTGGATTGAAATTGCTCTTGTGAAAGGGGTTTTTGTTTTTGTTGTTGGTTTTTGGTTTTGTTTTTAATGTGGAATCATTTTAGGAACATAAGGAGAAAACATTCATATAGCATATAAAATCATTGACCTTCACCTTCAGAAGGGTTCATTCTGTGCACTCTGGGGAAGAACAGGAGACGTTCCTGCCAGCCCAAAGAGCTGGTTGATGCTGAGCAGTTGGGGCAGTGCATTGTGCTCTGGGGTTATGCTCCCAGACCAGAAAAGGAAGCCATAGTTTGGAAAACAGCAGAGTCACGTAGCTGGAAGAGGAATTCAGCATTAGGCTGGTCCAGAAACAACTGAAGTAAGGATTTAGAGGGGTAATTTTGCAAAAGGAAATTGCTCTCCTCCTACCCGTCACACACAGGCAGAGGCAGGGAGGGGTGGCCAGACAGAGGCGGGGGGGGATGTTTTGTACTGACACAGCAACAGCGTTGTCTGGAGAGCAGCAGAGACTTTGTCACTGTTTCAAAATAAGCAGAGGACTTCGGATACAGGAGGAAAACCAGCAGCTCCTCAAGAACACACTGAGCACTGCCGTCAGCAGAACTGCACTCTCTCACCGCAGCAAGAGCAAAGCTTTACCCCATTTTCAATGAGAGCTGTGAAGAGTAACTCTGCTTTCTGGCATTGGTTTTCTGGCCAGGCAAGAGAGGAACCTCTGGAGTTTGAACAACTGCCCATCTGGGTCTCTTCAGCCCCTAGGGGCCACTTGCCTTTGCAGACAAAAGCATTGTGATGCTTTTGAGGAAGGACAGTATATGACCTCTTGCTCCAACGCTCTAGAAGATAAACCACTATGAAGTCTATGGATATTTCCACCTCTAGGGAAAAAATTGAAAATATGAGTGGGAAAAATTTTAGCCTTTTCTCACTAATGAAACTAGTCCCAGTATGCATCTTCTCTTGTTAGGGAGCCAATTCAATTTAAACTCCAATGCTTTGTTTTACTAGGGTTTATTTTGTCTTAATATTTGTCTTAGATGCCTCTCTAAAGTGCTATTAGTAAAGCAGATCATTTTGCAGCCAGTTGAGAGATACAGGATCTTGAGAGTGTTCCTATAAGCTCAGCAGGGCTGCTCCTGTCTTGGTAGAATGCTCTGTCATGCTCCTCCTTACCAGTGCTGGTCTGTGACAGCTTTCCTGGTGTTGGGTGCTGAGATTTGTTATCTCAGCATTTGTTGGCCTTTCTCAAAGCAGGGCTTCTTTCTGAGTCCATCTGCTGCTTTGCTTAGTGCAAAAATGTAAATTTTGCACCGTGGCTCCCTTGTGCTTGAGCACTTCTCTCTGCCCCTATTCTTCAGCAGATCAGGACTGGCCAGGGTCTGTTAGACTATTGATTTTTTTGTTGCTGTTTTTAAATTATTTTTCCATCACAAGGCTGCAGGCACAGCTTTGCTTGGTATTGATTTCTGACGGCATCACAAAGGGTGTGGAGGTGTTGTGTTTGCCCCAGGGGACAGCTGGGCCCCTGCCCTGCGGAGCTGTGTCCCCCTCATGCCAGAGGGGGAAAGCACAGGGGGAGAGGGCTGATGTGAGAGGGGAAAGGAAGAACTCACTGAGGAGCTGATAAAAACATGCCCTTGAATTTATCAGTTGCGCTCTCTTGACCTCTAACTGCAGAAGCTTGGAGTTTCCAGAATCTAAGAAAACCTTTACCATTTCTCAGTCTGCTCCAAAGAATAAGTTACTGCCTCAATACTCAGTAGTGGCTGTGTTTGTTTGGCACCTAATGACAAAGCAAAAGTGAATGGCACACCATAAAGCAAGTTGTTTTCAAAGAACCTGACCCCACTATCTTGGGCACGCTAAGGTCTGTTCTCCTTTGTTTTATCCCATCTATCTAAAACTGCAGTCATATTTCCAATATTTGTCTGCCTGAATAATTTCTAATGTGGCCAGGACCCTTGCAGCTAGGACTGGTGCTCAGGCTACAGTGCTGTGTGCTTCTGCTATCCACATATTTGTTGGAGATAACCACAGCTTGGCAAAGCATTTGATCTACATCTGGACATGAAATTCAGTATTTCAGTGCTGGTTTTGCAGCCTATTGACATATATGGAGCACAACATTGATGAGGGATTTTAACTGACTCAGAGTGGAGAAAATCTGAGAACACAGTCCTCTGAGTTCTCTGAAATGTTCTCAACTCCAGTTGCATCCTAGGGCTGTAAATATAAGTCACGGCTCACTGATAGTGCAGCAGCAAGGGCCATAACCTGCAGGCTATTTAGCTTAGAGCAAGTGACAGAGGTGCAGGCAAGAGCTTGCCGGTGGCTTTTGTGTTCCCAGAAAATCCAAAGTTTTGGTCTTAGGATGAGATGTGGTGGAAAGCTAATGTCAAAAGGAAAATACTTTCCCTGCTGTTTTTCTCTCCTCCTTTCCTTATGCCCCTCCGGTGTGCCTTTCAAGCCGATGTGTTGCAGAAGTGCAGGGCAGAGTTTTGGTTACAGGATGTGGGTGTTTTGTTAAGGCACAGAGGCTGCCAGGGACCACATGGCTCACCTGTGAGAGGGGCAAATCATCCAGTGCTCTTTAGATCCTGTGATGCAACAGATCTCCTACCAGCATTTACAGGCTGAAGAAAGATTAAAATCTGGGGACAATTCAAGCATTTACTCAAGTCCATTGAGCAAAAGTTAAATATGTTCTTAAATACTTACTGCAACAATTCAGGGTGCCCATATAATGAAAGTTACAAGTTCCAGGGAGCATCCATGTGTATGAAAAGACCTCCATCTCATATATTTTAATACATCTCGTATGCCACTTATACCACTCTTTTCTGTGCCTTCCTGGTGGCCTTCTGACAAGGTGAAGTTACCTGAAAATAGATGAGATAAAGTCTGCAAATAATGGATATAAGGATAGTTAGAGGTTTGTTTTTGTGGGTTTTTTTGGTTGTAAAGCGGGAAATTTTTTAAAAGTCTGAGTTCTTCTGCTCAGGTGTGAAATTTGCCAGACAGCTTTCAAGCCATGTAGACATTTAATTCCCAGGAAGAAGCGGGATTTGTCTCCACAGTAATGAACTCATTATTGTAGAAGATGTTGGTGATAAAACTAAGAGGATTTTCTCATCCAAGCCTGCATTTCCATCACTTTATCATCCTTATCATAAAAAGGCAACAGAATAAAATTTAATGTAATAAATCGGTGCATTTAATAAGCTAACAAAGGTTTTATATTTAAAAAACTCCATCCAAACAATTCCAAAAAATTAATATAAACCACCCTCAGTAAATCCAAGAATTTAGGCTTGAGTTTTTCTCTTCCCTTCATCTCACTTTGAGCTTCTTGATGTTTATTCCCAAAACTGTTTGGCTAGTACATGTTTGGAGAATGACAACTTGACTTGACATTATATGAAATTTCAGCAGTTGAGTATATTACTGCTATTTACAAAATTATTTTGAACTAACAGCCATTGCAGAACTGTGAGAGGTGGTTTAGGTTTTTTTGGCTTTTTTAATGGAGACTTTTCAAACAGGCATGCATGCAAACATAAATCATTTCAAAACTTAAGTGAAACAAAACTTGGGAATTTAGGCACATAGAACCTTTTCTCTGCTTAAAATCTGTATCAAGTGTTACTTTATGAGTTGGGCATGGACTCTTAGTAGGCAGATTTTTTCTTGAATATCATCAAGATATATGTGTTTGCCTTTCAATCTGAGTCCCTTAGATAAATAGCAGCTTGGTTAATTGCGACTTCTTGTTCCTTGCACAACCGTTTAAAAGATTTGAAGGCCTGTAAAGGCACAGAAAGTTCTGACAGTTTTTTTTTTTTTCACCTATAGAATAAGGGTGTCAGGAACTTAAATCCAGTTGCACACACTTCAGTGGTGATTTTTTTGGAGCTGCACTTGCTGCAGGTGCATTTGCTGAGCTTTCCACCTTAGTCCTTGAGCAGCAGCAGCGGCTCCTGAGGAGACAGGAATTTACTAGCAACTAAATTTTCTTGCTTATAAAGCAAATATGCTTTGGAGCCTCTGCAACTGATGTGGTAGCACTGTAACTGTGTCACTGGACATGAGCTGTGGTCCAGAACCGAGTGCAGACCCATTGCTGAGAACAAGTGTGGTAGTGTTTGTGAAGTCTCAGAGCAAATCTGAAGCCTGAGCTCTTTTCAAGTTGAGATTTTTGTGAATTGTAATGTGTTAATCTCACAGCTTCTAAAAACATTTACTGTTAACAATGAAAAACAATTAAAACATGTCCATCTTTGAGGGATACTTGCTGCACTTCCAGAAACTATGTCAAGGATGGAACAAATTCCTGTGTAATCAGCCAGGACAGTTTTGTTGTCATTCATGATAGAGCTGAGAATGCAAAACACTGTTTCATCAGGACTTTGGTGTTAGTCTCTTTAGTGCATTTTGCTTCTCTTGAAATACTCTGAATAATTGAAATTGTAAAGTCTTGCAAAAATGAAAAAGAAAACTGCACAAAAAAACTGTTTGAATATTGTACAAACATTTTCACGCACAAAAAAATTATTTCTGATCTATTTGGTTTTTATCCAGTTTCCCCCATATGTTGGACCTGGTACCACATTCCTCCATGCACTAGGAATGAATTATATCCCAGGGATAAGGAATAAGCTATTTACAGATGTGTTCATGGCAATTGTTTTTCAGTTCTTATGAAAACCCATTAGAAGTATATTGTTAATAAAAGTTTGGAACACTTTAAAGGTTTCCATACAGTATTTAAACAATTCAGAGAGACAAGTGAGTGAAATTAATCTTGTCATCAAAGCCAAGCTTGCCAAGGTACAATTTTCTCAGTGGAGAGAGTTGATTGCCACAGCATTGGTGAGTGCCATGGCCCTGGTGTGCAGGGAGACAGGGGGGCTGTTGCTTTGCCTTCCTCCTCCTTGCTGATGAAGCTATTGGGGAAAACCCTCCCAGGAGGGTGAACTTGGTTTTGTGATTGTCTCCTCAGACAGTTGTGAGAATCTTGGAAGTTTTTCAGCCCAGTCAGCTGACATGCTGCCCTTTACACACAGGCTCTTTCCCTGAAATATTGAAACTGGCCCAACGTCCTCTGTGGGGAGAGCACAGCACTGGTCTGTTTGGGAGGCAGAGGGCTGCAGTGCTCCAGACTTGTGGTTTACAACAAAGGATTCATCCAGATGAGGATGGAAAGTCCAATAGGCAATTCAATAAGGGCTGCAGTTCCTACCATGCTGCCAATATGCTGTGAATTGGTGTCAAAAGGCTTTGGAGCATAGACTGGTAACACAAAATCCATCATCAAGAGCAGAATTGTATAACTTCCTCACCCAGGAGAAATCCTTGTGTTAAAAGTATGGTAAAGCCCTAAAGATCAAATAGAGCTTAGGCCAATATAAGCCTTTTTCATAACCATAGAAAATGCATTTTAAAGTTGGGAGGTGCAAGCATAGTCTTCATTTCCCATTTATCTGTTTCTGTATTTCCCCATTTTCTTCTAGCTAAAGTCCCAAAATTATGAAAATATTTTACCACCTTCTCTTTCTGCTGTGACTGCAAACAAACATTCTGCAGCTTTGATAGGAAAACCTGTTTTTCATGGGCTTCCCAATCTGTACCCAGCTCAAGCACAAACTCGGCTGTAGTTCAGGAATAAAGCAGTCTCCAGGTGTTTGGGGCTGGTACTTGAAGCTGAGTTCACCCATTTGTTCTCCAATTATTTGCCTTTTGGCTGCTAAGTGTTTTTGACAGACAGCTGGGTATTGGCAGCCTGAGAACTGACTGCAAGATCAATGACAGCTGCGTGGGCTCAGACGCAGAGATCCGTTTGCCAGAGATATGTACACATGTGCTAGGAAAGGTACTGGGTCTTGCGTACATGAAGCAGGAAATATCAGCAACGTTAGCTGGTGACCATGGACACAGAAATCCTTAAATAAGACAACTTTAGCTGCCCAGTTTCTGAGTTACTTGGGTATAGCATCCCCTGTGCACTGCAGTGTAATTTGCTCTCTGTTGTCACAGCCAGAGCCAGATCATCTTTGCTGTCGCTCTTTCTGAACACTGACAGTTTTCCAGTCAAATTCCCTGTTTCCTAGACACCATAGTGCAGGCAATGTTCCACACAAACTTTGCTTCATTAGCTCTGCCATCTCGAGGTCTTTCGTTTTCAGCAGCTCCTGCTCCTTGGGAGCTGCACCATGTCTATTTGAAAATGGAAGCTTCTCCCAGCTGGGCTTTTCAGTTCCCTGATGCAGAGCCTGAAGGACCTGTGCTTGTTCTGTCAAAACTCTAGTAGATCCTAGGAGGACTCTAGTTCATGATTATACTTTTTTTTTTTTCCTGAAACTCTGTGGTCTGCTTTGTATCAATTTAACTGCACTTCATAGCAAGCCAACTTAATTAATGGTTTCCCTCAGGACCTCAAACAGCAGTGTATCAAATTTCTTACTGAAATCCATAAACATTAAATTATCTCCAATTCATTTCTTCAGTCTGTCACTTTCCCAGTTTCTTTAAAAAACTAGAAAAAAGCTTGTTTGCCAATATTTTAATTTAATATTTAATGAACATATGTTGTTTTATTGTAAAGATGTGAGTCACCTTGACCTTGTTTTCAATTAGTATTTCCATGCTCAGATCTGAAGTTGCCACATCATCTGTTGAAAAACCACTTTTCATGGGAGACTTTGGAAATTTTAATTCCAAATTTCCAAAGATCCAGTTTTTCTCCTCCCTTAGTGACAGCCCTCTGTCAAGGAGCCTATAAGCAGGGAAAGGTTGCCCCTAGACTCCTTAAAAATAATGATTTACTGCTGAAAAATATTCCACACCAATTTCCCTCTCTGCTGTTTCTATGCCAGCAGTTTCCTAGATCAGGCAGTCTTCACCTTCTCCTTTTTATTTTTAACTCGGCTATGAAGACATTTAAGCATTTGATTGTGTTTCCATTTCTGTCTGTGAGAGTTTTGCTGCTGAGATGGAGGGGAGAAAGGCCGGTGGTGAGGGTCATGTTGAGAGCTGCACCCTCATGCCAAGGGTGCTCTTGCGAAGGCACTCAGGGTGTGACCAACTGCAGAGCCAAAGCCAGGCAGTAAAAGCGGACACGGAGTTGAAAAGGCAGCATTAGGATGCAGAGTTTAGGTCTCCTAGGAAGTGGGACAGCGTTTGGAGTAACTGTAAGTAAGTAAGTAAGTAAGCTTTTTGCAAGAAAGACGGGCTTCACCTCTGCAAAGCTTGGCTGGCTGTAGTTATTCTGGTGGCATTATACTTCTCCAAGGCTTAGATCTGTTTATTTTTCAAACTGAAAAACCCATTGCACATTGAAGACTTCAGAAATCTAAGTGACACACCACAAGAAGTTAAATAATGAAAATCCAGCAATCCCAGGATTTAAAAGATAGAATGTAATAAGTTTGTGATGGAATAGCAAATTCTATTACATGTAAATGGCCCCTGTCAATCACAGCACATAAAACCAGACAAGAAACAAATACTGCACGTATAAACAAACAAAAAAGGGCATGAAAAGGAATGCCCAGTTTAAGTCAGAATATAGAAATACAAGTTACATCAAAAGCTTAGTATAAGTGGAACGCTGTAGTAAAAAGACAAGTCATACAGGCATGGCAGCTCATACCACGAGAGGGTAAACTTCCTAAGTTTTTAAGATGGTGTCAAGAAAAAAACCACCTACTTCATATAGTGTCTTTGGATGTGTAAAGTTACTGTAAGTACTTCAACATGTTTGTGTAGATAATAAGCTTTTGTAGGATAAAATGATTCTGTATGATTTTTTTTCATTTGGCTGATTTTTTAATGGATTTATAAACACAGAAAAAAAGGGAGGAACAAATGGCCAGTCTTCACAGGGGAATATGATCTCCATTGAGAATGCAAAGCAACCCACTGTTCAATGAACTCACAGCTTTGTGGGAAAACAGGTGACTAGTAAGGGACAGCATTTGCTAAAGGTGTCAAGTCATTTGGGACAGTTCAAGCAGATGTTACTGAGGATTATTCAGAGTGCTAGGACTATGATTCTTAAAATTCTGAGCAGCTGTATAAGAAAAGGGCAAGGACGTTGTATTGATAAAAACTGAATTTAAGTTCAATAGCAGTAGGAAACTGCTCCAGCCATGCTAACCCAGAGATGGGCTCCAAATGAGGTATTGCCTTTTTAGGAAGGAGTTGGTCAATACAATAACTTGTTTGAAAATATCTGCTCAGTGCTACTAATAAAGATATCTGTCTCGGTTTGAAAGACAGGTATTTGCTAAGGAAAGGCAAGAACCCCTTTCCTGAGATGGAGAGTGCAACCCCCTCCCTTCCAATTATTATAGTTTGAAATCAGGGGCTTTCAGGCAGAAGATATGGGGATAGGAATAACAGTTCTTTACTAATACATTGAACAAGGCAAACAGCAGAAACAACAGCAGCTATAAAAATTGTCAGCAGAACAGTATAGCTCAGTTCCAGTCCCTTTTGGCCACAGGTTCCCTCTCCCTGCGCTCAGTTCCCGGTGCTGGGGGCAGGGCAGGTCCCGCGCAGCTGAAGGGGCTGGGGGATGGCGGCGGTGGCCCAGGGGTGAGAGGGATGGAGGAGCGACTCCCCCTCACGGTGTCGGTCGTGGTGCTCGGCAGAGTGCCCGGAGGTAGTAGGATGACGTGGGCAAGCAGCAGAGCGATGTCTGACAGCAGGGAACGTGGCTCCTGGTGTTGGGATGGCGGGGAGGATGCTAGGATGCCCCGGCCGTCTTCCTCCGACTCCAGGAATGAGCGAGAGAGTGCCCCAGCCCCCCGTCCCACCTTTCCTTTTCCGGTGTTCCCCGTGTTCCCCACCCCCCTGTGAGAGAAACTGTTACTACTAAGGTGTAGCCTCAAATACTTAGCATAACAATGGGAGAAATTCCACAGAAAGAAAAGGGAACAATTCAACCCCCAACAATATCCAATGACATTTTCTTCCCCGAGATCCACTAGCTAGGGTTTTCCTTGTAAAATGTCTTTGTTGCAAGTAAACGATCTTATTAATGCTTTTGTGTAAAGTAAATGAAGTGCATCTTCTATTCCCCAGCTTAATCCTCTGGCATTTGGAGGTGTGTACATTCCTATTTTTAAATTGGAATTGTGTTGATTTGGCTTCAGCCTAATTTCTCATGTAAAAATTTTGCTCTGAATTTTCTCAAAAGCTTTTTGTTGCTATTTTCTTTTAATCTGCTTGTATATAATTTTCTTAGTGTTAGATACCTTCACTTCCTCTACATCAGGGATTTATACAATTTAGTTCAACGGAGATCCAGCACTGGTAAAGGTTTTATACAGTTTAGGTGATCTCTAGTTTGCAAACTTGGTGGTAATTGTGGATTTTCTTGAAGGATTTGATCACTTTTTTTTATGCACACACTGGCTATCTACAGTAGGTATTCACAGCTGCTTCTGTTTGCGCCGTTTTCTCTTGACATTAATAAGCTTGCCTTCAGTTTGAGAATTATACCTGAAAGAATTGTTTAATAAGAGCAATAAATGGATTTCATAAAAGTTTAATTTCTGAAGGATTCATTCTTTAAGAACTTTCATTCAGAGATTGACTGCATAGTGCTTAAAATGAAGTTTTCTTAAATAATCTGAAAAGGACCTTGTGGTATAAAAACCTGTTGACATCTCCCTTGTGACTTACAACTTTTATTTATTTTAAAAAAATTAGGGTTTGCAGTGTTGTAAATATGGACATGAATATTTAAATTATGTTTGGATTCCTGAACAGAGCAGAAGCAAGAAACTCTTCTGCAATAGCATTCAATAAATTGAGAATTGTATAGGAAAATAATCAAATCATGGTAAGTCTCCAGCTTCCTTTTCTGGGTCATTACATGCACAGACACACCTTCCCTGCCTCAGCCCTTCTCTCCCATACAAGCTCAGTTTTGCTAACCCGAGTGCTAGGTGGGTGAAATTTATCTCCTCAAGGAACTGCTTTTGGAATTTGTGCAGCTGAGCAGGCGCCCAAGAGGTGGGGCCCACCGCAGTACAGAGGGAGCCAATTGTTTGCTTTATGAAATTTAATCATCAAAATGAACTTCAAAACAGCTTTTCATGATTGAACGAAGGGTCCACCTGCATATAGAAGCACTCATGTTCAAATGTATTTCATACAGAAATGTTACACAACATGCAAGTTTTCTCTTCCTACTGATCAGTTACTCATTCTGCAGATTTGTTTCCTACAAATTTTTTCACTCTCTTGATCACACAGATGCATTTGCTATTCTGTGCTGAACTGATCCACATTTAGAAAAGGTTTTAACCCTCAGAGAGTTTTTCACTGGAGCTGCTTTTCATTAATTTTTCCTGATAATGTATGTGGAAGGATGGAAAGAAGTAAGTAATTTATTGTTTTATTTGAAGTAGTCACTTAGGACTAAGAAGATTATTTTTTTTTCTCTGAAAGTGTAATAGCTGACCTTTAAGAGAATTAGCTTATTGTTCTGACAAGATATTGAAGTCCATTTTTTATGCAAATATTTTTTCAAAGCTTCACATTGTTAGATGAGAAAATACAAATTCTTTCATTCCTCATCATTACTTATGCTGCACCTCTGAAATCATAAACAAGAATTTAAGTGGAAGAAAGATTAGTGGCTGCTTCTCTATTCTTCTCTTCCCCTCATCATCCCCTCAAAATCTGGCACAACTATGAATCCACTTGTACATAATACATTTTAAAAATTAGTGTTTTTTGACTGCACTGGAGCTCAGGCAAAGTTTGACATCTAGAATACAAATACAGCCTTATCACTGTATGTTAATTCCTTAGACCTAAGCTGTGGAATGGTTGCAAATGTCACAAAAATTTTATTTACTATCTTTTAAAATGGAGCTCCTTCCCTGAGTGAGAAATACATTGGTTCAATTGAATTACATACAGTTTCCCAGAAGGATAAGCTCCGTGCCTTGCAGCAATTTATTTTCTTTCAATTAAGAAGCTAATATATCGTCCTATTTTTTCCATCCTCTGAAAAGGATATCTCAGGAGTATCTTCCATTAAGTGAGAGCTAATCTGAGCTGATATCAAGTCTCTCTCTTTCCCCATCACTTAGATGGGAAGGTTAATGTAATGTAAGGCTTTGCTCTCAAATAGGTATCGAGTTTGTAGATTTTAAATGGGATCAAATAGGAGAACTTTTACACTTTCATGCACCTTCCTCCAGCTCGGATATGCCCCAAAATTGCCATCTCCAGAAAACATAGCAAGGAAAGAAAATGCCTTTCCCCATGCATTGATTGTACAAACAGCAGAGGTTCCTGTAGATGATGGGTCTGTAACTCTCTTGGGAAGATCCCTGTTTTGCCAAGCCTGGAGAGGGATGCACTTCAGCAACTGAAATACTAATTTTAGCCTCTCTGAGGAAGGCTCCTAATGAACACCTCTCTTTCTACTACTGGACTGTTGGTCTGCAGGACGAGCACAGATCATCTTGGGGGATGGGGGAAACATCACAGTAAGTATTTTATTTCCTGAATGCTCCTTCCCCCTGGTACCAATAGAACATTGATTCTCTGCTGTTCCTGTGGCCTGTGACTTCTTACTCCATGGTCCGTAGTACACAGAAGTCTCACAATGAGGGCGTGTGGTTTGTCTTTGTGATTGGAAAGTACCTAAAGCATTTGAGGTAGCAGGCTAAGCATGAGTTTATCTGCTTGGAGACCTGCACAGCCCATCTCATTTTGGGCTCCTACTCAACCTATCTTTTGTTTGTTTTATCTACTCACAGAGACCAACCCCACAATTTCATGGCTCCACCCTTTCAAGTTGGCTGACCTGTGTATATGTTTTACTTGTGTGTGTGAGCGCAAGAAGTATGTATTAGTTTTGAGTAAGCTAATGCAATTGTGAGAATTTTCAGTTGTTGGGGTTTTTTTAATATATTTTTATTGGCAGAGTTCGAAACCATTTGAAATGCAGCCATGTTGGCTTGTGCTCTGTGAGGAACAGGGGAGGAATTGACGTCTGCCAAATGGAAAAGGATAAAACTGGTGTAATAATATGTTGCAATCACACTGCAGAACCTACCACAGTAAATTACTGCTGTAACAATCTCCTTCCTCTTGCGAAAGGCACCAACCAGGCTTTCTCATGTCTTCTTGACATTTCAGCTCTTGAGAGAAAGTTGTCTTTGCACCCCTTAGTACTGAGTGACTGCTAAGCTTCTTTGAGGACAAGCTGAAAAGCAAACATGGAAGCCAGGAGGGGCAAGTGCCTGATCTGGGACTGGATGATGCTGCCAGATATGAGCACCATCAGTCTGTAGTGGCTAACCCATGGCTTTGTGGGCAGGCCTTCATCTGGCACGTTGGTCTTGACTGTGTACAGTCTTTTCTCCCCTGCCTGTGCAGCTGGTGTCAGTGTCTGTAGGTCACATGAAGTTTTCATGGCATCACCTCCACAACCCAGCCGCTGGGATGCTCTGCCCGGTGCCTGCAGCTGTGGTTTGGCCAGGCTTGGTGGTCCAGGGGGAGTGTTACCCTCTGACGTGGCCTGTGGGAAATGAGCTGCAGCTCCTGATTCTGTCTGTCCCAGATGCCTTTCCTCTCCACAGACACTGTGCTGTGTTTGGCAGACAGTTGTGTTTTGTTAACAGTAAATGAAGGATTGAAAAAGGAGAGAGCCGGAAAACTGAATTACTGTCCTGGTTTCAGAGCAATCCTCCAACAGGGAGGGGAGAAGTGACTACCTCAGTATGGGAAAGTTTTCAGGCTGCTCTCTAAGTTGTTTATGTTCTGTGGAGAAAGTTGTTTGGGTCATCTGAATCCAACTGCATGTTTGAGAAAAAATTATTCATTGGCTGAGGGGAAGGAGGAAAGAGCCTCCTTCTTTAGGGGAAAGCAAAGATCCTGGTGGTTTCAGAGATGTAAGGTGATGGCCCTTTGACAGCACTTTCTAGAAAAGCATCATACAAAATCTCATCTGCCAGTTAGCACTATAACAAGAAAACCTCTGGGAGCTGCCTTGTACCGGAAATGTACAAACCACCTGGCGTGATCCGTGTTGTCAGACCAACAGAGTCCCTCAACAGGGGACATCTCTTCCCAGAGGTTTCACCTCCTGCTTGTGAGATAGATGGTGAGTATTGAGAATGCTGGGAGTTATAGAGAATCTGTAAGTTTCTAAATGCCGAATGGAATAGAAACTCCTTTTTCTCAAGACACTTCCAGCCTGGAAAATGATGGGGCTCCCAGCACCCTGTGCTTTTCCAGGTGCTGCTTTGACTGGTCTTGGATTTTTCACAGCTGATCCTGCTGTGCTGTCTCCCTTGGATATGAATTAACTTCTAATTTCTCTTCTGTGGTGTGTATGCAATTATATTTTCTGAAACAAAGCCAAACCAAAAACAACAGTCTCATCCCACCCCAACTCCCATCATTACCTTCCTGTACTTGAAGTTCACACCAAATCCTTGTGCTCCCCAAGTTCCCAACCTCTGCTTCTTCCAATAATAATAAAACCTGAAAAGGCTTGTCTTGTCCTCTTTACAGCTACAACAAAATGAATGTAGATTTAGCTGTGCTTTTCCCTTCAGCTATCTGGCAGTGCTCCCTTTCTTTCTCTCAAAATCCTCCCTGTGAGGAATGAGCACAGCTGATCATAGGGATAAGGATCAGCTCAGGGGAGTATGTGCTAGCCAGGGAAATTTTTTCCCTTTGATGCCCATTGCTCCCCACCTCTGATGTCTCATGTGCATTTCACATTCTCCAAGCCCAGAATCATCTGAAGTCACAGGCCAGAAGCAGCTTCTCTCCCTGGGCTGTGCAGACCAGATCACCCCTAGGGGATTTTCCCCTGTTAATGTTGCCAAAATATTTTGCATGGCTTACTGAAGATTCAAACTATTTCCCAGCTATGGCCAGTTTGAACAGAAGGTTGTTATGAAGAAATGCTGTCTGTTACATTGAAGTGAGTAGTCAAGAAAAGCCCCAAATAAAAGGTCTGAATAGATAGGATCCATTTGGCCAATTTATTTCCTTTTCTCTTGTGATTTTTATCTAGACTTTCTGTCTTAAAATGAAATCTGATCTTTATGGGAATATCTCATTCTCTACAAAGCTATGATTTTTTTTTTTAATTTATGAGCAGACTAAGCACTACATATAAACTGCATGGAGCAGATAAGTCGAAATATGTTTAAAAGTGGGCTTTTTTATATAACAGAAGTGGGTGTATCTCATTTTTTCATGTGCTGGATCTTCTCTATGGAAAATTCATAAAACAAAATGGGAAATAAAAAACCATTTCTCTGCTGCTGACGTAAAATGACAGGGAGGAGGAAGTTTATGAATTATAATGGGTCAAGCAAAAATACCTTCCTGACTACTCTTTCAAAAAAAAAAAAAAATTTGAATAAGTCAGCAGTCCTTCATAGTGTTGGGATTGGTTTGGGCACAGATGCAGTCCAGTTTTGCCATCAAGGGAGTTTGGTTGTATTGCTTGTGATACTAAATTCTCTTGGCCATAAGAACCTTTAATCATTAATGTCACAGAGTAGTCATCTTCAATTGTGTTTGGGTAATTATACTAAGTGCTAGACAAAGGGAATGGAGTGTGGCTTGGAGTTAGATTGGAAAGGGATGGCACGTCTCCAGCATGGGATTTAGTTTCCTGCTGTGAGAACCAGACACAGGGAAAAGGTGAGTGGCTGGAAGGAAGCAAGAACCAGAGCTGTGGTCTCATTGTGTGGGGCTGTGCTATGAGGGAAATATTTTGCTTCCCCAATAGTGCCAGAAGTCAGTGTCTGCCCTTCATTGAGGGAATGTGTTGGGAAGCACATGAGAGTGGCCTCTACCAGCCTCTGTCTTCATGGTGGTTGGAGAAGCAAGAGAAGTATCTGGGCACTGCTGCCCCCACAGCACCTTTGATGGAGGTTGCTTTCACTCATGTCCCATCTTTCATTCCTCAAAAACCTCTGAGAATTCCAGCTGTCAGTGAAGGAGGAGAGAAGGGGCAGAGGTGCCTGGCCTACCATCCTGCATTGCTTTAAATCCCATCACAGTGAGGAGAATCTCAGGGCAATGAATGGCCCTTGTAAGCCTGGAATTCACAGCAGCAGAAAGGTGCCTCACCAAAGGGATTTAGTTTATTATTTCTGTATGTTGCTCCAGTAGCACTGGCTGTCAGACCCTATACCCAGTGAATGAGAATTTAAGCTCCAGGAAAGTTTTGTTGTTGTCACAGCTAATGGCTTGTCAAAGTTTCCAAGGTAAATCTGATATTTTGTCAGGCCAGTTTCCTGTTTATTTCAAAATGCACTGGACTAAGTCCTGCATCAGCCTAAGAAATACACTTCTTTCTACATCCTTTAGAGCATAGTTTGCATGTTTACTTTGTCTATTCTTTCAATTTTTGTTGTTCGGGTTTTTTTTTTAAGCAGGTCTACAGCCTGCTGTAGGGTTTATCTCTGTTTTTCTGCTGTTTTTTTTTTTTTTTTTGCTATTGCGAAGGGCAGAGCTGTGGATGAATGAGCATTCAGCTGAGTGATGTCCCTGCAAGATGCTACTCTTCCATCAGCTGCAGAAGTGGCTTTTTTACTCTGCTGGACCACTAGATGGGGAAATTGCATTTGCATTTTTAGGTTGTAAAATGGCTCCGGGCAACTGGGCTGAAGCTTTTGATGTAATGAAGCATATCAAGCCTGTTATCTGCAAGAGGTGTGTGGTGATGACTCAAGACTTTTCCCCTCTCTTCAGCAACACCACTACATCTCTGCAGGGAGTCAGGCTCTGCTGAGCCATGCTGGGGCTCCAGGTGCTTTTGGGGATGCAATTTGCAAAGCTGACCTTTAAAGATGTCCCTTCCTTTAAAAGGTTTCTGTGGAGTGGGGTCGGCAGGTGCCTGCTCCACTGCCAAGCCCTGCACGCATCTCACAGCTTCACATGGAAAACAGAGAGAGGGTATAAATATTTCAGTAAATTTCTGAGCAGGGAGCTCCTGAGGCCGAGAAACCATCTGGGCATCCAAGAGCTCACGTCTGGTTCAAGGCAGGAACGAGAACATGAGACAACTTCTGCTTAGCGTCTTCTGCTTTCAGTGCTTTGCTGCTGCTAGACCACTGACTTTTACATGATGAAAGCATTTCTGAACAGAGTGGCAAAAGTGGCACCTGTATGGTGACACTGGATCTGACAATCCTGCAGGTTGGAGACCACTGGTTTTGGGGCAGAGTAATTAATGGGAAAAGTTTTGGTCAGCACAGTAATGTTTCAAAGTTGGTTATTCAAGATCTTGCCTCAAATGTGATGAATATCAGTAGTCAATCATTAGAACATTCTGATTTAAGCAAAAACTTCTAGGACAATGTGGTGGTTTTTATGAACCCTTTTTCTTGTAAAAGAGCAATAAGACTGGTTATAGTCCATTTTGGATTACTCAAATCTGTGAGTCCACAAGGTGATTGATGACATGGTAATGCTACCTAAAGATGCAGTTAAAAAACAAAAATGGAGTGCAGGTCACAGGGATGACTTTCTTTGCTGCAGGGTGTGTGACACAATTGCAGCACTGATTTGACTCAGTGCTACAGTAATTCAATAGCAACCTTCTTTGTGTAGTGTTACTTATGGAGCAAATGTGCCTTCTGCTCAGATATGTAAAGTTTTTCAGACTTTCTACAGATAATATAACTTTGGAAAGCAGCTTTATTTCTCTAAAGGTATTGCTGTACTATTTTGGGGAAGATATTTAAAGCAGTGCACCCATTGCAGAGTGAAAGCAGCTATAAAAGCACGTACCTGTGCAGGCAGGGAAATGAGCCGTACTGTGAGAAGTTACCTTCACGCTGCCATGGCCCAGTCCATGCAGCTCTCTGTTCCTACTTCTCCCTGCCAGGATCTGTGGGGCACAGGGTCTGCATGGGATCTGGGTTTGCTCCTCAGTGCACTGACTATGATGGGTCTTGTCACAGCTGATGGATTCTTTCGTGAAAGCTTGGTTACCCAAAAACAATGTTAGCTCAGAAGGAAGCCACAGGAATGTGTTTAAACAAGCACACCTGAGTCTTTTTTGGCACTTGGAGCTGCTGTAAATAGCTTAGCCAAAAATGTGAATGAGTTTATATCTTTTCAAATATCACCATTAAGTAACTAGAGAGCCAAACATTTTAAAAGCACTTGTATGCTTATTCTTCAAGTTCTTTATTAGAGAAATTATATCTTTGGATTGCAGCCTGGAAGTCAGACATTAAGGAAAGAAAATGCATGAGAGCAGCAGGTACAATCTCTTGTGGGTGATTTAGTTTTGCTGTTAAGGAAGACGTTTAACCAGATTCGGCACTAGGACTATACATTGACTAATTGAGGAAATTTTACAGACTCCTTTACATCTGTGACTTTGGTGAGAATAAGTCTGATATACGTCACAATGTGCTTGGTGAAGGATGATTTGTGGAAGTTTTTCCTTTTCGATTTATAGAAATGCTTCCACAAGGGAAATATAGGCCAAGCTCTTCTCAAATGGGAGAGAAGAAACAGGTACAGGAACAGCAGGGTAGTGTATGGTCAGGAGAGCCAAGGTGCTTGAGTAGCAGCCAGTCTTTTCTGTGCCATGGAACAGAGGTAATCTTTCTATATCATTAAGCCATCTGCTTTTGCATTTATACAGGATACAAGTAGGATTATTTGCATCTTAAATATGGTGAGACAGAGAATGTTCCTTTGTGCATGCACACGTAGAGCCTTTCCCTCCCCACCCCAATCTGTGAGCTGGCTTCAAATGGGATAAATTCATTTTCTTATAACGTTTCAGTGACAGGAGGAAGAGGTAAATGTTCTCCAGGGCATCTGCCCCTATGTCATGATTGAAAATATTCCAGAGTATTTTGATTCTCCATCTCTTGACATACAATAGTATGGCATGGCAGGGTTCACTGGTAAGTCACTTACACCAAGTGCTGGTTTGGATGAAAGGTAGATGAACATCAATATCCCCTGCTTTGATCTCTTTAGAATAGTTTCTGATTTCTTTCTGTTGTGCTAGAGGGGTAGCTGTAGTATGAGTGGAGATGCTGTTGGTGGTGGTGGAGGCAGCAGTGCAGGAGAGGGTTGCATCTCTAAGGCTTTTGCAACAGGCTGCAAAATTGAGCACTGCTCTGGTGTCTCAGGAAATTAGACTGCTTCCAGCCACATCACAGTGATGGCAGTGAAAAGCATTTTCTTACCTTCGAACTGTATTTGACATTTGGTCATCTCCACAGGGTGCTTTCTACACTTTAATTTTTTCCAGTCAAGTGGGAGTTATTCTGTATCTTGAACTACAAAGAGCCCTTTTGTACAGAGGCAGGTGGACGTCTCTCTTATCATGTCTGATGAAGCTGAGGTCCAAAGATACTGCATCAAAATTAGGTTTTAAAAATTCATCTGAGAGCCAGCACAGGGAAATCAAGGAGGTGAGACATAATCACAGTCCAGTATTCCCTGGGATTGAAATGGAAAAAAAGTGTTGTTGTTACAGCCTTAGCTTGTAGCTTATGCTCTTTGTCAAGAACCACTTGGATGTCTGTTATCTTTATCTATTCATTGGCTAGCACTGAGCTTTGCTGCTGCTGCTTCCCACCACCCTTTTGGAACCAGGGATTAAAGGACAAAGCTGCAGACCAAATGCTCCCTGTAAAGGATCCATACCTCAGCAGGATGGAGAAAGGAGAGAATTGCACACCTTTGGGTAATATGGCTCACACAGGCTGGCTTTACGGACTGAATGCTGGAGAGGCACAAATACGTGACTGACAGTTCCTTCAGGGCTTCCCAGACCTCTCTGTCTGAGCTCTGATTTTTAATGGAGGGCTGTCTGCTGCAATACACACAGTTATTAGCAAATGCCTACCTAATACTTTCTGAGCAACACCAAAGGTAGATGAAATACACGAAAATGTCCCACCTGCTTTTCTATATGTTTATTTCCCTACATTTCACAACCCATTGTGTCAAATCAGTTTTACTGTTTCCCTGCCTGGTCTGTCAGATTTTGGTTTTGTGGGGTTTTTTTACATGCCTGGTGGAGGGAACCATAAGGATTGTAAAATCACAAAATAAATACTTGGAATGGTGTAGTGTGGTGCCTGTAGCTGTCTGAAAACTGAAAATGGATAGATTTGTAGTAAACTGAAATGTTCTTTCAAGGCCCAAATTATATTTAGTCTGCAAGCGTCAATTTCTTGCCATCTTCAGTGTTTAGGCTGAAATCCCCAAGCCAGTTGTGAATGGTCCCCTATTGCTTTTGAGAGCTCTCTATTTGCAAATAATTAATTAAAGGGTAGATGTATCTTGTTTGATTTCTGGAATCACTTACCCAATTCTCATCTTTGCTTTCAAATTTCTTTACATCAAGAGAGTTTGTGCAATTTGCATATTCAATTAAAAATTATTTGCTTCTTTGACCTTTGATACACAGTGTGAACATCATTTGGCCACCCACTCTTTCACAGCCAATGTTATTAGCAAAAGGCTTTTAATTATTGAGGTATGGTTGAATTCCTGTGAGCTAGCATTTACAAGCTAAGTACCAAATATTGTGATGCTGCATATGACTGTTCCTAAGAACTCAGCCTCTACTGCTCTCAAACACTTACTAGACAAAATGGGCACCTTCATCTCCCCAGCCTCTGCCTCATCAGGTTAAGCACCATTGGAAGGCCAATGTTTAGGCTGTGGGAAATGCCTGAGGTGCATTACCACCTGGAATTATCAGTCCTATTCCAAGCAGCTCTACAGAATGATTGTGTCCAGAAACAAGAGTGAGGTACCCAGGTGTAAACAGTCAGGTTGAGAGTATGTAATTTCACTACTAATTTTGGATGCAGGACTTGTGACTGTCCTTTCATAGTGAAAAGGAAGGGAAAGGGATGCCTCACCTGGGATAGCCTTTCTATGCTCCCTCCTTGCCAGGGCAGCTACCTGGGGAGAACAGAAGCATCGCTTCTTTTCTCTTTTCCCACTAAGAGCTGAACTGCTTGGTCTTGGACAGCTTTGTAATAACAGAGGTAATACCTGTAGTTTCCTTCCAGCAGTAGGTAGTTAGAGCTCTTCCTATCCTCACTTTGGGGAAAATTACAGTTCAGCTACACAAGAGCAGCTCAAAGTCATGCACTTAATGGTACCCACTCTGACGAAGTAATCCTTTTTGCCCTCTCTCTCTAATTGAGTGCGCTGTCTGCATGGGAAGCTGATACGGAAAATGTCTAAGTGAAGATCTAGAAATCCCAACTGGGGGTTTACATAAGCCTTTTGCTTTCTCGAGGCCCAGAGCTTGGATAAATAATAAATGCATCTCTGATTATGTGTCTATGCTGACCCAGACAAATGCCCACTTGTTCTGATATAAAATGTCCCAAGTGTTGTAGGCCAAAACTAAAACGTGTTGTTTTCTCACTCTTGCTCTCTTTTTTCTTCTTTTTTTCATCTTATTTCTGGCTTGGCTTTCAATTACATCAGTAATACACACAGCTGCAAGCTGAACAGGGATGCTCTATAATCTGGCCAATACGACAATGACATTGCATGGCACAACTCAGAGGCAGTCAGATTTTCATGTCTCCCAAAATCTGCCACCTCCTCGTGACTTTCCACCTGCCTAAGGACAAAGAGGGGGGCTTAGTGCTCTTAGAAGGGAATGCAAAATTCCCATTTTGAATATTACTTAGGGACTTTATACTTTCTCCGTTTATATGCTGGGCATCACGGGTGACCTAAATTCTTTCAGATAGCTACTCATGGAATTTTCTGACAGAGTTTTCTGTGTCTTGTGATTTCTTCGCTTTTGTGATCAGAGTAGTTGTACCTGGTTCCCCCATGGCACACCCCAGGTTGAAGGGTGTCAAAGTGAAGCAGCTTACACAGGTAGCTAAGTAGGCTGTGCTGCATCCTAGCCTTGCTATTAAACTCAGAAATGTTCATAGTGGTACACTGTAAGGTTGTTTGCAAACTGAGAACTTGTTCCACTTGATTCTTGTAGTGGGAATACAAAGCTTCAGTGGTTTCCTTGCACAAAAGAGTGTATTAATTATCTCTACCAACTGTTTTGACATCATCAAAGTACCTGCACTTCTCAATTAGCTTGTCTTGCATTATCTGGGTGACTACTGAGCTGTGTTTGGAAAGATTTGAAGTTGCTCCAGGTGTGTGCTGGCCAGACCCAGCAATTCCTGGGCTGTGTAGAGGTTTGTTTCCACAATGCTGCAGACACTGCCTCTGTCTTCTGCAACCATGTCTGTCTATTCTTGCTGACCTTACAGAGAAGTTGACTGCACAGCCTCCAACTGCATGAGGAAATACCTGCCATGCACACTTTGGGAAACAAAGGCAGGGAAACTGTACTTGGAAAAAGTAGGATGGTAGGAGGGAGGGAGTGCTCACCAGCCATATGTGTAATATGCAGCCTTCAAGCATGTGAGCTCCTGGCAAAGGCTGAAAGTCTAAGAGAAAGAGGAGAAAATAGACAGTGAGTGCTCAAGTCAAAGCTGCAGGCAGGACAGAACTGCCTATTTTTTTTTTTTTAATTAGTAATGTGTTCCTCCCCCTGTGCTGTCCTTAAAGCCCATTTTGTAAAACCAGCTGTAAAGAGGCTGTATGATTTACTGCTCAGTTTACTACAAAACTGCACAATTCATTAAAAGAATGGAGGGGTACCATCAAACTAAAAATGTAAACCAAAGAGCTTGAAGGGATGGTAAAATGACAGCATGTCATGGGAGCATTTAATAACTACGAAAGCCATTTATTCCAAATATAAAATACAACATGAAGAAAAATATTTTGCTTTGGCTTGCAAGATTTTTAGAGGTCCGAATCACTGGCACTGATCTTAAATTTACTCTCAACATGGGCAGAAGAACAGTGATGGAGACAGTAGCCTGGGGAGGTGCAGGGAAGTGAAGAATTAATCTTGGCCTTCTTTTATGGGAAAAAAAAGGCAGGTCTCTGTTAGCTGACTCGCTAAGGAAGCTGTGACACTCAGCATCCTGTCCTGTGTATCCTTGGCTTATTAAGTATTAAGGGATGCACAGCAGCTAATAGTGATTGCTGTTTCAGATGTGTGTACCCATGGTTTGAGGAACTGAGGCTTTAAACCACACATTTGAGACTATACTTGGCATGAAAATATAAATGAGACAGCTATAGAAGGAAAGTGGGATTTTGGAGGATTGGAAATTTCATGAAATTTTTGGTAATGCTTGTGCTCCAACCAAGTAGTTGGTCTTGCAGCACTTCACAAAGGCAGTGTCACACATCAGCCCGTGTGGCCATGCACACCTGGCTGTGCTGCCAGCTGTCCCTTCCTGCCTGGAACCCGGGCTCTGCACTGACACAGTGGGGCCTGTCACACAGGGAGGTGCAGAGCTGCACACCTGGGCTGAGGGGCTGCTACTCACCTGGGGTCTGGTTCTCTGTGACTCCCATCCAGCCCCTTGATGTGCTGCTGCTTTAGAGAAGGAACTCCTGAGAATGCTTTAGGGAATGACATACTCCCACAGATGCAGGCAGCCACCCATTTGGTTTCATAGTCTGCTGCTGCTTTTCTTCTGATCTTTCACTCTGTTTTCTTTCCTTCTGCCTTTGTTTTTTCGCCCCTGTTCTGCACTTGGGCAGAGATCCTCCAGTCACCTTCCAGCTCACGTGTAGCCCCTATTGCTGCTGCCAGGAAGGAGTAACCACTCTGTCAGCTTGTAAGGCTTTTTGCTGCTGCCACAGGTCTTGCTGTGAGTCTGCATACATTGCACTCTTTCAACTGAAACCATTGCCTGGAGTCATAAAGAACTGTCTGATGGGGATGTGGGCAGCACGGGAAAAGAAACTACACTGCATGCATTCACCCCATCTTTAGAAATGGGTGCTGAGTCAGCCCTGCAATCCTGCATATGGCACTTCCATGATCAAAACATGACAAATCTCAGTGCTGATACATGAAGTAGCATAAAAGGATTTTTCACCTTCCCACCTGCACCCTTTTCTCCTTAGAAAGTGTCAGCAGGGTGAGGGAACTGAGTTGTTTTCTTATGGGGCAGGAAGGAGCTGGGTCTAAAACACTGCTACCTCCCCATCCCCTGCTTCCCCCAGCCAGAAAAATATCAAGGTACATTTCCTTTTGAGAGAGGACAGCACATCACAGGGAGTTCCTCAGGAGAAAATTTTTTCAGGGTGTGAAGTTTCATACATTTTTTAACTGTCAGTGACACTTTTCAACTGCAGCAATTATGTTATTAAGCTGGCATTGGCTTCTCCAAGCAAACGAATTTGCTTCAAAGTAGTCCCTGTGCTCAGGGTCTGAGAAAAATGGAGTCCCAGTCTAAAAGGGAAATACAAGTTGTTGGTTTGTGTTTGTCTCATTCTCCTGTGAACATCTGAACAACTGCACAGATGCAGAGCAGAAATAAACTTGGACAACTCTGTACACAAGGGTGGTAACAGCGGAAGAGGCACAAGGAGCACAGCACTGGACAGGGAATACACACACACTGCTTATGTATTCTTCAGGCTCCCTTATCTCACACATGGGAAAGTGCAGCTCTGTCTGTGGGCTGAGCTAGACCAGGAATATGCTGAAACCTCAGTGCAGCTCCATAGAGGATGTCCAGGTTCAACCTGCCTGTGCTTTTGCCAGGCACTGATTCAAAACAGCTATTGAAATCCTTTCCAGTATCTGCTGGCAGCAGCTTGGGTAGAAGTGCAAAAGGAGAAAGAGTTTTGCTATAAAAGCAGCTTTTCTATCTTGCTGATTAGGGGCAGCAGGTCCAGTTACCCTTCACAGAGCCACAAGGTGCTGGATGTGCCACACTGCTGCTGCCAAGGAGCAGTTTGATTCTTTCCTCCTGTCATCCTGAGTTAAATCCTCCCTGTTCCTCTACAGTGCAAAGCCATGAGCCCGAAGGGTCTCAACAAATGGAGAATTTGGGCAATTCCTGAAAATTTCTCCACTGGGGAAAACAGAGACATGGTCATTTAATAATGAGTTACATGACCACGTGCTAACAAGTCTATGGTTATTCCTTTATTCTGTCATTAATATACAAGATATTTTAGAAACAAAACCAAAGTGGTTCAGGATGAAAAAGCCTTTGCTTCCCTGACGAACAGTGTACAATGGCCGGTTGCATTACCTGGAGGCTGGAAGTTGCTTGTGTCTCAGTCTGGGCTTTTCTGACTGTAAACAGAAATAGATGTGAGGAGATATTAAAGAGGAGACCACACTGAGAAGAGAGAGAACGGTTTGAGATTAAGATAGCACTATGCACTGTACAGAACAAGCCCATCTTTGTTTTCTGTATGGGAAGTGTGTTCAACTTCTCTCTCCATCCTCTCTTTCTTTCCATAGTAAGACTGGTATTTCTCTTATTTGGATTAGCCTGTAGAAAATACCAAAATGAAACTTGAGCCTTTCTTGGAAACGCCTCTTTCTTTCTTCTTTAAAGAGGTTTATGCAGCAGTACTGCATAAATAGGCACCCTCTGAACAGAACCCAAAGAAATGAAGATGCTTAACAGAAATCATGCCTTCTGCTAGGAAGTGTAAACCATGCTCCATTTAAAAACAAACATCTCCCAGCAACAATATTTCTTGTTATTAAAAACCACACACTTGGAGTGTTACTTGTGTTAAACACTGTGTCCCTTCTGTGTTTCACAGGTCTTGATAAACTGTACACTGTAGCATGTGGGCACAAATCACAGTAAATCCCAGTTGAGGACAAACTAAACTCCTGGTGTTAGGGGATTTTTTTAATGAAAAATAAGAACCCCTTAAAAATTGTAATGGTTTAGATGTGTTGATGGCAGGAGTATGCCAATATCCCTGGGAAACAGTGAGTTTACTGGGCTGGTCATGGTCTGTGTGCTCTGTGTCCCCACCAGGCATGTGAGCAGCTCCTGGGGCATCCCCACAGCCCATCAGTCCCTCTCATGGGGTAGCTGTACTCAGTATAGTCCATTCCCTGTCCCTGCATCACTCTCAGATCGGTGCTGGCCATAACATGGACAGGCTGTGTAATGGATTTGAAAGCAGTTTTTTCCTTGCTTTTATCTGGATAAACCCTGATTTTGTGGGGTTGTCTTTGGTATTTGTAAATCTGTGTTGATGGCAGGAATTGCACTTCCTGGGATAATAGAAAGCTAGAGGGAGAGTAAAGAGAAAGGTTGTTTAGGTTAGGAGTGTGATAGTGTTGGAATAGCAGCTGGTAATTATACCTCTCCCATCTATCTGAGAGGGTTTGTCATCAAAAACTCAGGTAAGAGCCTTTTCATGCAGAATTAATTTTGCTATTCACAGTCCAGTGGGCACATCTTTTTAATGGAGTCAGATGCACCTACACTGGGTCTGTTTACCTCTGTGTGTGTGTGTGTATATATATATATATATATATATATTTTCTTTTTTTTTACACCAGTCCACACTGAAGCAATGTTAACCTCTGCAGGGAAGTTCTAAAGTCTCCAGGAGAGTTAAACTATATTTAGAAACCAGATGGGGGCTGCCATTATGTTATGGGGTGTCTTGCTGCCAGCACAAACCTTCCGCAACCTGCTAAGGTGCAGCTAAGATTGTAAAGATATCTTGGGTACGTGGACTGCAACTCTGGCACACTCAAACTATGCTACCAGAAATAACCTAGCCAGCTGAACTAGAATTAAATTTATGGAAATGAGAAATCCATAATTTTCAAAACCCAGATCTGAGTTACCTTCAACTCTAGGCTTTGCAAACTTATTCAACTTTTTTTTGCTTGATGTTGTTTTCATTGACCAGCTATTTTTACTGTTTCTTGCTAGCACGCTTTTAGGTATTTATTTTGTCACTTGGTGCTATTGATATTTCAAGTAATTTGGGTCACTCACAGCTTGTCCATAACCTGTGAGATACTTTGTGCCCTTGCCTGCTTCTTGGGAGTTCACAAAACATCCTCAGGGATTACAAATAATCGTTCTTAGGGCAGTAGATTACAGAAGTGATAAATTATTGGAAAGATACACCTCTGGGATAAACGACATGAGGTTTGCTTCCCCAGATGGTCTGTGCTTCCTTACCAGGCAGTGTTTTGTTCCAGTCAGTGGCAATGTTTTGACTAAGTTCTTCTGTGTGTGAGAGAGGTGCTTTCTGTTATGGGATATTACCTGGTGTTGGAAATCCAGCCAAACGTAAGGATTCAGTGTTTTGTGAAAAGCTCTGAGCACGTGACCATGGCAGAGGCTGCAGCAAGAGACCTTGGTGGCGTTTCTAATTTCCAAAAACACGAACACTGAGCCTAGGGGCCTCCAGTGGCACGGGTGATGTGTGAAGCAGCTGGAGAGCAGGAGGTGTCTCTGTTTCCCCAAAGCCCTTTCATGGGGTGGTGTAGGACAGGGTGCTGTACTGAATATGTGGGGGGGGAGGTCCTCCATGGGCTGCAGGTGGGTCTCTGCTCCACCATGGACCTCAGGGGTTGCAGAGGCACAGCTGCCTCACCACAGCTGTACCATGAGTCTGCTCTGGTGCCTGGAGCACCTCCTGCCCGTCTCCTGCACTGACCTTGGTGTCTACTGGGTTGTTTCTCTCACGTATTCTCAGTCCTCACTCTGACTGAAATTGATGTTGTGCAGGATTTTTTCTCATTCTTAAATCTGTTATCCCAGTGGTGCTAGCACCTTCATGGATGGGCTCAGCCTTGACTCATGGAAGGTCTGTCTTGGAAACATGGGCTCTGTTGAGCAGAATATTGGGATACTAGCAACTTCTAGCAACTTCTCACTGAAGCCAGCCTTGTAGCTCTCCCTGCTATTAAAACAAATAACTAATGGACATGGAGACAATCATACTACAAATAGAGAAAATTTTCGTATCTTTATTTATATATAAGCATACCAGTTCTAAATAAACACATTGTATGCATGGAATAATCTGTTTTATATAAGCAGCTTTCATGTCAGCAGATTAGAACTGCTTCAGTTTGTGTGAAAGTCACTGTGCTCAAACTGAAATCAGCTACCTTTAGACCCTTTCAAGACAGAAATGAAGACTGAATGATGTATTTGAAAACCAAGGCGAAGTTCAATTCCCCAGGAATCTGTCCAGAATACTCTGTTATTATAGCTGCCCTGCAGGAAATGCTGCAGGAGTTCTGTTGCTCAGGATGCCAGCCCTGCACGCAGCATTGTGGTGACTCGTGGGCTCTGACTCAGCACTGCAGTGATGTGATGAAGAGCCTCGTCTCCACCCTGATGAAAGAGCCTGAGTATTCCTGTGATACACATCTGTTATTTGAAGAGCCATATTAACAAATACTTTCTGAAAAAAAATCTAGTTTCTTCCCTCACTTCCATCCTGTTTAGGTTCTTTTCCCAGGTTGACCAGCCTGAATTACAACTCCCTTGTGCTCTAAATATTATATTGCTTCTTTGTCACCTGTGATGATACTCTTCCTCAAGGAGCAAGGACACCTTTGTGGGGTTGGTTTTTGTGGGTCTTTTTTAAAATTATTTTAAAATTTTTTTTAATTTGTTTTCTGGGTTTAGTGGGGGTGGGGTCTTTTGGTTGTTTGTTTGTTTGTTTGGGGGTTTTTTTGTTTGTTTGTTTGGGGTTTTTGGGGGGTTTGTTTTGGTTTTGGTTTTTTTGTGGAAGCAAAAGTTTTGCGCCCAGAAAGGTGAAGACAAGGGTAGGGAGGAATGGCTGGATCTGAGGTGACTCTGGCCCTTTGGGTACCCAGTGACTGCTGCATGCCTGGCCAGAGACAGTGGTCACCACAGCCAGCATTCAGGAGTTTGTGTCAGTAATTGGATGCTACCACGTAAAAATTTACTCTATTCAGTGTTCTCCCAGTAACTGAAAACCCTGTAGTACATCAGTGTCCTAGCCAAAGCGGTGTACTGCTCTTTTACCTGACTATAGTTACAATGTATGTCTGAGCAGTGCATATGTTTAAACTGTGAGTTCCCAGTTCATCCCAACAGCCATGGGGCATTACAGCATGGCTGTAAGAGCCTGGGCACAGCTCTGGGGGGGAGCGTTAGCCCAACCTGTGTAGTGTGGCTGCACTTCAGCCTTGCAAGGTGCAAGATGCAGAGTATTGGGAAAAAAACCAATCATCTCCAACTGTGTGTCTTTGTAGAGTTGGGGTCAGGGAACATGTCCCCCATAGCTGCCCTCTATTTTCACTAAAACAGATGAATTTTAGAGTAGGTGGTGACCTATAAAATGTGGGAAATTTGCCTGCTACAGTTCCTGGGTGATTAGCAGGGGAGGGTAGATGTGGGCAGTAAAGGCACAATGACTTTGTTAGCCATTTAGAGTTCCAATCTCATTAAATCCACGCACTACAACCCAGTGGCCTTTGAATGAATGGATTAATTCTGCGTTATTTTATCGCTGCCCTCCTGCAGCCTGCAGCTGTGCAGTCTAAAGTTATCTTGTTTTCTCATTTATAAGTGTTGTAAAGGAAACTCCCTGGAGATGATGCAGTGTGCTGAACATGAAAGCCTCCATTGGGGTCGGTTGCTGCAAACAATCTCATAACAGCTCCTCAAAGCTGTAGCCGGGGTCACACTTCACAGGGGATGTATTTAACTGTAGGGGTTCCCTTTTTACTGCTTCATCCAGGGATCTCCGTGAAACACCTAGAAAGGTGCAGAGCATCAAGCGGCAGTATTGATTTATGAGACTTAGGCTCATTTTGTTCTGAGATGACTGCGAATTGCACCTTGTGGCAACAGTGTCAAAGCAGCTGCAGGTCCAGAAAATGGTGTGAAGAACCAGAATTTGTGCTCTTCACTGCTTTTATAGAGAAAATGCTGGATGTTGAGTTCTTTGTAAATAGAAATCTATCATGCTGAGCACAGAGTATCTCAGGCCACTTCAGCTCAGTGGGCACTAAAAGGGCTGTGGTAACATAACGTATGTGTGATGCTGTATTCTAACAAAAATTTCCTCTCTACCTTGATAAAGCATTTGCAAAGCGTTGCTGGCTTTTTTTTTTTTTTTTTCCCCCGCTGACTAATGAAAGTTTGATTTGATTTTCAGATTGAGAGTTATTCAGACCAGTAGTTGATAATTCAGCATGTCCATGAAACACCCTCGACATAAAGAGAGGCTCTTCCCTGGAAGATGGACATGGTACTGGTGAAGAGGGTGAAATTCACTTTGTGGTGTTGGCAGGATGATAATAAGTTATAGGGAAGCTCCCCTGGAGCCACTTTAGGATTTCAGAAGCTGAGCAGTAAATGCAGCAGAATCAGTGGAGCCCTTTCCCCTGGTCACTGTGTACTGCATACTCTGACCTACGAAGGTGCCAATTACATATTTGGCTTTATCCAGAAGTTTTATCTTAGTTCAAACCTCTCCTCTGATAAATATGGGTTAGCGACTCTCCCATTCAGCTTTTTTCTCCCTGTAGAATTTTAATATGAATTATTTCATAGTTGGAGACTTCAGACCTCTGTGCAAGCTCCCCTGTGAAATGAGCACTCTGCCCTCAGCCTTGGAAGCAGGCGACTCACTGGTTTGTTTAGAGGACACTGGACGCAGGAGAAATCTCAGGGATCCAGAAACCTTGTCTTGGCTCCTGGTCTAAGGGACCTTGGGGGTGCATTATCTCCTCCCAGGAGAATCTCTGTGGACACACACTGCACAGTCACAGGGCAGCTGATCTCTGCAGCCTCAGTGCTCTGAAATTGGAACACTGTTGGGGCTGCCATAAGGGCAAGGATGAGCCACTTTTCCTGCAAACCAGCCTAGTCTCTGCCCTCTGCTGCCCAGCTGCTGCGCACATTTGTATATTTTGTTTAGGCTGGGTGCCTCATATTGCCTTATAGGATTCATTCCTCTTCACTTTGGCTGATACCACTTTGCTCCTAAGGCTAAACCTGTCATCCTCCTGCCTCTTGACAGCTACAGGTCCTTCCTGAGCAGGAGGACCAGTCGAGAAGAGGTGTCCCAGGAACATACCCTCACTCTTGCTTTACAGGAGTAAACTGCAGCCTCAATCCAGATGTACTGTAACATGGTTTAGATTATTCCCTCTCTATAGGCAATGAGTAAACTGCTCACCGAGACTATTTTCTGTTAACAAGCTTGAATAACTGTATCTTATGCTTCTTTGGGTTTGTTACCTGATAACCTGAATCCATATGTAAGTAAATGTGGAAAATAAATTACTTGCCAGTGCTCATGGGCTGTAACTCCACGTCTAACTGTGTGTGGGCTGACATTGCCACTTTGACAGCGAGCTTGTTTATAAGGAGCTGGTTGATAGATCTGCAGGAGGGAGTTAGATTCAATGTATCCTATACCTGTTAATTGACTCAGGCTGAGGTGCTTGCAGGAAGGGTACATTTAGAAAACATCAGGGCTTGGTTTGCATTTGTACAGCCCTGGCGGAAAGCTGGAGCTGTGCCTGTGAAATCCCAAAGGCAAGCGATGAATCAGCTCCATCCACCTCTTGCAGCTGCTCCTGTGTTGGTGTGTGTTCAAACAGAGGTGCTCTCAGCCCAGGCTCTGCTCTGGATCAGAGATCTGGATCTGCTCTGGTGCTGCAGAGGACTGGGGCAGGACGGGCTGGGAGCGGTCACGCCTCTCCCAGGACCCAGGAAAGTCAGAGCAGACCCGCTTCTACAATGTCAGGCACTCCTGGGACACAGAGCTGTCAGCTCCATCTAGGGTTATGCTGGCAGATTGGCTCTGTGATAGTGCATGAGCTCCTGTAGAAATGCTTCCCTGCCAGGGCAGAGAGAGCATCCATTTATGCCAAAATTAGCCCAAAGAGAAGAGCCCTTAGTGCAGAATACCAGTGGGATGATCAAGCCCTTTGTTTTCAGGAAGGATATGGCTGTCATTTTATAATTAACTTTGGAAAATTATCTGCATCATTAGATGGAGTTTGTAGAGAGGACATAGGTTTGGTTTTTTTTATCCTAAATTTGAGTACATTTAAGCACGTGTGGGTAAATTATAAACAGTTTTAAAATACAAATCTTTGTGAAAAGGCTTAATGCAGCAGTCATTAAAACCAATATTAGGTTAATGCACAAAAATCTGTTAATGTAACAATAGCTTTCTGGTTTTATTTTGTCGTTCTTTCTTACAATTACTTTTGGTTTATTCTTAACCTGGAGCGCTCACCTTGATATTCACACATGTAAATAATGTTACATAGGACTTGGAGGGACCGTCTGCAGAGTCTTCAGTACAACCTTAAGACAATCTACTTCACCTCTGAGAAATATTTGTGTAACCTTAAAACCTCTTAAAACCTTACACAAAGATTGCTTCAACCATCAAAAAAATAAATTGTGTGTTAGGCCCTGGACTGCACTTATTCCAACTGAGACCTTACCAATGTTGAAGAAAAAGGAATGATAATTTGCCTTATTAGCGCAGGCCATGAAATCTGCCTCCTGTTCATCAGCATTGCTTTGCAAACTTCAGTTCAAGATGACTCTTAATGCTTTTCTATGTATTGCTACTTGACTAGTCATCGCTGACATATTGCATATTTGATTTTGTCTTCCTTGGTGTAAGGATTTGCATGTGATAGAACACTTTGAATCATGTCAGACAGAAAAGATATATATCAGAAGCAAATATGGTTTGAAAGTCAATGTAGTTTCTAACGTACAGTCAGTTATCAGTGATAGCTGCTGCAGTAGCAGCAGAGAAATTTCATTTCTGTTCAGTAGGTGCTGTGTGTTTTGTTTCTAACAAATACAAATAACTGCAGTAGATTCATTTTCAGTGAGCCAGGAAGCAACTGTGACCTATTGTTCCCCGTACACACCTGAAGGTGGATGTATTCATATCCCAGACCATAAAAAATTTTGTGCATTTATTGGTACGGTAATTTAGGGATTTGTGGCATATAGGAAAAGCTCATGAGACAGGTTATAGTCTGATTAGTGGTGTCTTTCAATTGGCAGTAATTAGCTAAAGCAGTTTTCATTATTTTTTCTAACATAAGCTTCTATTAATATTAAAACTTGAGCCCAGTGATATGTTCAGATTTGTGGCACAAACCAGGGGAGAGAAATTGTGGTGAACATGGAGTAATATTTTAAATGTGGTTCAAAGATATTTTCAACACTTGAAGAAACTACATGGGATAGCTTCAGACCTGCTTGAATTTCTTGATATGTGATCTCCGTGCATGGAGCTTTTGTTCTGTTTTTTGGTGTAAAAACACCCTGGTAATGTGCAGATGTGGGTGTTAACTTCAGCCTCAGACAGCTGCAGTGATAGTAAATAGGAATAGGATGGGCCACAATAATTTATCAACAGTCTTGTTTTCAGTCTGCTGTTGCAGGCTGAAGAACCCCTTTGTGCAGCAGCATAATAACCAGAGGGCAGATGACTTCGACTCTCTCACTCTCCGGGCCACATGAATAAGACCTAATGAAAATAGCTGGGAGACAAGAGCGAGAGCTGCCTCCTGCTGCCAGCAAAGCCTGGCCTTTCTGACACCCCACACATCTGTAACAGGCCACATCTACAGCACAGCACACAGAGCCAACAACTGTAAACAACAGTGTTGGAGCACAATGTAGGCTGTATGCATGTTTATTCCAGATAAATTAACACAGGCCCGTTTCTTAGCTGTAGCAGAGAAAATAAAGAAATTCTTTGTCATTTTGCAACAGCCTGTTTTATAAACAGCAGTTTTAATCAAGGATGTTTGGAAATTAGATAGTAGTGGTGATGAGAGGATTTCCCACAGTTTTATATTGCACTGTCATTCTTATTTCCTGGAAAGATGGAAGGTATCTAAATATGCTACTCATGAGAAATGCAAACGGCTGTAGACAGAAGTAGATCCAGATAAAATTTTTGGTGATGGTGTCTTTATAGCCTCTAATAGAAATGTTTAATTGCCCGAAATATTTGCTTTTTTTTGCTCAAAAAAGAGTTGGTCTTCTATCAATAGTTGAAACCTGTATCCAATATTAAGACAAATAGCCTGAGGAAACCCCTCCCTAGCAAAATAAAATACCTTTAAAATGCTATGTTCAGTATCATAAGTAAACTCCAACTGAATACATCACAATCAATGGAATATTTGCCTGATAGGTCTCACCAGCCACTAGCACAAGTAGACAGAAAACTTGCAGTATAAATTATAAAATGTAAGTGCAAAAGTAGTTCAGTTTTACAAAATACAGTTATGATAGAGGTGTGGTATGACGATAGCCTATGCAAGAGTTATCCTGAAAAAATGTATGTGGCCTTCATCACCCAGGTACATGAAAGAGGATGTGAAACGAGATTAGGTATGAGGTAATGATGGAGATGTGGGGAGTATCATTTGGGAGCAAACCAGAAGGGCTTAATCTGTGCAACTTGGAAAGGGTAAGGGGAGCTGTGATCACTTTAAATTAATCAGAGAAAGAAACACCATGCAAAACTATTTTGGTTCAAATAAAAAGCCATCATGAAGAGATCTCAGCAAGAGGTAGCCACAAATATAAAATGGAAATAAAATCACAAATTTTAGCTTTCACCAAAAAAAAAAATGGGATAGGCAAATAAATTTTGAAGTGTTTATCAACTGGAACAAAGTGCATAGTGGGACAAAACTCAATAGCTGTTCTTTGCTAAGGAAAACTTGAAGCCTTTTTGTATTTTAAAAATAGTAGATGCAGCAGTCCTTGAAAAACATTGACAGTTGTTGGAGTAACATTCAGTGCTTATTGAAGAACCTTTTGTGCTCAAGGGACCAATCTACTTAATGTTAATAGGTCTGCAATAGCAGAGCCTTTGATTGTGTCACAGTGTACACTGAATAACAGCTCTGCCACTCTTTGAAATACGTGGGAAAATTTCCACTGGCAGTACTTGCAGTAGCCCTCCACTGGGAATTAGGCAATAGAGCATCCATCCCTGTCGGCTTTGCAGCCTCGGCTGCGTTTGACAAAGTGTTCAGAGCAGGCAAACATGGAAGGGCTGCGGCTGTGGCAGAGCCTGGCAAAAAATCCATAGTAAATAATCTGTTCATCTGGTTTTCCTCCTGTTTATTGTGAATTATCTGTGATCAGATAAATGCCGTATAGTGAAAAATTCCAAGTCTGAAGCATTTGCTTTGACTTTGTCTTGACATTCATCCCAATGGTTTGAGCCCTATGTCTGTGTCCTGGTTAGGAAGACCAGAGGACCGGAAGTGATGCTCCAAAGGTAGAAGAGACAAATGTTGCAAGCATCATGGTCCCCATTCCCAGGCTTCTGGGAGAGAGACTCCCATACCAAATTGGACTAAGCATTGCCAAAGCCCAGTTGTGCATAGTTTGAAAAGCAATAGTAGTTATGCTAAAATCCACTGAAAATACCAGCTACACAAGCAAGCATATGCTGTAGTTATCTTTTGATACTACTTTAATGTTACCATAAAAATTTACAGTGGGATTTAATTTCATTAAATTAACAAAAATTTAATTTCATTAATGTGTATTACTGTTGCTTCTAGAAAATCTTTCAAAATTGTACTTGATTTACTTTAATTTTCCTATGATTTTATTATTCTTATATCGAGGGGTTTTTTTAGGTTGAAGTACCTTTCCATAACAAAGGAAAAGAAAAAAAACTTTAGCTTTCTGTCGTCTAGTCATCTCCTAGAAATTAAATCAGTGTATTCTGAATAGACACTTTGGAAGTATTCAAAGCAAATTTGTCAAATCATTATTTTCAGGTGCCAGGGACCAAGATACTAATTACTTTTCTTTTGCTATCAAAGCAAAGTATCTGGAAATTGAGCAATGCATTTATAGAGAGGTTTTTCCCCACACCCCATAACTAAAGGAATATCCAAGGTAACTTGTGAAAGATGATTAGCATGCAGGGAGTCACTCTTCCCTGTGTTAGCACAGCGCTCAGAACAATTAGGCACCTGAACGCTGCTATAGCAGACACGCGTAGCAATGGTGTGATAAGCAGCCCATTAAAATGACAGTTGATGCCATATAAATAGTTTCCTTCTCATTTGTCACCAATCGCTGCAGGAACTTCTTTGCAAAGACAGCTCCTCCAGAGATCTTGCCTGAATGCAAGGCTCAGAGAGCAGGATTGGGCTGCAGCGAGCATCTGGCAGCAGCAGCGCTGTGCAGCTTGCAGCTGGCAAGGGCCAGTGTGCCTCCCTTGAGTCGTTTTCTGTCTCGCGTGTCTTGGTGGCACTTCTGATTACGATCTTAGGTCAGCCTGTTCCTGCTGCAGCTTATGTGTTTGTGTGTATTAACAAACACTGTTGGGAGTGGGAGAAAATTATGTGTGATTTCCTGCTGGGCTCTGGGAGCAGCCTGCTGACGTGTGATATGTAAAAGTAAGAGAAAGATGGGGGTAGCTTGCTGTGGTTACAACCACCACGCCTAGGCAGAGCTGAAGGCCTGTTTCTGTGCAGCTCTGCACACCTCCATCCCCGCCATGGCGGGCTGAGCACAGAGCCCCGGGGCCGCCCTGGCTCCTGCTGCTGTGCCGAGCTCTCGGAGCGGGCCGGACTCCGAGCAGCGCTGGGAGCAGCCCCGAGGTCAGCGCCGTGCCCGCAGCGCTCTGCCGAGTGCTCGGGAAGCTGCTCCAGCCCAGCGGCTCCTTGTCTTTCCAGAGGCACTCTCCTAAAAACCAGTCTGCTGAAAGTGTAATTATAACTCTGTAGCACGGTAAGACTCCTGCTCATTTCCCTCTATGAGCCGGGTGCCGTGCTTCTTAGCAGCCCAGTTAGACTGGCACAGGTAGGGACTGCAGTAGGAACCATGGTGGGTGAGATATAGTCCCTCTGTCTGTGCATGGTCCTGGTGAAGTCTCAGCACGGCATTTGGGGAGACCTGTGGAGTCTCCCCAGAGGTTTTGTACATTATGTTCCTGATTTGTATAAAACTCGGAGGTAAGAGACAAGCTGTAAGGAGAGCCTGACTCTTCACAGTTGTTAGGATAGCCATGGAAGAAGAGGGAGACCTTGCTCCAGTTGCTGTTTGACATCTCTTAGCAGAATACCTTAATATGCAGGGTTTGGCAGGACCCTGGCTGCAGCTGCTCAGCCTCACGTGCTCTCTGCTGAATAATTGCCCAGTGCAATGGGGCATCGCCTGTACTCACACTAGCATGCCAGACAACCCAGACAACCCCATGCTCCTCAGCCAGTGCTTGGCAGGTGCAGGATACAGAGGCTGTGCAGCCTGGGAAGCCTCTGGATTGCAATTTATGTGCATAGATATATTTTAGTTCAGGGAACCGGTGCATATCTATTGATTAAAGCTCACAAACACATACTTTCTCAGCCATAATGAAGCTATGGATGCTTGCTGCTTGATTCACGCTTTGAAAAAAGCAATTGGCTCTGAAGCCTAAGCCTATATTTTGCTGAAATAAAGCATCTTTCCTGTCAGAGTTCTTCAAAAGTTCTAATTGTATAATTTGCCCAAATCTACACAACATTAATTTTTTATTTTTTTTCAGAAAGAAGGGGTAGTTATGTGAACATCCAATGGAATTAGTTGATATAAATATGTCTTATGGCAATAAAGAAAAGCTAATAACCTACTTCCTTGATGTAATGCATCAGTTAAGAAATTGTAAAGCAATAGATGTATCAGGCTTTTGATCTAACAGGGCATACGGAGAAGAATGCGACTGTTAGAGCCACAGTTCTAGACATGTTACATTTTTTCAGAGATAGCCACAGAAGAGAGAACTCAACTAAAAATAGAAGAAACAGAATATCAACGTTGCATGCCTGATAATTAAGAAATCAATAACAATACTCAATGGTAAGCCAAGCTCAGCTGCTTCTGGCATTTCTAGGACCTGAGACTTCAAACTTCTATGTAAACCTGAGTTCTTATTCATATAAGCATTATCGTTGTTGTCAGGGAGACAGTTGCTCATGTGTCATTGCCACACAGAGAATTTTAATCATCCCTTCTGCAGACAGAATTTCTGTATTTAAAATAGCAGACAAAGGTTCCTTTTCTCACTTACTTTGCATCTAGATATTGCGGTTAGACAAAAGTCCTGTATCAGATCATGTGCGAAGAAGGGAAAAGTTATTTCAGAGAGAAAAGAGGCATCTATTATTAGTGTTCCCAAGACACACTTGTAAGACAAAAAAACCTGATTTTTTTCATTCCCAATTGTCTTGGTTTGAAAGACAGGTATGGTTTAAGGAAAGGCAAGAGCCCCTTTTCTGCAATGCAGAGTGCAACCCCCCTCCCTTTTAATTATTTTAGGTCCAAATCAGACGTTTTCAGGCAGGAGATATGGGGATGTGAATAACAGTTCTTTACTGGTATTTAACAAGGCAGAAAACAACAACAGCTATGAAAATTGGCAACAGAACAGAACAGTCTAGCTCCGCTCCAGTCCCTTTTGGCCGCAGGCCGTCTCCCTGTGCTCAGTTACCGGTGCTGTGGGGGCAGGGCGGGTCCCGCGCAGTTGCAGAGGGCTGGAGTGATGGCGGCAGCGGCCCAGAGGTGAGCGGGGATGGGAAGGTGACTCCCCCTCACGGTGTCGGTCGTGGTGCTCCGCAGAGTGTCCGGAGATAGTAGGGTGAGATGGGAGAGCAGCAGAGTGATGTCCAAGGCAGGGAGCGGGGGTCTGAGCGCTGAGATGTCAGGGGGAGATGCCAGAGCGAAGCACGGGGCGTCCTGTCCCTGCACGAGCCAAGCGAGAGAGAGTCCCCACCCCAGATCCCTCTCCCACCTTTCCTTTTCCGGTCCCCCCCCCCTCCCCCTCCACCCACCCCCCTACGGGAGAACATTATCTATGTTTTAAGGTGTAGCCACAACTATTTACCATAATAATGGGAGGAATTCACAGAAAGAAAAAGGGGAACAATCCAACCCCTAACATTATCCACCCCTGAATTTCTCCCATACTAATATGCTATATCAAATTAAACTGTTACATTTTATATATACATACATGCAGTTAGAGACATAGGCACAGTACTATAGGTATTTCACCCTAAAACAAGGTCTCCTTGGGGTATGCATCGGGTCTCTCCATTCTTTTGCATCACCCACCAGGTGCAACCCGGTCCTTGAGCGAATACAACTCCATGGATGGGATTGTCTTTGCTGGAGGCAGGATTCACCCAAACAGTTTTTCCTAGCATACCTCTCATGTGTACCACTGGAACCTTATCTCCATCTGATATTCCCAAGGGCTCAGATTGGGCAGGGCCTGCTCGGTTAGTGGAACCTCGGGTGTTCACTAACCAGGTGGCCTTTGGTAGATTAATCTCCCAGTTCTTGAAAGTTCCCCCACCCAGTGCCTTCAAGGTGGTTTTAAGCAGGCCATTGCACCGTTCAACTTTCCCTGCAGCTGGTGCATGGTAGGGGATATGGTACACCCACTCAATGCCATGTTCTCTAGCCCAGGTGTTTATGAGGCTGTTCTTGAAATGAGTCCCATTGTCTGACTCAATTCTCTCAGGGGTACCATGCCTCCAAAGAACTTGTTTTTCCAGGCCCAAGATGGTGTTCCGAGCAGTGGCATGAGGCACAGGGTAGGTCTCTAACCACCCAGTGGTGGCTTCCACCATGGTCAGTACATAGCGCTTGCCCTGGCGGGTTTGAGGCAGTGTGATGTAGTCAATCTGCCAGGCCTCTCCATACTTATATTTGGCCCATCGCCCCCCATACCAGAGGGGTTTCACCCGCTTGGCTTGCTTGATGGCAGCGCACGTCTCACAGTCATGGATAACTTGAGAAATACTGTCCATGGTTAGATCCACCCCTCGGTCTCGTGCCCACTGATATGTGGCATCTCTTCCCTGATGACCTGAGGCATCATGGGCCCATCGAGCCAGGGACAGCTCTCCCTTGTGCTGCCAGTCTAAATCTATCTTCGACACCTCTATCTGTGCCGCCTGATCTTCCTGCTCATTGTGTCAGTGTTCCTCATTAGCCCGACTCTTGGGGACATGGGCATCTACGTGACAGACTTTCACAGGCAGCTTCTCTATCCTGGTGGCAATGTCTTTCCATTCATTGGCAGCCCAGATTGGTTTTCCCCTACGTTGCCAGTCAGCCTTTTTCCACCTTTCCAGCCATCCCCACAGAGCATTGGCTACCATCCAAGAATCAGTGTAAAGGTAGAGTTTTGGCCACTTCTCTCTTTCAGCAATGTCCAGGGCCAGCTGAACAGCTTTGAGTTCAGCAAGTTGACTCGATCCAC
Organism: Acridotheres tristis; assembly: GCA_037013685.1. Lineage (NCBI taxonomy): Eukaryota > Metazoa > Chordata > Aves > Passeriformes > Sturnidae > Acridotheres > Acridotheres tristis. Next base: position 7,514,523 of record CM072893.1, on the reverse strand, counting down.
CTTCTCCTTCGGTAGCTTGTGCAACCTGTCGTGTGGGGCTCCATACGGCTGCTTTCCACTTCCGGTTCTTCCCCACGATGCGGCAGGAACCATCAGTGAAAAGAGCATAGCGTGTTTCATCTGCTGGCAGTTGGTTATACAGTGGGGCTTCTTCGGCCCGGGTCACTTGTTCCTGTTCCTCTTCGTCGGCAAGACCAAAGTCTTCCCCTTCTGGCCAGTTGGTAATTATCTCCAAAATCCCAGGGCGATTCGGGTTTCCAATATGGGCGCGTTGTGTGATGAGGGCAATCCATTTACTCCATGTGGCGTCAGTGGCATGGTGGGTTGAGGGAACTTTTCCTTTAAACATCCATCCCAGCACTGGCAGTCGGGGTGCCAGGAGGAGTTGTGTTTCTGTGCCAACCACCTCTGAGGCAGCTTGAGCCCCTTCATAGGCGGCCAAGATCTCCCTCTCGGAGTGTAGTTGGCCTCGGACCCTCTGTAGCCTTGACTCCAGAATCCCAGTGGTCGGCCTCGCGTCTCACCAGGCACCTTCTGCCACAGGCTCCAGGACAGACCATGGTTCCCGGCTGCAGAGTAGAGCACGTTCTTCACATCTGGTCCTGTCCTGACTGGGCCAAGGGCTACCGCATGAGCAATCTCCTGCTTGATCTGGGCAAAGGCTTGCTGCTGCTCAGGGCCCCAGTGGAAATCGTTCTTCTTGCGGGTGACCAGGTAAAGAGGGCTCACAATCTGGCTGTACTCAGGAGTGTGCATTCTCCAAAAGCCTATGGCACCTAGGAAAGCTTGTGTTTCCTTCTTGCTGGTTGGTGGAGACATTGCAGTGATCTTATTGATGACCTCACTGGGGATCTGGCGCCGTCCATCTTGCCACTTTACTCCCAGAAACTGGATCTCTTGGGCAGGCTCTTTGACTTTGCTCTTTTTAATGGCGAAGCCGGCTCCCAGCAGAATCTCAATGATCTTTTCTCCTCTCTGAAATACCTCCGTTGCTGTGTCCCCCCACACAATGATGTCATCAATGTACTGCAGATGTTCTGGAGCTCCACCCTTCTCCAGTGTAGCCTGGATCAATCCATGACAGATGGTGGGGCTGTGTTTCCACCCCTGGGGCAGTCGGTTCCACGTGTATTGCACGCCCCTCCAGGTGAAAGCGAACTGAGGCCTGCACTCTGCTGCCAGAGGAATGGAGAAGAATGCATTGGCGATGTCAATGGTGGCGTACCACTTGGCTGCCTTGGACTCCAGCTCGTACTGCAGTTCCAGCATGTCCGGCACAGCAGCGCTCAGCGGTGGAGTCACCTCATTCAATGCACGATAGTCCACTGTCAGTCTCCATTCTCCTTCAGATTTACACACAGGCCAGATGGGGCTGTTGAAGGGTGAGTGGGTTTTGCTGACCACCCCTTGGCTCTCCAGCTCACGGATCATCTTGTGTATGGGGATCACGGCATCTTGATTCGTCCGGTACTGCCGGCGGTGCACTGTTGAGGTAGCAATTGGCACCTGTTGCTCTTTCACCCTGAGGAGTCCCACTGCAGATGGGTTTTCTGATAGCCCAGGCAGGGTGTTCAACTGCTTAATGCCCTCTGCTGCCACAGCAGCTATTCCAAAAGCCCACCTGAGTCCCTTTGGGTCTTTGTAATAGCCGTTCCTGAGGAAGTCTATGCCTAGGATACATGGTGCCTCTGGGCCAGTCACAATTGGATGTTTCTGCCACTCTTTCCCAGTCAGGCTCACCTCAGCCTCCAGCAAAGTCAATTCCTGAGATCCCCCCGTAACCCCAGCAATTGAAACAGGTTCCTTCCCGACATGTCCCGATGGTATTAATGTACATTGTGAACCAGTGTCAACCAATGCTCTGTGTTCCTGTGGCTCTGATGTGCCAGGCCATCGGATCCACACCGTCCAAAAGATCCGGTTTTCCCGTGCCTCTCCCTGGCTAGAGGCAGGGCCCCTCTAGCCCTGGTTATTATTTCTCTCCTGGGCATACATACTAGAGGTTCCTTCAAGGGGATCTGACAGATCATCCTCCCTTCTGTAATACCCTGCACCTCCATGGGAGGCTGAGGCTACCTTCACTTTAGTGGAGTTCCCTCTGTTGGTGTTCCCCTCCCTGAGTTGGCGCACCCGTGCTGCCAGGACAGAAGTGGGTTTCCCATCCCACCTTCTCATGTCTTCCCCGTGGTCGCGTAGAAAAAACCACAGGTCAGCACGTGGGGTGTACCCTCTCTCCCTAGCTGGGGGGCGTTGGGCTCTACCTTTGAGGTCCATGACTCGCACTGGTGCTGCACTGATCTTCCTCACCTCTTCCCTTATCTCCTTCATCTCCTCCTTAAACTCCTCTCTGAGGTCCTTAGCCACAGCAGAGACATGAGCCTGCATTGGGCCAGCCATCATACTCTGATAATTCCTGAGCCTGTTGGCAACAGAACCCACTGTCACTTGGTTGGTATCAGCATCAATCATTGCAATAAAGGAGGTATACTGAGATGGGCCCAGGTTTGCCAGATTCCACAACATCTGTCCTGTGCACCTGACCTTGTCAGGGTCATTGTCATGCTGTCCATCCCTCCCAAAGAGCACCTCCAGTACTGCCACTTCTCTCAGCTTTTGGATCCCTTCCTCAAGGCTATTCCAATGTGTTCTCTGGTGGTACTCCTGCATTCTTTCCCTGTGGACAAACCTCTCTCTCACACTCATTAAAAGTCGCTCCCAGAGGGAAAGGAGACCTGTCTCCCTTACAAATACCTGGTCCACACCTGAATCCTGGGTCAAGGGTCCCAAATTCCTTGCCTCAGTACCATCCAGTTGCACACCTGTACCCATAAGGTCCCAGACCCGCAGTAACCAGGTTGTAAAAGCCTCACGGCCCCGTCATACAATGTCTTTTCGCAGGTTACGGAGACTCTCGTATGACAGGGACTCGGTGATGATCTCAACTTCTGGCTCCCCTGCTGGTTGTGAGGGGCCCCCTTCCTGACCCTTATTATCTAGGTGCCTTGTTTTCATCCTAGACTTCCTAGTTTCCACAGGGGCAACTGCTGCTGGCTGTGAGTGCCCTTGCAGTTCAGCTGGAACCTGGATGGATCTAACATCTGTGGGTCCCACTGCTGCACCATCAGATTCTCCCTCTTTAAGGCAGGGGGACGGTTTCTCACCAGCTGGGGAGAGGTATTCCTTCAGCATCTGGCCCATCTCACGTATCTCCTTTGCTAGCACCCCCACCCATTCTGGGTGGTTCCTTTCCGAGGTGGGCTGTGGGGCAGGGTCAAACTCTGGGGTAATATCCCTAGTCTCTGGGACAAAATCAGGCTCTGGGGTAACCTTCCTAGTCTCTGGGACAGGATCAGGCTCTGGGGTAACCTCCCTAGTCTCTGGGACAGAATCAGGCTCTGGGGTAACCTCCCTAGTCTCTGGGACAGGATCAGGCTCTGGGGTAACATCACTAATCCCTGGGGTAGGTATCAGGGTTGTTATCCAAGTCAATCTCCCCTTATCTCTGAATGTTAGATAGAACAGATTTAACAGGGATATAAACAACACTAGCCACAATATAATGTCATTAGCATTTAAAGCAGATTGGAACCCCTTGAAGACTGGTGGGGTGAACTTCAAAAACCCTGTGATGGGTTGAGAAAAAATTTCACCTGCTGCCACTTCCTCACAGTAAGTACCATTATTGAAGTAGCCCCAGAAACACACACTTAGAGTGCGATAGCTCTGAATCCATGTGGCCATCTTCCAGAGAAAATTAAAAATCCATGAATTCCTCAACTGATCAACCCACATAATAAACCGGATAATAGCCACAGTAACCTTGGTTATGAAACTCATGTTTAAAAAAGGGCTTGCAAATGGGAGAGATATAGCAGTGACCACATGGAGGCCAATCCAGGGTAGGCTGGACAGCATGGTGTCACCTACCACAAGCTTGGGTAATTCAAGAACTGTTATTCCCTTTTCTGCCCCTCTCTCAATGCCCTCAGGCAATGCCCCACGTTGGGCGCCAAAATCTGTCTTGGTTTGAAAGACAGGTATGGTTTAAGGAAAGGCAGGAGCCCCTTTTCTGCAATGCAGAGTGCAACCCCCCTCCCTTTTAATTATTTTAGGTCCAAATCAGACGCTTTCAGGCAGGAGATATGGGGATGTGAATAACAGTTCTTTACTGGTATTTAACAAGGCAGAAAACAACAACAGCTATGAAAATTGGCAACAGAACAGAACAGTCTAGCTCCGCTCCAGTCCCTTTTGGCCGCAGGCCGTCTCCCTGTGCTCAGTTACCGGTGCTGTGGGGGCAGGGCGGGTCCCGCGCAGTTGCAGAGGGCTGGAGTGATGGCGGCAGCGGCCCAGAGGTGAGCGGGGATGGGAAGGTGACTCCCCCTCACGGTGTCGGTCGTGGTGCTCCGCAGAGTGTCCGGAGATAGTAGGGTGAGATGGGAGAGCAGCAGAGCGATGTCCAAGGCAGGGAGCGGGGGTCTGAGCGCTGAGATGTCAGGGGGAGATGCCAGAGCGAAGCACGGGGCGTCCTGTCCCTGCACGAGCCAAGCGAGAGAGAGTCCCCACCCTAGATCCCTCTCCCACCTTTCCTTTTCCGGTCCCCCCCCCCCTCCACCCACCCCCCTACGGGAGAACATTATCTATGTTTTAAGGTGTAGCCACAACTATTTACCATAATAATGGGAGGAATTCACAGAAAGAAAAAGGGGAACAATCCAACCCCTAACACCAATGCATTCTGTGCCAATGCCCATTATTTCTGTAGTTAGCTTTTCACATTTGCATGACTATTTTGTTACATTTTTTATTACAAGTATAACCACCTATTACAAAAACAAACAAACAAAAAAAAAAAAAAAAAGGCGGACAGGTAGGAAGACTTTTAAGTCTCTTGTTGAATTTAATAGAAATTGCCAAAGACTAGACTGTAACAGAATTGTGGAAACCCTGACTGCTGCTCATGTGTTTTTAGTATTACTGAATAATTTATAATTTGAGCAAAAGTGTGAAGTCTTTGTCACCCTTTATTTTTGACTTCTCTATAAATTTAAATTTTTCAATGAGACAGTGTGGAGCTTTACCATAATTTCAACCCTCAGAATTTAAAATTTGTACCTGTCAGTGCAGAATAACTGCTTCACTAAAGACTGTCACAACTCACCTGCAGGTTCAGCCTTTCACAGCCCCACCACTGACTTTCAAGGGCATGTGGGCTGGGACGAAGCTTTGCATAATTCAGGGCTAAAATAATCACACTGAAATATTTCGAAGTGGGTGGATTCTCCCGCCGCTGTGCACTGTGCCAGTACTGAGGCACCGCGGGGTACCTCGAGTTGCGCGGAGCCAGCAGGTGCCGTCACACCCAGGGCTCTGTGCATGCGACAGAGCCAGGCTGGGCAGGGCGGGCTGACACCTGCGCCGAAGGACAAGGGGTCCTGGTGACAATTGTGCTACCAGAAGATGGCGGAGTGGTCTCTCGGTATTGACTGCCACACCTTAACTCCTGCTGATCCTAGAAGAGACGTGAATCCTTTTTGTAAGTGTAAATAAGTAACCAATGGGCTCTGGTGAGTGGAGCTGGGAAATTCAGTTTGTGTTTGGTTCTGCACATCGTTCTCCTAGTGGCCACTAGCAAATCAACTGGATCCTGTGCCACAGCTCTGCCTGTAAAAACCATTAATTACTTGTTTTGTGGGCACATTACAGTGATTGTTTAGCTAATACATGTGAAATGCTTTGAATGCAAAATGTGTTGGACAAGAGCCTGTTTCTTTCTCAGCTCTGCTTTCTGAGGTGACTGTAAGTTCTTTCAGACCTATGCAGTTAGAACAAATAGCTAGTTTGTGTGCATTTACAGTTCAGGTTTTCTTGTTTCATTTTCTGACCCAAGTTATTTGAGTAAATTTTCTAGGACGATGACAAGGGGTATTTGAGAGTCTCACAGGAAAGGCTTGCCCAAAACATTTCAGGAAATTGGGCTAAACCTCAGTATCAATGTCAATATTTCTTTTTAACATTGTTTTGGAAAGAAGGAATTGCAAGGATAAATTATTTAATTTTTCTTTCAGGGGTGAATCTGTAAAAAAAAAATCTTTACCGCCTCAAAACTATAAACGTCATCATCTTAAGCTCATATACAATGTTGCTCTGTAGACCATACCAAAGAGAGAGGCTTGGCTGATGTACTAAACTGATCTTGCGGGCACGGTGGATCTTGTCCACTGAAATGTGCCACATGTGCCAGTTCCCCATAGAATATAATCTCTTTTACTTGTGCCCACTGTATTTATCAGACTGTAAGATTTTTCTGATGTAGATTCCCTTTTTGCCTGTTTGGGGTTTAAGACTATAAATCTACTGCCCAGTAACCTGTACTTACCTCTGCTCACCTACCTTCAATCTGACAAATTGGTGCCACAATATCAGGGTCCTTGTTATAATCCGCACAAGTATACGATGGCATTCTTAGCAGATGAAACCCTTTTCCCCTGGACAGTAGACTTCCTTGATAACAAGGGTCAAAAAAAAAAAAAAACCCAAACAAACAGTTGTGCATAAACAAAGCTGTCTTCTTGTTTAGTTTGGATTTGATTCCTTGAGAAAACGTGTATAAGGGTTATGGATTGACATTATACAAATAAAATGAACTTTTTCTTTTAGGGAAGTGTTCAAATGGAAAGCAAGGAAGGATCTGATAAGGAATGAAAGCTTAATGTTCCATTTCAGGTGAAGCAAAACACTTCAGGCCAGGTGGGCATCAAAAGAAAAAGAAAATCTTTCACTCTTCTCTACTTCTTCTTTTTCTATTTTGCCTTCTTCTTAGAAGTAAAATTTCCCTGCTGTAGCACTCTGGCATGACTTTTGCAGAGTATCCATTTTGATTATCACCTCTGGGCAAACTTCTGCCCAGGTTCCAGAAGTAATTTATTACTCAAGCAACAAGAGAAAACCATGTTACTTGCAAAATGCACAGCTTTTCTTATCCTAAGTGTAATTCATCTCACTCTAAGGTAAAACTTTCATGATTCTGAAACTAATAATATAGTCATCAAAATGTCTTCTAAAGTACATGAAGTGGCAAATGTCTCTGTAGACTTAGTATAAACTGAGATTACTTTCAATAAAAAGCCACCAGAATTTTCCAAGCCACTGGGGACCCGCATACTGTGTAAAAGTGTAGAAAGTCAATAAAATTAACTTGGCAGCATTATTTTCCATTCCAGTATAAAATCTGGTTTTGCTGACTAAGGAGATCAATGAGGAATTCTGAAGTCTCCAAACAATTGTATTTTTTGTCTTGGCTTTTTATCTGGGTTGGTAACAATGGCAGATGAGGAAGGGCTACTTGTACCTCATCATGTAACTGTATTCTAAAGTGCAGCCTAGGCGCTGAATTTCTCAGTCATGTTGAATCTTATCAGGCTAGATTACCCCCCTATTACACTGGCATAAAGAGTTGTAGCTTAATTAAATTAAGTTGAATTGAATAATTGCTGTGAGAAGAAAGCAGATCTCGTTGAAGTCACAATCCAAATTAATGTTTTAAAACGCAGCCCAGTACACTCAGAAGTTATGCAAGATGCTGAATGCTGTGAGTTCTTGCAGAGGTTCAAAAGACTTGCATTATATTGGTGACAAATCCTCATTTACTACATTAGTAACCTGCTAATTCAACTGTGCATTTTTATGTGATGTTCTATAAGCAACAGAGACGTATGAATCTGTTTATAAATCAGATTAATTTGCTCATCTAGCAACAGAATCTACTCCCCTTAATTCTTTTGAGAAGCACATTAGACCATGCACTGCTGCAAGAGATTTCAGGAACATGCAAGGCATAAAGTGTGCAGCTGGGACCTGATCCTTTGGATACAGACTTGTCCCCTGTTTTCAGAGGGAGTTCTTGGAATAAGACACATCTTGGTGAAGGCCATCACAGCATATTGACAAACACACAGAAAATATAGTGCACAAAAATGCATCATCAGTCAAAAGGAAAAGGTGTAGCAGGCAAATCTGTAGGCTGCAGCTATAATTTTTCGTGCAAAGTGCTTTAAGAACGTTAGTTCAGACTCACAGCCTCCTTGAGGAGTAAAGAAGTATAATCATGTCAGAGACAGTTGCTCCTTGTTTAGGAGCATATACTTAGTGGCAAAGTGGGGTGTAGGATTTGGAAACCCAATGCACACAAAATGCTTGAGAAAATTCCTGGTAAAACAGCAGTGATCTGATATTAAAAAATTAAAATTTAAAAATCACATATCATAGAGATATGTGAATTACTTTTTAATATTCTCTTGTGATGCCTCAAAGTGAATTTGAAAGATGAATATGGTAGGAGCAAATTTTACCCTTAGTGGATCCATTGTATTCTGCCTCGCCGGCTCACCCGAGGCACTGAGAAGATCTGGTAGGTTGCTGAAGGTATCCTGGGGGCTATCCCAGCACACATGCAGCTATGGATGCTCCTCTAAAAAAGCCTATCAACAGGCACCCTGTTCCCTTCTGAGCTATTCCAGTGGCAGCAGGAACAAGGGCTGCTCTCGCACGGCTGCTGCAAACACTTGCTGGAGCTATACATACTGTGCATGCAATCAGCTGCCATTCAAGTTTGCTCATAGGACATCCCCTGTGGAAATAAACAGATACATTATTTACTGTGCAGGCAAGATGATACTGAATATCATGGCAGCTAAATATTGTAGTTACACTAAGTTCCTGTGAATAGGACATAACTTATTCATAGTCAGAAAGTGCAAGAACCCTTTCACAAGCTAAATTTTTGTCAGTCATGAAGATTTTCCATGTGTTCTCTACTATAGGAAGTCCTCTTTGAAAAGGGGACAGTAAATTATTTACTGTGTAGGTAGGATGATCCTAAATGGTACAGCAGAGCAGCCATGTAGCTGTAGTGAATTCACATGAGCATGATTTGCTGTTCACAAACCATTTCTTTAGCCTGCCTTCCATCCCAAACTGATGATCACTGACAGCCCACGCATATTTTTCAGAGACAGAGCTGTCTCTGACAGAGCAGGCACAGGTTAGCCCTTCTAAATCTGCAGCTCCTTCACATCTGCCCAAAAAGCAAATTACTCTTGCCTGTGTAAGTCCTCAGGAGATATTTAAGTTATTATGGTGTCTCTTGGTAGTGCTCTGCTTTTTAATTTGTTTTCATCTGGGGCCAGACCCTGCCCCTGGTGGCCAGAGACTTCATCACCTTTCTGCAAGGTGATTTACGTGCTACTGAGTGCTGGTGGAAGGATGTTCTCAGGGGTTGTTTTGAGGTGGAATTGAACCCTGCAACTCATGTTCAGCACACTGTGTACATGGTATGGGCTGCCATAGACACTGTATAAGGTGGCGTATCATTAACAGAACTACTGTTTAAAAAGGGGAGTGAGAAGAGAAAAATACCAGCAAAGACAGCAGATGGCATCTTGAATATTGATATGAGAGCACTCAAGTGCTCGTCCACTATAATAGTAGAACATTCATTTTGAACACCTGACTCTCAAGCTGCAAAGGCTTGTTGTCATCAAAACCATTTTCACTTTGTTTTATATAGAAGTGTTTGAGGTGTCTGTAAGAATTATTGTGGTTCTTGCACCATGTTTCAGGGTACCTAGAGGCTGGCTCAAGGAGGAAGCTCTCCTTGCTGTAGCCCCTAAGCCTGTGCTTTTGTCTCTCATGGGAAGAATATCACATTTGTAAGGAATGAAACAAGGGAAATTCACTTTCCTTTTTCTCATACCTGTCTTTATATTTCTTCAGATGCTTTTTCTGTTTTAAGGACTTCTGCATCTCCTGCCTCTAATTTGTAGTGTGGCAGCGCTAATTTACTTGGGAGGCTCAGAGCTCCCATCTCTAACGTACAGATGCAAGAGGTGGCACAGTGAAGCTGAGCAACACAGCTTGTGATTATCTCTGGTGACTGGACAAACCACCTTTTCCTCTGTAGTACTGTCATCCTCTCTATAATTTAATGTAGATAAAGCAGCATGAGAGTCAGTGTAAATGCAAGTGGGAGAACATTTACCTGCAGAGTTAAAATCTGCTTGTCCGCTTCATTCATGTAATCCTACATATAAATGTGTTTGTTGAAGATAAATTAACTATCATAGTTAATTTATTCTGCGTGCTTCTTATTAGCTATGTTAATTCCCTTAACTCATCCTACCACATTTCTCCTCTTTGCATCAATTCTGTTTTGATTTTCTCAGCACTGGTTAGAATCGGTTTTACAACATGACTGCTGTGTTAAAAATACTTTCCAGAAACAGCCCTGTGCTTACTCTTACCTGTGTAGCTTTGCTGTCTTACAGCATGGAGGTTTTACAGTTTTTTTTTCACTTTATGCACTCTCTTGGAAACATAGTGTTTTTTGGTTTTGTCTTTTAATTTCTGGGAGTACCTGTATTTGTGTACTTGTCACCTACTTTTATGCAATAAAAGCCTACACTGAGGCCCTGAGCCCAGTCTCAAGGGACGGTGCAGGTCTTTCTAGGATGCAGCAGGAAGATAGATGCTTTGCCGAATATTTGTAAGAAAAGGTGCCATTTCAAGTAGAAGAGTATGTAAAACAACATTGGAGTGTTTAGTAAGTGCTAAGATAGCACCACACTTCATGCAATATACTTAGGGAGATAGTGTTCTTCTCCCACTTTGGAAATTGTAAGGGGATTTTACAAATTTGCTTGTTCTGTTTTTGACTGAAAGCCTTGTACAAGAAGATTCCCCCAGAAGATTTCTGAGGAGCTATGTGCTGCTCACTTACCCTTGGGTGCTCCTGTGTGTCTGCTGTGGGATACCCCACCCCCAGGTTGTGTCCATGCATGGTTTACAGCACAACTCTGCACCTGAGAGCTCTGATTACCTTCCCGTGGGATTGAAAACCCATGGGAAGTGAGGCTGCTACACCTTTCTCAGAGATCTCTCTAAAGCCTTGCAGTATGGAGTTGTTGGCTAAGTGCTACACTGTCAAAATCTAATTGCTGAAACCAGTGAGAGCTAAACTGTGGCTCTCCCTGCAGATGACAAGGCTGCTGGCAAGGAGGTCACCCTGGCAACGCCACTCGTGGCTACCTGCTGAGGATGGCTGATGAGGCCTCTCCAGGGAGCTCTGGCACAGCAGCAGTGGGTTTTGCTCACTCAGGCTGTATCCAGAAGCTCAGTGAGAAACCCACAGAGGCAAGGAAATCCTGCTTTCCTTAAGACTGTCAGATCCTCGGGGACTAGGAAAGGAAAGGAAACCTAGTGATAACCTTTGCTTCTCTAAAGAGTGTTGTTTCTGACCTGTCACTCCTTTGGTAAAGGCTGTGACACATTCAAAATGCCATGAGAAGTATTTTAGTTTGCAGCTATTACAAATTTTCTACAGATTTAGCTGGAAACCAAAATCATCCTCCACTGGGAAGAGGGCATTAAAGCATAGCAGGGGTCCAAGTCTCAGCTGGGGCACAGCACTGTGGGGATGCAGCAACCCAGCACCTCACAGCAGTTTGGTGAGGGATCAAGGCTAAATGCTCAGCCAGTGCCACCATAGAAGCACGTGCAAGTCCCTCTTGAATACCTGGACAGCTTGATCTTTATGAACTGTAGTTTAAGATTTTATAGATGTATTTCAGAGGCTTTGTTCTGCATTTTTTTTAGCCACATAGGTGTTTATTTCACATTTTTGCAAGTAGGGCGTGAGGTTTCTGATGCCCTTTCCATGAGAAAAGAGGATTATTTCATAGCCATGACCCATACAACATGTTGTTATTATTCAGGTAAACATCCTTTTGGTTAGTTTGAGCCTCCTGTAGTGCAAAGGTGTTAACCATGGTCATTCCATGAAGGACATTAGACAGCCTTTCACCACAGCAGAGCCTTTCAGTCTTTCTCTGGAAATGGTTAAACCAGTGCAGACTCTCAGCATCTGAATGGGGCATCTGCATAGCTGCTATTTCAAAAGCATCTTCAGCTTCAGAGCAGAGATCACAGATGGCCCAGTGAGACACTTCAAGGCAAATCCGCGCTGTGGAGGAAAGCTCTGCTTCTCCTTGAGATCAGGAATCTGCCCCTCTTTCAAATCTGTTCTTACAATAAGCTAGAAAAAGCCAGTTGGGGTGTCAATTCATATTTGCAAAATATTTCCACGAGAAGAAAAGCAACCCAGGAAAACAAGCAAAACCAATCAGCCCTGTGCCTGTCAGGTGTATGTGCTGCCTGGGTGAGCAGGACAGGTGAGGGGAAGAAAGGGCTGGAGTCAAATTTTCACAGGTACAATGTCACCCATCCTTAGCTGGCAGATACAGGTGCACATCTCTTGCCTCTTGCCTGTTCTGAACATGGCCCTCTGAGATCTAAAATCTCTTGATGGGTTTAATTTAAAAAACTCTCTGCTGATATTATCCCCAAATGTTTCTAATGGAATTATTTAAGCTTCAGTTTCACAGGTTGTTATCTGTCTGTAGAAATCCAGTTTGAGAGATAATTTTCCAACACTTCAGGCAAAACCAACTGTCTTGATTCTAATATGTATTTCTAAGAAAAGTAAGTGGTACTAACAGCTCTGGTCTATGTCATCCTTAATTTAAATACCTTCAAACAAACTTTGATGTGTAGGTTATAAATGACAAGTGCCATATTTTAATGAAATTACAAGGTAGAACTAAACACTGTTTGGGTAAGCTGGAAGTTATTGCACTCATAAAAAGCATGAGTAGATGAACGGATTTTCTTTTTTACGAGATCAAAAGTGATATATGCTAGAAGCTTTCTAACTTCACTGAGGAAATACATTTTGATCCAGTAGTGACTTCCACATCCCTTCTAGGCTAGGCTTTTACTCTAATTTTAATCAGACCTGCAGCAGCAAAATATTTTTACGTGGATGTTTAGAAAAGTTATATTCAAATAGTTAAACGCTATACAGGACATAGCATTGATGATACCCTTATAATTATTTCTCAGAAAGTTAACAATAGCATAGCTTTCAGCAGTTGAATATTTATCTAGACAGGGTTATGCACAGACCCCAGCAGAATAACTCTCTTCTGTCATTATATAAAAGAAAATAAATCTGTTATGTGCTTTGATTCATGGGCAGAGTGGGAAAGTTTCAAAACAAGCACAAAGCATTGCAAAAATTTAAATTGCGAGAATCGCTTTGCAGGCTCCAGTTTTCACAAACAACACAATCTAGTGAGTTAGAGCAATTAGTAATTGTGTGAGGATGTCCTCATCTTTAATGAATCTCTGATAGCTGCTGCTTCTCCACAAGACCTCATTAAAGCCTTGCAGGCTTGGAGCTAGGAAGAGATTGGTTTTTTGGGTTGGAGTCTTTGCGAGTCCTTGCCAGATGACCGACTGCTCACACCCCAGTAAAACAAGCTGTCATTCACAGACAGAACTGACTAAACAGAGCAGGGCTGTACCACCAACACACTGCACAGACATGCCAAAAGGGAACATAAGAGGACAGAAGAACTGTGATATTTGGGGTCAAGGCATTTACCAGAAAATTGTCAAGAGACATGCAAAAAATGCTTTCTTTCCCTTGTTGGTGCAGAACAAATTTATCTGTGTTACTAACACAGCTTTTTTTTTGTTGTTTTTATTCTAGTGTAATAGGAGGCTTTTTCAGAAATTCCTTTTCTGCTGTACGTCAGGAACTAGCCTGAGAGCAGGAGTTTGTTCCTATTCCTTGCAATCCGTGCTGACTTGCCATGCCTACAGCTTGGGAAAGGAAATCAGCCTTTTCTGGTCATGATAATACTTCAGACAGTGTAAGGGCTGGAGGAGGTGGGGATTCAAGACATCCTGCCTAAAGTTTGTCATGTCAGTTGAAAGTGTCCGGTTCAATCTGAAAAGTCATAGCTGAAAAATTTCTGCAAACAGCCAAGAATAACAGCCTTGAAAATCATCCATTTAGCTTGTTTTGGAGAGTGATGGAGGGCCATAGAAAAGAGTGATATTTCAACTAATCACTGACTTCAAAAAGGAAATATACTTCGAGTAGTGCCAAATACAGCACAGAAATTTCATCCCAATTTTTGATGAGAGCATATATTAAAAGAAAAAACAAACCTCATGTTTATTTGACCTTGTATCATCTCTGGCTAATACATAAACAAGGTTTGGGAAAGCTGGAGGGTTAAAAATTAGATCAGATATCTGTCTGCTCCAGCACATATTTTGCTGAAGCCTGTTTCTTAGGACTTCCAATTTGTTACTTTGGCACGAGTGCTTCACCTTTTTATTGAATTGAATTGTGTTTTCCCAGATGAAATGCAGACAGCACAGCAGGGTGAAAAATACATGAGAACCTCTTTGCTGTGGCTTTCTGTGGCATACATGAGTAGAAAACTTGATTTACTTGTCCAGGCATGCAGTCATTTGTCAGTGTCCTTCCCTAAATATCCCTGGTGCAGGGCAAAGTGCTGATACAGAGATACAGGGCTTTCTGATCCAATGTCTAGGGTACTTCCTCTGGTATTCCCAGGGCCTCTTTATTTGCCAATGTACTTTGTTTACACATATTTTAAGTAATATCATTTTAATTCTTGCCTCCTTTGGCAATTTTTGCTCTGAACATTCTCCTGTAGGTAGCATCATTAATCTTGCATCAGGTGCTTATACCTTTCTTGTCATGGTTCTCAATGAGTTCAGCCAGTTTACAGTCACCAGTCTGGTGTTCCCTCACTGCTTTTTCTGCTTCAGTGCAGATGCTGGTTCCTGTTCGTTGTTAGCTATAATAAAGTTATCTGTCGCCTATAATGTTTTTATTATGGGTGTTCAACTCTTTTTTTGCCTATTTGTTGCATTTTATTCTGCCAGTTTAACCTCTGACTTTAATCCCATGACATGGCTTGATTACAACAGGTGTTCTGGAATGGTTTCCTGGTTGTTGCAGTCTCTGGAAAAACAAGCAGTGCACCTCATGGTTTGTGTGTACACTACTTACCTGTCTCATCTGAAAAGCAGGTAATTCTCATGCATATTTTTTGTGCTTAAACACTAAGCTGCTTTCAAACACAAATCATCCTCAGCGCTCATCAGGCAGCACAGTCTCTAAGCACACAGTGATTTCCGCTCTCAAGGCTGAACAGCCCCAGCTCACTCAGTCTGCCTTCACAGGAGAGGTGCTCCAGCCTTCTGATTATCTTACCTCCTCTGGGCCTACTCTAACAGGTCTTAACATCTTTCCTCTTCTGAGGATCCCAGAGCTGGATGCAGTGCTCCAGGTGGGGTCTCACAAGGGCAGAATTGAGGGGTAGAATCCTCTCTCTCAATCTGCTGGGCCCTCTTCTGATGCAGCCCAGGACACTTTTGGTCTCCCTGGGTTGTGAGTGCACATCGTTGTGTCTTGTATTCCCTCTCTCTTCAGTGCATGTTTATCAGGTCTCTCTGTAACCTTAGTGTCACTTGGCACTGAGAATGAAAGAAGGCAAATACAGGCAAAAATTAAATTCCTAATAGATCGTGTGGTCTCCCTGATCTCACCTTCACACACTGATCTGAGCCTCTCTCCTCTTCATACTAACTCTTCCCTATTTCCTTTGTTGAGCTTCCAGAATAACCTGCTTGAAAACTCAGTTCTTTTGTGTTGCAAGCAAAACTGTACCAAGACATTTATATAATCTGTCAGCTGAAAAAGGGAATAAAAATAGAAATAGTCATGCAATGTACTAGTCATTCATAAAACTAACTATGCAGCTTTGCACCAAGGCATATTAAAGAGAAGTTCCCTGGTGTGTTCTGGCTGAGCAGTTTTCCATTTGCACTTCACTTGTGCAAAGAGCTCTGAGCACAGGTGGGGGCATGGTGGCAGAAGCCCAGCAGGCTGCTGTTCTGCCAGGGAGGGATACTGGGAGCAAGCTGTCCTCCCAGCTTAAGCTTGTGCAGGGAATTTTCTCTTGACCCCAACTGCATAAATAACCAGGACACCCAATTCTAGCTGCTACAATTGACACACATGTGGATTTTCTCCAGGAAAACAGTCAAATTCCAGTGTAATCTAACATGACTTTCAAACTACCATAAGCAGCTTATCTTTTTCTTCTATGGCAGTGTTTCTAAATCATATGGATTTTGCAGATAGGATTTTAAGCTGTGAAGAATAGAGCTATCTGCACTGAGGTAGCTGGAGCCATTTAATTTGCCAAGTTTGTCAAAAGCCTTTGGTCTGCACAGAGTTCAAATATTATTTTGGGAAAATTAGGAAGCTGGAAGGGGATGAATTTGAATGAGATTTCTGATGATGCATGTGTCTGTTAATTGGGTATTATAGAGACCTTTGCTTGTATTAATTACATTGGCAAATGAGAACAGACCAGTTCTGATTCAAATGCTGCAAAGCCCGTCAGAAAATACTGGTGGAGAACCTTTTGTGGATCATAAACAAAATGAGAGAACATGATACATAATTTCCTAAGTTCTTTTCCAAAATATGGTGAAAATATGAAGATTTACAGGGGAAGGCCAGATTGATCCTTAAACTTGTATGTCATAGTTCTTAGTGACCTCAAATGGAGCATTATTAAAGTTCCTATTTCTAAAGGCACATTTCTAGTTCAAAATTTCTTCCTCTTTAAACACAGTAGCTGCAATTGGAGTCTAATTTATATGGAGTAAAAGGAGTTGCTTGGTGGGCCAGAAATTGGTATTTACATAGAAGCTGATGATCATGTCCTGATTACATCAGTAATGGATCAGTAAACCAATGGAGAGAGAACCAGTCCCAGGCACTGTTGTCTACGGTGACTGACCCCCAAGGTCTGCTTTATCAGGGCTGAACAGAAATAATGACAACTATGACATGTGTGCACACAAAATGTCAAAGAAATCCCAAAGATCTCTAAGAGTTTTCTAGATGGACAAAAACCCAGTATTCCTTGGCTGTTCTGGATAAAAGCATATTCTACTTTACCAGAAAACGAAGTAAGGAATTAGAAGCATAGAAAGTAAGAAGTGGTGGGAAAACCAAGCATACATTAAAAGTTTTGAAATGTAAAAGAGCAGCAGAAGAAATCACCATCATTCTGTAAGAGCAGGGAATTTACATAATGACATTTCCAAAAAAATGAAATAGTTCTTATTTTGTACAGTAAAGTAAGAAAAATCTTAGGAAAAAGATTTTTGACACAGAGAACTGAAGTCTAACAGTGTAATTCTCGTGATTAGACAAAGCTGATTTCAACCTCTGAGTTAAGTTTACTTTCTGACTGTGTGTATATTTCACTCAACATTGCAAAATCAAGTGTGTAAAGTGCACCTCAGTGCACAAGTTCAGTGGGAGGTGCAGTTTCTCCATAATCTGAGAGTAGGCGTTAATTATGGGATAACACAGTGATTGGTAGAATACTAAATAAAAGGAGGAGCAGAGTGTCAGAAATATCTGAGCAGCTTCTTAAACTGTTTGAGTGATTCAATGGTAGAACTAATCTTTAAGAACAAGGATTGACAGCTACAGCTATGGAAAGGGGTTCTGTGTCTATTGCTGAATATAGCAGGCAACTGAGACAATATTTCATATGCAACTACTACTATGTATTCAGCACTGGAAAAAATGCTCAGATGGCTAAAGGAGGCATAATAAATAAGAGAAAATGTGTGATATGGTTTCGTATACTCTTGGTAAATTATTATTGGGGAAGATGATCTGATCATGGTTTTAAAAACAGAACAAATAAAAAAAACAAAAACAAAAAACCCAACAACAACAAAAACCACAAAAAACCCAGCAGTTAGGAGGCAAGCAGAGAGGGGTAAGAATTCCCAGACTAACTTGAGGGCTAGAGATAATGCCTTCCAAGGAGAGATTTTTAAGGTGCTCAATCCATGCAGTATATCCAGAAGAGGCTTGAGGGGCAACTTGATTACAGCATATAAATACTTTAATGGGTTCTAATGGGCTCTTGAATCTAGTGGAGAACGGCATGAGGAAGATCATCAGCTAGAAGCTGCAGCCAGATGAGTGCAAATAGTAAGACAGGAATATTTAACAGTAACAGTCACTTACAACTGGATAAAGATATCCAAGAAAGTAACATATTCTGCTGAAGTATCCAGTTCCTTACTGGCTGCCTTTCAGCACAGCATGCATTTGTCTGACAAAAAGTCACTGGATTCAGTTATGGAGCTTTTCATAGTCAGGTCTGGCTATAATGTCTGCTTTTTTCCATCTGACCCTTTGTTTATATCCTTCTAGTATAGACACTCATATTGATTAAAGAACACCAGAAACACCACTGGCTATAATAATGAACTCCAGCACATTCATTATTTTATAATATATTGAACTGACTGGAACATGGGTTTATTTTTATGTTTAAAAAAAAAATGGTAAAGTTAGAAAAATTTGGATCTTCCTTTAAATATGCTTCTGATAAATTCCTTCTTCCTCTCCTAAAAGCTGTGGTAAAAATGAGGTGCCTTGTGTACTGAGGGGGATTTTTTAAAAGTATTTTCAGAGCAAAGACAACAAATAGGATCTCAAGTGATGCATTGAGAATCTCAGCTCATGATGCACCTGTGGGATATGGCAAAAGAAATTTGTAGTGTATCAATTCTAACATTCCAATTTTGGGATTTGTGCCTTCTGCAAACCCTTGTTTCCAGCCCCGAAGCCAGGTCACCCAAGTCATGTGTGTGTTTGCAAGAGCAGCTGCTCTGAGTTAGCAATACTGTAGGTTTTCCAGTGTTTCTGTCCTGACAATAAACCATCCATTGCACTGCAGAAACTGGCAAGGCAGGCAATAATTCATGTTAATCGTGATAAATTTCTGTGTCAGTGTTTTAAATTAAGTGATCTCAAGCAACGTGCTATGTCTTCCATGAGCCACACATGGTGTGTACAGACTGGGAGCTGCACCTTGCCGCAGGCTGGCAGCTCCAGGCTGGGGTTTGCTGGCCCTGCCCTTCTCTTGCCTTTGCCGATCTCTCAGAAACATCACAGCACAGCAGCGTGCAGCCTGTGCATCAGTAAATGCTAACTTTTGTTACATACACGGTGAAAAGAGAGTGCCTGCCACTGTGAACACACTGAAAAATTATTCAGCTGAACCAGCCGAGCTGAGTTAAAAAGTTCCGTCTTATTGTCCTGGGTCAGTTCGCTACAAAACGCCAAAGCACACCTGGGAATGTGAGGAGAGTTAGTCCACAGGCTGAAGTCCATCCAAAAATGGATTTTGCTTCTGTTAGAAAAACCTGAACTCCACTTTTGTAAGCCAGATATATATTAATTTACCAGCCATTCATCTTATCCAAATCTGCCTCCAGAAGTGAACAGGAAAACAGTGTTCCTGGATAAACCAGTGTCAGAGATTCGTGTGCGTGTTGCGTTGTGATGCACACACATAGAGAGAGAGCAAGCATGCACCTCACACCAGGTTAGATGAGCAGGAAAAGAGAGCTTTATTTACATGACATGCCTATTTATAGACATCTAACAATGAGCACAGATTGGAACAGTGATGATAAGATCTTCTGACTCCACTGGCCTTCCCACCTGTCCTTCAATGCTCGCTTCCTCCAAAGAGGAATGCCAAACAACCCTCTGTTTATCAGAAGAGAGTGTGAGAACTGTTGGAGAAATATGTGAACATCAGAAGGTGATAGAATCCAGGGGCAACAGTGTGCGTAAAGGCTGAAAAGGATCTCTTCTGAATAGGCTTGGGGTCTGTGCCTCGAACCTCTTGGAGTTTCATTGCAAGGCTCTGGTGCTGGAGGTCAGCCTGTTTGCACAGCACAGTACTATACTTGTTAAGACCAATTGGGGTATTTAGGTAAACACGAATCAGTGTAGAAATTTCTAGAGTTTGAACATTAGGCAGAGTCTCCTGCTAATAAAATTAATGGTGAATAGTTAGCTAGTGCAGGAAAATACATGTTAAAGCAATTACAGGACAGTAGAGTAAATGTCTACAGGGGTTGCTGGAAAAATCTGGCAGTGTTGTCTTGCTCTGCAGAACAGACACTCATGGCAAAACTGTAGCAAAGTAATATATTTAATGTGATTTATATGTACTTTTCTTCTTTTAAAAAAGGCAACCAAACTAGGAGTATGATTAGAATCAAAATAAATGCTAAAAGGGAAAATATTTATATGGGCTTCAATTCAGAATTTTAGCCGTGATGAGGTCAAAATGAACACAGTACAAGAACCAGAAATTCTAATTGTATTCAAAACAATAGTTTTAAACAAAATAATCTGATCAATTTACTGTATAAAAGCCCCAGGGTCTATCAGTGCCAAAATTTTATGCTTGAAGAGGCAGCATGTTTTCAAAGTACAAAATAATGGAGAGTATTTCAAAAACATCCTAGTAGTGAAAATGAGGACACAGAACTGTCCCTTTGCAGGCAGAGGAAGGAACTCAGCAGTATTTATGAAGAATCAACCACAGCTGAACTCTAGAAATCCAGAAGCTCCGCCTATGCTGTGAGTGAAGAAAATGGCTTCCTGGGTGCATTTGGTACCTCTTGCGTACAATCAAGACTTTATATGAAAGGTTTTGAGGACAAGGTAGAATTCTGTCATTTTTCTCACGTACAAACTTTCTTTTTTGTTGGAACACAGCACTAGAGGGAGATGGCCCACTATGCAGGAAAGGGACAGAGCAGCAGCTGAAGTACAAATACCCAGAACAAGAAAGCAGGAAAACCAATTTTGTCAGCAGAGAAGCTAAACATTGCTTTGAGCCCAGTTGAACCTAAAGAGTTTTTTGAACATCCCATAACCTGTGGTGAGAGGTGATTCCTTTCATTTTAATCTTCCTTTGATTTTTATTGTTATAATGAGCAAAACACCTCTAGGTAGGGCTAAATTTTCAAGTTAGGCTGGTTAGGGGCTGTCTGTTCTGGGACTTCTCCCAGCACATAAGTCAAAGTTCCTGCCTTGGTGAGGGTGAAAAAGGAGTTACTGGGCTCTTTCACCTTCAAGTGCTGCCTGGACAGCCTTACTGCCATCCTCTGCCTCCCCAGCTGCAAAGTAGCAGCTCCAGCTCAGCTCCTGCAGCTTTAAACACATTTCTGATATGTGTTTAAACTTCTCTTTAAACACTGCAGTGTTTCTTTCCTGGGTCATTTCTCAAGGTCTTTGCTATCCCTGCTGTTAGAAACTTTTTTTTTAATTTCTAAAGTGGTAAAGAGAAAGGTTGAAAGTGAGTGAAGTGACTAAAGGTGGATCCTGACAAAATTTTCCTCCGAATGTATTTGCATCTTGATATAAGGAAGACAGCGTATCACTCTAGGATTTGAGGGTCATTCCTCAACAATCTCAAGAATGTATGAAAGGAAGTTTCAGAGCAGAAATAAAACCTACCTGTGGCCCAGGCTTCCTGTCCTGTGTCTGAATAATTACAAGCCAAAATTCACATGTTCCTGATGCAGAGACACAAACCACAAATAGCACCATTCAGGAGTTCTGTTACTGTCTGAGAAGAAAACTGCCACAATGCCCTCAGTGGTTTTGGGCTTTTTTCCTAGTTCTGCTTCATGATAAAGGCCTTGTACATTGAAACTGACACATACTCTGAGATACTATTTGATCTGCAGTTTTATTCTTGTAGACTATGGCAACATTTTTAGGCTGAGCAGTGATTTCTTGCCAGAAAAGCAGCCAAAGTTAGGTTTAAGCTTTCATGGCTTGTCTGTTCCTATTTTCCGCCAGTTGCTTGAAACTGAAACAAAAATACTGACCACCCAACTTGAGTGTTTCTAGGACTGCTGTGCCTTTAAAGCATAATGCTAAGAGCACTTTATGTAAACCACAGTTTGGTAACTGCTTTTTATTTTTTCAACCACAATGTATAAAACATTTTGACCTCACAATATTCTCTTACCAGCATCTGGCTTTTTCATACTGATTATCTCCTTTATGTTGGGTAGGAGGAGAAGTGGTCATAAACAGACATTTTAAGCACAGGGCTCAAAAGGCTGGGAGTGCCCTATAGGTAACTTCAGTTCTAAATCGTTTCTTTGGGTCTGCTCAAGCTCAGCAGCTAGTGCAGCTTCTTTGGTCGGTTATGCCCAGCATGGTGCTCTGGAATGTACAATTCCACACAGTTCTTCCATAAACCATGTCCAGAGAGCAGTGATTCAGAAAAGTCTTACGGTCAGCTGGGTTTTGGTGTGCCTTTGAGTGGGTAGGAGGATTATACAGCGCCAAGAACATAATTTTCTGCCAGTGGATTTAGACCTTCCCTTCCTCCTTTCTGAGTGGTTCCAGGGCCTACTCCTGCCAAGCACACAATTCTCCCCCAGCAGTGAGGTGTGTGCAGGTGAAAGTGCTGAGGGTTTCTGTGCAAAATTTCAGTAGGTGCTATGTTGCTGGGTTGGTCTCAGTGCAGCTAGGGTGACCACTGGCAGCAGAGTGGGCAGAGTGTGTGTGCCAGGAGGATGTGCTGTGTGCCTGGGCTCTCCTGCTCCTCCACCGCGGAGCCTTCCAGGCAGACGGGTCAGCTCTTGTTGTGCTATAATCAAGAAGCTTCTATTCACGGGTAGCTGAATGGTCCTGTTAACACTGCATGTCAAATATCTTTCAAACCCTTTGCAATAAGAGATGCTATATAAATCTAGCAGACGGGTGCTCCCTGTGCAGGTCTAATTGTTTGCCCTTAGTGAGTTCTCTCACTCCAGTGGGAGCAGGGCGGGACAGCACTTCTGAGGAACATTTTTTCATAGTGCTTGTGGAATAACACTGCTTTGACATGCTGTTTGTGAAAAATAGTATGTCATTTGCTCTGAAAATGCTTTTGCTTTACCTTAGCAGTGCATAATTGAAATTTTCCAATAACAGCTGCCTTAATATTAATTGTTGCCCTGTATGTGGACTTGGACCTGGGTGGCTCCCTTCCAACTCACACACCATGTGATTGTCCTTACATGGTAATTGGGATTCAGATTTTCTTTCCCCTTTCTTAGCTGTGTGTTTTGAATATCCTCTTGTCTCTATCCTGTCACAACACCACCACCAAGCTAAGGTCATATTTTACATCTGAATGCTTTCCTCAAACAACTGGGTCCTCTTATCCCTCCCGATTCCATGAATTAGTAGAATGAACTTTATCAAACACTACATATAATGATTCCCCTTTAAAGAGCAAAATGTTTTTTCAGGCTCTTGTTTGTGTAACTCCTGATGACTGAGAGATCTGTAAAGTCCCTTCCTGCTGCAGGCTCGCTCTCAGTGGGATGCTTTAGCAGTTTGGATGCATGTGAACAGATATGTGCTGTTTTCCAAGGCAAGCACCTATTTGTTAGCGAGGACTGCTTGCTCTCCTCTCCACAGGAGCCTTTTCCCACTGACCTTTTGAACCACCAGAGCAAATCGAATTATGTAGCTCTGCAAAATGGAAACCAGCATTTGGGCTGCATGGGGGAAGTGTTCCAGCTTCAGTGCAGTTGCCCAGGGAAGCAAAGCCAACAGAGTTCAACACATTGTCCTGGATGAGTAAAGAACAAGGGCCTGCTAAACAAGTTTTGTCTCTCAAGTTTGTATTATCTTCCTTATGTCATCTCTTAGGCAAGACTACATAGGCAAGATGATGAATTTTTTGCAAGATTTTTCATGTTTGGCTATGATTGATGTAATCCGTGCAGTACCTGCTAATAGGGTTTCCTGGACTGGTGAGATAGTGGGAACCAGTGCCAGAAATAACATCTCTAAGTTCAGAAAGGCCATATGTACTTTCAGTCTTGTGACAAAGGAATGTACTAGTTCTTGTAAATGGGACACTTCTATCCCTCCCTGCTTCCCAGGCTCCACATACACCGCCACTTCCCAGGCAAGTGAGCCAAGTAGCTCCTCTAGATGCATCAGGCAACACATGAGGGCACAGCCAGCAGCCACAGAGAGGGGAGAGAGTCTTGGAGCAAAGGGCCTGGCAGGGCATCTCTGGGCTCCCAGGGTAGCTCCTCTCCTCCTCTGGCTGTCCAAGCAGCTGATATGGCTGAGCAGAGGAGGACAGGAGCAGGGACTGGTACCCAACCTATGAGCACACATTTCATATGAGCACACATTTGTCCTGATAGGTCAAGTTCAGTGAAAACTGGAGGCAAGGAAATAAGGTTTCCTTTAAAACTGCAAATAATAATTGAAGAAATTGATCAATGTGCTGTTGTTGAAACAAATTCTTAAAAAAATATTACCATGAAACTAACTTCTCTTTAGTGTGTGTTTCAGACCTACCAATTCCCTAAAATGGACTTAGAATGGACTAAATGTACTAAAATGGACCTTTCCTCAGAAACGCTGCATGACTGGAATTGCAGTTCAAAAAAATCCTGACCAGAGGCATTTCCATGGCCAAGGTGAATTGTAAATTGAAGTAATGAATACTTCTTAGCTGATCTTTGGTGGATTTCTTTTCCAGTAACCCTGGAAAATCTTATCGCATATTATTGCTCAAATCTTGTTGCATTTCAAGTCTGTCTTCTTCAGAATGATGTCCTCAAGCTTGAGAGGATGATACTGGTTTGATTGGGCTCATCTAAAATGCCTTCATCTTTCACGCGAAGATGCTTACAAGCTTACATAACAGCAGTGAGTCATTCACATCAGATCATGGCTTTATTCACACAGCAAAAGCCAAGCCAGTATTCTCAGTCCCCAGCTTCAGCACTGCTAATATCCAAGAGATATATGATAGATGTACATTATGCCCTGGAAAAAATGAATCACTAGTGGCTGATGATGCCTTCTTAGTGGGCAATCATGCTGTCATTTATCAGTATCAATTTATTTTTCATTTTCCTTTTCCCTCTTTCCAAGGGGAAAGAAATGTGAATGATATTTCTGCACTTCAAGGAAAGGAGCAAGAAAGGTCAAAGGTGCTAAAAGTTCCACTCATATGTTAGAGGCACTACAGCTGCCAGTTTTCTTTGTCCTTAAGACTGTGTTAATTAACCCTGTTAAGAATGGCATATAATTTATATAGGGTTTAACAAGTGAGCATCAGTCTTTCTTTTAGACTGAGGGCATGATTCAGCAAGTCCCTTTTGCATTTGCCTGACAGTAAGAATGCACTAATCTCGTGGAAGTAACCTGTAATGCATCGCTGAAGGGAGGCACTGGGGCTGGGTCGAACCTGTGAAATTAAGCAGAGTTGATCTTAAGTAAAAGCAGCAGTTTTCACTGCAGCTGGGACCCATATCTTCTGTATTTGGTTTTATAAATTTCAGCTATGTAGGCAAGGTCAGCCTTGGTGTAGGTGGAGCTGGTCACTGGAGAGGATCCCAAGCTGAGGATGGAGCGAGGTGCCTTTCCTGCTTCTTGGACTGTAGAGGGAGCCTAGGCAGTTGTCAGACTAAATCTCTCTAAATCTTATGCATGCCTGTACATGGCCATTGAGATGAATCCTACCTAATTCCTGACTCTAGTGATAAGTTCATGTCAGCTGTATAATCAGACCACATTGTTCAGGAAAAACAAGAAGAAAAAGGCATATTAAGTAAAGGATATATGGCAGTACAGTATGTGGGCTTTTTTTTTTTCTTTAAAAAAACCAGATCTTTGTTTTTTTCAACTAATTATCAACAGCACGGGATAAATTAGCTTTTAATTTTAAATTATTTTTAAATATCTATAAACAGGACATCATGTTTAAACCAAGTGAGCAGCTATTTTATAAACCCTCGCAGAGAAAGAACATTAAGATTTAATGCTTTTTCAGGGCTCTAACTCTGTGCTCAAATGGTTATCTTTACATATTAAAAACTTGAAATTATAAAATATTTGTGTCCTATGCCAATATCATTGCCTAATCATCTTCCTGATATTACTCTGTTTTTGTACTGAATGACATTTGGATCTACAGATCTGCTGCACTGACTGTGGATAAAAAATGCATGTGCTAAAATTTGATACACAAATCAATAAATCGTATGTCCCTTTAAATATAATGGAAGTAAAGGCTCACATTGATCTACATCAACCCTGATTAGAGTTGCGTGGTATTCTCTTTGGGAAAAAAAGCAGAATAGCTGCTGATGAGTGAATTGTAGGCATCAGATGTTACATAGCTGTCTCTCCCTGAAATCAGGCAGAGGAAGCAAAACAACCAGGGAGCCCCAGGACTTTACAAGCTCCTATAAAATGGCATCTATTTAAAAGTGGGGTTGCAATGTATTTTCTACAGCTCAAGAGTTCCTTGAAATTTTCATCAGTAAGGAAAAGAAAAAAAGAAAACCTAGAAGAGAAACCCATCTCTGAGCTGAAAAAATACTGACATACATTGCCCTTTGATTTAAGGCTTTGATTTTAGGGAAACATGCCAAATGCACAATATCACGCTGCCAGCACATTCAGAGCAGAAGTAAAACTTTTCCCAAGATGCATTTATCTTCACTTCTCTATGACACACAATTTTAAAATTAGATATCTAAGTGCTTTGCACACTTCCATGCTTTAATTTTCTGAAAAGTGCTGCTGTTTCTGCCCATGGATGTTTCCTGTACCTGCCCTCTGCAGCCTTCCTTTAGCCCTCCCTGTGTGCACAGTCCCAGTAAGTAAGGCAGCCTCTGCCAGCTCAAAGCTTGTCAGCTGCCAAGATATCAAGAAAGGCAGAAAGTCAAAATCCTCTTTGGTTTTCCTTCAAAGCTTGTTAATTCATTTTTATTTCCTGATTTTGGCTTGAGCAGGTTACCTATCCAGATTTGTCTGGGTTGGGAACACCTTATCATCAAAACTCACTATTGATATGGTGTTGCTTTGCCCTTGACTGTAGGTTTGTTTGATTGTCATCCCACATTTTGTACAATGTGATGTTGCCAAGAAGACTGGGGAATCGAAAGGAGCCAGCAGCCAGACTTGTGGGGCATCTAACACACCCCCCTCTCTGTGAGAAGTGTCTCTGAGCTGGGGATGCAGAGCGAAGTGCCAGCCCTCTCTCTGTGGATTCAGAGTGCATGCTTACCTAGGAAATTCTCCAGCTCCTGTATCCCAAGCAGTCTAAAAATGCCTACATGCATGTCCTTGTCAACCTGGCTACCTTGTGCTTAAGATGAGGATAGGGAACACTGTCAAAGAATAAACAAAAGCCTGGTGAGAAAAATAGGGGAGACAGTAGTTGAGCAGCACTTTTTTCCTCTCTTCATTTGCTCTTTTTTGTAAAGTAACAACCCTTACCTATGGAAGAGAGTGCTGCTTGGACCTCATAAATGAGCTGAGGTAGCAATGGACAGCCCTACATGCAGTTACATAGATTCCAGGGACATCCCATCAAGTAATTTACCATTGCTTCTTCTTGTGACTACTAGCATTCCTCAGAAATTGAAGACTGCCTCTTCCTCCAGACCAAGCTTCTTCAAATTACAGAAACACAGAATATTCTGAGTTAGAAGGGAGCCACAAGGATCATCAAGTCCAACTCTAAAGTGAATGGCCTATGCCAGAATTGAACCCACAGCCTTGGCATTATTCGTGCCATGCTCTAACCTAAGACCTTTTCAAAGAACATGAAACAAGTCTGTAATATGAGACTTGTGGGTAGAAAGCAAGTGAATAGCTGAGCAGATCTGGCTATAAGTTCAGAACAACTACCTTTCCTTTTGAAGAAAACTACCAGAGCTAAGCATCTTTCTTGAGCATGCTACCCAACCCTGAAGAAGATTAAGCGTTGCTTTCTTCTAGCTTTGGATGAAGTAGGTTGGTGCAATAAAATTAGCCTCTCCTTGCTTCATATTTGTGTTTTCTCCTCAGGACTCTATTTTACTTTTTTCCTTGCTGTTAAGTTTAGAGAAGCAACAAATTCTATCACATGTAGTACCCCCACTGCTAGGGCTGTGCTAAGGGCCTTACACTTTCTCCTAGCCCTG
The DNA here is from genome assembly GCA_037013685.1 of Acridotheres tristis. Classification (NCBI taxonomy): domain Eukaryota; kingdom Metazoa; phylum Chordata; class Aves; order Passeriformes; family Sturnidae; genus Acridotheres; species Acridotheres tristis. Next base: position 7,486,719 of record CM072893.1, on the reverse strand, counting down.
GTCTCTCACACAAATTCTTACTGTGTTAATCATTAGGCAGTACCATGGCTTAGTGCAAAGTGCTGTGCTGGGTTAACTGTGGTGCCACCAGCGCATCTTGCTCTTGTTGATTCCTGTGGAAGCTCTGATTTCATGTTGCCTGTTATCAAAGGATATCAGGTAATCCTTTACATGCAACTTTTTCACAAGTTAAATCAGTACATTCTTTAAAACAGGAGCAAAAGGCTAATTTCCTTGCCATGTCCCAGCAAAACTGTTTTTCTGACAGGGTGCAGGACTATTGAAAACATTTGTAAGGATGGAAACATGCATTGGTGTATTTTATTGGCTTATTTGGAGCTTGAAATTGAGGAGCATGCAGAAAAGTAGGACACCAGTGGCTCATGCTCCTGCCTGACATTGATACAGGAAAACATTTTGGGATTTACTTTAGGAATGGACTATGTGAGTAGGTCTCTTCTATGTTCATGGGGCTACAGCTGAGGAATTCTGTACTCCTCATTCTCTGCATCTTCAGAATTTACTCACAATCCTCTAAAAATATGGGGAAGTCGATTAATAAAAGCTGCATTTTGGAAACAATACATCTTATCTTCCTTATCAGAGAGATTTTTTTGTGCCATATGTTCCAATGTACCGGAAAACCCATGCTTTTGTATTACTGCTCAGTATTTGTGTTTATTATTGAATTCTTTGTTATAATGATTAAGAAGTACTGGCTGCCCACAAAAGATTAAGAATCCATCTAGATAATTTATCTAAGCTCAGATCTTGTATACAATTAAAAACCTTCTGCAATTTTGTCTGTGCTTTGAAATTCAAATGGTTAAGAGAAAAGCTCCTTAAGCAGATTGCAACCAGTTAGATATTTTATTGTATATAAATTGTAAGTACATGCTTACCGACAGATATGCATAATGTGACAGTGTGTTTTGCTTTAGCAGAGTCATGTGTGGATTTCCAAACTAGCAGAAAGTTGCACAGGACCTCTCCCTGTGCTGCAGAGATCTGTATTGTGGCCTTGGAAAAACCACAGATCCCCACTGTTTGTTTAAACTCATTACAGAGGCTCTGTTTCATCTCATAGCCTTCAGAGCAGCACACTGGAGTTAAGAGGTGGAATGCTACTGAAATTCAATAGGAACTGGGCATCTAGTTCCTTCAGACCCCTCTGAAAATCCCTGTCCAAATGTGGAGGAATAAACAGCTGCAAAACATATTATAGCTTTACTTGGAAAAAACTTTTATGAGCATCTGAATGTGAAGTATTCTTAAGGCCCTTCCTGTCCCAACTCTCCCTTGTCATTCAGTGATAAACTCATCCTCAGCTTTGTGGAGCAAGATGCTGTGCTTTAAAAACCATCATATTTTAATGTATAGAAAAACACCTTTTTTTTTTTTTTTTTTTTTTTCCCAGGATTGAAATGAAACTTCTCTTGGTCTTTGAATCAGTTTTTGTTTTCAGAAAAATCCTATAATTTAATGTAGACAGCAGGCTAGATATGCCAGCTGTCTGAACCTGTTCAGCAGTATAAAACTTCAGAATAAGTCCCAAGACAGAATGGTTACTGGCCAGAGAGTAGAACAGGTAATTAAAGATATTTAATAATATTTAATAGGTGCAATTAACAAATAGCTCTGTGGTTTATCACTTAGCTCTGCAGTTTATCACAAGAATATTACTTCCAGATATTCCTGGCTGTATGGAAAATATTCATGCTAGCCCTGTGGTTTTCGTTTTTTATTTGTTTGTTTTTGCTTGGGTATAATATTTCATGGGAACAGTAAAACCTGTAGAAGTCAGAGATCAAAGCTGAATGTTATTTCCAAAATACCGATGATACACAGAATGCTGTCATGGAAACCTTCCTTACAGACCCTTAGCTGTATAATGGGCCATCATCCCACGCTGTGCCATGGAGCTATTCATCTGTCACCACACCAGAATATGTGGTCTGTAAACTGAAGTCACAATAAAAATACAGATAGCATTGAATGATTCTGCTTTTCATGCCTGGATATCTGTCTATACATTGCAAAGATGTGGGATCAGATGGGCTTTGTTTCCGTAGGAAAAGTGGAATTTCCTCTTTCCTCTGAAACCCATATTGATATTAAAAGAAGATATTAATTTTTTCCAATTACCTAACAAAAGGGATTATATTGTGCCAGATTCATTTCCAAGCCACATATCTCAGAGAAAATCCAAATTCTTGAATGAGAGATTACAAAGTTCCAAAGATAGACAAGCTCTGAGAATGCAGGTATCAGCTTCCTCTGGGTTTGGGATATTTAGGCGAGGGAGACAATACATTCAGGCACGTCTCAGTATGGTTTTAGTTGCATCTTCAGTTTCCAAGTGGACCTAAAAGACTGAATCCGAACATTTGGAATTTATTATAGGGAGTGTTATGAATGATGTTCTATTTTTCCAATTTATCAAATAACAAGATTAAATGTAGCAGCAAATTTTTAATAGTAACAATTATAAATGAATACAATTAAAGTATTGGAGATGAATACAATCAAAGTGCATATATTTGAGAATATACAAAATTTGGCAGTAAGTAATTTAGTATAATTGAGGTTCGTATAAAGCATAAGCAAAACTGACTGGGGAGGGACCCCCTCTGACCGGGAATACGGGGAGTGGCTCCCATTGCTCACGTACCAAAGCATCCAGGCTAACAATCCCACTTATATACTGTAGGCTACAGAAGTTTCTAGAACACTCCTCCTAATTTCTATTCCTAAAATCTACGTCAATGTGTGTACGGCGCATGCTCTACTAATGAGTTAGGGGGTCTCTCATCCTTTTGAGGGTCTTATTTCCGATGAAGGCTCATCGTCTTCCTCAGTGACCCAGGTGTGACCTGCAGGTAGCACATGCGCATTATGTGACTGAGCAGATGTTTTCCATAACAAGACTTTAATTGAGTCCCATGCTTGGAATCATCCCATTTATGCCCATTTCAAGGTCGAAACTTTCTATTTCTTGATGCTGCTTGTCAGACCTACGTCCTTTTACTATTCCCTTCCAATATCCTTGTTCGACTCCCAACATGTGGAAGATGTCCTTTGCCCTGTCTCACCCATCTCCTCCTTCACTCTGTAACAATTGTCTTCTATTGATCTAAATACAATTTTGCTAATATAGTTACAATTTAATTAGCACAAATCACATTTATCACAGGAGGAAAGTGGTAAATCATTGATCTTCTCTTGGTTTGGATTTAGATTGCTCTCAGTAGCTGAATCCTACAATATGTAAGTGAAATTCTTTCTTTTTTGCCTTTCAGTGCCTGTGGTTCAGTGCCTAAAGAGCATTGATGAATATTTTAACAGCTGGCACCAATTATAACGCATGTTAAACACAACCCCCAAACCCCTCAAAATTTGCATGATGGAAATATAGTCTTCATTATCAAACATGATCAAAGAAAAATAGATACATACATATATGCTTCTCTATGCCCATATAGCACTGGAATTAATCTCTGTCCTTTACAGGAACTGCATCTTCTCAGTCTCAGGCAATGCTGCAAGTTATTGTAACCTAAAACTCTGTTAAGATTGTCCATGATTGTAGGTCTGTGTCAAAATAAAAACTGAAGAGGTTGTCAAATATTGGCTTTCTCAGGCAGCACGTTCACAATCAAGTGCTAGAAATTTAGTCCTATAGAGTATCCAGTTTGGTGTGGGACTTTCCTAGGTCTCACTGCACAGTAAATATTACAAGAAAATAATGAAATGGGCTACACAAAAACAATGACCATACAAGATGCCAGCACAAATAAGGAGCTGTCACAAATTAGCATTCTGTGAGTTGGGCTCCAGGGACTTATGAGCTAAGAGGAGGAGATAATGGCCCAGGGAAATCTCATAGAAGTTAATGGTACTTATAGCATTGTGGTATCAATTAAGCTCTGTGGCCTTTTATAGAAATTGTTGCACAGGAGGGACAAGAAAGAAGGTGTCATCTGCACACTGTGGGCTAGTGGGGAGCACAACAAAGCCTAATTTTCACTTTTTTTTTTTTTTTATTAACTTTCTGACAATGCACTTGTGACTTTGCCTCTTCCCCATCTAACAATCTGGTTTTCAGGTGAATGAATGCTACTAAGTTTAGTGCCAAAGGTATGAAGGGATAACTTTCCCTTGTGTTTCTATACAAGTTGAAATAAGTGAATCTTGAGAAAAAGAAAACTCTTAATGTACTTCCAGGCTGAGCAGACATAGCAGCTCTGTTTTTACTCCATGCTGTGGTAGCTACTCCTAAGCACAAACCATTTTTGATTACTCAGCTTGGAAGATCTCACTATGCTGACTGACCACTGACCCATATTTTCAGATTCTGTTTCAGTTATGTTGTGATAATTGCAAGAAAATTAGATTTTTAAAAAATTTGGAGTAATTTTTATGAGTTTCCTCTGATTTTGGAGGGTTTTCACATTGTATCACAGAAAAGACTTGCTCTACCTGACTTAAAGTTGTACGTGGGGTGTATTGGGAAAGAATTTCTTTCTCAGATCACAAACAAGAGTTTCTGACTTTCTAGCCAATATTTGAATTACTCAGAAGTTCCAGTGATTTTTGGAAGAGGTCTTCTCACTTCTGCTTTAATTTCCTCCCTTTTAATAGGAATTTTTGTTCCTGCATCTGAAAGTGAAGGAAAGCACACTTCGTTAAGCCTGCAGTTGTTTAGAACTCAGAAGTGTAGATTGATTAGCAAATACTCTACAATAGCTCTTATAATGGAGAGCTTTAAATAAATGGGTTTTAAACTATTCTTACAGTTTCTAGTGCTTTTTATACAGTCCAAACATGCTGTGCACACTATTCTTTGACTCTGCTGTGTTCCTGGAGGGGAATTAATTAGAATACTCTGAATGCCTTATGTAATGTATTTAGAGAACTTTTTTGTTTGTATCTTTGTCTGAATTTCTTGGACGGAATTAATTAATGGCAAAGTATAAAGGCCAACTTTGAAATCCTAGCTGACTTATACACTAGAGCTCAATTTGTATTCTACATCAAGAAAATGTTTGGATTTGAAAGAAGGACACCATTATCAAAAAGATTTCTGTAGATGGCTCTGTTCTTCAGAGCGCCATCTCTTTGCAGCAGAGTTTGAATGTTTGGGTAATTCAAAAGGAAATTAATTTTTTTATCAGGGTACATATTTAATTTCTTATTAAAAATTAAATGCAGAGCAGGAAATAGTAACTGAATTGGAATAGGAAAAAATTATAAAGATTGCATTTGTTTAAAACAATGTTAATTTCAGGTGAAAGGTAGAGAGAATAAAGTCTGTAGCCTGAAGACTTTTAGAATTCTGTGGAGTTCTGATGGGGTAATAGCTTCTAGGAAAGAGAAAGATTCTTTTTATATTCATATTTAAATTGGTAACTATATTTCTTTGTCCAATAGTGCATTACTGCAGTAATATATAAGGATTAGTTCCCTAGTGGGTATAAGTTTGTCTAACTTCACTGAAGTCAGTGCAATAAAAATAATTTACATGCATTTCCAAAGAGTTTAATCAGATGGTCTCTACAGCATTAGGGAAGTCAGCAGCAAAATCCTGCTTTTGTCTTTGTGGAAAAGGGGTTATTCATGAAATGCCATGTTGTGATGCAGAAAAGAAAAGCAGCAGCTGAGTGTTGCTATGTGTGCCTCACCCCTCTGCCTGCTCCACTGTGGGACAGGCAAAGGGGAGCAGATGGAGGTCCTGCTTGCACATCTACGCTTTCCTAGATATCACATGCTACAGACAGGCAAGGGCTTTCCTTGTGGGCAAAACAGCTCTGCCCAGGTGATAAACAGAGAAATTAAAAAAATACCACATCATCTGGGGCTATAAGATGTACACCAGCTTCTGTTAAAGCTGCTGGAATTTCCCCAGAGTTCACTGTAGGAGCAACATGAGTTCCTGCTCTGCATGTGGGGCCCAGGGAGAGGTGGGCACCCCGTGTTTGTGGCAGACTACTGGAAGTGCCTGTCCAGTAGGGTTGTAGGAGGCAGAAAGATCAGCAAGGAAGGCCAGAGGGTTTAAAGTTTGTGCATTAAAATCAGGAAGCACAGTGGAATTTCAGTCTGGAGATCTCAAAGCTTGGAGAGGGCCAACCTTGCTGATTTTTTTCTTATCTATTTCTTGTGTTCTTGTGCATGGAAATTTGTATGGTCAAGCAAATCTAGGCAAAGTCAGCATAATGGTCCAGTAGCTCATATATAGTGCTTAGCCAGTAGGGTACTAAGACTTCTAGGTATCTACCTAGAAAGATCTTGTCTTTATATTTTCCAGGATTATTCTCTCTGTCAGAGAAATTGGACAGGACAAAGTAGAGTATTGATAACACAGTTTATGCTTTTAAATATTTATAGTGTAGGGAAAGGATTGGTTGAGATGGTATCTCCTCACATTAGCAACTCTCTTTTTTTACTTCTCAAACATTATATATTTTCTTCCTCATTCATTTATCTCTGTGGCATCTTGGCATGGTCTTGAGAAATGTCAAACACTGGCCAGTCTGAGTCTTTAGAAACATTAGATCATCAAAGACAATTTTGTAGCATCAAGCTCTGAATGATCTGAATGAATTTATCACGGTAACATCATACTGTCCTATTTCTCTGATACCAGTGAATTTCCACATTCCTACAAGAGACAGGGTATTAGGAAAAGGACAGTAGCTGGTGTACAGAAGGCCCAGCTTCTCTGGCCTATTTGACACTGGGCAATCATGGATTTCCTCCAGAGCTGTTGAGAGCACTGTGGACAAGCCTGTGTTTATACTCCTGCAGTACAATGTGAGCAGTGGCACAGAAATGCTGCTGGGCTCCTGCCAAAGGGCCACACAAAGGCAGCCGGATCATCTCCCTGCAATGCAAATGCGATGACAGTGGCAGCAGGGGAAGCCTGGCTGTGCAGCCACCTCCTCCTCTCCCCTGCTCAGCCTCCCCAGTTCTGGTACTGGGAGGTTACCAGGACCACTGGCTGCAAAGGGATTTTGGTAGGCACAGTGCCTTCAGAATTCATAGCTCATGCCCATGTGACTTTGGGATGGGAACAGTAATATCCCAGGACCCTTACTGACCCTTCCCTTCAGGTGTCTTTGGAGTCTGGCAAGTGGCCAGAGTGGGCAGGACCATTCCCTCATGAGGCCCCAACACAACTTTCAACAAAACCTCTCTTCTCTGTGTCCGAATGAGAGGACTGGCAGGAGCTGGGGGAGGAGCACCAGCAGGGCAGTGTGGAGCCCTCAGTGACAGAAAGGAAGGGCCCACGGAGAAGTTGCCATCTCCAGCGTGAGTGAAGGCAGGCCCCCAAGCCGGGATACCAGACGGTCACCCTGTGCACAAGGTACAGCACTCCTGGGGCAGAGGGAGACTGCTAAGAGGGAGGAAAGGGAACTAGAAGAGAGATGAGCAACTAAGAGAGGAAGGAACGAAAGAGAGCAGAGAAATTGGGATGGAAGGGCTTGAAGAACCTGACCCACTGCATAAAGGGAAAATAAGATTCAATGAGATGCTCAGATATGCGGAAACTAGGGAGTGGTGATGCTATGGAGAGCAGAAGGAGAATTTACTGTACAATTAATGGCTTGATGCAATCCTGAGTATGTAATGACTGAGGGAGCTGAGTGGGAATAACCATGCTATAAGGACAACTACAATGTGTATTTTTCTTCAGATATATACTTTGCTTATTCTTTTTTGTTTGATTCCCACATGTCTCCAGAATTTATCAATATACAATTATATTTTCTACTTTGCTGGTCTTCTCCTAAGCCATGAAGTCAGAAAACTCTCTAAAACCAATTTTCAAAATCAGAAATATCTCTTCCTGAAATCAGCAAATAAGGGACTCACTGCATTCCAGTCCATCAGTTTTCCCATCTGTTCAAAAGAATAGGGCTGTTTCCATGAAATGAATACTTTTCAAAAATTTATTTTTGGAGGAGGGGAGTACATGTATGTGATTTGGAAATAAGATGTAAGAGATGATGCCTTCTTCTGAAGGGATGGTTAGACCTGCTCTTTAGTATGTGTATTTGACAAAGCTCAAATATATTTTGTGTTCTTGGACTTGAATGTCTTTGGATCACAGATGCTCAAGGATAAAGGTTTACTTGTTTGTTTATTACTTATTTTCTGAGTGGAATTGTATAAATTTATTTATATATGTGCAAAATGCTCTATTCTACCGAGTGGAATGTCAGACTATTTATTTTGGCACCCATTTTAAGAAATAGGTGCTTTTACTCTGCAGCTGAAGTGGTTTTGCTTCAAGTTCCCTTAATATTCTAAATCCCACCAGAGCAGTGGTTGACGATAAAACAAAGAGTACTTGGCTTTATAAATTTCATAAATATAGCCTTCCATTTTCATGAATCTCACTTGGGTCAGCATGCTTGGACTTACTGATTTTTTTTTCCCTTCATTTTAATTCTTATTGGAAAGTTAGTTATGTAGGGTATTAAGTTCCAGCTGTCTTTATTTTGATACAAGATTATTTATTGCTTGATTAAGAAACTTTTCCAAAACACCACTATCTACGTCATGGCAGAGTACTCTCGATGCAAGAAGCAGTTATACAGTATTTCCCCACTAGTATTTCTCCCAAGACTTGTTTGGTGTTTGGAAGGCAGGCTGAGGACAGCTGGCCAGCATAGCTGTGGCTGCAGCCTTATCTTGTCTTTATCAAAAACACAAACCACACAACAGCATCCACAGGACAGATCTCCGCCCAGGGACAGGCTACAAGTCAGGCCTAACTCACCAGGAAGGGTCTGCTCGAAAAGAGACAGAAGCAGCAGACACAGGGATGGATCTCAGCCCCCTCTGAGCAATGTGTGAGTGCACACATTCCTGCTCTTCCATGTCCCTGGGGCACTGGGAACACCACGGGACAGAGCAAGCAGGAGATTCATCCCTCAATTTCATTGCTGTCGCACTGATCTGGTGAGGGCAGCATGAGGCTGCTCTTTCACTTCTTTGGTAAATACAAATGAGGCAGCAGCCCAATACAGCCTTGCACTTCAAGTGGAAATGGTGACTTTGCAGAGCACTCAGGTTCCTCACTCCTCTGTCCTTCTTGGGGAAGATCCAGACCCTCCCCATGAGCTCTTCAATCCTCTCTGATGGGCTGATCCCATGCTGGCATGAAAAAAATTATACCTCTGCCTTAGTCTTTCTTGGCCACCTATCAGCCTGCTGATGTCTCACTTTCCAGAGCAACATTTCAGGATCTTCATTTCCATTCAGAAGGTGCTATTTTATGCTTGGGTTTTGCTGAGAGGCAGTATTGCTGTTTGATATTTCTCTACATCTATAAATTTCAAGCTTTTAGGCTTGAGAGATAGGGTGGAGAAAATATATTCCCTTTTTGTGTGCTTATGCCAGTAACTGTGAATGTAAATATCTGCATTAATGAGACTTGTTAAAAGTGTTTTATTAAGAAATGTGAAAGTCATTACCTGTTCAGTAAGAAAGTGTAAATGACCCTTCTTATATTTGCATGTGAAATTATATAACTTAATTTCCTATACATACAAGAGCATTTTTGCCCATCATAATACCCAAAGCACTTTAGTAAGCCATTTTGTCATTTTAGTGTGAAATAGCACTGTCATTTAATACTGTCTTTTTTCCTACACCACCTTACATTCCCAAATTCTTTCATAAAAGACAGTCTATGCTTATGTCAATGTAAAAATAAATACATGGGTGATGTTCTGTGGGTAGAATCCTCTTTTAGTTGGTTAGTTTGTTGGAGAGTGAATAGGCATCATTGAAACCAAATGGAAAATTTTCTCTACCTGTATAGCTAGTTGATTTTACAAGTGATTTGGTTGGACAGTTTGTTATATAGTATATATTTTGAGTATATATTTTGAGTTTGCTTCAGTTCTGTTTGCTTTACTTGCATCTATAAATCAAGCTTTTTGAGGCTTCACAGACAAAAATTCTTGAAAATCTCAGTGGGTTTGACTCTTCAGAATGATGATGTTTTGGTTGTTGATGTCATGATAAATTTTTATTATAGAGAACTTTCTTCTAAGGGAATGGAGCTGTGGGCTTTATTCAGAATTAGTAGTTATGTAGGGATGACACTCAGAAGAGTAGCAGTGGTGGACAGAGGCAGGGAAAGAAGGCTTTTGAAGAGGTGGAGAAAGAGTGGATGCAGTCCTCACAGAAAGAAATGTCATGGCAAAATGAAAACAGAACATGACTAGTGGACAGAAACCTAACACCAGATTTTTTTTCCCCTATTAAAAGAATATAGTGAGTAGTTCTGTAAGGGCTGTAGAAAATCCACAGGAGGAAACGTCATGGCAAGAAATAGCTGTAGAAAAATTAATTTAATAAAATAAATTAACCAAAAATATCTAGTGCCATTTTTATCAACAGTATCATTTTTTCTGTTTAACTCCAATAGTTACAAGTTCATGTGTAGCAGAAACATTTTCCTTGGTCCTAAAATAATAATTTTATCATCCTTCCTATTTCTAACAGCAACAAAAAAAGTTGGAAATAACTTAAATGCCTTTGTGAATGCATAAATACATAATACAGTATCCAAGTCACATAGTAACAAAAATTGTCACATGCATTGGACAACAGCAGGCCTGTGTATTTTTCCTTAAGGCTTGAATCAACTGAGAAAAAGTGTGCCATGTTGAGCATTACACTGTTTTTCTCCAGATAATTCAATGTGTGAGTTATTTCATTATTATTTCACTGCTTCCCTGTTATGCTAAATTTCAAGAAAGCAATTTTATGTGTACAGTATTTAAGCACACATGAAGGCCTGCTGAGATTTGTTGGGATTACACTTAAAATCCTGCCACAGATACAGAGAATACTCTGCTTCTTCCTCCAAAAGGCTAGTCACATCTTCCCATATGGGGAGATATTTATTGAGTGCAATGTTAACAGCTACCATATTGCTGTACTCCCACGTTGACACAAATGTTGGCAAAAGCTACTGTGCCAGCTGCCCACTTTACACACTCTAGTGGCACCTTTTCTCCTCTTCTAATCCATAAATGGCCATTATCATCCAATTAATGCTCAAACAGTGATTTTTTTTTCTGCTTCGCATATTTCTCAGAATATAAAAAAAAGATGGATACGCAGGAGTCTGTAAAACCAGAGCAAACCCAGCAGCTAAGACTTGTTTGATGCCAGAAAATACCCTGGAGTCCTCTGTGGGAATATTATTACAGAGAACCAAGAATTAGTGTAGAGATTGAGGAGATTAAATCTTAATTAAAATGAGCACTTGTATACAGCAGACAACTATTCTTTCAGTTGTAGTGGAGCAGTTCTTCCTGCAGCTGCCCAGGTCATACATCCCACCCTGCCCAAGGGGATGGGTTCCTGCAGTGGCTGCTGGAGAACACATTGTTTAGGTCACTACAGAGACACACAGCTACAGAAGGTTCCTCCAGGCATGGGGCTTCTTTGCAACAAGATGAGGTGACTTCCATAATCAGCATTTGCACCTAAACTGCAAGTTTTTTTCCCTTCTGTTCATGGACTGTGCTGTTCCAGCCCGTGATGGTCTGTTCACTAACAAGATAAAGCATGGGAGCTGCATTTCCCTCCTGAATGCACAGAACTGGAGGTGATGATAATTTCTGATAAGTCTTCATAAGTATTTATTTCAGATTTAAGAAATCTGCCTGCTTGCCTCCAAAATATGCTGCAAGGGTATATTCAAAACTTAAACTTGTGGTTTTACTTCTAAGGATGTTGGCACAATTTTCTAATGGAGTTATATTTCTCACATTTAAAAAACAAATAAATCAACCTAATTTGGTGCATACCACTTCTGTAATTGCATAATAATTTTTCCCTGTTTGTAAGGGATTTTATGTTCCTTGTGATGAATACGAAGCATGTAAAGATTATACTGTGGTTTACTAATAATGGAAATGTGAGAAAAAGACTTCAGCTTTTTATGTAAGTCCTTTCAGAACTTAATGGTCATTTCAAATGTTTTGAAATAGAAACACAGAATACAAAAATATATCTAAATCATGTACAAGCATCTTTCCAAAATGCCACCACTACCATTCTTGTCTGGAATTTGGGTATAAAGTCAAGAGGGGTTCTTCTGGAGTGTCACTCTTTGAATGCTTTCAGAACTCCTGATGTTGTAATCCAGTATTTTATTACTCTCAGTAGGACATTTACTGGAGAGATGAAACCTGAGTAGGCCACAATTAATCCTTTCATCAGTTCCCGTTGGGTACTCATGGCTGTTTGGAACTATTTGCTCTTAAGTGGAGCCCTGGAGGATCTCTGGGTTGTAATGGTGTTTGCCAACATTCCCTTCTGACCTAATCTGTGTTTTGGTGTCATGTTATTTTAGGGACATATTTGTTAGCTTAGAAGCAACGTCTAGAATTAGACATCAACATGTACATCTCTTAAAGCAGAAGGGCTTCTACTACTCAGACTCTCTCATAGCTTCGTTCCTTGAATTTATTCTGAGTTTGCTGCACTAAAAGCATTCCTCCAGATAATTCCCAAATTATTCGTTTATAGTTTCAGGGCATGTTATTTTCTAATTACTTGAGATGGTGTCATAACAGGTATAAAGTAGTAGTGGTAGTAGTAGTAGTAGTAGTTGTTGTTATGATCATGATCATCATTATATTGTTGAAGTACAGTGCCATCAAATTCCAGATCTATTTTTAGAATGTTTTCCTGTGAAAATCCTTCTCTGCTTATCCACTGAGTGTATTTGAGCTGAATCTGTTTCTCCTCCTGTGTTGGAGTCGGTGAACTTCCTTTGTACTGTCACTCTGGGAAGAAAGAATACAATCTCTGTCTTAGATGACTTCATAAACAATTCATCCTTACAGTTTTCCTTACCCTCTACTACTTGGAAAATATTTAGGTGTTATATATAAATAAAGAATAATTATATTGTGTATGCTATGTTATCAGGTGAATGAATTAAAAAGGTAACTTTGCAGAAGAGGGTTGAGAGGAGAAGTGGAACTATGACTTCAGTGCAAAAGGAAAAGCAAAAACTTTGCAGAACTGGAGAAAAAAATCTTCCTTCAGAATTCTAGTAAGCAGTATTAGTGACTTATAAAATAATAGTGTATACTGGGGCATGTATATAGGAGCACTTAGAAAGGTCAGCTCTCTGGTAACTACCAAATGACACTGGTCTGCAGCTTATAAATAAGGTCTGCAGTTTATATACATTCAGTGGTTTTTGCAACTAAGCCTTTTTTTTTGTCCAAGAGAAATGTTTGGGTGACTGAATATCTCCCACCTAGGAGTGGAGAAAAAAAAAGAATGCACATTGTCAGCACAGGTCAAGAAATAAGTGAAACTCAGAGTTGTGTGCCTGGATGCATTTCATCTTCTGAATCAAAGCATTGCCACCCTGCACAACCTTTTGAGAGACGTTGGCGCCTTAGGCTTAAGTACCTAATGTTACAGTGAATGAAGAGAGCCAAACAGACAACTTTCTGCTTAGGATGGAAAACAACATAGCAACTGGAAGGAGGAGGAGCACCGGAAGAACCTTATGAAAATTGCAGACATAGTTCATAGAAAATTGTTAATAGAAAAGATAGATTTGAGCAAAAAGATTCTTGAAATTCCCCTGGCTCTGTGTTTCTGTGTGATGAGAGCAAAATAGTTTGAAAACATTGGGGATTTTGGCTTTGGTCTTGTTTTTGCTATCATTGTCTGCCTCACAGAGAACACTTCTTTTAGAAATTCCAGTTAAGTATGTTTCACTATGAGTCAGTTACCAGCTCTCCAGATCTAGAGGAGTCTGTCTAAAGAATGATGAACTTGGACACTAATGTAGCACCTGTGAGAGACACAAACAGATTCACTTGGTGGGCACAGCCCAGCAAAGCAGGAGACTTGCAGTGCTGGCGTGTGCAGCTGCACAGAGCAGCAGGGACAGAGCTCAGTGGGCCTTGTGCCATCAGCCACTGTGGTCACAGAGTTGTTCTCATTCAGTAATAAACACAGGAAACTCTCATTTTCTTAACTGACTGTATCTAGAGGCTATCAATGGGTCATTACTCCGTTTCCACCATGAAACAAGAACATGCAATAGATTTTCCCCTAGTCTGGGTTTTTCCTCCTTACTCTCTCTTTTTGGACATTCTCTCTACCAGAGCCATTCTGCAGGGCATAAGAGAAGATGGCTGCATCTATGGTGTTTGAATTTGTTATGTCTGTGTTTTGTCATTGTAAAGCCAATGTTAGGAGCTTCAACAATTTTTTCCCTGAGTTTAGTCTTGATCTTACTGCCAAGGAATGTACATCAAGTAAGATTTTGTATTTTAAGGGAAAAATGCAAACATAAAAGAAAAATGAAAAGTTTTTGATAAAATATGCATGTTTAGGCTGTATTTTCCGTTTGAGCAGCTGATCAGGTCCAACAGGAAAAATATTTTAATATTAAATAATTTCAGAGTTACAGCTTTTAGAATAGGACAAAAAAAACCCCCTCTGAATAAGGCCTTTTGTTTATATCTAGTGCATCAACAGGGCAGAGGTGAAATTTCATTAGTTACCTCTTTTAGGAATCCAGTCTTTACCAATGCATTATTTCAAATCCTTCACTGAAGAATCTGCATAATGATTGCACTGTCTATGAGTCTCATCACCAGCGTATTTGTTCATTAGAACATATACGAAGGACAAACAGAGCTCAACTGAATTCATTAAAAAGTTTGAGCAAATGCTGGTGGAGGGTTATTCCAGTATTTTCTGAGCTCTTTTAAGAACTAGTACAACTCCCATCTAAAAGCAATGAAAATCTTCCATCTCTTACTGAGTTCTGTTAATCTGTGAGCCCTCTATACCTTATGCTCAGAAGACAGGGCAGACTCTCTCCTGATCATGACCTTTTTTCTGTAGGCATGAAATTTCTCACATTACTGCAAAGCCTCCACCCATGGACATTGTTCATCTCTTTGGCATTTTCAGGTCTTGAATGTGTTGGCTCTTTGCCATTGTATCTGAGCACAGTGTTCTCAAAGCTTGCAGTATGACACACGATACAGCAAAGAAAGATAAAGAAAGGAACAGAGCAGACAGTAATCGATAGGAATGAAAAGGACAAAAGAGCCTCTCAGCATTTTCCACCCATTCTGCTACGTTTACTTTTTTCCCGTTCTCTTTATCTTGTTTTGTTTTTTACATTCCTCACTCTGCCACCAAGATTTTAAATATTTTAAGTCAGTCCGTCTGTCTTAACTACAAGCATGAGTTATAAGAAATGAGCAAAAGGAGCTACAAGCAACACACAGCAGGAGCTGCTGATGCAGCACATGAGGAGACCAAATGGAATACCACGGCTTGAAATCATAAATCAGCATGCAAAAAGTCTCAAAATGTGGATTTCACCATGAGATAGCTGGTTAGGAAGAACAACATGTTTTTCTGTAACCTAAACCTATCCTAGGAACAACCCATTCAGAGTCTCTAAGCTCCAGTTTTCGAAACTTTTTGTTCAGTTATGTTTAGTTTTTACTTAGATTAAAATTGAATTCCTTAGCTACCTCCCATATTATTCACTGAACATCTGATTAGCTAAGTACTATGTAGTAGATTAGCACACAAGATTCTATGGTGAGGTACAGTTCTTATTTAAGTTTCTTGTATATATAAGAGGGTGAACTTTATTTCTGTTGGCATTTTATTAGCTTAGAATAGTCAGAAAAGATTTTCAAGATGTTGAGCTCCAGATCTACTGTTGTTTTGATGTTCAAATTCTGCACTTCACATTCTCAGTCCTTATGTAAGAAGATTACACAAGAGAAGACTGTAAACTCCAAAATAATTTACCATATTAAACGCAGCTACCACCAGTGGATCTTTATCAGCCTGGAGCAGAAAGGAGACACGTGGCTATACATATGGAAACTGGTCATTTACAGTACTCATCAATGTGTGCTGCCTGTCATGGGCAGATGTCATCAACAGTCATTACACAGCTCTGAAAATAGAACCAAACTTGACCTGGAAAGGTCCTCAAACAATTGATAAACTGCCTCTGAACAATGGAAATGTGTGGAGTCCATTCTCTCTACCAGCCTCCTGCTGCTCAGTGATCCTGTAGACCCAGTGCTATGGCAGTGTGAGGAGGGGACACTCAGACAGGATGCATATGGCAAAGAGATGTCTCCTGACTCCTCAGAGTTATAGTTTCTCTGTATGTCCCTGATCAGGGACGGGAGAGGAGCATCACTACCATGTCCTGGCTGGTGTCTGGAAATGGCAAGTTTTATTTGCCCATTGTGGCTTTTCCTTTTTTTTTCTTTTCCCTGAGAACCACTGGTAAGCAAAGACAGTGAGTAGGAGAAAGCACTCTGGGGAAGAGAAGGGCAAAGTGGTTTTAAGAGTGGGGATAGTCCTGTGCAGAGCCAGGAGCTGGACTTGATGATCCTTGTGGGTCCCTTCCCGTTCAGCATTTTCTGTGACTATGCGAGAGCCCCTCTGCCCTGCGTATACTTCTTTGTCTGTCCCAGGCACTGCGCTGGAAGGGAAGGAACAGCATTAGGATGCAGAAGGGTTCCTGTGCTTCCACCTTGCCCACTTTCCCAGACTGTGTGAACTCTGCTCAGAGAGCTGGTGCCATGGCCCTGACAGCACTCCCTCAATTGCTGTGTTGTGTGGAAGGGGACAACCTGCCATGGACTCACATTCACACACTTTACTAAATCTGCCTTCCTCTGCTTAGCTCCCACGACAGCATAAAGAGTACAGGAGGGAGTTCCCCCACCCTTCCCTGCCCTCACCCAAGGCTTGAGAGGAACACTGGCTTCTCCTTTCTTTGAGAAGTGCTGGCGAGCACAGGCTGTTACAGCGTGCATACAGTCCTTGGCATCAGAAGTGGTCAGCTGATCCCATGCTCCTGTTTGCTTTCTGGCATGTGGCAGAGGGCATGAGAGAGAGGAAAGCAGTGCTACACTTCTGAAATGAGCTATAGCAAGTGCTGTGTGCCTGCAGCTCCAGCCAGGCTGCCAGGGCTTGTCTGCTCGTTAGTTAGCAGGTAGAACATCACAAGTGACTTGCACTTAGTTGCTCCCCTGTGCCAGCCCCTCTGATCTCCAGCAGGCCTGGAAGACATGATTTAAGGCTGTAAGAAATGTTGCTTAGCCTTTGTGGAAGTGCACAGCCAGTGTTTTTGTGCTAATGTTATCTTTGAAACACAAGAGTGTTTTGTAAAGGCTACCAATACTGCTACATGTAATGACAACAAAAAATAAATTTTAAGATATCTCTGAGAGAATGAGAATCTGACTGTCAGAAATAGCCACCAGCCCTACCCCAGTGAAGCGGGAGGAACATCTCTTTGTTCTTTGCTTCTCCTTTATGGTCTCTAGAATGGTGTGTGCAGAGGGGCTTTTATGTTTGTCTATGTCCCAAAACAAAGAGGACACCATAGCAAAATAATCTTTTGGTGACAGAAATGACTGAACCAAAGTTTGTTATGAGCTATACAGCTGAACATGTTATGCTGTATCTGCGCAGGGAGTGATCTCTTCATTTAGCAGAAGCTGCAGCAACAAATTTTTCTGACTATGGGTTTTGTTTTTATGCTTTTCCAAGCGTTCTTCCTTTTGATTGTTCTTGAAGTTGTGACATGAGATCAGGAAAGCTTAAGAGCTTAAGTGACTTCTTAGAGTACCATCATTTCAAGATGAATAAGCATTCCTGAAGACAGCCTGTGGGAAGTGAATTGATGTAGTATTTGAATGCCCTGACTTTATAATTCATACAAAATTCACTGCAGGAGTGTGCCCAGTGCTGAAAACTTTGCCTTAGGGTTCAGCTGGATCAAGCGGTAATAAGCCTCCATCAGTAGTGGAGGGGGAGGAAGAGGGGAAAACAACTTTAAAGCAGTGAAAGAAGATACCCATGATCATTGTTGTAGCAAAGCTTTTGCTCCCACAGTCTGTGGAAGCACCACATAATAGGCTGGAGAACTGACCCTGCTCTCACTGCCTGCCTTGCAGCTGCATGTGGGATTGCAACCTCGGTTTGGGAACAGCTGGCTCAAGCAAAGGCAGCTGGCTGCTCTACTCAGCTGTGTTTTGAGATGAGCTGTTTTCTCTTGAGGTCAGTGGGAGTTTGACAATATAAGGAGTTCAGACCATTATCCCTCGAGAGGGTGGAGAAATCCAAAATGAGAAAATAGGGATAAGACTTACATGTTCTCTCTAAAGCTGATTGTATGATCTATTTCAATCTGGATATTTTTGTTGATAAAGTGTTTTTGCCAGCAAGATACTGGAAGGAGGTTTTACTTCAGGATGAATTCACCGTTTACATACTATTTTCATTTAGACACTGCTGTCAGGCAGTCATTTTAATGAATGCTCAAACCCCCAAAGTGACTGTAGTCTAACCTCACTGCTTGTTCCTGTTTCTTTATTGACGCTCCTGGTAACTCCCGGTATTTGTCTTCTGCAGCCAAACAGCTGCACTTTGGGAATGAGCATCTTTGTCCAGACTGACTGCAAGTTCATAATACTTGCTGACAGCAACTGTTCCCAAAACGGCTGCATGGCACCATTTCAGCTGCCGAAGCACTGCACCAAATCAGAACCAAGACCCAGAAAGCTTGGGTCTCCCTACCTTAGCCATCATGATCACTGCAGACTTTTTAATCATTTTCTACAAGTGTTAATTATAAAGGAAATTTTGAACTCTCTGGTGAGAGGAGTGGGGGGACCGACCTCTGCTTTGACAGCTGGCCTTCACAATTTTTGTCTTATTTGTCACTGAGCATCCCTCATGCTTCCTAAGCATGGGAGGAAGCCCTGAAGATATTGTGGAGTACTTTTCTGTCTTCTGTCTCTGAATTATTTGCTGCCACATTTTTGTCAGACATCACTGCTCCTGTGCTAGGAGTGGGAAGGTTTGTTTGCAATTCAGGTAAAGACCAGTCGTGCATTTTCAATGTTCTGATAGCTGTGTAATTAACTCCTGAGAGCATAAGACTTAGTGGTCAGTCTATAGATAGCCTATGGATCTGATAGTTGCTAATCTCATTAATCCTTGAATTTAGCTCGATTTATACCTCATTTGTTTCACCTAGTTTATAGTGATATATTACTCAACTTCAAGAAAGAACAATAAAAAACTGGTAATGGAGCTTTTTTGCTCAGGCCTCAAACTATCTGCAGAGAATGGAGGATTTGGCACTCATTTCTATTGCACTACTAAACAAATGAAAATAGTCATTGGTTAGTGATAAAATATTCCCATTTTCAATCTCTCCTTAGGCTCACTCTGTGTCATATCTTCCTTTACTGAATAGCTTTGCTTGATAAATTTTATGAATGCAAACACATATGTAGTAATACGTTTCTAGAGATTTCAATATATGTGAACATTTGGCTCTCCTCCAAAAACACAGTATTCAGTACTGCCCTAATACCAGGTCTAATTCATTCCTGGCAGGAGCAGTTTGGTGGTACACAGAAATTAAGGGAGAAGGTTGTCCTTAGTTTTTGTGAACTGCAGCTATATCGCTGTAGGGGTGTGTATAATTTAGCTGGTGCAACCTATACATTAATTTGATGGAGCTACAGCATTAAAATATGTTTTTAAATGTAATGACTGTTTTAAAAAAGCAAGAAATTAAATTGCAGTAGGGTAGCTATTGCCCACACAAAATAGTAGGGCTAATCTAGATAGGGATTTAAAGTACAAAACTGTATAGCTCCACCTCATACCCTTACTTCTGTTGCTGTGCTTGATATGGTATTGGAAAACTTTACTGTCACTTATGTGTACAAATTAATACTTCCCCAGCATGACAGGCAATATGTTGTAAGATTGATAAAATCCACACAGACAACTTTCTTGTCAACTGGCAGCTACTGTAAGTAGCTTACTAAGGACAAGAGATCAGAAAATTTATGTGGTGGCTTGACCCAAGCTGGGTACCAGGTACTTACAAAAGCTGCTCTGTCACTGCCCTTCTCAGCTGGGTAAGGGAAAGAAAATGTAATGAAAGGCTTGTGGGTCAAAATCAGGGCAGGGAGAGATCACTCAGCAATTACTGTCATGGGCAAAATGCACTCAGCTGGGGGAAATTAGCTTAATATATTACCAATCAAATCAGAGTAGGACAATGGGAAATAAAAACGAAATCTTAAAACACTTTCCTCCCAACTCTTCCTTCTTCCCCACCTTCACTCCTGATTTTCTCTATCTCCTCCTCAACCAGTGGCACAGGGTGATGGGGAATTTGGGGTTTGTTTGGTTCATCACATGTTTTCTCTTCTACCCCTTCCTTCTCAAGGGAGGACTGCTCACACTTTTCCCCTGCTTCAGCAGGGGGTCCATGACACGGAACACAGTCCCCCTTGAACTTATCCAACATGAGTCCTTCCCACACGCTGCAGGGGAACCTCAGCTCCAGAGCTTGGAGCACCTCCTCCCCCTCCTTTTTCACTGTCCTTGGTGTCTGCTGGGTTGTTTCTTTCACATATTCTCATTCCTCTCTTCTGATTCCTCTTGCACAGTGTCTTTTCCCTATTCTTACATCTGCTTTCCCAGAGGTGCTACCACCAATGTGGATGGGCTTGGTCTTGGCCAGCAGTGGGTCCACCTTGGAGCTGGCTGGCATAGGCTCCATCAGACCTGGGGGAAACTTCAGCAGCTTCTCCCTGTAGCAACCAAAACTTTGCCACACAAACCAAATAAAATTTAATTTCATTAATTAAAATTAACTGCTTCAACACAGAAAGCTTTTTTTGCTACTTTCTGCCTCATTTTCTCTCCTAATCCCAGAAATAACCAGATGGATGTCATGTGATTAACCCCAAAAATGTAAAGTGATGGCTACATTGAATTTATGTGGAGATGGATTAATCAGAAGCTGGCTGTCAGACAGATGGGCGTAGGTGAGGTTAGACTGAAAAGGGATAAAATAAGAACAGAGGGAATCAAGAAAAAAAAGTAATGATATTAAAAAGAAAAATTAGATAAATAACCCTAGTAAATTTGGTTTTAAAAACTAATGAAAGATATCAGGTTAGCAAGTAAAATGGAAGAAATAGAGGAAATTAGAGAAAAATAATTTACCAATGATGAGCATCTGATGTGAGTTCAGCAGGTCTCAGATAAGCAGTGATCGGATAAGTCTGAGCTCAGACCCATGTTCCATCACAGAGGAGCCACTGTCAGACCTCTGTCATCAGGCAACTGCTGTGCCTGAATAAATGAACACTTGTTCTGCTTTGCAGGCAGCTCTGTTCCTATCAGCATGAGGAGATTAAGCCCTCTGAACCTTGGACAAGGAGCTGAGGAGCTTGTGTTAGCCCTGGAGAGAAAGTTTTGCCAAATTTGTTAGCTGCTCTCATTTCTCACTCCAGAATATAGTGCAGATTATCAAAGATAGCTCTTGCAAACACACATAGGAACGACTTAGAGGGCATTCACAAAGACTAAATTTAGCCTCAGAAGGTTTTTCTCCCCCTGCTTCCTCTAGAATCAAGAGGAAGCATTTCCTCTGGAGCAACTTCGAGTACCTACAAAGAACTCCCTTTGAGACACAGAGGAGGATTTTTCTGCTCTCCACTGACTGTGGAAAGATCCTAAGGCAAATAAACTCCATAGGCTAAAGATGGCCTTTGCAATTATCCCCCTGTGCAGCCTGTTTTAAGAAGCAGGAGCAGTGAATCAGTCACTAACAGACTTTGAGTCAGTTCTAGGATTTTCAAGGCTCACAGAATGCCACAAGTCCTCCACTGACTTTAAACACTCCAGGGCAATGCATATGTCCAACAACTGGAAATCTGTAAGGATTGCTACGTTGCCAATAAATAACACACTGCAGGACTGACATATATTCAGAATGCAAGTAACAGTGGTAGGATGTAACTCAGAGCAGAACATGGTTTAATTAAAATATTTGTGGATGTTGTTAAAGAAAGAGTGCTGCAGACAAATGCTCATTTTATTGTTTATTTTTTACTCTCTTTATCTAATCTACCAGTGTATGGGTGCTAAGTAGATATGCATTCCTACCAGAGCAAACCCATGGAAAACACAGCTCTTCATTGCTGTTTTTAATGCGAAACTGTTTCTTGTGAAGTTTTGTGACATTTTAATTGTGGGTCATATATTGCATTGGGTCTGTTTACCAAGATTCTGATGGCAGAGAGGGGACAGGGATGGCTACAGGGGTGGCTTAAGGGAGCAGCTGCTGGAAGCCTCCCCCATGTCCAACAGAGCCAAAGTCAGCTGACTTCAAGACAGACCCATCACTGGCCAAGGCCAAACCAATCAGAAATTGCAGTAATGAATCTGTGATAACAAAAAAAAAAACAAAAAAGGAAGTTATTGTGCAGAAGTAATTGCAGCCAGGGAAGAGAAGACTGAGATTATGTGAGAGAAACACTCTGTAGACAGCAAGGTCAGTGCAGAAGGAGGGGCAGGAGGTGCTTCAGGTACCAGAGTGGATTCCCCTGCAGCCCGTGGTGCAGACCATGGCAAGGCAGATTGTCCCCCAACAACCCATGAAAATCCACAAGGGAGCAGAGACCCACCTGCAGCCAATGAAGGAGATCCGTGCCAGAGCAGTGGGATGCCCTAAAGAACACTGTGAATCTGTGGCAAGCCCACGCTGGAGCAGATTCTTGGGAGGGACTTGCAGACCTGTGGAGAGAGGAGCCCACGCTGGAACAGGTTTGTTACTAGGGATTGTGACCCCATGGAGGATCCATGCTGAAGCGGGCTGCTCCTGAGGACTGCACCACATGGGAAGGGACCCACTCTGGAGCAGTTAATGGAGAACTGTAGCCCGTGGGAAGGGCTTATGCTGGAGAAGTCTGTGGAGGACAGTCTCCTGTGACAGGGACCGCATGCTGGTGCAGGGGAAGGACTCTTCTCCCTGAGCAGCAGCAGAAACAATCTGTGATGAACTGCCCATAACCCCCATTCCCGTTCTTCCTGCACCACTGGTTGGGGAAGAGGTACAGCCCAAAAAGGAGGGTGGGATGGGGGAAGTTGCTTTTAAGATTTGTTTTACTTCTCATTATCTTACTCTGATTTTGGCTGGTAGTAAATTCAGTTAACTTCTCTAAGTCAATTCTGTTTTGCCTGTGACAGTCACTGCTGAGTGATCTCTCCCAGGCCTTATATCAACCGACAAGCTTTTCTCTATATTTTCTCTCAGCTGTCCAGCTGAGGAGGGCAGTGACAAAACAGATTTGGTGGGCACCTGGCATCCAGCTTGGGTCAATGCAAAACATATGTATAAAAAATCATAGATCTGAAAAACAGTAGAAGAGCTTGTAGCAAGTGACTGAGTCAAATGAGAGAAATTTAATATTAATCTCACTACTCATCCAGTCTCTGAGCTAAAGAATGTCTTGGTGTTCCTACTCTCCTTGATTTAACACAATCTTCCTGGTGTTTCCTTAGCAGTTAATTGACTGTGTTCATGGTAGCAGTGGGGGATGAGGCAATAGTGTCTTTCTTGTGTTGCCACATCACCTCAGTCGTAGTAGATTATGATGGTACAAAAGCAGTGACATCAACCTAGATCCCATCTTCTGTGCTTATGCAAAATGCTTATAGCTCTATAGTTATAAGAAAATGAGATCAGTAGATGACACTGAGGAACTAATCACTTAGACTTTCTTCATTAACTTTATTTATGAACTGTACATTCTTCTTGGCTGAAGAGTTTTGGTTATCCAGTGAAAGGGTATAGTATTATGAGGAAAATCTCATTCACAGGATCAGTTGAGAGAGTTTCAGAAAAGGCTTTGTGGAAAGGGGAAGGGCAGTAGGGAGAACGTGAGAGGATACTGTAATGAAAAGCCAGCAGAAACATGTCTTTTTCCAATGAAAATGGGAAACACCAAAGAGGGAATGGGTCACTGCAGGCTACTTAAACAAGTAAAACTAAAATATGAACTTTGCTAGAAACAGAAAACTGGAGGGTCACCAAAAAAGAGTTTTATATTCCAAGTTTAGCATGAGAGAGAAAGGGGGACAGCGTGAGGATACACTGAAACAGCTGCCAAGAGGTTAAAAATCATATGAAAAGACTGTGTTATAAATCTTGAAGGCACAACAGCACAAAATTACTTGACCAAGAAAATACTAATTGTAATTAATTTGTAATAAGGAGATAAATTTTGAGACAAGTTCTTATTCTCCCTAAGACTAATTGGACTTTTGCCATGAGGTTTATTGGGAATGAGATTAAATGTTGGCTTGCTTAAGAAATCATTGATGTAATTATGAACTGCTGGGAAAAAGTAACTAAGAAATACATAATTAAATATCATCACTTGAACAAAGGCATCTGAGGTGTCCCTTCAGATATTTAAAGGACTGATGGAACAGCTAGTTGCTAAAAAACCCCACAGAGAATTGAGGAAGTGTCAGCATGCCAGAAGATTTTAAAAACTGAATTAAGAGCAACTATGGAAACTATTGTCTTATGGGCATAGCTCCAAATTGAAATAAATACTATAAATAGTGAAGCTGAAGTGGGAAACGTTTATATGGAGGTGAATAGTGCAATGAGACCCTGATAGGGCACAGATGTACTGCAGTACACCAAGCCAGGCCAATTATAATGTTTATCCCTCCACATCGTTTACGATGAAGCCAGAAGATTAGCAGAGGACAGAATAGCATCAAGACTTTACAAAGGCATTTGATGCTGTGCCACCTAATATCTTAAGGAAATTACTGAAACAAGTCACCTGGGGCTAAAATTCACTTAAAGGTATCAAAGCCGGCCACTGAACTGTAGACAGAAACTAAATCTGAATAGCAGTCAGCATTGTCAAGGATAAGAAGCCAAAAGTATCCTTTAAAGGTCAAGATGTGGTCCAATATCTGGAGGATAAGGCACTAATTAAATGTGAAAGTGGTTACAAAAGTAGGAAGACTGATTAACAGCACTAAGGAGAGAGGTTCAGATTGTTCTCTAAGGTTACTCTGGATCTCATAAAGGGAGGCTAAACTTAAAATGAAATTAAGTGATAATGCTAAGCATTAAACAGTACTTTGTGCCCATTGGGGAACAAATAATTTTTTTTTTAATTACAAATACAATTTTTTTTTATGTATGAAAGAATTTTTCTTTCTTAGAAGCTTATTTAGACTGTATAAAGCTAATCAGAAAACTGAAATTTAGAAAGCAGCACCATCAATAACATTAATAAAATTATAATTTTCTTGATATCTTTCTTGGTCTCAGAGGACTATTCCCTTTTAATTGTTTATGTTGCTTAGATTAGGTTGAGATTTGCACACCCAACCAGTACCATCAGAGGGCTCCATACTCTGAAGTTTTCCTTATGAATGAGGATGGTGTGGCAGTGGTGAGTGGTAAGGAATGAAGGGTTGGATAGCAGGGCATTTCTGTGATTGTCCTGGGTCAGACCAGGGCCTTACCCAGGATAGTACAGCTCCTCTAGCAGTGGCTGAAAATTGGTATTTACAGAAGATGAAGGGCATAACAAGCACATAAAACAATCTTCAGTAACTCTTCCCTGGACTCTATTGGTTTTCAGCTTAGGGCTCAGTCACTCTCAGCTCAGTCACTTGTGGTTTTAGTAACTCTAAACGATTCCTTTTGTATGAACTTTTCCAGCCTTCCCTTGAATGAACAAAAATTTCTAGCACTTGCACTGTCCTTTAGTCTTAAAACTTTAACATCCATCGCAGGAAGTACCACCTCCTTTCATTTGCTCTGAAGCTGTTGCTATTTCCTGCAATTGACACCCTCTAATTCCTGTACTGGGAGACTTGTCAAACTCTGGCTACCCTGTTTGTGCCACTTGTTCTTTAGTGAATTTCTCTCTTATATAGTTATCTTGGTTGTCTTTTTCACTGACTGATTGTCTTTTTATCCACGTTGTAGACTGGTTTTGCCTACACTGAAGCCATTTTTCCAGATTCATGAGTAGGTTCCCTGGCACCAGAAGTCACAAGATTGCCTCAGAATTGTATCTTTGATGTTTTAAAGTATGCTTTATGGCCTTGCGAGAGAGCCCTGAATGCATAAACTAATGCAATTGCTGAAATGAAGCCCTCTGAACAGGGAAGGAGAGACATTTTGAGATGTATGAGCTACTGCATGCACCTCACTGGAGAGTTTCCAGAAACTGTGGAGCTTCCCAGCATCTCAAACAACACCGAAGCAGAAAACAGCAGGCAGAGACATTTCCAGGAGAGCTGGAGCCTCACTGATGGACTTTGTGTCGGGGTGCCTGGCCGTAGGTGTCACTTTTGCAGAAAGAGGGAGAGAGACTCACTCTAGAACTAAGAATAAACACTTCTGCTCTGCCTTGGACTTTCCTAGAGTATAAAAGGGGGATCTCTGCCATCATCCTCATTGTTTGAGCACTTGAGGAGGCTCTTGCTTTGTTATCTGAGAAAAAACAAAGACGTTCCTGGTTAGATACTGTACCTAGTACCTAACTTGTCATACATCAAAGTCTGTCTCAGCAAAGGCTGCAGTGTCACACTGCACATTAACTCTACAGAGTCATGCCTTTCTCTTACGGTCTTAAGTCTGGGGTGGATTTTTTGTCTTTCTGTCACCAGTCTGTGGATTTTACTTCAGTTCTATGGCATTTCAATAATATTTTGCAAACAATCTTTTTCAAGTGTCTGCCTTTGCACGCTTGAAATAGTTGGCATTGTCCATTAAAAAGAGACAATGACTGCAAAATTGCAAAGAATTTATTTCCATGAAACTTCAGGGATTAGTTGCTAAGTTTAGTGAGTGCACCTTCGAGAACTGACCCTCAATACTGATTTTTATCCTTCTTTTTATCTGTCATTTAATATTTTGCTTTTCTCCTCAGTGACATATTAATAGGAGGAAAAAAATCCCAAGATGCTGTCTTTAATTCCTTCCTGGGTTTTTTCCTGAAAACCATGCCTGTAGTCTTTTTGCCTTCTGCTTGCACAGTCCACTGAGCAATAACACAAGTCATTTTTTATTCCCAAGTTGCAAGGCAGAGCTGTAACTCTGAGTCTTGCTGAGGTCTGAGAAAAGGGTTTTCTTTATATTCTTTTTTCTTTTATAATCTTTTGCAGATAAAAACCTGCTACAATGAAATACAAAGGAGTTTTCAAATATTGAGAATGGGGTTGCCCAGCTCTGTGCTGTGCTCTGCTGCTAATGCACAGCAGTTTTCCCGAAACAGGGTGCAACACAGGTGGGACTAAACTTTGTAATTGTGGGGAAGGGGGTTTGTTTGTGGGGAGGAAAGGAATACACAGGAATCCCTTTTCCCCTTGCTTTATTGCATGAATGAGGTTGTGCCTTTTAGAAAAGAAGCCACACATCTCTCCAGCTGGCTAGCAGCCTCTCTGCCTTTCTGCTCTAGAGTGGTAGCTCTGCAGCAAGATCTTGCTGACCTACCTGAGGGACCATGAATGCTAGGCTGAGACAGGAGAGCTGAGATTACTGAACCTCGCCAGGCAAGAGCTGTGTGTCATAGCTCACATTTCCTCATGTGTGCATCATGCTAGAAAATGCTACTTCTTTCTCTTTGTGTGAGATTACTGTAATAACACAGACGTTGTTGTTGAGCTACATAAATTGGTAAGATTATGTTTATCTAAATGTTGAAAGTCTGAGAGGTTGCTGTTGTGGTAAATTTTTTGCAGGCTTTTGCAGTTCTAAACACATGACCCTCTGCTGTCTCTAACGTTGTGCTGCCATTGGCAGACTTTCCATTACATAATGTTGACCCATATTTGTGATATGTGACATTTTTTGCTAAACACTGTCAGGGATAATCTGTCACAGAATAAGCTTTCTGATTATATGCTGAGACTCTGTCGTCCTTTATCACAAACATAACTTGTGCCTCAGACAATGATATTCCTTGTTAAAACAAGCAGAGTATAGTTCTCTCAGGTGAGAAAAACGCCATGAAAGCATTGCGTGCTCTGAGACTGAAATACCTAGGACTAAATTTATTGTCAAGTGATTGCATGGAATCACATATGGGAGTAATCTGAGCTTTAAAAAAGTGTTGATTCCTTGCCCAGGTGATAGAAGTAGTGATAGGCTGAAGGAAGCACGCAGTCTGAAGTGTGACTCTGCAGAATACTCTCAGGCAGGTCTAGCTTTAGAAAAGTGGAGCTATGGGAAAGGTTTCTCTGCTCTACACTTACACTGAAGTGGGCTGGTATTTAGAGAGTTAATCAGTCTTTTCTTAAATTGTAATGGTGTGGGGAAAGAAATAGACATATCTTAGGGATTATTGCTACAAGGTAGCTGAGAAATGAGAGGCCTTTGAGGAATGGGAACACCCCATAAGCTGTCTGCTTCCTAAGAGCTATGCAAAATCCATCCCTTCTTAAAAACCTGATTTCAGTTGCATAGAATAAGAAGTTCAGGAGAGAAAGGTGTATAAAATAGAGGCAGAGAGAATAAATTGGGAATTCTCTCAGTATTCAAGAACAGAGTCTGTTTCAAATGGACTTTATATAATGTTATAGCAAAGAAGTAATAAGATTGTGTGAGCTGCTGAAGTGTCTGCCACATTGTAGAAGGGAATGAATGTGGAACAGGGCTGAGAGACTAAATAGACCATCTTCAGAGAAAGAAATTTCCCAGCCTTACGTAGGAGATGCCTGTGTGCTAAGAACAGTTGCAATATCAAGGAGAAAGGTTTTGCTTCAGTCTAGGGAATTAATGCTTGTCAGAGACAAAATTAAAACCTGATGATTGTAGTCTCACCCACTTAAATTTCTTCCCTTTCTAATTCTATATTTGTCCTCATTCTGTCTGTGCATTCATTCATATATTTCTCTCCCTTCCCACCTCCCCACTGATTCACACTCTCCCATCCTGTTACTTCCTTTTCATTTTCTCTTCCTTTAGGTTCCCTTCCCACTCATTCCATTTCTCCTCTGCCTGACCCCTCTGTACACATTTTCCATCATGATTAAAAACACCAGAGAAATAAAGAGCAGGGAAAACAATATGAACAAGAAAGCGTATGTGTGAGGTGGGGGTGTGTGTGTAAAGAGAACACATTCCCAGAAGGGTGCTGAGCATTGCTCCTTCTCCCCTGGATTTCAGAGATTAATGTCCCTGGAAACTGTCATATAGAATGGAAGGATCCCAAAGTCCAGTGTTAGTGGAATGACAGACATCCAGCTGTGCATGGGGCTTGCTACTGTGCCAGATCAGTGAGGACTGGGAAGACACTGGGTGGTCTTGGGACTGCAGAAAGATAAATGGGAGCTTTAGGGACTCTCTGAACTTGCTGTCATGCAATGCTGACCAAGAAATATCACAGCCTCAGTCTTGGTAGGAGCCAACATACAATGAACTGCTGTTTCTCAATGCTACCAGTGTTGATGTCTCATGATTAATGGCTAAATGGTGTCAATTTTGGTTTGGTGAAACAGCAGACTGGTGCCAGGAGTGCTTGTTGTAATGTGTGGTAGGAAATGGACTTAAAACACTTTGTCTGGAAACTGGTGATCCCATTCCAGCACAGTGAGCTTGATCCCAAAGTCAGTCTGGGATCTGGAGAAAGCAGTGCACTCCTGCAGCCCCTAATGCCCAGAGGCTGGTCCTTTGTCCAGCCTGCAGGCCTGTAGTGGGGAGGGAGCTTAGCTGTGACACCTGATGATGGCACAGTGCTACACAAGTTTAATTTATTATCCTATTACCCTTTAAATTTTCTCCTTTTCTGGCCCTGTTCTAGTTTCTGAAGCTGGGAACTGATAAATAAGTACTTTTCAAAAAAGCTTGATAGGAATGGCACTGCTACCATGTGGATTAATTCTCCTTCCCACAAAAAGGGCAGGTGGGAAGTGTGCAAGACAGCCAGAAATGGCTCATTCCCACACCCTCTCTTGCAATCAATAACCTGCCAGCTTTTCTAGGTTTATCAATCTAAAACTGGCTGATATTTCTTTCTTCAATTTTTTTTATAATCGAAGGATCAGAGTGGACGGCAGAGCCCGTGCAGTTGGGTGTGATTGGACTCAGCGGTCATGGTGGGCTGTGCGTTTAGGGAAGGGAGGTCACTAACGGTGACTTGGGGGTGGTTCTGCCTTGGGCGACTCTGTCGGGTTGTCGGGTTATGGAGTAACCTCGAAACAAACCACGCCACAGCGGTGGGCCGCTGTGCTCGAGGCAGACTGGCTGGAACCCGGACCGGCCGCTTGCAGGGCCTGACTCAGAAAGGTTGGATTCCTCGGGAGCTTCCCGTGGAGGTGCGGCCGCAGTTACATAAGGAGCGGAGGGGGAAGGGATGGTTCCGAGGCGGCGGTCGCGGCCCCTTTAAACGCGGATCCCGGGGCGCGCCGGGCGCCCGCCTCGCCGCTGCCCCCTCCCCGGCTCGCTGCGGTGACAAATCCGCTCCTCGCCCGCCTCCTCCGCCGAGCGCTCGCAGCCGAGCCGGGCGGCGCCGGGAAGCGCTGCCGCGCGGCTCTGCACCGGAGCCGGCCAGCCCTAGCCCCAGCCCCCGGCCAAGCCACTGCAGGCAGAGGTGAGGGGCGCGATGGAGGCTCCGCGCCTGGCGCACACCATGAGCAGCCCCACGAGCCCCTGCGAGGAGGTGATCAAGAACCTCAGCCTGGAGGCGATTCAGCTCTGCGATAGGGACGGTAAGCCCTAGCTCGGCGCGGCTAATCCCTGCAGACGTAAAATGCTGCTGCCCTCATGGATGCTAATGCAAATTAATCCCCGCGTCGTATGGTCCTTTGTTATCCCCCATGAATTTGTAGGTGCAAGTGTTCCCCACCCCTCCCGCCGCTGCCGCCACCCTCCTGTTATTGAGAACAAAAGAAGAGAAGGTTGCACCTTGCTGGAGGGAAGGGAGGGAAAACCGCCGCTCCCTAAACCGTTCCTGGCGTTGCGGTGCGATTACCCCGGGCAAGCCTGCTGCACAACCCTGCCTCTGCCAGGAATGGACGCTGGGGCTTGTTCTGGGAGAGGCAGCAACGAGAGCCAGAGCCCGAGCTGCGGAGAGTCCGGAGCTAGGGATGGGGTAGTGGCCCTGGTGGGGTTTTGTTGTCCGCGGTTTCCAAAGTCCTTTGTACTACAGGGCAATTCCCATGCTTCAGATAGACGGGCGGATGTGCCGGCCGGTGTGGGCGAGCGGCCAGACTTGTTGCCGGTCCCTCGTGAGAGCCATGAGGCGGCGAGCAGACCGAGGCTGGGGCTCGCAAGCTGGGGCGCGGGGCGAGACCGAGAGGGAGGCGGTTCAGCACCGCGGACAGCACCGCGCCCACGGGCCCGGGGCGCCCAGCCGCGCTCCCGCCGCGCCGCGCCTGGCGCCCGCACCGCCGCGGGAGACCGCAGTGCCCTGGGGACAGCGGCTCTCGGTCCGTCCGCCCGTCTGCTCCCCGGCAGGCAGATGAAGTCTGGTTTCAGAGCACCAGGTGCGGGTGTTAAATGTTGTCTGTGTTGAAGCAAGCAGATAAATGTCAGGTGGTGACGAGGGACAGCCAAAACAAGTGTACGTGCTCGAAGCGACGCTGACGGCTGACTAGGGGAGAAGAGAGATGTCGTTTGTACACAGCTGTAACTGACAAAACTAAACAGACTCACTGGCTGTCAAACAATGAACTAATTTTTTTTGTAGAGTGGCATATAATTTGTTCTCATATACCAGATAATTTCTATCTTATCATTTCACGTCGAATTATTAAAAATAACTTCTCATTTATGGATACAAAATGTGCTTTGGGTGTGGAATTTATGTCACCTAGTAAATGAACCAAGGAATGGGGATACTGTATCAATGATTGGTACAGTTGGATTAATGAAACTATTTCCTTGTCGTGAGTGTATTTTTGGAGCATAATTGTTAAAGCTGATGGCTATAGAGGGAGTCAGGCCAGTTTTCTCTGTTATTTTTTACGAATTGGGATGAAATACTTCATTTTCTTTGACTCAGGCAGACTCTAACATTCAAAAATACTAATTTTTGTAAGCTCTTTGTCTTGTAATATATTTTAAAAATTATAAGACATTGAAAATTCTCAGTTATTATTTTTATCAGTATCAGTTTTTTATCAGTATTATTTTTATAGCTACATTAGAAATTCTTTGATTTTTTTCTTTTAATGTTGGGATTAAGATACATGCACTTCCTTCCATTCATGCTTTACTCACTGACACAGGAAACTGAACTATGTTTATAGTAGTGGAGATTACACCGGTTGTTGTTTTTCTCTTTTTTTTGTTAAAACACTTTTTCACATATATTCCTTGTAATTAATAGTAGATATAGTTAAAAATAGATAAATTATGCAATCTTTCATATCTGTGTACCCTAAGTAATTGTAGTGAAGTAGTCCGTGTTAATCATGACAAACTCTATTTGGGTCAACATACAATAGTGAAGGATTGCTTGATTCCTATGGATTAATGTCATACAGACAAGCAAATGGAAAAATGTAGTATTTTTAGTTTCAGTTCCTTTCTGATTAGATTTCACTGGAAAACAACTTTCCTGTCAATGTGGCTTTTCAAACTAACCTTCATCAAGCAAGCTGCCATCATCCAGGGCCGTTGCTTGCTTAATATGTGGCTGAATTTCCAAAGGGAGTGCCTGTATTTGGCATGGCAGAGAGACAACTCAGTGCCTCAGTTGGCACAGGGCTGCTCTTGAGCACACTCCAGTATTTCCTACAGGTGGCACTTATACATTAAAAAGCTTGTTTTAATGGAAACAGAAAGCCAGGTAGCAAAGGTTAAGGCATTTGTCTTTGAGATAAGCCTACAAATGTATGTGCCATACATTTAGATCCCTAAGTGTGTACATCGGTACATTTGTATTATAAATTGCAATTTATTTTAGGGTATCTTTTCTGAAAAGGGTGATGTTCTTAAGGTGATTGGCATCATTGATATTCAACAAAGTCTTGTGATAAATAGCAATGTATTACACATAGTAAGTTATAAATATACTAGATTTTCATATTCTGAAAATGTCCTTGGTCTTTAAGCTGTAGTAACTGTAAAGACAACCAGTAAAATCATAATATTATACATCCTACTATGACAAATTCTGCAATACACTTAGTTGGAATTGCAAGCACTACTGCAGTAAAAACATAAGGAGTAATAGAAAATTTATGTAGATAGCAAAATATTTTCCTTGTTTTCTAAGATGAGAGGATTCATATTGAGATGTTTTGTATTCAGCAAATTGGGTTATACCTTCTGTGAAGGTATATATAGGAGCCACAAATCTAGAAATTGGAATAAGCAATTAATAATATTATGGCAGTTTATCTATTTTGGGATTTTTTTCTATGTTTCTTTCAGTGTTGTTTTTGCAGGCATTTTCATCTCTCTCAAAGAATCAAAGCAATTTAAAAACTTGCAAATGTTAAATAAGAGATGATAAATGTATGCACTTTGGATTTTTTTTTCAGATCAAAATTCCTGATAAGATTTGGTTCAAAGTGAATGCAACATTATAAAGCCAGTTATGAGCTGTTACTTCCAAAGGCATCTTGCATTATTTGCTCTCATTCTTTTACATGGGTCTGATAGCACAGCTCAGTCAGATGTGCAGTTTAACGTGTAGTTCCTCAGAACTCTCTTGAACTCATTCCGTGTATAGGAAAAAGTGTAGCATTTGTTATTTTTCTTTGCCATATTTGAACATTGTAGCCATACTTCTGTAAGCTTAGGCCAGGAACAAATGTTTAATCAGTGCTGAACATTCTGGTGACCTTTTTATAAAATTTGTATTAGCCTTACCTGGGGATTAAACCTTGAGTAGATGAATGGATGTCTTTTGTGTCCTGAGCACACCAATGCTATGGAAATATAGCTGTTTTCAGAAAACTGTAAGTCTTGGAAAAAACGACCTTTTCACAGGCTTCATAGAAGACTCGGATGTCAGCAGCTGAATTTCCCGAAGCTTTTCTGTGGCTGTGCTGTGCTCCCCCTACAGATGATGCACTGTGGCTTGGGTCCAGCCAGGCTGAGAGCAGTGATGCCATCATCCACTCGCCCTGCCCTTTGTTGGCACAGACAGAGAGAAAGCAGAAGATGCCTCTCAAAACGACACCTGTCAAAATACAGAAAGCAGAAGAGCACAGAAGCAAACCTTCAAAGAGCATGCTGGAACTTGGGGCACACAGACAGCGGGATCAGGCAAGAAAACTGGCCCTGGAGGTGCTAACGGACTAGAGGTGGTGACTGGTCAAGGGCGGAAGAATAGGAAAGACTTGCAGGATGGGGATTAGGTTAAATGGGAATTGGACAAAATAACCCTGAAAGAGAATGGGAAAAGAAGATAAAGGAGCAAGGAAGGCAATCTAAGTTCAGGCAGCATGATCAGGGAAGTAAAGCTGGGAGTAAAAAAAGTGAGAGCGGATTCACTCAGATTATATTAATTTGAAGAATGAGGAAGTACAAGCCAGGGGTTACTGGGCAGTTTGGACCACAGAGCTCAGGAGTAAATGAATGGAACTAGGACTTGCTAAGCGGAGAGACTGGGACTAAAAGGACAGCCTTAGGAATGGAGCACTTTTGAAGTGTGACTGGGGAGAAGAAGGAAGGGGGACAGGAATAAGTTCAAGGAACAGGGCAGAAGAGGCCGTGCTTTGGTGTGACTGCCAGAGAAAGGTCAATGTGTATCAGTGCACGACATCTTCCAAAGCCACACACAACCCCAGGATGACAAATCCTTGTTCATTTGCCAGCAGAGAAGGGTACTGTGAGTACCTAGACTCAGTGGCTGCTGCTAACTTCTGTGAGAGTAGGACTTTTTAAAAAAGGCTTTGAAGAGAACATCAACCACATTAAGTAACTTTCCTGTGCCTCAGTTTTCCATGTGAAAAATGAAGCATATTGCTGCCTCCCCTCACAAGCAGTGTTTTCAAAATAAACTAATGAATGTTTGTTAATCAGACAGACGCTGTAGTAGCCTGGAAAACCCATGAGGTGCATGGAAAAACCCATTATGAAATTCATAATTTTGTCTTCAGAGAAGAATATGAATAATGTGTAGCAAATGAATCCTGGGACTACACGCTGAACAAAAGCAAATAGCTGTTACAAGAAAAATAGTTCATTATGTGCGCACTATCCATTATGTACGTTGAATGAATCAGGATTTATGTTGAAAAATTAGTACGTAATCATGCAGTTAAAGGCTATATCATAATCTAAACAAAGTGTCCAATTTAAGGTTATTTAAGTATGCTTCATTCTGGTATTTTCTATCCATTGATGGCTTGAACTATACAATCTTACTAACATGCTTTTAAACTTTTTTTCTGCCTTCATATATTTGAATATAGTATTTAGGCATCAGGATCAGAGCTGAAACGGGTGTCTTGGCCAGTTTCAATCAATTTCATCACCTTCCAAACACTTGGCACCATCACAACTGTTTAGTTTACCAGGCTTGTATAAAAACATTACATCGTATAAGCTAAGATGTAATTTCTGGTTTATGTAAACAGCTTGCATCTTTGGCTTTTCATATTATTTGAGAATGTCTCATGTTTTCTAATTTATTTCAAGAGTTTATTATTATGCTGGATTTATTGGAGGATTCTGAAATATTTTTCTGGAGTTATTAATTGGGATTTTCATTGCCATATTGTGTACACGTTCACCTTTTAAACAGAAGGGATAAAGTGGCATCATCCAATCTTTGGATGCAATCTTCAAATCCCTTTTTTGGCATTATGGAGCAGTATCATCGCTATTTCTGAAATATCATCATGTATGTCTGAGAGGTGGGAAAAAATCGAGTATCTAGGTAGACTCCCAAACGAGGGACAATGGAGAGATCCAAATTTCACAGTAATTCTTAGTATCCTGAATCTTTCGTGTTGAATAGTTGTTAGGCTGGTTTTTTTATTAATTATGACACTTTTGAGAACAGTTCATATTTTCTGTATCCAGCATAATAGAGACGTGCTTTTACTTTTGATATTTTAATAAGACACAAAATTCAGAGTTATGCTTATTGTTGGTTTGTTTATCTCTCTGGCTGCAAATTTGGCAATTTAGATTCACTCTCTTTAAAATGCAAACCATATCACTTTTCTCGAGTTTGAGTGGTGGAATGGCCAACTAAGAAATACACTTTTTCCATAAAATTATGTTTAACCTGGCTGAACTTTAACATTGTGATTTTTTTTCTTTGTGTGTGATAATGCTGCTTCAGATAGGATTTAAAATCTAGTGCATCACTTCAAAAGCTCTCTTGCTGCAAAGAAAAATACTAATTACTGTTTTAGCTTTACATTCTTGCCAGAGACTAAGATTTCCCATATTCCTTATTGTTAGAACAGAAAAATACTTAATGGAGCCAAGGAACAACTTCATAAATGATCTTTAGAGTTGTGGAAGACAAGAAAACTGATGATTTGCCCATGTCTTCCACTTCAGCAAGTATTTCATCCTGTCTTGGCTTATATCATAAGTAATGATGTCACTAAGTAGTGAGGCTTTGCTGGAAACTGGCTATTCAACATTCTAGTGTCAAGAAATGTGGTCATCCAAATTCTTCCTCTATATTAATGAATTTTTAGGGTTATTTTCCTTGCTTCTTCTTTCTCATCTTCTTTATGCCCAAATCTGCATAATTGATTGTGAGCTATTTTGTCTGGCAATGACCAAGTTATATATTATTAGCTATTTATATTTTTCCTGCCATTCTATTTCTGCCCCTTTTCATTCAATTATTCTTTACTGTAACTCCACGAGATCCTTTAAAGGCTACTGAAATGCTTGATGTGTAATTATGCTAGATTCACCTACAGAATCACTGTTCTTTCCCAGTGCTGATACTGCTGGGTTGAAACCCAAACATATAATATAGCTTTGGTAGTTAATTTCTAGTCAATTCTATACTAAAAATATTTTAATCATCATTGTCTCCTATGTATGTTAATTCTTCTATGTGTTTGTTTCAGATTAGAGATCCCAGATGCATTCTTTTATTTATTCTGTAACAGAATCCATTGTAGCACTTCCTGCCTAGGCTTCTAAGCCATCTTGTGCTTGCAGCTCCTTCCGTTAAATGTTATCTGCGATACAAAAATGTGATATCTCTTTAGATCATTCACAAAGACACAAAGCCTGGAACCAGCCACAGGCTCTATGGTAGCCCAGGGGACTGTGAGCTCCTTATTTGTTTTTCCATATGTCAGTCTCACCTCTGCCAGCCCTGGTTCAGCCCTGCAGATCAGTAGTTCTCAGTGAGTACAATGGCAGGAAGAATCATTTAGGGAAGAGAAATTTTAGTCCCTTCAGCATCTGAGAAGCAGTCCCCTAGAAGAAGAAGCCAAGCCCACCCCTCCTTTAAAATTTTATATATCTCCTGCAAATCTCAAAGACTAAGCTGTTTTTATTGAGGAAGAGTTAAGCCATTACTACCTGATTCGTCTCTTTCA
Organism: Acridotheres tristis; assembly: GCA_037013685.1. NCBI lineage: Eukaryota > Metazoa > Chordata > Aves > Passeriformes > Sturnidae > Acridotheres > Acridotheres tristis. Next base: position 7,449,315 of record CM072893.1, on the reverse strand, counting down.
TCTTGAACTAGCTTTTTCTATTCTACCAATTTTCTTCTCAGCCTACCAATTTGGTGGCTCTACCACCTCCTGTAAGAAATGTTCTGAGCTCATGTTTCCAAATTCATGATTTACCCTGCCATTCTGCCCATATGATCTAGGTCAGAGTACACCCAGAAGGCCAATTCAGTGTTTCCAACAGCTTTCCAGTAAGGTTCCTGGTCCTAGAGGCATAGCTTCTAGAATAGGCAGAGTATCCCCTTCTGTCATGTAAGGTGTGTTGAGGAGAGACTCTATCATATTCTTATTTAGATTCCTCTAGTACTTCATCATTGGTTTTTGAATGGGTTCCAGTCAGGCATTGTTGTGTTCTGTTGTCTCCTGACAACAAAACAAAGCCTTGCTGAAGTCTGTCTTCCTGACCTTGGTTTTTCATTCTGGGACTTCTCTGCCTGATTAGTTTTCCATTCTTTTCCCCTAGAATCTACCCATTCCTTGTAATTTCCTCCATCTTTTATTGTTCATGGCTTCTAAACAGCAGGTTTGAAGGTTCTGCCTTTCTGAATGAGGTGGTTTTCAGTCCCCTTTGTGCTGCTGAATTAGTGGCGGTATCTTCCACCCTGACAGAGGAGGTAATCTTTAAAAGTCCTCCCAGTCTGAGATTTTCTTAGACCACTCAGGACACTAGGTACATCTTGTGTTGTGCCAGCATGCATGTCCTCTCGTGATTTTTGTGACCTGAAGGCTGTATTTAATTCTGGCCGAACACAGCCCACAGGCTTAAACGATGTCTTCTGTTCTCTATTGACAGAATTTTTAAGCATTTTTCTTGCAGACCACTTTTTCAAAATTTGTAAACATATCTGGAGAAATAGTACTAACACTGCCAGTACAGGATATATGTATAAAATGTCACTGCTATAGAAAAGTACGAACAAATACAGTGTTTAGGCAGTTGGAACTAAAGAAAACTCTGCTCCAGGATCGCTTTGTGTGATTTCTTCACTAGGGTTTGTTCTCAGTGGAGCATTCTTTATTTGACCTTGAAATATTTTCCTTCAGCAGAGAAGATTTGGTTATAATTCATTGTAGCGTTTGTAACTGAATCAGTTTTCACAGGGGTGTTTGTAGTTGAGTCATTAGTCAGTTTTGTTTTATTGTTCTCAGAGTGTTCTTGTTTTATTTCTGCTTGAATGAACAAGGTGTTTTGCATGGATGTTTCCAAAAGCAATGATTAGCTGTACTGTTTTCATAACCTAACAAGTGTTTCTCTGAGTCTTGACAGGTGTAGCTGCTGCCAAGAATGGGAAGCCTTATAACTAGTTTGGTGTTGCTCTTTCATTCCTGCCGAGTGACAGAAAGTATTATCAGGGCTGCACTCTTAGTTTCCAGTGTGGAGTGGAGTCTGGAGTTTATTTCTTTGATATTGGAGAAAGGCATTCCCAGCTGGCATCTCTAGGAGAAGCACGGTTGAACGAATTGCCATATTAAGCTTTGTAAATCCAAGCACTCTTGTTATTAGAATTCTTCGGTTTGCAATGATCAGAAGCATCCCATAAATTTCTTTCCTGAGCTGTTCCATTGGCTTCACTAAGACTTTGTGTAAAAACCAATTTGTATTCATAATGTAGCATGATTAAGATCTTATAAGTGCTGTATTTTCCTAGTCTGGTGTGTGTGTTCTATCTTATTTCATAAAGATAGGCTTCTCATTTGGAGTTTTTCTCTATAAATTGCACTTTGTCTAGATTTAATCTGTCTTTTTTTGAAGATAGATTTATATATTTGTTGATATATTTAACCTGTATTTATAACCTGCATTTAACTTTTGGCTAGAAATAACATTTTTTAAAGATTATTTTGAGCATTTTTTTACAGTTCACTTCTATGTGTACTCATAGTTGAAAACATTTGGACTTCAAAATAAGCAGGATAAAAAGATATTAAAAGGCTCTTTCAGTCTTGGCCAACTGTAAGTTCTAGTGTAGAAATATCTGTGGAGTGACTCATGCTGTGTTGTTCTTTTTAATGCAACTTATGTAAAGGGAAATTACATGTGAGTTTATATAAAGAAAGGGATAAAATTAAAAACAAGACCTGCAGCAGATTGTATTTTTTAACGCTACTAAGGTCCACCTTCCATGTGATGACATAAGGTAAATACTATGCACTTACACTTTCATGATGAACTTTATGCTGGTAACTTAATGTTATAAATGAGAGACAAGAGTCTCAATATTCAGCAAAATTTAGATTGCTTTATTTGATATAGAAAGAGCAAGCAGCGCGCTGGGGAATGTGAGGGGTCACTGCCCACTCCACGCTCCACCGAACCTTGGTTTGCAGCCTCTTCTTATACTGTGGGTTCTCGTTGTTCACAAATTCACAAAGCCTTTGGGTGATAATTAGTCACAGATAGCCATCCAGTCCTTGTAGATGACCACCAGGGAAGTTCTGGAGGTCTGGTCTTTGTAGATAACCACCAGAAAAGTTCTGGGAGTCTGGTTTTTGGGATAGGCAGTATTGATTAGACAAAGGCAGGAAGGGCTTTTTGGGAAGTCCGATTTTGCAAGCTGGTAGCCGATACAACTTATTTGAAAAACATAATATAACATAATGTAATGTAACATAATACAACATAATATAGCATAACAAGGTGATTTTAAACGGAATTATTTAATAATATAATTTCCTTTATCTAGTGTCCATGCTTCACTTCAGAGCTTAGTATTCTGGTTTATACAAAGCCCAATGCTTTTGTGATTAACACCAATCTTTTATCAATTGTCACACTTAATATAAATGTTGTGTAGTAAGCATTTGACTTTTAGAGCACTAAGTTTCTGACAAACTTCTAGCCTTCCAGTGTAATTCTGAGACATATCTCTAATCATAGGAACTGAAAATCCCCTCAGGCTGCTCACTGATTCCAGTAGATCACAGTCAAGTTATGTCCCTCTTGTGTGGAACATACTGGAATTTTAGGCAATGTTACTTGTACTCTGATGACACAGCTACCAACTTACTCTTCATGAAAGGACAGGTTTGGGGAGTAAGACTTCTCATGCCGTTTATTGTGATTGTCTCACCTCTGCTCATGTGTAAAGGTTGCTTTTTCCCCCCTGTAGATGGAGGCACCTGAAACTCTGGGTACTTCAAGAAATTCTTTGTTTCCTCTGTCTGTGAACAGCTCTGTGCCATGCTTTAGGACCCTGACACAAAGAATGTGTCGCTTCTGTTCTTCTCTTTGTCACTGTTTAGGCAGCATGGAGTTCTTAAATCATACTTGATACCCAGGAATCTGAGTAGAGCAGTCTTTCTAGAGCATGAAAGTTTAATTTCAGGTTTTGTGACACATCTGGTAGCCAGGTGGCCCAGCATGACTTGTGTGGTAGGAACATATCTAGTACTCTGTGCTTTTCATAACTGGACAAATGCAGGGAAGACAGAACCACAATCACCATCTACAGTGATTCTCCTTTTTCTATTTTTGTATATTCTGTAATGCTCAGCTGGTTTCTGTGTTGCTTCTTTGAGCAGACCATCAGGGAACCCCTAGGCTGCCTGGTGCGGCTGTCAGCCCTAGTGCAAGTGTGCAATGCTGGAAATGGAAGCCAGAGAGGGAAACTAAATCCTTCAGTGTATCTCAGTATGCTTATTAGATTAGCTCATATAGTAGGGAGTGGGAACTGGAAAGCATTCCTTGAGATGCTTTTAAATGCTCTAAATCCTAAAGATGAAAAGCTAATCTAAATATGAATTCTTTTTAAGTACCATACCCAAGGGGACTTGTTTGGCGTTGTGAATTTGTAGAAGGTTGTGCAGCTATTCCTCTATAGCTAATCAATTTTTGTCATGTCACGATCATGATTGTTGCCATTGTTGCAGTCCAATGGCTGTTGATAGCGTGCATAATAAGACTATAGAACAATTTGTAACAGGAACTACTGTAAGTATCCAACTGAGCTGCACTTTTTTTAAAAAGCAATTTAAGAGTTATTGAGGACCATGGATTTGAATCTGATGTTTTTAGAATTGTTGTAGGTTTCTTTTAACTTAATTGCATCAAAACTTTGCTTTGAGTTTTCTCCTCTTCATGAGACAATTTTCATTAGATAATCTACGGGAGAGTTCTGTCATAAATGCCATCAGGACAGAAAGCTGATGAGCTGAGCTGAGACTTTTAATAAATATGCACAGTCAGTATGCTATACCGTGTCTCAGTGAAGGGTCCAGTGAATTCCAATGTGGTGAAGACTCTGCTGAAAGATTTCTTTTGACTACAATATTCATAACTGTGTCATCTTTATATTCTAGGAACAGTAAAAAGGTTGACCTTACTGTAGCCTTCCTCTTGATAAGGAGTGTTTAGCAGGATCCTCTCATTTCTGCATGCTTGCCTCCCTTAAAGAAACTGGCGGCAACTTAATTTATCTGTGAGCTCTCTCCTCTTGTTAGAGGTTCAAAAGTTAGGAACAGTCAACCAGTGGCAGACCTACATCCAAAGACCTTGACAATGTTTAGTTTCACTTCTGCCAAAAAAAAAAAAAAAAAGACTCTCAAAACCCCTATATCCTTTATTTGTCAGGGTCTGAGAGGAAGTCTGAAACAGACATACAATTCTGAAACGTGCATACAATTTAAATGTAAAATTAAAAAGTACAAGTTACAAAGTAGAATTTCCTGAACTATTGTGAATATGTAATACATTTCAAATCACAGCTAAAAAGCACAAACTGGTGTAAACCAGAGCCAAATCCCATTCCTTACAAGAGATGTGTGTGAAAAGCACACAGCAATTGCCAGCGCACTGAAGTAAAGAAATGCTCATTCATGCTGCAGACTGCCAGGGTATCCAGAGGGTTACAAAAGCCCACTCATGCTGAGCACCCTACTTTCTCAAGGAATATGCTTAGTGAAACTGAGTCCTCCAACCTTGAGTCCTCTCTGCTGCCCTTCAAGTGACGAGTTTTGCCTTTCTATCTGGGCTTCCCTCTGTTTAAATGGATTTTAAATTTAAAAATCCTGTTACGATCAAGGCACTTGAAGTTTCATGCAAGCTGGCAGGTCACATTAAAGCTCACATGAATACAAGGCTGCCTCATCTTGCTAGATTTGAACTCACATGACTTAACTTGAAGTAGAGAACACGTTTTTGGTTTAGATGAAGACACAGCTGCAACAAATGGCACAAGCTGCTGCCAGCCAAAGAATAAGGTAAACCAATATGAATGAGGTTGATAGTAGTAAACTAAAATGGAAGTGTTTCTCTCTCTCTTTTGTTTAGTGACATGTGGAAGCACAAATCATGAAAGGACATTCACTTTTGTAATACACAGTTAATATTAAAAGCAGTGGAAAACTAAGGGCAATGCTTTGCCTCAATTACACTGTTAGATGAAGAGCACTGGAGCAATTAGGCCGGTGACCCAGAGCAGTGTAACTTGTATGGGAATCTCGCCTCAAGCAACTTGTCTGGGGTCATACAGTCAGTGCCTTCATCTATGAGATCTGTTTTCCTTTGTTGTTAGTCTTGGAGACATAGGCAGTTCTACAGTCTCAGACACAGCTGTACATTTTATTCACCAGAAGAGACAAATTTCATGCCATTAAAAGCTTTGTATCCTTTCCTGCTCCAAAATCTATCCCTTTAGGAATCAACAGGGTGGAAGTCTGCTGAAAAATTTTACTCCCAGCTTTCAGCATAACAGCACCGGGATATCATCCTTACAAAAATATACCACAAAATGGGCCTGAGTGCAGTCTGGAGCGTGATCAGAACTTCACACTGGATAGATAATAATAGAGACCTGATAAGACAGACTTCTGCTAAATTAATTAAGTCCTAAATGTGATGGATTGGTGTGGGAGAGATTTTATAGTAGTTTCTGACATACTTGCTTTCCAAGTCCGGAATTCTGTATAACTGAAGGCATGCATTATACTCAAATTCTAGTTGTGTAGTAAGGGCTGGAAAGTTAATTTTAATTTCTAAATGGCGTTTTAATTAAGCAATATGGTGGTTTAGAGCCTTTTTTCCCTTGTTCCTTTGTTTCCCTTTCAGCACCTGAGAAATGCACATTTTAATTAAACTGTGTTTTTCAAATATATCTTGTAGCCAACACATGCTGAGAAGAGCCACTTACCACCCATGTACTGCAGCTTGCTGTGCTGAACAAAATGGGAGTTTTTAATTAGGGATAAATACTGTGGTGGCCTGCACTAATGTCCTTTTTGATTTCAAGAAGACAGTATTGCCCTTGCCTGTCCCTGATGGCAGAGCCGTGAAAACCAATGGTTTGCCAGTGGCAGGTTTTGTGGGGTTTTTTTGCCATTCTGCAACTCTCATTTCACAGAAGGTCGCAGAGAAACTTGTTTAGCTTTACATGACAAGGTACAGTAAAAAATGAAGCCGTGTTTAGTAAAAGCATTTGGAGAACTTTAGAGGGAACCAGGTATAAATTGTTTTGCATACAGGAGTCACTCAGTGGACAGGATGAGGAGCAAGATGCTGATGGATGGTGGCAACATTTGCATTCAGTCTTAGTTTATCTGGCCAATTCAGTTTGTTTGGTTTTGGTATTCAAGATACATAAAAGGAGATCCCAGCACTTCTTAGCTCTCTGTCCAGGGATTTGGTCAGTCCTTAGAGCATGGTAGGGCCAATGGATCTCAGTAGATCTCCATATCTCCATATCTTAGATACAGGGGAGAGTAGACATAATAGCGTGGATGGAAGTTTAATCTTCTAGCCTAAGTGCTTTGTCAGTCTTACAGTTTTCCTGGTGCTTAGTGAAGAAATAGGCACCTACATGATTATTTACAAACTTTCAGTTGCATATTTTCATCTGAAAATAATTTTCTCCATTTATCTTTAACACAGTGAAAACTAAATTTGTGTGAAGCTCTGTGTGTTTAGCTTAGCATATTACTGTGCTAATACTCATCAACTTACTTATAATAAAATTGCAAAAAGAAAAGAGGAAAAATTCAATAAGAAATGCCCAACCTTGTGGGACAACAAATACTTTATAAAGGCATAGAGACATCCAGTTTTCTTACAAGTATTCTTCAAAAAATATCTAACAGGAGTAAGGGAACTCTAAAAAAGAGAATTCTATCAACAGGGACTTGCATCTATTTCCATTTCTGTGCTCAGTCTAGCGGTTTGGCTGCTATCGACATTTTGAAAATGTGGTTTCATTTTAAATGAGTAAGGTATAAATATTAAATACTTCCAAGATATCAGGATATCAAATAAGAATTAAATCTTAGTGAAAGAATAAGGTCAGCCCTGCCAATTTAGCCACTGATCTGATTTGCAGCTGGGGTTTGTGTTATGCTTTGGGTTTGTGAAATTTGTGTACAGAGTTGCACATCATGTTTCAGAAGTTCTTGAGTAACTCAGCTTAGATTCCATTGATTTAGGTAAGACTTTTCTAAATTATTTAGATATTTCTGAAGATGTTACTAATAGTTGCTTAAATTTTTGTTTCAAGTAAGGATAGTCAAAAATCAAAGGAAGAATTGGTGCTGATTTAGACTATTTGGCTGATAGCAACAGAAGACAATGTATAATGATCTATCTAAATTTTCTGTATGGTAATAGCATGAGAGGAAACAATTATTTTGAGGAATTAGTTTAATGATGCAATTAAATGCACCATTTATTTTAAATTAATTACAGTTATTAAATAATTTATCTATAATTGCAGTTAGTGAGTTATAAATTCATCCACATTCAAGCTTAAATCATCCTGAGATTTTTTATCCTATCAGTGCTTTCAGAAAAAAATAGTGTGGGGATAAATTATGTATTTGGCACAGAAATTCAGAGAAATTATTCTTGAAAAGTTTATCCCTTTTAAAGTATCAGTCTAAAGGATATTTCTGAGTCAGTGACACACAGATTTCTTTGCAAAGGAGTTCAGAAATTGGCTACAGTGTAAAACGTACTTTTTATCCCCATGTTTTTTTCTTTTTTTCTCTGGCAGAAATCTTGCAAATTGCTGTTTCATCATGAGAATCAGTCAAATTGACAAATGCAATTTAGGAAATTATTCTAAAGGGTAACTCCAGCTAGCTCTTAGCTTCTGTGACTTCCCTCTCTAGTTTCTGAAGAGAAGTAGATTCCTCCAGGGCAAAGTTAAATGTGAGAGCTACCTGTAGGTACTCAGATTATCCCATCTAGGAAACTGCCTCTCTTCACTGAATGCAAAATGAACCTGAGGAGACTCACTGCCCAAAGGTGATGTTTTTTGTCAGTATTTTTGTCTTTCTTAGCATAGTAAAAGTATTAGTGGTTTCCACAGTAGTCTGGAAAAATTGTATATACATATATATATATATATAAATAAAAATTCATATATGTATTTTGTGTACATCATATGAAAATTGTTCCTGAGCATCATTGCAAATCGTAGGCATAAAATCTTTTGGAGAACAGCCTTTGCTTTTGGATTAACAGATGCATATTTTGTATCAAAATTATTCCAGGTGTAATTCAAGATATCTATGGTCTTATCACAGGAGTGAATATTGTTGGTTCTTTTCTTGTTACTGTTTCTGCTGTCATATTTAAGAAATATTTGGGGTTTATCATTAACTTAGAAGGAATACATATGGTCCGACAAACCCACTTCCGAGAATCTAGTATCTATGCCAAAATTTATATTCCACAGAAATATTATTATGTGACTATTTAATTTCTGCTTACTAATTATAGTAACCTTCTCTGTAAAGATGCACTTAATTTCCTATTGAACATAATGTTGCATTCAGTGCCTGCTGAGAGAAGGAGCTGTAAACCAAAGCCCTTCAGTTCTGATAGCAAAACCATGTTCTAAAATCTACCACTGTACCTGTGTTGGGTGCTGCTAGCTGTCAGGTTTGCCACGCGTGCCTTGTGTATTTCCACTGGTGTTAGTGGAACACACACGCTTGAGGAAACGAAGCCCCTAAAGTCCAATCTGCTTTTGCTCAAGGGCAAATGAGCATCTGGGCTGGGTCGGCGTTGCAGCACGTGGCCCAGCTCGCAGCCCATGCCGAGTGGTTCCCCCACACTGTGCTGGGCTGTGTGCTGTGTGCTGTGTGCTGTGTGCTGTGTGCTGTGCTGTGTGCTGTGCTGTGTGCTGTGCTCTGTGCTGTGTGCTGTGTGCTGTGCTCTGTGCTGTGTGCTGTGTTGTGTGCTGTGCTGTGTGCTGTGTGCTGTGTGCTGTGTGCTGTGTGCTGTGCTGTGTGCTGTGTGCTGTGCTGTGTGCTGTGTGCTGTGTGCTGTGCTGTGTGCTGTGCTGTGTGCTGTGTGCTGTGTGCTGTGCTGTGTGCTGTGTGCTGTGTGCTGTGCTGTGTGCTGTGCTGTGTGCTGTGTGCTGTGTGCTGTGCTGTGTGCTGTGCTGTGTGCTGTGTGCTGTGCTCTGTGCTGTGTGCTGTGCTGTGTGCTGTGCTGTGCTGTGTGCTGTGCTGTCTGTGGTGTGTGCTGTGGTGTGTGCTGTGCTGTGTGCTGTGGCGTGTGCTGTGCTGCGTGCTGTGCTGTGCTGTCTGTGGTGTGTGCTGTGGTGTGTGCTGTGTGCTGAGCTGTATGCTGAGCTGTGTGCTGAGCTGTGTGCTGTGCTGTGTGCTGTGTGCTGGGCTGTCTGTGCTGTGTGCTGTGCTGTGGTGTGTTCTGGGCTGGGCTGGGCTGTGCTGGCTGTGCTGCTCCCCCGGCCGGGAGAAACGGGTGAGCCTGCAGAGCGAGGCTTCAGGCCCGTGGTGACAGCAGGCACTGAGAACCCAGGCCTGGAGAGAGCAGGATCTGCTCCCTGGGAAGTGGGAGCCTGCACGTCTCTCGCTGGCAGTAGCAGGAGTGAGAGATTGGGCTGCTGCTGAGCTGAATCACGGCACCACTTGTAGAGTACATTCATTCTCCATGTGAGAAGAAGAAAGAATCAAGTCCTTTGTAAGGGCCTGAGACAAACTTTTCCGCACAGAAACCAGGCAACTCAGAGATGGCTCAGTGCTTTGTTTATGTGGGCACTCTTCTGGGAGCATTCTCAGCTGAAGATGCCTGTACTGAAGGCACGTTTGTACTCATAGAGTCCAGTTGTGTTCACTTTGGTTTCCCTGTGGAATATTCCTGCTGAAGTCAATGTCCTAGATTAGTAGGAAACAGATACATTAAGCTGTTAAAACCAAGTAATAAGAGAATCTGAATGTATATGCACATTTCAAAAACACTCAGTAAATACAGATATACATGTTATAGTTGAGTAATGCTTTACTTTTGAAACTATCTAAAAAAAATTTGGACACAGTGCACATTTCTTACTAGAAAGTGCACGACAGTAGTATCAGAAAATGGGGAGGAAATGAGGATAAGGTTTAGAGGGGTTTATCCCTCTAACAGGATTTCTAGGGTCAGGCATTCTCTCTTTATCTAATTTAGGAATTAGTTTTACAAGGATACTTATTTAGAAAATATTCCTAAATGTGCTTATATAAGTATAAAAATCTCTCTTGGGTGGTAGTTTACCAGGATTCTGGGGGAGAGAAGAGAGAGATTAAGAGTCTGAGACTCTTCACTCATTTTTTTGCACATGAAAAGAGGCACAAACAAAACATAAACATTAGTTCTGTGGTCATGCATAAAAAATTGAGCTTTGAAATAGAATAGCTGTCCTAAAGAAGTGCACTTACATAGCCTAACAAATAACAGCCTTGATTTAATAATTTTTTGAATGTTGTTGCGTTTGTATTTCCTCTGTGTGATTTCACTGTCTCTCTTGAACAAGGTGTTGCTGAGAACATTGAAATATTGGTATTCAGGTTAATTATTTGCTTGGTGAGGACATGTTGTCCTGGCTCTGTAAAACCATTCTATATAACCAGCCGTTGGACAGGGAGCCATTCATTCCAGAGCACAGGGGAAAAACATGAGACTCTATTTTTGCTTTGTTAAATTTAAAGTAGCAGCTAATATATAATTTCCTGTCACTTCCCTGTCATTTTTGATGGTTATAGAGAATGAAGTTTTTTCCCTTCTACTGAATTTTTGAGGAAATTAAATACCTTCTCAGTAAATTGGAGTATTCAGCCTCAATTACAACACTTAAATATTGTCAGTCTATATCAGATTTCTATAATTAAAATATTTTACCTTTATAGATCCCATACATAACCTATCAGTTGAATTGTCAAGACAAAATGGTAGAAACTTTTGTATTTCAGAAGGTGTTAGGGTTTCTCTGTTCGTGTTATGGGAGTTCTGTTTCTAAATGAGTTCTTCTCAGTTGTTAGCATCCACATCTAATAAGAGGATTTCTTATGTCATGGTACCTGTGTGCTCTTAAGACATTGATCCCCTCTCATCAAACATTTCAACTTCAAAACACCACAGCTAATATCTCCCATTGTATTGAAAATGTTAATTTTTCCACATTCTGATTTCCCCAGTGTGTGCATTTTAAAATCTGAATAAGGTGAGATTTTTTTTTTTTAAATGTGGTTCGTATTATAAAATTCTGTTTGGCCTTTAGTGTGTTTATTACATGTGCTGTTGGTATCTATATTAAACTGATCTTTCAGGGTCTCAGAAATTGCTTCTCATCCTCATCTACATATACCTTGATTTTCAGTTATCTTCCCAGAATGTATTAAGAATCTAGAATTAGCTTTTAATTTTGTACTTTGTGAGAACAGTCTCGCCTTGCTTATTTCTGGCTCATGATCCTGAGTCACGTTTCCTTCATCACATTCCTAGGTTTTCATGGAGCTGACACCTCACAGAAACAACTGCAGGAGTTAATGTCTTGTGTGTATTCCTAGAGGCATTACACCCAGCACTTGGTGCACCCTCTTCTGTATGCAGCAGCCCTTATGAGTGAAATTACGTCAGTGTAGGGGAATATTGTGGTGACACCGAAGCGGCGTCACCATGGTTTCACTGACTTTCCTCCTAGTCGCTGGTTGTGGGATATCACCAGGGCTTCCCCGTGCTTTTGTCTTTCCCAGTTCATTCAGTGGCTTCTGGATGTCTCACCCACCATAAAAAAATTGCAGCAACCTAGAGGCTGCTTTGAGGTGCATGAGCACAGACAGACATGGCTTGGGTGAACAGAACAATCACCACTGAAACTGGGCTTTCTTTTTTGTAGCAAACTTTCAGTCCTGGGAAAAAGGCCAGTGTTAGAGGTGGAGGTTCTTCAGGAGCTTGGCATGTCAGGTGTGCTTAGTTTTCTTTGTTGTCTGTGTACTTCTCCTAAAATATGTGTGTTATATCACCTAGTTTTCTATCTAACCATTAGCCTACCTCTAACCCCAGCACCACAGGTTTCCAGATCACCAAGATGTAGGAGCAGCAATTTTGGGGCACTTCCAGGATGGCCTTAGCATGCCTTTTCCAGCCCCAGCTTTCCTGAAGCTCTAGGCTCTTTGACTCTTTCAACCCTAACCCTAAAAACTACCTGGAGATTTTCTGCTTGACATTTACTTAAAGCTATTTATTCACTTCAAAAGCAAAGAAATTTAAAGGAATGAGAATGCAGATATCTGAAGATGTGTGCCAGATATTAATACCAAAAAACACAGAGAAAATTATACCTATTTCCAGAAGTATTTTTGCTCTTTGCCATTGATGTTCTCAAAAATGTTTCTTTCTCTGTTAGTTTTTGTCAATGGTTATTACTGCTTCGCACATGTCCTTAAAGCTTAAACCACCTTGGCTGTTTGTAACACAGCTTAGGCCCTGGGTATGAAATACAGAAGCCCATTTTTAGGCAAATAATTTGCACATTACGGTATTGTGGATTTATGGCTTGGATTTCCTGGCTGCATGTCTGTTCAGGATGTTATACAGGGGTCTCAGTCTGTCCAGCTCTCCAGCTCTGAGAACCTCAGCAGCCACGCTCCATCTTCTGCTTAAACACAGAGCCTCACTCCTGGAAGAGCCGATCATACGAACCCTTTTCGGAGTACCTGCCAGAGCTTTCAGTCATCTTTCAAATACAAATTGCTTGCAAAAGAAAGCAGTGCCATTTTCTCCCTGCTGGCTTTCTGAAATGTCATGTTGGGAAAAGCACTTACCACGTCTTTCATATGAAGAGAAAGCTTTCAGTAATGACTGGTATTTCTGAGTCTATTGCAGCCAGTGCAGCTGTTGAAAATGTCATTGTGTATGGCACAAATAAAGGGATATTTTGAGCAAGACCGTGCACTAACTGATTTTGGTATTAGTTGAAAAAAAAAAAAAAAAAGGCAGTAGAATTTTTGAAGAATAGACAACCTTTTGGATGTAAATGCATAAAATAAAACAAAAATAGAAAAATAGTTTTATTAGGTCTTGAAGTCATCAGCAAAAATTACATTATTCACAATACTACCTGGAGATCTATGAATTTTGCAGACTCCAATTGAATTTTACATATCTATGAGCAGAATTTTGAACAATCAGGCCAACAGTAATATTCCTGCATTGAAGTGCTGGAATAATTCTTTGGCGGAGTATGTTGAGAGGCTGAAATGTTCCTAATGTTTTCCAAATAAAATTTTTACTTTTATTACTGCCCAAACACCTCTGAGTTATATTTTTTTATCATTTTTTATCAGTTATGATGAAAGTATAAATACTATCTTTTTCTATAATTAGATGTGACTATATTTCTGCAATGCACTGCCTCACCTCCCTGCATGAGGTTCCCATCTTCCTCATCTGGCCAGAATTTGGGAGCTTTCCTCCCTTTCTTATAGAGACATTAACTTCTTGTTTTCTCTTTTGGTTCTATCTGTTCTTATCTATGTTCACTTTTCATTTTTTTCTGTTCTGTTTCTTTACTTCTTGTCTTACATAATTTAGAATTTTTTCCTTTTTTACCCAGTATTTTTTCTCAGCTTTCTGTTGTTTTTTTTTCTTTTAATTTGTTCACTTATGACTTGGGTCTCATATAAGTGCAAGAATACCTAGTGTTTCTGAGTTTTAATGTTCATGGAATGCTGAACTATAAAGTTGCCTTGGGAACTAAGGGGAGACCTAAATTTAGAACCAGTGATTCTTTTTGGGGTCGATGGTCATTTGTTCACCTCCCATATGTACTTAGAAAAGAACTTCTCAAGAAAACTGCAGCTGGGAAAACAAAAAGAATAAAGAACAGAAAATGAAGTTTGCTTGTGTGTCCCTTTTGCTGTGGCTCATCAAAGTGTTAATTGCTTCATTTCAAAGGAGTTGCTGCTTTAAATATGTGTATACATATGTGCATACGCATCCACCATCTATAAACCTTGCAGAGATTGGCTGTGCTTCATGCTTGAAAAATGGTTTAAGGATGAATATGATTTCTGCTTGTGTTTATGTCACTGACAGATAGGGATAGAGCCATTATGTTAACTGTGGACATTGCTGAATTCTTAACAAAAAAGCACTTGATAGCTTCAGATGGTTTGTCCTGTCAGCCTGCAAACACACACAGTGGTGATGCCAGCTGCTCTGCACACCCTGCCACTCTGTGCACCACGTTATTAGTGCTTATTCACCTGAGGAATTTCATCCCTTTCCAATGCTTTCCATCACTGACATGCAGACTTGCATAACTGTACCCCACTGGCTCCTGAGGACTTCCTCTGAGCCTTTGTGAAAGGCTGTTCAGGGGTGTGCTTGTACTGGAGCACACAAAACAGTGATCAAATGGGTCCTTCAATGAATGAATTGTGCTTATTTTCTATGCAGGGAATAAATCACAAGATAGTGGGATTGCAGAGATGGAGGAGCTTCCAGTCCCACACAACATCAAAATAAGTAACATCACGTGTGATTCCTTCAAGATTTCTTGGGACATGGATTCTAAATCCAAGGATCGCATTACTCATTACTTCATTGATCTCAACAAGAAAGAAAACAAGAATTCCAACAAATTCAAACACAAGGTAATTTTCATTTAAAAATCAAGGCACAAATACTTGATTGTAAACATATGAGTCTCTTTTTTATTAACCCTTGAAAGCCAAGCCATGGGAAACAGGAATTAGATATCTGGCAAACGTGGATTTTGCTTAATCTGATGGAATTCTGGTTTACTCAAAGTACCTTCTCTATATGTATCCAGCCTATGTGCATTTACACACAAATACATTTGTTTTACAGATAACTGCACATTACCTTTTCTGTTTCATTTGAAAGTACATTTAGAGCTTCTGCAATGTAGTGCAAGACTGCCATTTTCATTCCTGACTAGTTCTTTATCATTATTTACAAAATGTGTGTACTCTCTGCCTATCCTTGTTCAGTGACAGACTCCTGAGAGCAACACATATCATTTCAACAGAAGAGCCACAAATTCTAATGCACTTCAGGAAGGCTTCCAGCAACTTTAGTTTGCAGCATTCAGCACTGTGACCTCAATATTCATCTGGCCTCTTTGCTCAAGCCTCTGGTGCAGGAGCTCAAGCCTCTGGTGCAGGATCTGTACTTACCAAATCGAATAAAATTTGCTTTGACCTCAGAACAGCTGAAATACTGATTGTTAGATAAACATGGAATGCGATAGAACATTCTTCAAATTTAAAAATAATGTTGGCATTATCTAAAAGATAAGGTTTGCCGAGGCACAAATAGCCATCCAAACAAATGTAAGGGCTGTAATTATCTCAACACCTAAATAACTGTTGATTTCTAAGCCAGTGGGATAAACAGAAAATATTCCCACCAATTTCTCTGAGGCTTTTTATTGTGAGACTATTTTTCATAAGATTTCTGTTAACAGCAGGTGTATAATTTTCTTTTTTGACTTTTTTTGTTGGTGTTTTGTTGGGGTTTTTTTTTGGTTGGAAGTAACATACGCATTAAGAGTAACAAGAAATCACTTACTATCTCTTGAAATTGAGAATTTTACGTGTTTGGCCAGAGTGTTGCAGTTGCTAGGAACCAATATGTGAAGCACAAACTAAACCTAATGTTATAATAGGTATGTATTGTCCATCATTTTTAATTGTAATAACAAATAAAGTAAGGTACTTTGGCTTTTTTCTTACTCTTACGAATTTTGGATTGATGGCCTTTGAATTGAAATTCCCATTTTACACTGCAGGAACAAGTATGCTCTCTATAGTGAGATGGATTCTTTCTAATTTCATTTATTTTATTATTGCACCTGTTTTTTCGTTCATGTGCAAACTGGTGTATACTTGGAACATTTACTTTTGTGAAAAGTAGAGCCATCCTAGTAAAGCAAACACCACATACACCTCAGAACCATTATCATAGTGATGAGATTAGACTTAAAATGGAGTGGGGGGAAGGTAGTATAATAAAGATAAGCTAATAAGATAAGATTTATTTTGTGTTTTGAAGCAATTCCCTTTTTACTGTGCAGTATTGTTTAGTCAAGGGACAAAGGTAATTGGTTTTGAAAGAATGGTAGACTAAATTCTCAATTAAAATTATTGATATTTTGGATGTCTTGTTGGAATTAACTAAAAATTGCTTGCTACTAATTTTGTTAGTGACTCGGTAAAGATTTTTTTTGTGTAATTTTTTGATGATTTTATTGCCAAGCCTGAGTCACAGAGATTCAGAGAGCAGAGAGGATGGACAATAGTAAAGCACAGACTGAATACTCCAACTCTGTGCCAAAGCACTTGGGTGTTTTCTTTCATGCATCTTTAGTACTAAGCAATTTTTAACACACCTTCTAGAATGAATTTTGGTTGATAATTGAAGTGCTAAGATTCCAAATGTGTAACCCAGCTGTGGTTCAAAACAAGCATCGTTCCCCCTCTAAAGTCGGCCATAGGAGTTTCCCAGCTGAAGCTCAGCAGCTGCAGCACTCCGGGCTGAATCCACACAGCAGGGAACTGACTTTAGTCCCCACCCATCTGCTGACTCCCTTACAAAGCTTTAGCATAGAGGAGAGGGATAGCACTGCCCTTTCTCGTAGCAGAGTTTTTTCAGAGAGAAAAGAGTGAGCCCTGCTGCTTAGATATACAAAAGAGCTTTGGGTTTTACTCCTATGAGTCATCCAGCACCCTGAAGACACCTGTGCAAGGAGAATTCATCTTTACTTACCTTGCAAGTAAGGTAAAGCACTACAAGTGCCCATCTCTCTCACAGGCGATAGTGTGAAAGACCAGCTAATTTTCTAACTTATACAGAATTAACATTAAGTTGTCAGTTTCCTTAAATGGCTGTAAATTACTTGGGATATAGGCTTAATCTGATAGATCCACGCTGTACCTCAGGAAAGGGATCTGTTTGTTTTCTTGTGTACCGGGGATACCATCCATGAATGATTCCTCCTTCCTGCTGGTACTGTTTCTGTTAGTAAATACATAAGTATACTCAGCATACTTAGGGTGCATAAAGTTTTATAATTTTTTACTATTGTCATCATCTCTGTGAAGGAAATGGTTTGTATTGGTAGTGGTAAGCAAAGACTGGAATTTTATTAAGATTTTGTCTTCCTTTCAATTCATTTTGCCTATCCCCTGACTTTTTAAAAATATGGAAATATGATTACTCCCATGTAATAAGAAAAATAATCAAATATTTAGCAAAACTGGGACTAGAATCTGGGTGTGCTGAGTTCCCACAATGTATCCTATGAGATGACCTGGCAAAGAGAAGGGTAACATGAAATGGGAGAAAGTTGAAGACTAAAAGCTGTCTCTTTTCCCAAAAAGGAGAGTAGAGTGACTCATACAGCTTGCTCCTTAGTTATTCAAAGCTTCCAGGCTGTTCTTAGAAATTATTGCCATCTAGGTACCTTTAGAGTTGTCTGGTGGGTGCTGGTAGTGGAGCAGCCATCTTCCACTCTAGCATCCTGGCTCTCCTTGAGCTGGCATAGTACCTGCTTTGCACTTCTTTGGTGACTCAGCCAGGAATGAGAGCTGAGCAGAAAAGAGATGAAAGGGAGAAACAGAGAATCCTCAGAGGAACCTCAATGAGAAAATTTGAACATTTCCTCTGTATTATGGCCTTTAAAAAAAGTGGTGTTTGCTTATAAAAAACCAGCAGATTAGAGTTGTGAGAAGCATTACATCTGCCCCTCCTCTCCAGCTGTGCAAGACATAAACCCCTCAGTTTAATGTGGTGGTCTGCCCCTTTCTTTTTACCCTTTTTTTTTTCTTTGTGGTCTCCTCCTTTTTTGGTATGGTTAAAAGAGGTTGCTGATGCACAGCAGGAAGGAAAAGCTTTGACAACTGGGGGCAACAAGACTTTTAATATTACATGAAAACTGACAAAATCATTGGAGGACAAGCCACCACTACGGCGTGAACATAGAGATCTGACCCAGGTGGAAGCTGTTTTTACCCTAACCCAAGACAAGATGACAGGAAGACCAATGATGTTAACTGTGACACCTGCTGACTGCATTAGCAGTAGCAGACTCAACCCAGTGGGATGCCTTTCAGGGTGGTAGCTATGAATGTCATTTAGTGGTCTTTTTTTTTTTTCTTTGTAATTTTTCTCTATGTATTATTAATTTTAGCATGCACAACTGTCTCCTTTTCAGATAAAGTTTTCATTCAACTATTGTTTGATTTAAAGATGAATTGGTAAGAGAGAAATTATGACAATAAAATTTTACTCTAGATTATCACTCAATTGCAATTCTTGTAATATCCCAAGCTGGCAATTTTACAGTTTCTTAATACAGAAACTGTATTTTTGTTGATAGGAAAACAAAAGGAGAAAGATCTTTTTCCGTAATAGAAGACAAGAAAAAAAAATCTTTAATATCTTGCTTGGAGAGCATGATCAGAAAATATCTCCCTTCTATTCCTTTTTTTCCTTAAAGGACTACTATGTTAATATTTATAGGAAGATGATTGTGGACTAGAATTTATAGGTGGACAGTTAAGGATGTCATTTAAAGTGCCCACTTTTCACATGGCCCAGTCTTACTATTCTGTTATTAGTGGTGAATATTGCATAATAAATATCTCTCATTCTATCACAGCTCCTCAGGTACACTACAGAGAATCATTCAACTCCATCCTGAGTCCTTCCCCCACAGTTCTAACATAAACTGTCCCATTTTTCAATTTTTTCTGTCCCTTGGTGGTCTTTGGTACTGTAGAAATCAAGCATTTCAACTACAACAAGCAGCTATTTTTCTTGGTTGCACCCTGGGCCCGGAAAAGCAAAACAAAGGATCTGAAGGGGCAGTGAGGGGAAATCAAGAGATTCAGAGATAGGCACAAGCTCTTTGGCTTCTTCTGGCCATTTCTGTACAGAAAGGTATTTTGAAAAATGTGAACCATCTGTAGTTGCTCTGCAATGTGTTTCATTTTCTCTATTGAAATTTAGTTTGGAAGGCAGCGGCAGTGTACCTGGACTGAATGACAGCAGGAGGAATTTTGTTTGATTACATAGGCTGAGAGAAAACAGAGATAGCACAAGAAGCTCTTAATTTAAGATCCCTTTGTTCTCAGTAGCACGTCTTTGTTTGCAAATGTAAGCACAAATGGCCCTAGTCTAAATTATATATTTGGGCTATATATAATAGTATACAATCACTTGGAACAAATAATTAATTCACACATGCAAGATATCCCCATGTCTCTTAGAACAGACCTTACACCACTGTCCTCCGCCACTGCTCACTTTGGTGCACCAACAAACCGTGGGAAGTAACTCGAGTTTGCAGCGTAGAGCCAGTGGTTGGGAACTACACTGCAAAAGCAGTGAAGGAAAGGGAGGCAGATTGGTTTGGTTTCACTGCTGACTTGTGTGTCATTCGGTCCTTTTGTTTCTGTCAGGATGTACCCACCAAGCTGGTGGCCAAGGCTGTTCCTCTGCCCATGACGGTGCGCGGGCACTGGTTCCTGAGCCCCAGGACAGAGTACACGGTGGCAGTGCAGACGGCCTCCAAGCAGGTCGATGGCGATTACGTCGTTTCAGAGTGGAGTGAAATCATCGAGTTTTGCACCGCAGGTAACATTGCTGAGGGATCTTGTTCCACAGGCTGGGTTAATTAATGCTGCCTCGACTGCCAGACTGAGATGGTCACCTGCCAGTGCCAACTGTGCTGGTAGCCTTAAATAAGCACCTCTGGAAACTGGAATTCAAACATTAGACTTTGTATGTGCCGAAGTTTAGCATGTTAAGCAGAGGCAGCTGGGCTGCCCTTTTCTTGTGCAATAGCTTAGATGTCCCAAAGTACTGTGCCTGGCACCACTGCTTGTCCCAGGCTAGGAAGGGGCCACAAGATGCCTGTCACTTGCTACCAGCACCTGTGGGGAAAAAGTAGAATGGCAGGTCCCTGACAGTTTAAGACATTCTGCTGCTCTGCTTTCTCTGCATGCTGCAAAGCCTCAGCACTGTCAACACCCCATCTCAAGGGTCACTTTGGCCTGTGTTTTATTAATAAGGCTTCCCTTGGATGTACGTGACCTGCTGTCACTTTGCATGCCTGTGTGAAAGCTGAAGATTCAGGCAAGCTCAGTATGAATCCCATGTTGGTTGGGAAGGCATTTAAGCTGGGTCCTAAACAAGCCTTGTTAGTACTTGTTAGTCATTGGTTGTTGGCTGACAACCAGTTATATTGTAGCAAACAGTTTGTCAACTGATACCACCCAGAGAGGGCAGTCCTGAGCTGCACTGCAGTCCCAAATACAGGGAAACCAACTCTAACATAGGAAATCCTGAGCTGAAAGTTGCTGTAGGCTTGCAGAGTCTTTGTGAGGAAGGAGTAGGGAGAATCACAAATGCCTGCTCTTGCCATTTGATTTGTTTGTTGCCACTGTTGAAAACTGGGGCATGATGTGATGTATATTACCAAGATTCTATTCCTAGTTTTCAGTCCACGTGTATCTGTTGCTTTTGGAGAGTCTTGTGGTTTTTTCCTGCCTCGTGTACTAGCAATTTGTCTTTCCTTTCCAGATTATTCAAAAGTTCACCTAACACAGCTATTGGAAAAAGCTGAAGTGATTGCAGGCCGTATGCTTAAACTATCAGTTTTTTATCGGAATCAGCACAAAGAATACTTTGATTATGTCAGGTAAGAAACTAAACATATACAAAGTCCTTTGGCAAACTGAAGGAGTAATGAAAATAAGTAAATAGAGACAGTTGTGCTAAAGCTAAAGCAGAATGTCTGTATGCTTTATAGCCCATTCAGAGGAAGGCAAAGAATAAAATACAGCTCGTTTCTTTCACCTTAACTCAGCACTTCCATTAGGCAATAATAGTCCATGTTTTGAAGCAGAAACTGTGGTACTCATAGGGCCTCCATCCTGATTAAAGTGTCTGTAATCATAATGAAGAGTTCAGTAGCCAAGTATTTCCATTGTAATGAGAAATTAAGAGTGAGGTGACTGAGAGCAGAACTGTACAACAGTGTGCATAGGCATTTGCCTGCATGTAAGAGTTCCATCTCAAATATTTGCTCTCCATGTACAACCATCCCATTTCCATGCCCAAATGCGGACTCTGCAATCTGAATGTTAATTTATAGACCATGTGGGGAGGGATAGGGTTATGTTTAGACAGTGTTAATACAGCATGCTTCAGTTGGAATGAAAAAACAGGATAGCTGGTTCCTGTTCCGTTGGAGACCCAGTGTGCCCTTTGCACACAGTTGGAAGCAGGAGTATAAGAGAAAAGCAGACTTTTTGATAGAGGGAGTCAAAGCTTATGTGCTGTGTGAGCAGGAGCAGTCACAGGGCAACCTTCTCCTGTTAGAAGGATGTCACATGGATGAGAGGTAAGCAGTGTGTTGGAAGGCTGCAACACAGACTCTGCTTCTTTAATATTTATTGGGAGATGGGGCTCCTGCTGAGCCACATAACTTCAGTTTAATGGGAGTGTCACACTGGTACCTGCCTAGAATGGAAAGTTTTTAAAACAACTCAAGGCAATCTAGCTTCAAAGAAGAGACTCCATCACATTTGGAAACATTCCCGCTATGTAGTCGTGGGTATCTGGTTTATTCCAAGAGTGTATTGGATATTGCAGAGCATGGGCTTGCTCTTCCCCTTCTGTGTTTTGGAAAGATTATTTTATTACACAAATGGACAAAGCTGCAAAACTCAGTGGAGATAGAGAATAAATTGCAGTTTTTGAGGCTGAGGCCCTTATAAACCACTGCTGCCATTCTGGGCTGGATACCACAGAAGGGATATGTCTGTACCATTCTGATCCTCATGTTGCTTTGTTTTCAGCTATGTAAACCATAGTGCATCTGCCTTTATGTTCATTAGTGTTGAAAATTGCCACTGAGGTGCATTTATAGCTATGGGTTTGGCCTTGTTCTGCCAAGTGTGACTCCATAACTGATTGCACTCTATCTGTTCCCCTTCTTCCTGTTAAGTTCTTTCTTGGTTTGACACCAATAGAGATGAGTTTGTTTTCCCTCTGTTAGTGAGCTGGAGACAAAAAGCTGTGTTTTACCAGGCCGGTGGGAAGCTAAAATACCAGAACTGGCTGATGGTCATCGCTTTTGATCAGAAATAGATTAATACAGTCACAAGAGCTAATCCTTCTCCAGTACACCCATCTGTTTATTCTGTTAAAAACCCTAACCACATGCTTCCTATTAGGGAAAATTCCTTTTTATCCCATGCCTGCCAATGGCCTCTGGTGTCATCACACAGTCTGGAAAAGCTCTGGTAGCATTGATATACAGGCAACTGCTCCTAGTGCTAAAGCAGCAGTCCCTAAATGGAGGGTTTGAGGTGACAGCCTGGAAGGGATGTTTGTGTCACTGCAGCTTACCTGGGCTGGGAGCGCCACAAAGCAGCTCAGATCCCCCGAAAGGGCGACCTATAATTAGCCTAATTGGCCACTGGATGTCAGTATCTTGCCACAGAAATGAAACCTACTTTCTCAGAATGCAGCCTGACTTTTCAAGTTGCAGAGATTTCAGGTAGTTATTTAAGCTCATTCAACCTTTTATTATTTCTCTTTTTTTTTTTCCTCCCTAGTATTCTCTTCAGTCATAAAATACTAATTCTATCCCCCACTCCAATCAATGTCTTATGAAATAGGGCTTGAGACAATAAGTAGGTAGCATTTGAAAGGCTCAGAAAACTTCTGAAATGTATCTTAGAGTAAAATAAAGATGTGCTGCTGAGGAGATTACAAATAATGGAAAAAATTAATCACTGCTGGAAATATTACTGAGTTGTTTTGTTAGAGCAGTTTTGTAATGCGTACACTGAGGTTTTTTGCTTTGACTGCTACCTCCCACTTTAACCAAGAAAACCTTTTCTCACACAGCAAGCACCATTTTACATGGACCTATTGAAAGTTAAAAGCAGAAAGAGAACAGTCTTTCTTGGCTAGTTTCCCCTCTCCTAAAAGAAGGAAAGAAGGGGAAAAAGGGGAAAAAAAGTAAAAGAAAAGCAAGAGGGGAATATAAGAATCATAAGAATCTCCAGCCCCACAGCCTCATGCATTTTTAGTCTGTTATGTCAGTGAGTATAAAGACATTGTTCTAAAGGTGCCTAGCAAATATGGTATTTTGCAGGACTTATCTGAAAGGGAACCATCCCCTTTTGTATCATGTGGTTACAGGTGCAGAGGGAGCCAAAGCTGCCACTGGAGCATTCTAGAGCTTCCATATTGGGGAATGCCCTGCTATACATAAATATCTCAGGTGCTAAGGAGGGTTAGAAGGAGAGTATTCTCCTAAAATTAGCAGCCTAGTGCTGCTGAGTGCAATTTGGGATTTAGGTTATAAAAATTCACTTATTCATTGTACATTTCTTTTCACTGGAATGAAATTGAGCTCAGTAAAAAAAAACCACTAAAAAAAAGTCTTTTCCCCCCCACTTAGGACTAGTGACTGCAGAAGCTGGATACCAACCAAAGTGGAAACTAACCAAATTGCCTAATTCTCTCTGCCCAGCTCTGCACTGATTGAAGTCAGCAGCAGACCAATTAGACTTGAAATGATCGTTTGGGGACAAAAAAATACTGGCAGACAGTATATTCTTTCCTATAACCTCTCTGAAAAGCATCCTTCAGAAATAACTTTCATTGGCAGTTTTCCACATGAACTATATCGTTCCTGTGCTAAAAATGCATATTAACAAACAGTATATTCAGCATATGGAGACTGACTTGCAATATTCAACATGTGTTTATTGTTAGAAATGTAGTGTAAGTCAGAACAAATCAGCTAATTAAAGATATTTGTGGTTTGGGGGCTTTTTTGTTTGTGCTTTTC
This sequence comes from Acridotheres tristis, assembly GCA_037013685.1. Lineage (NCBI taxonomy): Eukaryota > Metazoa > Chordata > Aves > Passeriformes > Sturnidae > Acridotheres > Acridotheres tristis. The sequence continues at coordinate 7,425,202 of CM072893.1, read as the reverse complement.
TCTGCCTGCTACGATGCCAAGAGAGCTGACAGAGTAGGCAGTCTGGAAAAGCAGGTTTTCCCCTTGAGCAGGAATTATTCTAGCTCTTCCCAAGTCTGATGCCCTAAGACCATGACTCTAACCCCAGCCTTCAATTTAATAGTTTTCCTTTGTGTCCCTTCAGTTTCCAAACAGCAGGCTGTCCTAACTTTACACTTTTTCTTTACCATGTGTACCAAATAAACAATACCAGTCCTTCATTTGTAGAGAGCATCATGGGAATGCTATGCAGCCCTCTGTTAAGGATAACAGTGGCAGCCATGGCTCTCCGATCAGTGGGAAGCTGGAAGGCATCTTCTTTAGCTGCAACACTGAGTTTAACACTGGGAAGCCACCCCAAGATTCACCCTATGGAAGATACAGGTATGAGATTGCAGCTGAAAAACTCTTCAACCCAAATACTAACTTGTACTTTGGAGACTTCTACTGCATGTACACAGCCTACCACTACGTCATCCTCGTGATCGCCCCTGTAGGGTCACCAGGAGATGAGTTCTGTAAGCAGCGCCTTCCCCAGCTAAATATAAAAGATAACAAATTTCTGACCTGTGATGAAGAAGATGGGGTTATGGTATACCATCATGCCCAGGATGTTATTTTAGAAGTAATTTACACTGATCCTGTGGATCTCTCCCTTGGCACAGTTGCAGAAATTACTGGTCACCAACTAATGAGCTTGTCTACTGCAAATGCAAAGAAAGATCCCAGCTGCAAGACCTGCAATATCAGTGTTGGACGTTAAAACTTCCCTCATTCCTTAGGAGCCTTCAAACCTCTGTTGCCCATTTCCATAGTCAGACAATTCTGTCAGAAGCATGCACATGCCGCTGTCACCAAAAGCAACTACCAGTCTTCAAAATCTCCAGTAGGCACCTTAGGATTTCTTCTCTCCCTTTTTCCCTTCTGTTCCCCTGATGCTTTAAATGATTAGAAGTCCTGGATTTCTTTCTGGCAACCGTTTATACCTAGATGCTGCAAAAATTATTTTCTGTTTCTTGCCAAACATAACAAAATTCTATATAAACTGCTTTAGCAAAATAAAAATAACTGCTTATAAATGGTGTTTAAATATGCATTCATTTTAACTACTGAACAAGTACTGGGATAACTGAACAGCATGAAAGGTTGTAATTGCAGCATGATTTGAATTTCAGAGCCTAGAAATGTCAGCACTTCCAACGTGTTGTTTGACGGTGTTATTTATGTTATTTATATTAGCTAACTGAAAACAGAAACTGTGTCTCAACATAATAAATATAATAGAAAAATATTTTATTTGTACTGTTGTATAAAATATTATACAATCATATAGAATATATAGATTACATTTTAATATCAATTGTATACATGTCATTAAATCATTTTCCCTTATCAAAGATGTAGTTTGTAAACTTCAAATAGCTCTGTATCTGTTCCTGTTGCTCTAGATGACTTTAATTAAAACAGATTTATGAAGACCATTTCTAAATTTGATTTGATTCATAAAAGTCATAAATTATTAAATCAGTACACTGAAACAACAAGTGGCTGCAAAATAAAAAGTTCCTTTTTTAGTATTCATATTTTCCTCCGTACTTGAAGATGTGTGCATCTTCCAAATCATGCCATTACATACTAGATAAATACAAACATGGTTGGTACGTAATAGGCTTTATATAATCAAAATCTTCTTACCAAGATAGAAAACAAGTTGCTTATACTATGTGGTCAATACAAAATGACAGGGTAAAGCAAAACACTAAACATGATTCAACTGGTTCCAGTAACGTTTTTCTTTTCTTTAAGTAATTCTTCCCTCCTTTCTGTCTGGGCTAGGAATTTCCCAGAATCCCTGCTTTTCATTTCTAGTACAAAACCTGCTGATAATCCTTCTATTACTACTTCTATTACATTTCACACCAATGGCCTATCACAAATAATGACAATTCTCCTTAATATTACAAAGTGTGGTGCTCTGAAAGTTAAGAAAGATGCGTAATTCCAAGGGAAAAATAATTTTTCATAATCTTATTTTCAGTAAATAAGAAGTCTAGCAGTCCGCATCAGATAACTGTGGCACTCACTTATATACCACGTACTTTATCTATCCAAAATATCTTAGCATAATGCAATAATCTAGTCCTGCTTTTATATATATATATATGTGGCAGTTTATAACACAAGAAGTACTTCAACATTTTACAAAGTGCATGCGTCTAAATGAGCTTTGGTAGTTAGAGAAGCGAATGTTATAGCATCAGGCAAACCAAAGTGCAAAGGTTAATAGAGAAATCAAAATTAGCATGTAGTTGATCTATTGACTGACTTTTAAATTCTGTGAGCCAGGTCCTGTGAACTAATATAAAGGACAGCAGCCAGTACATTTGTTCCATCTTTTCTCAGCAACCTGTAGCTATTACATTTTGCCAAGCACTTTCTCTTAATCCTACAACACCACTAGTTCCATTTCACAATCGTGTTCTGGCCTTTTCTTGCATAAGCAGCATCACTGCTCTATTCCCAGCCCTGGCACTGCTTCTTCCTATTCTCCTTTCTTTGAAACCACTGGAATTGAATGGCAACTCTGCCTTGACAGCTAGAGTATGTTCTGAGTTTTTCCTTCACTCACATTAATTCACTTCTTTTAATCTAGTGAATCAACACCTTAATAGCCAACATTACTAATTAGTTGTAATACATGTTATTTCTGGAAACAAACGTGTGGCACATTAGCATGTACTAAGATGTACTAAAAACCTGCAGAACATTTCCTTGCACTTTTAAAGCAGGTCAAACTGAGAATCTACGTTACTTCAGTGTCCTTGTAATTTCTTAACATTCTCACAGTGCACTTCAAGGCTTTTCCAAAAGGAAAAATATATACTATAGTCCACTCACCCGTGCTTAATATTCTTGCATATTGCTGTCCTCTCTCATCACAGTTACTACAATTGGTAAAGTGCATCAAAAATCTCAGTGTGTCAAATAGTCGTGCAGCAGACCAAGACCTGTAAAACTACTTTCCCTTTTTCATTACTTGTTTGTTTGCTTGGATTTTTTTTTCTTTTTTCCTTTTTTTTTCCTAGAGTACAATATCACAGCATTGCATTCTCTTCAAATCGTTTTGGAAATATCATGCTTACTGATGAGAACCTCCAGGAGCCTGATTTTAGCTTTTGTGTGCTTGTATTCAGAGTATTCCTCAGCCATTGGCACCCGATCTTCTTTCTGAGGACTCCTATGAAAAGCAAATAAAAGCGCTATCACTTTTTATGAGTAAGAAGAGAAAGAGTCTTAAAAATTAATTCTGCAACAACTGATGAGGATTGGGGCCTTTTTACTAACTGTAAATGACTAAAGATAATTTGACAAGACCACAAAGTTATCTTATACAGAAATAAAATTATATTTAAAATACTGAATTTTTATATACCAGACAACATTCTTTACAGCTGTGGAAGCATAATTACTTGATTCTCAAATATGCAGAGAAGTCATAATAGTGCTTTGAAAACTGTTACCAGTCACCACTTTTACCAGTGCCCATACACACCACGGATTTCAACAAAAAAGTTTGCTAAATGAAGAGAAGGAAAAACAGAGTGAAAAATGACCAGTATTTAATTCTGGTTTTAAAAAACAGTGGCTTCTGGCTTTAAAATCTGGCTGTTTAAAAATGGCCCAACTTTCAAGTCTATTCCCTGCAGACTGACATCCTCAGAAAGAGATTTTTTAGCAGCCTCCCTTCAGGTCAGGTCCCTGTGCTAAGGTGGGGTTTGTATCCATTGCAGACATGTCCTGAAGATCCCCAAATCCTGGCTTTCCTCATGGAAGACCATATTTTGAAGGAACTGAGCAGAGAGATAGATGGACATCTCCAGAGACCAGACATCTCCAGGGTATTTTCCAGCCCTTAGGTGCAGCCCCTTTGGCCTTTTCACCCTAGAGTGTCGCCCTCACAGAGAAAAACACCCCTGCCCAGGACCCAAAGGGGACAAGGAGAGGGCTCTGCTGAGTTACCTTCCTGTCTGTTTGTAGAACTGCTCCTCAAACTCTCGAAGAGCCTTGCGAAGTCTCTTCTTATCAGCTCTTGTTTCTCTGAGATGTTCAAGCAGAACGGGCCTGTGAAACAGAGACAAGAACATGAAACCCCCTTGAGCTTAGGAGGGTTGTAAAAGCCCTGGATTTGTGTAGCAGAGAGCTTGGCAGGCACTGGCCAGAGCCCTCAGACATTCCATCACTCTCCATACACGGCTGTAGTCCTTCCCTTTTACTGGTATTCCAGCTCATAAAGGGAAGGCAGAGACTCTAGTCAAAGCATTCAGGACTGAGCCTTGCTGCTGGTCTTAATTCCCTGTGGAATTAATGGATTTGACAGGGCTCAGTATCTCACAGGAGGAAATACTGTAGCTGAATTAAAGTCAACATCCAAGCCCTGCTCCTATTTGTAGCTGTTCCCAATCTTTACTGTGATGCAGTGGAAATGCTAGTGGTACCCAGAAGCATCATTTTTGGAGGCCATGTTTTAACTAGTGTTTGGAGAATAAGGGTTTTAAGCAGAGAGAATTCTGTTATGACATTTGTTCTTGGTAGTTTGTTGGTTTGTTTGGGTTTTTTTGCATAATGACAAAATACACAGAAATATCTTCCCAGTATTCATGAGCAAACTGTTGTGCACGTAGTTGAGTTACATAAAAATCTAAGTAATTTTTATTTGATCTCTATAATGTTAGAGTCTAGTTAGATTAATTTATGCATCTAAGACCTCCAGTCAAAACACAAAAGAAAAATACCATCCCCTAAGGTATGAGAATATATCTGTTCCTGGAAGGCACCATCTTCAGCAAGTTACCTTTCTCTTCCTGGAGACAAAAAGCTGGCACAAAGTTGTTTGAATAAACAGCTCAAACCATCAGTATGCTGCCCAAACAATGAATCTCCTCTGTCTCCTCTCTCCCATAAGGAAGGGGCTTGGAACACAAGCCTTATGAGGAGCGGCTGAGGGAGTTGGGGTTGTTTAGCCTGGAGAAAAGGAGACTCAGGACTCAGGGATGAACTTATCACTCTCTGCAACTTCCTGAAAGGTGGTTGTAGTCAGGTGGGGATTGGTGGTTTTTCCATGCAGCAACCAACAGAACCAGAGGACACAATCTCAAAGTCGCATCGGGGAGATATAGGTTGGATATTAGGAAGAAGCTTTTTATGGAAAGAATAATAAAGTACTGGAATGTTTTGCCTGGGGAGGTTGTGGAGTCACCATCCCTGGATATATTTTTAAAAAGACTCGATGTGGCACTGGTGCCATGGTTTTAGTTCAGGTGTTAGGGTGTGGGTTGGTCTTGATGATCTTAGAGGTCTCTTCCAACCTAGTTATACTGTGAAAGCATTGAATCACTCCTTTGGTATAGAATATACCTATGCAACAGGTATGGCTCATATTGCTCTTACAGGCTCGTATTTCACTTACAAAGTCTACAATAAATGTTTTAAAATATTTGGAGGGGAAAAAAGAGAGAACTTACATTGTTGCCTCATGTAAATTGGACATAGACAAGGCTGTTTGCCTGTAAACTTTCTTTTCATCCAGAGGTGAAATACGTGCAGGCTCACTCTCCTCCTGTGAGTAACACAGATGCTCTTCGACAGGGAAGCAAGTCATTGGACCAGATGATAACTCATGGCTGCTTTGAGAATGGTCTTCATCTGAGTCTTCCTCTTCCTGCTTGGGAAATGCAAAACATTATCAAATTAATTGTTTGCATTACAATACTTACAGTAATAGGCTGACAACATAAAGAATTAGGATCGGACTTCCTGGATGTATTCATTGAAATATTACACATACTGAAAGTTTTACCAGGTCTACCTGAGGTTGTTCATGAAAGAACTCCTGGGGTCACTAGGTTACTGTGTATTGCCTGCCAGGAGTAAAAAGGACAGAAATTGGCCCTGCTCCCAAGTATCTCCAGCCAGTAATTTATTTCTGTCTGCCCAAAAGCCCTTACATACAGCAAAGATTTAACTAACATTCTGTATTTATGTAAGCAGTGCAGTCTGGCTGGAACTTGTATTCCTCTTACATACACATCTCCTGTGTGTATATTATACACAGATGTTTTGACTGTAAAAAGAGTTGGAGGGAAAGATTCCACAGTTTTATAGCTACTAATGTTAACAACTAAAATAAACTGATATTGGTGTCTTGCTCACATTCCTCCATCCTCAGAAAAAAAGCTGAGCTATTGAAACTAAGACTTAAACATAAGAACTCCATAGGGCAAAGCTCCTAACAATAACACTTAGGGGGAATTTCAGTGAAATTTTTCAGTGAAATACCTATGTGCCAGTGTGCAAAGCTTTGCACTGTGATTTTTCAAAGAAATGTAAAGTCACACTGTCATCAACAAGGCAATAATAATTTTTAAAATTGACCTAGCCCCAATTACTATCAGATTAGTATTTTTGGTAGACATGCTAGTTAACTTCGAAGTAGCCAGATTTCACTGCCTTCACTCACTATGAGACCAGTACTGTTCCATTGCACCAATATATTATTAAAATACAACAAATTGCATATATGTGCTACGATTGATAGCATTGTTGATAAGATATAGAGGTTTGATATAGTGATGGCAGAGTCCTTCACGGAAAGAGAGAGGTTTTCTTCTGTGTTGCAGATCTTTGCCACCATGGAAAACTAATGCCAGCCTTCTATGTCTTACCCAGCCCACTAAAGTTCTAGCCTCAGAAACTGTTGCTGTACATTGGAACCTCTGCCATGCACAGAAATTGAATTTTACAGAACATTTGCTCTATTTGAAGTATCAACACCCTGTACCAATGAGCAGGGTTTTTGGGTCTCAGTAGTTCTATTGTTGCTAAATAGACATACAGGTACAAATCAAACACAGCATTTTGTATGTTTCCTTGATAATGGATGAATTCTTTCCAACTTACAATTGTTGTGATTAAAGATGGAGCAGCCAGAAGTTTCTTGATAATTCTGTATCTGTCATAAAGAGGTTTCATGAGACTCTTTTCTTGCTTAGTTACCTAAAGAGAAATAATAACACAACATAGCCCTCAAAAACTAAAAAATAAAAAGTAAATTTAAAAAATTCTCATTTTCTCCTGTAACGCTGAGAAAGGTATTAGAAGAGCATGAACAAATGTGTATTTTGCTTCAATAGATATTCCATGGGAACAATGGAATGATGCAATTTCTAAAAAGGAAAATTATGATCTATTTTCTAATAGAGAACCCAATATGGTTTCCTCACTTTCTTGAGCCACACTGCCCAGGCAGAGGGTAAACTATTCTCTCTAGGCAGAGGGTAAACTATTCTCTCTCTGAGGCTGCTGCTGTGCCTTGCATTGCCAGCTCACCTCCTTAGCTGTGATGACAGTAGCAGGAATGCCAGAGCCTGCCTGAGACAAGCCACTCATCACCCCAGTGGGATGGAGAGCACCAAGAACATGGCTCTGCAGCCTGCACGTGGAGCTGGCACTGTGCAGGACTGCTGCATGCATTCCTCACCAGAGCTTCCTTCCACAATGGGGATTTACTGTCTGCTTTCATGAGCACTTGGAACACTGATTTGGAAGAGAATATGATTTTAAATCAGGTGCCTGATCCAGCCACAAATGTTCACAAATACAAAAATACACTTTAGGGAAAGTAGCTGTGCACTAGATTGACTTACTGCACTAAGGGAAAAAAAAAAAAAAAAAAAAAGAAGACAAGACGCTCGCCAGCCAACCAGCCACACCACGCCACCACACCCCCACAGTAACATTTTCCTCTGTGATAAATTGTCCAAATAGGGTCATTTGCTCCCTAGACCACCATCAGCCTCTGCTCATCAGCTCCCACACCTATGAGCACTTACTGGGTGCATTTTCACTGATTTTTGGCACTGCAGAGATGCCCAGGTGCACCCACTCAGATGAGTGAACACATGGCAGGTCTGAAAGGTCTGAAGAGACACAGACTGGCTGATGGCACAGACAGTAGTCCACAGCTGGTCAGAAAGACAAATGCCTGGTCAGCAGGAGCAAGGGGAACAGTAGACAAACACAGGCTAGTGACACTGCACACATCTGGCTGAAGGAGTGCTTAGGGACACTTCTAGAGCCACCTTTCACTTCAAAATGTCAGGGCTTGCCTATCCCAGCCCGGCCACTTCTCTTCCCCAGGTGTCATGTTCCATTTGACTACAACGCATAAGAGCTCCAGGGGATGCCAAACAAGCCAGAAGAGATAATTTTTTGCTTTAAACCTGTTCAGTGGCCGCTCTGCCTTATCTTGTCAGGTAAGTCTGGGTAAAGATAGAGCTGAGCCATACCAGATATCAGCAGGGCAAACATCAGCTCTGAACACTCCACTGTGTTTCAAGGCTGCTGTTACAGAGCTGCTTCAGCCCTGAGAAGAAGCACCCTCTCTGAACCTTATGCTACAAAGGTGCCCTATTATTCTCTTTCCTATCTCTGAATCAAGTCTCTTTCACCTCTGCATTGCACTAATAATTTCTTTTTTGTTTTCCCTCTTAGGAAATATAATTTCTTCATACCCTTTATGCATACTCACTCCATTCCTCAGCTCTCATTCCAAGCCCAAAGAAGATGAAGAAAAATGAGGTCAGAATCAGATCATAATTTTAACAGCTGGCATATTTTTGGACAAACAGTGGTGCCAGTTCCCTTTTCCCCTACCACAATTACTACTAGCCAGGAAAAGATATTCACAATAATACAGACATTGACATCAAAAAGAAATTCCTCAGCTGTGTAGACAAATTTTCAAATCATCATCTCATCAATTTTTTTTGCAATTTTTGGCAATTTTTTTTGCACCTACATTCAGCAATGAATTTCGCTGAACGGATTTTAAGTAACAGTTTAAATCCTGCTGTGTAGTAAAGGCAAACACATACAACAGGTACTGTAATTTTGTAGTTCATATCTCAGATGATGCCCTATAGAAAACCTTCCTCAGTTGATAGGCATTCTAATCATACATGATAGCAGAGCCAAATCTGCTGTGAATATGTAATCTTACAATTTAATCCTCAAATCTTGCATTTTCCAATCATGGAGAGATATGGAGCCACTTTTTATTTTACTTTGATTTCTAACAGATAAACCAAATTCATCAGTATCAGGCAATAACATTTATACCTGAAAATTGGTTTGAAATAACTGAAATAATGTTAATTGTGTAAAATTCATTTAAATATATTTAATATACCAAAAATATTCATTAGAGAAGTTAGATAATTTTTAATTCATCTATCTTTCTATGGCATATTTACAGGTTTTCCATGAATACCCTCAAAATAGAGTAGATATTTCTGAAGATTTATTTTTTCCAAAGCCATTTGCTTTTTTGTCCTATTTTAAAAAGTTATTTATAAGATTGTGAGTCAGGATTTCATGACAAGGGTACAGGTATATATATGTTTAATAATCTCTTCTTCCCTGATAAACATTAATAATTAACTCTGTTTCTGTCTGCACTGAGGTCAATGGGGACTTGGCAGTAGCTTAGTAAGAAAAGAGTAAAAAATTACACTACATCTATATTAAGTATGTTCAATTGTAAAAAATGAGAGCAACCACCATTCTAGATAAAATACTCAGAAAGTTGAAAAATGCATAGATGGCATTCCTCAACTTTTTAATTATTCATCAAGAAAGAGAAATAGATTTGCCTTGGCTAGTAAGGGATGTAGAACAGAAAGACTTAGCAATGCAAACCCAACATGTCATGGTAAACAGCTTATTTCTGTTCAAAAATTGCAGTATCAATCACTGGTACCAAAAGAACGTTGATTTTTCAGTGTTGGTGAATGATCAGTATTTGTACAGGTGTCTGCTGTGGGAAGCACTCAGTGTAACAGGTATTTGTCACCTCCCTTTCCCCAACAAGACCTGCACCTGACAGTTGCATGTTTTCACCTGGGCCAGAACACCAAGGCACACAAGAAGTGAATGTCATTTCCCACAGTCTGCCAGATCACAACAGAGTCACTTGAGTTAGGGCTGAGTGTTCAGAGGTGTGAGGGCAATGAAGTAATGTGAAGAACCATGGAGTTGGGGACACACACACACAGGGGGCCTTTCTGCAGAAAGCTGATGACAAGAGGGCTTTTTGGAGAAATACTTTTACTAATTAGTTGCTACTTTTAAGAGTATAGCAATCCTGAAGAAGTGACACTCTTCTAATATCAGAATACCTTGCTATTAACTTCAGCAGGAGCAAATCCTTTTTTCTTTGATACTCAAATGCAAAAACAGTGCAGAGACATTAATCAGAACTGCTAATCACATTTTCCTAAAAGGTCTGCATAAGTTAATCACTCTAAAATCATCTGTCATTCATGTTAAGAGATGAGCTGCTAACTAGAATGCAGGGGTATTATAAATCGGTTAATTTGTTTATTTATTGCTAGTTCCACAATTAATACAAGGTTAATTCTTTCAAAAACTAATAAGCCTGGAGCAACTGAGTGATTAGGAAGAAATGGGGTGATAATTAATATTGATTTTACACAAGAGAAACAATCTCAAGCGGGCTTAGAATTTGAGCTTATTTCATTTGCTCATTTTATTAGCAAGCTCAAGACAGGTTGGTATTCAGCTAAGTTTGAAGTAGCTAATAATTTTAAAATCAGAGAAGGCAGCTGGAGTCACAGACTACAGAATTGCCTGAGACATCTTAGGACTGTAGGCTACATAGAGCAGCAGGAGATTCAATGCTGATTAAATAGAAACACTGCTTCATAGTCAAGGAGAATACGAACTGAAGTGGGTCAATGATGAGAAAACAGATACATAAAGGGAACCAGGCCAAGAAAAGCCTTGGGGGACAGGCTGCAAACATTCAAACAGAAGTCAAAAGTTATTTGTGATGTATAAAGAAAGAAGAAGGGGACTGTTGGCAGACAGTTTGTGGTGATTGGGAATGGAGCTGCAGCCTCATCCCTAATGAGCTACAACTGTGTAGGACAGGTGGACAGTATTGAAGGCAAAGAAACATAGAATGCTGAGGGGGAAGGGTAGAGGGGGCACACAGGTGTAATGCATGTAAGATGAATGGTATAAAAGGTTGTGCTAAAGAAAAATAAAGTGCTTATACTTAAAGCCTTCTTCAGTGTCAGTTGTACCTCATCCATCAAGGAACTTCACCTAAAGATAATGTAGTACTTTGCTTTTCATAACTTGGAACACAGGCACACACAATATTGTATACTATTATCTTCCTTACTAGCCTGTTCTGTTCCCTGCATGCTTATGCCTTCATGCTTGCTGTTGTTTTTCCAGACAGAAAATACAAACTCCAGGGACAGATGGACAGACAGTCCAGTGAGGGCCGGGCTAGGGCCTGCCCAGGTCCTGTTAAAGACAGTGCTTTGTTTCCATCCAGGCACAGAGTCAGGTTCCCAGGGCCTTAGTCTGCCACCTGGGGATGTGTGGTGGCTCATCACAAAGCAGCATTTAATACAAAATTAGAAATAAAAAGTATAAAGAAAGGCAACAAGTGATATGGCGCTTCCATAGAGCAGTGCCAGTTTGTGTCACGCCAGCTCTGGCCTTACCTTGCTGGGAAAGGCTGGTGAGCCAGACCTGAGCACCAGAGAGCTGCTGTCCCCTCAGGGGACAAAGGCAGCAATCACAGCCCCAGCCACCCAACACTCAGACTGGATTCCGAGTTGGGAGTTAGCTCTTGGATTTGTTTTTGGGGGGATTTGATGCAGCTTTTTGAGTAATATTATTAAAAGTGTGTTTATTTGCCTTTTATCTCTTGAACTCCTATATTCATGCTCTTATTCTTTATTTTATCCTAATGCCTTTTACCCAAACCCAAGGTAAGCTATTACATAAATTACCATCTCCCCACACAAGGAGTTACTGACACAAACAATAGCAGGTGGCCACCCCTTTGTGGGGTAGTGAACCATGCACAGCCCCACCCCAATTTTCTCTATGCCTTCTCATTCAATAACTTTACTTACAGGCTTTTTTGCAGGAGGCAAACCTGGAAACCACATTCTGCTGTTTCCTATTCAGATCTTGTGGTCTGTGCTTTTTAGACATACTGGGAATTTACTCTGCACCTTTCTAAGGACACACATGCTCTCATTTGTATTTCAGCAGTGCTTTAGAGGTATTCCACAGTGAATTCTCCACTTCAGGGGAGAAGTTGGCAGGCTTTCATGGGAACACTATCTTTGGCTAAAATAACTAAATACCAGAAAAAAAGATAAACATTTAGCTGTTATTTACTGTTAATCTAGGTCAGATTCTAGTGAAGGATCTAAATGTTATATAGAAAACAAAATGTTGCACATAAAATATATCTACAGTAACACTGAAGTTGTTTGTAGCTGATAGGAAGCCTTTGATCTTTGCTGTTACCACAGACATCCTTGATTCATTTCACGTTGTCAGTGCCACCCCATTCTCCCCCAAAAGTCCAGGATGACTCATAATCAAAATCCAATTTTTTTAATGTTATACTTAGGGAGCATATCATTAACTAAAATATATAATTTTGAAATAGATCAATTGATTTAATGTTATTCCTGCTCAAGCCTCTGTTCCTCAGCAGTTTTGATAACTATTACCAAGCACCTTTGCTAAGATATAACTTGTGTTTTAAAAACTATCTCTGCAAGAAAAAAAGAAGAACATTAATAAGATTTTTAAAAAGAAAATAAAAGAAAATATTGGCAAACATTTGATTTCAATTACTTTCTTGTTTTTGAGAATACTTCAAGCCCACACTGCCATTTCCTAAATTTAGAAGGTTCTCTTGGAAAATTAGAAGTCCAAAAAAAAATTTAAAATTAGTGAGACAGATACCCACACCCAACTTTTATAAAAACGTTTTTTGGACTGGATTTCCTCACAGACATCTGTTTTGGTGTCATCTGATCTCACTTCATTAACAAAAAAGTTAATGATTAAAAATATTATCCTACAGTCTGCACTGTTAGGATTTTAGAGCTATGTACAGAATTGCATGGTTTAGTTGCCTTTTTTTGTTTTCTGGTTATGAAACACTTTTTCCATTTCATTTTTCTTTATGAAAAAGTAGCATATAAAAAGAAACAATTAAAAAATCAGTCATGTATGCAGCACCCAAGATCTGAGAAGCATGGCATTGTTATGCACAGTCCTGGTTTTTTTATAGCAACTTGTTGTTTAAGAACCAAGAATAGAAACAAAACAAAAATTAAAAATTATCTCTGCTGGGTACTCTATGCTACTGAAATCCATCCAGAATAATTTCTTAGTTCTTGCAGAGTTTCACATTAAATTCTTCACCCTCTCATCCCTTCCCCCTTTTCATTCACCAGGCAAAGTCTAAATGTTAGTCAACATTTAGATTTTAGGTACCTTTAAGGGCAGAATTTATTGTCTTGCTTGGCTGTAATAGTATCAGGACAGCAATATCCTCTGACAGCTAAAACAGGGCCCCAGAAAAGAAACGGTTTGGGTGGTACACATCATTTTAGAGAACCCTATATTGTGCCAGAAATGTGAAGGCAGAGCAAAATTTTAATATATGTACTAGTTTTAAAACAAAACCTGATTTCCCAGTCAAGCAATCATATTCCATGGACTATTGCTCCTACATTCAGAAGAGTGATTGAGAGTATGGAAGAGAAGAGGCAGGATCAGCACAAATGTACAAAGTCAGGAGAGCAAAGCAGTCTGGATGGTTGTGCTGTCCCTGTCACCTCAGTGCATGCTACTGACTGCAGAGGCTTTCAGCATTTCTCAGCTGAGAGGGGATCTTTACCCTCAAAATACTTTCAGGAATGTTTTTAGTCACACATTTTCCGTGGACTCAAGGTGCTTGTGCTGCCACCACCTTCAATACACCAGGATATGCAGTTCTGGGCACACAGCCTCAAATCAGCAGGTTCCTGCAGTGCCTGGCAAACAGTTTCACATGTGCATCTCTGAGCAAAAAATGCTTAGCACTGCTTGAAAAAACCTTGTGCACCTCTGCACCTGAGCAATTCCTCTCAGAAGAATCACTTCTGGAACCTGTACTAGAGCTCCGACCTTGCTACAGAGAAAATGCACTGCAGTGGCAGCAGACAGAGGACACACCCTGGCACACCTGAGCCAGCCACACACCAATATCTGCCTCAGGTGAGAGAGTTCTGAGGGAACAGCCATGCTTCTTAAGTACCTTAATAGTCTCAGGAAGGTTGAAGTGTTGTCTTTTCTCCTTTAGTCGTCTCAACACACTGTCCATGGTTTCTTCCACTGAGAGAGCTGGTTCCATGCTTGTGGCCTCCTGTGTGCCAGCCTCTTTAGAGGTCCCACTGCCTTCACAGTGCTCTTTTCTTTGAGGTGCTGTGGAGGTACAGTTTTGCTCTTCTGACATTCTGAGTTTCAGCTCTGAAAGGCAAATTTCATGGCATGTAAATATATTAGAAGTATTTGCAAAGCAGTTTTCTCTGGCACTACTAGGATAAAACAACCCAAAACTTTCCTATTTCTTGCATGCAATTATTATACCACAGGCACATAGGAAAGTAATTCTGCTTCACTTTAATGTGTAACATCTTTTGCTTCCTAGAGCAATTTAAACTGTCCCTCTCCCTTCCAGAGGCCACCCTGCCATGCCAGTCCAGCTGCTCAAGTGGTCCTTGCAAGGAGAAGCAGCCACTTTCTTAAATTACTTCCCTCTGCAGAAGAGCAGCTGAGCACCCTAGCAGAAGACACAAGCTTCCCAGTCAGCAGCCTGCCTGGATGTGATAAAGCTTGTGACTGTGTTAACTTGACACCAAGCCAAAGCCCCTGGAGCTTCAGGGACCTGCACAGAGCAACAAGGAAATTGAATTAAAATCTGAATTAGCTCCCATAAAACCAGATTTTGTTCCAAGCATATGCCTGTCTGGTGAAGGACCTTGGGCAAGGCAGGAGACTGATAGCTCCAACTGTGTTACATTTGTTGAAATCCATGCAGAAACAGTAGCATAATTTTTAGCTGTGACAGTCTGAGGACTATATCTGAGGATATAGGCCAGCTTTGTGGTGAAAACCAGTAATTTTTAGTAAATCCATAGAGCTAGAAAGGATAGACAAGCCTTGCTAACTTGAAGAAGGATCTACAAGCATTTGAGTGTTTTCCATTTCAATTGTACTTGGCATGTGAACCTCATGAATCTGACTTCACTTAAAAGCAGTGCCATTATTCAGGATAATAAAAATCAAGGGTTGTCACAGGACTGAGGCACTTGGGGTGTGAAGGTGAGGCTGATCTATGAAGCCTAGACCCTCTGAACAGGTGAAGCAATGGTTGAGTGAGAGATATAATTTTCAGAAAAGCAACCATGTAGATTGGCCATTTCTTCTCATTTTCCCTTCCTGGATTTGCATCACAGAGTTCAAGGGGAAATAATAGCAATCATCATCATCTAGTATTCAAACAGGATAGTACTCAAGGGAGAACTTTCCAGAATAAATTTACTGAAAGGTGAGTTTCTAATTCTTTATTTACCACAATCGCATCCTTTATATCTACATTATTAACAATATCCAAAACATAGATGAAAGATAATACTACAATTTATTTAGTGGTGAGAGTCCATTTATATCGGGGGGGGGAAGAGAATTTAGATAAATTATAAATAGCCTTCCAAAAAAATCAATCTGTCTTGGCTACAGACTCCCCAAGGGAAAGCATCTGATACACCAAGAGATGTTAATGGAGTGGTATGCAGACCATCAAGGGCAAAACCTGACCCTCAAGGCCAAATTTATTATCAAAGAAAGATCTGCTTTTATGATCAAAATAAATAAAATCCTTAGAGACATGTATCCTCAGTCCTGAAGAAGCATTTGCATCTATATTTGTGCTATTACAAGAAAACTTCTAACATCTGTGTTTTAGACACTCATAAAAGTGTTCAGAATAGCATCGCCTTTTCCGTGGATGTTTATAGTCATGAGGGAGAGACTATGGCCTTTTCCCCTTCCCCTTTCTAGCCTTGGTATGAAGGGTGAACTGGCTCACTTTAACTCTGCTTTCAGGAATCAAGGCAAGTAATATCACATAATAGCTTTCTTGCCATTGGAAGACTTATTGCCACACACTGTGAAAAATAAGCAGAGCAATGAGATGAAAAAACTGACTTTAAAATGTTCCAGGTACACTTCCACTTGCAAAAGCTTCAGTAGCAAAGAGGCACAACATGCTATTATGTACCTTTGAGCTGCTTCCGACCTTTGGCCAGAGCATTCATCCACTTCAGAACCTCAGGATTGGAAGTCTTGTCACCATGCGAAGGCTGAAAGGAAAATATAAAGAATGTAAAGAAAGAGAAGGAACTGACAGTTAAAGGATCAAACAGATAAAACTCTCCCCACTCCCATTGTGCTACAAAATGTCCATAGTTCCAACTGCACTCTATCAGTGTCATGCAGAGCATCTGGCTTGATCATGGCATTAATTTGTCATGGCTTATCTCTTCCCATTGTGACACAGTGCCACAAGGATATGAGTGTTATGTCTCTGATCCCTAAAAAAATACAGCAACAAATGTTTCAGTCTCTGACTAATTGGATAAATAACCTTGGTGACTTCAAAAGGATTGATCAAATACCTAATTTTAGTCAAGTTCCTAAGTGATTTCCAGGATGGTAACTGAAGCTCTCTGTCCCTTGCAGGAATGAGCTCTTGCTTTAAGACAGGGATTCTCATGGGAAACAGCATTTTCAAAATTTCAACTGACCTGCTTAATTAATCAAATGAAAAATCCTGTGCAAGAGTGAGTTCAAAAGAAACAAACAACAAAGGCTTTGTAGATCAGGAGTTATTTTGCATTTAGAATTTGCCTGCAAATTAAAATGAATTTACACTGAATCTTCAGAACTCAAATATTTAAAATTACAAAACAGTTTTGCAAAATTAAGGTTCTAAAATAATTTCTTTTCTGGCCATAGTGTGAGGGTTGTTTAGGTACGAAATTGTGCTCCTAGGAGCATATAATGACCAAAGGTAATATATCATTTGCTTAATTTTAATAGTCAGAAAATGTCACAAAATGAAACACATACTGTACACCTCCTTAGTATCAGGCATGTTTCGATATTCTTATACTGCACAATTCCCAGCAGAACACTCACCACTGACCTCAAACAACTCCCACAAGTTTTATTTCTCTGATTTTTGCCATCAGTCTCTACTGAGCCCTGGGCTTTGGAGGTTTATAGGACTCTTCCTGAATGAGGGAATCTGCACGGCAGAACAAGGTACCAGGCAAATGTCTCCTACAAAGTGAATAAGTAGCTTTTCACGTTTTGCACCATTTTGTTTCACAGGCCTGTCAGCCGTGTTTCACTGATTCACACTTCTCAAAGATGGATATTTTGCAACAAAGGTAATCTAAAGAAAATGTAGAGTCTCAGAACTACTGCATACACTGTAAGATGCTGAATAGATATTAATTGAAGTTTTTCCTATGTCATTTTGCCAGAAAGACCCTATCTCACATTGTTTTGAATAAGTTTAAATACACTGGGATCCTTGCCTCACTCTTGGAGTATTTACCTTTTCAATTATTGTCTTACCAGGTATTTTTTTTCTTGCTCAAACTTTTCTTCATACTTCCTAATTTTTCTCTTGAGGCTCTGAAGATGCTTGGTAAGTTGTGTTACTGTCTGTGGTTCTTTACAGTCTTCACAGCTACACCTGGAAGTACTTCTTGGCCTGCAAAAGCCAAAAGTAGAGTTGTGGTATCTAAGAGCTGGATATAATGGACGCTACCTTGTCTTCAGGCACACTTAACACTTAGCATTTCAGAATTAATGGCCATCTATTCTTTCACTGGCTAGAGACAGCTTAGTTTTGCAAAGTGAGCATAAAATAACTGCTTTTGCTTGAAGGTACCCCTAGGGTATTCTAATGGGTTCACCATCTGTCTTTCATTCTTTCTTCTTTTTTTAATTAATTGTGGGATTTCTGAATATATTTCAAAAAATTAATCTAGTAGGCAAGAGCCTGATCCAGTATTTACATTTAACACCCACACCTTTATTCACAAATCTTCCAAGTATAACAGGAGACTGTGGTGACAGTGATTTGTAAAAGTAAGCTCAGGGAGTTTTTCATTACTGGAAATAAACATTATAATTTTGAAGAGAGTTTAGTTGCTGATTATTTACAGTTGCAAGTCAATAGAGCTGAAGTCAATATGCAGCTGAAGTAAAGCTCTGTATATAAGCTTTTAAGAAAGTTTGATTTCTATCTGAAACTCACAGCTTGGTTTCTGGAAATCACATACATGGACTGTTCATAATCTTTATGACACTGTCACCCCTCATCAGTCATTCATAGCTACAGTTCAGTTACAGCTGAATTTTTTTAATTACACCTAGATAGCCATCTCTATCTTGTGTTCACTCGTCACTCTAATTACTAACATATAACACTGTCCTTGATAACTATAATTAACAAAGACTTCAAAAAATTGTACACTGTTATGACTGAGGAAACACTAGTTCCTGTTTCTGGTGTTGCAAATTATCCATGTCAAAATATGTTACGATGCAAAAGTTTGCTTTTTATGACATAGCAACAACTGAAAAAAATCCATGAAGAGTCAAAGGCTGTGACTTGCAGAAAAAGGCTTAAAAATACATAAGAATTAAAATAGATTTCCTTACATCATGAAAGGTTGAGCACTTGGTGGAGAAGGGGCAGACTCTGTGTCTAGATTAAATCTCTGGCTCTGGCTAAAGATAGAGCAGCGTGGTGACAAGAGAGGATTGTCTCCATCTGTGATGTGATACAGCAGTCGGCTGGTCCCTAGGGAGTGTTGTTCCTGTGGGCTGCTCTCCATGTCATTCTGCCAGTCCCTGTGGGCTGGCACAGGCTCTAGAAAGAAAGTGTAAATCAGTGTGGACTGAGGATCACTCACATGGGGTTGAGCTACCTAGGTCCATAAAAATTTGTCCTTCCAGAAGTAATCCAAGCATAAGTATTCAAACTGAGCAGCAAACAGATCAGCAAAGTGTCACATGCAGGGTGGACACAGCACTGAGAATGATAAAATAGAAGTACTGTCTCTGGCTTCACATAAATCCTTTTTGAGTTCCACAGGAGGAGGTGGAAGGCTTATTTATAAACTCTGAAGTAAAGATGGAGAGTTTCCCAGAATAGAAGCATTTCTTGTGTTTTCATTGATTTCTTTGCTTTTGAAAGCCACATTCCTGAAGAAGATTATGAGTATCCACAATAAGTTTAATTTTGTGATTTATCATTTACTCCCTCGGTAAAGAGAAAGGAAGGTAAAAAATATAATATAAAATGTCCTGGTGCTAAGAACCTCCAGGGCTGCTTGCAGCATCCTTTGGGATTTTGTTCAGTAACAGTCACATACCCTTGGCTCAAAGAACATAAGATATGAAAATAGCAACCACCACCAAGAGCATTAAATTTATTTACTCAAGGTCGTGGACAGTTGCTGCTCCTTGGAGGAGTCTTGCTTGTGGTAGTGTGTTAACAGTGTCCTGGACTGTAAATGCAAACCTCACCAGAGGTGCCTTAAAAGGTAAAATTTGTTTTATAGTGATGGCCAAGCTAGAAAAAGTAGGAATTGATGAACCTCATCACACTGGATCTGTTTATGGGTAGCATATAAGTAGTGGCATATTCCAGGGCCTACCAAGGGAACACCAGAGGTTCATCTTCACTGTACTGTACCTGAGTGCATTGAAGGGAGTATTCAATGAATATTCCTCACCCTCAGTAGTTGAAATGGATGAGGATGATCTAACCCAATCGATATTTTTGCTATCAGATAATTTGATTTAATACAGATTATACTTTCGAGGGACGAACTCCATAATCTCATAAAAGTTCTTGCCCAAAATTTTTCTCTCTTGCTTTGCTAAAGCAAAGTTCATGCTCTGACTCAGGTTCCCCTACAGCAGTTTCCACAGTACATTGTTATTTTAAACCAGCTACATTATTTTATTTTTCTAATCCCATTCATATATACATCCTTTTAATTAATATCTATTATTTTGCATTCCAGTCAGCATGTGTGTCAATTCTAATCAGAATTATATTTGCCATATGCCATGCATTCTAATACATTTCACAGAATCTTTTTATTCAATGGAAGTCTAAAACTGTGCAGAAAAACAACTATACATGGGTTTACTCACAGAAGAACTAGCAGGTTTAGGTAAGTTCTTTTACCTTCACTTTTGATTTTCTGCTTTGCACATGGGACATCACATTCCCATGCTGAGTGAGTATTTTTTCAGGATTTGAATGGAACTTTTGTAATACATTTTATTTACCCTCTTCCCAACAAATACCAAAACTGCAAACCCCTATTGCTGCACTGTGACAGTGGTGAAAACCAGCCCTGAATGGCACCCTTCAAGAAAAACCCCATATTTCTCTAAAAAATAGTAGTTACAATGGTTTAAATATAATTTTATTGGGCACTATCCAACTGCTTTTGCTTTACAGACCACAAAAACATCCTGTTGTATGTTGTATAATCACAGTTTAGTCTGTCAAGCAAAAGTTACACGTGACTCTTGTATTTAAGCTCATCTACTCTTACCAGCATCATCAATTATAATTATGTTAAGCATTTTCACAATACGACAATGTAGTTGATTATTAATTCTAGCCTTGCAACCTTCCTCTAAGTACTTCATACTCTGTAGGTCAAATTCAGCTCTCCAAGACACACTAGAGCAACACCCAAATCTCCTAAACCTTTTATGAGATTCAAATCCTCCCACAGACGGACCCCAAGATGCACCTGGGAGAAGCAGGGGTAGAGCACTGGGGAGTCCTGGGGAATCATAGACACTGGCAACAGACAGTGCCAATGGCTGGAATAACTGGTGTTCTGCAAACAAAAGTGTTGTCTACTTTTGGAAAGTACTCTTTCCTTACCCTGTAAGATTTTTAAAAATTAATACTTTTGGTTGGGTTTTAATCTGTTGTTGTTGCTGGGTTGTTGCTTTTCTGAAGAACCTGGCTTCCCTTGCTTTAATTTCACCATCTCTGAACATCAAGAAACACATAATCATTGTGAAATAGATTGACTAAGAACAGTTGCACAGTTTTTCATGTTCTTTTATTACGCAGAATAAATAAATAAAGGGAGACAACCTGCATTATTTATAATTTGGGAGTATTTCCCAAAGGCCAGGGCACTTTCATTTCCTTGGCCTTCTGATAGCAAGGTCTGCAAGGCTTGAACACTGGTGCAACTTTGCTATGGCCCAAGCAAGGGTTTAGTTCTAACTCTACTAGAAGTGTTTTAAATTACTCCCGAATTATCAGAAGTAGTCAGCAAATAATTCAGACTGACTCATTTCAGTAGCACAACTACTAAAATAGTGGGACATCTCAGGGTGATGACAAGTTCTAACCAACCCCATTTTTAATTAACACTGAAGGCCATCATCCTGATTCCAGTTCTGTGTAGATCCTAAACAAGACACTAAATATTATCTTAAAAGTAGCCCATGAATTGACCAAACTTCTACCTGTCTTCATGTCTCTCGTCTAATTTTAGCCTCTATTTTTGCCAAAACTGGGAATTAAAGCCACCTCTACCCAAGCCAGTGAGTTGGCCCTTAGCATCTATTCCATCCCATCTACTCCATGCAGCTTAGCACAGACAGGAGAACACCATAGGAATTAAAGCCAAATTCTAGTGTCTGATTATCTGCAGCATGGTTCAGCAGGTGGACTTCGTATGACAAGTCCCATGGTACAAGCCTGTATTTATGCCTGTGATATTCTTAAACTAAAACAATAATACACACAAATCTCCTGTATAGAAAAATAATATTGAGATGTAGTGTGTTCAGTCCTAAACACTAGAGGCATCTGTGAATTCCTGTATCAGGATTTTTAATTTAAAAGTCATTTAGAATTTTCTAAATGTTAGTTAGGTTCAGCTGCCCACTGCTGCATCCACATATTCGATGTAATTTCATATCCAAAAGTTACAGAAATTACACCCTACTTTCCTATAATTACCCCTTTAAAAAACTAGCTTAGGTACCCCTCATAATTCTTTAGTCTCACTTTGGCAACTCTAATTCAGCTTTCACATATTCAAAAGAAAACGGGAAATTGCTGACTTTGCTTAGAGATAAGTTACTGTTCATCCCCTTAAAATTTCCATCCTGGAGCACCCTGTCATCTTACTAGACTGATGTATCTTCATTCTCCATACATATGATGTACACTTTTCCAAAATTTCTTGACTGGGATGTGAATGAAAGGATCGTGTTTATTTTCCACTGAGGAAAGGCTAATAACTAAAGATGGAATATACATGGCACATTGTCTAGAAACTCTTTTCCCAGCCTGGTACAAATCTCTGGACTTACAGCCAAGGTGGAGTTCAAATAGCCAATAGTCCCATGTGACAGCTCAATGCATCAGAAGATTTCAGCAGTAATTTAAGAGACAAAATTAGGACCAGCCCTGTCTGTGCAAAATGGCAAGTTACTAAAAATGCCACAAACCACAAAGCAGATGTTAACAGGAATGTGGGCACATTAAAACCCATTAAATAGATAAGCCTTAACTGAAGCACGAGTTTGGGCTGCTGGAGTGGCAGAGCATGCTCTGAAACTGTGCAAGAGAAATGCTACATCATGCAACATTTCCCCATGTGGCTGCAGAGGGGAAATGGGAGTAGAGAGGGGATTAGAAGCAGCGGTCACTACCAGCACAAATAAAAAGAAAATCTAATCAAAGCAGCAAAAAATAATTAAGGGGAACAATTAGGAACTATCCTAACAATGAACTATGAAACCACCAGAACAAAATAATGCAGAAAACTACTGGAAAAGGAGGAAAACTCCACCCTGCCACAAAGGAAAGGAGTCAGTGCAGATTTTGGGTGAGCTGCAGAATGTCTTTTCCCGTGCAGCAAACAAATGAGACCTGTCTCTGCTTCAGATCCCTGCTAAGGTTAGCCAGTGTCCAGGCTCCATACCCATATCCAAGAGCTATTAAGGTATTTGCCTAGCTGGACTAAAGCATCCTCTTTTTAAAATAAACCCCAGGATATCTAGCATTTTTAGAATCCTTCATCTTTATAATAATTGGATTTCTACATACATTGTTTCTTGATTTTTCCAATGCCAACCTCAAACTTAGGAGTTTTTGAAGTAGAACCCTATAATTTGTGATTTGTTTTTGTAAATAACTTAATGTTATTTCTTGCTGAAAATGCTGAGAAAGCAGCTCCTAAAATAAGTTCTTCTGAACCCAGATTTTTTTCTGATATGAAACATCAGGTGCAAAGGGATTACTGACCTACCTGCCTTAATTTGAACCATACATGGTGCACGAATTTGGTATTTGTGTATTCGTGTCACTCATCTGTGAGATGTATTAGTCATACTGCTTTTGACCTATTTTTCACGAGCAGTGACTCCTCCTCTACTGAGCATCATGAGCCTGCCAGCACTGTGACTACAAGCCATGAATTGACAAAAACAGTGCTGAGCCTTAGGGCTATTTATTTCCCTATTGAGGGAAGAGGGAGAGATAACACACCACTGTTTGCCCAGCTGGGTAATAATACAGGATCATGAATGATTAAAATCCACATGCTGTAAAACTCACCTTCGCTATCTCTCTGCTGATGCATTAAATTAAAATCAATAATAGGAGAAATGAAGTGATATTGCTCTGACAAAAAGAATGACAAAAATAGAATTACATGATATGGCAGGTGATTTCACACAATACAGACATAGGAAGTAAAGAGACTAAATTTACTTGGGGAAAAATAACATATTAAAACTAAAAGAACCAGGATTCTCAAAACCTCTCTGAAAAGGAAAATTGCCTCTCAGAAAACCAGAGGGTTACAGCCATTAATTTCCGTTCTTTTGACAGGTGTCACCCCTTTCTACGTTACTCAGCGTTTGCAGGAGGAAATGGTGCTTTGCATTAGCTCTGCACTGTTTCCCAGAGGGCTGCAAGCCTCATTTTAAAGTGCAAGTCACAAGGCTTTTTTATAATTGCAAATGAGAACACATCATGGTACGTTCGCTTACCTCCACAACTGGCCCCATCAGCTTGCACACTGCTTTGGGCTGGAGAAGGGGCTGTGTCTTTGGGTGCCGGCAGCTGGGGAGTTTCCTCCTGGGCTGGCAGAAACGCAGAGCACAGATCAGTTTCCAGGGCTTGCAGCTTCAACAAAGAATTCTGCAGACAAAAGCAAAACATTGGTCTGGGTAGAGAACGACAGGGATCAGCAATTGCTCCTCAACTCCCGGAGCCCATCGGCAGCGCCCGCAAAGGGGTGTTCTGCTGCCAGCTCCGGGAGGACGTGGAGAGAACAAACGTGCACTATTCCACGAGTTTCTTGACTCCTGGTTATTTAAGTCCCAATTTACATGGATTATTCATGGCACGTGGGGAAGATGACTTTGTCAGCAAAAGACGATTTATTCTAGGAAGCCAAACTGAGATGGTGTCCCTCTTCTTGGGCTTGAAGCAATACATTAAGGAGGTATTTCATTCATTGGGCTGACATCACGATCTGATGACATTATGTCCCTCCCCATTTACCATTCATAAGAAATCAAATCTCCCTCTCCAGCCTGTGTGTGCAGTACACAGCAGTGAACAAAGAGTTACTGAGAACATGCTCACTCATGGGATTCTTGGGAGAGAGGTTTTTTTAATTGGCTGGTTTAGAGATACTTCATTATGTAGACATGGCTCTTATGTGGGTTGCCGCCGCTTCTAAATGACAGGGGATCATTTGTGATCCCCTGCAAAGGTAAAATCAACACATCATTGTACTAAAATCAGTGACAGGGACAGTTATCTGCCACATCACTTCCAGCCTCTGTACCATGCGTGGTCCAGCTCTGATTTGAATTTTTAATGCTGCATGCGGTACCGAGCTGCACACAAGCATCTCGCTGTGATGGAAATGCTGTGAAAGCCCTAATCACCATCTGACTGGGCAAAATGAGTCACTCCCCACACCCTGCACATTCAGCTCCCCCATCTCAAGGGAAATAGAGCTTAAAATATAAAATAAAACCACACAAGGCAGTCTTAATAACCACACAGCTGGCATATACAGAATGTATGTATAACATTAAGTTGCTCAAGTGATGCATATTTATGAAGGGCATTTTCTGAAGAAAATAATCTGAGTAGCAATGAAAAAAATTCCTCAAATTTATACCCTGAAAACTGCTTTCTCTACTCTGCCAAATACCTGAAAACAATTTATTGATTGGAATTAAGCAATTTAATGAAAATTGAATTGATTCATTGGCCTGATTTCCTATGTGTGGCAATATATCACCTACGTAGTGAGTAGTTAAATAAATTTTTGCATTATTTTTGTTGTAAGGCACCCTTTTTGTAAACCCAAAGATAACTTCAGGTTAAAAAAGAAAAAAAAAAAAAGAAACTAGGTTGTTTGAGAAGAGTGGGGAAGACTTTCTGCCTTTATCCTTTCATTCCTTTCCTAGATATCAGGAAAATTAAGGAAACCTTCTCGCCCCTAAAAGCTTTCAGGTGGCAGTGCGTTTTCTTCTCAAGGAAAGGGTGCTGACTTGCATCTTACATATGGCACTGTTTTGGGAAGTCCTCATTTCCCATTGTCTCTCATCCCAACTAAACCCAAACGAAGTGGCTGTGGAATTATCACAGACAGGCTGAATTTTACAGTCATTAATGTCATCTAGCAAAAGATGTCTATACCAGTTACAAATGAGTGAGGACTCTGATCCCAGCCTGGACCTTACCAGGAGAACAGCTGATGAAAATTAGAGAGAGCACAGATGACAAACCATAAGAATGTGCCAATAAGGAAAACATAAGTGAATGTCTGACAAAAGGATTTAACCTTCATGGAGTGTTACTTCAAGCATTTGAAAAGAAAAGTCCCATTTCAAGAAAATACATTCACTTTGCATCACTATTCCTTAAGATTTATGGGAAGTTCAGTGTAAAAGCATTGTCACAGACTACATTGTTAAACATCATACTTCAGCAGTGCTGTAATTCACCAGCTGGTTTATATTCGGTTGCTCTAAATGATATTTTTCACTCATCTGGGGAAGGTGGGTAGATGGCAAATTTCTAGCCACTGCCAAAACACTTAAAAATAAAAATCATTTAATAATAATACTAGAAATACTTCAAATTCTTCAGATTTGGTGCTAACCCGATCTTGAGCTAAGCCAATTCCACTAGACAAAAAGGATTGTACATCATTACAAATAATGGTAAAATGAAGATACTTATAGGAAGCTGGAGAAAGACAGGAAGAGAAACAGCATCGTCCTTCTCACCCATTTCTTATTTTTGATAATACTTTAAGAAAACACAGTCTCTAAAGTGTCATACCCTTGTCTGCTGGAGAAAGCAGAGTACAAAAGGAATGGTCTGCCACTCCCAGAGGAAGCTCAGCATGCAGTAGAGACACCTTCCCTACAAACAACTAAGCCTGGGCTCACTGACCATCACTCCTTCCAACCAGTGATTATTGAAAATGAAGAGGGGAGGCCTTAGGGCAAGGAATTACTGAGATGACAGATAATCTCTTACATGTAGAGATGAATGCCACACACTGTTAAATCCCTCTGGAGAGTGGGACACTGAAAGAACAAATTCTCCCAGTTCATCACCAAAATGCTGTGGCACTGAGAGGCAGTACCCTGACGTGGCATGGGGCCATGGGCAGCAGGATCAGCATGGCCAGGAGGCCATAGCCTGACAGGAGACCATGTGACAAATGAGAGCCCTTGCCCTTTAGAAAGAATTTCTTTCCCTGATAAAGCATTACTATTATCAGCATCTTTTGTTTCATTCTTGTGGACATCCAAAGGTTTGATAAATTTAAGAACTGAGGGAAAGGACCCAGGTGTGTCCCAGCCATGAGCTTTGCCCAGGCTCAGTCAGGAAGCTGACTGTAAGGATGAGGAGCAAAGCCCAGGCTTGGTGCTTTCTGCATAAACTGCTATCACCCTGACTCACACACAGCGTTCCTGAATGAAAAGGATGCCTGCACCCTGCCCTTGGGCCTGCTCCTGTGCCTCCCAGACAGGAAGGTAGCTATTCTATTATACCCAGTTTATTGATGGATTTACTGGATTTGTTAAATCGGCTGGGGCAGAGGAGGAGAATAATCCAAGCTTTCAGCATTTAATAGCCTTTGAAGTGATTCGTATTGGAAAGAAACTGAGCAAATTTCAACCTGTTCCATTTTTTACTCTAAGAAAACAAATGCTTTTATATGTCACACCAGAACAGCTTTTTAATCTGAGAGTTCAGGTTAAAATAAGATAGGCGCATTTTATGCGAACATAAATAAATCTCTGCAGTATCCATTAAGGCAATATTTGTGCCTTGAGGCATATGACATTTTCAATTCTGAACTTCCTTTATGGGGAACAAACAAGCAACAATAAGATAGAACAAGATATGCCCTGGGTCTGCATGATGCCATGGGTGAGCAGTGAAGAGAGACACCATTTTCTCTACTCCAGAAAGAATTTATTTTCTTATGCCACAGGTTAGCAATAGACGTGAGACACAAAAAAAAAAAATCTAAGTTTTGCAAAAGAAACCACCAGGTTGTAACCCTTGCTCATTCCTTATTGGTTATTAACAATTTGTTAATTTCTAATTTCTAATCTAATCACTGGTTTTTATATTTTACACTGATTTATTTATTACAAATTTTTTTTTTTAGCCTGTAAGGAATCCTTTACAAGGATTTTAAATTGAATCCTTCAAGCGGAAGCTTCAGTGAACATTTGCATTGGGGTTTCTCAAAGAAACAATAACTTCATGGTTTCTCCCAGGGCCTGAGGTGGCTCGACAGAGGCTGAGTGTACTCCCTTGTATTGGTCAGTGAATGCGCCCTGCTTGTCAGCATTGAGATTTTCTACAGTGAGCTGCACAAGTGACACAAAATGCAGAGGAAACAATTCACTGCAAGGAGAAGATTAGGTCTGAATTCCTTTAAAAGGATACATCTTTGTCTTCCCCTAATGGAAGTCAGACATCTATTAATAGACTTTCTCTGACTCATTATGGAAAACAAAGCTTTCTCTTCCAGAGTTTTTCAGGAATGGGCTTCTCTTCACCCAGCTCTCTTCTCCCAAGGCCTCTGTTGTGTTGTCCTGGCCTACACAAAAAACCCAACTTTTCCCTGTGTAAGTCCCATGTCCTCCACTGTCCTTGCAGTGGGAGTAGACCCCGCGCTGGGTGCAGAGTCCCCAGGTGTGGGGAGATGCTTTATAGGGTTTCCCGCTTTGCACAACTGCAAAGCTCGGCTTTACCCTCCTGCCCCTCCCAGGATATTGCTGACTGTGAGGACCTCGCCCAGGCTCATCCATGGTTCGACATGATCACAGGAACAGCTTTTTGTGCTTCACTCACACTGTGCTCCTGGCATAACCCCTGTGAAAGCAGCTTGTTTCAAGTGTTACTAGTGTTATTTGGCTTTCCGGCTTCCCCTCTAAAGCTCTCCCCTCCTTCCATCTTACAACCATAGCACGTTTTAGACTCCATGGCACTGTTCATAGTTTATTTATGCAGGATATAGCAAGCTTGAGAACTCCTTATTTTTAAAGAAAACATATTTAACAGATGAACCATTTTGAGCTGTAATACAAGGGAAAAGGCAAACATTCTTGAAAGATGTCAGTTCACTCAGTCAATATTGAGTGTTTGATTCTTTTCTGAGCATAAAGTTGGCTTAAAATTTTTTAAAATCTCTTGTTTCTAGCTTCTAAATTATTTTAGTAGTCTCATATCACACTTTTAAGCTTTTCTCCAAAGACATGACTACAATGATTCATTAAAAAGCTAATTTAGGATTATTAAGCAATTACATTATTCCAAGACCTTAAAATTAAAAAAAACAAACAAACAAAAACAAAAAAAAAGTCTACTCAAAAATTATTACATAGTATTTCAACTTTTGGTTACACTTACCGCATTTAAGTTGTTTAATTGATCAGTTGCTTCTTCTGGTGAAATGCTTGTGTTCTGATCTATTCTACAAAACAAATTTTAAAAGATCATTCAATAGATTGCATATCTGTGCTGCAAATATCTCAAGCTTTTCATCATATGACTATATAATTTATAAATTACAGAATAATTTTAAGTTGTTTTATTTCAAAAATAGCATTTCTATGAAAGTAACATCTCTCTTTTTAAACCCATTCAAAACAACAGTGATTTTAATGGAATCCTAAATACTGAATTTAAACTGTTAATGAAGTCCTGGAAACTATGACATTAATATCTGGGCTCACTCTGTTGTGTCAAAAAGTTCTACAGATGTATGATGTGTCTTGGTGAGCTAACAGGGTTAAAGGCAAGAAAAAGCTTTAACATATGCTTGAACCTAAGCACAATTTGTCCCATATGCTTTAAATTAGGAACAAGAGTTTTCCCATATCACAGCCATAAAGAATAAATCTTTCCATATTTAAATTTGATGGCATTTCAATCTCCATCTTTCTGCTTTTGCAAATTTCAAAAAGGCCCCAGGTGCTTGGAAACCCTTTAGGAGAGATGTCCACATTTTCTAGTGAGTGTCACTTGGCTGCCATCAGAGATGTCCACACCTTTGGTTTTCTCTCAGTGTATTGCTGCTTCTCCCCGTGGGAAGAGGAAAGGAAGGCCCTGGACTACTGAGGGGCAAGTCTCTTTCCCCTGACTGTGCCCCACCCAGACAGATGTGGCCCATACAGCTCCCAGCATCAGGGTCAGGTACTAATTCACTACACCAAGCAATGAAACTGAAGTCTGGAAACAGCTTCCCATAGACTGAGCAAGCAACTCCAGTAGCTGCCCATCACCACTCTGTTCATCCCCAAAACAAGCTGAGGCTTTTCACATTGTGATTTCAGAGCCTGACATGGGTGTAGCACAAGCTGACTCTCAACTCAGGGGAACTAAGAAAACTGCAGCTGTCTCAGAGAAAGAGATTTGTCAGTGCTGAAAATGTGGTGATATCTGCTGGCCCCTGGAGACTCACTCAGAGATGTGATCAAATCCAACACAATACCCAGATTCCTTTGCATGAAATAATTCATACTTTTCTAAGCACAGAATCATCCCAGCAAAAAAACAAAAAATAGCTGTAAAGGCCTCTAGAGACCTCAAAACCAGAACAGAGAGATGCAGAGGTGTTTGTTGTAGTTCTTCCTGGATTTGTGAGGCGTTTAAAAACTGAAATGATGGCTATGCCACTTCTCTTATCTAACCAGACACATTAGATAGCTACACCAGGGTGAACCACTTGGCTCCAAACAGGATACAAGATGTGCAATTCCCATACCAACAGAAATGAGCCATGAAAACAGCAAAAGGACTAATTTAATAGGAGAGAGTGAAATATTTGTAGTTTGAGTTAATAACACATAAGGAAGCAGCTGCAAGGCTACAAACAGCTGAAGAACTAATTTACTAATGCAGAAAAAAATATTTAGGATGATTTATTGCATTGAAGTAGAGCTAGACATGAAGGAAAGGATTAAAACAACACATGTCGGAGTTGTACACTTCTGGTATTCATTTGGATGACTCCTTTCAGGGTGCATAAAGAACAAATGGGAATTCTCCTTAATAAAATAGAGACAAAAAAACCAAAAACAAACAAACAAAAAAAACCCCCACCAAACAGTAAAGGCTAGCAGCACTTTGTACAGGAACTGTACAATGTTCTACATAATTCACAGCTGTATCACTCACGAGTCTTGCACTCTGGAGAGTAAAAGGTGAAAGGTTTACAGCAGCCATGAAGGTTACCACCTCTCTCATTCAGGTTAGTGTTCTTGCCAGCTGCTGTAGGGTGCCTTTAATCTTTCATTTTACTGTTGCTTTTACACTAGAAATACTAGAGTAAGATGCTCTTATTTATGCATTCTTTGGATTCTGGAGATACTGAAATCATTAAGATGAGTAATTATTTTGGTGTGATGAGCATTTACATTTTCAGTTTCATGGGTGCTGAGCTGATCTTACTCTACACCGAGTTTTGGAGTGTGCTTTTTCATTTTCACCAAGATTAATTGCTCTGCTATGCAAATACAGGTTTTCTGATTGTCACCAGGCAACACAGGGCTTACAATGTAATAACAATGGCTTGGATCCTACTCTCATTAAAAGTCAATCACAAAATATCCATTAACTTCAAAAGCAGTAGGAACAAGCCCTAATTTTCCATCTGTGCTGAGTACATTAAAATTATTTCAGGCCTTAGCTGAAATTTTGAATAATTGCAGGCACCCTTATTTTGTATAATTTACATCCTGTAAAATAATGAAAATTAAATTTTCTCTGTGGCTACTACTCAAATACATGTCTCTCACCCTCCTTTATAGATTCTGGCTTTGGCAAAATTATCCTTTTCTCCATGACAGAGATGGCAAAGATGTTATAAGTAACATGTACATTTGAAGCTTGTGGATATAACAACAACAACAACAAAAATCTAAATTCTAATTATCATAACAGAGCTCTTACCAGACTTCAAGTGGGAGATAAATTAGCATGAGCACTGTGCTGTTTAAAAAACAGACCAGGACATGTGAATTTTTGAATTATGCACAACATCACTTTTAAACCTTCATAAAATTCAAATAAAACCACAAAATTTTAAAAGCTGGGGGAAATGTTTGAATATAACCTAAGCAAATCCCCACCACATTTCCTCTGTGAAACTCAGAAAAGAGTATTACATTTTGTAACTTGCAAATCTCACTCCAGTCCAACTCTGATCACAAAAACCCCATCCCCAGGCTATTTATGGGTTTACACACCACAATGCTACAGGTATTGGCATTGGTGATGCCAGGGTAAGTCTTGCCCATCAACCTCTCAGTATTCTGTGGGATGAAACTCCTTTTCCAAAGTCACCTTCAGTCTATCCTGGCCCAATACTCCTCCCCTGTATCCAATCCAGGAGCCAATTCCACCCTTCCCACCATGAGGGTGATCTGGAAGCTAACAGCTCATGAATGGAAGTCTCAGGTCCCTGTCAGGGGACTGGCTCAGCCTGTCCAGAGTTACAGCAGACGAGTTCACAGGATGGCAGAACACACAACCAGCATATCTCAGCACCTGGAAAACAAAAGGCTCCTTTCTGGAACCTTCCCAGATGGCAAAAAACATTATGAAATCCAAACACCTTAACATGGGGCTGCAGGTGAATGTTTCAAAAGCACACCTATAACTCCTCAGAAAGCAATGCAGAACTGCAACAGACTTCGGGGTGAACATGAAGTGAACACCTGCAACAAAAGAAAAATCCACCTTAAAGGGCCCAAGTTCCTGAGTGCTGGAATAGGAACTCAGACAGAGAGCCAGTGTAGCAGTGCCTTTCTCATTAGTCCTAGCCCTTATGTAACCCAGCCAGCACCTGTTATTCTTACTACCAGCAGCTTCATAGTTAGCAGAAATTGTCCTTACTGGGGCTATCCTCTCCCCATCCCACCTTTTCCTTTTTTTTTCTGTAATCACAATGCAACTCAAAAGCTTGCTCAGAGACTTTTCCATGCCTTGGTACAAGAAGTATCACTAAAACCATAAACAGCAGTACTTTAATACCAACATCTCTGAAGAAACTGTTCTTAGGAATCAGTCAGCCATTTCCCAACTTTCTCCCTGCTCACCTGGCTGCCTGTGCAGGTGAAGAAATGCAGCCTCTCAGGCTCTGCCTTGGCCAGGCAGGTCTGCACAGGGACATCAGCACTTCTGCAGCTTCCCTGCTGCCTCCCACTCATCTCTGAGTTGTAGCTGTTCAGCAGAAAGCCTGGAAACCACAAGAGTTCCCACCTGAACTGCACTTTCAAAATGCACTTGCCTTGCTGGATCTTGGCCTCCCCTCAGGGAAGCACAGAAACCTCGGGAGGCTCTGGCTGACCCCACGATCCAGCATTTCCACTTCTGCGGAACAATCATAGGTCTGACAGCAACCACCACCCTACAGCCTCTTCCAAAAATAGTTATAGAATCACAGAATAAGGACCAGTCCTGGGACCTGCTAAGTCCTGTTAAATGAAACCATTCATTCCCAATTTATTTGGGAAATGGTGAAAGGGGGGGAACTTTCAGGAATTTTTCTTTGGCAGAAAACTTCACCCGAAACTGTAGTTCTGAATTCCACACTGACTTGGCATGCAGCCTTCGCTGAAGCATTGACCTTCCCACTGCCACGGAGAGCTTTGTTTCAGCCTCCTCTCTCTGTAGCAGGCATCTGACAAAAGCACCAGGCTCTGCTCAGGTAACTGCACACAGCCTGCAGCCCACTCCAGTTTTGCTGATTGCCTTTGAGAAGGCAAGTGACAGGAGCAGCTGCTTGTAATCATGTGTATTGTTTCATGCTGGCTTTTCTAGTCTCTGTTAAAAAAAAAGGCAGTTCCTTTATTTGTTCCCAGGACCAGCTAATAACCTTCTATCAAGGTACAGATTATATTGCACTCATATCCAAACCGAGCTACACACAATGACCGGAGCAG
Source organism: Acridotheres tristis (assembly GCA_037013685.1). Taxonomy (NCBI): domain Eukaryota; kingdom Metazoa; phylum Chordata; class Aves; order Passeriformes; family Sturnidae; genus Acridotheres; species Acridotheres tristis. The sequence continues at coordinate 7,391,641 of CM072893.1, read as the reverse complement.
TATTCAGTGTAATCCCTGGCAATAGTATTAGAAATTCATATTCTGGAAAAGAAGTGTAAAGATTTCCTTCCATACAGATGGTGTTTCATCTACTAAATTGATGCTGATGTTCATAAGTCATACATGATAAACACCTCTTGAGATTGAAATCCTTGTTCCACAGGTCAGGTACTGCTTAGTCAAAAACAAGACACTATTCCCTTATTCTTCTGGCTGCAAATCTCTTCAAGTCTACTTTTCCATTTCCCTCAAATCCCACAAAACTTTTCCTTTATTGTTTCAGTGGTTACCATAGAATGAAAGTACCCTCTCAAAAAATACACATTTCTAAGTCATAATTCTGTGGATTGTTGCTCTAACATGGGCTGGTTTGTTCTTCTCTGTCACACATTTGTTTATGAGCATCCCTTGTTAGAATATCCTAAACTTAGATTTTTCTGCTTAATGAAAACTGTACTGAAAAGTTGTTCATGATTAAAAAAAAAAAAAAAATTGTTCATTGATAAAATTATCTGGTTTTTAGCTGCCTCAAACTCACCAGAACAGATTTCTTAACTCTATAGAGTTCAGAGGTATTTAGACCTTTAATCCCAATGAGACTCGTGGCAGAGCTATATCCCCCTGCAGAAGTAAAAACAGGATGCACCAGAAACAATCAACCTTGATCCTTTATTTGAGACAGAAATAAATACTACTTCTCCTGCCCTCTCCCTACACATCTGATATGGGAGACGGGTGCATAGGGACACCCCTGCAGCAGTGTGTCCCTCTCCTCTCCTCCTAAAGACCAGAGAGCTTTTTGTCTGACTTAGGGACACTAGGCAGGTGTAGAGCCCCAAAGCATTGCTAATTTTACCAGTAGCCCAGCAAAACCAGTGGAAGACAGGGAAGTTTGGGTTTTGTGGTGCTGGCAAATATGTTCTGTCCAAATCTAGCTATGATTGCTGCTTGCTGCCAACACTGAATGCTTAACCTTTGCACGTCCCACAGCAGAGAAGGCACAAAACAAGGCAAAACATCATCCCCTGACAGCAGTTTCACAGCCTGTCGCTTGAGTCAGGGCTGTGAGCCCAGGGAGGAGGCAGCTGGTGGTGACCCACAGCAATCCTGAAACTGGGAACTCTGGCGTAGGCAAGTGGAAGTGCCCTGCCACAGCCAGGTGCTGAGAGTGCTGTTTCAAGGACAGTTAAAATAAATGAAGTGCGCATTGTGTATGTGAGGCCAGATACCACATGCTAACGCTTGTTTATGTTTAAAGTTCCTTATTTGACAGTAAAGTCACCAACTTTTTTTTTCATAATGTAATCAAACTGAAATATGGCCAGAATTGAGATTTAATCACTGTGTTTTCACAGCACTTAGAATGGTAAATCCAGGATCATTATTTAACAGATTTAGCCCTTGTGGATAGGAGGCTTTCTAAAGAGCTACTGTGGTGTTAAACAAGCATAAATAGCATATTGGTAAATGGTTTAATACCGGGCAGACTAAAAAGGCCAAATTGTTGAAGTGGACAGGGGAACTTTGCTGCAGTTGTTTTTTATTCATGCACACTTCAGTCTGGTTCCTATCTCTAAAGTCCGTGTGTCTTTCATCACATTCCTTTTAAAATTAACCATACACAAACATCCCACCAGCAGAGCCACTGGTTAGGTCTGACTGTCTGATACCACACTCAGTAAGCTCCCCTTTACAAGAAGTCCCTGGGATTCTTTCCTTGCATAAGGAATGACAGAAAAAAGAGAAGGCAGGCTTCCTAATTAGAAACACTTTCTGAGATGCAGCGTTTCAATTGCACTTACAGGCATTGGAGGGCAAAAGCACTTTGTTGTCCAAGCTAATTAAATGCTTTTTCATTCTGCTAACCCTTGGAGTGCATAAATTAAGGTCTTTTACAATGTTGCCTCCTAAAAGCTGTGGAGAAGGCAACCAGTTCATGTCACATAAAGCACCAAAGTGCCATTGGATGACAGTTGTCACTGCTGTCCTGCTCCTGACTGCAAACAAACCTTGAGCCAGTGAGCTCTAGCTGCCAACCAGCTGTGCCCTGAGCCACTGAGCATCGCTGGGATGGGCTGCTGCTGCTGAGACCCTCCAAAGGGAGCCAGAGACTGCCACAGAGCACCAAGGCTCTCGTGCACATCAAGACAAAGAGCAGAGACCTGGCTCGCCTGACAAGAACTCTGTGCACAGAAAAGCAGAGCAAAACCAGCACTTGAACATTGGAAATGTGCAAAGCAGTGCCTCCAGATTTAGTAAGGACTAAATCTTATCCCTAGGACACACCTTCACTTGTCAGTTGGGTGATTTGAAACCCCATTTTTAGCCTTTTACATGGCCATGATGGATGAAAGTAGAAACAGAGCTGAGTAACTTCATCACCAGCTGAGTTACCTGCCATCAAGACTTGGTTAATGCCAGACCTGAACACACAGTGCCCTTCCAGCTCCAGAACAAGTACAGCTGCCACAGCACCCAGAGTCTAAACTGTACATAAATGGATACCCTTGCTATAATCAGGTGTGAAGGTTCCCTTTCCTATTTCTCAGAGAATGTGGCTCAGAGAAAGAGAGGCAATTCAGCATTGGGGGTAAAAGAAAAGAAGCAGAGAAGTATTTTTGAAACTTGGCCCAGAGGAACTGAAGTTTCTAAACTAAGGATGTTCTTTCTGCTTCAGATGTAAGGGGTTTAAAGAATGATGAAATTTGCATTCTTATCTTTATCCCTTTTGCTTTCTCCAAAGAGTCCTAGATGCATAAATATAGAATACACTGCCAACAAGAGCCAGGAGTCTGAATATTTTATGCAGAAGACAGCAAAAGAATTAGCCTTTCCTACAGTTAATCAGAAGTGAAATGTGCTGTGTTATCCCAAGTCTTACCTTGGTTGCAATCTCACAACTGCTTCCTGGCATTTCAAAGCCACATTCTGTGCATAGTTATTAGGTGAGGATCCAACCTTCCCCTGCCATTCTGAGACGCCTGGCAATGCACACTCCAGCTCCTGCACAAAGAGGAAAAAAAAGAAAAGCTGAACGTGCCCTGTCAGTACCAATCCAATCTTAGCTAAATATTTTGCTTCAGGAAAAAAATTCTCCTTGAGACCAGATGCTGGTTGAGGATCTTAGTTCTTTTTTGGTATTAATCTGGAAACAACTGGAGAACTCGGAAGACAAAAGGATCTAAACAGAGTAGCATGTTATTTCACATAAAACAGTTTCTGAAACCAAAGCAGACTGTAGATTCTCTGTTTATTACTTAAATAACAGATGTCAGCTTCAGAGCTAAGAGGTTCTATACAAAGAATGCATTTGAAATTATTTACTCACATGTCAGTAAGATTTTATTACTTGAGCATCACGAAAAAAAATCTGCCTGACAAAGGCAGGTGCAGTTCACTTAAATAGGGTATGTAAAATTTAACCATTTGCCTCTTTCCCTTCCCCAGCTTATGTGTAGCTTAATGAATAGAGCATTACTCTGGGAGGAGGGAAAGGCAGTGAAGGGAAAAAAGTCACATCACCCAATCTGCTACATAAAATAAAAAAGGTAATTTAGTCCAAAAAAAAGGAGTAAAAGAACAGGAATGAGAAAAGTATCCATTTAACTCCAAGCTTTTGAAAATGAGTTGTAGGGCTGTGAAAAGATGTGTTCAGCACATCTTAATTTCTTTATCTATGAAATGGGTTGTAATATTTCCTTTGCATTGCAATAAAATAAATAAATTAAGATATTTGAAAACTTTTTTCCTACCTCTTATTAGCTTTTGTAATTCAATATTTTAGTCTAATAGTATACAAAATTGAAATACAATGTGCTCTGCAAAGCAACAGAGGTCCCTTCCCTGCTAAAGCAATGTACCTGGCTTTGCTCCAGTGTCAAAGCTTGGTTGGATGCATGGAAATCAAAAGTTTGGATAGGGCTCTTCAGATGGGAACTTGCAGGGCAGAGAGGACACAGCAATTCCAGGTGCTTTCCGCTGGATGAAGGGGAAAGCTGAGGACAAGAGCACGTGCTGGCAATACGCCCTTGGTTGCAGGCTTGATGTTTGAGGACTTGGGGGGCTTTGGATTGTTTCTGTATTTTTTTTCTCTTTTATGCCTTTGTTGCTGCTCATAAATCATGTCATTAGGGTGTTAACAAGTAACACTAGGTAAATACCCTTGATGGAATCTCTGTTTCTAAAGAGCAGTGAAATCCTGATGTGTCACAGGCACCTCCAGCAGAGCCCTGTCTTCTACTGCGTTTTTGTTTCTTTTTCACTAAAGAGGGTGACTTTTACAAGGAAGTTGAATCATAATAAACATAAGCAGAGTATACCAAGAAACTGAAGCAAAACTTGCAGACAGCTGATGTGTTCATGTGTTTTTGCAGCTGATGTGTCAACATCAGCTCTGGCTTTTTGATTACTGTGCACTTAAAATCACAATTTTATTGTCAAATTATTGGAAGTTCTTTGACGTTTAAGCAATTTGCGTACTTCATTTTTACTCAAAATACAAAACTTAACTCAGCAGTTTTCAGCATTTTCATCTTAGGCATTGATCATCAAGCCACCATTTCATTTTTATAGTCATTTACCTTGATAATAAGACTGAAACCGAACTTTTACTGTCTCTGCCTATTAGCCAGGAAGTTTGGTGACCTTTTGTAAATATATCCCAATATCAATAGAGAATTTGAGAATGACTCACTCAAGAATCCATACTCATGACTGTGCACCAAAGGTGAGTGACAGGAGAAAGAATTGGGCAAGGAAAGCAGACTTTCTATTCCTCTCCATCTGTTCTCACACTGGCTCCCTGGAGTATGTTCTGGGCATATGCTTCTTCACCTCTTGAAGTCAAATAAATCCTAATTAATTTGATTTCTTATAGATGAATGTTGCAGATCGCAGATGGAACCATGGGAAAGATGAAACCAAGTAGCTGGAGTACAGCAGTGCAGTCGCATTCCAGCAGCCTCCTCTCTTCCCATACGCTGTTTGGAAAGGTTACAGCTGCCTCCAGAGCCAGCTCCTGCCCCCAGAGAAATAACTGCAGGCAACATGCAAAGTACAGCTTTACTCTGGTGACATTTTATCATCTGCTAAGTGGTCAAGTGAAGTCACCTGATGCTGCTCTTTTATTACACTTGGGTTTTTTAATCATCAGTGTAAATCTAATAACCTTTTCTTCTTGAAGACCAAAGGCACATGACCACAGGGCTACACTTATGCCGAAAATATCAGAGGCACAGGAATCACGCTTCAGCTGAGAGCCTTGTGAAGCTCAAAACCCCCAAGCTGGCTATCTTTCCTCTACTTGATCACAGCTGCCTATTCCCTCTCAGAGACCTTTCTACAATGGAAACTCCTTGGATTCTCATAACTAGAAAGGCACACAGAAACGGTTCCCATCGAAAAAGACTTTAATCCTTCAAACGTACGCAGCAAACTTATTCATCTTCCAATAGCCTCTTCTAATTTGAAAGGGACAATTCTCTCATAGGCTTTTAACACATAAGAGTAAATAACAAAGAGTTCCTTGGCTTATCAGAGCAACACCTTTAACAGAGATTGTGTCACTGCTCTGGTGTCACTCCTCCTGATGACACAGAGAAGTCAGGCTGGGGAAGTGAGGAGACTGCTGAAAAAGCACTCTATCAATAATCTCAGGAAAAGAAGGATGAACAGTTTTAGCATGATGTGCAGTGCATCCCACTTTTCTTTCATAAATGCATGTGCTCAGAAAGTGCTGTTTCTCAGCTGCTTGGGAGTACATCACTTATCCCATCCAGTGGCTTGGTGGCAAGGGGTTTCACCAAGGAAGGTTCATGTAGTTAGAGTGTTTCATCACTTCTGTCTTTCCTAGTTCAAGCCCTTGAGTCATGTGAAAATTATCTGCCTGGCACCGTTTTTCCTTCCAGAGGCTGCGCACATAAGTCACACTGGGATTTTATGGCAGTCTAATTATATACACAAAAAGTTTCCCATTAAAGAATTTTGCCATTTCCAGTTAACCCCTTGGGGCCGTGTAAAATGCCACAGAGCAGCAAATCTGTGCTGTGTTGGCTTTCATTGGGTGAGAGGTACAGGCAGGACACACACAGGGGGCTCGGAAGAGGCTGAAAAAGCAACAGATGACTTGCCCCATTTACTGCTTCTTCCTGATCTGCCTCCACTTTCTCTTTACAGGGCAAAATCCCCATCATTTTTTCTGTTCAGCTGATAAACATGACACCTCATCTCCCTGCAGGTTAAATAATATTTTCTAGTAATACAATACAGTGGCAAAAATAAAAACCCAGTTACTGCTTTATTTCTGGATTAGCTCCAGAAGAACAGGCAGGAAGCTTAGGGCAAGAGTTTGACATTGATATTCCGAAAGAGACTGTGATAATACCATTTGTCATTTGATTTTCATTTTCCTTCAGGGATTCAAAAGGACAGTCCTCACTTAGAAGGTAAGATATCCTGTCTAAAATGGTGAAATCCCATTCTAAACTTGGTCAAAAATAATTTCTAGCCTATTATAGGTTTAAAGCACTTCAGAAAGAGCTCTGCAAATTTCTATCCACAAACAAGAAGGGAGGAGAGGCAAAAAGTAGCCAAATACGTTATACAGCAAAGAAGAGATGGAAATACAGACATCTGTATTTGTGTATGCACAATTTTATGTAAACACAGACATCTGTATTTGCAGATGTCAGGCCTTGTGCCTACTGCAGACCAACAAATCTACCAGCATTAATATCAACTGTCTTGGATATGAGAATATTTTCAGTTGAGGGCTTTAATCTGCACCAGAGCTCTACCCCTTACACTGCATATCCAACAGGACTTGGGAAGCACCAGGGAAGAACAGAGGCATTTTCAGCAGCTGCTGAGACGTAGAATTCTATAATCAACATAGTAAATGTACCTGCAGAGACAGCTGCAGAGACTGCCTCAATTTCTGTCTTCCTTAACACCTTTTACAAAGTTTACAGTTCTGCTCCCCCCAGCTCAGCCTAGTGGGGGGTAGCACTGCTACCAGTATACTACTGCACTGGTATGGACTTACTATTGAAATATGAGAAAAACAGAAATTAAGATGAAGGAAAACCATGAAATTTCTCTGTTTGCAGCCAAAATACCAGCATAAGAGATCCTTGATCAAATAAACAAAACAGAAATTGTTTAATCAAGTGCTGCAGCTAACTAGTTTTTGTATTTAGTGCAGGGAAACACAGGAAAACTAAGGAGAAATATTTGCACGTCTTCAACTATGTCCTCCACTCACTTCTGAAATAAGTTGCAGCACAACCCTCTCTGCAATTTCCTAGCTGAAAGAAACTGTTGTTACAGGAAGGTTGCAGACTGCAAGTCCCTGGAATCAGGGTAGATTATTGTGAGATGTCAAATCACACCATTAATTACCAAGCAGCCCTCTTTGCATTTCAGAAGTTGCTTAGACATTGTGCCACAAGCCCACCTCTGGTAAATTCAATTCTTTACCTGACTTTCCTCATGACTTTTTCCATTTTCTATCTTTGCAATGGGCTTAGGTTTCCTCAGCTTTAAGTTGCCCATTTCAGGCTTTAGGCTGCAGTCAATTACAACCTGCTGCTTGTGCTGCTGAGTGTCTTGCAAAGGCAGCTGCCTTTCCTCTAAGACAGCAGAGTTGTCCGGGTAATTTTCTTTGTTATCATCATCTCTGTAAGAAAATAAAATTGAAATGCATCAGGCAGGATTTCCGACACCTGTCAAAACATTATGAAGGAAAAAGAGCAACAAGTCCTTAGCAATGGCATATTGCTTTTACTAAGTTTAGTGTTCTACACATCAGTAATGGGTCTAAACTACTATTAGCATTATTACACACTCAACTGTGGAGCTACTTAAATGTTAGCTTTAGAGGCACTCTTGGGCTTCAGACCTACAGTTCACATTCCCCAAATAAAATCTGAAACTGTCCTTTTCATGCAGAAGACTTCCCCCATTCAGTGATTCACAGTAAACGATAATCTCACAAAAATATCGTCACAGAGTAATTCCTCTCAACAACACATTTCCCTTCTGACGGTCTCTGCCTTTCAGGTCCATCGCACAAAGGGAAGGAGGAAGCCACTCAAAGTAAGGTCTGAACAGCCAGAGGTGTGTTTGGAGAAAACCTCTTCCTGTGTAAGAGCACACCTGGTGGCTTGAACGGACACTCATGAATGCTTAATCTGGGATCTGGGACAGATGTTTTCAATCCCCACCCAGACTACAATGTGCAATCTCTGTCCAAGGAGACCTTGCTAGTGCCATCCACATCCAGTCACTCCATCCTTAGCCTGGTCTCGTGCCTTCCAGTGGGAGCATCTCCATGGCTCCACAAAGGTACTGCAATGCAGAAGGCAAGGCTGCCTGAGGAGCTGGCAGCGTGAGCTGAGCGACATTACTGCTCCAAAATCCCTGCCTGTAGCATGGTTTTCAGATGGGATTTCAGATGTTAGCTTCAGCTGGTAGCATCCTAATGGTTAGCTGGTAGATGACCTCTCTCCTGGTGTGAAACTTTCACAGCTGAGGGACTCAAAGGCTATTGAATTAAATCCCCCTGAGATTTTCTTTTTTTTCCAGAAAGCATAACTTGCTAATTCAATGTTTTCTACTAAGGATTTTGAGCTGCCAAACTCACTTTCCATCTGTAGCCCATCAGCACCCAGATGGATGCTTGCAGGGTGCCTGTGGAGTTGAACACCATTGCTGCCCATGCCTTCTGCAAGTGTACTCCAAGGCAGTTGTTATAGTTACAGCTTTATAGCCCACGGGCACGCCAAGAATGTGCACAAGTGTTGCTAATTTTAAGGTATCCTCTGATTTTAAAATCTTCCTGAAAGTTTAAATTGCATACCCTAGCAATCAATATGTACTAACATGGCCATGAGAGAGGCATGCCTCAAGAATACTTCAGTTAAATTGCAATTTGAAGGATTTTTTCCCAGACACACACAGCAACTAGCATATCCTTGCACAGTTACAAAACTCTGCTTACTACTGCTTTGTACCAGCTGCTGTACAGTAAAATTCAGTGTGTAAGCACCACAGCTGCATCTGAATGACAGGAGTATGATGTGAAGTTAAGACTAGAGACCATAGTATATTTACTTACACAATAGCAACAGTAATTAATCTTCATATTGTTCAGACAAAAGTACACTAGATAAATATGTATTTCCCAGAAATACTAACAGCTTTTGCAGGTAATACCCCAGAAATTCTGCATTCCCTTGAGAATAAAGGTTTCTTTCTAATGGTTTAACAGAAGCAGTCATAGCTTCATTTGCTGCCAAGGATTTCAGAAAAAGTTAACAGGAGAGTACCTGGGACTGGAACTGCCTGCTTGATCTTCATGCACAGAGTCTGAATATCCGTCACACCTTGAAAATGAATGGAAGATAATTACTGATTTTCTGCCAGCTGCAGAAACTTAGCTTTTAATGACATTAAAGTGCAGCTCAAATTATAAACACATTTCTTCTTCTCCTCACACTTTAGTTAGGGTCATCTAATATTGTAGCTGTTCCATGATAGTCCAAATCTCAGAGGAAGAAGAGGATTTGAGATGTTAAGCGTGCACAATTTAGCATATCATTTTCAGACAAGTGAAAATAATTAGAAGGAATTCAGATGTTACAATAAAAAACACGGAAAAGTTACAAGAATTTCTGTATTCTAATTGCTTATAGCATACTTCACAGTAACCTCAAAAATAATTAGACACAACCAAGGATGTTTTTCTCCCAAACTCACAAAAATATTAACTGTGATAGACCAGTCACCCTTTGTGCAGCAGGAAAAAGAATCCCCAACTAAATTATGCAGTGAGAGTTAGTCTTAAAAAGTGAATTAGCAGTATTTTTTAAGATGCCTAAACAATTATAATCAATTACTTCCTTTAAGTTACAAACAAAAGAATTGTCCTAAGGCTGCCTAGAGTCTGGATAAATATGCTAAACCTCAGCCACTGAGAGCTGAACATGACACTGTGGCTGCATGGCTGAACTTTGCAGGATGATTTAACCTGCAAAGCCCATGAGCAGTCTTTCTTCAAATAAGCATCCATCCGTAAGCATGCCCTCCTAAAATATGCAAACTCCGAGCTTGGTACTGCTGGGGTAAAGTCAGAGCCCTCTCCTCACCATCAGTTCATACTCACAGGGTACAGACACTAAGGAGGCCTGAATTCCTTGAAGTTTTCTGGCAGAGGAATCTCTTCATTATGGGGGAAGCAGCCTGTACTTTTGCTGACTTACTATATTTTGAGAAGAACTGCCCCACTTCGAAGAGAGTACGTTAAGTGACACATTCACAGCTCTGTGTTGCAGTTTGATGGCAAGATTCCTCTTCCTCACCAGTTTTCTGCTGGTGTCTATATCAAAAGTCAGACTGCAGCAGAAAATATTTAAAGGGCCACTCAAGTGTTTACACTTCCTGAATACATCAGCATGTGCATGAAAGCATTTGCTGCTCACAACTCGAGCAGAGAACTACAGTGGCAGATCACCCTAATCACATGATATTCCTGCAGTGAGTGCAGCTTTCCCCACACGGCAAAGTGGGATGATGGATGGAAGACAGGGCTTGATGTGCAAAATGTGAAAGTTCACTGTAGAAGTCTGATTGCCTCTGGATGCCAGTCACACCTTCTCCTCTGGCCAATTCCTGACTACCTCATGGGAAACAGCAAGGGCTGGGCACAGGACACACTGGGAGTTTGAATAAGGAAGCCCAGTGTGAAAGGAACCAGCTGTAGAACCAGAAGGAATATTTCAGAGGGACAAAACAACAGAAAGAAAATGCATCATGAGCTCCTCATAAGAGTGCCAAGGTCAGAGCTGGATGGACAGAGCTCCCAGCACAGATACAGGAGAAGGAAAAGGGGCACCATGGGTCAAGCCACGGCCAGCAAAGTCCAGGGATCCCCTGAAGGGACAAACTCTCCCTCCTGGGTGTGCCTCAGAGAGAGGAGGTGGGAGGAAGCAGCTCTGCCACCAGTTCTGCCGCCCCCTCCTCTCACCAGTCACCTCACTTGGCTGCCTTCAGTCCTGAAAGACCGTATTGGCAATGGGGAACACTCTGGAGGGACAATGGATGCCTGAGCAGAAGTCCAGTAGCCAAGACAAGTCCAGTTAAGGAGCACTCTCTTTAACTGGAGGAACTGAGCTGGCTGTAAGGAGGTGATCTCAAGAGGCAGAGGTCCTAACTCAGCATCCAGCAATGGATGGAAGTCATAAAACAAGACACAGCTTATAAACAACATAAGTGAGTGTGACAAAATGTATTTAAGTAACTGGATGGCAGTAGATAGGAAAGATAAGCAGTAATGAGTCAGAGAATGCAATGACCATCATGAAATTTAAAAGATCGTGAGGAAGTTCAGAAGCAACACACTTGAAAATTTCCAACATAAATTTTTATCTGTGCAAGAATAAATAACTACCAAGAGGCTGAGAGTTCACTCACACAAGACAGTGCTTGAGGCTAGGATATGGCAGGACCTTTAAAAAGATGAATTTTTGATTTAATGCAAATATCCATCATTAGAGCATAGAGTGTTTCTACATCGATTTCTTAAAGAAATGAGCCTTCTGTGTTCATGCCACCTGTCTGCACATATCAAAACAAACATGCACACCTTCCTTTCCTCTCACCAGTAACTTGTAAATCTTGTTGTCTAGCTGCATTTAATAGATAGGGTGATATTTGAGAGTTTGATAAGTTTTTTTGATAGTTTGTGGCCATGTAGCAGAGAGACTTCCCACCAACCAAAAAACTGCAGCAGCCTCTTCCTCAGTCCTAAACCACCAGAGAATATGCCACAACAGCTTCAGGTCATAAATCCAAATGGGTTGAGGCTTACACTGGGTAGGAGCTGTCTTTTAACAAAACCAGTGATGTGAATCCTCTCTCTTCAGTGCCCAATCCTGCTCTTGACTGATGGATATCTCTTATGACATGGGCCAGAGTCAGGTCAGAGACGGGATCCCAGCCTGGATGGAGTGTTGCTCTGAGCCTGGATAGTAATGCCTCTGTGTTTCTTCCAAGGTCTCAGGGTTAATGGGACCAGCTTCTTTAACTTTTTTCCATTTTCACCTTTCCACAGGAGCCATTTCAGAGCAGAGTGAAAACTGCTTCCTTTGGCTGACTTGACCTTTCAGATGCTCACAAGAGCAGCTCCCAAACCAGGCTGTGAGCACGGCTTGCTGGGAGCTTCGCACCCCCAGGCACTCGCCTTGTCTGGAGAAATGTTCCTGAAAGTGCTGTACCACTGGCTTTATATCGTTCAGGAAGCCCTGGCTTTGCCTTTGTCATAAATAAAGACAGAGATTGTTAAATGAGGGTGTCTAGATTTGCGCGGTAAGGTCTCTCTTTCTTCTGCTAAATAAAAGTAAATCTATTTTCATCTGTTTTCAGAGATGGTCAACACAAACAATAAGTCCTGAAACTGGTAAGAATTGTGTATCCTCAGCAGCTCTCAAAAGCAGGTGTTTTTGATTCTTAGGGAGAAGGCAAAAAACGAGACTTAGAGAAGGCAGCTCTGGAAACCAAGTTTGTTCAATTAGACAATGCTTTTCAGATAGCACTGTTCACTTGCTTTGTTTTCTAAAAGCATTTTTCTACCCCTTTGTTTGGAAATATAAGATTAAACATGAAATCCCACAAACAAGAACCAACAGCAGCTCAATTGAGGGAGATCCCTCTCCATCTCCCCAAGGGCAGGGCTGGCACCACACTCACAGCTTTTATACCCTCCTGGGTTTAACATGAAGCCCCACTGAGAAAAGCCATCACCTTCAGGTCTCAGAAACCTCAGGGGTGAGGCAGGCCTAGGAACTGCTCCAAAGGAATCTCTACAGGAAACAGTGGATGTACTTAGGGACAGAGAAAAGGGGAGAAGAAAAAAAGAAAGAAAAATATATTATCTGTAATCTGGCTATTTCTCTGTAAAGGGGGAGCAACTCATAATTTTACAGGCCACAATTCATCACTTAGCTAACAGGAACACAGGAAACAAAAACAAACAAGCACACAAGCAAACAAAAACCCCTCCATGATTTATTAGCTTCAGTTCAATCTTTCCATATCTATCCCAGTCACACAAAAAGTGTGACTAAATTTAAATATTAAATAAAGGAAAGGAAATATAAGCAAATAAAGAAAAGCAATATATGAGAGCAAAGTTCTTCAGATTCCTTTGAAATATTACTTTTCTTGTAGAGGTAATGACAACACTTAGGGATGGCTCAGATGATTACAACTTGGCCTGCTTTCAGAATGTCCCCTGTCCCCACAGCACTCGGCAAACAGCTCATTGTCCAGCTGGGGTGTTTTAGATTATGAGCATTTTTGCAGAGTAAAACTCACCTAATACACAAACAAATCTATTCATAATTTTCCTCCTGAACAACAGCTTGGTTCCTTACTGCTGCAGAATCTTCCCCAAAAGCTTTTGAAACAATCAAAAGCATGCAAAACAAAAACGCACAGAACACCAATATTTAAGTGGTTTAGACTGAAATAAGACAAAGACTGTTTCATTTGCAATAGTTCCTAGAGGGTTTGGGTTTCTAACTTTCTAATGTCCTCCCTTGTTCTGTTGTCTCTGTAAAAAAAAAAAGAAACATCAACATATACATCCTTATGATTTTGGTATATACAAAAGGCAATCTAAGGAGTTTATGGAATTGATAACAAAGAAATGATATTTTTGGTACATGGACTATTTAAATTATGTGTAGGGATTTTTCAAAATATTGCCTAATGATTTTTTTTCCTAACAATGCTTGTGGTAAGTACAGACTGTGTGCCCTTAGAAAACAGACATACTTGTGTTTGACAGGATCATCAGTACCAGAAATGAGCAACATTTTGACAGGAGGTTTATCCGACATTGAAAATCACTCACTTAAACATGTGTGACGTGCACCCAGCATATATTAGCCCAAAAAAAGGTATTTCACTGCTAAATAATCACAGAGCATTTAAAAGCAGCTGTTTTATGCAATCCTCCCCATAATAATATATTTAGATTTATTTTTATTTATATTTAGATTACAGAAAACTCAGTCAAAATATATGATAGCTTGGTACTTCTCACATACCACTTACAAATATTCTGTATGGTAACTAAACTCATCATTCTTGTTTAAAAATAAGGACATCTTTAAAGTGTTCACTTACTCTGCTAAAGCTGTCGTATTGAAGGACTTGTCCTGAATGCTGAAACAGAAACAAGAAAACATCAGATAAATCAGCAAGGCAGGCAGGCTCCCTGTATCCTCCTCAGTTGTAGGAACACATGCACAAACATGGCATTGCGAGGCACGTCTCTGTGCGCTCGCTCTGCGTGCACGGCTGTACCTTGGGCTGCTCTGCACATGCTCATAATCAAGAAACCACAGGGATTAGTCCTACAACACTCACAAAGCCCAGCCAGCAGTGCCCAGAATTCAGGCAGGGGTGCAGGTAGACTGTGAGGCTTGGATCATGATCTTTTATAGCTGTAACAGTGCTGTTAATAAAGGCTTAGGTTTACAAACAAGTATTTGGTATTCTGTCCTTTAAATGTTTGCTCTGTGTAATTGGCTCATCAAATGCAGGTTTGTTTTTTTTTTACTTAAATAGCGTTGCCCTATATAAAACCTGGAGGTTTTCTTGTTTAGTGGTCTCTTACACGTTCAGCTCTCAGCTCTTGGCCAAATCAATTTTTTTTCTATGAAAAGAAACCAAAACTGGCAGAATGGACAGTTCAACTAGGAAAAGGTTATTAAGCTAACAGCAAGCAGTAGATTAAACCATTTCTGTGAAAGGAATAGGCTGCTGTGCTCCTGCAACAAAATGTTTCTGACCTGATGTAATACGTTCAGCAGGGTCAGCTCAGGATATTGCAAACTGCTGGGTTTGAAGCAAACCCCTCAAATCCAGTGAATACACTCTTGGATCATCCTAAAATCTTACAGCAGTAAAAAATTTTTAAAAAGAAAAAAAAAGAACAAAAAAGAAACCAACAAACAATCTCGCTGCTACACAGCAGAGATGGGATTTGCTGTTGTTGTTGTTGTTTGGGCTGGGGAAGAGAAAGCAATGCAGACAGCGCCTTGCGAGCACTCCTGTTTGTGACAAAGGCATCTCTGAGACGCCAGCATCGCGCCGAGCAGGGATAAAGAGAGGCACCTCCTCCTCCTCCTGCTTCCCGCAGCAGCAGCTTGTGCCTCTGCGTGGTGTTGACACGCATTTCCCAGGCAGCAGTGGCAGCCAGGAATCACAGCCCTGACGATCGCTCTTCTTTCACCAGCAGCATTAACAATGCATCTTCCCCTCGTCCCAGCCTCCCCACCTCTCACACACGCTGCCTGCTCTATTATTTATTATATTTGTATATATATATCCATGTGGATAATGGCATGAATTACCTGGGGATCAGAATATCACAGTTGGTCTGCAGGGACCTCTGCCCTTCAGAGAGCAGGTTTTGCAAGAGAAGGAGGAACAGAAAAGCTAAATTTAATGGTTAGTAATTAAATCCTGCCTTAAAACTGAAATTTCAAATTTTTTCTCCTCTTGTGTCCAGGTCTATTGCTCTGACCATACAAATATAAATTTCTTTATTGCTATTCAATTTGCAGAACAGCAACTGAACAAAGATATTCTAGATGTGGTGGGAAGTAAACGCTTAATTTGCGTGCTCAATAAGTAGAGTGTCATTAATAAGAAAGGCTATTACTTTATTATTTTTAAGGAATGTATTCCAGAATGCTTAAGTGAAAGCTTGACTCTTGATTTTGAGTGGTTAGGCTGGGTTCACAGCTAGCGCTTCAGGTGTGTAGTGGAGGAATCACTACATTTTGTCACAAAATCACACCGGTAAGCATCACAGCTTGGCTGGAGTAGAATTTAAAGGACTGAGTACCTACCCCCACCCCTACAAGAAGGGGAGCTCTTACAAACATGACTTCTCCATTTGTGGGTGCATAAGTCAAGGTCAAATGCTCTGCAAATTCATTCCGTGTGCAAACACACTGTGGGGCTTTGATGTTATTACTGGGAAGATAACATGACAGAAGATCAGTTTGTAAAACAGGGATACTTTGGACTGAGGCCAAGTTTAAAGCATCATAATTTTTCTGTTGTTTGGACTTTGGTGCTGAACAGCAATTGCTAAATCTCCTTTAGAGAAGCACTTTACATTGCAGCTCACTCACAAACTTCCACTAGTTTTAAAGATAGCATTTGATTGGTGTAAACGGAGAGTCTCTTCCTATAAGGCTGTGAAACCATTCAACAAAATGAAATTTCACAGAAATGACAAATGCACATAAGTAAAGACCAGGCAAACTCAGGAACCTGTTTCAGAGCAATGCCCGGGCCAGATAAATGGGGCACCCCTGCTCCTGGGAAACACAAGAGAGGAACTACAGTAGACTCACAGTAACTTTTCTTCTTTTACCAGATGGAGGTAATTTGTCTTTAGGGGCAAACACTCATTTCAACAACGCTGTTGGCTTGAGCCCTGTTGGCTTGAGCCCTGTTGGCTGACCCCAGCTCCCTCCACATTGATGTGCTCGAGGTGAGACCAGAGCAGCCAAAGGGGTGAGAGCCTCCGGCCTCACCAGGGAGAGCCAAAGGTGCTTGAACCTGCATCACTGTTTCCTTCTGAGTCCCAGGCATGGAGAAAACCTAAAGCTGCTGTTACCTCCTGATTTTCTATAATGACATGCAAGCCAATTAGGGCCATAGTGCTATAAAACATCACTCTTTAACACACTGAAATTCTCAGTGCCAGATATATTTCATCACCACTTTCAGATGACATGCCAGGCCTCTCATCATCCTGAAGTCTCAATGAAAACAAAGCTACACCTATGTGTGAAGTAAGCTTTGAACTTCCCTACTGAATAACAGATAAACTTTTAAGGACTTTTTATTTTGAATTCATCAGAATATGTATTTCTGAAATTCTGAAAATAAAGGCTTTTAAATCAATTTTTCCTTATTTCTTCTGAATAGTTTCAGTGATTAATATTTTTGCAAATCCTATCTCTAGGAAAAGACATGTTCTCTAAAGAAAAGCTTCTCATTTTATAACCAGTTTTGTTCTTACCCTCTTTTGCCAAATGCTGATCTAGCCAATATAAACAACACATGAAAGCCCTTAGCTGACAACAAAAATGTCAGAGATCACCAAAACAAACATCTACACACATTTTGGAGACACCAAGATTCAGAAATATGTCACTGTTCACTTCTGGAAGTTTGACTAATGTATTGCCTATATATGGCTGACAAATAGATTGGCATAGAAATTCCATTCTTTATTTGGTTTATATCATCAGGAGAATTACTGCTAGGTCAGAAAGAAAAATTAAACAGGAATCACAGCATCCAGCTTGATTTTGCACATAACAGAGACACATATTCAAAATAAATTATAACTTCATAAGCTCAGAACAGCATTAGCTGGCAGTGAGTGCCTTACAAAGGCAGTATAAGTCTGCAAAAGGAGAGAGAGGTAGTGAAAGTGGGCAGAAATAGTTCTGGCAGAACAGGAGAGTATAACAATCAAAATGTCATAAAAAGGAAGGAGGAATACTGAAGCTCTCCAAGCTGCAGTTGCCTAAAAAGTCACACATCCCCTACGCCCATATCCCTGCAGGCTTTGTGGATCTTTGGGTTCACCTGCAGAACAGAACCTTTGCCTCAACTTCCCGAATTTGCTCATCTCACTAAATTACTGTTTTCTTTTAAGGGCGTTTCTGACTCAGATAAATCATGAGGCCTTTCAACCCTAACTACAGAAAAAATGAATAATTTGTACTGGGAAATAAACTGTATTTTAAAGGGGAAATTACACATTTACAAAGAACTCTAAACTCTCTAAGGTTCTGGGAAAGTTAGTATTTTGCAAGTAATATCTACTACCTAATGAAAAACTCAGTGCAAGCCTATAGGGTGTGATTTGCATTTATTGCCAGACTATTTTCTTTATTATTATTTGTTATTCCACGGAGTCCAAAGCTCCTGTGCTGGAATTGCTGCATCAAAGGCAATAATAGTTTTCAGTGCAGTCAGGCCATACAGAGGAGCTGCCCTGGGCACCATGGAGGGACTGAGAGGCACAGTGTGACACACACACACTGCAGGATGAGGAGCCCAGGGCAACGCCCTCCGGCTCGGGGAAAGAAGTTACTCATGTTCCACTACCCAGATACAGGAAAACTTGGAATGATCTCTCCACTACTGTCTCTCTGGACGAAGTCAAGTCATCCCTGCCAGACCTGGCTGAGCTCAGAGACTCATAAAAATACTGAGCAAATTTGTTTTTCTTGGAGCATGTGTGTTCTTGCCAAGAAACAATACCCTGAAGTGCTCCAGCCGTCCTTCATCTCTACCATCTGTACCAGCAGGGAGGTGCACTGAGCCCCACCTGTTTGCATGCACAGCATTTGCTGCCATGAACAGAACACATTCAGCCCCACTGCTCTGAGGAACAGATTAAATATGACTCTTTGGCAGGACACACTGCTACTTCTGAGGCCACACTTCTGATTTTTCTTTAGGCAGTAAAGCAGTAACTAATTTCTGATTTTAGCAAGTCTGTTGTCTTCCCACACACAGGATTTTCTTGAAGGATAAGGGCAGGAATCTTTCTGCAGCAAAATGTTAGCGCTGTGGATCACTCCAGTGCCTTGCCCTTTCTTCAAAAGGGATCCTGCAGGATAATTTTGTTATTTTCCAATCTGTAAGGCATAAACCTAGGAGTTGCCATGTGAGAGAGAAGTCACATGCTCTCTCCTGTAGTGATAAATACTGAGTGCTACACGCTGTGGCTCAAAATATTCCTGTGTTCACCGACTTGCTTTCTTGAGGAGCAGCCTGCCTTTTTATGGGCAACATTCTCCAAGACTTTAGCAAACATCTCAGGAGAAATTAATCTAAAATACAGGAATTACATGTAGGTCAGTGAGCACTCAATCCAGCTTCTACATCTTTGATATTCTCTGTGACCTAATTAGGACATCATCTGAGAGGGAGGAACCTGGGGGAAACAGTGCTCAGTTGATCTTGCTGTGTGTCTGAAAATGAACCGATGGTTCATGCAGGAAGAGACTCCAGCTGAGCATAGGGGCAGACACAGTTGTCATAATCCAGTCCAGGGAAATTCCATAAGGTGCCTTTCTGTTGGTTTGAGTAAAACTTTGTGCACCTGCACAGACCTTCAGGGAGTGAATCTATATAGATAGATAGATTTTATGAAGCTATTTCAATGTACAATCAAACTGCACATAATTCCTGGCTCAAGTCTTTTAAGCAGTAGGCCCATGAATCCATATACACTCCCATAGTACATCCAAGTTTACATTGAAGGGGGGCACATCTACCCTGTAGCTCAAGAGGCACAGATTCCTGCTCTATTAAAAGGAAAAATATCATGGTGCTACACAATTTTGTGAAGATTGTGGACCACTACAGTCCCACAACTTGATTACATTTCTGCAGCCCAGGTGCACATACCCGAGCAAGCACCAGTGGTGGCAGTGGGAAAGCTGCCACCAGCACAGGGAATTTCTGGGGCAGGGAGCCCACACCAAGTTCTTCTGGAAGGCTACACCACTCCTGGTGCCCTGCTTAAACAGCAGCAGCTGATTTCATACAGGCCTCTGGTCTGAGGAAGAGTGCTAAGCTGGAAATACAGAACCATGCCTCTAATTTTGTCATTAAAGAACAAGTTGTTTCATGAAGTCCCATCAGCTCTGTTGAAAATCTCTGTAGAGATGCCCAAGAGTCATTATCCAGCACCCACAGGGCTGCATAATAAGCCCAGCTGTACCAGCCTAAGTGGTGCTACTGACTGAGCTATTACTCAGCTGCAATGATTCTCTGCAGATAATTTAATACTGTCACAGATAACAAAACTATTTCCAGTAGGTTTACACCAAAGTCAGGCTAGACTCAACACAGCACTAATTCATAACCATATTTTCCTCTGATTATTGCAAGATGAGGAAAAATACACACATATCTTTAATTTTTATGTTTATGTTCATTCCAAACATCTATTCACAGAATCATATACCTGAAAGGCTTCAGTATTTGTCTTTTTTCACATCTGCCTGTACTAATGCACCCACCTATGAGGTACTTTGCAGATCTTGCCCAGTCTCTTCCATGTAACTAGCAGACCAGTTCATACTACCTTTCATCACCTGTAGCTCTATCTTCCCAGCAGCAGAGAAGCCAGAATTATATAAAACAAAATCAATACCAATCTAGAAGGCATGTATCAAAACCCACCTAAAGCAATTGCTGTCTAATTTCAGAGCTTATTCTCAGTGACATATAGAAGCACCTCTTTAATTAGCATTGTCAAAGAGTTTCATTATCAGCAATTATGTGTTTTCAGAGCACACCTGGCCTTTCCCCCAAGCATTACTGTGCAGGACATGACACTCACTAATCAGTCCTACTGATATCTGAGGGACAGGCCAGGTAACATAAAAAACAGATTCAACATGAATCCTCCCTCTTTGCAGTTTAGAAAACCTGTGATTGGGTAGTTCTACCCTCTGACCACCACCAGAAAACACCCACAGGCTGCTCTCAGAGGGCTGGGCAGCTGTGCCAGGGGGCATGCAAAGCTTTGCTAATTACACCACCCAAGGATGTTGCCTACAGTAGTTATAGCCCAGTAGGACTGATCCCTGTGGCCACATGTGCCTGAATTTTGGGTATGAAGACTGACTCTCCAAGTCCCTGAATATTTTATTTCTTTATTTTCTTTCTCAATAGCTTACTTCCTATTTTTTATTTTTGTGGGACTGCAGGAAAATCTGATAAAGACGGATTATGAACTATTAACGTATAAAATAACCCAGGACATGAAATTTAAAACTACACCATTTATATGACGTTTGTGCCACGTAGCAACTACTTTATGCATTTAGATCACATTCAGAGAACTCACTACTGTTTGTGTGACACCAGGAATGCTGACTGAAGTTCAGAAAGAGAATAGCCATAAATGCAGTTACGAAAGTGTAACCTGTAACTTAAGTCTCCTGTGTCATAATAAATAACCAGAACTATTTTTCTTTTGGAAACAAAAGGAATACAGACAGTGACACATTTATGCTTAGCAGTGGATTTAGATTTACTCTGCATTACTCTGAACCCTTGAAATGTCTGAAAATCTAAATGTAATATTCCTTCCTACATCAAAAACAGGGAAAAGTAAGGAGTCTCGATTTGCACACATCAGATACCAATGTACAAGACATGAGATCCCACAGAGAGCTTTTTAACCCCATTCACAGCAGTCAGTATCTCTACATATAAATCTTGTTTCTCTTTTGCCAAGTGCTTATTAATTTCAGGGCCTAGTATGGTCAGAGAAGAAGCTGATGTCATTAAGTCAAAATTGATGTAATGTGTCTATTTATGTGCTCTTTTCTGAACTTACTACATGCATCAATAAATATAAACCCAAGACAGCTCCAGTTTCTCACAGGCCCCTCTGGAGCCCATTCTGAGCCATGGAAAATCTCCTACAAAGAACTGCATTTAGTCAACTTATTCCTGGCTGACAATTCAGACATAATATTTCTTCCCAGCCATCTTAACCTCATAGAAAGAAAAAGCTGTCCACCTGTCAGAAAAGAAAATAATGTGGTGGACAAAAGAGAGAAAACACACATTGGGGAATATAATAGGAAGGAACAAGCAAAATCCAGAATAAATCCAGCAAATATAAGCAAACACTAACGTAAAACTGTAAAGCACAGCTATGGGCAGCCAAGGGAGGTCTTCTGGGCATTAACTCATCCATTTTTGTGGGGATTTATAGAGCTCCAATTGCTCATTCTCACTTTTGCCATGAAAACTGCATGGTAACAAATCCTTCATTTTTTTTTTTTTCAAGTTGTTTTCTGAATCACTATTCACTAAATGTGTAGTCAGTGACATCTGAAACCTACTGATTCAGGCCATTAACTTTTTTAATATCATGATCCATTGACATCAGAAACATCTCATCAGTTATACCATATTCCCCTGCACTTGTATCTCACCAAAGTGGTGTGAATAAGCTACCAAATATGAGCAGCCACAGTAAGTGGTCACTTCCTGCTCAGCTTCCACCTTGCTGTTTTAATTTCTTCTTCTAGCAAGTAGTCCTTCTGTATTTGTCTTCTATTTCTGTCCAGGCTCATGATCTGTGTTTGTGTCCTACAATGCACTATTTTAATTTACCGGGACAATCCACAGCTTCTCAGCACAGATGTAACTTTTCTCTTCTAAACTCTGAGATTATTTTTAACTTTCAATACATTTTCGGTTGCTTTGGTTTTGTTTGATTTGGTGTGTTTTTGGTTTGTTTTTTTTTCCAGTAAACAAAATATTTTTTTTCTTTAATATTGAGGGAAAGACAGAGGAAACTGTATTTCACCCAAATGTACATTCTCAGCACACTGTGTCTTACAACACAGTAAAACAGTCAGGACTGGTCACAACTCTCTACAGAAACTAAATAATACAATCCTGTTACATAATATTCAACTTTGTGGCATACAATCAGAACCCTACAAAAAATATAAGAAAGTGGCATGTGTTATAAAGCATAAATGTCTTATACACATGTTCATATTTATTTTCTCATTACTTAGAAGCATTTTCTTCTGTACAGTGGTACTTGGGGAAGGAGACGAACCTGTGTCAGTCACTGGAACAAGGACCTAATTTCTTTACAAAGCTGAGGAAATATCCCCACAACCACACACCATCTGTGCTCTTGCCTTCTTATTCTCCTGCTGCACTGCCTCCTGCTTTTTGTGTGTGTTTATCCTGTGGGCTGGCTTGGCTGCCTTGCTCAGAAGTGTCCTGAGATAGCCCTGAGCCCGAGCCTGTGTGCAGACGTGTCCCATGCCAGGGCCACCAGGACATCTCCTTTCCTTAGGGAACAGAGCCTCTTGCCCCAGATACCAGGATCTGAGTCCTGACATAGCCAGGCCACGGGTGGTTCACCATCCATGGCACCACAGAAAGGTTCTAACAACAGCCTATTATCTTCATAGGGACAAGTTTAGTAGTGTTTCCCAACTCTTACGAGGAGATCTTCTTCCAAGGACCAGGACAAACCTCACGGAACAAGTCTTTGCAGAAGAGCTTTCTTCTCCTTCTGGCTCAGAGCATCTCACAGGGGTCTCCACAATCAGCTCTGAAGAGCTGCAGCACACAGAGAGCAGCACTCAGCCCTTCGCTTATGCATTCTCTGTTATCCTTTGTTTGAATATGTTCTCATCCCATGTTTGCAACAGCTTTTAAGGTTCAAAAAGAATCTGAAAGCAGTAATTTTCTCTGGGAAGACCTTGTGCAACTTTACAACAGCTGCTGACACTGAACAAATGACCTCTTTCACATAAATTTGGTCCCAATGCAAACTATTTATGACTTGGATATTTCCTTTATGGATCTGCTGAAAGGGAGCAGAACCATGTGGGAAAAGAAATTCATGCAGAAATCAGCTTTACCACTTTGCTATCTATTGCAAAAAGGCAGTGCAAATTACTTCTCCCTTTTGAAGCATTTAAATCCTTTGTTGTAAAGCACATCAAGTGTTCTTAACGACATGATCACATTTTCTATTTAAAATTGTTAAGTCCCCTGACCCTTTGATAAACTAGAGAAAATTGGTTTTGGTTTTACACTACTCAGAGAGTTGTAAATAAAAGAAAGACATTTTCATTCTAATTTTAATAATATTTTCCATCTAGGAGCATCAATCAGAAAGATACCAATCACAGAAAAAAGTTCTATTTCTAGGTGAGTTATCCATTTGTAGAGAGAAGTCTTTATAAATATTCTCAGAAGCAGAGCCAGTGAAAAAGAATAGCTAATCCTTTAAAACATGACTGTAATACATTTTTTTAAGATTACAAGGAAAATATATCTTGCCTTTATATTAACAAAAATCCTGACAGTACTTATTAAGAAAGAGCAATGAATACTTTAGTCTAAATGTAGGCATATTCAGAAATATTCAGAACTACAGTATCTTCCCTCTCTTTGCTGAAGCTTTAAGAGCCTCCACTTTCTAACCCAAATCCAGGCTCTCAAACCCACATTTAAGCACCTACACAGTTTCAGACTAATTTTAGGTAGCCACCAAGCTGAAAACCCTTGGCTAATACATACACTGCTAATTCAGTGTCTAGGATGATGGTTGTAAAGGCTCTAGGATTATGCCTAACACTACAGCTATGTTGATGCATGCTCACTACAAATATAGGAAAAAAATCCTCCAACACACTCAAACTCAGCTCCAACAGTTATTAAGGCACCAACCTAGTTACCATCTCAGGACATATTTGTTCTTCTCTCCCACCCCCTTGTTTTTCTGTTCCTCACAGGTCTTCTCTGCTCTCATTAACTACCCCAAAGTTCGTGTCTCAGCCCCTGGGGGTGCAAAAGGGATAATGCCAGCCCAGTTAACTCTCAGCATTTCCTCCTAACCCCACAGAAGTGGTGCCTATTATATATACCAACCTAGAAGGGTTGGTAGAGAGGGCCCTTGTTTCTTTCTCCCCTCAATGCAACACTTGGCAGATTTTACATCGCTTGTATCATGCGACCAGTCACTCAAGTGTTTTGAGAGAATGGGCCAAAAAATGACTTTATAAACTGCCCAGTGCGTAAATGTGCTCAGGCAGAGCAGGGAAAAGCCATTCTCCAAAGCAGTACAGTACCCCAGCATTACTCATAGCTGCGTGGAGAAACAGGAAAACCAGGTAATCTATAGCCACCAAAAAGTAAGAATGACTCAATTGGAGTGACTCACAGTTCTGACTAACCTGCTTAACAGCTCTTTTTAAAAAGAATCACTTTTGAAATAATTTCTGTGTGCTCTTCCTCAATTGCCTTGCATTGCACAGTTTTAAAGTGATTGCCAAAGCAAAATCACAGCGCAGATCTAAGCAAACCACGATGATGCATAGATGTATCTTAAAGCTTTAAACAAAGCATGTAGTAAATAAGTGTTAGGCAGATGTATTTGTCTAGAACCTAGCAGATTATTTCTTAGTCAAGCATAAGGCAAATCCAGCTGAAAGCCAGGCTGGGAGGATGGAGGGTTGAGTCATGCTGCTGTCGAGTGCCTGCACCCGGCCTGCAGGTGCACTACACTCATGGCTCCATCACACTCCTGTTCTGCACAGTGAATTTCCAGCAGAATAAAAAACGTAGTTGAGTCCTCTCCCAGAAGCAATTGCAGCTGGGATCAGGGACAGCAGTGCTTTTAAGGAGAACTTGAGGAACAGTCACCTCCTGGCATAAAGCCTTTTGCATTTCTAAATCAACAGGGATATTGTAATAGAAATGGAAGTTTAGAGTTCATTCATTATTAGCTTGCTCTTCAGCACAGGGTAAATATTCCTCCTTATACACCATTAAAATGAATCCCCACTATTAAAAATGTTTATGAAACCATAACTACTCTTTGCATCTGTAATGTAGAGTAGACAATTTATTAATAACTCATTTTTGTAAATAGTCATATGTCAAACAGGAATCAGGTAGGAGAAAAGTAACCAAATGAAACCCATTTTCCAACTGCATCATCAAAGAGGGGTTTTCTAATTTCACCAGTTACCACAAAGTGTCCTGTCAGCCTCTGCAGCAAATGAGGCTCATATCCACTCCAAGAAGCCAGAACTAACAGAAAAGGCTGGGAAATCAGCTGAAAAGACATACAGAAATTGTCCATTATATGGTGTTTTAATTCATCTGCTATTCTACTGTATCTCTTGGTGAGTCTGTAGAGGTACCACATTTCAAAATTACACTTAACATCTAAAACTACACGTGCAATAAATCATCCATGCAGCATTTCTCAAGAGTCACTAAGCAGCTTTATCTGACATTGCCACTAATGGAAAAGAGGATTAATGGGCTTTGCTATTATTTATTACCCTTCCCTTGGCTGTAGAAAATCCAGTTGTTTTCCCCAAGTTGTTGCTGAATGCCTTGACCCAAATCCCTACTTACAGCCTTAGGTAACAACAAACAAAAATGTTGTCATTTCAAGGGTTAGGCAGTAAACCAAGGACAGATTAAATTTAATCCATACTGAAAGTACAATTTGATTGATTCATGGATTGATTGACAAGTGCTGAGGACCAGTCAAGCATCTCTTCCTGCTATCTGGAAAAAAGTTTCTACGTCATTTTTTTCAGAAAATGTTTACTTATGTGTGCTGATGAACTCCTGATTTACTGCTGTCCTCAGCATCCTCACTCCCTTGCTTGTGCAGTGTATACTTTTAAACAGATCTGGAACTGCTCCACACTCAAAAGTATGATTAAGTGATTACAGCTAATGCAGCAGTCATGTAACAAACCATTTAATCCACCTTTAGGAGTTTCATCTGATGCATCAAAGCTGCAGAGCCTCTGTATATAAGAAATATGCCAATGCAGAGATAGTCAAGATTTCACCCAAATACCTCTTGGCTCACAGCAAAATAAGGCTGCAAAATTAGTTTATTTTTAATACGTGGTCATTTCATTTCCTTGGAAAAATTATGCTATGCCAAAACTGTATTATGCAATGCTGCATTCATTAATATTTCATTTGTTGGCAGAAGCCAGCTCAAATTTTCAAAATCCATTATGAATGTAGGGAATGATGCCCATGAAAGTATGAGTCACAACACTGCTGCCACTTGAAATAAGTAATCATCAACATTTTTCATAATGTCCTCTGATCTGTGCAAAAAATAACTTTTTACTTAAATGGGAAAAGTTTGATAAAACTGGAAGCACATGTTTCAGATATAATCTCAAAAATAGTGACCTTTTCTGATATTGTTTAAATTTGTCTTAACAAAATGAAATATTTATCATCAGCAGCAATCTGTTTTTACAGCAACACAAAGTGCACAAGCAGAATAACACCAGTACATGCTCCCTCCCATGTTGGTGAAATTACACATAGAACATTATACCTACATACAAAAGAAAAGAATTACTACAAATTTCAGAGAGATAATGAGGAATTCCTGAAGACCTCATCGAGCTACCCAGACAGGCTTTTATTGTCTGGCTGCATTGCAACAGTCTGCAAAACCAGGAAAGGAAAAGTCCCAGCAGCTATCCTTGCTCTTAATTCTTGATCTCTGTCATACAGAGAGTTACACAGGAATTCACCACCTCACCATGGACTTCCAAGGAGATGCAGAGCTGAATTAGCCTTCTGCAACAGAAAGTTCTGCTGGGCTCTAGAGGCACCCTATGTTTGCCTCGCTATCTCCTACACTGTCATTGCATTTTCACCTGCCTCATCTCCCACTTGCAAAGCTGCTGGTCTCCTCAGGCTCTCAGGAGGACAAATCTTAGATGTTGTTCCTTAAGGTGTCTCCTCTGTAATTAAAGATTTTAAGGAAATAGCCTCATAACTTCTCATATATAAGCAGACTGCCTTGTTCTTCCACAAGTGAAAAGGAGATGAGCAGGATGTCTGCTTCCAACGTACAACCATCTCCATCATTAAATGTCATTGTAACACTGATGTAGACAGCACCATCCATTTCTTGGTATAGAACAGCCATCTATGCCATCAAGCACCCTAGGAATCTGAAGAATCACATAATTCCCATAAGTCAAGCCACCATCCAGACAGCTATATAAACCTTCTATATAAAGTTCCACAGCGTGCAGTTTTCAGAATATAATTTTTGCTACTGCTTAGGTCAACAAGACTTCAGAATTCACCCAGTTGTAGGATTAACAACCACACAACTATGAGTACCTGACAACTTGTCATTAATCTACTAAAACATCCATGTAAATCCATTTCAGATACCAGCAGCTACATAATAAAGTGTCTTCCTTTTATCACTCACACAAACATAAATGATAAATATATCAGCATCATTTGAATCCAAATTCCTATAGAGCTACTTTGAACTGTTCCTAGCATGACTTTGCTAAATCCCTAGACATTGAATATGAGCTTGAATATTCTTTCACAATTGCTATTCAAAATAAAATCAAAACTGGAAAGGAGTGTAATTGTAAATGAAGGGATGAAAAAAAAAGTGGTGTTACTTTTTTAAAAATCAGTCTAAGAAAACTGAAGAGGACAAAAGAAAGGTGACTGCCTGGCAGTGACGTGCTGATGCTCTCTGGTTTACTGATTTTAGCAGGTCAGTAACCTGCTAAAGCCCCCTTGTTCCACACACCATGCATGTTAACAAGCCTTTTGACTTGTGGAATCAGAGCCAGGCTAAGGACAAGATGAAAAAAAAGGAGAAACAGCACTACTCTTACATCTGAAAAAAAAAAATTAAAAGTTAATGAATTGTTGAGTGTGAGCAGAAATTAAACCCATTAAAATATCTCAAAGAGCCCAAGTACCTCAGGTCATGGCTGTCAGGAAGGCTGACAGAACGTGAATTGGTCAAGCAGGATGGGAAAAGGTACTGAAAGAAAACAGAGGAGGGGGGAATCAGTCTGGTGTTGAACTTGAAAAAGAGAAGACAGAGAAGTGAAAAGACTGCATCTTGATAAGTTTCCCGTAAGCACAGAATGAATTAATTATGATAAAAGAAATATTAGATTAGAATAAAAAGTACTGATAAGAGCCAAAGTAATTTATGTTTCCAGTATTTATAAGACACAGAAATCCTTTTTTCTTCCCTCCAAAATAATCAAGTAATAAAGTCCTCCTAACCAAACTGTTTAGATGAGACATCTTGTGAGTGACCCATTCTTACTGTGCAGTGTAAAGACACTGTTATGCTTAACATCTTTTCCAGCTTTATCTAAAAATAGACTGTCTGATCTATGAACATTTGCAAACTTAATTATTTACAAACCAAGGCAGAGGTTTGGGCTGATAAATATGCTTGATTTGTTTTGTGTTCCATTCAAAAAAATCAGAGATGTTACGCCATCTTTTTCATTGAATTGATGCTCGAGCACAAAAAGCCATCTGGAAATTCCAGATATGGAGCCAAGCCCAGGGACTGCTCTTTAACCTTAGCATCCCCAAGAGTGAGGACTCAAATCCCAGGAAATAGATACACAGACAGCAACATATGCAAACAGGAAAACACAATCTGCATTTCTCCTTTGTCTGTATATTCATCAAACTGCATTTCTGTGTCTGCAAATGATCAGTTGGTTGCATAATTATGAATGCCATTCTTATATCCATCAAATCACGATAAAACTAATGCAAATTGTATGGAAAACTGACTTTTTTTGGGTGTACCTTTATTGATCTTCTGGTAGTTTGCTAGTACTCTAGGGTTGAGAATATTCTATGGAGTACAGTTTATAACAACCACTGCGAGTCTGGAACAATTAGGAATAGTTACAACACTGACTGATAAGAATTCAGATTAAAATTAGAATTACCATAAAATCAAAAATGTGGTTATTGTGCTAAAAAGAGAAAGGATAGTAACACACATGGACTTTTTTAGGGAAAAAAAGGCCAACTTTGTTGTACGGACAGCGTATTTAAAGTGTGTTACGTGGAGCTAGGACAGGACAGTAGCTCATTGGACAATTGGGAAAAATATCCATCGGACAGTACTTTAGGATGTATTCCACGGGAAAGACACTAGGTGTTAATCTTTATTATGAATTCCACTCTGTTTTTTATTATACTATCACTTTGGGAGACTTCCTCCCTAACTGAAGCTGTAGTCAGCCTGTCAGCCTGGGAACGGACCTGAGAGTCAGGAGAAATCCAGGCCTGAAAAAGAATTTCCAAGCTGTAATTCCCTAGCTGTCCAAATGTGTGTGTCCACACAAAAACTATTTTTTTTTTTTTACCCATTTTCCTTTCTGGATGTGATCAAAACAAGTTTGACTTCAAAAAAGAAGTAGTTTATTAACAGAATTGTATGAACACTTTTTCATGTGCAACTACCTCAGATGGGTATAAGATGTATCCTGTTGTCCTGGGGTACAATGCAAAAATGTGTATTCTATCACCATCTGCTGATGTGCCATCTGATAAAATCAGGGGGATGATCATCGTTATCTATTCACAACCCATCCTTCCTCCACAAGATATATTCTGTTAATGGGCCATTAAGTCCTATTGTGTGACTGATAAGATTGCATCATCCCATTGGGAGATGCCCCAGCCAGGGGCAGGAGCCAAGCCTTTCCTACCTAGACAAAAAGTGAGGTTTGGAACACCAAGGCAGCCTTTTTCCACTGGATCCCAGAGGAAAGTTGGACCTTCTCCACATCATCGCTGGACCTTCGGAGGAAAACTGCACCTTCTACAGGACCACTGCTTCAACTGAATCACATCTGTCATCCAGGAGGACTGCAGCCACCATTTAATTGGACTGCTACCAACACACTGACTGACAGGGTGACAGGTTGTATTCTAACTCTGTCAGTGGTTTTCTTTTGTATTATTGCATGTATTTAATTTTTTCTCTTTTTATCTTTTAAATTGTATTACTGACTTAGAGTCTCTCACTGGTTTTGCTTTCAAACCAATACAACTGTGATTTACATCAGTCACAGAGAGACTTTCATTTGAATTCATTCTCTCCTATTGCCAGCTCTAATTTGCAGATGTCGTAGGCTTTCAGTCTAAAATACAAGCAGGAATTCTGGCATGTCCACTGTTTGGAAAAAAATCATTTCTGCAATGATAGAGGCTAAACAGATAAGACAGATGGGCAAATGAAACCAGGGGACAGAAATAAATTATGCCTTGATGTTACCTGCCTAAGAGAAAACCTTGCATGAGTTTCTAGAGCTAAACCAAAACCACACTTTCCAGAACTCCATCACTTAGTCATCAGTGACAAACTGATGAAAAAAGAAGTGAAAAGTACCAACACAGTACCTATTTTTATCCAAAATAAAACATTTCCATTTGCAGATTTTTTTTAAAGAGAAAAATTACAAAAGAGTCCATGCAGGGATTTACAAGGAAAAGGAAGAAAAGAGATGCTTGCCCTCTCTCCGTCTCTTTTCAGCCCCTCCACATCCTACCATTCCCAAAATTCATGCACAAATTATACCAGGAACCACAGTACGACCTGTCTGCCCCGGAGTGTGAATATGAACTTCAGCTGTTCAATTCCAAAGAGTTTTCCCCAAACTCAGGGCTACAGAGATCTAATCACTCCTGACCTCTCCTGTTAAACTGCTCCATTTTGTACCATAATTCAACACAAGGGAGAAGAATGGCTTTGGTGGCATCTCTTGGTTTAGTGACACCCAATTGCCCTCATGAATCTCATTCTCCAAATCTAAACACTACAAAAATGCTTCAATGATCTTAGTAAAGAAAAATTACCTGGGAAGTTAGGGATTAATCTTTCCACCAAATGCAACCTGCATAAAGCTGCACTTTTCAGTCAGTCTCTCATTCTTTTGAGCCAAGCTCAAAGATGCACATTGCTGAACAGAAACATAGCCAAGTCATCCTCTGGCTGGAGATGACCTAGAACTGAAAGAGTTGTGCAGCAGCTCTGGTGCTGCTCCTGCTTTCTTAAGGCATCCTGATAAAAAAGTGTGTTCAATAAATGTGTTCTCCACTCGTGGGGGGGAAAGTCATGCCTGAGCTCCTGTCCTAGTCTCACCACACCACTGAAACAAGTAGATATTCTTCTGGAGGATGAGGCAAAGGTGTGCCAAACTTTTTCCACAGCAACTTTGTCAGACAAAATGAAAAGCCCAGTGCCATTCAACAGAGATAGCACAAAGCAGCCAATGCCCTCCCTCAGCAGGTTATCAAACAGATATTTATACAGTGTTTTGCACAGAAATCCTAGATTATCGTTTTCATTTTAGTGAAGTTCTTTATTTAGAGCAGTGACATGGGAAGTAGTAATAAGTCCAGGTTACCAGTGGAATTGCATTGCTTCTAGTCAGTTCATTGCATAGCCTGACAAGGGCATTTCACAAAAATAGCTATGAATGTAGATATATCTAGTTTTTCTACTATTCACCATTAAATGCATCAAAGATTTGAAACTGGCACCAGAACTCAGTGGCACTAAGTTTAATATTCTGACTGCTTGCAATAACTTTCAGGAGCAACATCACTTTACAGGTAATTTTACAGTATTCATTAGAATTCTAATGGAACTCAGTAGCATTAAATGATACAGTGTGTATAAAGATGCTTTAAGGTCAAATCCAGCATATGTCAATGAATAGAAAGACCATAAGGTGAGAACCAGCTTAGGATGGAAGTTTAGTTTTGACTGATGAAGGTCAGAGTGTTGGTGAATGATTTATTCCCAGGGACTTAAACAAATGAGATAGATGTTCTTCATACCTGGTATAACATATGCATTTTCATTCAATATTTCATGTGAGATGGATTAATCATATGTCTTGACCTTCCCTCATGAAAAATCTTGACTCATCTTCCCAACCCCTACTAAAAACCTTAGCATAACACTCTTATAAGCAACAAGCACTGAGGAACACAAAACTGATTTGCTTATCAACAGATACAAATATTTTCAAGCGAATATTTGTTTAAAATAAGCAGCATGGCCTGAAAACACTCCAAGTTACAGTAAGCTGTGCCCAGCACGCCCGCAGTGGCTGTGGCAGAGCAGCTGATTCTGCTCAGGCCCCAAACTGTGCAGCTCTGTGCATTAAGAGCTGCATCCCACATGCAGTGTGCGCATGCACATCTCACAGAATCAGAGCAGAGCTGCTGCCAGGCCCCTTGGCTCCAGCATGCCCAGCACACTCCAGGCTGCCAGGTGCTGCAATGCAGACTTGTTCTGCCTGTCTAGATGATCTGTGGGGAAATTCATCCAGCTTATTTATGACCATTACACCGTCAGAGCATCAGGAGCTGCTTTCTCATGTCCTAGTGATGGGCTCCATTAATTTTATTGAAACACAAATGAATTTTGAGTTTTGATCTCTCATTTTTACTAAGGCACATTCTCAGAAAGAAAATTTTCATGAAGCACACATTATTTCCTGCTAGAATACTGTATATATTTTCTATTTCAAATTAGAGAGACTCTATACATGCTAATGATATATTATGCCCTGTAATACCTTTATGTACAGTATGCAGCCCCAGAATCCCTAAATTATTCATCATGATGAGCTTCAGAAGCAGAATTTGTTCATATCTCTTTAGGTAGCTGGAAGTACAGTAGTTCTATTTAACCCATCCCATACACTAGCAGAGCTAATTTGGTTAATATAAAGCAAAAGAAATAAGTATTTTCTTTTGGTCCTCGCATTCACACTTTAAATTAATCTAGGAGGTCCAAAATCACCCTATTTTGTCTTTCAGTTTAGGCTTTACAAATAAGGACATCACAAGGGTTAAGGAACTGTGACATGACAAAAGGCAATGTGTAGCTGAAGATCAAAGAGAAAGAGAAAGTGAAATTAGCTAACTGCTGGAGTAAATCCTACCGGGATGTTGCTCACTCTCCATCCCTGGTGGGGAGATCAGGTTAGACAAATGTCTGTAAAGAATGGTTTAAGTGGAGTTTACCTTCCCTTCAGGCAGAATTATAGATTAGATGACCTCCTGAGGCTTCTTTCAGATCAGTGAGGAATCAGTTTACAAACACAGCAGCATTAATCACTGTCTCTGCAGAAGCCT
Source organism: Acridotheres tristis (assembly GCA_037013685.1). Classification (NCBI taxonomy): domain Eukaryota; kingdom Metazoa; phylum Chordata; class Aves; order Passeriformes; family Sturnidae; genus Acridotheres; species Acridotheres tristis. Next base: position 7,358,014 of record CM072893.1, on the reverse strand, counting down.
TCCTGGCTCTTGTATCTCTCAGGATGGTGCTCAGGAACTGCAGCTTCTATAGCAACTCCACAGAGCTGCTTCACCTCCTTCCATAGGGCAAAGCATTGGCCATCAGTAACACTTCTGAAACTCACTATAACTTGTACATCTTCTTCAGCTGGCTGTATCTTACAGAGTAAGACAAAGTGTTCTAAAGCATTTCAAGCCACAGGCTTTTAGCTGGCTGGCAAAACCTTTATACCTCAGCTGGTGAGAAGGAAAAAGCAATGTACTTTCAGGGTTCAAAAAATTGTGAGTTTGAAAACTGCTTGAAGGGAATGAGGACTAAGGGAAGCCCTCCTGCACCTGCCGGTTCCTGGCACTGCCCCAAGACCATCTGTGCAAAAGGAGAGATTTATATATTCAGTGTATTAAATCTTTTTTTTTTTTTCTGTTCTGTTCTGCTTTGGGGCACTTACACGTCTCAAAATCCTGTCACCATACAAATTAAATCAATGCTTTCTGTTTTAAAGTTTCCTTAGTAGAAGCTGAAGGATGGTAGCAGCTCCATGAAAGCCAGGCATTCATTTTTATCACCTCCTCACTGTCCAGTATCTCCAGGTCAGAAACAGGTTTTCAATTTCCCTTTTGGCACCCACAGCAGACCTATTACAGGAACACACAGTTCTGTACAAGCAAGAAATCCAGAGACACAGGCAGTGTCTTTGTGGAGAAGGCAGACAGAAACTGATAGTGAAACCCTTGTGCACTTTGGGGGAAAATGGGAAAGCTTTTAAGTAATTTCTTATACTGAAACAATTAATTCAATTATACCTAAAATATTGCTTGAAACATAATAAGAAAACCACAGGAAAAAGCACTTCCAGAGTTATTTTTTCCTCTTTTACTATATACCTTTAATAAACGACAGCTGATATACCAGAAAAATACCCTAATATATCTGGAGAAGTGAACAGGGAGCAATTCAGAGAGAACAAGACTGTACTTGCATTTTATTCTTTTGGCGTTCAAGTGAGTACTTGCCTGAAACATTTATGAACTGCCAGAACTGAGCAGCAGTGTACATTTTCTTTGTGTTAGGAGAGTCTTATTTCTGTTTGCAAGAGCTGATTAGCCTCAAATGTTGGGGGAAGAAGAGAACAGCACATGCTGCACTAAGGGATGCATGCATCCATGCTTCAGAGTGGGCAACAGAGGTCAAAGCAGCAGCTGCTTTGTCAAACCAACCGATGCAAAATCTATTGTGCAATTTAGGTCTTATTAATATGAATATTAGAAAGGTCTTATTACTTTTCACATTTTCAAGACTTAGGTCAATTGATTCCCAAGAACTTCAAAGCTTCATAAAAGCTCTTTGAAAAAATTAGGGTGT